>CM051834.1:57330403-59730403 GCA_028451465.1 Erethizon dorsatum | reverse complement strand
AATTACATCTTCAATTTCATTGGCTGATATTGGTTTATTTAGGATTTTTAAATCTTCTTGATTCAGCTTTGGTAATTCATACGAATCTAGGAATCTGTCCATTTCTTCTGCATTTTCCATCTTAGTAGAATATAAATTTTCAAAATAGGTATAGATGATCTTCTGGATTTCTGCAGGGTCTGTCGTGATATCACCCTTTTCATTTTCAATTGCATGGATTTGAGTCTTTTCTTTTCTTTTTTTAATAAGGTTGGATAAGGGTTTGTCAATCTTATTTATTCTTTCAAAGAACCAACTTTTTGCTTCATTGATTCTTTGTATTGTTTTTTTATTCTCCAATACGTTAATTTCTGCTCTGATCTTTATAATTTCCTCCCTTGTACGGGCTTTTGGCTTAACCTGCTCTTCTTTTTCTAGAAGCTCGAGGTTCACCCTTAAGTTGTTTATTTGCGCTTGCTCTATTTTCCTGATATAAGTGTTTAATGCTATAAATTTCCCTCTTAGGACTGCTTTCATTGTATCCCATAAGTTCCGGTATGTTGTACTGTCATTATCATTCAGTTGTAGAAAGTGACTAATTTCTTCTTTAATTTCATCTGTGACCCATTGGTTGTTCAGGAGGATGCTGTTTAATTTCCATGTGTTTAGGGAGTTTTTGTGGGATCTTTTGCCATTGATTTCCAATTTCATTGCACTATGGTCTGATAATATGCATGGGATAATTTCAATTCCTTTGCATTTACTTAAGCAGGTTTTATGAGCTAGTATGTGGTCTATTTTGGAGAACGTCCCATGTGCAGCTGAGAAAAATGTGTATTCTGATGTTGTGGGATGGAACACTCTGTAGACATCTACTAAGTCCATTTGTTCAAAAGTTTGGTTCAGTTCTACTATTTCATTATTGATTTTCTGTCCAGTTGATCTATCTTTTTGTGACAGTGGAGTATTGAGATCTCCCAATATAATTGTATTAGTGCTTATTTGATTTTTCATGTCCTTTAGTACTTGTTTTATATACTGCTATAGTTTTTAAAGTAGTGATGAGTATAAATGATAATTTGAGATCCCTGTAACAGCCAGCTGTAACATAATCTGAAGATAATCTAATTTCTGTTCATGACTTACATACTTGTGAAACTGAGAGGCAACCTGCCACTGCAGATCAGCATGGAAGACCAGTCTTCCAAAGCCTGGAAAAGGAACAAGGCCAGTTTGTCATCCCAGTAAGGGCACATAGGTGGCCACAGAGGAGCCTGGAGCATCTACAGCACAGTCAGACGTTAGCTTTATCAGCCCACGGGTCTTCTGTCTAATTGCCAACTGAGTTTGGGCAGTGCACTTGTTTTTCTTTTTGCTCCTTCTGTTTCTTCTGCTTTGCATACCGTATAGGTCAAACTTTATCCAAAGAAGAAAAACAATTTAAGCAACATTTGCAGTGTCTCTTAAAGATGTGTGGATGTAAAGTTTCTTAGCACCAACTGTTATACTCCTAATAGTTATTCGCCCACGATGTCTTGGTTTCCTCTGCAGAGTAGCCTGAACTGGAGGCCTAGGGACTGTGGACCAAAAATTGAGATGGTCATTAGGTCCCGTGAAAGTTGCACACCTTGGTAGTTGGCATCTTAGCAGGGTCACCATTCTATCTATTCAAACATAGGTGGCTTCATTTAAAAAGCCACTCCTCACCCCCTCAGCTCCCCATGAAATCCCCTTCCTGTCTCCTCCTCCTCCAGCAAAAGCCCTAGCCTCAGAATTTGAGTCCTCTGTGAGAAATGCTTAAAAGAAGCTAGCGTGAAAGATGGAGAAATGCATGCTCATCCTGTTCTTAGGGGAGGTCAGGGACCTCTCCATGATAGCCTCCCTTATGCGGTGTTTAAATTATTTAGAAAAAGATTCCTGACAACAGTCTGCAGAGCCCATTTACAGAAGGAATTGTAGAGGCAGTAGGACATGGTTATGAGATGGCACCATGGGACTGGAGGGTCCTAATGAAAACAGCGTTTACTACTGCACAGTTCAGTGTGTGGCTTCAAGAATATCGGGAAGCCGCTTCTACTGCGCAGTCCCCAGATAATGTGAACCCAGGGATTCCCATTGGAATGGACGTGGTCATGGGAGAAGGCACAATCCCAGATGAATACCCACTTTCATTCAAGCTTCTCGTGCTGCCCTTAAGGCATGGACACAAATCCCCGAAACCAAGGCCCCTCGAGGTTCCTTTGCTACCATTAGACAGGACCCTAACAAGGCTTACATAGATTTCATAAATCGTTTGAAAAATTTCATGATAGACAGACAATCCTCAAGCCATGGATGTTTTAGCCCTTCAATTAGCACACGAAAATACCAATGCTGAGTGTCATAGAGTCTTAGAACCCCTTAAAGGAAAAAGTTTAAATATTGCTGAAATGAGTAAAGCTTACCAAATGTAAGAACTGAAAGTCATGAAGCAGAAGTGATTGCCATCGCTTTGCAGCCTCGAAAGTGTTATAATCATGGCAAAGAGGAACATCTTCAGAAGGATTGCAAAAGCTGTAAGTAAAGAAGGCAAGCCTAAACGAAAACGTCCCAAATGTAACAAAGGGTACCATCAGGCCAATAGTGCTGCTCTACATTTGATAATGAAGGAAACCCTATTTAGGAAATTGAGAAGAGGGGTATGACTCTGCACCAGATAAACACAGGGAGTTGATCATGGAATGTTTGCACCCTGGAATGGGAACAGACCCAAAATCACAACAACCCCTTCACAAATATGTCTCAGAATTAACATCAGCCACTAAAGGTAGCGCAGGACTTGACTTGGCCCTTGTAGAGGATGTAATTTTAGATGAGGCTGGCGAGGTGAAGATGACAGCCAGCAACATCTGGGGACCTTTACCCCCAGGATGGGCAGGTCTCCTATTAGGAAGATCTAGTTACTGCAGTAAAGGGCCCAGGTCATTCCTGGTCTGGTTGACTGAGAGTATTCAAGACACATTAAGATTATAAGAAGTCTAGGGTATCATGTCCTTCCAAAAGGAGCCCAAATTGTACAGCTTGTCCTGTTCTCCTTTTGTACTTCTGGATCTCTTGACAGAGAATGAGAAAGTCTTGGATCCTCAGTAAGGAAGCCTTTTGGGGTACTAAATTATCCCCTGAACACCCCCTACTCACTATCATGGTTAATCAAAAAGTTTTACAGGCCTTATGGACTCAGGGGCAGATAGAAATATTTTTGCAAATAAAGACTGACCTCCTTCCTGGCAGACAACTTTTTTTTTCATGACTATTTCAGGATGTGGCAGCTCTAAAACCCATGCCAAAGCAAATTCCCATTAACCTGTGATAGCCTTGAAGGGAGAAAGGGCCACCATACAACCCTTTGTTCTTGATCTACTAGTCACCCTCTGGGGCAGAGATTGGCTTTCTCCGTGGGATATTTACCTTAGCACATACAAGCCTGTGATAATGCCCACTGCCATCCTCCTGCCATTCAACCTTCAGTGGGTCCAGGGACCACAGGTTGGGTGGAACAGTGGTGTTTAAAAGAGGAGAAACTTACACAGACCCACCTGTTGGTGGAAGAGCAACTATATGATGACCATACATCATAGCTGCTCATAGCTGCTGCCTAGAACACTCCTATTTTCTGCATATCAAAAAAAATCAGGAAAATAAAGGCTATTACATGACCTCTGTCAGGTGAATGCCCTCATAGTCCCTATAAGAGCCCTACTATCTGGAATTCTTAGTCTTGTTTTATCCCTCAAGCCTACCGTTTTATAGTTATGGACCTTAAAGATTATTTTTTCACTATCCTACTCTCTGAGGAAGATAGAGAGAAATTTGCCTTTTCTCTTCCAGCGTTAATCCTGGGGCCCACCCTCCAAAGCTATCAGGGTAAGTTTCTTCCCCTGGATATGATTAATAGGCCCAGTATCTGCCACAATTCTGTGGCTTGTGCTTTAAAACCCTCTCGTGTTGCTCATCCCGATGCCCTTATTTATCATTACATGTGATATTCTGCTTGCTCACCGTGATTCAGTTGTTCTCTCTCAACTCTATACTCATTTAATTTCTCACACCAAGGCTGTAGGCCTGCAAATTGCTTCAGAGAATATCCAGTAATCTGCGCCTTGGAGATATTTAGGGTATATCATTACCTAACAAACTATCCAACCCCAACATTATCTCTTAATAGTCCCTCTAAACTTACTCTAAATTCATTACATCTCCTTTGACACCTTAATTGTCTTCGCCCATCCATGGAAATCCCCATTTATAGTTTGCAAAACCTTTTAATCACTCTCAAGGGGGATCCTGGCCTCTCTTCTCCTCAAACTCTCTCCCCTCAAGCGAGATAGAGTTAACACAAATTGAAGCCTGGGTATGCCACTAGGCAACTCACTTGAATAGATTTACAGAAACCTGTGCATCCCATCATCCTCAATATACCACATAGCCCTACGGGTCTCTTATGGCAATTCCTTCCCTCTCTGGGAGTTCTGGAATGGATTTTTCAATCTTACCATCCTAAAAAGAAACTTTGTACTCAATTTGAACAGTGTCCTGTTAATAGATCAGGGTGACACCTTGCAGATGCTCACAGGTAGAGACCCTGACAGGCAAAGACTAACTTCTAACTTCTGTTAGTCTGAATCCATGTAGATGCTTGACTTACTTCATAGAAACCTTGAATTTTCCCTCACTCATGTTAAAGTTCTTCATGGCTTACAACTGTTACCTTTTTCATTGTCCTCAATCCTGTCTCCTGGTTTGATTGCTCAGATGCTTACTGTGTTTCTGCATGGATCCAGAAAAATCTGGAAAGGGTGCATTCACATGGAGGGGGAATAATTTTTGAAAACATTTTTTCACTATTCAGTGTTCCTCCACTCAGCTGAACTTGTCTCCTGCTGTAGCCTCACTACAGCATTTCCCTAATCAACCCCTCAATATTGTGGCTGATTTGCCTATGTCATGGGGACTGTCCAGGTCAAAACTGCCCTTATTCATAATGGAAATGATGACACTCTCTTTCATATGTTCAGACATCTGCAAAACTTGTTAAGTACTGTACCTCATCTTTTTATGTCACACACATATGCTATCACTCTAGTCTTCCCAGCCCTCTTGTGGAGGGAAATGCTCATGCAGATACTTTGGTTATCTTTTCTACCTCTCTGGGTGAGGTGGGAAAGACTGTCACTCCTCATCAGTTCTTTCATCAAGGAGCTAAGGCTCTTATCTGTTCTTGTCACGTGACACACAACATAGAGAAATCATTTGTACATGTCCAGACTCTCAAAAACAACTAAACTCTATTCAGGCAGGAGTCAATCCCCATGGTTTAAAAGGCAATGAAATTTGGCAGATGGATGTTACTCACTATGAACCTTTTGGCAAAAATAAATACATTCACGTTTCTGTTGACACCAGTTACATATGTGCCTCTTTAAAATCAAGTGAAACTGTAAAACATGTTAAATGTCATTTATGCTCATGCTTTTCTGTAATGTGGTTACCCTCACAAATTAAAACTGATAATGGCCCTGCCCATACTTCCAATTCTTTTCAGGCTTTCTTCCAACTTTGGCATGTTAAACATGTCACCAGTACACCTCAAAACCCCACAGGACAAGCTGTTGTGGAATGGACCAGTTGGCTCCTCAAAATTCAGTTGTTAACACAAGAAAGGGGGAATATGGTAGAGAGACTTGCCTCACAGGAAAAATTATATAAAATGCTCTTTACTCTAAATTTTTTAAACTGTGACTCGGTTTCACAGCAGTAGGAAAACATTTTATTCCCACACATACACAAAAAAAGACCCAAACCATTGTTTCTTTATCAACAATCACTACGAGGCCCACAGTGGTTTGGCCCTGTGGAATTGCTCACTTTGGGGAGGGGGTATGCATCTGTTTTGTCACTGACAGTCCCTCTCTGGGTCCCTGCAAAAACTGTGTGTCCCTAACATGTGAAACCAGGCAGGAAGCAATCCTCTCCCTGAGCTTCAGAAGATGGCAATACAATCTCCCCCAGGAATGAACAAGAGGAAAAGGATGGATCCCCTGCCCTCTACGACATATTCTTTAGGACACACCTGGGGAGACATTAAGAAGTTTGCTAATCAAGGTGAAGAGACTCTACAAATCAAAGGAACCCCCTTTACTCCTGAAAAACTATTTCTTGCAGTGATAGCACATATCACATCCAACTCCAAGGCTGCAAAGGTAAAAACATTCCTTATTCTTTTGAGCTTGCTGGGTACATTTACCTCAGCTAAGTGACATGGTCTGCTGGACCCATGTTCTTACCTCACCTGTTTTTTACATAGTCACATGGTGTATTAGTTACTTTTCTTGTTGCTGAGACAAAATACTCAACACCCAAAGTGAAAGGAAGAAAGATTTAGTTGGCTCACAGTTTGTAGAGGTTTCAGTTTGTTGTTGGCTGGTTCCAAGGCAGGGTGGTATGGCAGAAGGGCATCACAGAGGAGAAACAGTTCATGGCTGGCAAAAGGCAGCAAAGCAGTGAAGTAGCAAGCAGTGACAAGCAACTCCAGCGGCCATCTTTCTGTCCCTTTTATTCTGTCCAGGCTACCCACCCTTAGCACAGGTAGCACTCATATCCAGGGAGGGCCTTCCGATTATCAACTCCTAGAACTATGCTAGACCAATCACTGGACTAATTTTGTAATCAGACACCTTAATCTTAGCATCACACACTTTGGATCCAGCCACCTCGGAAAAGCCCCACCTGTGAGTGCATGAAGCTTTGGTGGGACGTCTAGACAAAAACCATAAAACATGGGCTCTGGAGTGCCCCCCCTCATCTAATGATACCTCTTACACAGGCGGAACTTGCTGCCACTGCCCAGCCCCGTGTGGGGCTGTGGGAGGGACTGCAGCCATTCTGGTTACTCTAATGGTGGCACTTGTTACCTCATGAGTGGTACGTTTTGGCAGAGGAATTTCCTTTACCTGTGGTCACCAACATCACTGGTAGTAGCTGTTGCATCCCTTCTTGCCCCAGCGGCATAGGAACTGTATTTTCATAGGACATAATCAAATGGAGGGAGCCCCTCTTCAAGTTTTTATAAATACCGCTGGAGTAGGAGAAACCCCTCAGTCTGGTAGACATTTTCCCAAACCCCGTTATACCCATGCTCTCACCCATGGGTACCTGTCAGAGATGGCTTAGACTTGGTGTGGACCTCATACAGATCTACCAACCTTAGCATCAGCCCCCTTTCATGTAACTTAACATTAGTATATTGTGGACCTCACAATTTAGTAGTACCAACATCTAATTCTACTTGGAATTAAAAACCTGCCCTGTAATTATAGCACACCTTTATGGAATCCTGGCCTTGCTAGACCTGTACTGTGCTTCTCCTCAGGCACTTATCTTTCTCCTCTTAAAAAATCTCTGGCATGTTTTCCCTGCATGTTGTAAGAATTACCAACTAACAGCACATAAGTTAACTTGCATAGATTGCCAATGACACCTCTGACCATGTGATGATTTGCACCTCTCACCCATACATTTTAGTCCTTACATTTGCAGGAACCTACATTTGCAGAATACAGTTCTTCTGACCACTGTGATCAACCTCTTAAGGGCCTTCAGCTGATGCTCCATAGTGTCACCAACCTTAATATTAAATATTACTCATATTATGGTACTCAGACAGTGAGCCGAAGCTGGTCTCCCCAGCTCCCAGTCTCACGAAAGAATGGATGGGAAGCTGTGCCCTTGAACAAGTTACCTCAGCACTTGAACACAGCAGACAATTCTTGGTATTCTGATTGCGGCTACTATTGCAGCCACAGCAGTAGCAGCTGCAGGGGCAACTGCAGCAGTCGCCTTGACCCATTCCATAAAAACCACCCAAACTGGGAACAGCTACTTTCAAAACATTACTTCTGCCAGGCGTGGTGGCACACGCCTATAATCCCAGCAGTCTGGAGGCCAAGGCAGGAGGATCGCCTCAAGTTCGAGGCCAGCCTGGGGCCTCAGGGTTAGTCTGAACTACACAGCGAGACCCTGTCTCAGAGAAATAAGGTTACCTCTGAGTTGCTGACACAGACCAGCATTGACAGAGATCTTAACAACGCCCTGACGCTCTTGAGGCTGCTGGCGGATGGCTCACATCACCAGCAGGCTCTCTGGACACACACTCACCTTAGTTGTGATGCAGGATATTGCTCTGTGTGCATCACACCCATCCCATTTAACAGCTCTGATTTCTGGGATGAGGTCCAACACATGCTCCATGGTGCTTTTCCCACAGATCTTTGTGGGGAGATTTCCTGTCTCCAGGGCCGACTAAAGGGTCAGCTTCAAATATTTCAAGTGGAAGTCACAGTATCATCTTCGACTATTTTAATGATATTGCCTATTGGCTAAACCTCAAAATCTGGTTCTCTGGTCTCAACCTCTGTGTCTGGATACTTATTGCTATAGGCATATTTTTGTTTCCTTGCTATCCTAAAAGCTCTTTGTATTCTGTTTCAATGAATACTCCATGCTGAAGCCTTGATGACTTTCCTGCATCAAGCCCAACACCTGTCTACACTGTGCTACCCTGTCCCTGAGCCGTCAAACAAAAAAGGGGGATATGTCGGGGACTTGGCCAGAGGAATGAATGGTCAGAGTTAAGAAAGGACCTGCAGGGTGAAAGTCATGTAGACCGTGAACACAGTGTGCTAAAAACAGCAAGGTGTTCAGGTTAGGGAAGCATGCTAGGCAAGGCCATTGTCCTTACCCCTGCCTGATAAATTGCTCAGATTAACTTAAAGGATGTCATGTAGAAGACCTCCTTGTTCCTGGACACAGTGGCTACTTGTAACCTAAATAAAAGCCAGAGAGTTCTCGGTTTGGGACTTCTCCCTTGAGACTATCGCACTGGGTACTCTCAGCATAGTTCCTCTGGGCCTCTCTGTTCTGATCAAGTCTCGACGCCAAGGAATCTTTTCATCTTTAATGCCACCATGGTCATATGCTGCAACAGGAGGTTCCAAACTTCAGTACCATACACCTTATATTCGAATGTAGAGAGGAAAATTATATGTTTACAACTTGATATAAGATTTTACGAGAATCTCAAATAGTAATAGTACTTTCGTTCAGGTCTGATAATGCAGGTAATAGAAAGTACTGCTTGAACTTTTCATTACTTTTTTTTTTTTTAATTAAGTTTCTGAAGGAGAAAATCTGAAATCTTTGTTTCCTTAAATCTTTTCATATGAGTAGGGAGTTTTCTTTAAGAAACTCTTCTAGAGTTTCTCTTTTTCTTTTAGATTAGATGTCTAAAGAGCAGAGGTAGTATACTTATTATTTCAAAATGTACAGGAAGTGCCCATTTGATATTCATTGTGGATATAAAAGCTGTCATTGGGAATTTTTTTGCTAGCCAATTATCTGGGTGTTTTCATTAATTAGTAAATGATACTGGAGATTGAACCCACGGCCTTTGCACTGAGCTACATACCCAGCCCTTTTTGTTTTATTTAAATTCTGATACAGGGTATCCACAGGTCCTTAAATTACCAGGGTTGGTTTGAATTTAGGATCATCCTGCCTCAGCCTCCCAGAGTGCTGGGATTACAACGTGTGCCACCATGCCCCGTTGGTAAAGGCAGTTTTGAAAATATAGAACCAAAATGTGATTTGAGTTGAATCTCTGAAAGCTGTATCATATAGAATCTTGAAATAGCATTCTGGTAACTGGGCAGTTGAACAAAGGGAAAGGCTGCTTCGTAAAGTAGTAAGCTCTTTATTCGTAGCAGCACTGTGCATGTGTACTTTTTATCAGCCCTCCAAGCCAGCATACGCAAACAAACATTTAAGGGGATGAGGGATGGGGTTTTAGGGTTTCTTGGAATTGGAAGAATTAGTTATTTAATTTTATGAATTACTAATTTGGAATTAGAAATGCTTGTGAAAATTTATAATTTTGCCAATTTTGGTTTTAAACCATTTTATAGAAGCTCCATACTTGCTTAGATGTAATTGAAATCTCTAGGGAAGGTAGTTCTGGGAGAAAAAAGTGTCAACATATTCATTTGTATGCCATCATTTTTGTAAGCAGAATGTATCTTACAATTTTTTTTTAACATATCTTACAATTGCTTTTTTTTCTTCTTGTGCTGAGTTTTGAACCCAGTCCCTTGTGCTTGGTAGGCAAGTGCTGTCCCGTTGAGCTACACACACCCAGCCCTCATCTTGCAGTTTAATGTGGAACATACTACTAAATGGGCACTTTCTGTCCCAGTGGAAAAAATCAGATGTTCTTAGCTTTCAAAATAAATACAAAGTATTGACTGTGTTTTGTCCTAACAGTTGAAAAATTTCCTGTTGGAAGTTTGAATGTTACATAGTAATTTAATAACAATTCAATACTTTTTGAGATTAATGCTAAGAAGCAATTTAAGGGAACACCTTGAGGAATTTGTGTGTGTGTGTGTGTGTGTGTGTGTGAAAAAGACACTTGCAAAGGCGATAATGCATCAAACGTTTTTGGAGAACCCAGCCTGTGCTGGGATGTGTCCTAAGCACTTTCCATTCAGTTTCTCATTTAGTCCTAGTAACTTCACAGGGTAGGTATTAATATTAATGCTATTTTATGCATGAGCAACTGGCCTTTAAGATTGTTAAATTAACCAGGCGTCAGTGTTGAGCTTTACCTTTTGTGAAGAATTTTTTGTTGGTATTGTTGTTAAATCAGGTGATATATTAATCCTATCTTACATCCAGCTTTCAAATTTATTTCGCATATATTTCACTCAACATTGCTAGAAATACCATGAATGCATTAGAGCAGATTATGGATACATGTTCTGTAGCTCTCTATTCTTGCTGTGATAATCCTTTTTTTAGTTATTTTACATCATCTGCTAACCGGAGACAGGTGTTCCCTCTGTCCAGTTCCTCAACTTCCTCCACAAAAAACCCATCCTGTTGCCGAAAATGTAAAAACATCAAGAGCATATTACTTTGGAAACTAGTTACAATTTTGGATCAGCTTTCATTTTGCTTTTGATCTTTCTAGCTCAGTATCATTTCCTTACTTGCTATTGCTTATGTGTAAAAATCTTGTACTTCTAAATAGTTCAAACACATAGATCAAATATATCATGATTTTATTTCTACATTTCTTAGGAAATTAGGAATACAGTTATAACATCTTTACTGTCTCAAGTTTATTTTTTATGAAAGTAATAATATTTTGTTTTACTTATTTTTTGGCATTGCTGCTTGTTATTTTGAATGCTTGGCTTTCTCTGAACAGTTTCCTTTAATCCTCATAAAGACTTTGCCATTAGTTATATTCATGTTATTTCATTAATGCCTTTTGTTTGTTTTTATATTTATCCTATTTGATTAAGGATAACATCTGTACTTAAACAGAAACCTTTCCAAAATGAAATAGAGAAATTAGTGATTGTTAAAAATACATATTTCTTTTCTGTCTCTTTTATGATGGCTACCATGGTGTAGTTAATATTGTGCCAGAGAAACCACCACTGCTGGACAGACCTGGTGAAGGAAGCTACAGTAGATATTACAGTCATGTTGGTTACCAAGAGTATGTCGAGGACTGCAGTTTTTCTTATGGAAGAAGTGATCCATCTCACAGAGGAGTATGTAAATTTCTCCCATGTACTAAATGTTATTTCTCATACATGTTAAATTCATGTAATTAATATGTATGTGACAATCATAAAAGCAGTTGAAAAAACAATTACTGCTGATGCTCTGATGAACGGCCTGCTGGAGCTGTAAAATGGGAACTTGTACTCATGATGTTGGGGTACTGGACAAGGTGGGTAAGCACTCTGGACAGCTCAAATTGTCATTAGTTCCGCCTCCCTTGTCTTTCTTCAGTGCTGGAGATCAAACCAAGTAAGCATTTTTAAAATATTAACTGCTATTATTATTATTATAATTTTTTCCTTGATAAGTAGAGGTCATAAAGTTGTGCTAATTTGTTATTAACCTGATTAAAAGTATTCCTTGTTGCATTTCCTGTTTTAGCTTGCATCTTTACAATATTCCTCTTCTACACATTTTCTACCTTTTCTTTTCCCCTTTTGTACTATATATGTGTAGTAATTAACAGTACATATTTAAACACTGTTATATTAAAATGTGACCTCACACTGGCTAATGGATTAGTCCCCATAGAGTACTCTTGAAGAAATGGAGGTCAGCGGTTTCCAAGGGTGGGTACTTATGGGACTTTTGTTCTCTTACTATTACATAATAGTGCCTTTGACAATCTAAAGTGCCTATGAGACTATTCATTATTTTCTTGTGTTTGTTCCTAATGTTTGGAGCGCTATATGCACCTTGTCATAGAATTGATTTTTTGTTTAGATCTTAAATGCGCGCTGTTCCTTTGTGAAGAGGGGCAGGTTCTGAAAAGGAAATGCTATGCATTGTTTCCATGCCAGAAGTTCTAGACTTTGCCATCAGAGTCATTCTCCAGGTAGATGCAGGGACAAACAATTTGATCGTAGCATAAACATTTGTTATCCCTTTTGTGAAAACCCTCTGTTTTCACAAAAGACTACTTACTTGATCTGGTATTTTATTATAGCTTTTGTTTATATTTAATGTTGAGAAGGAAAATGATACATAAATTTTACTTAAGAGTAGGAATGTGTTGATAAAGTGGAACATGAAGAGTTTTTCTACTTGAATCAGTTTTCCTGATTATAAGTAATTTGCATGTTATAATTTTCTGTGTGTAATTTTAAAGTAATTGAGTATGGATTACTATTTCGTTCCTTTATGCATCTTTTATGAATATAACTTAGAGGACAAAATGTGTTTGATTAACGTTGAATTTAGTGCTACATAGTAGCCTTAACATAGCTTATCAGTGATAGTTCTTTACTTTATTGCTTTTTGTTGTGTGGTTTTAAGTGAAAAGAAAACTCGAGCTAGAAAAGTGGGAAAAGCAGCACGTTTCTTCTTTGAGTTGAATCTGACAATTGATGAGAGAACTTGGAAAATGATGGGTGGAGAAACGATAACTAGCTTAAGCCTTTGTTCTCCAGCAGCCATTAACTATTACAGTGTTGGTATTTGTGTCCTTGGCAGCACATCTGTACAGTATGAATCTACCAAGTGAATAAGAGATGTTTTTAATAGAGGTAAATGGTACCACAGGTTCTCAGTTACTATCTACTTTTGGTTATTAAAGTGGATGACTTGTTGTCTTTTCAGCCTAAGAATATGTAGAAGAAAAGTATTTTTTCCTTTAAAGAAGTTTGGCCTTAAATAGTAGATTTCAGTAGTAATGCTGGATATATCCTGCTTGTCCAAAAATTGTTAACTGTATAAATAACTTTGTTATGTTACAGGACGAATCTGGTTATCGTTGGTCAAGAGATGATCATTCTGCAAGCCGCCAGAGTGATTACAGGTAAAAATATAAAGTATTAACAAAAGTACTTTAACACTTCACTTTCTGTAATGTGTGCTGACCTCAGGCACATAACTGAAAATACTAGGACTTGAAAATTTGAAAGCAAACTAGGTGTAGTCACGCACACCTGTCATCCCGACACTCGGGAGGCTGAGGCAGGAGAATCACCAGGAGTTTGAGGCCTGCCTGGGCTATGTAGTGAGTTCAAGGCAGCCTGAATTATGGAGTGAGACTGTGAAAAAAACAAAATAAATAAAGTAAATTAAATTTTGAAAGCAGTAAGCATTATAATCTTTTTGTGACTAAGAGAACTGGTAATTAACATTCTACATATATTGACGTTTTGTAATTGATAGTACAAATGTGTACTTTAAAATTATTTCAATTATTGATATATTCTTGCAGGCTAATACTCTTAACGTGTCATATGAAGTATGAGGTATAGGTGTGAAGTAAAGCATTTCTTTCATAAACAGCCTTCTTGAATACTTGTATTCTTACAAAGTGTATTCTAAGATGTTCTTAGTTGCTTTATTTTGATTAATAAAATTCTGTTAAAAAAAAATTTGAAAGGGCCTCAATCTTTGTTAGCTTTGGTTACTCATAGGGGGTACCCAATAGAAAAGTTCAAGGATAAAATCTGTGGACAGAGCTGAGTACAGTAGCTCAAGGAGGCTACTGATTGCAAGTTGGAGTCCAGCCTGGGCAATTTAGTGAGACCCTGTCTCAAAAAGAAGGGGGCCGGGGATGTAGGTCAGTGGTAGGGTGCTCCAGGGTTCAATCCTAGTCCTGTTCAAAAAAAAAAAGATGGACAGATACCCAACTTTTGTTTGTTTAATTTTTGGTACTGGGACTGCACCCTCACCTTCATACTGAGCTATATCCCAGCCCTTTCTTTACTTTTTACGTTTGAGACAAGGACTCATGAAGTCACTAAGTCGCCTGGGCTGGGCTCAGACTTGCCATCCTCTGTCTCAGCCTCCCAGAGTGCTGGGTCGATAGGTGTGTGCCACCATGCCCTACTGACAACTAGTTTTTGTCATTTGGAGGGGGAGTGTATTTGTTTGTTTGGTTTTCTTTTTTTTTTTTTTTTGTGGGTACCGGGGGGTCGACCTCAGGACCTTGCGCGCCAACAGGCGCCCGTGCCGCTGAGCGATATCACTGGCCCCTTTTTCGTATGTGGGATCCGGGAGTCGAACTGTTTGTTTGGTTTTCTGAAATAGGATCTGGCTTTGTAGTCCAGGCTGGCCTTGAACTGACTATATACCCCAGGCTGGCTTTGAACTCGCGGTGATCCTCCTGTCTCAGCCTCCCAAGTGCTGGGATTAGAAGGCGTGTGCCACCACCACACCTGGACTTTGTCATTTGTTGTTAAAATGCCTTTACAGTAGTCATTTTGAGAGTTTTAAAGGAGTCCTTTAATGATCTCTTAATCAGCTGTTAGGGAAAAGAACCCCTAATTTACCGAGAATGCAGTGACATGGAGAAGACAGTGTCAGCCACAAGTCCATAGGTACCAGGGGTGGACTCAGAATCCATGGATCAGAGCAGTGCATTTTATTGTGAGGCCACGTTGGTGGCTGTGCACACTGCAGGATGCGCTGTGGCTAAGGAACCCAGGGTCAAGAGCTCACCTTTCGGAGCGAGGAGGGAGGAGCAAGCCAGTCCTCTCTTGGGCAGTGAGCAGCCATTCAGTCGTTAGGCTGTGGTGACCTCGGCTCTGTAAACAACTGTAGAAACTGCTCGGCCTCGGTAGGTAGTTAGGTGTTACAGTTTGGCATTCAGATCCCATGACGGACTACCAAGAGAAGCAGTAGAAAGAAGAAATGCTGCAAAACGTGCTTTGATAAAATGGAACACTCAGAAGTTATAAAAAGCTTATAGCCAAAGCCAAGTGTGATCGTGCACGCCTGTGATCCTAGCACTCGGGAGGCTGAGGCAGGAGGATTGCTGTGATTTTGAGGCCTGCTTGGGCTACAAAGTGAGTTCAAGGCCATTGAACTATAAAGCGAAACCCTGTCTCAAAAAGATAAAAAATAAAAATGTAAAAATGTATATATAGGGCCAGGGATAGGCTTATTGTCACCTGGGAATGGAAGAGAATTTCCTTGACTGATATAAAGTTAGAACATATTTGTTTTAAAATCAGAATAAAACAATGAATGAACCTGCTGTTGCTGTTTCAACTTAGCATAGTAATGGATATCTCAATTCTTGCAGGAAAGACAAGAAAAGTAAAGGTGGAGAGGTTACAATGGAAAAGTTTTTCCTTTTTTTTGGGCAGTCCTCGGGACTGAACCTAGAGTCTTCACACTGAGCTGTATCTGTATCCCCAAAGCTTCTTTTTTTTTTTTTTTTTGGTGGGTACCGGGGGGTCGACCTCAGAACCTCGTGCACCAGCAGGCGCCCGTGCCGCTGAGCGATATCACCGGCCCTTTTTTCGTATGTGGGTTCTGGGAGTCGAACTTGGGCCCTCGCGCCTGCCAGACAGGCGCTTACACCGCTGAGCCATCTCACTGGCCCCTTAGCTCCTCACTAAGTTGCCTAGGCTGGGATCCGATTGTGATCCTCCTGCTTCAGCCTCCAAGAGTGCTGGGATTAGAGCCATTCATGTATAGAAGCCCAGAAAAAAGAAGGAAACCAAAAACAAAAACAAAAACAAAAATGATTTAAAGATGATATAATTTATGTATGTCGAAAATCTGGGAAAGTCTGTGGGCTGTTAGAACTATTAGGAAATTCCCAAAGTTCATCATAATAAAAATCAATTAGCATAAATAAGGGAAAATAATTTTAAAATAATACTGCCTAAATAATGAATAAGTCTGCCAAAAGTATAAGATCTATGCAGAGGAAATTACATGTTACTTCTAAGGACTTTTTTTTTTTTTTTTTTTCTTTTGAGGCAGGGTCTCACTATATAGTACAGGCTGGCCTTGAGCTTATATAGCCCAGTTTGGCTTTGAACTCACAGCGATCCTCCTGCCTCAGCCTCCCGAGTGCTGGAATTACCATGCCCGGCAATTACATGCTACTTCCAAAGGACACAAAATATAGCTGGAAATGGTGGCACACACCTGGGAACATTTGAGCCCAGCCTGGGTGACTTAGTGAGGCTGTCTCAAAATAAAACATAAAAATGGTCAGTGATGTAGCTCAGTGCTAATGCCTTAAGTTCAAAGGCATTCCCCACCACAAGAGAGGGGGGAAAAGGCAAAATATATGCATGCCTGGGAATAGTTTGAGAAAGATATCGGTTCTACTCAAATTAAGATGTGAATTCAAGCTGGGCATGGTGGCACACACCTGTAATCCTAGCTTGGGAGGCTGAGGCAGGAGGATCACTGTGAGTTGGAGGCCAGCCTGGCTACGTGAGTTCAAGGCCAGTCTGCACTGCATAGTGAGACCCTGTCTCATAAAACAACAACAAAAAAGAGATGTGAACTCAACATGGTTCCAGTCAAAAAATCAAGATTTTTTTTTTCATGGAAGTTAATGTGCTGCTTCCAAAAATAATATGAAAGAGTAAAGGGCCACCTGGCAAAAATAGCCTTGGAAAAGATGTGAAGACTCAAGATGCCAGATATCCAAAATTATAAAGCTGAAATAATGGAGAGTACTGCAGCGGCCTGCGCATGGTCAAATACAGCGGTGAAGCAGACTTGAAAGGAACCTAGGCACGTGTAGGGGTTTGGGGTATGGCAACAGAGTGACTCACAGAGTGATGGGACCACAGCTTTGCATCACCACACCTGGATCTTGATACCAAGAGTAGAATGAACTTAAAATAAATACTACTGGGACAAATTTTGAAAAAACATAAAATTGGAAACCTGGTATGTCAAAATAATATATGATTAAGACCTACTGCAGGGGCCGGTGAGATGGCTCAGCGGCATAAGCGCCTGCCTGGCAAGCGTGAGGTCCTAAGTTCGACTCCCAGAACCCACATACGAAAAAAGGGCCAGTGATATCGCTCAGCGGCACGGGCGCCTGCTGGCGCGCGAGGTCCTGAGGTCGACCCCCCGGTACCCACAAAAAAAAAAAAAAGACCTGCATATTTGAAAAACTGTCTATATACAACTTCGTGTGTGTGTGTGTTTGGTACAGTGCATTGAACCCCCCAGGTCCTTTGCACTGAGCTATATCCCCAGCCCACTTTTAGTATTTTATTTCAAGGGTCTCACTGTGTTGCTAAATTGGGGTTACTGGGCTTGAGTTTACAGTCCTCCTCTGACTGCCAGAGTGATGGTACTGTAGCTTTCCATCACCACGCCCGGCTAAAACTTTCTTTGGAAAGTTAGACTAGTTGGTAGCTTATCCTTTTCCTGCAAAAAATAGTTCTTTAACTATTTATTTTTTATTGTTGTTGTTTTTGGTATTTTGCAGTACTAGGGATTGAACCAAGGAGCACTCTATTAGTGAACTGAACTACAGCCCCAATCATTTCTCTTTGTTTTGGAGACGGGGTTCCCCCATATTACCCAGGCTGGCCTCATGATCCTCCTCCCAAAGCTTTCTGAATGCTGGGATTACACGCATGCATGAGCCTTTTTTGAGAGAGAATCTTACTGAGTTGTCTAGGATGATCTGGAATTTGTGATTCCCCTCCCTTATCCCTCTGGAGTAGCTGGAATTATGGATATGTGTCACTATGCCCAGCTTTTTCTCCTTTTTATGGCTTTTTTGTGTGGGTATGTAGAATTTTATATAAATGAAATATAATTATGTATATGGATCCTTAATCACTACAGCTATTTGAAGATGTTGCTGTATGTTCTCTGTATTTAAATACTTAGGTTGTGGTGATTAAGATGATACATACCTACCTATACCTATAATACCTTTTCTTCATCTAGTTGCTTATGGAAATTCTTCCGAAGTATTTGATTTAACTTGAATTGATTCTTTTTAGTGCTCAAGCAATAGTTCATAGTGCTTATATGCCAAATTAGGCTAGACACTCGATATACAGTACAGAACAGTGCTGCGATGAATCCTAGTACATAATATCTCTGAATCAGTGCTTTGTTTTTTATGGAATAATTGTGAAAAACAGAATTTCTGGGTGAAAGAGCATACTGATCTTAAGCTTTATAAGATGTCAGTTCGCCTTCTTAGAAGACTATAACACATTTTAATTTTTTTTAAAATTGAGATTTTAACTTGGACAATCATTTTTCTTTATTTATTAATATAAGCAGGGTTTTGTGATTTCCTTTAAGTATACTACTGTAACTATCCCATGATTCTGGTGTATGTTAACATATAGTGATGCTGACAAGGTACATTTTAATTATTCTGTCATCAGAGAATGTTGCTGATACTTTCATTCTACTCCTTAAATCCTTGGATTGTAAGAGTTAATTATTTGATGTTTTCTTAACTATATCATGAGCATCAAAACAGGTTACATTCTCTGTTTTTAAAATATAGAGTTCATTCGGTATGGCATGTTCAGTCATTTGTTAAATTTCTTTTTTTTTTAGTTTTTAATATTTTATTAGTACATGTTTGCTTCATGCAGTTTACAGTCATCTTGGGGGAGTGGTTACATGTACATATCACAGCTTGTTTCTTTTTTTTTAATCCCCTTCTCCTTTCCTTCCCCCTCTCCCCCTCCTCCAATTCCCCATCTCATTTTTCATTCTTCTTCATATTATTCAACTTAGCTCATGGTATGGCATATAATGTTTACATTAATTGAGGTTATTAGGTACCTATACATGGCATATCTTTATTCTACTTATTTTCCCTTCCCCTCCTCTCACTCCTCATGTTTTTTCTCTTGGAGCACTTCATTATCGCAAGAGATCCATCTCCTTGTCCATTTCTATCCATCCTTATTATTCTCTGTGTATACTTTGCCTCACTCAAATGAGAGATACCATGTGGTATTTAAGCTTGTGTGTCTGGTTTATTTCACCCAACATTATATTCCCCAGGGGGGAAAGAAATAGTAATTAGTACTGACATGAGGGTAAAAATTATTTTGGTCATTCTATGATAGGGTATATTTTGGGGTAGATAGCGTTTAGTTAATAATTAGCGTGCATTTGATTCTTGTTTTGGGGGTTTGGCAGGATGAGGGTGTGCATTGCATGGGATTTATTCTCATGTAATTAATTAGTAATTTTAAACGGGGGGTAAGGGGGGTTTGCTAAGAGATTGCCATTGGTAATTTCATACACGTGTGTATACGTGCGTACACATGCGTACACGTGCGTATAGTCGTATGTCCTTCAAGCATTAAAAGAAATCACCACAGGAATATATTAATGGCAGACGAGAATATTCATTCATAAGTCCAGCTACAATTGAATTGACTGAGACCATGCCTTGACGGCTATGGTGAGTCACAGCATCCTGAAAAATAAAAAGATACCAAATGCATGAAACCACAGTTATGTGTGATCATGGGCTGATTAGTCATTAGTCCATCGAGATGTTTTATTTAAGGGGAACGAGTGGGTGATCTTAGTGCTATGGCCCTGAAGTAAGAACCAGATGCCTGTTAAAGTTTCAGAGCTAGAAACCCCCACATGTTATGGGCCCGGAGCGAGAAGAGGGATCCCTGTCTAGCGGGTTGTTGGTTTCACGGAGGATGGTAGATTAAGAGGTTGATTGGTGGAAGGTGATAGTCATGGATTCGAGAAAGGATTTGACTTGGATGTGCTAATGTCTGATAACGGAATGAATGTATTATGTAGTGTAAACCGTATTCATTGGTTAAGGATATCTGTGTTGGTGAGTAGTTTTAGTTCAATGAGCTAGGAATGGTTTATGTACGTTTGTAGTGTGCTGTACTTGCTCATAAGCATGAGGAGGTGAGTATAACGTGGATTAAACATATGATGGTTAATGTTGAGTTACGCAGTATATGTACTTATACATATATGTATGGGGACGAGCATTAATGCACGAATTACATAGCTGTGGAGGCACTATATAAATGGGAGTTAATACCAGGGAATAGTTTAGTAAGAATTCTAGCTTTGGGAGCTAGGGGTGTAGTAGTTAACTTCTTCCTTGAGGTCTAATAGTGTCTTGGGGAGGAAGGTCTCCATTTTTGGTTTACAAGACCAAAGTAATAGATATACTACAAAGACTCTTCATTTAAGGAACTTGTTTTCTATTATGCTTGTTAGAGGTATGAGGATTAGGATGATGGAGAAATAAGTAATGGAGGCTAATTGACCAATGAGGATGAATGGATGTTCAACTGGTTGGCCGCCAATTCACATCAGGATAAGTAAATTTGCCACTAGAATTCATAATAAGCATTGGCTGATAGGGTGACATGATATATTACGTTGCTTTGAGGAATGTAGGAGTGGTATTAAGGCCAGGATTAGAATTGAGAGTACTAGGGCTAGGACTCCTCCTAGTTTATTAGGAATTGAGCGGAGGATAGCGTATGTGAATAGGAAATACCATTCTGGTTTAATGTGTGGGGGTGTATTTAGGGGGTTTGCTGGGGTGTAGTTGTCAGGGTCTCCTAGGAGGTCCAGTGAAAACAGGGTTAAGATTAGGAGAGTTAGTAGTATAAGTCCTAGGATGTCTTTGATTGAGTAGTACGGGTGGAATGGGATTTTGTCTGAGTCAGAGTTTAGGCCTGAGGGGTTGTTTGATCCGGTTTCATGTAGAAATAAAAGGTGAACTATGACTAAGGCTGTAATGACAAATGGTATGATAAAGTGAAAGGCGAAGAATCAGGTTAAGGTTGCTTTGTCTACTGAGTATCCTTCTCAGATTCATTCGACTAAGGTTGTACCGATATAAGGGATTGCGGATAGGAGGTTGGTGATAACGGTTGCCCCTCAGAATGATATTTGTCCTCAAGGAAGAACGTATCCTATGAAGGCTGTGGCTATAACCGCAAATAAAAGGAGGATGCCAATATTTCAGGTTTCTGTATATGTATAAGAGCCGTAGTAGATTCCTCGTCCCACGTGAAGGTACAAGAGAATAAAGAATATAGATGCTCCGTTAGCATGGAGGTATCGGATTAACCACCCATAATTTACGTCTCGGCAAATATGGGTGACCGATGAGAATGCTGTGTTCGTGTCTGCAGTGTAATGTATGGCTAAAAATAAGCCCATGGTAATTTGTAATAGTAGGCATACGCCTAATAAGGACCCAAAATTTCATCATGCTGAGATGTTAGAAGGGGTTGGGAGGTCAATGAATGAGTGGTTGATGATTTTGATGAGTGGGTGGGATTTGCGGATGTTGGTCATTAGTATTAGTTCTTATAGTTGAATTGCTATGGTGATTTTTCGTGTCATTGGCCGTGGTTGAGCCCACGTAGGAATTATGGTTTTAAGTATTATATTCATTTTAAGCGTACTGTTTGTTTTGGGTTTTGTTGGTTTGTCTGTTAAACCTTCACCAGTGTACGGTGGATTGGCTTTGGTTGTAAGTGGTGGTATTGGGTATGTCATCATTTTGGGTTATAGTGGATCTTTTTTAGGGTTAATAATATTCTTGATTTATTTGGGGGGAATAATAGTGTTTGTGTACACGGCTGCAATGGCTACCGAGCGTTATCCTGAGACTTGAGTCTCTAATGTAATTATCTGAGGGTCATTGTTGACGGGGGTTGTTGTGGAGTCATTGTTATTATTTTGGTGAGTGAAGTATGATTTTATTGTTCCGGCAGGGTATCATGGTATGGGAGAGTGGGTGATTTATGATGAAGCAGGCATAGACTTATTTCGCAAAGATCCTGTTGGGGTAGCAGCTATTTATAGCTATAATTGTTGATTAATGGTTGTAGCTGGGTGGTCGCTGCTTGTGGGTATTTTTATTATAATTGAGATCACTCGGGGTAATTAGGAGATGAGAATTACGGCTAGGATAATTGAGGTAAGGAAAGATAGGAAATAGTATTTAATTAATCCTATCTGGTTAGATGTCGAGGTGGATGCTGATATTAGTGAGGCTGTGATGCTTTTTGGTGCTAGCTTTTCGAATCAAATAAGGTCAATTAGCGAAGTGGCTAAGTTTTGACTTATTAGAAGGTTTGTATGTGGGAGTAGGCGGTGTATTAGTGTGGGGAAATAACCTAACATATTTGAGAAGTTGAATGTTTTAGAAGGATGGTTGACCTTTAGGTTGTGAGTTATTGAGTTCAGTTCTATTGCGATTGTGAAACCCGTGATTGTTATTATGAGGGCTGAAGTTTTTAAGTAGCTAGGTATAGTTATTTGAGGGATGTCCAGGGGAGGGATGTTGTTTGAGATGATAAATCCTGCGAAGATACTGCCAATTGCTAGGCGTTTAATAGAGTTAATTAATTCTGCATTATTTTTGTTTATGCCTGATGGTAGGGAAAATTGAGGGTTGTTTAGGAGGGAGTTGAAAATGATTTGAGTGCTGTAGACGGCTTTTAAGGATGTTGCAATAAGGGTGAGGAGTAGGGCTCAGGCGTTGGTATATGACGTGGTCGCAGATTCAATGATGCGGTCCTTGGAGTAAAATCCGGTAAGGAAGGGCATGCCCGTTAGAGCAAGGCTTCCAATGATTAATGAAGAAGAGGTAAGTGGTAGAGTCTTGTAAAGACCTCCTATTTTTAAAATATCTTGCTCGTCATTTAGATTATAAATGATTGAGCTGGAGCATATAAAGAGCATTGCCTTGAAGAATGCGTGCATGCAGATATGTAAGAACGCTAGGCGTGGTTGACCAATACCAATGGTCATTATCATTAGGCCTAGTTGACTTGAGGTAGAGAATGCTACAATTTTTTTAATGTCGTTTTGTGTAAGCGCACAAATAGCAGTGAATAATGTGGTGATTGCTCCTAAACACAGTGAGGTTGTTAGGATGGTCTGGTTATTTTGTATTAATGGTGAGAAGCGGATTAGGAGGAAAATGCCCGCTACCACTATTGTGCTGGAGTGAAGTAATGCTGAGACTGGAGTAGGGCCTTCTATTGCTGAGCGGAGTCGGGGTGAAGGCCAAATTGAGCTGATTTCCCAGTGGCTGCTAACAACAGGCCTACGAGAGGAATAATGTTTAATTTGTTTTGTATTATGAAGAGTTGTTGAAAGTCAGGTGCATCCATTTTCCTACAAATGTCTCAAATCTGTCTTTCTTTATAGCAGAGTAGTATTCCATTAGAGATACCACAGTTTTCTTTATACAGTCATCTCTTTTTTTTTTTTTTTTTTTTTTGGCACCAGGAATCGAACTCAGGACCTCATGCTTGCCAGGCAGGCACTGTTATACAGTCATCTCTTATACACGCTGTTTCCAGGATTTAGCTATTATAAGTTGTGCTGCTATAAGCATTGGTTTGCTTGTAGCACCCTAGTATGCTATCTTAAACTCTTTGGGGAAGTTATGTAACAGGAGGATTTCTGGGTCATATGGAATTTCTAATTTCAATTCTTTGAGAAATCTCCATACTGATTTCCATAATGGTTGTACTAGATTACATTCCCACCAATGGTGAAGGAGGGTTCCTTTTTCACCACAGCCATGCCAGCATTTGTTATTGAGTTCTTAATGATTGCCATTCTTTCCAGAGTAAGATAGAATCTTAGCATTGTTTTAATTTGCATTTCTCTGTTGGCCAGAGATGTTGAGCATTTTTTCATTTATTTGTTGACCATTTTTATTTCTTGGTCTGTTCATTTCCCTTGCCCCTTTCTTGACTAGATCTTTCATTTTAAGTGGTTTAATTTTTTTTTTTTTTTAGTTCTTTATACATTCTAGATACTATATTAGTCCTCTATCTGAGAAGTAGCTGGTAAAATTTTTTTCCTGTTCTGTATGTTGTCTCTTCACTGTACTGATTGATTCTTTCACTATATAGAAGCTTTTCAGTCTGATACAATCCCATTGTTGATTCCTGCTTTTATTTACTATACTTAAGTCTTCAAGTGTTTTACCTATTTTTGTCTTCCAGTAGGTTTAATATTTGTTTTAATGTTCAGATTTTTTATCCACTTTGATTTTAATTTAGTACACGGTGAGTGATAAGGGGCCAGTTTCAATCTTCTGGACACAGATAACCAGTTTTCCCAGCACCACTGGTTGAATAGCCTATCTTTCCTCCAACATTTGCTTTTGGCCCCTTTGTTGGTGTATCAGTCAATGTTTACTAGCGAAACATTTAATGCAAGATGTAGAAATACATAAGAATTTACAGGGTTGGCTTATAGTGGCCACCCATGGAGTCAGATATGGGAGAGTGGAAAAGGTCTGCCTGGGCGCTGGGCAACTCACATTGCATGGTAATCTGGTGTCCTGTGGTCAAGCTTAGTGTTTCCACTAAGGCCCGGTAGCAGGCCAAGAGCCGTTTTTCAAAGGGAAAGTACTTGTCTGCAGATGATGGCAGAGCCTTGCTCCAAAATCCTAAAGATCTCTGCTGCAATTCACATATGGTGGCCTGCCAGAGATACCAAATGGCATCTCTACCTTCCACTGACACTTCAAGTACCATTGGATCTGCTGGATCACATGGCCCCAGTGGTTAACACCTTTCCTTACTCCACATTAAATTAAATTTACTTTAAATTAAATTCCTTACTCCATATTAAATTCAGAATCTCTGGGCTGGTGAGATGGCTCAGCGGCTTAAGCGCCTGCCCGGCAAGCGCGAGGGCCCGAGTTCGACTCCCGGATCCCACATACGAAAAAGGGGCCGGTGATATCGCTCAGCGGCACGGGCGCCTGTTGGCGCGCGAGGTCCTGAGGTCGACCCCCCGGTACCCACAAAAAAAAAAAAAAAAAAAAAAAAAATTCAGAATCTCTGCTTAACAGGTCCATGTTGACAAGCTCAGCCTGATCCAGATGTATGTTTTTGCCACCATTATCCTATACCTGTAAAATCCATTCCCACACTTGCTCATCAGGCCTCTGCTTATAACAGAAAACTCAAGATGTTCTTGGATCACACTGTGTTCCTCACCTTTAGGAACCTTCTGCAAATTGAGCCTGTCATAGGCCTATAGGCAAAAGTGGATGGTGAGCATGGGTCCTGAGGAGTGTCAGCATTATCGTGCTTGGTTAACCCAGGATTACTTTCCTCGGGTATACTAGGAGAGGTCAACACCACAGGGAGTGGACTTGGGGATCTTCCACCACTGTGAGGGGCGAAATCTCTTCCTCTGGCAAAATAATTTCATTGAAGTCTAGGAGCACAACATTGTTAGCCTCAGCAGGATCCTCCCAAACATTTCCATCCCACTTTACAGGACCCTATTCTTTTCCAATCAGTAACATCACCTTTACGTCAGATACCCTTTGAGCCTGAGCATTATGCTTGTGCTGTATTTCATCCAGTTGAATTGTGAGGGCCTGTGTTTGTTCCTGCGATCTTGGCCTTGTGGCTAAAGGGGAGGAGATTCTGCTTTCAGGACACATTTAGAAACTTTTAAATATTTTATGTGTGTCTGGAGCTGGGAATTTGAATCTTTGAGCTCCTTATTTACTCACAGAAAACTTTAAATTTCCTGTGGATGTTTTCAGTGCATTGTTTTCCTTCACTAGTTTGTCCAGAGATGCTGAGAGCAACCAGTCAGCATCATTGTATTTCCCACTCTGCCAGAAACATTCAAAAATTTCATATATGGAGTCACTAAATTCCTTACATTTCACAAGTGGTAAATTAGGATAATCAAATGGATCTACATTGCATGGTACTTTAAACATCTAACACCAAGGACTATCAGTATTCCCCACAGTATGAAAAGAAGGAACCATGGCATCTTTAGGTCTCATCAGATTACACAGCCAACTCCAGGAAAGCCTAAAACCATTAAAGAATTTCCTCTTTATAATTCTGTTTCCCTGGAGCCACTGCTGGTACCAAAATCTGTATCAGTCAGCGCTTCCTAGAGAACATTTAATGCAAGATATACAAATGTGTGAGAACTTACAAGATTGGCTTACAAGGGCTACCTACAGAGTCAGGTGTAGAGAACGATAAGGTCTGCCTGTGTGGGAGATACGAAGGATACAGTCAGAGGCCTGGAGCTCATTTGTAGTGTCCCATGCAAGTCTATAAGGACTATAGGGTCTGTACTGGAGACTGAAGAGGTGATGTCCAAGGTGAAGCCAAAGACTGGAGCTCCTGTGAAGAAACAGAAGGGAGCCTGCCTTCTCTGTTTCCCTTTTATACTGCTCAGGCGACAAGCCTTCCTAGGGTAGGTCTTCTGTCTTCAGTAAATCCACCAACAACTGTGCTGATCCAATTTAGTTGGGCATTTCTTACTCAAGTTGACATAATCGGTTAACTATCACAGTCGAAGATCAAATAGGTGGATGTGTCTGGGAAAGTTTCTGTGTCCTCAGTTCTGTTCCATTGATCCACGTATCTGTTCCAGTATCATGCCATTTTTATCAATAATTGTGTTGTAGTATAGCTTGAAATCAGGCATTGCCGTGCTTCCTGCTTTGCTCTTGTTACCCAAAATTGCCTGTGTTATTCTGAGTCTCTTCTGGTTCCATATGAATTTTAGGATTGTTTCTTCTAGGTCTATAAAGTATGCTGTTGGTATTTTGATTGGGACTACATTGAATCTGTATAATATTTTGGGGAGTATGGCTGTTATGACAACATTGATTCTGCCTATCCAGGAGCAGGGGACATCTTTCTATTTTCTTTTTTTTTTTTTTTTTTTGTGGGTACCGGGGGGGACGACCTCAGGACCTCGCGCGCCAACAGGCACCCGTGCCGCTGAGCGATATCACCGGCCCCTTTTTCGTATGTGGGTTCCGGGAGTCGAACTCGGGCCTTCGCTTGCAAGGCAGGCGCTTAAGCCGCTGAGCCGTCTCACCGGCCCCATCTTTCTATTTTCTGATGTCCTCTCCAATCTCCTTTTTCAGAGTACCGTAGTTTTCTTTGTAGAGGTCTTTCTACTTCCTTGGTTGTGATATTTCCTAGGTATTTCATTTTTCTTGAAGCTAATGTGAATGGTATTATTTTCATAATTTTCTCATCCCATTCATTGTTGATGTACACAAATGCTAATAATTTTTGTGTGTTGATCTTGTATCCTGCTACATTGCTGAAGTTCATTATTCCAACAGTTTTTGGGTCTTCTATGTAGAATATTGTGTCATCTGCAAATAATGATAATTTGAGTTCTTTCTTTTCTATATGTATCCCTTTTATTTCTTTCTCTTGCCTAACTGCTCTGGCTAATGTTTCAAATACTGTGTTGAATAGAAGAGGTGATCCTGGATGTCCTTCTCTTGTTTCTGATTTTAGGGGGAGTGCTTTTAGTTTTTCTCCATTTAGTATGATGCTGGCTATTATCATTCAGGTATGGTGCCTCTATACCTGTTTTTTCCAGGGTTTTTATCATGAAGGGTGTTGGATTTTGCTGAAAGCCTTTTCTGCATCTATTGATACAATCAGATGATATTTGACCTTGCTTCTGTTTATGTGATGTATTACACTTACTGACTTACATATTTTGAATGATTCTTGCATTTCTTGGATGAACCTGCTTGATCATGATGTATGATCTTTTTCATAATGTGCCACATTCTATTTGCTAAAACTTTTTTTTTTTTCTCTTGGTACTGGGAATCGAACTCAGGGCTTTGTGCTTGCCAAGCAGGCGCCGTGCCACTGAGCTATATCCCCGCGCCGTGCTAATACATTTTTGAGAATTTGTATATCTGTGTTCATTAAGGAAGTTTACCTAATTTTCTGAGTCTTTATCTGGTTTTGGGATCAGGGTGTTACTGGCTTCCATAAGTGAGTTTGGGAGCACTCCATCCCTTTAAATTTCTTTGAAGAGCTTGAGGACTGTAGGTGATATAATATCCTTAAAGGATTTGTAGAATTCAGCAGTGAGTCCATCAGGTTTTATAGTTGGTAGCTTCATTACTGTGTCAGTTTCATTGCTTGTTATTGGGGTGTTACACATATTTATGTCTTCTTGAGTTATTTTTGGTAGTTTGTATGTGTCTAGAAATCTGTCTATTTCTTCAAAATTTGCCAATTTGTTGGAATGTAATTTTTTGAAGTAGTTACTGTCTTCTGGATTTCCACAGTGTCTATTGTAAATTAACATTTTTATTTCTGGTTGCATTGATGCGAGTGTTTTCTCAATTTCTCCTGGTAAGTATGGCTAGGGGCTCATCTATTTTATTTATTCTTTCAAAGAACCAGATCTTCCATTCATTAAAAAAAAAAAAAAATTTTTTTTTTTTTTTTACTTTTTTCTTCTTTTGGCTCAATTTCATTGACTTCCATCTCGTCTTTATAATTTCACTCCTTATTTTCAGTTTGGGACTGGTTTGTTGTTGTGTCTCAAATACATTATGATTTTTTAAAAGGTCATCTTTTTGAGCTTGCTTTGTTCTCCTAATATGAGCATTGATTCAGATGGATTTTCTTCTTAGAACTGCTTTCATAGTGTCCCAGAGGTTTTAACAAGTTGTACCATCATTGTCATTAAGCTCCATAAATTTTTATATTTCTCCTGTAACCCATTGGTTTTTTATGAATATATTGTTAATTTTCCAGGAGCTTTTGCCTTTTCTGAAATTCTTCTGTCATGGATTCCTATTTTCATTACACAGTGGTTTGAACCTCAGGACAACAGCCTACATATATGGTGAGAACTATTAATACACTGAAATTCTTTCCTGAGATTTGAAATTCCACGTCATGGGCCAGTAGCTTAGGAGTAGAGTGCTTGCTTAGCATGCTCAAGGCCCTGGGTTTGAGCCCCAGCACCACAAAAAGAAAGAAATTCCATGACTTTGGTTTATCTCTCAGCCTTCTTATGTCTGACATTTAATATTATTTATATTTTAATATGAAGTATGTTTGTTAAACATCAATTAAATTCCATTTGCTTGAGTGTTCCTTTAATAGAGGTTCATGGTTGATAGTTGTACTGTGTTTGTCAGTTTTTCTCATTGCTGAAAAAATACCGAACACCCGCACCTTAAACGGGGAGAATTTTAACTTGGCTCATGATTTCAGAGGTTTCCCAGGCAGAAACATCACTGTGGAAGGGCACGGTGGAGCAGGCGGTTCCCTTCACGGGACCACGAAGCGGAGCGGAGGGGGTACATGCTGGAGAGGTCCCTGTGACCACCTCTGCCAGCTTCGCACCCCCACAGCACAGTCTGCTGCAAATCCCCTGATGACTTTATTACCTTGCAATCCAGCCACCTGTCCAAGCATCCCATAGTCCAGCCAAGTTATTTAGGGATGGGCAACAATCCCTATACTTCAGGGCTCAAACTCAGAGCACGAATTTAACAGGTCTATATCAAGATTTCTCAACTTGGCGTTTTAACGCTCTGGACGAGATCATTTTCTGGTGGTGTGTGTGTGTGAGCACGTGTGTGAAGGTTACGGGTCATTTGGGGTTTTATCAGCACTCTTGGCCCCTCACTCCCAGTGCTGCCCCCTCTCCATGACAAAACCTCACCCTCTAGACACTGTCAGATGGTGCCTGGGCAGGGTGGGGAGCACAAACCAGAAGCATAAACAAGTTGTATGTCCCTTTGAAGTGCTTAGGACCAGATGCTTTTCAGATTTTAGTTGGATTTTAGAATAGTTGCATAAACTTTACAGGTTGATCATCTCTAACCTGAAATGCTCCAAAATTTAAGTTTCTGGGTATGATGTTAGTATGCAAAAAATTTGAGATTTTGGAGCTTTTTGGGTAGGGATGCTTAACCTCTGCTATACTGACAAGGAAATAATAGGCCTCGAAGTGTTTAATTTTGGAAATCTGTGACATTTCTAGTCTTTGAGAATATAGTAGCTATGTTACATTGTTATGGTGTATCGGGAAGGGCAAGAGAAGTACAAACTACTGAAGGTGGTTCTGTGTTTCACATTTTAGAATTTGTGCTTGCTTAGAATAAAGTACCTTTATACGTAACCACTGAAAAGGTGGTATATTATACATGGTATTCTCACTGATACAGTTTCATTTTGTTCACTCACTTCAGCAGTTCGACAATCAGGATTGAAGCTGGGCGTGGTGGCACACACCTGTAATCCCAGCACTGGGGAGGCTGAGGCAGGAGGATTGCTGTGAGTTTGAGGCCAACGTGAGCTACAAAGTAAGTTTAAGGCCTGGCTGAACTACATAGCAAGACCCTGCCTAAAAAAAAAAAAGAAACCAGGATAGCAACATAAAGGGTAACTTGTAATTAGAGCTGTTGCCCTGTCTGTTTGTATAAATAGGGTAGAAAGTATAATCAATTTATTTTATTCTTTCTTCAAAGGGACATGAGAGATGGCTTTAGAAGAGAAAGTTTCTACTTCTCCCATTATACAAGAGACCGGTCTCCTCATACAAGGGATCCTCCTTTTTTCCGAGAATCGCCCGTAAGCCGAAAGGACTCTCCACATAGCAGATCTGGCTCCAGTGTCAGTAGCAGAAGCTACTCTCCAGACCGAAGCAAAACGTACTCTTTCCACCAGTCTCAGCATAGAAGTACGTATTCGAAGACTTTCCCTTTTTCTTTCGCTGCCTCCAATGATGGGAGTGTATGGAGTCAGATTGCCTAACAGGTGTTGTAGTAGGTAGTCCTTTCTACGGTACTTAACTTTTCCGCGTAGTCCAGGATGGTCTTCAACTCACTATGTAGCTCAGGCTGGCCTCGAACTCCCGGTGATCCTCCTGCCTCAGCCTCCGAAGTGCTGGGATTACAGGTATGCGCTGCCATGCCCAGCTATTAAGTTTTTAGTCGGAAAATTTCAAACCACATTAGAGATAACTTATCGAAGTTGGAGTCTGCATGGTATTTCATCTTCAGCTTTGTCTCTAAGGCACCTGTCTGAAGGTCGTACACTCCCGTGTTTCCCGGTAACGCCTGCGCCAGGCCAGCCCCTTCAGCCTTCTGTCCCTAGATGACACCTTTATGTATCTGATAGTCTGATTTACATGAAAAGACCAATGATCTCTCCTCTATATGTGCTGTAGCTTTATAGAATTTAGAGCTACAGTGCACCTTAAGTTCATTCTTTTCCAACTTCGAATTTGTGGCAGGATGGCTGAGGTGGGGAATGTCTGTCTGTGCTCGGCATTCTGTGTCACCATAGCTGTGATCCTGACTGAGTCTCTTAGTGTACTGGAATAAAAACAAAGATGAACACCTCTCCAGTGAAAGCATTCGTGCACAGTATTCTCTGACCTTACAGCCTGTAGCGAGCTCATTCACAGAACGTTTCCTTATTCGTTCTATGCGCAAGGCACTGCGTTAGATTCAAGAATGTCCCTGTCACTAAGGAAGTAGCGTGTGTGTCTGTTTTCCACCAGCTAATGACAGCTTTATCATTGTGTTACTGTATATAAAATGGGACTTCGATACAAGAAATGCTAGGCCCGAAATGAATTAACATGCCATGAACGTGCTGTCAAGGGGAGAGACCGACTCTCACTCTGGAGACGGGGGAACTGCCATGCAGGACTGAGCCTTCATTTAGATTTCTACAAGTGCAGAAGCGCCTTCTAAGCGGAAAGAATTGTAAGCCAAGATGCAGAAAGCAGGACAGTCCAGGGTTTTCTTCCTTTCCTTTAAACTCCTTCCCATTACGTGCAAGTTTAACCCAACAGCCTTTGCCTCCTGCATGATGAGAGTGATGGAGTCCGCCGTCGTCATCACGCTGACTACTGTGTGGCTGTTGCTGACTCTCGTGTTCAGCAGATGTTGGACAGGGTATAAAATGAGTTTATGAGTGACCATGCCAGAGGGAGGGCTGTCATTCGAAAGACTGAAAACAAAGGATAGCGACACTTATCCCTGAGTGCTTAGAAGATGTGTCAGACACTTCTGGGAAACTGAAGTTGAACTGTGCAGTGTGGTGCTGACAAGTACTTTCTCCTTTGCTTTTATCCACCACCCCCAAATTAAAAAACCTTGAAGAAGATAAACGGAACTATAATGGATGTTCTCATGTGTGGACATACCCAAAACTAGCCAGACACCTTTTAAGAATTTTTGTTCCAACTATGTATGGCCTAAGTCCAAATCCATTAATGATGAAGAGGAATAAAGTATCTTCGGAAACTGATAATGAAGTCTTTTTCACAAAATATAAAGACCATTATAAAATGGAAAGTTGATTTTTTTCTTTAAGCTTATCATGAAGCTACTAAAGGTAGTTATTGGGGAATTAACCTTGTTTCTCCATTTGACCTCTAGAAATTTCTGGGGGGATCATCTTTCCTTTCTTTATCTGCTTTTGGTGGCTGCATAGCTGAAGGTGTAAAATCTTGAGATGAAATATGAGCCTCGGTGTCCTGCTCCCCTTAGGATTTCCAGTACACTATTCCCATCCTTCGAAGTTTGATGCTGCTACTATGTAGTGTGACAGTAAAGCAAGTGGGGGTAAACTGAATGAAGCAGAGCATATGACTTTGTTGTTGCCTGCATATTTGTTTTCTTTAGTCTTTTAATTTTGAAAGTCAAGTTCTTAGCCAGGCGTGATGGTGCACACCTGTAATCCCAGCACTCTGGAACCTGAGGCAGGAGGTCCCTGCGAGTTTGAGGCCAGCCTGGGTTATAAAGTGAGTTCAAGGCTAGCCTGACTGCACAGTGAAACCCTTTCTCAAAAAAAAAAAAAAAAAAAAAAAAAGAAGAAGAAAGTCTTTTAATCAAGATTTTTAAAAAATTTGTTATGATGAAACTCTTACAAGTTATTTGGGTTGATTTCTTAACTATTTTGGCTGTACTAAGGAAATGTTTTCTGTACTCCTTTCCTGTTTTCAGAATACTTCATGTATTTGTGAGGCCAGTTTTGCTTTAAATCTGAATCTCACAGATGTGATGGCATCTTGCTTCAAAGAAGGACTGAGAAACTGTCCTTCAGTTATCAGTAGCTTAAGCTGGATTAATTAGCAACATGTTAAATTTTCATTTTCTAACATAGTTGAAAATTTGGGAAAGTTTCAGAGTGGTGTTCTGATTGTTTGCATGTGCAGTGCTGTGGATTGAGCTCAGGGTGTTAACTACTTTAGGCAACTGCTCTGCCACTGAGCTACATCCTCAGCCCTTAAAAAGTTTTTGTAAATATAATCAACAGGGTAAAGTAGCAGTTTTTTTATTCCTTAGGCCCTGGTTTTTCAAATTCTTTAACTTTTAATTTGTTAATTTTTGTTCATACTTTTCAGAGTACTTTTACTTTATAGTAACTAGTGGTTTGGCCTTCGTACCTGTTGGAGGTTTGGCTGTAGTAACTATTAAAAGTAATTCTTCATAATTCTTTTTTGAGACAGCCTCTTGCTATGTAGTCCAGGATGGCTTTGAACTCATCATCTTCCTGTCTCAGCCTCTTGAGTGCTGAAATTAAAGGCGTGTGCCACCACTCCGGCCCTCTTCATAATTCCTGTGTACATTTAACGTCTCTTTTGTTCTTCCATAAGCCACAGAGTGCGCTCAGTACCTTTCCACCTCAAGTGCCTATTTCCCATTTTGTGCTTACACACACACACCACACCACTTTTGCTTTTTCAGACAGGACCTATGAAACTTCGTATCACTTCATACTCACTAGCCTTCTAAATGAAGCTTGTGTTTTCATCCCGTACATATAAGAATTTTTTAACTGTCAGGTTATCCTGGCTGACCTGGACATGGCTGCAAATGCAGCATTTAGTCATTTGGTTGTCCATTTTCACATGCTAACGCAGGTCGTCCTAGTTGGTCTCATTTTCTTATACTTTTGTCATTGACCTTTTATTTGCAATAATAGCATAAAAATCACATGAGAGTTCAGCTTGGCACAGCCATTCTTTAAGTTCTTATGATAAACTTGCTATATTAGAATCCAGTCCTTCCGCCTTCGTATAGCTCCTTGGCTATAAAAGCATCTTTTCCTGTAACATGCAGTTATACTTTGTCTTAGTATTAGGTTCGTATGAAGATATTTCTTCCTTTTTTATTGTAACTTTTTACATATTGGAGTTAGTACTGTTGTAGTCTTTTTTATAGATTTAAATACATTTGGTTCCTTTTGCTATTCCTTTGATTTGATATGGTGCCCACTTTTTTTACTTTACTAATTTTCCTTATGCCCCTTTTAAATTGCAACATCTGAAATGAGCTTTTGTTTTCACAACCGTATTTTATTACTGACACTTATTGAGATTGTAGGCAACAAAACTTGTTATTTTCATATGTAGTTCTAATAAAATGTCTCTCAGCCTGTACCTTTTTCAGGCACAATTGTTTATGTATAGTGATTGCATTTATACACACCTGTATAAAAATATGTATGAATGCTAAATTTCTACTTAATTTTAGTTTCTTATTCTTTCTCTAGAGATACCAAAATCTCATCAAGTATTCCTTAAGAACAGTTCATTTTGTCTGCAAACTAAGTATCCTTGATGTATTTTATATTAATTTTTAATAATTTGAGTAGGATAAGCCCAAATATAGAATCTGTAGAGATCTGTCTCTAAACCTCTACTTTTGAGCAGCATTTGTTGCTCGTCACCCTCCTGCCCTGCTTTCCTATTAGCCCACCTTTATTTCTACTTGAGGATCTCATGGAGCCCCTTGTTAGTGGCTTTCTTTCATTTTAAGTTAGAAATCATTTTCTCTGCTAAAACAGTGACATAAAGTTTGCATTGCATTGTTTTGGAAGTCCATTTTGCTTGTAGGGTTGGTTAATGTTAGTACTTGTAAAATACGTCTTTGTTTACCCTAAATATCTGCTAGAAATTAATGTCAAATTTACCAGTGATGCTGATTTATTAATGAGACTGTGTAATATTTTGGTTGAATGTTTAAAATTCCATTTCTATGGTTGATTTGCACTTCTATTGCTTCTGTTGACCTCTTTTTTTATAGCTGTGACTTTGGGTTTCACTTCTCTTATTTCTTGATATTAGCAGATTTTTAAAGGAAGACTATTCATCTGCATCAATTATTTTTTAAAATAAATGTTGTAAGATAACTGGGGTTGGTGGTGCATGCCTAAAAGCCAAAGCACTTGGGAGGCTGAGGCAGGAGGATCATCATGAGTTCAAGGCCAACCTGGGCTCTAAAGAGAGTTCTAGGCCAGCCTACACTATATAGCAAAACCCTGTGTCAAAAAAAGAAATGCTATACATTCAACAATGTGTACCTTTGAAGATGAAGGTTGGTGACTTTATCTCAATGATTTATTTTAAACGATTTAACAAGTACTTGGAGATTCATTCATGGGCACTGGACTAGTGCTGTAACTGTATTATTTTACTTTTATTTTTTCAATTGTATAAACATTTAAGGAGTATGTGCTAAATTTTCTACATACAGCTTTCCTTGAGCTATCCTTTAGTTAGCTCTGTTTGTACACAGCACAGTAACTGAAATATCTACCCGTGTGTTCATATTGTGAGATACTGAAACTGGCATTTAGCAGAGAAGATGGCGCATTCATATTTCAGACATGTGTTTGCCTTTCCCAGTGTGTTGTGTGGCTTTCTGTTTGTTAGCTGACCTTGGTGTGGCCTAGGCTACTGTACATAATGTCATTTGATTGTGACTTCCAATTTTTGATGTCAGCCTTTAAGACAGGTAGTTTTAGATATTAATTAATTTAATAATGTAATACAGAGTTTCAATACTAAAATGAGTATTTGAGTCCACTAATGAATTTAGTTACTCAATCACTTAATTGAAAACAAATCAGCCAGGCATAATGGCACACATCTGTAATCCCAGCACTTGGGAGGGTAAGGCAGGAAGATCACCCCAAGTTCGAGGCCAGCCTGAAGTACAAAATGAGATTCTGTATCCAGAAATGAATGAACAAAAGAACGAAAGAAAGAAAGAAAAAAAAAATTAGCTAGGAAATTACATCTTATATTTTTTTATATAGATGAGAGAGTGATCCAGCCTTTGAAAACATCAAGAGACCCTTCACCCTCAAGTTCTTCAGCAGGTCCTTCATCAAAGGTTTGTTAATTTTGTAAAATCAGTTTAAAGAATTGAAAATAAGATGGATGTCTAGGACAAATGCTTTCATTATGTATGTTGTACTGTTATCTGTTGTAGCCTGCTTCTAAAAGTAACTCGCCAATTAAATGTTACCAGTTTCTGGGTTGCTGTCCTCTCCTTCTGGGGTTAGATTCCAGGTTCTTCTCATTTCCGACAAAGAATTAATGACACAAGCCAAAAACAGTGCCAAAAGCTTATTTGCAAAGTGAAAGGTGAAGGGGTGTGGGAGAAAACAGCTCTGCAGAGTAAACTTGGGCAAAACAATAGAAAATGAAGGTGAAAGCAAAAACAGAGGTACATGCTGCATCTGGGAAATGCAGCATGGGCAGCCATGAAAAGTCACGATAGCAAGGTCTTGACATCTGTGTCCAAATCTCGAGGAAACCTGCAAGAACTTCTACATATGGGTCCTGAGAGCTGGTGCTGGGATCCCACACCTATGGCTGACGTCAGTTCTAGGCCATACTATTGAAAACCTGGTGGCGTTCTCCCTAAAAGTCCACATGCAGGGCCTTGGGAACTGTTCTGTGCGTGTGTTCTAGGATCTTGTAATTAACAGGTCATACCTACTTCCCCAGCCAGCTTTGCTTCGCCCTAATCTGCTATCTTAGTGCTGATGAGCTAACTCGCTGCATTTAAAATCAATTTTTTTTTTTTTTTTTTTTTTTTTTGTGGGTACCGGGAGTCGACCTCAGGACCTCGTGCACCAGCAGGCGCCCATGCCGCTGGGCGATATCACCGGCCCTTTTTTCGTATGTGGGTTCCTGGAGTCGAACTCGGGCCCTTGCGCTTGCCAGGCAGGCACTTACGCTGCTGAGCCATCTCACTGGCCCTAAAATCAATGTTTAAGTAACTACAATTTGAAAATAGCCACCAAAACAAGTGAGCAGTTTTCTCATAGAAATATTTTGGACAGGTTATGCTATAATAATATTACTACTGCAGCCTTTGCTCATCTTGACCGTAACCAGTAAATATTCAGATGGGAACGTACTTTAGATTTTGCACTTACTGGTTGTGGGCATAGGCAAGAGACCTAAAATTTGACTGGTTCTGGATACTATATGATTTTCTTTTATTGTTACAGAAATCCTGTGACATACGGTAGATATAAGTTTTCATTCTACAGCAGATTAAATAAAGTCTCAGAAGTTGATCGATTTTTCTCAAATAGCTGCTCTTTAATTTTTCGTTCCTACCTTCTCAACATCTCAAAACATGTTGGAAAGATGGACCTCATGTTTCTAATCCTCAGAAATTTCAGATTTAAGGAATTGGTATTCGCATGTGTTGTCTTCAGTTATCTGTCACACCTTTTTCTTGTCCGTAACTCTTATATTCTCATTCACTTATTTTCGTTCCTCCCTCTCTCCCACTGTGAGCATTGAACCCCGGTGCACTGTACCACAGGGCCATGCCCCTAGACCATTTTTTATTTTGAGACAGCGTCTTGCTAAATTGGCAAGGCTGGCTTTGAAGTTGGGATCCTTCTGTGTCAGCCTCCCACGTGGCTGGGATGACAGGCACGCACCACTGTGTCCAGCGTTATTCTTTCTTCTTTGGTATTTTTGACTTTTCAGCCAGCACAGATAACACCTGGATATTCAGGATATTCAGGGGCAGCTGGTTCTCTGCTTCAGAGGGGAAAAAATTTCTTTGTGACAACTTATTATTATTGGGACATTCCTAGACATCTGAGGGATCTAGAATGTCAGGTTGTTTTTGTTTTGAGATAGGGTCTTGTGATATAATCAAGGCTAGCTGTGAACTTTTTTTAAAACTGGGGAACGAGCCCAGGAGTGCTCCACCACAGCTCATTCGCATCCCTTTCTGTTGCTGAGATAAGGTCTCACTTAGTTGCCAAGGCTGGCCTTAAATTTACAGTCCTCCTGCCTCAGCCTCCCAAATAGCTGAGATGACAGGCAGGCACCATCACACTTGGCCTATTTAACATTATGGGTAGGGCCTGGGAATGAGATGTATAGGCTTCCTCAGTGGGTGGAGTAAGGGAAGTTTCAGATTTTCTGTTTCCTTCCAAAGATTTGACAATTTTAGTATGCGTCATCAAGGAGAAGGCTAGATGCCTGAAGTTTATATAATACCTTCAAGTGCATAAAAGAGTAGGGGCTTGGGGCTCCTGAGGTGTGAGGTAGCCTCACAAGCCTTGGGAGGTTCAGGAGGGAAACTTTGGAATGAAATCCTACCTGATTATGCAGAGAGAATTTCCCGGGTCTCTGCCCTGCCACAAGCAGCTGTGGCCTCTCTGTGTGAGCCATTTCTCAGGCCCAACCTCTGCCCCCTGTGAAGAGTCTCTCCTAGGCAGGTGCAGAGATCTCAGAGAGGAGCTGCTGTTTATACTTTTTGCTTACTATCTCCTATAGCTATGTCTGTACATTTGTTTTTATGAGAGGACAGCTTTGCAGAGCCATTCATTTGTCTGCAGCTCCTCTGAATAGCCAACTCAGAATACGTCCGAGAAGTGCATTTGGGGTGAGATATTTTACCCTCCCACAACTCCGCGTAGATCGATCACTGTGACTGTACCAGTGTCCAGTGTGTGTTCAGGTGCCCTTCCCATCGGTGTTCATTAGTGATTTTGGCGAAGGAACTACTATTTCAATTTCTGAGGTTATAAGTTAAGGTAGTAAGGCGTACTCTAATCATCTTCATGAAATTCTGTTTAGTGAAAATACTTCCTTTGTATAGAGAAGCACTGTATTCATTATATGCACCACAAGATGGGGATTTTTACTGGACTATCTTCCAGGGGATGGGGTATATTTGGAATTAGGGATATGACTAGGGCATAGGTGATGAAAATTATGCCAGGGAAACAGAATGGAATTAGTGAGTTAGTGTAGGGGCCCTAAGAACAGTTTTTCTAATTTGTGCTTTAGTATTGTAATCTGTAGCCTTTAATTTAAATGACATCATGAACATTATATGTAATCCAAAAATGCACTTCATTTTTGTTGATTTTGTATTTCCTGTATGAACTGATTAACTTTCTTCAGGTGTTTTACTGTAATAGAATGATATCAAGGAATACAGAAAGAAAAGCATCACACATTATCCTAGATGTTTTCCTGTCTGTTGCCTCTCTTAATTCTCAAATTGAGAACAACTTTCTAAATTGAGTATTATAAATCCTTTTTTTTTTTTTTTTAATGTGGGTACCAGGAGTCGACCTCAGGACCTCACGCTTGTCAGCAGACGCTTGTGCCACTAAGTGATATCACCGGCCCTTTTTTTCCTTATTATGTGGGTTCCAGGAGTTGAACTCAGGACCTCACGCTTGTCGGGCAGGCGCTTATGCCGCTGAGCCATCTCACCAGCCCGCATATCTGGAATTTTGTGTTGTGTTAATTAGGAATGGACCTCAATGAAATTTTGGTATTATTCATTTCATTGAACATGATTAAAGATAGCAAATTGAAATCAGCATATCTTTTGCGTTCTATATACAATTAGCTTATGAACTGTCAGAGTCTCTGCTTTGTGCCTTAGGTGAATCCCTGAGGTTTTCTGTAAGTGAAATTAGTTCACATCTAGTGTATGTATCCCAAAGGAATTGCTGCTTTATTTATTTATTTATTTTTTTGTGGGTACCGGGTGTCGACCTCAGGACCTCGCATGCCAGCAGGCACCCATGCCGCTGAGTGATATCACTGGCCCTTTTATTGTATGTGGGTTCCAGGAGTCGAACTCGGGCCCTCACGCTTGCCAGGCAGGCACTTAGGCTGCTGAGCCATCTCACTGGCCCGGAATTGCTGCTTTAAACAGTTCTTCTGTTGAGTATTTTTGAAAGAGAGGAGGAAAAAAGTACCGATGAATATCATCAGTTTGAAGTGTTTTATGATTTGAGTGTACGTAGGGTGTGCTTCTTGATGTCTGAAGCATAAACACCCTTGGGAGTTGTAACAGAAACGCTCTTGTTTTTCGCCAGGCGTTGGATAAACCCAGCAGGCTGACTGAAAAGGAACTCGCTGAGGCTGCAAGCAAGTGGGCTGCGGAAAAGCTCGAGAAGTCCGAGGAGAGCAGCTTGCCTGGGATTTCTGAGTTCCAGGTATGGTATCACGGGTCCTGTATGTTTGACACCTCCAGCTTTTGTGTGGATGTTAACTTATGTGTGGAATGCATTTGCTCTGTTTCAGTGCCTCAAAATATATTTGGAGGAAAGTGTATGTTACGTTTTCATGAATTATTAAAATTTACCACCCATGGTAATAGTCTTGATTTGGAGGCTCATGGAAAATTGTGTATGAAATGTTTGTATTAAAATATTTGAAAATGAATTGAAAAATTTCTGTATAATGTATAATATCTCTAAAAGTCAAATAGAGAAATTTCAAGAACTGAGTTTTTAGATGCAGGATTAATGCTAAAAGAGTTAGTTTTGACATGATAGGTAGAGATAATAAATCTCCATATCTTGACAAATTAGTATATTTGAAGGAGAATTCTGGCTTTTTGATATACTTTGCGATAACTTCTGTGGACAAATTTTTTGATAAAAGAAATTAAGTATTAACGTTCTTTATAACAATAATATGGTTCCAGCTGGGTGTGGTGGTGCACACCTGCAGTGCCAGCACTTGAGAGGCTGAAGGAGGATCGCCACAAATTTGAGGCCAGCCTGACTTACATAGTGAGACCCTGTCTCAAAATTTTTTTTAAATAAATAAATAAATAAGCTTACCTTTATTTTCCTATAAAAAGATCCTTTCCAAAGTAACTAATTACACTGCTCTTAATAAGTACAAACCCTGCCAAAACTTATCCAAATAGTCTTTTTAAAAAATAAAAAAATCTTGGTTTGTTATTTAGATAGCACTTGTTCTTAAAGAGGTCAGTGTTTCCTTGTCATTTTAACTCTAATAATTGATTTTTTGCATATTCTTGAGTAAACGTATGAAAAGTATGAGAAACTGTCTTTCTTCAGCCCTTTCCTAGCAGTGTTTAAAAGCATGAACAATACAGTAATACAATTAGTGGGGTAATTGAAAATAAAATATTTTTGCTGTTTTAAGTTAGAATAAAAAACAACAATTTGAATAGTGCTTTTCAGTTTTTTGTTTTCTATGGCAGTGATGGGGATCGAACTCACAGCCTTGAACCTGCTAGGCAAGTGCTGTATCACTGAGCCACACTCCCTGCCCTAGAATAGTGTTTTTACATTAGTAGCAGATATCTGTGCTTCAAAATTGCTATTTTGGACTAAGACTCATTTCTTGTTTGTGTAATACTTTATTAATAAAATGGATTTATTATTATGTAGGTCTATGCAAGGCTTTACTTCCAAATATTAATAGTATATAATCATCTTTCCCATCTTCACATCATTTTTTTGTCATAATTTCTTACAGAATTTTACTTTATATGTTTCTCATGTTTTCTCATTGCTTGGTGTTGGGAGCTGTCTGTGCCTCGGGTGTCTAGGACGAGGTCACTGCTTCTCGTGAGTTTGCAGGGCCCCATGAGAAGCGTACGCAGCTCAGGGAGCTGACACACAAAGTGACTTGGCCTTCTCCTGAGATAATACAGACACTACCCCTCTTGTTCCCCGTGTAACCACCAAGGCGTGATGTTTGCTGAAGATTAGATGTTCTTCCTGTTCCTGATCTTACCCTGCCCTTAACGTCTCTGTAAACAGCCTCCTATGCTGATCGTATAAACAATCGTGCTGCAGTTCTTGGACAGTGCTTTCACCCATCAAGAGAGGGACTCCACCTGACCTCAGCTTTCTGCATCTTGATTCTTGTCTTCATTTCTTCATCCTCTACCATCCTCCCTCTGGAGCTTCAAGAGCTGCGCTGGACACAGTACCTTGGATAGATTTTGACACTGAATAGTCAGTGACACTGGGGTCTAGAAAACTTTTTTCTTAAAGGTTTTTTTTTCTTTAAAATTTGCCCAGAATTTGCTAGTTTCAGGATTAATGTAAAATAAATGACCCTAAAAATCTGGAAGTTGTGCCATAGGTCAGACATGGTCCTTTGTTGGCTCAAAGGGCAGAAGTACGTGTGAGTGTATGACCTAGGTTACTGTAGTATATTTGTAACTTGGTTTACATCACTAATGTTGGTCAGCAGCATCGATTTCATGCCATCCTCTACAGTGTTTTCCAAGTCAGGTTCATAGTTTCTCATACAGGAAAAATGCCTGGCAAGTGTGAGCTCCTGAGTTCAATTCCTGGTACCAAAACAAAAAACAGTAGAGAAGTTTCTTCAGGCTTTATAAACTGAGTCCCAACATCTGATTAATATTTTCCTCAGGTAATAGCAAAATAAGTTCACAGGCTGTTAAGTAGTTGTTTCAAGGATCCATACTTGTGGCGAAGTAGAATTTTACCCTGGTCCTGTAAATTCATACCTGATTTAGTAGAATAACCTAGAATAAAATAAGACCTTTGCTTGATGTTAAGAATTTGGCATGGTATTTTTTCACGTATGTGTCCTTTTGAATCTAATCTTGGTGTTACGGTACTTTTTTAGTGTTTTAAGTAATGGCCAAGGTACTTAAGAAATACTGTGTAGACTGACTTTTATGAGTTGAAAGAAACTGAATGCTTGGGTTTCTCACTTCTCTTGCTGCCGTCAGTATAGTTTTAAGCAGTTTCCAAGGGAGACCCTGTAATTGCTAAAGTCCAGTGAAAGTGAAGATAAATTCAGTAATATGGTTCAGTATTCAGCCTTATTGTAGTTCATTCCTCTGTTCCGTTTTACATTTTGATCTTGTTGGCTCTTAACAGAACATTTCGGAAAGGTTTCGACACTCTAGTAATTCTGTGGGGTCTTAATGGTCTGAGGGTGTCCAGGGTATAATTTAGTTGCCCACAGGCCTCCTTACTGTGGGATCCATGACTTCCTCATGCTCTGTCAAGAGATCCTGGAGACAAAAGGAGAACAGGACAACCTATTCCCCAGGACAGCCCAACAATTTGGGTTCCTTGTGGAAGGACATGATACCCTACACTTCTTATCATAATCTTAATTTGCCTCAGAATAGTCTGAGTCAATCAGACCAGGAATGACTTGGACCCCCTTACTGGAGTAACTGGATCTTCCTAATAGGAGACCTGCCCTTCCTGGGAGTAAAATTCCCCAGACATCGCTGGCTGTTATCTTCACTTCACCAGCCTCATCTAAAATTTCATCCTCCTCAAGGGCCAAGTCAAGTCCAGGCGTTATTGTGATTTGGAGGTCGGTTCCCATGCTGGGGTGTGAACATTCCATGATCAACTCCCTGTGTGTATCGGGGTGCGGGGAGTTGCACCCCTCTTCCCATTTCCCGAAATAGGGTTTCCTTCATTATCAAATTCAGGGCAGCCCTGATTGGCCCGATTGTACCCTTTGTTACATTTTCATTTAGGCTTGCCTTCTTTACTTTACTCATAGTTTTTGCAATCCTTCTGAAGATGTCCCTCTTTGCCGCAATTGTAACACTTTCAAGGTTGCAAAGCCGCAGCTATCACTTTTACTTATGAATTTCTGTTCCTACATTTGGTAAGCTTTAATTGTTTCAGCAATATTTAAATTTTTTCCTTTAAGGGGTTCTAAGACTCTATGACAATCAGCGTTGGTATTTTCATGTACTAATTGAAGGGCTAAAACATCCATGGCTTGGGGATTGTCTATTTGTTGTGAAATTTTTCAAACGATTTATATGAAATCTATGTAAGCCTTGTTAGGGTCCTGTCTAATGGTAGCAAAGGAACCTCGAGGGGCCTTGGTTTCGGGGATCTGTGTCCATGCCTTAAGGGCAGCACGAGAAGCTTGAATGAAAGTGGGTATTCATCTGGGATTGTGCCTTCTCCCATGACCACGTCCATTCCAGTGGGAATCCCTGGGTTCACATTATCTGGGGACTGCGCAGTAGAAGCGGCCTCCCGATATTCTTGAAGCCACACACTGAACTGCGCAGTAGTAAACGCTGTTTTCATTAGGACCCTCCAGTCCCATGGTGCCATCTCATAACCATGTCCTACTGCCTCTACAATTCCTTCTGTAAACGGGCTCTGCAGACTGTTGTCAGAAATCTTTTTCTAAATAATTTAAACACCGCATAAGGGAGGCTATCATGGAGAGGTCCCTGACCTCCCCTAAGAACAGGATGAGCATGCATTTCTCCATCTTTCACGCTAGCTTGTTTTAAGCATTTCTCACAGAGGACTCAAATTCTGAGGCTAGGGGTTTTGCTGGAGGAGGAGGAGACAGGAAGAGGATTTCACGGGGAGCTGAGGGAGGAGGAGGTGGCTTTGGGGGGGGGGTTGACACAGTCTCTCTATATAGTTCACGATGGCCTTAAACTCACTATGTAGCACAGGCTGGCCTGGAACTTGCAGCAATCCTCCTGTCTCAGCCTCCCAGTTGCTGCAATTATAGGTATGTGCCACTGTGCCCAGCTTGCAGGTGGCGTTTTAAATGAAGCTTTTGTTTGAATGTAGAAGAGTGAACCCACCACTCAACCTTCAGTGGGTTCTGGCATCACAGGTTTGGGTGGAATGGTGGCATCCAGAAGGGGAGAAACTTAAACAGGCTCACCTATTGGTGGAAGAGCAACTCCATGGTTGCCAGATTAAGCCCCCTTGTAGCCCCTAGAACACTCCTATTACCTACATACCAAAAAAGATCAGGAAAATGGAGGCTATTATATGACCTTCATTAGGTGAATGCCCTCATAGTCCCTATGGGAGCCCTACAATCAGTAATTCCTAATCCTGCTTTTATCCCTCAAACCTATTGTCTTACAAGTATGAATCTTAAAGATTGCTTTTGCATTATCCGACTCCACGAGGAAGATGGAGAGAAATTTGCCCTGCCTATACTTCCAATTCTTTTCTGGCATTCTTCCAATTTTGGCATGTTAAACATGTCGCCGGTACACCTCACGATCCTACAGGACAAGCCGTAGTGGAACAACCAATTGGCTCCTCAAAATTCAATTATTGAAACAAAAAAGCGGGAATATGGTAGAGAGACTTCCCCTACAGGAATAATTATATAAAGTATTCTTTACATTAAAATTTTTAAAATTGTGATTTAGATAGATTCAAAATAGTGGAAAATATTTTATTCACACAAAGGAAAGACTGAGACCATTGGTTCTTTATTGACAGCCTTTATCGGATCCACAGTGGTTCGATGCCATGAAATTGCTCACTTGGGGTGGGGGTTATGCATCTGTTTTGTCACCCACAGGCCCTCTTTGGGTTCCTGCAAAGGCTGTGCATCTCTACTGTGTGGAACCAGGCAGGAAGCAATCCTCTCCTAGAGCTCCAGAAGCTGGCAATACAACTTCCCCCAGGAATGGACAAGAAGAAGAAAAGGGTGGATCCCCTGCCCTCTATGACACATTCTTCAGGACCCACCTGGGGAGACATTAAGAAGCTTACTCATCAAGCTGAACAAACTGCAAATCACAGGAACCCCCTTCACTCCTGAAAACTTGCTTCTTCCAATGGTAGAGCAGATCACATCCAATTCCGAGGCTGCAAAGGTAAAAAGGTCCCTTGTTCTTTTGAGCCTGCTGGTATATTTACCTCAAGTAAGTGGCATGGTCTGCTGTGACCATGTTCTTACCCCACCTGTTTTGGACACAGTCACATAGAGAGATCCAGGATCCCCCCTTTCTTCTAATGATACCTCTCATACGGGTGGACTTGCTGCTACTTCCTGGCCCCGTACAGGGCTGTGGGAGGGACTGCAGCCATTCTGGTTACTCTAATGGTGTTACTTCACGAGTGGTATGTTTTGGCAGAGGAATTTCCCTTACTGTGATCACCAACATCACTGATAGTAGCTATTGCATTCCCTTCTTGCCCCAGCGGTATAGGAACTGTGTTTTCATAGGATGTAATCAAATGGGGGGAACCCATCATCAAGTTTTTATTAACACTGCTGGAATAGGAGGAACCCCGGCAGACACCTACTCAAGCCCAGTATTCTCATCTGCTCTCACCCCTGGGTGCCCACTGGAGATGGCCTAGATTCGGGATGGAACCTGTGTAGATCACCAACCTTGCTGTTACCCCCCTCCTACAATTTGACTCTAGAAAATTGGGGACCTCACAATTTCGTAGTGCTAATGTCTAACTCTACCTGGAACTATAGTGACCCTTTAATTGTAGCAGCACCCCACCTTTGTGGAATCCTGGGCTCACTGGACCTTTACTGTGCCTCTCCATGGGCACTTGCCTTTCTCCTCTTAAAGAATCTCGGTGGCGTTTAGCTATCCCATTTTCCCCGCAGACTGTCACATTTAGCAACTATCAGCCCACAAGTGAACACCTCACATGGGTTGCCAATGACACCTCTGACCATGTGATGATTTGCACCTCTCACCCATACATTTTAGTCCTTACTAAAGAGGAACCTACATTTGCAGAATACAGTTCTTCCGACCACTGTCATTGATCTCTTAAGGCCCTTAATGTCACCCTACCATCTAGTGCTACATGGCTCACTCCATGTGTCACTGGCCCTAATATTTCTCAAATATTACTCATATTATGGTACTCAGACAGTGAGCCGAAGCTTGGCTCCCACCAGTCTCATAAAGGAATGGATGGGAAGCTGTGCCCTTGAACAAGTTACCTCAGCACTTGAACACAGCAGACAATTCTTGGTATTCTGATTGCGGCTACTATTGCAGCCACAGCAGTAGCAGCTGCAGGGGCAACTGCAGCAGTCGCCTTGACCCATTCCATAAAAACCACCCAAACTGGGAACAGCTACTTTCAAAACATTACTTCTGCCAGGCGTGGTGGCACACGCCTATAATCCCAGCAGTCTGGAGGCCAAGGCAGGAGGATCGCCTCAAGTTCGAGGCCAGCCTGGGGCCTCAGGGTTAGTCTGAACTACACAGCGAGACCCTGTCTCAGAGAAATAAGGTTACCTCTGAGTTGCTGACACAGACCAGCATTGACAGAGATCTTAACAACGCCCTGACGCTCTTGAGGCTGCTGGCGGATGGCTCACATCACCAGCAGGCTCTCTGGACACACACTCACCTTAGTTGTGATGCAGGATATTGCTCTGTGTGCATCACACCCATCCCATTTAACAGCTCTGATTTCTGGGATGAGGTCCAACACATGCTCCATGGTGCTTTTCCCACAGATCTTTGTGGGGAGATTTCCTGTCTCCAGGGCCAACTGAAAGGCCAGCTTCATAATCTTCAAATGGAAGCTCACAGTATCACTTTAGACCATCATAATGATATTGCATTGGCTCAACCCCAAAAACTGGCTCTCCAGCCTCAACTTCTGTATCTGGGTACTTACTGCTATAGAAGTAACATTTTTGTTGTGTTTTCTTACAGTCCTAAAAGCTGTCTGTGTGCTGTTGCAACAAACACTTTGTGCTGAGGCCATGATGACTTTCCTGCATCAAGCCCCAATACCTATCTACACTACATTCCTCTTCTCCTCCCTAATCCCTAGAGCTTAAAACAAAAAAGGGGGATACATCCGGGGCTTGGTCGGAAGAGTGAATGATTAAAGTAATGAAGGGGCCTGCAGGGCAAAAGCACCCATGCTCTACAGTGTAGGTTAAAGTTTAAGAATGGAGCCAGGCATGGTGCCACACACCTGTAATCCCAGCACTCAGGAGGCTGAGGCAGGAGGATTACAGCAAGTTCCAGGCCAGCCTGAACTACATAGTGAGACCGTGTCTCAAAAACCAAAACAAAATGAAAGCAAAAAAAAAAGTTTTAAGAAAGGACCTCCGGGGCAAAAGCACGCATGCTCTGAAACGTATGGTTAAAGATTACAGAAGCACACTAGGTTTAGCCTTTGTCCTTTGTTCCTTGACACCCAAGCTGTTGTTCTTCCTATATTTCCTTGAAATAAAAGCCAGAGAGTCCTTGGTTCAGCACTGCTCCCTTGAGACTCCCTCGTGCTGGGCATGCTTGGGACAGTCCTGCTGGCCTCTCGGTGGACCAAGGAACCAAGTCCTGTCTCCGAGTCATCTTTTCATACTGTTGAATTTGACTCTTCTGTGTTCCTGATATAAATAGAATCACACAGTATTTTTCCTTACTTTGCTTAACATATGTTCTTTGAGGTCCATTCATGTGTCTAGAATTTCCTTCCTTTTTAAGGATGAATAATACTCCAGTATGTGTACATACTGCTTTTGGTAAATCGTTCATCTGTTGATGGACACTTAAGTCACTTCCACCTTTGGCTGCTAGGAACGTGAGTGTAGAAACGTCGGCTCCCTGCTTTCAATCTTTCAAGCATGTACCTGGAGTAGAATTGCTGAGTTATAATTCTGTGTTAATTCTTTGAGGAACTGCCATACAAATAAACCATAGTCTTAAAACAATGACGTAGTTATCTAATATTGCTTTTCACATGTTATTGACACATTTATAAGTAAAATGCAGGAAAGAAAATAGATTTTATATATTAAGGGATAATATTGTAGGAAGAGTCAGGAAGAACATAGAGGAGATACATTTCAAGGAAGAAATTATAACATCCTCACACTACTGCTGGAGATGCGATATGTTCACAGTATCATCGCTCTTTCAAATTCTAATATCAGAGTTATATTTAGCATGTGGATTTTTAAAATGTTTCGTTTTACTAGTATACAAAAGAAAATAGGGGCCAGGGATATACAGCTCAGCAGCATAGCACCTGCCTCACAGGTACAAGGTCCTGAGTTCGATTGCCCGTACCACGAAAAAAAAAGAAAATATCACATTTCGAATGCCTTAGCTCTGGAAACAGCTTTTACACCAGGTTTTTAAAAATTTATTCTATATGCTATTTTATGGCCTCATTGAAGATTTATCATAATACTATTTTTTAAAAGTCCATTTGGGAGGAGGGGATGGACAGGGGCTAGTTCACTCATAGAATGTTTGCCCAGCATGCCCAGGGCCCTGGATCAACCCCGTCACCATACAAACAAAATAATTATCAGTTGTGTGCTAAGCAAAAATGGAAGAAAATAGTCTATGAGAAGCAAATAATAGAAAAAGCACAAAAAACTAAATATGTATTAAACAATTAATATTTGTTGGGTATTCTGCTACATGCTGGGAATTTGAAAAACAAGACCTTTATTCATTTGGAATCTATTGACATTTTTTAAAAAAGGTAACTAAATTAAAAAGATACTTGAGTCTTTGATGCAGTAGTACTTACGTGATCTGCATATAAGAAATGGTACAAAGTACCTGCAAATTTTTGTTCATGAAGAGACAGTTTTAGGGATGTGGTTACTACTTGTATACTGACAAGAATTTCAAATTTCATTAAAAGAAAACTATAGCCTTTGAGTAGCATGGGGGTCCAAATTACAGTGAGGGGTGGCCATACTTCAGATCAATGCACCGTTCTGCCTCCTTTTTTGTCGGCCACTCAGTGGGAGAGCGCTTCAGAACCATGTCATGCTCATCTGGCCAGATCTTTCTTGAGGAGCTGGCAACATGGCCCTTGCAGAACTCTATTTAGAATACCAGCAAAGGAGAGACTCCTGACCGAGATACTTTGGCTCATCTGGTCTGACACCGTATGCTCTAAGCTTGAGGGTGCTTAAACCTCAAAGCTAATGAATCCTAAAATTTGACTCACCTCTGTCATCCTCATGACCATCCTAATTGCCACTCACAATCCAGTTCCTCCCTCAATCCTTACATGCTGTCCTATCTTTCAAACTATTGGTAGCCAGATGTAGAGCAAACCAATAGTCCCGGCACTCTGGGAGACTGAAGTAGAAGGTTTGGGAGTTGGAGTCTAGTTTGGGCAACTTAGTGACATAGCAAGACCCTGTCTCGGTACAAACAAAAAGTGATTTTAAAGGGCTGGGGATGTAGCTAGATACAAAGGCCCTGGGCTCAATTCCAAAATCCGAGTGTGGGCTGGTGATTTGGACTCGAGTCGTCCCTCAGCCCACCAGCATTAATAAATAAGTTGCCTTCCATACTCCTTGGTGCGGAGCATTTTACTTTCAGTCCAGGTTTTTTGCAACACCAGCACACCTGGCTCAATACATATTTTTAAACACACAGTTTTAGATAAATGTGATTATAGCATCAGGCTTTAAAAAAAATATTGTCATTGGGTTGAAAAAAGATGGTGGATCTGTAAGAAGCAGGCAGTGAACCTCTCCAAAAGTCACCATCTGGACACAAATATAGTGACTGGAGGAGGACAAGAAAGAGGGAAGTGGCTCCCATGGACCCAGGAAAGATCTGAAGCGCAGTTTGGGGCCCACAGAGAAAGTGAAGAGAGAAACTCCAACAAAGAAGAAGGAGGTGCCCTCCAGCACCTTTTCCCTGTGTCAGGAATCCTGACGCAACTGAAGCGGTTCAAATCTACACAGACACGCGGTGACTGCCGGCGCCCCCGGGGGCCTCCACAGAGGAACGCAAGAAGCAGTGGTGCAGAGAAGCACCAGCCGAGAAGGACACACTGACTGGCGGTGAGTGCTGACGCCAGCCATCCCGCGCGCAAGAGCGACTAGCCGGGCGCCATTGTGGGGGGGGCAGCAGCTGAACTTGAAACTCAGGGCGGCCACCACTCCACCCACGGCTCCAGCAGGGACCTCTGCAGAGGAACACAAGACGCCGCAGTACAGAGAAGCGGCAGCTGTGAAGGACACACTGACTGGCGGTGAGTGCTGACACGCAGCCGTCAGGCACGCAAGAGAGCCACTAGCCAGGCGCCATTGTGGGGGGGGCAGCTGAGCTCAAAACTCAGGGCAGCCGCCACTCCATCCACGGCTCCAGTGGGGACCTCCGCGGAGTAACGCGAGATGGTTCAGTACAGAGAAGCACCAGCCGAGAAGGACGCACTGACTGGCGCTTTTCTTCCTGGTATTCCAAGAATCTCCTAAGAGTTTGAAATACTAGCAATAAAGCAGCCTACCATAGGCAATTTACAAACAGCAACCCAGGAATTAAACTAAAGAAAGAAAAGAAAATGAGATGACACTTAAACAAGATGCAACCCCACACATCCAGTTCACCAAAAGCAAACCCAGGGAGCAGTGAGGTGGGACAAACCAAAAGCCACCCACCTGACATCTCTGAAGTGGTAACAACAAAGCAGTTGAATGAGGCTCTGGAAAAATTTAAATCAGAAATAATTTCTCATATAACTGCAGAGATAATGTCCACAATGAAGACCATGCTTAAGGACGCTAGAGCAGACCCAGACAAAAAAAATAGATGAGCTTAAGAAAATGATGGAAGCCATGAATGCTCAGCATAGGAAAGAAAAGGACTCCATAAAGCAGATTCAAGCAGATATCTGGGAGAACAAAAATTCCATTGAAAGTATTTGTAGCAGATTAAGCCAATGTGAGGACAGGATCTCAGATATAGAAGACAGGCTTGCAATTAGTGATCATGAAAAGAAAGAATTCTTAAAAATAGCAAGGGACAATGAAAGATCAATCCAGCAGCTGCTAGATGATGCAAAGAAGAATAACTTAAGATTGATTGGAGTCAATGAAAAAGCAGGAGATAGCATAAATGACATCAGAACACTGTTCACAGACATTATCACAGAAAATTTCCCTGGTAGAGAAAAAGAATTTGATGTTCAGATAAGTGAGGCTTATAGAACTCCAATTAACCACGATCAAAAAAAATCTTCAGCCAGGCATATCATAGTCAAGATTCCAGAAATTCAACATAAGAGTAGAATCTTAAAAGCTGTTAGAGAAAAGAAACAAATCACCTATAAAGAAAAGCCCATCAGAATCACAGCGGACTTTTCAGCACAAACCCTCAAGTCAAGAAGAGCTTGGAATGATGTATTTCAAGTTCTAAAGGAAAATAATCTTCAGCAAAACTATCTTTCAAAACTGATGGAGAAGTAAAATACTTCCATGACAAAGAACATCTGAGAAAATTTATAACCACCAAACCAGCACTCCAAAATGTTTTGAAGGACATTCTAGAAAGGGATAACAAGGACTACAACTCCAGAAACCCCAACAGAAGGAATCCACCAGGCAGAGCAAATGATCAAAGAGAGGGAGGGAAAACAAAAATTAAAAGAGGGGGAGCCAACAACAAGAAAATAACATGACAAGGGTAAGTCAATACATATCAGTTTTAACCATTAATATTAATGGTTTCAATTCACCAATCAAAAGGCACAGACTGGCGAATTGGACCAAGAAGCAAGACCCAACAATATGCTGTATACAAGAAACACATTTAATTCAAAAAGAAATACATAGACTGAAAGTCAAAGGATGGAAAACAATACTCTGTGCAACAGGAACCCAGAAAAAAGCAGGGGTAGCTATTCTTTTCACAGACAAAGTGAATTTCAAACCAAGAATGATTCAGAGAGATAAAGAAGGTCACTACATCCGTGTAAAGGGAACAATCCAAGAGGAAGAGATAATAATCATAAATATATATGCAACAAATACCAGTGCACCCAACTATATAAAACAAATATTAATGGACATGAAAAATCAAATAACCACTAATAATTGTATTGGGGGATCTCAATACTCCACTGTCACAAAAAGACAGATCAACTAGACAAAAAATCAACAATGAAATATTAGAACTGAACCAAACTTTGGAACAAATGGATTTAGTAGATGTCTACAGAGTGTTCCACCCCACAACATCAGAATACACATACTTCTCAGCTGCACATGGAACGTTCTCCAAAATAGACCACATACTAGCTCATAGAACCTGCTTAAGTGAATGCAAAGGAATTCAAATTATCCCGTGCATATTATCAGACCATAGTGCAATGAAATTGGAAATCAATGGCAAAAGAAACCACAAGAATTTGCTAAACACATGGAAATTAAATAGCACCCTACTGAACAACCAATGGGTCACAGATGAAATTAAAGAAGAAATTAGACAGTGTCTGCAACTGAATGATAACGACAGTACAACATACGGGAACTTATGGGATACAATGAAAGCAGTCCTGAGAGGGAAATTTATAGCATTAAATTCCTATATCAGGAAAACAGAGCAAGCACAAATAAACAACCTAATGGTGAACCTAAAACTTCTAGAAAAAGAAGAGCAGGCTAAGCCAAAAGCTCGTACAAGGGAGGAAATTATAAAGATCAGAGCAGAAATGAACATATTGGAGACTAAAAAAACAATACAAAGAATCAACGAATCAAAGAGTTGGTTCTTTGAAAGATTAAATAAAATCGACAAACCCTTATCCAACCTTATTAAAAAAAGGAAAGAAAGTACTCAAATCCACGCAATTAAGAATGAAAAGGGTGATATCACAACGGACCCTGCAGAAATCCAGAAGATCATCTATACCTACTTTGAAAACTTGTATTCTAATAAGATGGAAAATGCAGAAGAAATGGACAGATTCCTAGATACATATGAATTACCAAAGCTCAACTAAGAAGATATAAAAATCCTAAATAAACCAATATCAATGAAATTGAATATGTAATTAAAAACCTCCCAACAAAGAAAAGCCCAGGCCCTGATGGATTCACTGCTGAATTCTACAAGAAATTTAGAGAAGACCTAACACCACTACTTCTCAAACTCTTTAATGAAATTGAAAGGGAAGCAATACTCCCAAATTCATTCCTGGAAGTAAGCATTACCCTGATACCAAAACCAGAGAAGGACCCAACTAAGAAACAGAACTATAGTCCAATCTCCCTAATGAACATAGATGCAAAAATCCTCAATAAGATACTGGCAAACAATGCAGCAAATCATCAAGAAGATTATACACCATGACCAAGTTGGATTCATCCCAGGGATGCAGGGATGGTTCAACATACGTAAATCAATAAATGTAATACACCATATTAACAGAACCAAGGACAAAAATCATATGATCATCTCAATAGATGCAGAAAAAGCTTTTGACGAAGTCCAGCACCCATTCATGATAAAAACCCTACAGAAAATTGGAATAGGTGGTCTTTATCTCAATCTGATAAAAGCCATCTATGACAAACCAACAGCCAACATCATACTAAGTGGACAAAAACTGAAAGCCTTCTCTCTAAAATCAGGAACAAGACAAGGATGTCCACTGTCCCCACTCTTATTCAACATAGTCCTGGAAACTTTAGCCAGAGCCATTAGACAAGAGAAAGAAAAGGAATTATGATTCGAAAAAAAAAATATTGTCATTGCCAGTCTACTCCATGGTTTCTCTGGGAAGGTGGAAATCACTGCTCAAGGTTGGCCATACACAATGACTTAGAAACATGAAAGAGGGTCAGCATTAAAAGGTTCTTGGTGCCGTTGTTCTTTCTCCACTAACCTCCCCTGCCATCATCATCACCATTACTGTCATCACTGTGAGCATCATTGTCATCTTTACCACCACCATCAGTGCTACCAGTGCTACCAGTCATGCAGTAGTTACTACCCTGGAGCTGTTTTCCTAGTTTTATCTAACAGCGTTCTTTCTCCTTCTCCTCCCTCTTTCTCTGCATACTGTTTCTCTCATTTCTGGAAGCAATGAGGTCAAGTGGACATACAGTAGATCTGAAGGACATAAAGTAGATCTTTCTTTTCCACCTCCGTGTCTAGTGATTGTTTAAGGATATGCAAAATTTGGAAAAAGGAAAGGTCTGATTTCTAACTCTCTCCTCCTAATGTGTGTTTTAAAACTTTGAGTTGCAGGTGAAATGTGCACACAAGAAGGGGAGTGTTCATTCATGTTTATTTGCTAACACCTCCATGATCTCACTTCTGGCCTGGCAAGCTGGTCTTGACCCTGTGCGTTCGAGTCTTTCCTGAAGGGTTCCTGTGTGTCAGAGTACGAGGAGAAATTCATTTGATGTACGAAAAATTTTAACTTTGGAATAAGCAAAAGAGGCCAATAGATTCCCTTTTAATAGGATTCTGGAGTCTCTGAGAATTATCTGATTTCTATGAGGGCTGTGTGCTTTTTATAACTCATAGATAACAGAATTGAAAACATTTTTCAACGCTCCTTTATTCCATGTAAATTTGTGACTGTTTTGACTTTTTTTTGGAGCCAGTTGTTGTCTCTTTTTCTCTTATTAAAAGATGAGTTAAATAAAAAAACCCAAAACCCAAGTGTGTGTCTGTGTGTCTCTGTCTCTTTCTCTTTTTCTCTTACACACACATACACGCACAAATACTACCATAGTACTGCTTTTTACAGTTAGTCCTCAGTATTCTGGGTTCAGAATCTTAAGATTCAACCAACTGTGGATTGAAAGTATGTGGGAGAAAGTGTGCCTGAGGTGAATATGCATAAACTTTTTTCCTTGTCATTGTTCCCTAAACAATACATATAACAACTTTGTATATAGCATTTACAATGTATTGGGTACTATAAGTAATCTAGAAATGATTTAAAATATATAGAGGATTGCATAGGTTATATGCAAATACAGATTGAATATCCTTAATTTGAAAATTTGAAATCAAATACACCAAAACATTTTGAGTCCTGACATGGCAGCAAAAATGGAAAATCCCACATCTGACATCATGACATATCACATTCAAAATGAGGCACACTAAAAATATTGTATAACATTACCTCCTAACTCTGTGTATAAAGAGACATGGAGTAATTTCATGTTTAGACTTGGCTGTGTGTTCGAGATGCCTCATTATTGTGTATATGCAATTTTTAAAAAACCTAAAATCTGCAGGACTTCTGGTCCCAAGCATCTTGGATAAAGGAAATTGAGTCCTATGGCATTTATGTAAAAGATTTCAGTATCCATGAGTTTTGGTACTGACGAGGGTGAGGGCCTTGGAAGCAGTCCCTTCTGGGTATCGAGGGGTGAATTACTTTCTCCCAGTAATCCGCTGTCCCAGTTATGGTTACTCGCCTACTCCTGCCCTTTTTATTATGCCTTGTGGAGCACTCCCCATAAACAACAAACCCTTTTCTGAAGACCATTTGAATGTTTTCTTTTTGAATCGCCTGCTAGAAAGCTTAGGGCCTGTTTTGAACTCCATCCTCTTCCTTCTCCATCTTAAATCTTGTTCTTATTTCTCCTTTGTTTAACTCTAGTGCTTTTTTAAAAGCATCACTCTGTAATTAACACTTTGGCACCTTTTAGAACAACATGAGAATATAATGAAAGAATGCTCTGGTGCTCACTGCTAATTCCCTATCCAAAATTATGACCTCTCCCTTACTAACACAATACTGACTTTTGCCTGCAATGTCATTTTTTTCCCAGTTAAACTATTTTTGTTTTTAATCTCCCTTCAAGCTTGGGGAGGTCTGTTGACATGATTTTAGCGAGTGCTGTATAAAATGGAGTCTTTCCAGGAAAGCTATTACTGTCCTACTAAAAGGAGCAGACAAGCAGGCACACACTTTTGCCCTTTTCTCCTTGCCTTCTTCCTTCTTCCTTCTTTTGTAACTAGAACATGGCGGCTGGCGTCACAGAAGTCACGTTGGTGCCCTGAAAGCCACATGCTGAGAACAGTGTCACAGGAAGCAAGCAGGACCCTTCCCTGATGATCTCATGGAGCTGAAATACCAACCCTGCGATGCTTGTTGTTAGACTTTCATTCCGTAAGATCAGTAAGCTCCCCTCATGATTACTCCATTATAGGTCAGTATTCTGTCACATACTACCAAATATAAACCTAACACACAATACCTGGTTTCCTCCCTGAGTGAGCCTGCCCCCGCCCTGCCTTCACTAGCTGCCTTCTTACCACGCTCCTTTGACTACCACTCACGGAGAAGAGGCTGTTCATCCTCTTACATCCCATGGCACAAAGGCCCTGGAGGAGGTGCAAGCAAGAGAGAGGCTTCTGCTTTGAGAAGTGACTGGGGCTGGGCCTGTACCTCAGAGGTAGAGTTCCTCCCTAGCATACGTGTGGCCCTGGGTTCAAGAAAAAAATGACTGTATCTACCTCTGACACAAAGCAGAATGCCTGGCTGTCACAGATGAGATGTAGAATGCTCAGGACAGATATCAACCAATAATCTAAGGAGTGCTGCAGGCTGGGAGGTCTTCTACCAAACGTGAGACTGCTCCCCACCCCAAAGCAGGTGTGCGTGAGTGGACTGAGCCAACAGGAGAAGCAGTGGCCCCTGAGGTAAAAGAATCATCACAGCACACATGGTTAGATAAACACAGACAGAGACCCTAAAAAACCTCATGGCAGAGTCAGCTTTGAACTCCTGCAAGGCCTAGAGAGCGAGACGGCATCTTCCAACCATATCAGTCAAGAGCTTTGTGTCCCTCTTCCTTTCCTCTCTCCTTATTCCCAATCCTCGAGGGACCAGAAGCTATGGGTATCGAGCCCAGGGAGGAGAAAGAAAAGAAACTATATCTGCTCCTGCAGTGGTGGGAGCCCTGCCTGACGCAGGCCGCATCAGCAGGAAGGAGGGGAGTGGATTTCATTTCAAATCAGTCTTACATTATGATTCTCATAAAGAACGGGACACACCGATTTCCATATTCAGACTGTGTTTCCTGACCTAAAGTGAACGGAAGAGTGCCCTGTTTTTAAGGAGAGACCTAGAGTCATGAGGCCTTGTGGATCTTCCCTCAGTTGTCAAATGATAAGGATAGCAGTCAACTACATAAAGTTCATTACTTGCAAGCCTTACGTCTGGCTTGTTGAATGATGTTTCAGTTCTTACATCTATTCTTTGTGTGTGTTCGTGTGTGTATGATATTGGAGATTGAATCCACACAGCCTCTGTCCTGAGCTACATCCCCAGCCCTTTTTTCAAATTTTTAATTTTTAGTCAAGTTTTCACTAAGTTGCCCAGGCTGAGCTCAGCCTTTTGATCCTCCGGTCTCATCCTCCCAGAGTGCAGAAATTACAGACATGCGTCACCATACCTGGCCTGTTCTGCTATTTCTAGAGGTATCAAATGAAGAGAGAGAGAACATGGAGTAATTACATAATCAATCTTTTTGCCTCTGAAATCTTACATTCTTTTATTCTGGTTTCTGAAAATAGCTATTTTTCTAGTATTTTTACTGTTCCTTCATTTTTACTTCTAGCAATTGACCCATTAAACCTTTGGTGTTTCCTCCCTTTCCTTTTCACCCAAATACTCTAGTGCATTATATCAACTTACTGTACCGTTCTCAGAATTCAGCCTCCCCTTGCATTATATTCTTGCATTAATTCTGCTATCTGACTCTCAGGTTTATACCATGCCTGCTGAGCAATACTGAACAAAAACCACTACAACCCAAACCTAGCCGATTCCTAGTCACCAGACTCAGCTGAGCTTCTTTGCTCAGCTGATTGCCTTCAGTTAATTTATATACTCTCTCAGTTAATTTCCTTCTTTCACTTACTTTAGCAGCTATTGTAATTCTTCGCCACTCATTTTGTTATACTCTGATAGGTCTAAGAGATAGATTCTAGATTCTTGTGATGTTGAACAAAGAATTCCAAGTGTACACCTGATGATAAAAAACAGCTGCATTTATTAAAGTTAACAGGGAAGGTGTGCTCAGGGTGTGCGTATTTTTGCCAGCACAAATGAAAACATGGCATGAACTGGAAAAAATGGTGCCAGGATGGTGAGGGTATAGGGAGAAAGATAACTTAGGCTTTTGGATATTTTGACCCACCTTGAGTGTTTCTCATTGGAGATCTCTGGATGTGATTGACAGGGTGTTGAGTCATCTGAAGGGTAATTAGAACACTTCAGTCTCCCATAATTTCCTCTGTTACAATTGCATGCATGACACACAGACCCTATATATGAACCTTTAATAAAGTTAGGGTGGGGAAAAGGCCACTGAGTCTAACGTGTGAAATCTGTCCTGGAGCTTTAGATATTTCTTGGGTCTTTGTCATTCTTATTTCTGCTTCTCTGAGGATGGTGGAACAGAATTGGCCCTGGTGTGTTGCCCAAGTTCGGGTGGATAGAGTCCTGGATTCCCAGCCCCAATTGTGCTACCTGTACTAATTTCAAGCTCTGTACCCTGAATGAATTCATGTGTCATAGAAAATACTGAAGGTATTTTTCTGTTCATTCTTTCCTCAATTCCATCTGCAAATGTATTAGTATCTCCATTTCCTTTCTTATACCCTCAAGTCTCAGGTGGTGATTATCTTTCTTTTAGTTGAATCTGTCCTGTTCACTTGTGTTCTGGGTCAGTGCTTATAAGTTACCAGGGCTTCTGGTTAAAATGCAAATTTTGACTCATTAGATGTAGGGTGAAATCTGAAATCGTGCATTTCTAACATGCATTGCTGATGCTGCTAGCCCACAGAGCACACTTGAAAACACTGTTGTTTGGTATCCTCTCATCTTCTTTTGCTCTCCCAGTTATTTCTTCTTGCTGTATTTTTCAAACTCTTTTTACCGAGTCTTCAGCATATAAAATGCTCAAATTTCTCTGATCTTAAAAAAAAAAAAAAAAAAATGGAGGTCATGGCGGCACATATAATCCCAGCACCTGAGAGGATGAGGTAGGAGAAATCTCAAATTCAAGCTCAGTCTGAGTAATTTAGTGAGATCCTATTGCAAAACTTGCAAAGGCCCTGAATGGAATGGGCAGTACTGATTTAGGAGAAATATAACTCCCAACCTGCTATATGTCAGATGTGTAGAGTTCATGTCCCCTGAAATTGAGTAATGAATTCCAAAAGACAAAGGAGGTTCAAAATAGGAAAGGTTTATTGAGAGAGAGAGCCCCTGAGAGACAGGAGGATTCTCAGAAGTGTGTTGCCACTGAGGTCCTTTGTCAGGGGTAATTTGTACAGCAAAGTTACAATGTGGGTCAAACTATATTCAACCAGTAACATTCCAAGTATGCCCGCTTAGCTAATACTGGCCCAGCAGGGAAGTGGGGCAGGTAGCAATATCATATGGCTAGCATTATTAACGTTGGCATATCTGTGACCTCTGGAACAGGAACAGTTTGGGGAAAGGATGGGTCTAGGTGTTCTGGTCACCCATCCCAGTGTCTGCTGCATATCTGAACTTAGTGGACTATGTGATACCAATTACAGTATAATCTCAAATTTCCATTTGTCCCTTAAGGAACTATGCAAGTCTGACCATTGGGACTTTAATCTCCAGGCCTTGCATTCTTTGGATGCACCTCCAGCCACAGTTCTGATACCTGTATTTTTCACTGACGTCCTTAAGGGCCCAGTCCTTCCTTGACCGTATATTAATTTCTGTCTAACTTAACTCCGTGTGATACTCTCCCCTCTGAAGTGGTATCCGTAACTGTGGTTAGTGGGAAACGGTCGTAGTTTCAGTCTAGCTACTTTGGACTGAGAAAGGTCTGTGTAGGGGAGATCACAGTCAGGGGTCCTCTCAAGAGAGTTACTTGCAGGGGCCTTGGATAGAAGTCATGTTGCAGTTTAGCAGTTTTGAACTTCGTATACAAGTTTGATCTAGTGGATCCAGGTAACAGGGCTCCGGCACATTTATCATTGGTTCCACCTGTGTGATCACTTAGAGTTTGGCAGCCTCTAGGCAAGAATAAACAAATTTTTCCAAGAGATTAAAGTATGTACAATCAAACATAAGGACTAGAATGGAGGTTCTAGGTTGGAGAAAGAGCCACATCCAGACATGGCTCTTAAGAGACTGGAATAGAGATTATAACCAACTGGCTCCTAGACCTGTCCACTGATGGAGGTTATCTATAAGTGTAATATATTTTAAGATTTTTTTTTTTACCACATCTGAATTAGTTATCTAAAGACAACAAATTTTACTTACTAGTGTACAAGTCTCTCCAGATTTAGCTGTAAGAAGATGGAGAGTTCAGTGGTTTTGAAAGACAGTTTTAGCTAGGGAATTTAAAGAGTCTTGCTGAACTTTTACAGCTCCGCTGTAGTTTTCCAGACTCATTGAGCCATAGTAGTCAGCCACAGGTGTAGCTGGAAAGTGACAGCAGGGGTCGGTGATTGGAACACCTTTCTACATCTAGCCTTTATTGCTATGGGATTTTTATACATCTTTTGGTTATACTTTTCTGCTGGATGTTTAAGACTACTTTAAAATGAAACCTGTATTAATCAAAATTAACCTCTCCTTATATATCAGGGTCAGTTAATTCTCTTCAGGCATTACCTTTCAAACCATGTATAGAGCCTCTGAGCTCCTCTTGTCAGTGTCAGGATGGGTCATGGTCTTGCTTGACCATCTAACTTCTTATGAAAGCTTGGGAGACTTTTCCCTTATGTGACACTACTTTTTGGGACATTGTACATTGGTTGACTTCTGTTCTCTGGTGTACAATAATCTCCCTACTTGGGAAGTTGGATGACTCATCAGATTTGTGGGATCTTGTGGAAAGTTCCCCTCACATCCTGGGTCCTTGTTGATGTTGGAGGGCCAGGGCCAAAATACTGGCTGTCGTCTTAGCCTAGTTATCTTTTTAGCTCTGGTCTCCAAACTTCAGTGGTTGAACACCCAGAAGAGAAGATTGGTTACATCAGTATTTTAGTGGAAACAGTAGGTTTAATTTAATGATCTTATTTAGATATCAAGCACCATGAAATACACAGTATGAGCAATGAACCGTTACTTTGTTACCAGTCATGATTGTCTTAGAAATTGAATTCCTGCAGAATGTTAACAGATAACAATTATAAAGTTTTACAGAGAAAACTTGAGATCAAGGGCAACATAATATTTTAGCATAACAATCATGATGACGTTGTACTAGAACCATTAAGTTTTGTCATTATCTCTGAAACACATTTAAATCTCCATTTTAGTAGAAAATAACATTTGTAGTGAGTTATCTAATTACAAGGTATTAAATGACATGAACTTTTACCTAAATTTGTTTTCTTTTTTTTTTTTTGGGAGTACCGGGGGTCGACCTCAGGACCTCGCGTGCCAGCAGGCGCCCGTGCCACTGAGCGATATCACCGGCCCTTTTTTCGTATGTGGGTTCCAGGAGTCGAACTCGGGCCCTCGCGCTTGCCAGGCAGGCGCGTAGGCCGCTGAGCCATCTCACCGGCCTTCTAAATTTGTTTTCTCTTAACCATTTTTTGTTACCACAGTGACATTTAAGTTGAATGTACTTATTTATAGATGTACTTCACAGATTATTATTGCCTAATCTCTAGTCATTAGAGTGGCATTGTCTGGACTTCACAGTGTTTAGGTACCTCTGACTATTTTAACACAATTACATGACAGCCACACAAGCACAAGCATGAAAATGTATCTGCATTATCTGGCTGGCTTTCGAGTGCTAGATCGGCATGTACATTTCATCACAAATAGCTGGGACAGAAGTAAGGGAAAGCCAGGTGCTTGAGCCTAAAAAGTTTACCACCATAAAGAATTTCAGCTGGAAGTCGCCAGTGTGATAAGATGTTTTCTTTTTTTTAATGTGCGTACCGGGAGTTGAACTCAGGACCTCGCACTTGCCAGCAGGCGCTTATGCCACTGGGTGATATCACCGGCCATTTTTTTTCCTTTATGTGGGTATTGGGAGTCAAACTCAGGACCTCGCACTTACCAGCCAGGCGCTTATGCCGCTGAGCTATCTCACCAGCCCTGTTTTCATTTTTTTTTTTAAGGTCTGTACACTTGGAAACACAAATATGAGATTAACAATAATTGGTATCATAGCTATATAGAAATGTTTACATAAACATGTAAACAGTTTTTGCCCTTAAGACAAATTTTAGACACCTTTTAAAGGTTTTATAAGTGTAACTGTATTGATAAGAAGGAAATTTTAAACTTGGTGTGGTGGTGCATGCCTGTAATCCCAGCACTTGGGAGGCTGAGGCTGGAGGATCACTGCAAGTTTGAAGACCTGCCTGGGCTACAAAGTGAGTTCAAGGCCAGCCTGAACTGCATAGCAAAATCCTGTCTCAAAAAGACAAGAAAGAAAGAGAGAAAGAGAGAGAGAGAGAGAGAGAAAGGAAAGAAAGGAAAGAAAGAAAGAAAAAGAAGGAAGGAAGGAAGGAAGGAAGGAAGGAAGGAAGGAAGGAAGGAAGGATGGATTAAAATCTTTACAGCTCTGGTAAGTTTAAGAAACTGTTAATGACCACAAATAAACTTTTTACCCAATATACAGGTACAAGTGTATCTCATTTATACAGTAACAAAAATACTTGTTTAATCAAAGCCAATAGATGTAGATCAAGTTTAAATGTCAGGAAAAAAAGAGATGTCAAATTTTGATCATTTTACATGTTTAAGTCTAAACATATATTATTTAAAAGAGAGCACCTGTTACTTTGTATGTATTAAACTTATGTAGTTTTAACCCTATAAGCATAACTTTATTTTTATTTTTATTTATTTTTTTTTTTTTGTGGGTACCGGGGGGTTGACCTCAGGACCTCGCGCGCCAGCAGGCGCCCATGCCGCTGAGCGATATCACCGGCCCCTTTTTCGTATGTGGGTTCCAGGAGTCGAACTCGGGCCCTCGCGCTTGCCAGGCAGGCGCTTAAGCCGCTGAGCCATCTCACCGGCCCCCAATATAAGCATAACTTTAAAGCTTAGATTCACAGCATAGTTTGTTTTTAGATGTATACATACATATATGCCCAAATACTGTTCATGAGTTATGTTGTAAACTAAGATACTAGTTGTTTATTTAACCAATCATGAACTGATTGTCGCAAATATTTCTTAGGTAACATTCAAATACTCTTTAACTTTTAAAGCTTACTTTTTAGTAACCAAAAGCCTAATGATGAGAACATAAGAAACTTATTCTAGTAAAATATAGAACCTTCACTTTTAAATCTAGTTTTATAAGTTTAACCAAGAGCATTTCAATATGTTAAGTAAACATTATTGCCTTCAACATAGAAAGCTTAACCTTTTAACTATAGCCAATGTAAATAAAACTTAAAAATTGCTTTAGATAACTCATGAGAACCTATCATAACATATAAGTACTTTAAGCTATGTATATATACACATATATGTATATATGTGTGTATATATATGTATATATGTGTATATACGTATAATTTTTGTTTTTAATCTTGGTTCTCAGTTTTATTTTTATTTGTTTATTTTGAGACAAGTTCTCACAGTTTAGTCCAGGCTGGCCTTAAATCCTCCATGTAACCCAGGCTGCCCTTGAACTCCTAATCTTTCAGCCTCTGCCTCCCAAGTGCTGGGATTACAGGCAGAAGCCACCAGCTTCCCATATTGTGCATTTTAATTTCACATTTTCTTGCTCAGATATGATTCTCGCCTACCCTTCATCTCTCTCTTGTCTGGTCAGCATCTTTCCATGCAGCATCCTCCAAACCATTCTGGCCACAACTTTGGTGTCATCCAAAGTAAGTAGAATCCGTTGTAATAATATTTAGATTCATCCACAATTTGTTGTCTGTAAGATTGCCTATCTTTCTTTCTTTCTTCCTTTCTTTCTCTCTCTCTCTTTCTTCTTTCTTTCCTTCCTTCCTTTTCTTTCTTTCTTTCCTTCCTTCCTTCTTTCCTTCCTTTCTTTCTTTCTCTTTCCTTCCTTCCTTCCTTCCTTATTTCTTTCTTCCTTCCTTCCTTTTTCTTTTTTCTCTTTCTTTCTTTTTGTCTCTTTCTTTCTTTCTTTCTTTCTTCCTTCCTTCCTTTTCTTTCTTTTCTTTTCTTTCTTTCTTTCTCTTTCTTTCTTTCTTTCTTTCTTTCTTTCTTTCTTTCTTTCTTTCTTTCTTTTTCTTTCTTCCTTCCTTCCTTCTTTCTTTTCTTTTCCTTCCTTCCTTTCTTTCTTTCTTTCTTTCTTTCTTTCTTTCTTTCTTTCTTTTCCTTTCTTTTCTTGTCTTTGCTTGTCTTTTCTTTTTCTTTTCTTTTCTTTTCTTTTCTTTTCTTTTCGTTCTTGAGACAGGGTCTCACTATGTAGTTCTGACCAGCCTTGAACTCACTGCATACCCCAGGCTGGCCTGGAACTCACAGCAATCCTCCTTCTCAGCCTACTGAGTAGTGTGATTACAAGTGTGTCCCACCGTGCCCAGCTACTTTCCTTCTTTAATCTTTGTCCCGGTGTTTTCTGCAGGCTGAGTGTTTTCACCTTGGTGTTTTTGGGGTTGTGCTCCAACTGAGGTTCCCCGGAGACCTGTTATAACTGGAAAGCCGATGTGTGTAGCTTTTGCATGAATCTTGTTTGTAAGCAAAGTGCTTTAGTGCCTGACCAACTGGAGTAAGTACTTGCTTCCATAGTTCTTCACTGTGTCTTCTTTGAAAATCTGGCAAGTGAAGAAATGCAAGTGATGGGGAAGAAGAAGAGTAGACAGGCTGGACAGAATGGCTGGGGAATCTCATGTAGGCAGTAGCTAAGACTGAACTATAACTGTAGAAGGCCATATTTATTTTTGGCTCAAACGACATAGAGCCCTCAAGATTTGAGAATGGTACTTGGAGATTCTAACATGTAGAAATGATCCAAAAGATGATGATGATCATGACATTTTTATTTCAAATTCATAGTATCTAGTAGTCTAATTGAATGGTTGCCCAATATTTAGGAAGATGAGAAAGACATTTCTATTTCTCACCTAAAAATACAAGTAGAAAGCAAATATCTTGGCCAGGTGTGGTGGTGCACACTTGTAATCCCAGCACTTGGGAGGCTGAGGCAGGAGGATTGCTTCAGGTTCGTGGCCAGCCTGGGTTACAAAGTGAGTGCAAGCCCAGCCTGAACTGCATAGTGAAACTCTGTCTAAAAAAGACCAAAAAAAAAAAAAAAAAAAAAAAAAATCTTGGATTTCTTTTCATTTAGTTTTTCCCATACTTGGCCAAGCCACTGTAATCCCTAAAGACTGAAAGTACTCACTAATCTAATTTATGGAGCACTGAAGATACACATGATGCCTATTAAAGGTTAAAGTACAGCCAGGAGAATTTCCAGTGCTAGCAATTCTCCAGACCTTCAACTGAGCTTGCTTATTTATTTATTTGATTTTTTGAGACAGGAATTTGCTAGGTAGTTCAGGCTGGCCTTGAACTCACTGTGTCACCCAGGTGGGCCTGTAACTTGTAGCAATCCTTCTGCCTCAGCTCCCCAAGTTCTGGGACTATGGACATGCACCACCACAGCCAGCTTTAAGTATGCTTAGTCAAGCTTGGAATGATGGCTGCATGCTGTAGTCCCAGCACTCTAGCAGGCTGAGGCCAGGGGATCACAAATTCAAACTCACCTTAGGGAAATCAGCAATTTAATGAGACCCCATCTCAAAAATAAGCAAATAATATTAAAAAGGGGTGGGGATGTAAGCTCAGTGCAAAGGCCCTGGGTTTAATCCCTGGTGCTTTTCAGCTAGGGCCAGCAAGGAGTCTTAGTACTGTATCTTGTGCTGTCCATTCTGCTTTCCTCCAACCAGGAACACCAGGTGCCTCCTGGCTGGAAACCTCCGCCCCAGATATGACATTCTGCAGAGGGCTTGGCTGGGTGCTTTCCTGGGGGAGACCAGACTTGCGAGGTGGTGGCAACTCTGTTCCCAGCTGGCAACTGTGTTCACAGCCAGGCGCTCCACTCCAGGTCGTCTCTGCATGTGGCTAGTCACCACACCAGTGCTGAACATTCCCTCACTCAGCCAGCAGCTTTCAAGCATGCAGCATTGGGGTTCACTGCTGTGGCGTGGCTCAGGGGTTTTGTTGGGGAAGAGAGTGCAGGGCGGGACAGGAACAGGCACAATAACCCTAGTTGGTGATCTGGAGTGTTGGAAATGAAGACGAGCAGGAGTGTGCAGGATGCAGAAGGGAAATTTGGAAGTAAAGTGCTGAAGGAGGGGGAATGGTGACCGAGCTTGTAGTTTGAGGGTCCAGGTGAGGGATGAATCGAGGGCTGAGAAGAGTGCTCATGTATCACCTTTAACCAAGAAAAACTCTTAAATTATTGTCATCACACAACAATAGACACTGCATTATAAAACCAATCTCGCTATCTCAGTTAGCTAACAAGCTGGATGGAAATGTTACCAACTTCACAGACATCTTTACTTTTATCTTGTTAACTCATTGTTATCCCTGTGGACAGAGGTATTTGGGCTATAACATGAGTGTCTATTTATCTATATACCAATTAAAATAGAACATAGACCAGAAAATTGACAGGCATATACTGCAACCCAATCACATATAACCTTTATTGTATCAAACTTTAAGGCTTTTATTTATGAGTCCTATGTAAGCATTGAGACTATCAGTGCTTATCTCAGTGTTTTAAATAAGTTTGGCTACTCTGAAAACCTATACAAATGGTTTTCCATGGAAATCTCTAAAAGAGCCAAAACAAGAAAAAAGTTGTTGAGCTCAAAAAAATATTTTTTTCTTAAATGAAATAGCTACAGGTGCTTTAACCAGTTATTGACACACATTAAATGGACAGATGGACAGACATACACAAGACAGTTACACTTAAATCAGAGTGCACTCTCAGATGTATTTGGCCAAGTTGAAGTACAGTAACCCTTTTTTCAAGTTTTAGGTTCATATCTATAAATAGAGCTTTCTTATAGATTATCAATTAACAGCTGTCTGTAACAAGAATCAGAAGGGAAAAAAAAACCCTTTTACACCTGTGAAAGCAAAAGACACTCTTTTTAATACAGGCCCTATGGCTGGGCATGGTGGCACATGTCTGTAATGCCACACTCAGGCGGCTGAGGCAGAAGGATTGCAACAAGTTTGGGGCCAGCCTGGGCTACATAGTTCAAGGCCAGCCTGAACTACCTAGAGAGACCCTGTCTCAAAAAAATAAAACATTAAAAGCCCTAGGCTGATGGCTTATCTTACTCAAATAGCCAGCAATCCAGGCTTCTCGTTGTTTTGACAGCCACAGCTGTTAGCCAAAACTGCTGTTTTTATAGCTACGTGGAACTATTCCTTCTAAAGAGACAGTTAAAAGTAATTTTAACTATTTTTATTTTCAGGGGATGCTCATCTTTTTCCTGATTAATAGTTGATAATTTAAAGTAATTAAAGGAACTGGAAATGGTGGTGAATGCCTGTTATCCCAGCACTTGGGAGGCTGAGGCAGGAGGATCACTGAATTTTGAGGCCAGCTGGGCTACATAGTGAGTTCAAGGCCAGCCTGAACTCCATAGTAAGACCTTTCTCAAAAAAAGAAAAAATTAATAAATAAATAAAGTAATGGAAGGGCTTAGTTCTTGTCCTTAGGGTATGCAGGACAAGGGAGGGGAAGCTTAGGCTTAGTAATAGTAGCTGCATCAGATGGCACCTTAAGTACCAGAGTGTCTGGTTTTCCAGTGACTTATATCTACACTTTGAACACAAATTGGGATTGTCTCTCAAAGAAAAGAAAGGCTTAACATAAGGTACCTCTTGACAGTTTTTCCTCTCTCTCTTATAGTACAACTCCAGTTATAAAATGGTATTATAATCAGTACTTAACCCTGCATTCCACTTTGCCTCCAGGGGATAGGTGAGCCATGCGTGGGTGCAGAGAAATATTTAACAGTTCTTCCTCAGACTCTGAGGGTCAATTTCTAGTGCTTAAGAGTATACTCCAAAGGAGTAGGGGAATTTGACATTGAGTTTCCCATCTGCAAAGTAAGTGCAGAAGATGATGTCTCTTTTAATCCTTCTTGGGGTTTTTGTTTTACTTTTGTTTTTTGTTTTGGTTATTGTTTGTTTTTGAGACAGGGTCTCACCATGTAGTTCAGGCTGGCCTTGAGCTCATTACTCTGGTAACCTGACAAGGCTAATGCCATCTTATAAACAAACCGCCATTTTGCCTGTCCGGCTCCTGCTTCCCGCCAAATACTGTTAGATAAGCTTCGCCTTTGTTTAGGCTAGATAAATTCCGTTTCTGTTAAAGTTGCAGTTCCCCCGTAGTGACGAAATGCACCTTCCCGCCTTCTGGCAACCCATAATAAGATGTTCCTTTTGCCCAATGAAATAATGCCAAATACCCCACGCCTAAAAGCCTAACCAATAAGTTTGTAAAATTACTTTATTAACCGTCGCTATTGGCTTCTGTACAACTGCTTGCTACTATAAAAACTGCACTCTACCCGCCCCCGGGGCTCCTCTTTGTTCTGGCATAGAGGACGCCGCTGGGTACCAGCTAAAATAAAAAGCTCAATTTTTCCTTTTTGGACATCCTCCCTTTGTAGTCTCATTTATTGAGTACAACAATTACATAGTGCATGCTGGCCTTAAACTCATGCAGTACTCCTTCCTCGCCTTCCCTCGTGCTGGGATTACAGGCATATACCATCATTCCCAGCTCCCTCTTGGTTTTTGTGTGCCCTGAGGGTATCCCATGAGCTTACTCTGCTTTGGAGCAGGTGGCTGTCTGGAGAGTGACCAGAAGATAGGTTGGGCCGGACTACTGACCCTTACCAATGCCTGCGCCTACTTCCTCTGAAAACTCAATTTCCAACTCCAGAGTGTTTTCAAAAGCACAAGCTACAGCTGATTCCTGCTGTGGCAGCCATATTTAAGAAGGGAAGCACAGCGAGCAAAAAATTAAACCAATGATCAAGAGACCTGCAAGACTGCAGATTTTCTCCTGCCAGTCCTAGGAGAAAACACCTACCTAGGCACTGGGTCAGCCAACACTCTCATGTGTGCCTTTCTGGATGAGCATAAATTCCAATTCCCTTCTAACACAGAGATAGGGATTATGTAGTCTTAGGAAGGAGTGCCTATAGATGAGCACTCATTTTCTAGTGGTTCAGGAGCTTCCAATTTAAAAGGAAAAAGGGTTTACAGGATTGCAGAGAGAGGCACATTACAATTTACGGACAATGGTAACAACTATCCATAACAGGTAAACTGCAAAAAACTGTCTTCTAGCTTCAGACATACCCCACAGCACAAGCCACAAAGCAGTTAGAAATTCAAAAACCCATTCCAAACAGCTATATAAAATAAAACAAGCCATCTCATAATTGCCGAACAATTCAAGAAAGGAAATTCAGCCACTGTAGAAGTCAGTCTAAATGCAGCCTACACAAAACAGGCATATAAAGCCCTGCCTACAAAAATAAAAATGTCCCATCAAAGAAACCTAAATAAATGTGGACCTTGAGAGGTTATCGGGAGGTTCTAGCAGAGGAGCACAGCTACTTGTATATCCTTGACCAAGGAAAGGGTCCTCCTGTATCATAGGTGGCCATCCTCCTTGACCAAGCGCACAGCTTCAGAAGGGACACACATGGAGCTATGACAGAGGAAGGGAACACCTGTTTAGCCAGCCAGATCAGCCGAATCAACCCTGGTGATCAGTGGGGTGACAGATGTTGCAGCCAGATCATACTCCAAGAAACCTAAATATGAAGACATGACAATCTTCCCTGCTCTCAACTTTAACATGGCTCAAGCAACCAACAAAAGGCATAAGCAGCTTGCAAACAATGGATGAAAATTTTTTGATTACTTGAATGAATCAGAATCCAGTCAAAATATTTAGGGGTGTCATTAAAAAAAAAAAATCTTTCCTTCCAAATATCTCTGTGCAACCTCCAAGATGATATAGGAGAAATATAACTGCCAACCTGCTAGATGTCAGATATGCCAAGTTCATGTCCCCTGAAATCGAAGAACGAATTCTAAGAAATAATGGAGGTTAAGAGTAGGAAAGATAAAAAAAAAAGAGTAGGAAAGATTTATTGAGCTCCTGATTTATAGCTCCTGAGAGATGGGGGGGGGACTGGAAAGTGGGTTGACATCGAGGCCCTTTGTCAGGAGTAATTTATACGGTATGTAACATCTGGGGAGGGGTGTATACCATGCCATTCCATGCCACTGCTTTGCTGGAACACACAGTTCCCAGCAATCCTAAACCCAGCATCAGTAAAGAACTAAAGAAGCAGAGCCAGGTGTGGTGGCACACACCTGCAATCTCAGCACTTGAGAGGCTAAGGCAGGAGGATTGCTGTGAGTTCCAGGCCATCCTGAACTACACAGCGAGACTCCATCTCAAAAAATAAATAAATAAAATAAAAAAGACCTAAGGAAGAGTTTAAAATAAAAGAAGACCATTTATTTGAAGGTGGGGAAAGGGGAAAGAGAGAGAGATGAGAGACAACTACTCTGGACAAGTAGGGAATATTCAAAAGTGAAATCCTGTGGATTCTTGGTCTCCAGCTCTTTTTATTGGGCTCCTGTCCATATAGGTTCCTAGAATCCGATTGACTGCCTGGCTGTCTTCCATCCTAACCTTGGATTTTCCCTGTCCTTTGGTGGTGCATAACAGTACAGGTGGGGGCTTATGAAAAGAAAAGGTAGTTTAGGATTAAATAAAGGGTAAGGGTGTGGTTCTTATGTTAATGGTGCTACCTGGGACCTTCCTGGATCTAGTTTCTTCCTCTTTCATTGCCTTTGTCTTTCTAATGGCTTGAGTCTAGCTATAGAGGCAGAAACAGCCTTTAGTAGAATTCTGTATTAATTTTAATAAAGTTCAATGAAGACTTCATGCTATGTTTTCCCTACCTATGGAGCCCTGGTACTACATTCCCCCCTCTGAGACAACCATTTAACTGCTGTAGGGAAATAGGTGATGACTGATCTGGCTTCTTTGAGCTGAATAGGGTTGTAGTTGGGGAGCAGTGGATGGAAGTCTTTAGCAGGGAGATTTGTCTGATGGGCCTTTACAATGGGTTTTGTCTGTATGATCAGTTGGAGTTTGGAAGGTCTAGGCAAGGGAAAAAAAAAAAGCTTTACCAAGAAATTAAAGCATGTTTGACCAAAGCATGAGCAATAGAATGGGAAGGAAGGTTGGGGAAGGAGCCACATGAGACCCTGTTTTTAAAGGGTTAGAACAGCAATTGCAACCATCTGGCCCTTAGAACTGTCAGCAGAGGGGCCAGTGAGATGGCTCAGCGGCGTAAGCGTCTGCCTGGCAAGCGCGAGGTCCTGAGTTCGACTGCCGGTACCCACATACGAAAAAAGGGCCGGTGATATTGCTCAGCGGCACGGGCGCCTGCTGGCACACGAGGTCCTGAGTTCAACCCCTGGTACCCACAAAAAGAAAAAAAGAAAAAGAACTGTCGGCAGAGGTCAGTGACTCGGGCTTCCTTCTGTGTGTCTAGCCTATATTATTGTTACTCATACATATTTTTGACTATACCCTTTTGTTGCTGGGCGAGACCTTTGTTGATCATAAATATATATAATATATATATATATATTTATATATCTCAAGGTCATTTGGCACTACTTTTGGGGCTATGGTCAACTTCTTAGCACTTTCAGTTCTACATCTGCCAGGATGGGTCACAGTCTGTGCTAGACCACATGGCTCTCCTTGGAAGCACGGAACACTTTTCCCTTTAGTGACCCTCCTTCTAGCAGGATGCACACTGTTCAACTCCTGTCTTCAGGGGTCCAACTATCACCTTGCTCAGAAGGTTGGGTGACTCACCGAAGTTGTAGGATCCTGTAGAAAAGTCCCTTCATGTCCTGGATCCTTGTGGACCTTCAAGGGCCAGGACCAAAATATTGGCTGTCCCCTTAGCCCAGCTATCTTTTTAACTTTGGGCTCCCAAACCTCCATTGTTCAACACCCAGCAAGAGAAGATCAGTTACTTCAGTGGTATAGTGAGAGCAGTTAATTATATGATTTTATCTAGATATCCAGTCTATAATATTTTTCCCTCTGAACAGGTACCAGTAACTGTGAGGGGGCAAGGGTTAATGATCACGGTGGCTATTTCTGGAAAGAAGTGGTCAGAGTTGTGGTCAGAGATACTCTCTAGAGGGTCTATATGGCAAAACCAAAGAACCAGTTAAGTATGCATGAGCCAAACAATAAGATCAGCAAGACTACTATTAACATGGCTAACAATTAAAAGGGTTAATGGAAGAGACAGTGATGGCCTCCCAAAAAGAGGGTCAGGAAAAGGGAGCTTCAGAATCTGACAAGGCATTAAACTGTCATCTATTATCTTGAACAGCCATTGAGATGTTAGCAGAAGGGTCAGGAATGTACACACAACATTTAGCTTTAACAATTGCACAAGTTCCTCCTTGTGCTGCTGTTAGGATGACTAAGGCCATTTGTTCTTGGAGGACAGCTTGCCTCATTAACTAGACTTTTATGTAAGAGAGAGATCCTGGTTAAGGTGTCATTTAAGGCCTATTAAGTATAGTTGGTTATAGCAAGCCCTTCCCAGTCCTCCTTGCAGTCCAGGAAGTTTATATTTGTAATTCTATAGAAAAATTATTGGAATTCTAGTGAGTTAATTCCAATCTACCACTTCCAGTGCAATCCAGGTGAGAATAAAGACACTGATGCATATTTATAGCTGTGGGGAGCCAAGGGGTCCTAAGTCCATCCAAGATGGTGGTTACTGGAACAAAGGCCTCAACCCAGGGCTGAACCTGGGTTTTATTCTCAAGGAGGGGAGTGGCTCGGGGATGAGTGACTGTGAGAATGGCAGGGAGTCCATGATTACCATGAGCTGGGCTAGGTAGGTGGCCTGAAATCACCTTTGCAATATGCAGAGGGAAGTATATGCAGAAGGAGTAATCTGCATGACACAATTCAAGATAGTATCTAATGTTTTGAGGTTGGTACTTCAGCTCTGGTGTGTAATCTTCTATGCCCTGGGAAGTCATAGCCTCTTTCTCGAGGCTCGATCCCAGCTGACAGCGAGGAGCACAGCTTTCCATCCCACCAGGCTCACCCGTGTGTTTTGGAAGCCACGGGAACGGGGAAACACTGACCTGTTGCCTTGCTTTAAAGACTACACATCAGGGCCGGTGAGATGGCTCAGCGGCTTAAGCGCCTGCCTGGCAAGCGCAAGGGCCCGAGTTCGACTCCCGGAACCCACATACGAAAAAGGGGCCGGTGATATCGCTCAGTGGCACGGGTGCCTGCTGGCGCGCAAGGTCCTGAGGTCGACCCCCCGGTACCCACAAAAAAAAAAAAAAAAAAAAAAAAAAAAAAAAGAAAACACATCAGCACCTCGGCTGCACCGATTTGCATTGCTTATTAAAGCCAATTGAAGGAATAAGGAAAAGTCCTAGCCAGTTCTATACATATCAGTACATGAAAATAGGGCCAGGTTTAGCCAAAATGGAGATAATTGCTCTTCTTTTAAGGAGAGTCATCCAGGTGGTCCTCCACAGTTGGTGAAGGCCTTGATGTGTTGTATGACATTCTCTAATCCTAGAGAAGGGACAAAAATCGCAGCCAAATTATACCAGTGAAACACACTCTTAGACAATTGGTACCATTCATGAAGTAAGTTTGCAGGTTGACTGATATTTTGACATTCCTGCCTTATAGTGCTGTAAATCCCAGCATGTATCTCCCTATCCACCCAGAGGGTAGCAGGGCCATAAATTGGTTGCACAGGACCAATGAGTGCCTTTGGGTGCTGCTCATCTAATCCCGGGGTGATTAAACCAGTCTGTTTCAAACCAGTCTTTGGCCTGTAAAGTTATACTGTGTATGCATTTCTCAGGGGATATCCACCTCAAGTATTTAATAGAAATAGGCCAGTGAGAATAGGAATGATCCTTCTGTTCCCAATGTAAGGGGGCCTTTCTGCTAAGGTGTCCTATAGTAGGAGTTACTCACATATAATCATCCCATATCTGTAAATAACCATCTTAATATCTGTGATTGTTGCTCTCACAATTGGGCTCTTACACTTATTTAATAGGGGCTTCAGCATCACTTTTACAAAGATGAATCTGATTATGTCCTTGATCATTAAGAGTAGAGTTTATGGGCCGCTTAGTTACCTTGTAATAGTGAGCTGAACTATGACCTGTGGAGCCTTTCCATGTCTCATCGATGTAGTCTTGTAACTTATTTCAATCTTCTCCTTGAAATGAGGATACTCATTAAGGGAATCCTGATGTACACAACAAGGGGAGCAGGCCACATATCTAACAAGATTTTTGTTGTAATGACTGCATATTCCTGTGCCCACACTGGAAAGGAATTGTACTCCCTTTTAAGTGGTAGAAACATAGTTAGTGAAAGCGTTAAGAGTACTAATATGCCTGCTGCTGCTAAAGCCTGCAAACAGCCTGGCCATCCTCTGACTACAGTGTCTGGTTCCTTGCCTAGAATCCAAATTTTGCAAAACCCAGTCACCCTCAGAAAGGTTTTCAACTATTTGATATGGATTTTTTGTTTGTTTGATATGTTTTGACAAAGTCCAAAATGGGTTGGATTCACTCTGAATTTAGTGCCCTTTTGCCCTCAGAAATAAGCAGGCCTAAATAGGTGACCTGGGACTGCCAGATTTGGGCCTTCTCCCAGGATACTTTGTAATCTCAGAAGGCTAGAAACTTGAGGGACTCAGTTCCTGTGCTTGGTTCTCTGTATCCTCACAGAGCATCAAATCATCTACATAATGTAAGAGGTTGATTCAGGTCTTGTGCTAGGGCTAGGACAAAAAGATGGGGACTATCTCAAAACCCCTGGGGTAAGTCTGTTATTTTCTAACCAATCATACTTGTCTTAAAAGTTGAATCCCTGCAGAATGTTAACAGGTAACAATTATAAAGTTTTACAAAGAAAACTTGAGATCAAGGGCCACACAACACCAGAGCATGGCAATAATGATGACATTATTATCTCTGAAACACGTTTAAATGTCTATCCCAGCAGGAGCCATTTTAGCTTTTGAGAATTTTCATCTTCAGTTGTGAGTCTTTTGTATCTTTATATGCTTTCTTGGCAAACGTGAAGAGAAAATATCTTCACAATCATTTTTGCTATTGGGAAGATGATGGAGTGGTGAGCAGCGGAGAAAGAGCTTCTCTGAGAACTGCTGTCCAGACACCAGAGTATGGCAACTCAAGGAAGAGAAGGAGGAGGGAAGCGGGTCTCCTGGACCCAGCAAGGATCTGAAGTGAGAATCGAAGCCCAGAGGGAAAACAGAAACTTAATGAAGGAGGAGGAGGTAGCTAGCAGAGCCTTCTCACTGCGTCAAGACTCACTGCGTGGGACGAGTGGTTCAAACCTGCAGGCAACACCAGAGACCTCCACTGAGAAATGCAGCAATAGAAGGGAACAGTGAACATGGACGATTGCTCTAGCTGGTGGTGAGTGCTGCAGGACTGGACTTACTGCGAGAGAGGGCATTTGGCCAGGAGCCACCTTGGAGAGCAGACAACAGAGCTTAGAACTCAGAACTGCTGGGCCCGTCTATCAGCTCCCAGATAAGTTCAAACCCACAGAAGGTGCACTGATGGCTGCAGGCTCAACGGCTCTGATCCCAGGTTCATGGTCAGAAACCAGCCAGAACTTCAGGGGAAATAAAAGTGTAGTCTTCTTGAGACTATCCACTCCCCTACCAAAAAGCTACTGCTGGCTTGCTGGAACAAATCAGCCCGGATCTGGACTCTGTCTCCACGTGTTGTCTACCAGTGACAGCAGAGACAAACCTGAAGGGGGACATTTTTTTTCTCTCTCTCCTTCATTGTTTTTTTTTTTTTTTTCCTCCTTCATACTTTGATCTTGTTTTTATATGAGTGTGAATGTGGTTTCTAGTTTCTTTGTGGTTGTTGTTCTGGTCTTCCTTTTATTTCTTTCTTCTCCCTTTGCCTCCTGTGTTCTGTACCAGTTTCCAAAAGTTTGCATGATCCTCCTATGTCCTCCAGTCTTGCTTTTTTTTTTTTTTTTTGTGGGTACCAGGGGTCGACCTCAGGACCTCGCACACCAGCAGGCACCCGTGCTGCTGAGCGATATCACCGGCCCTTTTTTCGTATGTGGGTTCCAGGAGTCGAACTCAGGCTCTCACGCTTGCCAGGCAGGCGCTTACACCACTGAGCCATCTCACCGGCCCCCAGTCTTGCTTCTAATCTCTTCATTTTCTTCTGTTTCTCTAGTTTTTCCCCTAACCCTTTTTGAATTTTCTCCCCTGGGGTAAAATTGGCACATTGAGGGCTTATTTACTACATACAATCTTATGATTTGTTTCATATTTTGTTATATAACTGCAAATCTAGTTCATATGGTTAAAGGTGGTGAATTAATGCTTACCTCAATTTGTCATTTTCTAGGCTGTGTTTGATGCTATTGTTATTGCTGATTGTACCACTTTAGCCAAAGGGACTTAATGGTTCTAACCAGTTGTTCTTCGTGGTATTCCAAGACTGAGATTGCTCAAGGTCATAGAAAATACTGTGGACCAGTGCCAAAGAATAAGGGGCTGGGCCAATCAGGCAGCAGCTTCTCATCCCAAACAAATGGAAGAGGTAGGATCTTGCAACAGACTCAAAACTCAATAACCAGCTATACCTAGAAGACACCTCTGAGAAACAGTCATTTCCTAAGGGTTCTAAATACTAGCAATAAAGCAACTCACCATAGGCAATTTACAACATCAACCTGGGAATTAAACTAAAAAAAATAAAAAGAAAGAAAATGAGAAGACACTTAAACAAGGTGCAACCCCACACATCCAGTTCTCCAGAGGAAGACCAAGGGGGCAGTGAGGTGGGACAATCCAAAAGCCACACATCTGGTCTCTCTGAAATAGTAAAAACAAAGCAAATAAATGAAGCTCTAGAAAAAATCAAATCATAAATAATTTCTCACATAACTACAGAGGTGGTGACCACAATGAAAAACATGCTCAGTTACTCTAGAGCAGACACAGATAAAAAAATAATAAGAGGAGCTTAGGGAAATGATTAAAACAATGGCCAACATAGGAAAGAAATGAAATCCATAAAAGAGATTCAAGCAGATATCCAGGAGAATAAAAATTCCACTGAAAATATCTGCAGCAGAATAAGCCAATGTGAGGATGGAATCTGAGATATAGAAGACAGGCTTGTGGTTAGTGATCATTAAAAGAAAGAATTCTTAAAAATAGCAAGGGACCATGAGAAATCAATCCAGCAGCCGCTAGATAATGCAAAGAAGAATAACATGAAATCGATCAGAGTCAATGAAAAATAGGAGATAGCAAAAATGATATTAAAAAAACTTGCTGACAGACATCATGTCAGAAAACTTCCCTGGCAGGGAATAAGAATTTGACATAGGGATCGGTGAGGCATATAGAATTCCAGTTAGCCATGATCAAAACAAATCTACAGACAGGTGTATCATAGTCAAGATTCTAGAAATTCAACACAAGAATAGAACATTAAAAGCTGCTAGGGAAAAGAAAGAAATCACCTATAAAGGAAAGCCCATCAGAATCACAGCTGACTTCTCAACAGAAACCCTCAAGTCACGGAGAGCTTGGAATGAAGTATTTCAAGCCCTAAAACAAAAAAACCTGCAACCCGGATTGATGTAGCCCACAAAATTATCTTTCAAAATTGATGGAGAAATAAAATACTTCCATGCAAAAGAACAGAACAAGCTCACATAAACAACTTAATATTGAACCTCATCTAGAAAAAGAAGAGCAGGCAAAGCCCATAGCTCATATGAGGGAGGAAATTATAAAGATCAGAACAGAAGTTAATGCAATGGAGACTAAGAAAAAAATACAAAGAATCAATGAATCGAAGAGTTGGTTCTTTGAAGGATTAAAAACAACAGACCCTTAGCCAATGTTATTTTTAAAAAAGGAAAGAAAAACTCAAATCTGTGCAATTAAGAATGAAAGGGTGATATCATAACAGACTCTGCAGAAATCCAGAAGATCATCAATACCTATTTTGAGAGCTTGTATTCTAATAAGATGAAAAGTGAAGAAATGAACAGATTCCTAGATACATACAAATTACCAAACATGAATCAAGAAGATACAAAAATCCTAGATAAACCAATATCAATCAATGAAATTGAAGATGTAATTAAAAACCTACCAACAAAGAAAAGCCCAGGCCATGACGGAGTCACTGCTGATTTCTACAAGAATTTTAGAGAAGACCTAATACCACAACTTCTCAAACTCTTTAATGAAACTGAAAGGAAAGCAATACTTCCGTATTCATTCCTGAAAGCAAGCATTACCCTGATACCAAAACCAGAGAAGGACCCAATTAAGAAAAAGAACTGGGCCGGTGATATAGCTCAGTGGCTTAAGTGCCTGCCTGGCAAGCATGAGGTCCTGAGTTCGACTCCCGGTAACCACATATTAAAAAAGAAGAAAAAGAAAAAGAACTACAGGCCAATCTCCCTAATGAACATAGATGCAAAAATCCTCAGTAAAATACTGGCAAACAGAATGCAACAAATCATCAAGAAGATTATATGACATCACCAAATGGGATTTATCCCAGGGATTCAGGGATGGTTCAACACATGTAAATCAAAAAATGTAATAGACCATATTACCAGAGCCAAATACAAAAATTATATGATCATCTCAATAGATGTCGAAAAACTTTTCACAAAGTGCAGCACCCATTCAAGATAAAAACCCTACAGAAAATTGGAATAGATGGTTTTTATCTCAATGTGATAAAAGCTGTCTATGACAAATCAATGGCAAACATCATACTAAACAGACAAAAACTGAAAGCTTTCACTCTAAAATCAGGAACTAGACAAGGATGTCCCCTGTCACCACTCTTATTGAATATAGTTCTGGAAACTTTAGCCAGAACAAGTAGACAAGAGAAAGAAATAAAAGGAATAATGATAGGAAAGGAAAAAGTTAAATAATCATTATTGGCAGATGACATGATACTTTACATAGAAGACCCCCAAAACTCCACCAAAACACTTCTAGATTTAATAACCAAATTCAGCAGCCTAGCCAGGTACAAAGTCACACTCAGAAATCAGTAGCCTTCCTGTACACAAATAACAAACTCACTGAGAAAGAAATTAGGGAAACAACACCTTTGACAATAGCATCCAAAAAAATGAAATACCTATGACTTAATCTATCAAAGAAAGTAAAAGATCTCTACATAGGAAACTCCAGTACTCTGAAAAAAGAGATTGAAGAGGATATCAGAAAATAGAGAGGGCCGGTGAGATGGCTCAGCGGCATAAGCGCCTGCCTGGCAAGCGCGAGGGCCCGAGTTCGACTCCCGGATCCCACATACGAAAAAGGGGCCGGTGATATCGCTCAGCGGCACGGGCGCCTGTTGGCGCGTGAGGTCCTGAGGTCGACCCCCCGGTACCCACAAAAAAAAAAAAGAAAATAGAGAGATATCCCTTGCTCTTGTGCAGAAAGAACCAATAGAGGGAAAATGGCCATAGTTCCAAAATTGTTATGCAGATTCAATGCAGTTCCCATAAAAATTCCAAGCATATCTCATAGAATTAGAGAAAACAATCCTAAATTCATTTGAAACCAGAAGAGACCTAGAATAGGAAAGGCAAGGCAGGGGGGCATGAAAATCACAGACTTGAAATTATACTAAGTTAATACTAAAAAGCTACTGTGATTAAAAAAAAATGGCAAGGTACTGGCAAAAAAAAAAAAACAGACCCAAGCATCAGTGGAACAGTTTAGAAGATGCAGAAACAACTGCAAACATACTTAGCCACCTTATCTTTGACAAAGGTGCCAAATACACTCACTGGAAGAAAGCCCCTTTAATAAATGGTTCCCAAAAAACTGACTTTGCACATGCCAAAGATTAAAATTGGACCCATATCTTTCACCATGCACTAACATCAAAAGGATCAAAGATCTAAATATTAAAACAGAAACATTAAATCTGCTGTAAGAATAGGTAGAACTCTTGAAGACATTGGTGCAGGCAAAGACTTTATGAACAAAATCTGAAACGCACAGAACAAACGGCAAACAAATGTATGAAAAAATGCTCACCATCACTGGTCATTTGAAAGATGTAAATTAAAACAATGCTAAGATTCCGTCTCACCCCAGAAAGAATGGCTATTATCAAGAAATCAACCAATAGCCAATGCTGGTGAGGCTGTGTGGAAAAAGGAACCCTTCTCCACTATTGGTGGAAGTGTAGATTGGTGCAATCACTGTGGAAATCAGTGTGGAGATTCCTCAAAAAACAGGACTAGAGGTCCCATTTGACTCAGCTATTCCCCTTCTTGGTATTTTTCTGAAAGAATCAGTAGCATCATACCCCAACAATATATGCACATCCATGTTTTTAGTGGCACAGGGTGTAATAGCTAAATCTTGGAAGCAGCCCAAATGCCCATCAACTGGTGAATGAATAAAGTTATGGGGTTTTTTATACAATGGAGTACTACTCTGCCATAAAGAAGGATAAACTTGAGACATTTCTAGCTAAGTGGATGCACCTGGAGACCATACTCCTAAGTGAAATAAATTGGACATACATGTGTAAACACCACATTGTTTCTCTGCTGTGAGAAACTGAAAGTGTAAATAAGGACCAAAATGTATAATAGGTATTATGAAATAAGAAGAAAATGTTCAAATAGGAGGGGAACAAGAGGGGGTGGAAGAAGGGAAAAGAAAAAAATGGAAAAAGAAGGAAAAATTGGAAACAATGCTTTTGTAAATGGGGAGGGGAGGAAGGGTTGAAGGGAGGTTAGGGGAATGGGAAAAAGAATGAAGTCATATCATGTACAGGTACAAATTCTCTATAATGAATATGATTATGTATATCTAGAATGTACCAATAAAATATGATTTTTAAAAAGTCCATCCAAGGGCCGGTGATATAGCTCAGCAGCATAAGTGCCTGCCTGGCAAGTACGAGGTCCTGAGTTCAACTCCCGGTACCCGCATATATATTTAAAAAAAAGTCCATCCCAATACAGAATAGCTTTTCAGTCAGTTATCTTTATCTAATTACAAGCTATTAAATGACATAACGAAACTTTTACTAATTTGGTATCTTTAGCTAGGGTGCCAGTGAAGAAGAATGAGCCTGTCTATAGATCTACCTATTAAGTTATTAATGTCCAGCATTTAATTTTTTTCCAGACATTGTCTGGAATGTACAGTGTTCGAGCATCTCATGTGCGTGTGTGTGTATGCGCACGTGAGTGTGTGTGTGTGATATAACCTTTAAAAGTATGTTATCTGGCTTTGGTGATCTCAGGCTGGCTTGACATGCACGTCTTATCACAAGAAGCTGAAACAGGAGTATGAGGAAGGCAGATATCTGAGTCTAAAAGAAAAAGCTTATCACCATGAACAACCCTAGCCTGGAGGCCACCAGTATAATGAGACATCTTTCTAGTTTTGTATCTTTGAAGGTCTGTACACCTGGAAACCATGAATACATTTAGTACACCATGGAATCAGTAATAATGTCTGTCATATCTATATGGAATCCTTTGTTTCTTAATTTAGTTTTTTTTGTTTTGTTTTGTTTTGTTTTTTTTTGTGGGTACCGGGGGGTCAACCTCAGGACCTCACGTGCCAACAGGCACCCGTGCCGCTGAGCGATATCACCGGCCCCTTTTTCGTATGTGGGATCCGGGAGTTGAACTCGGGCCCTCGCGCTTGCAAGGCAGGCGCTTATGCCGCTGAGCCATCTCACCGGCCCTTAATTTAGTTTTATACCAGGAGCATCTTTGAATAAAAAAACCTCACTGTCTTACTCACAGAGCACTTAACCCTTTGGTGATAACCAATGTAAACATATTACATTAACATATTTAAAACTATTTATGGAGGTGTGTCTTCCATAAGTTTATGGAAATTATTGGGGGTCCCATTAGTGAATAAAGACTGGAGTAAATGTTTCCAGGCACCTGCTTCTTTGTTCACCAAGTGTACTCTTGTCTAGCAGTTCTCCAAAGCCCAAAGTGTTCCCATTTAATTATCTTAACAAAATTTATCAGATGACCTATGAGAACAGATATAACAACACATTATTTTTGACCAGTGAAAGATTCCCATGTTATTATATACAGAAATAATACAAGGCCAGCCTGAACTACATAGACCCTGTCTCAGAACAAAACAAACAAAACCCAGAAAAACAATAGGAACCGAAACCTCCTCAGAGGTTCAGTCTCCCACCCAGCAATATGGCACATGGATGAAAAAGAAAGACGGAGAGAAAATTTTGTAGATGAAGCACTCTGGGATGACCCAATGCTGTTTGTGGAACAAAGGGCCATGAGTCCAAGAGCTCATGGCTTTTATTGGTATCAATCAGGGAGGTGGGTAGGGGTCATGGCAGAGTGCTAGGGAAGAGAAAGTTTGCTGGCATGGCTGTAAGGAGAAACAGAGCACTTTTGCACCAGGCACAGAGGCCCTCCAATAGCAGTGCAGTGGACAGCTTGGTGTATGTAAGGCTGGCACCTTTACTGCCAGGAAGGTATAATTCTTTTTGAGTGCCATGGCCTCAGCTGAGATGTTATCTCATGTCTTACCCTGGAATTTCACAGGCTCTTGAGACCCCATTCCTGCTGTCCAGCAGGGAGGATAATTTTTGCCCACAAGCTGCATTGAGACACATTGACATCTCAGCTGGACTCCATCACATTCTTTTGGCCAATTAAGGGAACATCTGCTTCTATATAGCCAGCTCTGCATATCTCAGTGAATAGGGTTGAAGTAAAGGTCAGGTAATGATCAAGGCAAGGGGCTTTGTTTCTCAGGAGAGCACAGCTTGGCAGTCTCCCACAAATAGGCATTGCATTTGTAAAACCAGTCTTGATATAATTTTGATTGGCTGGCAACCTGGGTGGAAGCATTACCTTAACTTTTTTTTTTTTAATCAGATTTTCTTGGTACATTTTAGATATATACATACTGATCATATTCATCATAGAGAATTTGTACCTGTATGTATGACTTGTATCTTTTTTTCCCCTTTTCCCTACCCTCCCTTCATCCCCTCCTCACCTCCCCATTTACAAAAGCTTTGTTTCCATGTTTTCCTTCTTTTCCCTTCTTTCCTTTCCCCATCCCCCCTCCCTTGTTCCCCTCCCCATTTGAAAATTTTCTTCCTATCTAAGCATGTCCTTAATTTTAATGATACTTATTTTATCTATAAACCAACTTAAGTTGTAGACATAAATATTTAACCTATATAAACTTTTCCATGGAAATCTTAAAAGCAAAAAAAAAATTGTTGAGCTGAAAAAAAAAAAAAAAAGCTGTAGTTGTTGCAACTTGCCCTTAGCATATTGAACAGACAAGTGGACAAGCACACATGAGGCACTTGTTTATAAACCAGAGTGCACTCAGATGTATTTGGCAATGGCTTTTATGAATCGGGCACAACTATTATTTTAGTTTATGACATAACCCATGTGCGGAGCTGTTGTTGCTCCTCTTTCCTTTTACTTCCTGTTCCTGAGTTCTTTTAAAGAAGGAGGAACACAAAGAGGGGCCTCTCTGGGTTGCGTTCTCTCCCTGTTGGGCCCCAAACTTTGGTTGCTCCCAATTTGGACAAGCAGAGAAGATTGGTCCCCAAGTAGCTGAGGAGGGTCAATGGAATGTTAAGGTATCCACTTGGGAAGACTTTTGAGACTAAAGAATGATTGAATATACCCATTTTATTCCCTTTTTTTCCCCTGCAAAACAGGTCTAATTGGCAGATGGTATTGTAATTTACAGCCACCTCCCCCCTACTTTGCTACATTTCTTGGTCTGCCAAGGTACATCCTGGTACAGTACAAGGTAAAGGGTTTTTCCTCCAACTCTGGGGATCTCTCTCCAGTAAATGGGTGATGGCCCAGTCCCTATTTAGAAAATGCAGAAGAAAGCCTGTCTAGGCCTCAACCTGCCCTGTTGTAGGCTTTTACCTAGACATGTCTCTTCTTGTCTATCAAAGAGGTACACTGAGTGGGGGTCTCTTCTACACCCTCTGGACATCCCCTATCGCAATAATCTCCATTCCAAGGCTGAAATGGGGAAGAGAGTCTGTCAAGGTCTCAGCCTGCCCTGTTGTAGACTTTTACCTCTTGCCTTGCAAAGCCAAGACCTCACCAGAAGTTCAAGTGCATCCTCAACTCCCTCACTGGCCACTTACCGACATCTGGAATTATTCACCTTACCCATGTGTGGATTTAAGCCAGTGTCCCTGATCAGCCTTTCTCTGTGGCAATTGGGCCAGGGCCTTTCTAATCCCTGTTATGCCCCCAGTAATGATGACTGTGCCTTGTCTTAAATGCAGAGAGCTCCCATAAGGTTCTTTCCTTTACGAGGGCTGAGATGGGTGTTAAAGCCAGATTTCAAAGTGAATGGGGGGTTTTCTTTGGCTTATATTGCTATGGAATTCAAGAACAGACCAGATGGAAGACACTGCACCAGAGGAACTTTGGAAGGCAAGCAGGATTGTTACTCTAGCGGGCTGATGGGAATCTCAGTTCCAAATCATCAGCCCCATCTTGAGGTTAAACAACCACTTATATAGGTTGTAAGCAGTAAATACAAAGGGCTGATAACAAGATACTCTGTAGTTGGCTACATATTGTCTTGTCATACATTGCTAGGCAGGTTTGGTTCAGGCAAGTTAATTGGGGGCTTTCTATCTTATAACGGGAGGTCAAGGCTAGGGTGAGCAGGAGGAATCAATCACTGTCTTAGACTGAGTTGAGCTATCTCAGAGTGATAACTCCCTGAAACCTTGAAACAGGTTTACACAACAAGATGTACTTTGTTTGAGGTGTATATTATCTTTTATGCTGCAGCTGGTGTTGGAATGTCAAGGCCAGCTGAGCTTTGCCATGTTTTAATTATGGGAGCAGTCTGTGCCTGCCTTTCTTTGTCTTTGAGTATAGTGGCAGACTTAAGAGGTTTTAAAATTTTCTTTACATTTTTAATTTCCCTGACAATATATGCTGATAAACCATGGGATGCCATAACATCTAAGGGTGACTGGCGTTTCTGCCCTGATCTTTATTTTATTTTTTATTTTTTTTTATTTTTTGTGGGTACTGGGGGTCGACCTCAGGACCTCACGTGCCAGCAGGCGCCTGTGCCACTGAGCAATATCACCGGCCCTTTTTTCGTATGTGGGTTCTGGGAGTCAAACTCGGGCCCTCGCGCTTGCCAGGCAGGCGCTTATGCCGCTGAGCCATCTCACCGGCCCCTATTTTTTATTTTTGAACTCAGGACCTTGTGCTTGCCAGTCAGGCACTGTGCCATTAAGCTATATCCCCAGCCCTAAGCTATGTCCCCAGCCTGCCCTGTTCTTTAATTCTATCCCAAAACCCTGAATTGAGAAGCTCTGAAATATAGAGCCAGAATATCAGCCCTCTGGCATACTGTTCTCTAGACAAATTTAAACCTCTCTTGAGGTCACTAATCAAATTGCCATAATGGGTTGTTGACAGAACAAATGGAAGGTGAGAGGGAGGAGATCGGAGGGATTTAGCTGAGGCCCTGTTTCAAAGGTCCAGTTATCCCCGAGTGAACCATGGCAAAAGGGACAAGCTACCCTGGAAGATCCTAGTTTGTGTTGACCTCTCACCTCTAGGGACAGAGAGAGACAGGTAATAGTCCAGAAGAAATCATGGCCCTGGGCCCTAGGAAAAAGGCCTTCAGGACATTTTGTTTTATCTGTCTAGTCACAGAGTCCCTTTCCCTCTATAGCAGTAACGATAAGGTTTTACTTAAACCCACTCTGAAGATATTTATGCCCTGGTATCTGTAATACATCTGACAAACTCACAGATTAATGTCTGCACCCGTTCTCTAGCAATCACAAATCACAAGTTAGTAAAGGCACATTTATCAGTCTCCTGCCGACTCTGCCACCATCCCCTGGACCAAGGAGGGGGAAGGGAGAACAAGGAGGTTGGACCTTCTCTGAGAGTAAGAGAGCAAGGAAGTGAGAAAGAAAGAATGAACCACTGGGTTCCTTTGAGGTTTAAGTACTTGGGATGAGTAGGGAGCATCCAAAAGTGAACTACTCATGGATACTTGATGTTCAGCTCCTTTTGTTGGGATCCTTTTCCCCATGTAGGTTCCTGGAATCTGATTGGCTTCCTGGCTGTCTTTCATTCTAACCTTGGATTTTTTTCTGGCCATGACTTTTCCCTGTCCTCTGGTGGTAGATAAGAGTATGGGTAGGGGCTTATAAAAAGGTAGTTTAGGATTAAATAAAAGGTAAGTGTGTGGTTATGTTAATGGTGCTACCTGGGACGCTCCTGGGTCTAGTTTCTTCCTCTTTCATTGTCTTTGTCTTTCTAATGGCTTGAGTCTAGCTGTAGGGGCAGAAACAGCCTTTAGTCGACTTCTCTATTGATTTTAATAAAGCTCACTGGGTGTGGTGGTGCATGCCTGTAATCCCAGTTTTTAAGAGGCTGAGCCAGAAGGATCACAAGTTTGAGGCCGACCTGGGCTACATAGTGAATTCAAGGCCAGCCTGGACTACATAGTGAGACCCTGTCTCAAAAAACAAATTTTTTAAAAATAAAGTCAATGAGGCCTCCATCCTATCTTTTCCCAGCCTAGGTGGCCCCTTGTCCCTACAGATACAATGTGGGTCAAACTATAATCAACCCGCAGGATTACAAGTGTAGTTACTTAGCTAATATTGGTCCAGTAGGGAAGCAAGTCACGTAGCAAGGGTGCATGAAAAGAACAAAGGCATTTTGGGAAGGGATGGGTCCGGATGCTCTGTTCACCTACCTAGTGACTGACACTTATCTGGACTTCCTGGACTAAGTGGTACTAATTATAGTATAATCTGAAGTTACTGCCTGTCCCTTAGTGGGTCATGTAGCTCTGTCCATTGTGTCTTTATCTTGAGGCCTGGTGTTCTTCAGATGTACCTCCAGCCACAATTCTGATGTCTTTATTCTTTCTGCTGACTTCCTTTAGAGCCCAGTCCTTGTCTGATTGTATATTAATTTCTTTCTAACTTAGCTGCCTATAATACACATTTTGGATGCCTCTTAATATGCATACATACACACACACACATATATATATATATATATATATATATATATATATTTTTTTTTTTTTTTTTTTTTTTTTTTTTTTTTGAGACAGCATCTCCCTATGCAGTTCAGGCTGGGCCTGACCACACTATGTAACCCAAGCTGACCTCAAACTCACAGTGATCCTCCTGCCTCAACCTCCCAAGTGCTGGGATTACAGATGTCCATTACCACACCCAGCAGTATAAATACATTTTATTTTTTTAATTTTTTTATTTTTTAGTGTACATGTATTTTAAGTGTAGTTGTTACTTTGAGACAGAAAAATAGACTACCCTGGGACCCCCTCCTCTCTCCAAGGGCTCAACCCTGAGACCCACTCATCAGATAATGTTATGTTTTTACTTTTTTTTTTTTTTTAATGTGGGTACTGGGAGTCGAACTCAGGACCTCACGCTTGCCAGCAGGTACTTGTGCCACTAAGTGATATCACCGGCCCTTTTTTTCCTTATGTGGGTACCAGGAGTCAAACTCAGGACCTCGCGCTTGCCAGGCAGGTGCTTCGCTGAGCCATCTCACTGGCCTTGTTCTTACTTTTAACCACAAGATTATAGCAGTTTCTGTCCCTTGCTGTGCCCCCTCCTCCCTTTCCTGTACCAACTGCATCTTCCTGTACCAGCTGCCCTTTGGTGCAATAACATTAAGCAGCTTCACAGCCCCATTATCTCACTCCCTGGCTGGCCAAAGCCACCCAGATGTGTAGAGTTCCAAACCTGTCACCTTTAAGCAACTGCCTTTGTCCTGCTTGTCTTTTACCACCACAAGCTCTGTATAGCTCCTCTCCTAACCCAGACTCGGGGCTAAGAATTTGGAGTGCCTAACTCCTCTGGGCCACCTGGCTTAATAAAGCTTGTTTCCCTCCACTTCTCTGGAGTGCTGCTCATGTTTCCTGCACCACCAGTAAATCTAAAATTGCTGTAACAACTTAAGTTCCTTTACTTCATTTTCTTTTTGAATTATATACAGTATCCTCTATGTTACTTAGAGCTTTCATGATCACAGATAGATGATAATGCTGAAGAATTTTCTTTGCAAATCCAGAACAGTATATTTAACTTCTGGTTGTCTTCTAGGCATCTCAAAAGTGAATTCATCCTTTTCCTCAAATATGTTTTTATTCTTGCTTTTCATATCTTGGTTAACAACATCCTGATCTGCCCATCTTTCCATCAGAAAGTCAGAACAAGAGTTCTTTGGGGTTTTTGTTTGTTTTTTGAGACTGGTTCTCACTGTGTTGCCAAGGCTACCCCTATACCCCCACCAGCATTTGTTATTGGTTGATTTCTTGATGGCAGCCATTCTTTCTGGAGTGAGATGGAATCTCAGCATTGTTTTAATTTGCATCTCTCGAATGACCAGTGATATTGAACATTTTTCCATATATTTATTTGCTATTTCTATTTCTTCATCTGAGAAGTGTCTATATCAGATGACCATTTTTGGATTGGGTCTTTAAATTTGGGGGGGTCTGATTTTTTTGAGTTCTTTATATATTCTAGATAACAATCCTTTGTCCGAGGAACAACTGGCAAAAATTTTTTTCCACACTGTAGGTTGTCTCTTCACTCTGTTGGTGGTTCTGTATATTGTTTAAATACATAGGTCATAATTTTTTTTTTTTTTTGTAAGAGCCCGTCTCTAGGTATTTGACCAGTCATTCTAACAAAAGGAAAGATTAAATCCACTGGGCACACCTAAATGCAAATGAGCTGATTAGTCCTGCCAAAATAAGGCAAAATAGTATTTGGAGCACCTTCAATGACAGCACCCTTAGGAGCTACTGATTAGCGCAGATATATTTGAAGATAGGCACATGAAAAAATCCAGTGAGCAAATATGTGTAACCCATGAGAACCTCCCAGTTAGAAGGAGTTGTGAGCCTGGTGTGGAAGAATGCACTGGAGCCAAGGTTTGTTTATTCCACTTCTCTGGAGTCAGAGCCAATAATCCCAGTGACCTGAAGAATGGTGATAAATGTTTTTCTACATTTAGGAGGAGCCAATTGGCAGAACCATTGCAGATAGGGCAATTCCTGCTCTTAGTAACATGATACAAAGAGGGCTCTGCTGATTTAATGCTGCCAGCTCATGTGCTTGGAGTTCTTTTTTTTTTTTTTTTTGTGGGTACCGGGGGTTGACCTCAGGACCTCGTGCGCCAGCAGGCGCCCGTGCCGCTGAGCGATATCACCGGCCCCTTTTTTGTATGTGGGTTCCGGGAGACGAACTCGGGCCCTCGCGCTTGCAAGGCAGGCACTTATGCCGCCAAGCCATCTCACCGGCCCATGGAGTTGTTTCTTATTAGCAGAGACAGCTGTACACCCATTCTCACATTCTGGCCCAGTGCTTTTGCAACCACCTGAATGCACTAAAGAGACAGCAAGGTGACGCTGATATTTAAGGAACAAAACCAAGCTACCTGACCCACCGGGGTCTGATGGTAGCTTCTATTAAAAGTCAGGTTTGCGGCCCTGTGACTTCAGAACCAGTGGAGGAACATCTGCCAGGCTTTGTGTTCCAAAATGAAGGCTGCCACAGTACATTCCTGCCCACCCCTACCCCCACCGCCCCCCATTCTGGGGATTAAAGCCAGGGCACTTTGCCACTGAGCTACATCCTCAGCCCTTTTTTTATTTGAGACAGGCTCTTGCAAAGGTGCTAAGTTGCCCATGCTGGGCTTTAACTTGCAGTCCTCCTGCCTCAGCTTCCCAGGGTGCTGTGGTCATGGGTGTGCAACCATGCCCAGCTCATAGTATATCTTCATTGAATTCCACAGAGAACCTTTTTCTGCCCTGCCTCAATTTGATTCTTCTAGCCAAAGCTCACCCAAAACTTTTTTTTTTTTTTTTTGCTTTTTGAGACAGGGTCTTGCTATGTCATTCAGGCTGGCCTTGAACTCACTATGTAGGCTGGCCTCAAACTCACAGTGATCCTCCTGCCTCAGCCTCCTGAGTGCTGGGATTATAGGCATGTGCCACCAAACCTGGCCTATCTATTTTAGGACTCTGCCTTTTCTTTTTGTCTCTGCAAGTTTTTATGGTGTCATTTGGCAGCTTGGTTCCTGTCCTCAGCCAGTTGCTTTGAGTCTGCTCTTGCTTTATTTTAGTAGGGCTTGCTGACCTGTCTGTGTCCTTCTCTGTATCTAGCTTCAATCTTTGGCCTGCTTTTATTTTAGTTCTTCCCTCATAGTCTGTAGAGACCTTGATCTGTCATGTAATACAAGGTATGGAGAGAAATACTCTGACTAGAACAGCGTAAGCTGGTTTTGTCAGCCCCTCTGACCTCATGTCTACTCGAATCATTTTATTTGTGGGCTTTTTACTTGAAGCTGGCTGACAGCCTTGGATTATGATCTTTACATAAGAATCGTGTGCTGAGGGTGGGTAGAAAATAACACTTCTTCCATCTGTTCCCATTCTTCACATTCATAACATGAATGCTGAGTATTCATGGGGGAGAAGTTCTTAAATTACTTAAGTAGTCCAAGCTGAAGCTTTGGAAATAATTTAGCCTTAGTATTACACCGAAATGAATGTAGAATAGCAGTTCCATTAATTAGGAGATAGGAACTAAATAAAGGAAAAATGTTAATATTTTTCTCTAAAGTAATTAATGACCAGCCAGTAGTAGTAGCATGCACCTGTAATCCCAGTACTTGGAAGGCTGAGGCAGGAGGATCACTGTAAATTTGAGGCCAGCCTGGGCTACATAGTGAGTTCAAAGCCAGTGTGAACTACATAGCAAGACATTGTTTGAAAAAAAAGTAATTAATGACCAAAAGGCGGGAGGTAAGGAATGACACTACACAAACATGTAGGAAATTTCTAAAATTTTCAGATTTTTGTCTCCGCTACTAAGGAGACCTGTACCCTATGAGTTAATATTTTATATTTTAACACCTTCGTTATTGCCAACTTTCAGCATGTATTGATGTAGTTATCTTCCAATCCCCCTTTTTTTGCAGTACTGGGGATTGAACCCATGTATGCTCTACCAGTGAGCCACACCCCCCACCCTCACCTCCGGCCGAACTTTTTGTGACAAGCTTTTGCTGAGTTACCCAGGCTGGCCTCAAACTTTCCATTATTATCTGTCAACCTCCCGAGTAGCTGGTTTTACAGGTGTTCTTAAAGGACTGGCAGCTCTTAATGGACCATTTCAGTGCTGAGGCAATGTGTTGATTGCAAGGTTTAAATCATTTTGAACCCAGCACACAGTATAGACTTTGCTGCTAGAGTCTGTTAAACATGATGGATTGTTGCCAGGTGTGGTATCACACCCCGGTAATCCTCAGCACTCTGGAGGCTGAGGCAGGAAGATCACTGCAAGTTCCAGGCCAGTCTGGGCTACATAGTGAGTTCAAGGTCAGCCTGAACTACATGGGGAGTGTTAATTAATGGCACGTGGGGAAATACCCAGAGATCGAAACTGTGGGAAGGACTAGATTTAATTCCATCTAGGTACTTGCAGGCTGAAATTGGAGTGATATCAGTGAATATCTGGAGGGGAGGCTAAGTATATTTAGGGTTTGGGGTTGGGGGTCGTAGTCACAAGGAATCTGGGTAGGATGTTTGAGGTCAAAGCTGCGAGGATGGTCGGCACAGGTGTGCATATAAAGCTGGGTCTTCCAGCATCAGGGAAACTGCAGGTCCAGTGTTATATTTCTTTATGGGCATCCATTCTGTTTGCTGAGGGCAGCATGGATTCCTGTTGTTTGTAGAGGGCGCCAGATTTATTGGGAAGGTCTTCCTCAAGTCAGGCCCAACAGGGAGACCCTGTTTCAGAAAAAACAAAAACAAAAAAACAAACAGAATGATGGATTACTAACATGTTGGTGCTGGATGGAATTTAGCAAGGAATATCTGAATTTGATCTTGGATCTATTATTCTGGTCAGTGGTAGCACTGAAGAAGCTATATGCAGAGGTAAAACAAGATAGAGATTCTTCACCAGTAGCTGTAACTTTGTCTCTAGATCCTAAAGTAAAACTCCAGTGAGCTGGACCAGAAGGGTAGAATCCCACTGCCCAAGGCTGGAGGCCACAAAAACCAACCCCTAAAGCAAGCCAGATGGCTCTTTTGTTCTTTTCCTTCTTCATGCTATCAATCACGTTCAAATACTGAAACCTGCTGTGCCAGTGAAGTTAAAATGACACCTGCCAGAGCTACAGAAAATTGTCACCGGCTGGTTCTGTGCCCAAGCGTAACCAACCCCATTGCAGCAGGCACCCTGACTCCTGTCACAGAACAAGAATTTTCAGGACGCACCAGAAAGCAATATAAGAAGGGTTTACAGTATTAGGCAAAGACAGAGCAAAAATATTTATTATAGAGCAAAAACAGGAAACAGCCTTTATTGTAAAGTAGAAGCAAATGAACCTGATAGGGAGCCCAAAAGGGACTCCCAGCTCAGGGCTTTTATACTCACAGAAATAAGTACTGCCATGTCCCACACAGCTCTCAAAATTCCCAGGGAGAAGGACAGGGAGAGGATGGAGAAATAAAGATAAGAGACAAAAAGCTGAAGTCAGGTGGAGCCCTCTCTCCTGATGGGAGGAAAGGAACTGTTCAACCAAAGCAGTGTGTTTATTTATACATTTAGCAAGTTGGTGTCATGTGACACCTTTTTGCCTAGCAACCCATTGCTTGGATTGCCCTGGGGCTAGATGTTCTCTGGGCTAGAGCAGCTTGTTTACATAGCCCACCTCTGCTGCTTTGTTTTCCACTGGCCTTGCCTCGCCCTCGCCCCCGCCCCCACACGTGTGATCAATTTCCAGCTTCGACAGTTCCGGACAGAGAGTAGGAGGGGGTGTGATGTTTCCAGTTGAGATGGGTGGAGCTGAAAGGCTGACAGTACAAAGCTGGTTGCTGATTTGGTCCCCTCTGACTGCCGGGATATCCTTGGAGAGGAGTCTGGAGATGTGCTGAGCGGAGCTGGCAGCTGACCGGACTTGGTTCAGGGGACCCTTGGGACTAGGCTGAGCCAGGGGTGGTGTGGATGGCAAAGACAGAACTGGCTGAGGAGTGGGATGTGCCTACGGCAGGGATGGGAGCATCTGGGAGAATGGCCGGCAGCAAACTGGGCAGTGGCAATGGGAGTGGTGCACTTGGTGGCTGGTTGGGAGCCACTTCCAGGGGCAGTGGGGACCCTGGCAGATTCAGGTGGTTGCCCATATACAGCGGTGGAAAATCTTGTACCGGCTTTTATACCAGGAGAGGTATATTTTAGCAATTTGACAGACTATCATCATAGTAACCAGCCATTATGTATCACAGTGATCAGCCACTTTTTAATAGACGAAAGCAACCAGATCTGGAACAGGAACTATTATCTGGGCAACTAACAAACTGAAGTATACTGGCTGGGGGCATTTTTGTTATATTCTTATGCCGTGGGTCCTTGTTGACCTTGGAGGACTGGGCCAAAATATTGGTTGTCCTCTCAGTTTAGTCACCGTTTTAGTTTTGGCCTCTAAACCTTAGTTGTTGAACACCCAGAAGGGAAGATCAGTGGCATTAGTATTGTAGTGGATTTAATTATTATAATTTTATCTAAATATCAAGCACTTTGAAATATAAAGTATAGCAAAGGACTGTTATTTTTATCAGTTATGGTTGTCCTAGCAGTTGAATCCCTATAGAATGTTAACAGATAACAGTTACATAGTTCTATGAAGAAAACTTGAGATCAAAAGCATACATAATATTTTAGCATGAATATAACATTTTTGTAACATATTTAAATGTCTATCTTAGTATTGCATTGAGTAACACACAGTAACATTACAGAATAGAGTAGTATACATCATATAAATTTTTAAGGGCTATCATTTGACTGGTAATTTCATGTTGATTTGACCATTTTTTTTTTCATGGGAGTTTTAGAAGGAACAACCTGAGCTCCACCAAATTAACAAGTAACCATACATATATTTTTCCTTTAATAAATTACTTTCACAAGCTTCCCTCAACATAAGTATGCTTTCTAGCCTTGTCATTATCTCTTTTTATCTCTTTACCAGGACAAGACTTTTATCACACAGAATCCTCTCATATCAAAAGTATATCTCTTACATTTATAGCTTTCTTAATTTTTTTCTCCCATTTACTACAAACTTGACTGTAGCCACTTGCATTTTAAAGTGTCCCTTTTTTTCTCATAATAAATTTGATTAATTGCCAACAGAACTCTGAGTAACCTTAAATCAGTGTTTTGACTTTAAAACAACAGAGCAGAGAGCAAGTTAACCTTATAATTGGCATTTAGGAGTTTATAGTGCACAAGAAATGTTTTATGCATATCAATGCAAAATGAAAACCAAAAGTACAATTACCAATTAGTTAAAATTCGTAATTTGAGGGCCGGTGAGATGGCTCAGCGGCATAAGCGCCTGCCTAGCAAGCGCGAGGGCCCGAGTTCGACTCCTGGAACCCATATATGAAAAAAGGGGCCAGTGATATCGCTCAGTGGCACGGGCGCCTGCTGGCACGCGAGGTCCTGAGGTCGACCCCCGGTACCCACAAAAAAAAAAAAAAAATTTGTAATTTGATTTCTCCTGTAAAACTTCCTTAGATGCTTGCAGGCAGCACCAGGCTGGTGAAGCCGGGAGGACAGCTTGGGCTTCGTCTTATTTTTTTTCTCCTGTGCCCGGCTGAGACCTAGGTGACCTTGGATGCATGTACTTTATGTTGTATATATACATACATATGTATATACATATATATTTTTTCCCAGTTTTTATTCTGGCATGGGATTCTTGGTTTTTTTCTTGTGGATTATTCCCACAATTTTGACCCTGTGAGAGTTTTTCTCACAGTGGGCCATCCTTGTATTCTTGGCTTGCGGTGGCCCCTTTAAGAATCTGTAGGTGTCTAGATAGAAGATACATTTCAGGGGGTGAACGACCTATTGCGTATATCATCCGCTCACAATCAGTTTGCACATTTACACAGGCACACAGACGCTAATATATTTTAGCCCCCAATCCCCAGGGGTGAAGTCTGACTGAAACTGAAAGAAACAGAAACTGACTGTCCTAACTAACACAGGCTGCTAGCATAGGCTTCGGGGGTTGATCAAGTCCTCACTTCATCCATGAAGGGGACGGAACTGACAAGCTGAAACCGAACAGAAACTGACAGGCTGACTGAGGGACGTCCCAGGAGAATCCTTACCTTATCCGAAGGGCCCGACCTGTTGCATTCCGTCTCCCCCTATGGGTTGGATGAGGTCTCTGCTGCTGCACAGGGGCTCCCTCCCCGTGACTGCCAACGAGACTCCGAGAAAAAGATCAGAGGGTGTGCCATCTCATCTTCAGGTCAGAGATGAGTCCCCGCTGCGGCCAGCAGGCCCCCCCAACTGGTGACCTAAGTGGTCAGCACAGTGTCTTCCCGGCCAATGCACCAAGAAATGTTACAGAAATCTGATATCAAACCAAATGGAAGATGCTTTGCACTTGAAGAGTTGGAAGGCAACCTTTATTACGCTAGCGGGCTGATGAGAATCAGGCCTCAAATCATCAGCACTGTCTTGGGGTAGGGCAGTTTCTTATATAGGTTTTTAGAAGGAAGTACAAAAGGCAGATAACATATTTTACAGTTGGTTACATATGTCTCGTCATGCGTTGCTAGGTAGGTTTGGTTCAGGCAAGTTAATTGGGGGCTTCCTATCCTACAACAGGGAGGTCGAGGCTGGGGTGAACAGGAGGAATCAATCACTGTCTTAAACTGAGCTGAGCTGTGCTTGAGACGATAAGTCTCTGGGACTTGAAAGTAAGCACAACATCACTGCCTGGCTGAGTTACACCTATCTTGCAGCTGGCACCTGGAATGTTAAGGCTCGTTAAGTTTTGTAGCTTTCTAATTAAGGGAACAGGCTGTGTTTCTCAGTATTATCCTTGAGTAGTGATAAAAATATACTAGTATTAGAAATATAAGTTTTAAAATTTCCTTTACAATTAAAATAGCCTCTATAATTATATGAAGAGACAAAAGGTGAGCAGATAATGAGAGGGTGGGTTTAAGCTCCTATAAAGTCCTTCAATAACATTAGTAGGGTGGAACTGAAAAAAAAATAAGAGAGGAGCGAACTGGCTGTCTTGAAGGTGTACTTTTAGCTCTTCCTGCTATCCTAGACTGTTAGGAATTTGATAAATGGCCACGTACCAAGTCACCAGCCAAGGGCAATGCAGTGTTTCATAAACCAAACCAAATCGAACCTAGAACTGCTCCTTGTGGATTGAGTCAGAGGACAAAGTAATAGAGAAAAGGGTACCACAGTCCCTCTGCCTGAGAACAGTACCTGTCTTCCAGGATTATAAACTGTGATTGGCAATAGTGTGTACATGGCACACAGTAGGCCCTCAAGTTGTAACTATTTTTCTTTGCTTTGCTAATTTTTCAAGACAGGGTCTCACTATGTAGTTCACACTGGTTTAAATCCACTATGTACCACCAGTTGGCCTCAAACTCCAGTGATCCTCCTGCCTCACCATGCCCAGCTTTTGTTTTGCTAGTATTTCTAAAGGAAATCCTATATTCTGTTTTTTTTTTGTTTTGTTTTTTTGTTTTTTTTTGAGACAGCGTCTTGCTAAGTAGTGCAGGCTGGCCTTGAACCCACTACAGAGCCCAGGATGTCCTCGAATTCAGTGATCCTCCTGCCTCAGCCTCCCAAGTGCTGGGATCACAGGCATGCGCCACGAAAACTGGCAGAAATCCTATATGCTGGATACAGAAACACACAGAACTGAATGTAAAAGCAAAAATTCTACAGTACTTCATATAATGCATCTCCCAAAGCTGTAGCAAAAAGTGATTGGCTGTGATTTAAGATTCAAAAATTTAGGAGGGATTTTAAATTGTTTTGTCTGATACCAGGGGCTACAGGTGGTTACATATAGTTCCTGGTATAGATTGAAAAAACTTACAGTGAGGACAGTGTTTGTTGTTACGTTCCATCTATAAGTCACATTTCGAATTTGGCTGTGATGTTAGCCAAAAAAGATTTGCTGTAGTTTCCCGGGATAGAATTATAGCACCAATCATGGTCCCTCTACCCAACTCAAGTAAAGATGTTTTTCAAAAGATGGACGCAGTTCACAGTTCACTGAACATGTGTTTCTACAATGTGAGTCTTCAGTTTCAAGTGGTGCAGAGTGCACACAGAGTATATCTAAAGGTGCGTGTTGGGTTTATCAGAAGAGAGCTAAGTGAAGGAATGCAAGAACACAATGGCTTCTTCTGTATTGAACAGGAAGCAGAGGTGGCAGCTTGACATTTTCCAGGCTAAGCTATTGTTTAGATAACACAGAATGGAAAGATACAGATAGGTATCTTCCTGAGCAAGGATTTAAACATCTGCTCCAGTAAGATTTTGTTGTTGTTGTTGCTTTGTTTGGTTTTTTGAGACAAGATCACCCTACTAGTCCATGCTGGCCGCGAACTCACAGTGATCCTCCCGCCTCAGCCTCTGTAGTGATGCTGGATGACCCAGTAAGATTTATTAGGATTACAGGGTGTTTTTCATTTATACTGGAATTTTTTGTTGGCTGAATTTTAACAAAAATACAATGTAATCTTTAAAGCTGTTATAACCTCTGAGTATTAGCATTTGGCATTATACTGACATTAACTGTAGTGCTCTTACTAAAAAAAGAAAAAACATACTAGAAGAAAGAATAGTAATATAAAAGCCAGTCTAACTCCTAGAGTTTAAATAAGATGTGTTTAAAACTAAATACATAAATTTTAAAAAAGATGTATTTAGAGTGATTCTACATTGATTTATGGAGCCAGGTGTGGTATTGCATACCTGTAATCCCAGCACTTAGGCGGCTGAGGCAGGAGGATCGCTGTGAGTTTGAGGCCAGCCTGGGCTACATTGTGAGTTCAAGGCCAGCCTGCACTACATAGCAAGGCACTGTCTCAAAAAACCAAAAAAAAAAAAAGTTAATAAAGGTATTTTGTTAAGAATTCACCCACCTGTGAAAACAAAGAAAAAATAATTAAGATGCCATATGGATAGGTACCAATTCTGAAAGATGAATGCAATTGTTATGTATCACAAACATATACTGATAAAAATAAAATTTACCCACCTAAAATCTAAAGAAACTGCTTTATGCTCCTGCCTCAGTCTCAGGAGTTCTAGGATTACAGGTGTGCACCATCATGCCCAGATCTTAAAATTTCTGGAAAATACTTAATTCACAATGAATATTTAGCTAATACTCTGTAATATATAAATTAAAATCCATCAAGCATAGAAAATATAGTATAATAAATTTAAGATGGTATACATAATACATAAAGTAGTGATTATTACCTTGCATTTTGTTGTTTTAAATTTTTTCCCCAAATCCATAGGCTCCCTAGAAAGCTGCCTACTATGCTAGGAGTGGTGGTGCATGCCTGTAATCCCAGCACCGGAAGCTGAAGCAGGAGGATCGCCCCTAGTTCAAGGCCACTCTGAACTACACAGTGAGATCCTGTCTCAAAAAAAAAAAAAAAAAAAAAAAAAGACTTCTATTGTGGATTACTACTACATTTTATCTCACCTCATTTTAGTTTATTTATTTTTTATTGGTGCATTTTAGATATACATATTGATAACATTCATCGTAGGGAATTTGTACCTGTACATGATATATCTTCTTTTATTTTCCATTCTCCTCCCCTTCCTTCAACCCCTCTTCCCCTCATTTATAAAAGCTTTGTTTCTATTTTTTTCCTTCTATTTTTTTTTCTTGTATCTCCATTCCTTTCCCCCTCCCTCCTCTCTTGTTCCCATTTAAACATTTTCTTCTCATTTCCCAATATCTAGTATACATTTGGTCCTTACTTACACTTTTGCCTTCTCACACCAAAGAAATAATGTGGTATTTACATGTGTGTCCAATTTATTTCACTTAAGAGTATGGTCTCAAGGTGCATCCATTTACCTAGAAATGTCTCAAGTTTATACTTCTTTATGGTAGAGTAGTACTCTATCATATTAAAAAAAATCTTCTTTATCCATTCCTCAGTTCATGGGCATTTAGGCTGTTTCCAAGATTTAGCTATTATACCCTGTACCCCAATAAACATGGGCATGCATGTATCTCTGTGGTATGATGCTTTCGATTCTTTCAGGAAGATACCCAGAAGGGGAATAGCTGGGTCGAATGGGACCTCAGGTCCTAGTTTCTTGAGGAACCTCCACGCTGATTTCCACAGTGTCTGCACTCCCACCAACAGGGGAGAAGGGTTCTGTCAGGCCTGTGAACTAGACCACCACCCAGCTAGAAAAGAAAAAACTTAGCTCCTAGGAGCGAAGAGGAAAACAGCCATGTTTATTAGGCAAGCACCAACAGCCCAAATGCCAAAAACCACAGAATACATCCTGTACCCCAGCCCCAAATGCTTAAAAATTTGCACCACCCCTTCAGCAGCATCCCCTCCCCTACCTATACTGCCCTATAAAACATGTTCTTGCCCCTTGCTCAGGGCCAATGGTCTTTTCGCCCTTGGCCCTGCCACCTGGTCTGCAATAAAGTCCTCACACATTGCTTAAAGTCTGCCTGTCTCAGTGGTCTCAACTGTGCCTCAGTTTACCCTAACATCTGGTGCCGAAACCTGGGCGGTTGAGATCCTCTCCTAGGGGGTCCGATTTCCCTCTACAAACCCCGACTGGGGCACACTGAGACTGCCTTTGACATCTGACCTCCAACTCCTCCCTGCAGCTTGCTGCTAGTCGTGATCTCTTCAGGTCGGGTAAGTGTCCTCTCACCTGCTCCTTCTCCCTGCCCCTTTTTGTTGTCTCCTCTCTCCCTTGCTCTCCATGGCTTCCTGGACCCACCCTGAGTTGTGTCTCTCAAACCCAGTACTGGTCACTCTCATTCCGAGAGTCTGACTCCCTTACAGCAGTCCAGTTTCGGGGATGCCTGACTTGGCCGCCCGTCCACTCCCTCCACCTCTCAAAAGGGACTGGAGATGTCCTCTCTCTTTTCTGAGCGCCCCGTTTTCCTGAGTCCAACGCCACCATGGGCAACCTTCCGCTGTCCATTCCTCCTCCTTCCCACCTTGCTTGTGTTCTGAAAAACATAAAATCTCTCCGTCTCACTCCCAACCTAAAGCCCAACACCTCATTTTCTTTTGCAACACGGCCTGGATCCAATACAAATTAGATAACAGATCCTAATGGCCACTCCACAGGACATTTGACTTTTCCATCCTCTGAGACCTTGACAGTTACTGTCACAGGCTGGAAAAATGGTCTGAGGTCCCATATATTGCAGGCATTTTTTACTCTCTGCAGACTCCCCTCCCTCCCTCTGCACCTCCTGCAACCCTACTGAAATCTTCTCATTTCCACACCCTACATGCTCCCTCTCTGCCCCCTATTATAATTCTGTCTTCACTGCCAATCCATCTTTCCTCACCCCTCCACCACATTCTCTTCCACCGCTGCTGTTCTCCCTCTGATTGAGGCCCCTGCTGTTCAACCACAACCAGCACCCCTCAGCTTCCCCTGCCACATCCCCCTCCCCCTATTTCTCCTGCACAGCCCCCCATCCCACCCTCTTCCATCCATGCTCCCACCTCTCACCCCACTCCCTCCCACACCTGCTCTGGTCTTTGCTTCGGTCCCTCAACCCCTGCTCACCAGCTTCCTCTCCGCGAGGTCGCTGGTGGAGAGGGCATTGTCCAGGTCCATGCTCCCCTCTCCCTCATGGATCTCTCCCAAATCGCTCACCGCCTTGGCTCCTTTCTCTCTTATCCCTGCACTTACACCCAAGAGATGCAACATCTAGCTCAAACCTATGACCTTATTTGGGATGACATCACTGTCATCCTCACTTCTCCCCTTTCCCCTGAGGATCAGGAACAGGTCTAGACCCGAGCTCAAGCACATGCTGATGACCACCACTGGACCGAGCTCCTATTGAGGGATGGTTTCATGGCTGTTCCCCAAGCCAGACCCCATTCAGACTTTAACCAAAGAGATGGGGAAGGGTCCTGCCCCGCTAGGAGGGCAAGAGATTACATGATCACTTGCCTCACAGAGGGACTAAAAAGCAGCCCACAAGTCGGTCACTTATGACAAACTTAAGGAGATCACTAAACAAAAAGATGAAAATCTAGGGCTGGGGATATAGCTCAGTGGCACAGCACCTGCCTGGCAAGTGTGAGGTCGTGAGTTTAATCCCCGGTACCAAAAAAAAAGATGAAAATCTGGCTCAGTTTATGTCCTGACTGGCAACTACCCTACGAAAATATACTACCCTCAATCCAGAAAGCCCAGAGGGACAATTCATTCTCAAAATGCATTTTATCACCCAATCAGCTCCTAACATTCACAAAAAACTCCAAAACATTGAGACAGACCCTCAGACCCCACAACAGGAATTAATTTCCCAGGCTTTCGAAGTCTATAACAACCGAGATGAGGCTGCCCACCAGCAATACATCTCTGACATAGTTACTTGCGTCCACCATAAGAAACCCCAAACCCAAACAGGATGCCAACAAAACATCCAAGGGCACAAAGGGTATCTACCCCTCCGGGACCTTGCTTTAAGAGTCAACAGTTGGGCCACTGGGCAAAAGAATGCCCCAACCCAAAACCCCCTCCCAAACCTTGTCCCACATGTGGGGACCCTCACTGGAAGTCGGACTGTCCCATGGCAACCAGGATTGCTATGGGGGTCCCCTCCCAGGGCACCCCACAGGACAACCCAGCGCTGTCTGACCTGATCAGTTGGGCCTCTGACAACTGACATACCCCGAAAGTCTCGGATGCCCTCTAGACCATCACAGCTGCTGAACTTCGGGTAAATCTTAGGGTGGAAGGTAAGACTGTTTCATTCCTAATTGACATGGGGGCAACCCATTCCACCCTCCCTTCTTCTCCAGGACAGTTCCTTTCGGCTGACATTTCTGTTGTGGGGATTGATGGCACCATATCTAGGCCTCCCAAGACTCCCCCCCTCCCACCGCTCTGCCAGTTACAAAACCACACATTCTCCCATGCTTTCCTGGTCATCATGACCTGCCCCATCGCGCTCTCAGGAGAGACATCTTAACAAAACTGTCTGCTACTCTAACTATCCCCGGTACCACCCCATGCCCCATGGCCCTCCTGCTTTTCCCCTCCTTGCTCCAACCCCCCTCCCTGATCACTTCTTCCTCCTTAAACCCATGCGTCTGGGATATCTCTACCCCTTTTGTAGCCATACACCAAGCTCCCCTCCTCATACCCCTTAAAGATGATCACCCACACCCTGCTCAGTGCCAATACCCCCACCCGACTTGGCTCTCAGAGGACTAAAACCTATCATCACTCGTCTCCTCAAATATGGTCTTCTCACACCTGTCAATTCCCCTTTCAACAACCCCATCCTTGCCTTCAAAAAATCAGACCAATCACATTGTCTGGTCCAAGACCTCCGCGCCATCAACCAGATTGCGCTCCCTATCCGTCCTGTAGTCCCCAATCCCTACACCCGCCTGCCCTCCATCCCCCCATCCACCAACCATTATACAGTCCTAGATCTCAAAGACACCTTCTTTACCATACCCCTACATCCCAAATCGCAGCTGCTCTTTGCCTTCACATGGGCAGACCCAAACACCCACCAATCACAGCAACTCACCTGGACAGCTCTCCCCCGGGGTTTCTGTGACAGCCCTCACTATTTCAGTCAGGCCCTTGCCTACGACCTCCTTTCCTTCCATCCCACCGCTTCCCATCTCCCTCAGTACCTTGATGACCTACTTCTCTGCAGCCCCTCTGCCCCATCTTGCCATCAAGATACCCTCACCCTCCTCCAACATTTAGATAATAAGGGATACCGAGTCTCCCGCTATAAGGCCCAAATTTGCAAGCCATCAGTCCAATGTCTAGGCATCCTCCTACAGAAAAACACCTGAGTTCTCCAGCCCCCCCAGCACATACAATGTATCACACAAATCCAAACACCCACCACTGTCCAACAACAACTCTCTTTCCTGGGAATTCTAGGTTACTTCCACCTCTGGATTCCAGGCTTTTCCATTCACACAAAACCACTCTATGAGCTCACTCGCAATAATCCTTCAGGCCACTTAGACAAAAAGGCTTTCCCCCATGCATCCTTTCAGAAATTACAACAGGCGTTAACCCTGACCACTGCTCTATCCATTCCAGACCCCACCCACCCCTTCCTCCTTCACACAGCAGAACAAAGGGGATGTGCCGCTGCAGTTTTGACTCAGGGTTTGACACCTCGCCCAGTTGCCTTCCTATCACAACTAGACTCCACTGTCAAGGGGTGGCCTCCCTGCCTACGAGCAGCAGCAGCCACTGCACTTACACTCTTAGAGGCCATAAAGATTTCTTCCCATGCTCCCATCACTTGTATTCCCCTCATGACTTCCGTGCCCTCCTCACCTCCTCGCATCTCCCCTACCTACTCTCGACTCCAAGGCTCCTCCAGCTCTATGCTCTTTTCCTCAAAAATCCTGCCATTACCCTGGCCCCAGTCCCCAGTTTTAATTCCGCAACTCCCCTGATCCCACTCAGAGAGACAAAAGACAACCCACACCCCACTTGGGAACACGACTGCCTCCCCCTCACACAATGGCACACCAGGCTCTTTCCTCACATCTCAGACCTTCCTACACAGAACCCAAAACACACCTGGTTCAGAGATGGCAGTTCTTCCAAAGCCTCAGCTGCTTCTGTGGCAAAAGCAGGATATGCAGTAGTTAAAATTGACAATGTAATTGAGGCCCAAGCTCTTCCCCACACACCACCTCACAACAGGCTGAACTCAGCCTGGAAAAGGGAAGCAGAATTAATATCTACACAGACTCAAAATAAGCTTTCCACATCCTTCACAACCATGCAGCAATATGGGCTGAAAGAGGATTTCCCACCACCAGAGGATCCTCCATCATCAATTCACACCTAATAAAGGCACTCCTAGAGGCGGCCCTTCTGTCCACTTAGGCTGGAGGGACATCAAAAACTGCAAGGGACATCAAAAACCCACAGACCCCATAGCACAAGGAAACTCTTTCGCAGACTGGACAGCCAAGGAGGCTGCTGCCTCCGCCAGCCCCCCGACTGCCCCCAGGACCAATACCTCTCCCTGACAGGCATCACTCCCAACTGTTCACAGAAGAACACTCGCAGTACCAGACACTCCCCACCTCAGAGGGATGGTTCCTTGACCAAGGAAAATACCTCCTCCCCGCCTCCCAGACCCATCAGATTCTCTCCTTCCCCCATGAAAGCTTTCACATAGGCTACAACCCCTCAGCCGCTAACTCCAGCCTCTCATCTCCGCTCCCTCCTGGAAGGCTACACAAGACAGATCACCGCTCTTTGTCCAGTCTGCCACTCAGTCTCCCCACAAGGTTCCCCCGCCAACTCACCAAGCCTGCGGATTTACCCCCACCTAAGACTGGCAAATTGACTTCATACACGTCACGAATTAAAAATTCAAATACCTTCTAGTCTGGCTAGACACCTTTACAGGATGGATTGAAGCATTTCCCACCACCTCTGAAAAGGCTGAAGCAGTCACACAGTGCCTCCTGTCAGACATCATCCCCAGATTTGGTCTCCTCACCTCAATCCAATCAGACAACAGGCCAGCTTTTCCAGCCCAAATAACCCGGAGACCCGGAGGTCTCTAAGTCTCTCGGGATAGACTGGAAACTCCACACTCACTATGGACCCATCCTCAGGAAAAGTAAAAAAAGCCAATAACCTAATTAAGGCCCAACTCACAAAACCCTCCCTACAACTAAAAAAAGATTGGATATCCCTACTCCCCATTGCTCTCCTCAGGCTCAGGGCAGCCCACCACGAACCCATAGGCTACAGCCCCTTCGAACTGCTATACGGCCGCTCCTTTCTTCTGGGCCCCTGCAGTATCCCTGAAACCAGCCCACTGGGAGACTACCTTCCTGCCCTCCAACTAGTCAGGCAACAGATCTGAAAGGCAACAAATCTCACCTTACCTTCTCCCAACGTCCAGCCATACAAGGATGACCTTGCTGGCAGATCAGTTTTAATAAAAAATTTACACTCTCAACTCCTAAAACCCGAGTGGACAGGTCCCCACACAGTCATCTACGGCACTCCAACGGTAGCCCGCCTACAGGACCCACCCCATCGGGTTCATCGCTCTTGTCTAAAGCTCCACTCCCTGGACCTGCTTCCTGACCTCCACCATGACCCGGCTGCCAAAGATTCTCACTAGAAATCGCAATTACTCTCCCCGACCTCCTCGCGTTTCACCAGCGTCCCTGAAGAGTAAATGCCCTGCGTAGTCTGCCAATTCCTCAGCTCCCTAAGACGGACCCTTGCCCACTTCCCTCAGGCTCACTTGCTGGAATCTCTCCTGCCCTGGGCCAAACACCTCCTTATCCCTCAGCCTCCAACTGATACTCCAGAATCGACTCTCCCCTGGGTTGAACACCTCACAGCAGAGGGACTTCTCTATCTTTCTCGTTGGACGAAGTCCGTCTGTTCACCCTTCTCCTAGCCCTCTGCCTGACTGAAGAACTCCGCCCTTTCATTATCGCTCTAGACCTCCCTGCTACCTCCTGACCTGGCTATCCCCCATCCTTTGAAGACACCCAATGCCAAACGCCACCTGGTGCATAGGTTCTCTCTTTTTCTACAAGAAATCTGTTACAACCTCCCCTGGTTTTACCCCTGATTGGACTCCTTAGAATCCCTCCTCTCCTGGATCGAGGATCTAGCCTTCCAAGGAAATTTCCAAGACTTCTCCATGGAAGAAGTCCACCTTTTCACTTGCCTACTCATCTTTTGCCTAAGTTCACCGAATACCTAAATCACCACATGCATTGCCACCTCCCCTTCCTACTCACAGTCATACCTCTCTCATATTCGCTGCCGGTCTAGCTTCAGCGGCCCCATCTGACTGGAACACCACGAAAAGGTGCCTTCTATCAGCTATTTTCCTTTTCTTCCCCACCTCCCCACAGTGGCTGAGCGATACCTCACCCAAAAAAATCTTCCCACCATCATCTTCCTCCTGGTGATCGGGCGCCCTACCACCCTAACTAGTTTCGCTTCGCCTGCCTCCCTGTGCTCCTTTTTCCGAGTAGCCCTCATACTCCTTTCGCCATACTCCACAGTGACACTCTCACCACCTGTCCCCACGGTCCCTGACCATCGCTATGAGACTCTACAGTTAACTTATTCTCTGTTAAACAAGTCCAATTCTTCTCTAACCAGAGACTGCTGGCTCTGCATCTCTATGTCGGCAGCTACCCATGTGGCTACTCCTGTTCCTCCCAAAGTCTGGATCATCACCAACCTCACATATCATCCCCAGTATGAAGCAGAAGGCCCACTCCAACTCCCCAACAGAGGGTCCTTGCAAAATTCCCTATCAATGACATGACAAAAAAGACTCAAACGGGACGTGCAGCCCAACTCCTTCAGTCCTATATTGCTAAGCTCTCCTCATATGAGAGTTCAACAAAACCCATGCATGGCCCCATAACCACTGACACCATTCTGACCTTCCAAGCCCCTCTCTGCATTCAGCGCAATCTCAGCGCAATCTCTGGCACACTGCTGGGAGATCTAACCCCCAGCAATGCAACCACATGCTGTGCCCACTGGCTTCCACTGACCATGGCAATTACCAGGTCACCCAGGGGTCTTCTTTTACTCAGCTCATCCATTTTTCTGGCCCTCACAAGGTTATAACGACATCACTGCTCAGTAAACAGTCAGGGCTCTGTAATGACCACCACACTCCATGCATGACCATACATCCATGGACCCCTTGTCACTGATCTCCCACTCCCTCAGATTGCCTCCTTTTGCCCACCTTCAATCATTCGTCAGAATGGCTTCTAATAGACACCAAGAGATTCTTCCTTCGATGGGAAAATAAAACAAAGGGTGTCAATCACATCCCCCATCAGGGGACCTTCCAACCTCTGATTGGTGCTGCTCTGGCAGGTACACTAGCTGTCCGGGAAAAAGAAAATAAAAAACTCATAACATTTAACATTCATGTTAACATTCATAACCAATTCTGCATACCCAGCCAAGGCCGAGGTGTTTTCTTCCCCTGTGGGACATCAACCTACCTATGTCTTCCCACCAACTGGACCGGCACCTGCACCCTGGTTTTTCTCACACCTAAAATAGATATAGCTCCTGGGGACACACAATTCCCTGTCCCCGTACGAACCCCTGATGACACACACGAGCCCCAGTTCTTATACCCCTGCTCGTACGGCTTGGGATCACAGCTGGAATGGGGACGGGGGCTGCGGGAGTGGCTGTCGCCATCACAGGCCACCAGCAACTCTTAGAGGAAATGTCTGAGTGGCTTGGGAAAATTTCTGACTTGGTCCTGGCCCTACAGAGGAAAATAAACTCCCTGGCGGGAGTAGCCCTTCAAAACCTCTGAGCCCTAGACCTATTCGCTGCAGAAAAAGGACGCACCTGCATTTTTCTAGGAAACGAATGCTGTTTTTATATCAACAGGTCCGGTTTTATCCATCAGACAGTCCAAAGTCTCTGGGACCAGGCCGCCAGGCTCAAAAAACAGGCAAGAGGTGACTCCACTGTGGGTTGGGGAGGAGGCTTCTTCTAAACTGGCTGGACATCCAGGCTTCTCCCTATACTCGGGCCCCTGGTCCCAGTCTTTCTGCTGTTATTGTTTGGACCTTGTGTGATAAAGCTTTTAATAGACTTCCTAGGACAGATCTGATCCATAACATCCAGACAGCTCCTCCTGACAGCCCGTTACACTGCCGTCCCACAGGAACCCCAAGCTGATCCCTAGTCATGCTCCTAGCACTCCATCGCTTCACCCGGATCCGATACCCTGTCATGTTGCCCCCAGCCCAGCCCCACTTCTGTCTCTCTTTGCTAGGATGCCCACGCAGCCCCCCAGTCACGCCTGAAGAAGCACCAAGAAACTACACCCCTTACCCCTCTTCTTTAACAAGACAGACAGCAATGCCAGGTCTCTGAACTGGACCCCTGCCCAGCTAGAAAAGAAAAAACTTAGCTCCCAGGAGCAAAGAGGAAAACATCCATGTTTATTAGGCAAGCACCAACAGCCCAAATGCCCAAAAACCACAGAAGACATTCTGTTCCCTATCCCCAAAATGTTCAAAAATTTCCACCTCCCTTTCAGCAGCATCCCCTCCCCTACCTAAACTCTCCTATAAAACATGTTCTTGCCCCTTGCTCTGGGCCAATGGTCTTTCGCCACAGAAGGCTGCAGTTGAATTCCTTCAGGGTGAAAGGCCTCTGAGCTGAGGGAAGGGGAGCTCAACCAGGAAGTGGCCAGAGTATCATTCCCAGAGCTGCAGAGCCTGGGAGCCTGCTGAGCTAGGATGCCTTACGGTCAACGAAGTCTTTGAGCTTTTTTACCTTATCTACGACCACTCCTGACTGGTTGAAGAAGTAGCAACAATCTTCTAGCATGGTGCAGGTGCCACCTTTATTGGCAGTTAGAACATCAAGCGCTCTTCTCTTTTGAAGGACTACCGCAGCTAGGGAGTTGATTTGATTTTGGAGGAGGGTGATGGACCCTGAAATATGTTCTATCTGGTCACTGAGTTCTGCCGACAGCTTGAAGTAAAGATGTGTGTCAGTCCCTAGTCCTCCTGCTCCCATGCCTATGGCCAAAGAGTCCAATTCCTGCTAGTATGGGAGCTACCTGAATGGCTGTGTGGGCTCTGTCATGGGAGTATGCTTCAATCTCCATTACCGTAATGATTTGGGCCTTGGTGGCGAGGGTGACTTTGGGGTTAATGATAGCTGGGGTGCATATTCCAGCCAGTTACTAGGGAGGCAGGTGTAGGCACCTGAGCCACAGAGGAAAACTGTCCATAAGGTGGGCATATGGGGGATGCAGGATATGGTGAGGGAATTAGGTTGTTACAGTTGGTTAGGTTTCCTAGTTTGGGGGCCTTTGTGGTGGCTTGAGAAGAGTAGATGCATGACAGATTGTTTGGCAGGAGCTGGTTAGAAGAGTTTAAGGGGCCCTATACTGTTTGCTGTAGTTTTGGGCCGAATTAAGGAGATGGTTAATGTTACTGGGTAGGCTGTGTATTGGTTGTTTGAGGGGAACACAGAGACAACATTGTGTGGGGTCTGTATCGTTAGTTGTGTGGCTGTGGTTTTGGATGAATTGGAAAGTGTCATTTAAGAAATGAGGAATAGAAAGAGGAGGTTGAGAGGGAAGAACTGGTACAAGTGGGGGTATAGGAGGTGGTGTGATGAGTGGTTGGCTTGGGGTTCTAACCCTGATGAGTTTAAAAATCACCCCCAGGTCGGGCCTGTCATCATACATGCATAACCCCCATTGGATACCTGTGGTCCAGACGTCATAATGAGGGTTTTTGATGGTGAATGTGACTCTCCATGACTTGCAACTAGGTGGGTTTTGGGCGAGGGACACTGAAATGTGAGCGTCTGGATTTGTCCATGGAGATCGATTATCATATATGCCTATGGTCTCACATCCCCAACGTGGACAATGGTAGTAAGATCTCTGCAGTTAGATCTGAACGCCGGACAGAGGTAGAAACCCTGGGCAACCAAGGAGCAGAAGGGGTGAGGTGAGGTTTGTTTTGGAGGGCTGCGAGACAAGAAAATCACCCAGTCCCTCAGGGTTTTTAAGCAGTGTTTTCAGTGGGCCAAAGTCTGCAATAAGGAACCTCTAGGGTAAGAGGAGAATGAGCCCCATAATAGGAAGTCACGTTAAGAATGTGTCCATCTGCAGCTTGAAAGAATTTGAAGTGACAGACAGTTGTTAGGGTTTTTGCAGGGAGAGACCAGAGGAGGAGGAGGTAAAAAAAATAGGCGTATCATGGCTCCTGAGGCGGGTGTTTAGCCCCTGTTAGGCAGAGGCTGGTTGGAGTTATGGGTTGACAGGTCCACTCGGCAGATGGTAACCTAGGGGTGGATGTAGGGGAGCCAGGGCAACGTTTGGCCTGTGTGATGTGAAACCAAGAGGAAAGACCATGTACTTTGACTGCAGTTGGCTTCGTGAGGATGACCAGGTGGGGTCCCGTCCACTTTTACTGAAGTCCTGTGGGTTTAGAGGATTTGAGATATATTAGATCCCCAGGAGTTATAGGGGATTCTGGTAATGGGTTTTTTGTTGGCTGTGGGAGACAGGTTTGGCATGTTGTCACAAAAGGTGTTTAAGAGAAGAGAGGACTGGGATATAGTCAGCAATAGGGGGAAGGTTTTGTGAGGTAGGTAAGTTGTGAAGCAGGAAGGGCCTACCATACGTAGGGACTTAGAAAAGTGGGTGCTCAAGGAAGTGCCCTGAGTCGAGTTAGGGCCAAAGGAAGGAGTTGAGACCAAGGTAGGTATAGCTCTAGGATGAGTTTTGTGAGGTGTGTTTTTAGGAGCCCACTTGCCTTTTCTACTTTTCCTGAGGACTGTGGATGGTATGGTATGCGTAGGTGCCGGGTGATGTTAAGACTCAAGGATACCTGTTGAGCGATCTGGGAGATAAAGGCTGGTCTGCTGTCTGATTGGATAGTTTGGGGTAAGCCAAGTCGGGGTATAATCCCTTGTATGAGAATTTTAGAAACTACGTCTGCAGTATCTCGGGCAATGGGAAAGGCTTCTATGCACCCTGAGAAGGTGCAGACACAGGCAAGAAGATATTTGTAGGTCTTATGACGAGGCGTGTGTGTAAAATCTATCTGCCAGTCTTTGCCTGGAGTGTGTCCACGAAGTTGGTGGGCTGGAAAAGAAGGGGTGGTAACTGTCCCTGAGGAGAGGTTTTGGCAGAGTTGACAATTGTGGGTGACCTGGCCAATAATGGTTTTTAGGGAGGGATGGGTAGTGACTGGAGTTAGGAGTTTATATAGAGGCTGGGTGCCTACATGAAAGCAGTTGTGTAAGTCAGTGATGATGGTTAAGGCCTGTTGATCTGGGAGAAGTTTCAATCCTTGGAAAACCCATCCCTGAATGTTTTGAGTATAAGTAGGTTTGTGGAGTAGCTGCAGTTGTTTTGGTGAATATTGAGGTAGAGGTAAGGTGCTTGGGATAAGGGGAAGAAGGGGAGAAGGGCATGGTTGTTGTGCAGCTAATTTGGCCTGTGTGTCAGTGAAGGTGTTGCCTTAAGAAATGGGATCTGATGGTGTTTGGTGTCCCCTGCAATGAATGACTGCTACCTGTTTTGGGAGCTGTGCCACCTCTAGTAGCTTGATGATGAGGGGTACATTGGTGATGGGGGTCCCTTAAGTACTGATTAGGCCCCTTTCCTGCTAGATGGCAGCATGGGAATGAAGGATGCTGAATGTGTATTTTGAATCAGTATAGATATTTATGATTTTGTCTTTGGCCAGTGTGAGGGTTCGTGTAAGGGTGACAAGTTCTGCCTTTTGTGAAGATGTCCCAGGTGGCAGTGGACTTGCCTCTATTACCTTAGAACTGCTAACTATGGCATATCCTGTCTTTTGTGTGTCCATGTTGGTTGAGCTGCCATCTATGACCCATGTGTCAGAGGCTGTAGAGAGAGCCTAATGTGGGGGAAGGGGGTAGGGGTCATCTGTAAGATCTCAATGCAATTGTGGTGAGGGACCTCATCAGAGGTGGGGAGTAAGGTGGCTGGGTTGAGGGGACACTGGCAGAGATAGTGATTGAAGGGTCTTGTATGAGTATTAAGTAAACCTGCTGTAGGTGGGGAGTAGTCATTAGGGCAGGGAGTGTTTTGTGTGAAATGAGCTTATTAAGGCGATGAGATGAGTGGACTGTGATTGACTGCCCTAAAGTGAACTTTTTTGCCTCTTATGTTAGTGTGGCTGCTGCGTCAAGAGCCCAAAGACAGAGGGGCCAGCCACGTACTGTGTTGTCTAACTGCTTTGAGAGGTAGGCTACTGCTTGGAAGGAAGGTCCCTTTTTGTGTCCTAGAACTCCCACGGCATTATGATCTTAACAAGTGGTGTATGGAACAAAGGGTTGGGTCGAGTTTGGGAGAGTGAGGGTTGGGGCCCTTAAGAGGGCCTCTTTTAGTTTATAGAATGTAGAGTGTATAGGAGTGGTAGGATCGAGAGGCTCTGACAGGGAACCTTTGGACACTTTATAGAGAGGTTGGGCTAGAGTTGAAGTTAGGAATCCAAAGGTGAAAGAAGTTAGCTAGATCAAGAAAGGATAGAACTTGTTGTTTTGTAGTTGGCACCTGCAGGTCACGGAGGAGGGCTTTGCAGTCGGCAGTGATTGAACGAGTGGTGGGGGTGAGGGTAAGCCCCAGGTATTTGACTTTTGGTGAGGTTATCTGGGCTTTGGTGGGGGACACACTATATCCGCGACCTGAGAGAAAGTTGAGGAGAGTAGCCATATGCTGTATGGCTAGAGCATGGGATGGGGAACAGAGGAGGAGATCATCCATATATTGAAGAGTGCTGGGTTTGAGGTCAAGAGTCACCAGGTCAGAAGCAAGGGCCTGGCTAAAGAAGTGAGGGCTATCTGGGAACCCCTGAGGTAGGACTGTCCGTGTATGCTCTAAAGCATGGAGGGTGTCTGGGTTTGTCCACATGAAAGCCAAGAGGTCCTGACAATCAGGGTGTAAAAGGATAGTGAAGAGGGCCGGTGAGATGGCTCAGCGGCATAAGCGCCTGCCCGGCAAGCGCGAGGGCCCGAGTTCGACTCCCGGAACCCACATACGAAAAAGGGGCCGGTGATATCGCTCAGCGGCACGGGGGCCTGCTGGCGCGCAAGGTCCTGAGGTCGACCCCCCGGTACCCACAAAAAAAAAAAAAAAAAAAAAAAAAAAAAAGGATAGTGAAGAATGCGTCTTTAAGGTCTAAGACAGTAAAGTGGGAAGTGGACAAGGGAGTGTGGGAGAGCATAGTGTAAATGTTTGGCACCACAGAGTGAATCGGTATCACCGCATTGTTCATAGCTCTGAGATCTTGGACTAGGCAGTAGGAGGCGTTGGGTTTGAGCACTGGTAGAATAGGGGTATTGTAGGGCAAATGGGCAGTCCTGAGGAAGCCATTGGTTAATAGGTGTTGGATTATAGGTTTAAGTCCCTTTTGGTATTTGGGGCTATTGGATATTGGGGAACACAGAGAAAGGCTGAAGGGTCTTTAAGGCAAATTAGCACAGGGGTGGTGTGGGTGGCACGAGTGGGGCTGGAGATGTCCTAGACTATAGGATTGACAAGGGAGGGAGGGAGAGGGGGAATGGAACTGGAGATGAGTGGTAGTTGAGTTTGAAGGATGAGAGCGTGGGAGGGAAAAAGTGAAAGAGAAGTTAAGTTTTTGGGGAGATTTCTGCCCAAGAGGGGTGTGGGGCAGGTTGGGATAACAAGGGAATTATGGGTGAAGAAGAGGGTTTGGAATCGGCAGGGGATGGGTCCCATCTGGAGAGGTGTACAGGTTGATCGTCAACTCCCACAGCGGAGACCATGGATTGGGTACAGTGGCCCAAAAACTCAGGAAGAACACTATAGGTGGCCCCCATGTCGACAAGAAAGGAGAGTGTTTTACCTGAGATATTCTGCGAGACTTGGGGCTCTGAGAAAGATACCTTGATGGGTGGCTGTGGACCCCGAGCCCCATCAATCCTCTTTGGCGGTGAGACCAAGCAGGTCAGCTAGCGATGAGACTGGCAGCAGCGATGAGATTGGCAGCAGCGATGAGATCTCCTGTGAGGGTAGGGAGTTTGATGACTTACCCACTCTCTGGTGGACAGGGCAGTCACACTTCCAGTGGCCCTTGAGATTGCAGATGGGACAAGGTCCCGGTGGTGGCCGTGGGTTGGGGCAGACTCGTGCCCAGTGTCCTTCTTTGCTGCATTTAAAGCATGGTGGGGGGGGCTCGCATGGCACCGTTTTGTTTTGTTTTAGTTTTACCAGAGGCCTCGAGTGCAGCAGCCAAAAATTGGCATTTAAGTTTGGCATATTGTTGCTTATCTTGTTTTTGTTGTTCCTCTCTATTGTTGAAGACGGGAAAGGCCAGATTAAGGAGGTCTCCCTGTTTGGTTTGAGGGCCAAGATCTGTCTTTTTTAATGTTGTGCAGATGTTGGGGGCAGATTGAGAAATGAAATGGGAGTTGATAAGGGCTATTCCCTCAGGGGATTGGGGGTTAACATTAGTGTATTTGGTTAGGGTGTCAGTAAGGTGGGAAAGAAATTCAGCAGGGTTTTCATCCCTGCGATCATTGGTTTGTTCATGATGTTTTTGGTAATTAGTTTGTTTATGGGAAATTTTTAAAGGCCTGCAATAATGTAGCCAATCATTGTATTCCTGAATTGTGAGCCATTGTTTCCCTGATAATCCCAGTGAAGGTCTGCATTTGGAACTGCAGCGGCCCCAGCGGGATGGTCAGTGTTAGTTTGATGTCTGTGGTCAGCCTCAGCTTGGGCTGCTCCCCATAACTGAGTCTTTTGTTGTGGGAAGAGGGTAGACGTAAGGATAATATAGAGATCCTTGTAATGTAAGTCATAGGAATTAATCCCAAACTGAAGCTCTTTCATATAGTTGTAAGCGTCAGTAGAGAAGGAATCTAGTCTATGAGAAATTTGGGATAGGTCAGAGAGTAAAAGGGACATGAACACGAACCGCCCCCTCAGAGCCAGCCATCTGGTGGAGGGAGGAGGGGTGGGGGTTGAGGAAATGGTGGCTGGCTAGAAAATGGCGGAGGTTGGTGAGAAGATGGTGGGAGGTGGGAGGAGTGCGACCGGGTGAGGTGCGCAGGAGGAGAAAATGGTGAGGGAGGGGTGGAGGAGGAGGAAGTGGCGGAGGGTGCGGGGTGAGCGGGAGGCGGGACGGGTGCGGCCGCCGAGGAGGCTTAGGGGTTCCTGTGGACATGGTGGAGGGGCGCGAAGGCAGAAGGGACATCGGCAGGAGGATCAGCGGGGTTATCGGGGAAGGGCTTTGGCGGCGTGCAGCAGGCCGCCACACACGCCTGGATGAGGGAGGGCCGCGCCCTGAGAGCGACAACGCTTGTACTGAGGGATTTCTGACAGTTTGCCGCAAGGTAGCAGAAGTTGTCTGAGCCGCAGAGAACATGGAAATGCAGAGTGCCCTCCTCGGGCCAGCGGCTGCCATTATGCGTTTGTGTTGGGTCCAAGCCCTCTGGCAGTAAAAGATTAGTCCTTGTGGTTTGACGTCTCGCGGAGACCTCGGGTGTTTTTTTTTTTTTTTTTTGTGGGTACCGGGGGGTCGACCTCAGGACCTCGCGCGCCAGTAGGCGCCCGTGCCGCTGAGCGATAACACCGGCCCCTTTTTCGTATGTGGGTTCCGGGAGTCGAACTCGGGCCCTCGCGTTAAGTTTTTTAAGAGACGCCCGAGTGGAGTGTTTTTGGGGTTGGGAAGGATATTTTCCGTAGTGATCGGAGTTCAGGTGAGCCAGAGGCAGACGCTGCTCACAGCCCCTAGGAGGGCCGTCGCCTCGTTGGGGGTGTGTAGAGAGAGGTGCCCTTGGCGCGTCGGTCGTCACCTAGGGGACAGAGGGGCGTCCTGGGGGACGTGAGGGAGTCCTGCCGTGGGCCCAGGATTTTGAGAGAGAGCGAGCGAGACAGGAGCTCCCGGAAGGAGGAGTGGCTCACCTGTGGGAGGCGAAGTGGACCGGTGTTGGGTGGAGGCTGGCAACGGCGAAGGCAGAGATGAGAGAAAGAGTGATCGTGGCTCTTCGGCCCGGGAGCTCAAACTGGGGCAGCCCCCAGGAGCTGCACGCCCCAGCCCACCCAAGTCACGCACCAAAACGTTAAGTTTTTGCTGCAATAGAAAGGCAACAGATAGGGGTAAGTAAAGCCTTTATTGCCCGCACCAGAGAACTGTACGAGACCATGAAAACCTCTCTAAAGGGAAGCAGAGGCCACGGCTTTTTATGGAGCTGGGCTGGGGGTGGAGACTACGTGGGCGGGCAAGGCGTTGCGTTGGGAGAGGATTGGATGACCTTGTCGCGCGCGCGCGAAAGGGAAGCGAGAAAGTCGTTTCCAGTTTAGAAGAGCACAGAAGTTTGCTTTGGCTGAACGTGTGGTTATAGGCGCCATGTCGGATCATCGCCATGGTGCCTGACAGAGTCCCATTGGGGCGGAACTCATCACCCACCATCGTTTTTTTGTGTGTTTATTTTTTGTGTTTGTTTTGAGACAGGGTCTCACTATGTAGCTCAGGAGAGTAGCCCCTGCGATCCTCCTGCTTCAGCCTCGGGAGTGTTGGGATTACAGGTGCGCCCACCCCATTTTTTTTTTTAATGTTTTGCTCCATGGCGCCGAAGCTCTGTCAATAGAGGGCGCCGGAGAGACATCGTGCAAAGAAAGGGATTCTACTTCCTGCCTGCACTGCGCTCACTCTTGAGACTCCTGCGGGATGTTCAACTTTGCAGCCTCCAGCTCCTACAGTGGACATGCCTTCCACAACCTCTGGTACCTGGCCCTCAGCCAGCAGCAGGCTCCTGTACTACCTGGTGGCCAGCAGCGGCCCCTGGCTGGTGACTTTCCCTTTTGGTGGTTCTGGAACAGAGCGCTTCCCGTGAGTAGCCTCCAGGAAAAGCGCTTTCCCCTGCTCCCTGCAGCGAAGATACCTGGTAAGTCGTGGCCTTACCGGCCGCTCAGGTCCGGGCCGCTGGCTGCTACCCCCAAACCCCGGGAAGCTTGATGAAAAGGAGAAACCCTTCATCCACAGCTGCTCTGAGGAGGTGGCGTGGCCCCAGGTCCCTCGCACCGTGTCCAGGTGTGCAAGGGAAAGAGTTCGGAGGGTGCGGCGTGGGGCAGTAGACCACCCGCGCTTGCTGCATTCCTCCCGGCTCTTTCCGCGGGAAGGAGACGGCCGAGCCCCAGGGGCCGGCACCTGCCTATTGTTCCATTCCTTTGGGTGGAGCAGAGGGAGGGGTGGCGGTGTCTGCCGCAGGCAGGAGGAAGCTTGGAGAAGCAGCATCTTTGCTCCCTCGGTTACTCCGCCCCTGGCTAGTGCGGTTCCCTGCTTTAGTGGTGGTGAAAATTAGAGCACAAGTGTGCAGGACAAAACTTGAATTAAAAGTAAGAGAAAGGGGCGCGTATCTCTGGGCAGGATCAAGCTGGTCCCCAAACAGGTAAATAACCAGTGGGGAAGCCCTGCTTCTTGGGTGGCTGAGGGGGCGCGCTCTGAGCCGGGGGTTCAGCCTGGCCGCCGCAGGCGCAGGGCCAGCGCTGGGAGGCGAGCGGAGGCGCCCGGCCCGCCGGGTCAGTGGCAGCCCTGGCTTCTAGGGCTGGGCCAGGGATCTCCGTGGGAGGGATGGGTCTCAGTCGGGAGGCCCGGAGATTTCCCAGCCTGCTGGGGTGGGGGTGGGGCGGAGCTGGACTCGTCCTAGCTGAGAGCCAGAGTAAGTTCCTGGGAATCCTGAAAATTGCTGTGCTGTAGATATACTTATCTTACCGTCCTTATTTCCAAGGAGGAGGAGAGAGACTGGGTAAATTTGTGGCCAATAAACTTTGTTCGGCGGACTTTTAGGCAGACGCTCCCTAAATGATTAACATATCTATATGCAGAGCTGAGAAGAGTTTGACCCAGAGTTTTACATAATAAAAGCTTTGTTTTACTTCAGTTATCTATTTGTAGGCCCGGGTGAAAGAGTCCTGGCTTTTAGTAAAAAGCACTTTTAAGTCCCAGTTTCTCTTAGGAGAAAACAGAAATAATGCACCCCCCTTTTTTGTTTGCTTGTTTTGTTTTTCGTGGTACTCGGGTTTAAACTCAGGACCTTCACACTGAGGTAAGTCGCCAGCCCCTTTTATTTTTTCAGTCGGATTTTCCCTAAGTCGCTGAATTGCCCAGGCTGTGCTTGAACTTGTGACCCTCCTGCCTCAGCTTCCCTAGTGCTGGGATTATGGGTGCGCACCACTGCCCTCCCGCTTACCCATTGCTGGGCAAGAGGCTGTGCGTCAGAGGCCGGTATGTGGGAGGTGAAAAGGATTTACCCAGTAGTGGAGGAATATAGAGTAGTTAGGAGTTTATTGATAACACTGTAAGAGAGTAGCGTGCAGATTCCCTGAGGAAAGGCTGGAGCAAAGCAGGGACCTTTCCATTGGCTTCAGTGTGAGGGAGGGAGTGCGGGAACATTATCTCGGGAATGCTCTGCCAGGTCTTCATGGCGTTAGTGTCTGTCATAGACAGCTGAGTTCGGTAGAAACATTGTGGGCGGTCAGGGCTGGGGCCAGAGAGTTAGTGCAAATACAAACACCCATTACAACTGTGGCCGGAGGCACATTTGCTGGAGGCCAAGCCCCAAGACGGAATGACCAGGCCTACATGCCTCCCTGAGGGATAAGATAAGTGGTGACACTTGGTCTAATGAAGTCTAGCTAGACCTCAGTCACCTCGGTGGGTGACCAAGCCCCTCCGACCCATCCCTTCCTGGAAAGTTCTCTGTGCTCCATGCACACTTGCGATGTGACCTGCTTCCCGGCTGGATCAATATTGCCTAAGTGGCTATACTTGTAACTTTATTGGTTGATCATAGTTTTTCCCCACCTTGTAACCCTCGTGATTTTTGTGCCCACCTTGTGATTTTGCTTTATTAAACTTCCCCTGAAAAGTGGGGTCTTCAGAGACCCCACTTTCCAGGTCCCTTGCTGTCTCTCTCAGGCAGGAGCTGTCTTTCCCTCAATAAAAGTTCCTACTCTTAACCTCTGTTTTTCCTTAGAATTGATTCTTCCATTTTGGGGAACACAGCTCAGCGAATCAGACATCTAGCAGGTTGGGAGTTATAATGTTTCCCCTATGTCACTTGGAGGTCTGATATCACTCCTGTGTCATGTCCCTCTCAGTTTCGAGGATGGCCAAATGTTTGAAGCCTAAGTAATGTTTTCTCGTGATAGGGTTTATTGTTTCTGGTGTTGTCAAAAAAAAAAATAAACATTCGAGTAGGGTTAACAAATGTGTGTAAGCTAATTAGGGTTAGTGGTCAAGGGAGTCAGAAAAATATATATATTTGTACTAAAATTTGTACTAAATTTGTACTGCTTTGACATTACCTCAGGACAGGGAGGAAGGGGTATTCTGTAAGACATGCCAAGCCACTAGGTCACTTAGTGCTGCTTGTACAGTTACTGAAGCTGTGAGTTCGAAAGTTAGTGTTTTATTACAGACTCATCACTCAGCAGCAATATGGCCTTAAAAGAACTGCTAAAACAGTCATTGCCCACATCAATAACACGAAATCAGACTACCTGTGAACACTCAGTGTCTGTTTATTTCAACTTGCAAAGGTTCTTTTAGTGATGTTTACATTTTTCAGTGTACAAAATCTTACACTTCTTTTGTTAATTTTATTCCTGAGCATTTTGTTCTGTTTGATAATATTGTGACTTGTCTTTTGTTTTGTTTTTCATGATATCTTGCTAGAGGAAAGCAGTTGGTTTTTTTTTCTAGTTTTTTAAATTAAATTTATTCGTACAGTTTAGATATATATAATGATCACATTCACCAGAGGAAATTTGTGCCTGTACATGATATAACTTGATTCTTTTTGTCCCATTCCCCTCCCCTCCCTTCAACCCCTCTTCCCCTCCTTATTTACAAAGCTTTGTTTCCATTTTATGCTTTTTTTCTCATTTTTTTTCCCTTCCTTCCATTCCCCCTTCCTCTCCCTAGTTCCCATTTCCTTTTGAACAGTTTCTTCCTATTTCAGAATTCCTGTTATACATTTTGGTTCTTTTTTTTTTTTTTTTTTGGGTACGGGGATCAACCTCAGGACCTCGCACGCCAGCAGGCGCCCATGCTGCTGAGCGATATCACCGGCCCTTTTTTCGTATGTGGGTTCCAGGAGTTGAACTTGGGCCCTCGCTATTGCCAGGCAGGCACTTATGCCGCTGAGCCATCTCACCAGCCCTACATTTTGGTTCTTATTTACACGTTCAGTTTCTCACACCAGAGAGACAGTGCGATATTTACACATGTGTGTCCGATTTATTTCACTTAAAAGTATGGTCTCAAGGTCCATCCATTTGGCTATACAAGGTCCATCCATTTAGTATAAATGTCTCAAGCTTATCCTTCTTTATGGCAGAGTAGTACTCCACTGTATAAAAAACCACATCTTTTTATCCATTCATCAGTTGATGAGCATTTGGACAGTTTCCGACAATTGGCTATTCCACACTGTCCCGTCATAAATGTGGGTGTAGCTATTTTGTTGTGGTATGATTTTAATTCTTTTGGGAAGATATCAAGGAGGGGAATAGCTGGATCAAATGGGACCTCTAATCCTAGGTTTTTTTTTTTTTTTTTTTTTTTTTGTGGGTACCAGGGTGTCGACCTCAGGACCTCGCGCGCCAGCAGGCGCCCGTGCCGCTGAGCGATATCACCGGCCCCTTTTTCGTATGTGGGATCCGGGAGTCGAACTCGGGCCCTCGCGCTTGCAAGGCAGGCGCTTATGCCTCTGAGCCATCTCACCAGCCCCTAATCCTAGGTTTTTGAGGAATCTCCACACTGATTTCCACAGTGGTTTCACCACTCTACCCTCCCACCAACAGTGGAGAAGGGTTCCTTTTTCCCCAGAGGTCCACCAGCATGTATTATTGGTTGATTTCTTGATAATAGCCATTCATTCTGGTGTGAGATGGAATCTCAGCGTTGTTTTAATTTGCATCTCTCGAATGACCAGTGATGTTGAGCATTTTTTCATATATTTATTTGCCGTTTGTATTTCTTCCTCTGAGAAGTGTGTATTCATCTCAGATGCCTATTTTTGGATTGGATCTTTAAATTTGGGGGTCTGATTTTTTTCAGTTCTTTGTATGTTCTAGGTATTAGTTCTTTGTCTGAAGAACAATTGGCTAAAATTTTTTCCCACTTTATGGGTTGTCTCTTCACTCTTGATGATTTCTCTTGCTGTGCAAAAGCTTTTTAATAAGATGAGATCCCAGTTGTTGATTCTTTGTATTTTTTATGTGTGATTGGGGTTTCATTCATAAAGTTTTTGCCTACACCTGTGTCTTCAAGAGTTCTGCTGGGCCGGTGAGATGGCTCAGCAGCATAAGCGCCTGCCTGGCAAGCGCGAGGGCCCAAGTTCGACTCCCGGAACCCACATATGAAAAAAGGGCCGGTGATATCGCTCAGCTGCACGGGTGCCTGCTGGCGCGCTAGGTCCTGAGATTGACCCCTGGTACCCACAAAAAAAAAAAAAAAAAAAAAAAAGAGTTCTACTTATTTTCTCTTCCAGCAGATTTAGTGTTTCTCTTTTAATATTCAGATCTTTGACCCATTTGGATTTTAGTTTAGTGCATGGTGAGCGATATGGGTCCAGGTTTAATCTTGGGCATTTTGAAAGGCAGTTTTTTCAGCACCATTTGTTAAAGAGGCTCTTTCCTCTGGTGAAGGTGTTTGGCCCCCCTGTCATAGATAAGGTGGCTGAGTGTGCATGGAGTTGTTTCTGCATCTTCTAATCTGTTCCATTGATCCTCGGGTCTGCTTTTTTGCCAGTACCAGGCTGTTTTTATTACAGTAGCTTTATAGTATAATTTCAAGTCAGGGATTGTGAGCCCCCTGCTTTGCATTTGTTGTCCAAATTGCCTTTGCTATTCTAGGTCTCTTCTGGTTCCAAATGAACTTTAAGATTGTTTTCTTTAATTCTGTGAGATATGCTGTTGGAATTTTGATCAGAAGTGCATTAAATTTGTATAAATACTTTTCGAAGTATGGCCATTTTCACTATGTTGGTTCTTCCTTTACAAGAACAAGGGAGATCTTTCCATTTTCTTTTTCTTTTTCTTTTTTTTTTTTTTTTAGTCTTTTTGAGGCAGTTTTGCTATGCAGTTTGGGCTGGGCTTGAACTCATTTTGTAGCCCAGGCTGGCCTTGAACTCACAGCAATCCTCCTGTCTCAGCCTACCAATTGCTGGCATTTGTACGTCCATCCAATTTGTGATTTTCCAGCAGAGCAGTTCTAGTCTTATTAGAGTTTCATGGGATTTTTTTTACATAAAGGATCATATCATGTACAAGAAAAGATGGTTTTTAGGCCAGGCGAGGTGGCACATGCACTTAGAAAGCTGAGGCAGGAGGGTTGCTGTGAGTTTGAGGTCAGCCTGAGCTATATAGTGAGACCCTGTCTCAAAAAAAAAAAAAAAAAAAAAAAAAGCCCCCAAAATGTATTTCATCATTAAGTATGTTTGCTGTAGGTGTTATCACAGACACGTTATCGGGCTGAGAGTTACTTCCTATCCAAGTTTGGTGAGAATTTTTAAAAATCATGAGCAGTGTTGGATTATTGTTAAGAGTTGTTTTCTGTGGGTATTAGTGTGATTTTTAGTGTGTGTGTGTCTTACTGTATTAAAATAGTATATTATGTCACTTGGTTTTTGGATTTTAAACTGACCTTGTGCAGGGGAATAAATTACATTTGGTAAATGTACATGCGTATTTTTAGATGTTACCATATTTTTTAGCATTTTGTTGGGGGTATGTGTCATGTGCACATGTGCACGCACGTGCCTATAATTAGAAGGGATGTTGGCCTGTAGTTTTCTTATGATATTTCTGTCTGCAGTTGAATATTAGGGTAATAAAGGCCTTATAAGATGAATTCAGAAGTGTTCCCTCATCCATTGGCATGATTAAATTTTCAAAATAATTTGTAAGTCATCTGGACCTAGCTGGATGGTGGACAGATAATGATGATGATGATGACTGATCAACATGATGAGTTTGGTGCTTGGGACTGAATCCAGGATTTTGTGCGTGCTGCGCATGCATTATACCTCTGAGGTACAGCCAGCAACACAGATTTGACATATTAATTGGACTGCTTGTGACAGGATATGGTAGGCAGAGTGATGTCCTCCTAAGGATATTCATGTCCTAATACCTGCATTTTGTGAATGTTACTTTATGTGGCAAAAGATTTTACAGGCATAAGTAATTAAGGACTTTGAGATGGCGAGATATACTGGATTATCTGTGCATGTGAGCGCAATGAAACTATAAGGAGTTTGTTTTGTTTTGTTTACGCTGCAGCCAATTGAATACAGCGCCTTGTGAATACTAGGCTAGCACTCTACCATTAGTTACATCCCCAGCTCTGACAGAGATTCTTAAAAGTGAAAAAGAGAAAACAAGAGGTCAGAGTCATGTGCTATACAAAGCGTTAGACCTGGCACTGCTTATTCAGTAATGGAGGAAGGTGTTCATTAGCCAAGAGGAGGGGTCTAGAAGCCAGAAAAGTCTAGGATACACAGCGACCCCTAGCGCCTGCAGAGAGAAGTGCAGTTCTGCGGACACTGATGTTAGCCGCTGAGACCTAAACTTATAACCTATAGAACTGTAAGATAATAAATTTGTGCTGTTTTAAGCCACTAAATTTATAGCAACAATAGGAAATTGAAAGCACAGACATTTTTATTTCTTCTTGAGTTACTTTTGGTACCTTGGATCTTTCAAGCAATTTGTTTACATCATTGTTACCGAAAACAGACCAAACACGGGAAGAAATGGCACCTAGGAGGTTTAGGAGGCAGTTTATTACATCAGTGGGCTTCTGACTAGGATCTCTCCCAAAGAGCCAGAGCCCCACCTGGTGGGGTTTCTGGGCTTTTAAAGGGAAAGTGAGCAGGGAGGTACACAGGCAAATTTGGCACATATGATTGGAGGGTGAGGTGACATCATGGGTTGCTGAAGGAGTTTAAGCATCTCAGATTACATCATAAGGCCATCAGTTATGGTTATACAGAGGAAGAAATGTCCCACTACATTTTATTTATTTTTTATTTTTTTATTTTTTTGTGGGTACCGGGGGGTCGACCTCAGGACCTCGCGCGCCAGCAGGCGCCCGTGCCGCTGAGCGATATCACCGGCCCCTTTTTTCGTATGTGGGTTCCGGGAGTCGAACTCGGGTCCTCGCGCTTGCCGGGCAGGCGCTTAAGCCACTGAGCCATCTCACCGGTCCCCCCACTACATTTTAAGTTACATTGTTGGGCCATCAGTTACACAGGGCAGCAAGTACAGGGGTTACACAAAGGAAGCAGCGTTCTGTTATCCGGGGTGCTGGACATGTCCGCTTGGTCTTGGCAGGTGTCCTGGGCGAGCTTTTATTTAAAATTTTAATTTTCCTCCATCATCTTATTCACTTAATTTATTAACATAAAGTTGCTCATCATATTCCATCATATTCCCTAGCAGCCCTTTTAATTACTGTAAGATCAGTAGGGCCATCTTTAATATTCTCTCGGTGTATATCTAAAGATTTCTCAATTTTGATGATATTTTCAAAAAACCAACTTTGGTTTCTCTGATTTTTTTTTCCTTTTTCCATTTTTGGTTTCATTGATTTATACTTTTATAATTTCTTTAACTTCTGTTTTAGGTGTGGTATTTTGTGTTTCTTTTTTCTTTTTTTTCCAATCAGGTTTTATTCATACAGTTTAGGTATACACAATGATCACATTCATTGTAGAGAATTTGTACCTCTACATGATATAACTTGATTCTTTTTTTTCATTCCTCTAGCCTCCCTTCAACCCCTCCTGCTCTCCCCATTTAAAAAAGCTTTGCTTCCATTTTTTCTTTTTTTTTTTTTTTTTAACATATCCCTTTTTTACATGCCCCTACATTTCCCTGTTCCCCTCCCGTTTAAACATTTTCTTCCTATTTCATAATATCTATTACACATTTTGGTCCTTATTTACACTTTTGGTTTCTCACACCAGAGAAACAATGTGGTATTTAAACATGTGTATCCGATTCATTTCACTTAAGATGGTCTCAAGGTCCATCCATTTACCTAGGAATTTTTCAAGTTTATCCTTCTTAATGCAGAGTAGTACTCCATTGTATAAAAAACCCCCACAACTTTATCCATTCACCAGTCGATGGGCATATGGTCTGTTTCCAAGATTTAGCTATTATACCCTGTGCCACTGTAAACATGGGTGGGCATATATTGCTGTGGTATGATGCTTTTAATTCTTTCGGGAAGATACCAAGAAGGGGAATAGCTGGGTCGAATGGGACCTCTGGTCCTAGTTTTTTGAGGAATCTCCACACTGATTTCCACAGTGGTTGCACCAGTCTGCACTCCTGCCAACAGTGGAGAAGGGTTCCTTTTACCCCACAGCCCCTCCAGCATTTGTTATTGGTTGATTTCTTGATAATAGCCATTCTTTCTGGGGTGAGATAGAATCTCAGTGTTGTTTTAATTTGTATCTCTCGAATGACCAGTTGAACATTTTTTTCATATGTTTATTTGCTGTTTGCTTACCTAATTTAGATTGATTTCTATGTATTTCGTTTTTGTGGATGCTATTGTAAAAGGTGATGTTTCCCTAATTTCTTTCCCAGTGAGTTTGTTATTTGTGTACAGGAATGCCTTTGATTTTGGAGTGTTGACTTTGTATCCAACTATGCTATTGAATTTGCTTTTTTTTTTTTTTTTTTTGTGGGTACCGGGGGGTCGACCTCAGGACCTCGTGCACCAACAGGCACCCGTGCTGCTGAGCGATATCACTGGCCCCTTTTTCGTATGTGGGTTCCGGGAGTCGAACTCGGGCCCTCGCGCTTGCAAGGCAGGCGCTTACACCGCTGAGCCATCTCACCGGCCCTGAATTTGCTTATTAAATCTAGAAATCTTGGTGGAGTTTTTGGGATCTTCTATGTAGAGTATCATGTCAGTCATGAATAATGATAATTTAACTTCTTCCTTTCCTTTCCCTTTTTTTTTTTTTTTTTTTTTTAATGTGGGTACCAGGAGTCAACATCAGGACCTCACACTTGCCAGCAAGTGCTTGTGCCACTGAGCAATATCACCGGCCCTTTTTTTCCTTTGTGTGGGTACTGGGAGTCGAACTCAGGACCTTGTGCTTGCCGGGCAGGCACTTAGGCTGCTGAGCTATCTCACCGGCCCTCCTTTCCTATCCTTACTCCTTTTATTTCTTTCCCTTGTCTACTTGCTCTGGCTAAAGTTTCCAGAACTATATTGAATAGGAGTGGTGATGGTGGACATCCTTGTCTTGTTCCTCATTTTAGAGTGAAAGCTTTTGGATTTTGTCCATTTCGTGTGATGTTGGCTGGTGGTTTATCATAGATGATTTTTATCAGATTGAGATGAGAGACCATCTATTCCAAATTTCTGTAGGGTTTTTATCATGAATGGGTGCTACACTTTGTCAAAAGCTTTTTCTGCACCTTTTGAGATGATCATGTGGTTTTTGCCTTGGCTCTGTTAGTATGATATATTACATTTATTGATGTATGTATTGATGTATGTTGAACTGTTGTAGAAAACAGGCCAAACATGGGAAGAAGTGCACCAAGAAGGTTTAGGAGGCAGTTTATTACACTGGTGTGCTTCTGACTAGGATCTCTCCTAAAGAGTCAGAGCTCTGCCTGGCGGGGCTTCAAGGCGTTGAGAAGGGAAAGTAAGTGGGGAGGTACAAAGGCAAATTTGGTGCATGCAGTTGGAGGGTTGGGTGACATGGGTTGCTGAAGGAGTTTATATTTCTCAAGTTGTATTACAAGGCCATTAGTTAAACAGGCAGGCATGAGTTACACAAAGGAATAAGTGTCCTGTTATAATTGAAGTTACATTGCAAGGTCATCAGTTACAAAGGCAGCAAAGACGGGTTTACACAAAAGTGTTCTGTTATCAGGTCTGGTGGACATGTTAACTTGGCCTTGGTGTAGGCATTCTGGGTGGGCTTTTATTTAAAAATTTTAATTTTTCCCCTTCACAATCATCCCTGCATCCCTGGGACGAATCCAACCTCGTCATGGTGTATAATCTTCTTGATGATTTGCTGCATTCTGTGTGCTGGTATCTTATGGAGTATTTTTGCCTCTATGTTCATTAGTGAGATTGTCCTGTAGTTCTCTTTCTTCTCTGGTTTTGTTATCTGGGTAATACTTGCTTCCAGGAATGAATATGGGAGTAATGCTTCCCTTTCAGTTTCATTAAAGAGTTTGAGAAGTAATGGTATTAGGTCTTCTCTAAATTTCTTGTAGAATCTGTCAGGGCCTGGGCTTTTCTTTGTTGATAGGTTTTTAATTACATCTTCGATTTCATTGATTAATATTGGTTTATTTAGGATTTTTATATCTTCTCGATTCAGGTTTGTTAATTGATATGTTTCTAGGAATCTGTCCATTTCTTCTGCACTTTCCATCTTATTAGAATACAAGTTCTCAAGGTCAATATAGATAATCTTCTGGATTTCTGAAGGGTCTGTTGTGATTTCACTCTTTTCATTCCTAACTGTGAGTTTGAATCTTTCTTTTTTTGATAAGGTTGACTAAAGGTTTGCTGATTTTGTTTAATCTTTCAAACTAACAACTCTTCAGTTCATTGATTCTTTGTATTGTTTTCTTAGTCTCCAGTGTGTTAATTTCTGCTCTGATCTTTATAATTTCCTCCTTTGTACCAGCTTTTGGCTTAGCCTGCTCTTCTTTTTCTAGAAGTTTGAGGTTCACCATTAAGTTGTTTATTTGTGCTTGCTCTGTTTTCCTGATACGGGTATTTACTGTTATAAATTTCTCTCTTAGGACTGCTTTCATTGTGTCCATAAGTTCCGGTATGTTGTATTGTCATCATTTAATTGTAGAAATTGTCTTATTCCTTCTTTAATTTCATCTGTGACCCATTGGTTGTTCAGGAGGGTGCTATTTAATTTCCATGTGTTTGTGAAGTTCTTGTGATTTCTTTTGCCATTGATTTCCAATTTCATTACACTATGGTCTGATAATATACATGGGATAATTTCAATTCCTTTGCATTTACTTAAGCATATTCTATGAATTAGTATGTGGTCTCTTTTGGAGGACATCTTGTGTGCAGCTTAGGGGAATGTGTATTCTGATGTCGTAGGGTGAAACACTCTGTAGACATCTACTAAGTCCATTTGTTCAAATGTTCGGTTTAGGTCTAATATTTCATTGTTGATTTTTTGTCTAGTTGATCTGTCTTTTTGTGAAAGTGGGGTACTGAGATCCCCCAATACAGTTGTATTAGTGCTTATTTGATTTTTCATGTCCATTAATATTTGCTTTGTATAGTTGAGTGCACTGGTATTTGTTGCATATATATTTATGATTGTTATCTCTTCCTCTTGGATTGTCCCTTTATAAGGATGTGGTGAACTTCTTTATCTCTCTTAGTCAGGCTTGGCTTGAAATTCACTTTGTGTGCAAATAGAATAGCTACCCTTGCTTTTTTCTGGGTCCCTGTCTCATGGAGTATAGTTTTCCTTCCTTTGACTTGTGGATTTCTTTTTGAATTAAATGTGTTTCTTATGTGCAGCATATTGTTGGATCTTGCATCTTGATCCATTCTGCCAGTCTGCATCTTTTGATTGGTGAATTGAGAACATTTACATTGATGGTTATAACTTGTATGTATTAACTTATCCTTGTCATGTTATTTTCCTGTTGTTGGCTCTCCCCCCCCCCCCCCGTTTAATTGTTTGCCTTTCCTGGTGGATTCCTTCTGTTGGGGTTCATGGAGTTGTAGTCCTTGTTATTTCTTTCTAGAATGTCTTTCAAAACATTGTGGAGTATTGGTTTGGTGGTCATAAATTTCCTCAGATGTTCTATGTCATGGAAGTATTTAATTTGGCTCCATTGGTTTTGAAATATAGTTTTGTGGGGTACATCATTCTGGGTTGAAGGTTGTTTTCCTTTAGAGCTTGCAATACTTCACTCCAAGCTCTCCTTGACTTGATGGTTTGTGCTGAGAAGTGAACTGTGATTCTGATGGGCTTTCTTTTATTGATGATTTGTTTCTTTTCCCTAATAGCTTTTAAGATTCTGTTCTTGTGCTGAATTTCTGGAATCTTGACTGATATGCCTGGTTGTAGATTTTTACTTTTTAATCATGGCTTATTGGAGTTCTATGTGCCTCACTTATGTGTATGTCAAATTCTTTTTCTCTACCAGGGAAGTTTTCTGCCATGATGTCTGCGAACAGTTTTTTTTTTTTTTTTTTTTTTTTTTTTTTTTTTTTTTTTTTTTTTACATCATTTGAGCTATCTCCTGCTTTTTTATTGACTCCAATTAATCTTAAGTTATTGTTTCTTGCCTCATCTAGCAGCTGCTGGATTGATTTCTCATGGTCTGTTGGTATTTTTAAGGAATCTTTCTTTTCCTGATCGCTAGTCACAAGCCTGTGTTCTGTATCTGAGATCCTGTTCCTCGTATGGTCTTATCTGGCTGCAGAAACTTTGAATGGAATTTTTATTCTGCATGCTATCTACTTGAAGGTGCCCTATGCATTCCATTTCTTTGCTGTGCTGAGCGTTCATGGCTTCCATAATTTTCTCAAGCTCTATTTTTTTTTTTTTTTTTTTTTTTTTTGTCTGTATCTGCTCTAGAGTCCCTAAGCATGGTTTTCATTGTGGACACCATCTTTGCAGTTATCTGAGAAATTCTTTCAGATTTGATTTTTTCTAGAGCCTCATTCAAGTGATTTTTTTGTTACCAATTCAGAGAGTTCAGGTGGGTGGTTTTCAGATTGTCCTACCTAATTGCCCCCTGGATTTGCCTTTGGTGAACTGGATGTCTAGGATTACATCTTGTTTAAGTTTTTTCTCATTTTCTTGTCCTTTTTTTTTTTTTTTTAAGTTCAATTCCGGGGTGAAGCTTGTAAATCACCTATGGTGGGTTGCTTTATTGCTAGTATTTAAACCCTTAGGAAATGAGTACTTCTCTGAGGTACCTTCCAGGTGTAGCTGGCTTTTGGATTTTGAATCTTTTGCAAGATCCTACCCCTTCAATTTCTTGGTAATAAGAAGTTGCTGCCTGCTTGTCCCAGTCTCTTATCTTTGGCAGTGTGCCACAGTATTTTCTATGACCCTTAGTTAATCTCAGTCTTGGAAAACCAGGGAGAATAGCTGTTTAGAACAATTATGTCACTTTGCTAAAGTGCTACCAGTAGCAATAACAGTAGCATCAAACACAGCCTAGAAAATGACAAACTGAGGCAACCATTAATTTGCCACCTTTAACCATATGAAGTAGATCTGTCATATATCAAAATATAAAACAAACCAGAAAATTATATGCAGTATATTCATTCTTAATGTGTCAATTTTTCCCTCAGGCATTAAAATTTAAAAGGGGTTAGGGAGAAAATAGAGAAGTAGAAGAAGAGGAAGAGATTAGAAGTAAGGCTGGAGGACAAAGGGGGAATCTCACTAACTTTGGGAGACTGGTGCAGAAGACTGGAGGGAAGGAGAGAAGGAAGAGATAAAAAGAACAGAACAGAACAAGAGCCACAAAGAGGCTAGAAACCATGTTCACACTCATATGAAAACAAGATCAAACAATGAAGGAGAAAAACAAAAAAAGCAAAAAGCAAAACCAGAACAACAACAACAACACAAAACAAATGAGAGAGAGAGAAAGAAAGTCCACTTCCAGGTTTGTCTCTGGTATCACTGGTAGACAACGTGGAGAAAGAGTCCCGATCCATGCCGATCCATCCTGCCAAGCCCGCGGTAGCTTTGTGGCGGGGTAGTGGATGACCTCTGGGAGCCTGCACCTTCTGGCCAAGAGCAGACTCATTTGACCTGCAGCCGTCAGCACATCCTCTGCAGTCCTGAGCCAGCTGGGAGCCGTAGATGAAGCCAGCAGCCACTCTGAGTTCTGTGCTCAGCAGGCTCCCCCTCCTAGATGGCTCCTGGTAGTCACTCTCTCATGTGGGACGACTGAGCACTCAGCACTCCCTGCGAGGCAGTGCAGTTCTTCATGTCCGCGGCTCCCCTCCACTGCCGTGTGTCTCTGTGGAGGCCTCTGGGGTTGGCAGCAGTCACCGTGTGTCCGCCGGTTTGAATTGCTTCTCTCGTGCAGTAAATCCCGTCTCTTGGAGATGGCTCCACTGACTACCTCCTTCTTTGTTGAAGTTTCTCTCTTCACTCTCTCCATGGCCTTCAATTCCTGCTTCTGTCAACTTCAGTTCACGCTTCAGATCCTTCCTGGGTCCAGGGGACCCACTTCCCTCCTTCTTGTCTTCCTCGCATTTGTATATTGCGGTGTCTGCTTGGCAACTCTCCGAGAGGCTCTTTCCTTTGCTTACCACTCCACCATCTTGATGCTCCTCCATATCTTTCTTGTTGATCCATTCTGCCAGATTTTCTTTTGATTGGAGGCCATTAACATTGATGGTTATAACTCATAGGTATTCATTTATCCTTGTCATGTTATTTTCCTGTTGGTGGCTCTCCCCTTTTTTTCCCCTCCTCTGTTTAATTGTTTGCCTTGCCTTGTGGATTCCTTTTGTTGGGGTTCATGGAGTCGTAGTCCTTGTTACCTCTTTCTACAGTTTCCTTCAGAATATTTTGGAGTGCTGGCTTGATGTTCATAGATTTCCTTAGGTGTTCTTTTTCATGGAAGTATCTTACTGCTCCATCAATTTTGAACGATAATTTTGTGGGGTACATCAATCTTTGTTGGAGGTTGTTTTCTTTTAGGGCTTGAAATACTTTACTCCAAGCTCTCCTTTATTTGAGGGTTTGTGCTGAGAAGTCAGCTGCGATTCTGTTGGCTTTCCTTTATAGGTGATTTATTTCTTTTCCTTAGTAGCTTTTAATATTCTAGTCTTGTGTTGAATTTCTGGAATCTTGACTATGATATGCTTGGCTGTAGATGTTTTTTTTTGATCATGGCTAATTGGAGTTCTGTATGCCTCACTTATTTGTATGTGAAATTCTTTTTCTGTACCAGGAAAACTTTCTGCCTTGATGTCTGTGAACAGTTTTTTTATATCATTTGTGCTATCTCCTGCTTTTTCGTTGCCGCCAATCAATCTTAAGTTATTGTTTTTTGCCTCATCTAGCAGCTGCTGGATTGATTTCTCATGGTCCCTTGCTGTTTTTAAGAAATCTTTCTTTTCATGATTGCTAATCACAGGCCTGTCTTCTGTATCTGAGATTCTGTCCTCACATTGGCTAATTCTGCTGCAGATACTTTCAGTGGAATTTTCATTCTCCTGGATATCTGCTTGAATCTGCCTTATGGATTCCATTTCTTTCCTCTGTTGAGCATTCATGGCTTTCATCAATATATATATATATATATATATTTTTTTTTTTTTTTTTTGTGGGTACTAGGGGGTCGAACTCAGGACCTCACACTTGCCAGGCAGGCACTTATGCTGCTGAGCTAGCTCACCGGCCCCCATCAATTTTTTAAGCTTCTCCTTTTTTTTTTTTTTTTTTTTTAAATCTGTATCTGCTGTAGTGTCCCTAAGCATGGTTTTCATTGTGGACCCATCTCTGCAGTTATCTGAGAAATTATTACTGATTTGATTTTTTCTTGAGCCTCATTTAATTGCTTTGTTGTTACCACTTCAGAGAGGCCAGGTGGGTGGCTTTTGGATTTTCCCACCTCATTGTTCCCTGCGTTTGCCTTTGGTGAAGTGGATGTCTGGTGTCTCATCTTGTTTAAATATCTTCTCATGTTCTTTACTCTTTTCAAAGTTTAATTTCTGGGTTGATGATTGTAATTTGCCTATGGTGAGTTTCCTTATTGCTAGTATTTAGAACCCTTAGGAAATGACTGCTTCTTCAACGTGTCTTCCAGGTGTGCCTGGTTTCTGGGTTTTTGTGTATATTCCTGCCTACTTAGCCTAGCCCGCAGTTCCCTGGCACTAGCCCGTGGTATTTTCTATGCTCTCAAGGCCGTCTCAGTTTTGGTGTACCAGGAGTACAATCAGCAATAGCAGTAGCTTCAAACGCAGCCTAGAAAATGACAAACTGAAGTAACCATTAATTTGCCACCTTTAATTGTATGAACTAGATTTGTGGTCATATTAAAGCGGAAATCCTTATCTATTTGCAGCCATTTATTCAGTACAGCTGCAGCCATTCTGTTCTCTGCCACTGAACTCAACTAAATCATATGATTTGTCATCAAATTAAAAATTTTATATATATACTAAAAACAACTTTGCTACATACAGCTGTGCTCACCAGAAGATACTCATTGTACCATGGCCTTCAGCTGTAGCTTATCTGGTTTTTGTAACTTCTGTTTGCCACCCTATAAAAAAGAAAAACTCTCTATAATCAGTGCCTCAGACTTTGGAAATTAGGCCTCTAGGGTCCGCCAGTACTGATAGTTTCCTTTCTTCTTCTGAGGTTCTGGCTTCTGTTGACTCAGTTTTCCCACAACAATAGAGCAAAGTCTAAAATAAACCAGTATATTGTATGTAGTAAATAAGCTCTTGGGCCGGTGAGATGGCTCAGCGGCTTAAGCGCCTGCCCGGCAAGCGCGAGGGCCCGAGTTCGACTCCCGGAACCCACATACGAAAAAGGGGCCGGTGATATCGCTCAGCGACACTGGCACCTGCTGGCGCAAGAGGTCCTGAGGTCGACCCCCGGTACCCACAAAAAAAAAAAAAAAAAAAAAAAAAGCTCTTAATGTGACAATTTTACCCTCACGGAGAAAATTTAATGGGGATTAGGGGAAAATGTAGAGAAATAAAATGAGGAAGAGATTAGACCATGGCTATAGTGCAAAGGAGGATCACAGAAACTGTGAAACTGGTGCAAAAGACAGGAGGGAAAGAGAGAAGGAGGAAATAAAAGTAAGAACAGAACAGAACAACCACCACAGAGAAACTAGAAACCCTGTTCATACTCATATAAAAACAAGATCAAACCATGAAGGAGAAAAACCAAATCAAACCAAACCAGAGAGAGAGAGGAAAAAAGTGGCCATTTCAAGATTTGTCTCTGCTGTCACTGATGTACAATGTGTGGAGGCAGAGTCCAGATCCGGGTTGATTTATCCCAGCAAGCCAAGCAGTCGCTTTGTGGTGGAGTAGTGGATAATCTCAGCAAGCCTGCACCTTCATTTCCCCTGAATTTCAGGCTGGTTTCTGGCCGTGAGGCTGCGACCAGACCCGTTCAGCCTTCAGCTGTCAGCGCACCTTCTGCAGGCTTGAACTCATTTGGGAGCTGTTAGATGCACCTGGCAGTTGTTCCGAGTTCTGAGTCAGTTGGCCCCTCTCCAAGTTGGCTCCCAGCCAATCTCCCTCTCCCACGGACAATCTCCCTCTCCCAGGGGATGTTCGATCCTGCAGCACTCACCACCAGCTAGTGCAGTCCTCCACGCCCACTGCTGCCTTCTGCTGCTCTCTCTGGAGGCCTCTCCTGTTGCCAGCAGTCACCCTGTCTGCACAAGTTTGAACTGCTCCTCCTACGCAGTGAGTTCCCACTCAGGGAGAAGTCTCTGCTGGCTACCTCCTTCTTTGTTGAAGTTTTTTTCTTTGTTCTCCCCATGGGCTTCAGTTCTCACTTCAGGTCCTTCCTGAGTCCAGAGGACCCACTTCCCTCCTTATTTTCCTTGCGTAGCTATATTCCAGTGTCTGGATGGCGACTCTCAGAGGGCCTCTTTCTCTGGTGCTTATTATCACTTTGCCATCTTTCCGGAAGTCTCTTCTTTTTTTTCTTTGTTTCTTTTTTTGAGGCAGTACTGGGGATTGAAGCCAGGGATACTCAACCATGGAGTTACATCCCTACCCTTAGCTTTTTATTATTTGAGACATGATCTTGTTAGTTGCCCAGGGTGGCCTTGAAATTACAGTGCTCGTACCTCAGACTCCTGAGTAGCTGGGATTACATTTGTGTTGTACAGTGCCCAGCTTTTTTGTTTGTTTCAACCTTTCACCTTTCTGGTGCCCACTACCACCCCCTTTGGAGTACTGGGGGTCGAGCCCAATGGTTCACCCATTTTAGCCCCGAGCCACAGCCCAAACTCATTTTTTATCTTTTGAAATAGGTATTTAGGGCCGGTGAGATAGCTCAGTGGCATAAGCACCTGCCTGGCAAGCGCGAGGTCCTGAGTTCGACTCCCTGTACCGACATACGAAAAAAGGGCCGGTGATATCGCTCAGTGGCACGGGCGCCTGCTGGCGTGCGAGGTCCTGAGGTCGACTCCCAGTACACACACACACACACACACACACACACACATGTATTTAAATCTATAAGTATGGGTTGGGTGTAGTGGCTCATGGGATCCAAGCAATCGGGAGGCTGAGGCTGGAGTGGTCATAGTGGACATCCTTGTCTTGTTCCTCATTTTAGAGTGAAAGCTTTCAGTTTTTGTCCATTTTGTGGCTTATGATGTTGGCTGTTGGTTTGTCATAGATGGCTTTTGTCAGATTGAGATAAAGACAATCTATTCCAATTTTCTGTAGGGTTTTTATCATGAATGGGTGCTGCACTTTGTCAAAAGCTTTTTCTGCATCTATTGAGATGATCATAGGATTTTTGTCCTTGGCTCTGTTAATATGGTGTATTATATTTACTGATTTACGTATGTTGAACCATCCCTGCATCCCTAGGATGAATCCTACTTGGTCATGGTGTATGATCTTCTTGATGATTTGCTGCATTCTGTTTGCCAGTATCTTATTGAGGATTTTTGCATCTACGTTCATTGCGGAGATTGGCCGGAAATTCTCTTTCTTAGTTGGGTCCTTCTACAGTTTTGGTATCAGAGTAATGCTTGCTTCCAGGAACGAATTTGGGAGTATTGCTTCCCTTTTAATTTCATTAAAGAGTTTAAGAAGTAGTGGTGTTAGGTCTTCTCTAGATTTTTTTGTAGAATTCAGCAGTGAAACCATCAGGGCCTGAGCTTTTCTTTTGGTGGGATTTTAATTACATCTTCGATTTCATTGATTGATACTGGTTTATTTTTAGATCTTCTTAATTCAGCTTTGGTAATTCATATGTATCTAGGAATCTGCCCATTTCTTCTGCATTTTCCATCTTATTAGAATACAAGTTTTCAAAGTCAGTATAGATGATCTTTTGGATTTCTGCAGGGTCTGTTTTGATTTCACCTTTTCCATTCCTAATGGCGTGGATTTGAGTCTTTTCTTTCCTTTTTTTAATAAGGTTGTATAAGGGTTTGTCAATTTTATTTAATTTTTCAAAGAACCAACTGTTTGCCTCATTGATTCTTTGCATTGTTTTTTTAGTTCCCAATGCATTAATTTCTGCTTTGATCTTTATAATTTCCTCCCTCATATAACCTTTTGGTTTAGCCTGCTCTTCTTTTTCTAGAAGTTTGAGGTTCACCATTAAGTTGTTTATTTGCGTTTGCTCTGTTTTCCTGATACGGGTATTTACTGTTATAAATTTCTCTCTTAGGACTGCTTTCATTGTGTCCCATAAGTTCTGGTATGTTGTATTGTCATTATCATTTAATTGTAGAAATTGTCTTATTCCTTCTTTAATTTCGTCTGTGACCCATTGGTTGTTCAGGAGGGTGCTATTTAATTTCCATGTGTTTGTGAAGTTCTTGTGATTTCTTTTGCCATTGATTTCCAATTTCATTGCACTGTGGTCTGATATTATGCATGAGATCATTCCAATTCCTTTGCTAGTTCTCTTTTGGAGGACATCTCATGTGCAGCTTAGGAGAATGTGTATTCTGATGTCGTAGGGTGGAACAAACACTCTGTAGACATCTACTAAGTCCATTTGTTCAAACATTTGGTTCAGTTCTAATATTTCATTGTTAATTTTTTTTGTCTAGTTGATCTTTCTTTTTGTGAAATTGGGGTATTATGATCCCCCAATACAAGTGTACGAGTGCTTATTTGATTTTTTTTTTCTTTTTTTATGTGGGTACCTGGGGTCGAACTGAGGACCTCATGCTTGCCAACAGGCGCTTGTGCTGCTGAGTGATATCAATGGCCCCTTTTTTTCTTTTATGTGGGTATTGGGAATCGAACCTAGGACCTCACGCTTGCCGAGCAGGCCCTTGTGCTGCTGAGCTATCTCACCAGTCCCTATTTGATTTTTCATGTCCATTAATATTTGTTTTAAGTAGGTGGGTGTATTGGTATTCGTCGCATATATATTTGTGATTGTTATCTCATCCTCTTGGATTGTTCCCTTTACAAGGATGCAGTGACCATCTTTATCTCTCTTAATCAGTCTTGGCTTGAAATTCACTATGTGTGCAAATGGAATAGCTACCCCTGCTTTTTTCTGGGTTCCTATCACATGGAGTATTGTATTCCCTCCTTTGACTTTCAGTCTCTGAATTTCTATTTGAATTGAATGTGTTTCGTGTGTGCAGCATATTGTTATATCTTGCATCTTGATCCATTCTGCCAGTCTGTGTCTTTTGATTGGTGAATCGAGATCATTTACATTGATGGTTATAACTCGTATGTATTGACTTATCCTTGTCATGTTATTTTCCTGTTGTTTTCCCCTTTTTTCCCTCCCTCTGTTTGCCTTTCCTGGTGGATTCCTTCTGTTGGGGTTCATGGAGTTGTAGTCCTTGTTATCTCTTTCTAGAATGTCTTTCAAAACATTTTGGAGTATTGGTTTGATGGTCATAAATTTCCTCAGATGTTCTTTGTCATGGAAGCATCTTATTTCTCCATCAGTTTTTTTTTTTTATGCGGGTACGGGAGTCGAACTCAGGACCTTGCGCTTGCCAGGCAGGTGCTTATGCCGTTGAGCTATATCACCGTCCCTCTTCATCAGTTTTGACAGACAGTTTTGCAGGGTACATTAATCTGGGTTGAAGGTTGTTTTCCTTTAGAGCTTGAAGTGCTTCACTCCAAGCTCTCCTTGACTTGATGTTTTGTGCTGAGAAGTGAAATGTGATTATGATGGGCTTTCCTTTATAGATGATTTGTTTCTTTTTCCTAATAGCTTTTAAGATTCTATTCTTGTGCTGAATTTCTGGAATCTTGACTATAATATACCTAGTGTAGATTTTTTTTGATCATGACTAAATTAGAGTTCTATATGCCTCATTTATCTCACAAATTCCTTTTCTCTACCAGGAAAGTTTTCTGCCATGATGTCTGTGAACAGTTTTTTTTTATATCATTTGTGCTATCTCCTGCTTTTCTATTGACCCCAATCAATCTTAAGTCATTGTTTCTTGCCTCATCTAGCAGCTGCTGGATTGATTTCTCATGGTCTGTTGGTATTTTTAAGAAATCTTTCTTTTCATGATTGCTAATCTACAAGCCTGTCCTCTATATCTGAGGTCCTGTCCTCACATTGGCTAAATCTGCTGCATATACTTTCAATGGAATTTTTATTCTCCTGAATACCTGCTTGAATCTGCCTTATGGATTCTATTTCTTTACCATGCTGAGCATTCATGGCTTCCATAATTTTCTCTAGCTCTATTTTTTTTTTTTTTGCTGTATCTGCTCTAGTATCCCTAAGCATGGTTTTCATTGTGGACACCATCTTTGCAGTTATCTGAGAAATTCTTTCAGATTTGATTTTTTTCTATAGCCTCATTCAATTGCTTTCTTTTGTTACCAGTTCAGAGAGGCCAGGTGGGTGGCTTTTGGATTATCCCACCTAATTGCCCCTTGGGTTTGCCTTTGGTGAACTGGATGTGTGGGGTTGCATCTTGTTTACGTGTCTCATTTTCTTTTTCTAGTTCTTTTTGTTGCCTTCTGAATTATAGATGAATTGCCTGATATTTCTCTGAAGATTAACAATGGAATGTCCATACAACATATCTTTAAGAGAGATCACATTTAACTAAAGTTCCATTATGATCACAATATCCTAGCATTCCTTCAGGAGATTTACATGTTTAAAGGTTATAAGTGTTGTATTAAAAGTATTGGGCAGTGTGGTGGTTTAACTAATGGTCAGCTTGTAACACCCAGCTGAGCTGAACTGAACCAGTGTGGTTCTGGGTGTGGAAGGCCCACCTCAGGATTGTTGCCAGCAGCATAAAGGGGGAACTAGAGGGGAAGATGGTGTGTTGTTGATTCTCCTAGAGAAGCTTGTCACGCTGGCTTTCCTGATAGGAACTCAGCTGTTCTTATTGTTGGAGGAGCTCAGGTCCTCACTGTGGCTGAGGATGACTGCTGTTCTCTTTGGGGGAGCTCTGGTCCTTACCTTGAGCATCGTTTCCTTGCTCCAGTTCAGATCCCTCAGCCTGCTGGACAGATCCTTCATCCCACTGGTGCAGACCTTCTAGCTTCCAGCACTGACCTTTGGGCCTTCCCTGTGCAGATCCTTGATACAGACTTGCAAGTGATGTTGTGGGCTCTAGGCCTCCAGATGGACTCATGGAGGACATTGCCATGGGCTCTAGGTCTTCAGCTGGACTCGTGCAGGACACTGTCATAGGACCCAGGCCCTCAGCTGGATTCTTTGGGTCTCTAGTGTGTGGACAGATTTCCTGCACTCTTCCACATTTGACTCTGGGTAAATATTATAAAATCCTATAAATTATGAGTCCTGTATTAAATTTTTTCCCTCATAAATCCTGACTACAACAGCTAGTTCCCGTAGAGATTAGGATGTAGGGTTATTGTGTATTGATTGATCGCAAGGGCCAACTAACCAATGGTAGAAATTATAGGTAGGCCAGACTCAAATTTAATAGAAAGTTATATTTGCTACTAAGAATAGCTGCTCTAGCATTAATAGTTTATGTTAGACTGCTCCCCGTCACTGGGAGTAGTTAGGTGAAGCTGGTGTTGAATGGATGTCAAAGGTATATTTTTAGTGTTGATTAATTAGGGATTACAATTTATAAGAACAGAGTGCAGTTTAATGCTAACTTGTGATATTTTTAGTAGTATCATTCATATTTACGTGCATTAGAAACTCAATAAATTGTGAATAATCATTACATTACACCATGGTACATTTTTTAAAGGAGTTAAGAGAAAAAAAAAACCATTTATATATGGAGACATCTTTGTTAAACTGCAAATTTATCTTTTCTAGCACTGTTCCCTCTGTGTGGGCTCCTAAAATTCATAGGGAAGCAGAAGAGACCTAGAATAGCAAAAGCATTCCAGGTAACTATGGCAAGATGGGGGGCGTTACAATCCCAGAGTTAAGGTATACCTCAAAGCTACAGTGATAAAAACAGCATGGCACCAACCACAGAAGAAACCATGAGAGTCGTGTGCTTTCTGTTTTCAAACCCATATTTGCACTGCTATTGTCATCTGTGTCACGTATCATGTTAAAAGTCCCACTGTGGGGCCTGCGAGACAGCTCAGCGGCGTAAGCACCTACCTGGCAAGCGCGAGGGCCCGAGTTCGACTCCCGGAACCCACATACGAAAAAGGGGCCGGTGATAGCGCTTAGCGGCACGGGCACCTCCTGGTGCGCGAGGTCCTGAGGTCGACCCCCCGGTACCCACAAAAAAAAAAAAACAAAAAACTTTATTTTACTTTTCCCTCCCTCCCTCCCTTTTTTGTGATGCCAGAAATCAAATCAAAAGGCTGGGTATGTGTGGGACTCTACGACTAAGCCACATCCTCTATCCCTTTTTTATTAGTTTGGTAACTGGAGTTGTGTGTGGTGGTGCTCATCTATAATCCCAGCACTCCAGAGAGTGAAGCAGGAGGATCCCTGTGAATTTAAGGACAGCCTGAACTATATAGCAAGACCCTGTCACAATTAAAAAAAAAAAAAAATTTTGTACCTGGAATTGAACCCATGGCCTTTGCACTGAGATTTATCCACAGACCTTTTTTATAAATTTTTTCTTTTGAGGCAACATCTTGCTAAGTCATCCAGGCTGGTCTTGAACTCAGTATGTAACCAAGACTGGCCTTGAACTCACTGTGATTCTCCTGCCTCTGCCTCTTGAGTGCCATCCAGCCCATTTTTTATCATTTCTTAATAGCTTTATTGAGATATGATTCACATGACATAAAATTCATCTGTGTTAATTGTATAATTCTAAAGATTACGTATTTTTAGTATATTTACAGATATGTGATGTCTCTTCACTTTGTTGATGGTTTCCTTTGCTGTGCAGAAGCTTTTTAATTTAATGTGATCCCATTTGTTGATTCTTTGTAATATTTCTTGTGCTTTCAGGGTTTTGTTTATAAAGTTTTTGCCTACTATGTCTTAAGAGTTTCAACTATTCTCTCTTTAGTCAGAGTAAGTGTTTCTGTTTCGATAATTAGTTCTCTGGTCTATTTCAATTTTAGTTTAGTGCATGGTGAGATATAAAGGTCCAGGTTAATCTTGGGCATGTGGAAAGCCAGTTTTCCCAGCACCGTATGTTAAAGAGTCTATCTTTCCTCCAGTACAGGTGTTTGGCCCCTCTGTCACATATAAGGTAGCTTAGTGTGCCTGGAGTTGTTTTTGCATCTTCTAATCTGTCTCACTGATGCTCAGGTCTGTTTCTTTTGTGGTCAGTACCATGCTGTTTTTATCACTATAGCTTTGTAGTATACCTTAAGTCTGGGATTGTGATGCCTCCATCTTGCCCTTGTTAGCCGGAATGCTTCCGCTATTCTAGGTCTCTTCTAGTTCCCTATGCATTTTAGTAGTTTTTTCTCTAGTGCTGTGAGCTATGCTATTGCTATTTTGATTGGGATTGCATTAAATCTGCATAACAGTTATTGGAGTATGTTCATTTTCTCTATATTGGTTCTGCCTATCCAGGAATAGGGGATATCTTTCCATTTTCTGATATCCTATTCGATCTCCTTTTTCAGAGTCACGTATTTTTCATTGTAGAGTTCCTTTACTTCCTTGGTTAGGTTAATTCTTTTTTTTTTTTTTTTGTGGGTCCCAGGGGTCGACCTCAGAACCTTGCGCGCCAGCAGATACCGGTGCCACTGAGTGATATCACCGGCCCTTTTTTCGTATGTGGGTATTGGGAGTCCAACTCAGGACATTGCGCTTGCCAGGCAGGCGCTTATGCCGCTGCGCTATCTCACCAGCCCTAGGTTAATTCTTAAGTGTTTCAGTTTTCTAAATGTTATTGTGAAAGGTATTATTCCCCTAATTTCTCTCTCAGTGAGTTATTGGTGTACAGGAATGCTATTGATTTTTGGGTGTTGACTTTGTATCCTGCTACGCTACTGAATGTGATTATTAATTCTAGGAGTTTTTTGCTGGAGTTTTTGGGGTTTTGGGGGTCTTTTGAATCATGTCATCAGCAAATAATGATAATTTAACTTCTCCCTTTCTTATCCATATTTCTTTTATAGTGCTACCTTGGTTCACAAACTTAATTCTTTTCATGATTCTGGTTGGGGAATTTGTTACACAATTCTGGTGGCAACTGAAATGCAAACATATGCAACTGGAATTTGTGGAATGAATTCTGTGATCAGAATTGTGGAAAGAATTAAGTTTGTGATCTGAGGTAGCAGTGTATTTCTTTCTCTTGTCTAATTGAGCTGGCTCATGTGTCCAGAACTATATTGAACAGGAGTGGTGATAGTGGGCATCCTTGTCTTGTTCTTGACTTTATTTTTTTTTTTATTATTTATTTTATTTTATTTTATTTTATTTATTTATTTTTTGTGCGTACTGGGGGTCGACCTCAGGACCTCGCGCGCCAGTAGGCGCCCGTGTTGCTGAGCGATATCACCGCCCTTTTTTCGTATGTGGGTTGCGGGAGTCGAACTCAGGCCCTCGCGCTTGCCAGGCAGGCGCCTAAGCCACTGAGCCATCTCACCGGCCCTGTTCTTGACTTTAAAGTGAAAGCTTTTTTAGATTTTTTTTCTCCATTTTGCACAGTGATGGCGAACCATTTAGAGACCAAGTGCCCAAACTGCAACCCAAAACCCACTTATTTATTGCAAAGTGCCAACACTGCAATTAAATCTGAATACTTGGGTTTTAGTTTAGGAAGCAGAATTATCTGATGATTCGCTGCTGGGGCAACTTGGTTTATGAGCTGACAGAGAGGGCTCTGTGCCCGGTATGGGTCGCATGCCATAGGTTCAGCACCACTGATTTAGTATAAGTTGGCTGTTGGCTTGTCATAGATGGCTTTTATCAGATTGAGATGAAGAGCTTTTTAAGAAAAAATAAAAGAAGACAATTCATTTGAAGGTGGGGGAAGGGAGACAGATGATAGACATCTATTCTGGATGGGTAGGGAGTATTTGAACATGAAATACTCTGAGATAGAGACCTTCTATTCTATTTTTCTTTAAGATTTTTATCGTGAGTGGGTATTGGATTTTGTCAAATGCTTTTTCTGTGTCTATTGAGGTGATCATGTGGTTTTTGTCCTGGCTTCTGTTAATGTGATATATTACATTTACTCTTTTGCTTATGTTGAACCATCCCTGCATCCCTGAAATAAGTCCTATTTGGTCCTGGTGTATAATCTTTTTCATGATTTGCTGCATTCTGTTTGTCAGTATCCTATTGAGAATTTTTGATTGGGCTGCAGTTTTCTTTTCTGGTTGGTCCTTATCTGGTTTTGGTATCAGGGTAGTGCTTATTTTTAGGAATGACTTCGGGGGTACTCCTTCCCTTTTGATTTCATCAGAGTTTGAGGAGCATTATGGTTTGGATTTAGATGTCCCCCCCAAAGCCTCATGTGTACATAGGTGGGACTTTATCAGAGGTGGCTGGATCTAGAGTGTGTGATGCTGGGATTAGGGGTATGTGATTATTAAATTAGTCCACTGATTGGTTTGGCACCACCTAATCCCAGTAGTCTGGATACAACATAAGGGACTTGTCTTGTCCCTTGCTTGCTTTTTTTTTTTTTTTTTTTTTGTATCAGGAATCAAACTCAGAACTTTGTGCTTGCCAGGCAGGCGCTGTGCTGCTGAGCTATATCCCCAACCCTCTTGGTTGTTTTGCTACCTTCTGCCCACCATGAAATGTTTCTCCTCTGCAGTGCCTGTCTGCTGTGCCACCCTGTGTTGGAGCCAGCCAATTATGTACTGAAACCTCTACAAACTGTAAGCTAAATAAATCTTTCCTCCTGTAACTTGTGGGTGTTGGGTATTTTGTTTCAGCAATGAGAAAAGTAACTGAAGACAAGGAGTATTGGTATAGATCTCTAAAGTTCTTGTACAGTTTGGCAGCCAGGTTCAAAATCTGTCACAATCTGGGCTCTTTTAGTTGGTAATTTTTTTTTTCTTCAATTTCATTGACTGATACTAGATTATTCCAGATTTTTGTATCTTCTTGATTCAGCTTTGGTAATTCATATGTATGTAGGAATCGGTCCATTTCTTCTCAATTTTTTAACTTATTAGAGTACTTGTTCTCAAAGTAGTTACCAATGGTCTTCTGGATTTCTGCATAGTTTCTTGGGATTTCACTCTTTTCTTTTCTTTTTTTTTTTTTTTTTTTTCTTGTGGCTACCGGGGGTTGACCTCAGGACCTCACGTGCCAGCAGGCGCCCGTGCCGCTGAGCGATATCACCGGCCCTTTTTTCGTATGTGGGTTCCGGGAGTCGAACTCGGGGCCCTCACGCTTGCCAGGCAGGTGCTTACACCGCTGAGCCATCTCACTGGCCCCACTCTTTTCATTTTTAATTGTGTGGATTTGGGTCTTTTCTTTCCTTATTTTGATAATTTTGGGTAAGGGTTTGTCTGTTTAATCTTTCAAAGAACCAACTCTTCAGTTCATTGATTCTTTGTATTGTCTTTTAGTCTCAATTGTATCAATTTTTGCTCTGATCTTTATAATTTCCTTCCTTGTACTAGTTTTGGATTATTCTTGTTTTTATAGAACTTTGAAATTCATCATTAAGTCATTTAATTGATCTTGTGGTGTTTTTCTGAGGTAGGAATTCACTGCTATAAACTTCCCTCTTAGGACTGCTTTCACTGAGTCCCATAGGTTCTGGTATGTCGTACTGGTATTATCATTTGATTGCAGAAACTGATTTCTTGTTTAATTTTATCTGTGACTCATTGGTTATTCAAGAGGGTATTTAATTTCCATGTGTTTGTGTAGTTCGGTGGCTTTTGCCACTGATTTCTAGTTTCATTGCACTATGATCTGATAATATGCATGGGATAATTTTGATTCTTTTGCATTTACTTAAGCATGCTCTATGGCAAGCGTGTGGTATATTTGGAGAAAGTCCTATGTGCTACTGAGAAGAGTGTGTATTCTGTTGTATAGAACTGTGTAGATAACTATTAAGTTGACTGATACTGGATTATTCCAGAGTTTTATATCTTCTTGATTCAGCTTTGGTAATTCATACATATGTAGGAATCTATCCATTTCTTCTCGATTTATTCAAAGCTTTGGTTCGACTTTTTTTTTTTTTTTTTTTTTTTTTTTTTGAAACTGGTCTTTCTATGTAGTTCAGCTGGCCTTGAATTCATTTATGTAACCCAGACTGGCCTTGAAGTCACGGCAATCCTCCTGCCTCAGCCTCCCAAGTGCTGGGATTATAGGGGTGCCCATGCCTGGCTGGTTCAACTCTTGATATTTCTTTGTTAATTTTTTGTCTGGTTGATCTATTTGTGGTAGTGGGGTATTGAGGTTCCCTCATTACAACTGTATTGGTGCTGATCTGGTTTTTCATATCCATTTGTGTTTGTTTTATAAAGTTGGGTGCACCAGTGTTTGGTGCATATATATCTATCAGTGTTTTCTCTTCCTGTTGAATTGTTCCCTTAACCAGTAAGTAGTGACCTTTTTGTCTCTTCTTATCAGTCTTGGCTTGAAGTGCACTTTGTCTGAAATGAGAATAACTATTACCTGAATAGCTTTTTCCCGGTTCCTGTTGCATGGAGTATTGTTTTCCATCCTTTAACTTTCGGTTTGTGAATTTGTTTTTGTGTTAAACATGTTTCTTGTATACAGCATATTGTTGGATCTTGTTTCTTGATGCATTCTGCTAATCTGTTCTTTTGATTGGTGGATTGAGGCCATTCACACTGATGGTAGAATTTACTGACATCCTTGTGATTATATTATTTTCCTGCTGTTTCCCTTTCGCTCCTTTCTATTTAATTGCTTGCCATGCCTAGTGAATTCATTCTATTGGGCTTTTTGGTCTGTCTGTCTGTCTGTCTGTCTTTCTTTCTTTTCCTCCTTCCTTCCTTCCTTCCTTCCTTCCTTCCTTCTTTTTTTTTGAGACAGGTTCTTGCTATAGAGTTCAGGCTGGCCTTGAACTTGTGGCGATCCTCCTGCCTCAGCCTCCAGAGTACTGGGATTACAAGTGTGTGCCCCGCCCAGCTTGGTATTCGTTTCTTCATTGGCTCTTTCTAGGATATCCTTGAGAATATTTTGGAGTGCTGGTTTGGTAGTCATGAATTTCTTTATTTGCTCCTTTTCATGGAAGCACAGTGGTACCTTGGTTTATGAACTTGTTTTACGATTTTGGGGAAGATGGATGTGTTTGTGTGGGGAAGATGGCCTTTTTTTTTAGCTGTAGAATTTTAATTTTAAGAATATAGCAAGTAGGGGCGGGTGAGATGGTTCAGTGGTGTAAGTGCCTGCCTGGCAAATGCGAGGTCCTGAGTTCGACCCCCGGAACCCACATACGAAAAAAGGGCCGGTGATATCGCTCAGTGGCACGGGAGCCTGCTGGCGTGCGAGGTCCTGAAGTCGACCCCTGGTACCCACAAAAAAAAAAAAAAAAAAAAAAAAAAAAGAATATAGCAATTAACAAATGGCAGTTACATAAAGAGGTATGAACAAAGGTGCTTATACGCCTAAACAAAATATTTTTCACATAGGCAATATACTGATGTTACAGCCAAACCACTGGTCCAGCTCATTAAGGTTAGTAGCTTCTGTAGAGTATGAATGGGTGGCCTTCCTATCTCAGCTTTCCCTATTCACTCCCCCCCCCATTTACTTTTAATTGTTGAGATTTTGTTGACACTTGCGGTACAACTCACTGCCGTGGGATAAACGCTCTTTCTCGGAAGAGGACTGCAAGTCTGTTAATATTAGCACCAGCAAGTAGAAGGATGCTGACATTACAGATCTAGGTTAAGAGTCTGGGATGCGTTGTGTTTGTCACCCAGTGTGGAGTTTGAGAACAGAAGCAGAATTCTGCTGAATGTTTTTGTTTGCAAACTGAATTCATGAACCATGGTTCATGAACCGTGGTATTACTGTATCTTAATTCTTCATCCATTTTGCAAGATAATTTTGTGGGATAACGTTAATCTGGGTTGGAAGTTGCTTTCTTTTAGGGACTGACACACTTTACTCCAAGCTTCCTTGGAGAGACTTTAGGGTTTGTGTTGAGAAGCTTGCAGTAATTCTGGTGGATTTTCGTTTATAGGTGACTTGTTTCTTTTGTCTAACAGATGTTAAGATTCTCTTCTTGTGTTGAATTTCTGGAAACCTGAGTGTTATGTCTTGGTGTAGTTCTTTCTGATCATGACTATTTGGGGTTTTGTATGCCTCCCTTATCTGTATGTCAAATTCTTTTCCATTCTTGGGAAGTTTTCTGCTACTAATTCTGTGAACAGGTTTTATATGCCCTTTGGGCTATCTTCTGACTTGTCATTCATTTCAATTAATCCTAGATTAGTCTTCTTTGCATCATCTAACTGTTTTGTGGATTTTTTCCTGGTCCCTTGCTATTTTAAGGAATCTCTCACTAGTAGATCACCAACCACAGCCCTGTCTTGTACGTCTGATATTCTGTCCCCTCATTGATTGATTCTGCTCCCTGTACTTTAAATAGAGTTTTTAACCACTCCGCAGTTTACCCTGAGCGTCACTTGGGCAGCACGCTTGTTTACATACTGACTATGCCAAACATCACCTGGACAGGTGTTATCAACCCATCGATTCTTGTATTGAATAAACTTGATAAAATTGACATTTTTTATATTTCCTATTATATTATCTTATTAAAACTAGCAAAAACTGCAATTTTTGGTCTTCCTGTATTTAAATAATTGGACTGGTAAGTGGTTAATATCCTGAATATATATTTTTTTACTTTTTTTTTTTTTTTTTAGACAGGGTCTAGCTATGTAGTTTAGGCTGGCCTCAAACTCTCACCAGTCCTCTTGCCTCAACCTCCCAAGTGTTGGGAGTACAGGGTGCACCTGGCTTGGATTTCTTTTTTTTTTATTTTTTATTTTTTAATTTTTTTTTTTTTAAGACAACAAGTAAATATTCTCATGTATTAACAAACTCAAGCACTAGAGAATGTACAAATACCTTTTGGAGAAAAATATTACTCAGTATAAGATTAAGCCATGGAAAAGCTAGGTAAAAATAGAAGACTAAGGAATGGAATAGTCACAGTGAAATTGCATTTTCCTTTTATTTATTTATTTTTCCAGTGATGATTCTTTTTTTTTTTTTTTTTAAAGACAACAAGTAAACATCCTCATATTAGCGAATGTACAAATACCTTTTGGAGAAAAATATTACTCAGTATAAGATTAAGCCATGTAAAAGCTAGGTAAAAATAGAAGATTAAGGAATGGAATAGTCACAGTGAAATTGCATTTTCATACTAGGGAGACAATACGATGTTTACAGATGTGCATCCGGTTTATTTCACTTGTGAGTATTTTCTCCAGTTGCATCCATTTACCTATAAAAGTTTCCAGTTTATCTTTCTTTATGGCTAAGTAGTACTCCATTGTATAGAAATACCACATCTTTTTTATCCATTCCTCGGTTAATGAGCATTTGAGTTGTTTCCACGATCTAGCTATTACAAATTGTGCTGCTATAAACATGGGTGCACATATATCGCTGTGGTACGATGTTTTTAATTCTTCTGGGAAGATACCCAGAAGGGGAATAGCTGGGTCAAATGGGACCTCCAATCCTAGTTTTTTGAGGAGTCTCCACATGGATTTCCACAATGGCTGCACCAGTTGATACTCCCACCAACAGTGGAGAAGGGTTCCTTTTTCCCCACAGCCCCTCCAGCATTTGTTATTAGTTGACTTCTTGATAATAGCCATTCTTTCTGGGGTGAGATGGAATCTCAGTGTTGTTTTAATTTGCATCTCTCGAATGACTAGTGATGTTGAACATTTTTTCATATATTTATTTGCCATTTGTATTTCTTCATCTGAGAAGTGTTTATTCATCTCAGATGCCCATTTTTGGAGTGGGTCTTTAAATTTGGGAGGTCTGATTTTTTTGAGTTCTTTGTATGTTCTCGATAGTAATCCTTTGTCTGAGGAACAGCTGGCAAACATTTTTTCCCATGTTGTGGGTTGTCTCTTCACTCTGTTGGTGGTTTCTCTTGCTGTGCAAAAGCTTTTTAATAAGATGAGATCCCAGTTGTTGATTCTTTGTGATACTTCCTGTGCGATGGGGGTTTTATTCATAAAGTCTTTGCCTACACCAGTGTCTTCAAGAGTTTTACCTATTCTATTTTCCAGGAGATTTAATGTTTCTGTTTTAATATTAGTTCTTTGATTCATTTTGAATTTAGTTTAGTGCACGGTGAAAGATATGGGTCTAATTTTAATCTTCGGCATGTGTAGAGCCAGTTTTTCCAGCACCATTTACTAAAGAGGCTATCTTTCTTCCAGTGAATGTGTTTGGCACCTTTGTCAAAGATAAGGTGGCTTAGTATGTCTGGAGTTGTTTCTGCATCTTCTAATCTATTCCAGTGATCTTCAGGTCTGTTTTTTTTTTTTGCCAATACCACGCTGTTTTTATCACAGTAGCTTTATAATATAATATAATTTCAAATCAGGGATTGTGATGCCCCCTGCCTTGCTTTTGTTGCCTAGAATTGCCTCTGCTATTCTAGGTCTCTTCTGGTTCCAGATGAATTTTAGGATTGTTTTCTCTAATTCTGTGAGATATGTTGTTGGAATTTTGATCGGAATTGCATTAAATCTGTATAACAGTTTTGGAAGTATGGCCATTTTCACTATATTGGTTCTTCTGACCCAAAAGCAAGGGACATCTTTCCATTTTCTGATAGCCTCTTCAATCTCCTTTTTCAGAGTACTGTAGTTTTCAGTGTAGAGGTCCTTTACTTCCTTTGTGAGATTGATTCCTAGGTATTTCATTTTTTTGGATGTTATTGTGAAAGGTGTTGTTTCCCTAATTTCTCTCTCAGTGAGTTTGTTATTGGTGTACAGGAAGGCTATTGATTTTTGAGTGTTGACTTTGTATCCCGCTACACTACTGAATTTGCTTATTAAATCTAGCAATTTTTTAGTGGGAGTTTTTGGGGTCTTCTACGTAGAGTATCATGTCATCTGCAAATAATGATAATTTAACTTCTTCCTTTCCAATCATAATTCCTTTTATTTCTTTCTCTTGTCTAATTGCTCTGGCTAAAGTTTCCAGGACTATGTTGAATAAGAGTGGGGACAGTGGACATCCTTGTCTTGTTCCTGATTTTAGAGAGAAGGCTTTCAGTTTTTGTCCATTGAGTATGATATTGGCTGTTGGTTTGTCATAGATAGCTTTTATCAGATTGAGATAAAGACCATCTATTCCAATTTTCTGTAGGGTTTTTATCATGAAAAGGTGCTGGACTTTGTCAAAAGCTTTTTCTGCATCTATTGAGATGATCATATGATTTTTGTCCTTGGTTCTGTTAATATGGTGTATTACATTTATTGATTTATGTATGTTGAACCATCCCTGCATCCTTGGGATGAATCCAACTTGGTCATGGTGTATAATCTTCTTGATGATTTGCTGCATTCTGTTTGCCAGTATCTTATTAAGGATTTTTGCATCTATGTTCATTAGGGAGATTGGTCGGTAGTTCTCTTTCTTAGTTGGGTCCTTCTCTGGTTTTGGTATCAAGGTAATGCTTGCTTCCAGGAATGAATTTGGGAGTATTGCTTCCCTTTCATTTCATTAAAGAGTTTGAGAAGTAGTGGTGTTAGGTCTTCTCTAAATTTCTTGTAGAATTCAGCAGTGAATCCATCAGGGCCTGGGCTTTTCTTTCTTGGGAGGTTTTTAATTACATCTTCAATTTCATTGATTGTTATTGGTTTACTTAGGATTTTTATATCTTCTTGGTTGAGCTTTGGTAATTCATACGTATCTAGGAATCTGTCCATTTCTTCTGCATTTTCCATCTTATTAGAATACAAGTTTTCAAAGTAGGTATAGATGATCTTCTGGATTTCTGCAGGGTCCATTGTGATATCACCCTTTTCATTCTTAATTGCCTGGATTTGAGTACTTTCTTTCCTTTTTTTAATAAGGTTGGATAAGGGTTTGTCGATTTTATTTAATCTTTCAAAGAACCAATTCTTTGATTTGTTAATTCTTTGTATTGTTTTTTTAGTCTCCAATATGTTAATTTCTGCTCCGATCTTTATAATTTCCTCTCTTGTACGAGCTTTTGGCTTAGCCTGCTCTTCTTTTTCTGGAAGTTTTAGGTTCACCATTAGGTTGTTTATTTGTGCTTGCTCTGTTTTCCTGATATAGGAATTTAATGCTATAAATTTCCCTCTCAGTACTGCTTTCATTGTATCCCATAAGTTCCGGTATGTTGTACTGTCGTTATCATTCAGTTGCAGACACTGTCTAATTTCTTCTTTAATTTCATCTGTGACCCATTGGTTGTTCAGTAGGGTGCTATTTAATTTCCATGTGTTTAGCAAATTCTTGTGGTTTCTTTTGCCATTGATTTCCAATTTCATTGCACTATGGTCTGATAATATACATGGGATAATTTCAATTCCTTTGCGTTTACTTAAGCAGGTTCTATGAGCTAGTATGTGGTCTGGTTTGGAGAACGTCCCATGTGCAGCTGAGAAGTATGTATATTCTGATGTTGTGGGGTGGAACACTTTGTAGACATCTACTAAGTCCATTTGTTCCTAAGTTTGGTTCAGTTGTAATATTTCATTGTTGATTTTTTTGTCTAGTTGATCTGTCTTTTTGTGACAGTGGAGTATTGAGATCCCCCAATACAATTGTATTAGTGGTTATTTGATTTTTCATGTCCATTAATATTTGTTTTATATAGTTGGGTGCACTGGTATTTGTTGCATATATATTTATGATTGTTATCTCTTCCTCTTGGATTGTTCCCTTTACAAGGATGTAGTGACTTTATCTCTCTGAATCATTCTTGGCTTGAAATTGACTTTGTCTGCAAAAAGAATAGCTACCCCTGCTTTTTTCTGGGTTCCTGTCGCATGGAGTATTGTTTTCCATCCTTTGACTTTCAGTCTATGAATTTCTTTTTGAATTAAATGTGTTTCTTGTATACAGCATATTGTTGGATCTTGCTTCTTGATCCACTTTGCCAGTCTGTGCCTTTTGATTGGTGAATTGAGACCATTAACATTAATGGTTAAAACTGATATGTATTGACTTATCCTTGTCATGTTATTTTCTTGTTGTTGGCTCCCCCTCTTTTAATTTTTATTTTTCCCTCCCTCTCTTTAATTATTTGCTCTGCCTGGTGGATTCCTTCTGTTGGGGTTTCTGGAGTTGTAGTCCTTGTTATCCCTTTCTAGAATGTCCTTGAAAACGTTTTGGAGTGCTGGTTTGGTGGTTATAAATTTTCTCAGATGTTCTTTGTCATGGAAGTATTTTATTTCTCCATCAGTTTTGAAAGACAGTCTCACGGGGTAAATCAATCTAGGTTGAAGATTATTTTCCTTTAGAACCTGAAATACATCATTCCAAGCTCTTCTTGACTTGAGGGTTTGTGCTGAAAAGTCCTCTGTGATTCTGATGGGCTTTCCTTTATAGGTGATTTGTTACTTTTCTCTAACAGCTTTTAAGATTCTACTCTTTTTTTTTTTTTTTTTTTTCAGTGTCTACAATAAAATTTTATTTTAATATAATCTAAACACATACCATTTAGAAAATACCAAGAAAAATTTATGTACAAGAGTTGATGCTATTGCATTTGGATAAAGCTGGCAAGTTCTTGCTACTAGCATAGCCCAGGAAACACCACCGAGGAAACCTAATATATTGGAATAGATGTTGTGGCGTTTGGCCCACAGTTTGATAGCTCTCAGAGTTAACCTGAAGTTGTCAATGTTTGGTACTAGATGTAAAATTTCATCGGTTACCCTGCAACCATTAAGACTTCTTATGCATCTTATATCTAAATTTTTAAGCAGACTGTCATCTCGTAGGTCCAAATCTTCTGGAATAGTCTGCAGTGCTAATCTTGCAAACAAAATATCAATCTCTATCCCATCAAAACAGAGTTTGATGACTGGTACAAATGCCTCTTCAACAGCTCTTAAATCTTTTACTTCTTCCTGTAATTTCAATTTATCATAGAATGAGGTGAAAAAGTCACTTCGATCAACATGTCTCGGTGCAACACATAATGCATCAATATCGGCACCTTTTGTATGTACTCCTAATCTGTAAGATCCAAATGTAAAAATTTTTCCTCCAACATTTTCAATTACAGATTGTGGAAGATTCTTGCTTTCACTGATTTCTCGTATCCACTCTTTCACCAGGTTATTTAATTTCCCCAAAATTAAAATCCTGCGCTGCAGTTCTTCTTCCTCTTCAAAAACCCCAAAGGGCTTCAGAGTCTCAATGAGTTTCTGTGTCAGCACCCAGTCGGTCTCCTTGGGGGCTGCTAAGCTGATAGGCGAGGTGATGCCATAGTGCTTCTGCGGCGGCTGCGTCTGTTGTGATCCCTGTGTTGTAACTGGAAACGGCATCGTCTCCTGCGCCGGCACTGCCTAATCACTTCCCCCCCGCAACCGCTGCCGCCGCCGCTGCCGCCCTGGGCATGATCCACTGAGGCGGGAGGGAGAGGGAGCCTGCCTCAGCCGTGGGTCCAACCAAGATTCTACTCTTAAGTTGAAGTTCTGGAATCTTGTCTATGATATGCCTGGCTAAAGATTTTTTTTGATCATGGCTAATTGGAGTTCTATAAGCCTCACTTATCTGAACATCAAATTCTTTTTCTGTACCAGGGAAATTTTCTGTGATAATGTCTGTGAACAGTGTTCTGATGTCTTTTATGCTATCTCCTGCTTTTTCATTGACTCCAATCAATCTTTTTTTTTTTTTTTTTTTTTTTTATTTTAAAGAGAAGAAAAAACAAAACAAATCAAAAGAAGAACAAATTTTCAAAACAACATGATAGGAGGGTAACAATGGTTAATACATTACGTATTACTATCTTTAAGTTAGTTATTCAGGACACCAGACATTAGCATTCAACTGTCCAAACATTATTGGCACAAACCTTACTCTTCAATGAACTAAGTAAAAATGGTAGTGTATCTATCTTAACCATCTTATATATAAATATATATATACAATTTTTTTTTTCCCTTTCCCTTCTTTCTTTTCCCTATTCCAGTCTCTCTTTCCTTTTGACCAGTTTCTTTTTGATTCACCATATCTATTGTACATTTTGGATCTTATTTACTCTTTCAGTTTCTCATACTAGAGAGATAATACGATGCTTACACATGTGCTTCTGGTTTATTTCACTTATGAGTATTTTCTCAAGTTGCATCCATTTACCTATAAAAGTCTCCAGTTTATCCTTCTTTATGGCTGAATAGTACTCCATTGTATAAAAATACCACATCTTTCTTATCCATTCCTCAGTTGATGGGCATTTGGGTTGTTTCCAAGATCTGGCTATTACAAATTGTGCTGCTATAAACATGGGTGCACATATATCGCTGTGGTACGATGTTTTTAATTCTTCTGGGAAGATGCCCAGAAGGGGAATAGCTGGGTCAAATGGGACCTCCAACCCTAGTTTTCTGAGGAATCTCCACACTGACTTCCACAGTGGCTGTACCAGTCGACACTCCCACCAACAGTGAAGAAGGGTTCCTTTTTCCCCACAGCCCCTCCAGCATTTGTTATTAGTTGATTTCTTAATAGTAGCCATTCTTTCTGGGGTGAGATGGTATCTCAGTGTTGTTTTAATTTGCATCTCTCGAATGACTAGTGATGTTGCACATTTTTTTGTATATTTGTTTGCCATTAGTATTTCTTCATCTGAGAAATGTGTATTCATCTCAGATGCCCATTTTTGGTGACTCCAATCAATCTTAAGTTATTCTTCTTTGCATCATCTAGCAGCTGCTGGATTGATCTTTCATTGTCCCTTGCTATTTTTAAGAATTCTTTCTTTTCATGATCACTAATTTCAAGCCTGTCTTCTATATCTGAGATCCTGTTCTCACATTGGCTTAATCTGCTACAAATACTTTCAATGGAATTTTTGTTCTCCTGGATATCTGCTTGAATCTGCTTTATGGAGTCCATTTCTTTCCTATGCTGAGCATTCATGGCTTCCATCATTTTCTTAAACTCGTCTATTTTTTTGTCTGTGTCTGCTCTAGCGTCCTTAAGCATGGTCTTCCTTGTGGACATTATTATCTGTGCAATTATCTGAGAAATTATTTCTGATTTAAATTTTTCCAGAACCTCATTTAGTTGCTTTGTTGTTACCACTTCAGAGCTGTCAGGTGGGTGGCTTTTGGTTTGTCCCACCTCACTGCCCCCTGGGTTTGCCTTTGGTGAACTGGATGTGTGGGGTTGCATCTTAAGTGTCCTCTCATTTTCTTTTCTTTAGTTTAATTCCTGTGTTGCTGTTTGTAAATTGCCTATGGTAGGTTGCTTTATTGCTAGTATTTCAAACTCTTAGGAGATGGCTACTTCTCGGAGGTATCTTCCAGGTGTAGCTTATTTTTGGGTTTTGAGCCTGCTGCAAGATCCTACCTCTTCAATTTGTTGGAGATAAGTTGCTGCCTGTTTGGCCCAGTCCTTGGTTCTTTGGTTCTGTGCCACAGTATTTTCTGTGATCCTTAGACAATCTCAGTCTTGGAATACCAGGAAGAAAAGCGCCAGTCAGTGTGTCCTTCTCGGCTGGTGCTTCTCTGTACCGCGGCATCTCGCGTTACTCTGCGGGAGTCCCCACTGGAGCCGTGGATGGAGTGGTGGCCGCCCTGAGTTCTGAGCTCAGCTGCCCCCCCCCACAATGGCGCCCGGCTAGTGGCTCTCTTGCGCGCCTGAGGGCTGGGTGTCAGCACTCACTGCCAGTCAGTCAGTGTGTCCTTCACAGCCGCTGCCGCTTCTCTGTACTGCGGTGTCTCGCGTTCCTCCGCAGAGGTCCCCGCTGGAGCCGTGGGTGGAGTGGCAGCCACCCTGTTTCAGGTTCAGCTGCTGCCCCCCCACAATGGCGCCCCGCTAGTCGCTCTCTGTGCGGGACCGCCAGGCGTCAGCACTCACCGCCAGTCAGTGTGTCCTTCACAGCCGCTGCCTCTCTGCACCGCTGCTTCCCGTGTTCCTCCATGGAGGCTCCTGGGGCACCGGCAGTCACCACGTATCTGCAGATTTGAACCTCTTCAGTCGCGTCGGGATTCCGGACAGAGGGAAAAGGCGCTGGAGGCCACCTCCTTTTTCTTTGTTGTAGTTTCTCTCTTCACTTTCTCCATGGGCCCCAAACTGCGCTTCAGATCTTTCCTGGGTCCATGGCAGCCACTTCCCTCTTGTCCTCTTCCAGTCACTATATTCCAGTGTCCGGCCGGCGACTTTTGGAGAGGTTCACTTCCTGCTTCTTACAGATCCGCCATCTTTTTTCCAGTCTTGCTTGGATTTCTTTTTGCATCTGTTTTATGAACTCCAGTTCTTTTCCATGTTTGCCTCTCATGGTTTGCATGTCTTCCTTTAGCTCCTGTTCTTCTTCTTCTTCTTCTTCTTCTTTTTTTTTTTTTTGTTCGTCTTTTTGAGACAGGGTTTCATTATGTAGTTAAGGCTGGACTTGAACTCACTTTGTAGCCCAGGGTGTCCTTGAGCTCCCAGTGATCCTTCTGCCTCAGCATCCCGAGTGCTGGGATTACAGGCATGTACCTTTATTTCTTTATTAGTATTTTCTCTAGACTCACTAGTGATTTGTTTTATTACAGTCATTGTATCTTTAATTGCCTGTGCAATTATCTCTACTTTGAATTTGCAAGCTTCTTATTGATCCATTTTGTTACTTCCACTTCCACCATTTCAGATATTTTGGTTGCATGGCTTTTGATTTGTTCCCTTTCAATGCCCGTTCAGTGTGTTTTGGGGATGTTGGGAGCTTTGGGGAGGGATTTTGCTTGTTTTCTCATTTGTTTGTTTGTTTTTTTGTGTGGAGGCCTGGAGATTGTTTATTGTGGGTAGCTTTCTTGCTAGTATCGAGACCTCTTTAGCTAATGTCTACTTTTCAGAGATGTCCACTAGGCACTGTCTATTGGGCTCTGGGTCTGTCCCAGGATCCAGCCTCCTCCATTTATTAGGGAGGGAATGTTGCAGCATATTTGGCCCTGTGCCCAGTGTTTTGGTATTGGACTGTAGTATTGTTTATGATCCCCAAGCATACAGAGATATTGGCACACAGAGGAGCTCAACTGATAGCAACAGTTATGCCACCCTCGGTTAAAGGAGCAAAATCAGCAACAACAATTGCAGAAAATACAAAGTAGAGAATGACACACTATAATAACTAACACTGTACCCACCTTTAACCATAGAAATGAGATCTATTGTTATAGTACTAATTTCAAGAGAAATCGGATATTTACCTACTGTAACTATCTACTCAAGAGCAATTTTACCTACATTCAGAATAGAACAGTGTCAAGCGCAGTAAAATATAGTTAGGTATCCACAGATTCATGAGGGTGAAGGGCTATCCACTTAAGGATAAGACATGAGCATGAGGCATGCAGAAAAAAGATAGAAAAAAATAGATTTTCAAAGTAAGGAAGCTGGGCGTGGTGGCGCACACCTGTAGTCCCAGCACTCAGAAGGCAGAGGCAGGAGGATCGCTGTGAGTTCCAGGCCAGCCTGGGCTACATACCGAAAACTTGTCTCAAAAAACCAAAAAAACAAAAACAAAAACAAAAAACATAAGGAATGGAAGATGGAAAGCAGGCGGTAAGGTTGATGTAAGGTCCTATTAAAGAGTAAAAGAAAATTAGTAGTAGTGGATAGCATTAACAGAAAAACCAACGAGGAAAAGAATAAGGAATAGAGATTAAACTCGAGGAAAAATATGAGAAAAAATACTAAGGAAACAAGTTGAAAGAGAGAAAAAAGGAAGACGTATTCAAAAAGGTAAACAACACAATAATTAAAAGGGGGAACAAGAAAATGGGTGATAAAACTCCAAACTCCACCAAAAGAAAATGATAATAAAAATAAATATCAACGAGAAAACTAAAAAACTGAGTCAAACAAGAGAGAAAAGAAGAAAAAATTCCTCCGTGTCTCCAGAAGCGCGTTTTCTCCCAGAGGCTGCGTCTCCAGTCCCGAGACACAGTCCCCTCTGCCCCTCGGCATCGCCCGGGCTCGCGCGGGACCCGTCTGTTCCGGGGTCCCGGGTGGGTGAGCCGCGTGTGGCAACCGTGGAAGCGGGCGCGCAGGTCCAGGGAGGGCTGGGGCGTTGGCCCCTGGGGCTCCTGGCCCGGGTTCCCGCTGATGTATAATATTCCAGCGTCCTTGGGGCCAGCTCAGAACTTCTGCCAGGTGGGGGCTCTGCACGCCCCGGTGAGCCCCGACGGATGTGGGAGATGGCGGGGCCCAGGAGGCTGCAGGGCGCTGGCTGGGGCCTCGGGGGGTCCAGGCGGACCTCCGCCCTCGCTGCGGACCAGGCGGGCGGACTCTGCCCGGAGGGGCGGGGGTGCCGCGGGCGGGGGCGCGCGGAGCGGCGCGAGTGGGGACCCGGGCGCCCGGGACGGTGCCGGACGCCAGACGAGGTCTCGGGGTCTCGGGCTGGCGCAGGCAGTGAGCGCGGCGTGGGGCGGCCACTCGGAGCGGATGGGTCCCTCGTGGGCGTGGGGCAAACTTGAGGCTGGGCGCTGCCTCGGGGTGGCCCGGAGCCAGCAGCGTGACGCCAGACACGGAGGGGTTCACCCGCTGCTCCGCCCGCGGCCTCCGCTCCGCGTGGGGAGGGAGCCCAAGTGTGCGGAGTCGCTGCGGGGAGGACGCCCGGGCCGCAGCCCCCGAGTGTCGGGGGGGGTACCGTGGGGGGCCCTGCACCCGGAGTCTGTGCTGGGTCCCCGCGCCGGTTCCCCGCCCACGTGGGAATTCCCCAGGCGGCTTCCTGGGTGGGTGCGGACCCTGTAGACAGCCCTGGTGACGCCGCCCGCCCTTCAGCTCCTGCGCTATGTTCTTGTGATCCGCGAGTTTCTTTTCCGTGTGGGGCGGAGTCCTTCCCTCAAGGCCTGTGATTTCGGGTGACCTCTCTTCAGCCACGTGGGTCCCGGCTGCCCTGAGGTGAGCAGCTGTACTTGGCCTGGGCCCTTGCACCCAGCCAACCACACAAAGGACTCAGACTTCTAAAACCTGAACCAGAATAGTGTGGGGCATTTGTCCCAGCCACAAAGGAAGTGCCTGAGGCAACCCTGAAATATTTTATGACGTTCTTTTATCTCTCTCGCGAATCAGCCTCCTGCCTCAGCCTCCCAAGAGGTGCGATCACAGGTGTGCACCACCATGCCTGCAGTTTTTCTTCACTAACAGTCAAGCACAGTGGCACATTCCTGTAATCCCAGCTACTTGGGAAGCTGAGGCAGGGAGGACTGTTTTAACCCAGGAGTCTGAGGCCAGCCTCAGTAGCTTAGTGAGACCATGTGCCGAAGTAAAATTTAATAGGGCTGAGGATAGTATTGCTCAGTGACAGAAATATAAAAGTAGAAAATTCAAGACTCCATAATCCCACTCTTATATAAACAACTACAGAATTACAGGCAGATTTAGCCATGAATACCAACAAATGAATAAATACGTGAAATGGAAAGAACTGTACTTATAAGATCTTTTGCAAAAACTGAACAGTGAACATGGATTCAATCGAAATTGTAACATAGCCACATAGGGGAGATGGAGGAAGCCAAAGGGGGCGTATGATGGGCTGGAAAATCCTCTGCCATCCTTTTATGAATCGATAGAAGTATATGCATTTTAGAGCAGTGCATATATATAAAAAAGCAATGGGAAGTGGTTGCTTTTGTGAACAGAATTTGGGATTACAGGCAAAGTAGATAGGTACGTACTGTGTTTGGTTATATTTTACAGCTACTTTACATTTTATGGGTGTCATTTTTTCTTTTTTGGTTTTTTGAGGCAAGGTTTTGCTCTGTAATTCAGCAGGCCTTGCATTCACTACGTAGCCCACGCTGGCGTGGAATTCATGATATCGTCCTCCCTCAGCCTCCCAAGTACTGGGATGACAGGTGTGCACCCCCACGCCCAGCTATTTTATGTCTGTCTGTTTTTGAGACAGGTTCTCTCTGTATAGTTCAGGCTGGCCTTGAGTTCACTATCCCAGGCTGGCCTGGAATTTGCAGTGATCCTCCTGCCTCAGCCTCCTGAATGCCGGGAGTACAGGTGTGTGCCACCACACCCGGCTTTGGGTACTTTATGGATATTTATCACTTACATACATCGAGATTGGGATAAAGCTAAAAGAAGTAAAGTAATGAAGCACCCACATTTAAAGACAACATTCTTTTGAAAAATTTATTGACAGTACTATTAACAATGAACCACTTATTTCTCAGTTCTTATGAAGTTTTTGTTTTAAAGATTGTCTTTCAAGAGTGCTTACAAAAGAGTGAGACATCACTAAAGCATTTACACTGAAGTTTTCAAATAAATAATTTTAATACCTACCTTTTCATGGAATAACAACAGCACTACCATCGTAGTTTTTGTTTTTATTAAAATTAGTTCTTTTTAAGCTTATTACTAACAAATCCTGGGTTTTAGTACAGGTAGAGTATCCCTTATCCAAAATACTTGGGATCACCCAGATTCGGAGATGCTCACCTTCTAATCCCAGCACTCAAGAGGCTGAGGCAAGATTGCCACCAATTTGAGGCCAGCGTCGGCTACTATACAGTGAGTTGAAGGCCAGCATGAACTACATAGGAAGACCCTATCTCAAAAACAACCACAGGGCCGGTGAGATAGCTCAGCGCATTAAGCACCTGCCCGGCAAGCGCGAGGTCTTGAGTTCGACTCCCAGAACCCACATAAAGGAAATAAAATGGGCCGGTGATATCGCTCAGTGGCACAAGCGCTTGCTGGCAAGTTCGAGGTCCTGAGGTCGACCCCCGGTACCCACATTAAAAAAAATAAAAAATAAAAAAAAAATTGCACCCACAAGTATTTTGGAATATGTACATATACATATGTGGTATTTTGGGGACAGAACCTCAGTCTAAGTATGAAATTCATTTATGTTTTATTTATACCTTATGTACATACCCTGAAGTCAACTGGACACAGTAATTTTCATAATGCTGCACATGAATCATAGTTGGATGGTGTGGCATTTTCCACTCGAGCCATTATGCTGGTGCTCAAAGTTTTGGATTTTAGAGCATTTTGGATGTTTAGATTAGAGATGTTAAGTCTCTACTATGCCATGGCAAGGGAGAAATAACGATTTTTTTTTTTTTTTTTGTACTGGTGATTGAACCTAGGACCTTCGCACTGAACTACATTCTCGGTGTAACTTTTCAAACTGTTTATTTTGACACAGGGTTTTGCTGAATTGCTAAGTTGCCCAGGCTGGACTTGAATTTACAGTCCTCCTGCCTCAGCCTCCCAGAGTGCTGGGATTACAGGAGTTGCCACAGTGCCCAGCTCTAAACACAATAATTTAAAATATTATGTTTCGTATTCTGTGTACTTTTTGTAGTACAAAATACTATTTGGTCATCAGTGTCCTTGTACGCAAATACTTTGTACTGCGCATGGTTTTCATTTTACTGACATTTGCAGTGCACAACTCTAATCACTAAGTTCTTCCTCATCACTGAAGTATGTGCTCTTCTTTATCCTCAGGCGCCGTGAATCCTCGGAGCTTAAAGGGCCCCCTGCACTGTGTTTCCATTTGTTTTGTTCTTCCATCTTGGCTTGCTGGAATAGGATTCAGAACACCAAACTAAACGAGCTTTTATTTAGGGTGCATTCATTTCTACACGGTGACATCACAATACAACACCACCACCCCGCCCAAGCAGACAATGAGTCTCCCCTGACGCCATTCTGACCCCATCACAGTGTTGCTCAAAGTCATCCCTGGCAGTGTTTGGGAGTGTGCAGAGCTTGGCGTGGTGCCGAGGCCTCTTGGGTGCAAGGTCAGTACTGTACTCTTGAGCTATACCAATTCTGGGCCTTTTTTTTTTTTAAATTTTGAGAGAGGGTCTTACTTTGAGTTCAGGCTGGCCTTGAACTCAGTATGTAACCCATCTGGCCTGAAACTTGTGGCGATACTCCTGCCTCAGCCTACCGGGTGCACTGGGATTATAGGCACTTAATAATTAAATTTTGAGACTGAGTCTGGCCTTGACCTCTCGATCCTCCTGCTTCAACCTCCTTAGCAGCTGGGATTATAGGCACACATTCTCATGCGTGGCTGTCGCAGGCAACCTATCATTATGAAGATTACTGTTATTATCATTGCTATTATTTTTCCCATACTGAGGATTGAACCCAAGGGCACTCTACCACTGAGCTACATTCCCAGCCTTTTTAAGTTTTTATTTTGAGAGAAGGTCTCACTAAGTTTACCAGGTGGGACTTGAACTTGCAGTCCTCCTGCCTCAGTCTCCCTCACTGCTGGAGTCACAGGCATGTGTCACTATTTTTTTCTTTCTTGTGTGCAGGATCAAATCAGGGCCTCACAAATGCTAGAGGTCTTAACACCGAGCTACACTGCCATCCTAGGCAAGTTCTAGAAAATCTTGTTGATTGTATCAAACTCTATTTAGTCAAATAGTTCTCAATTCTGTAACAAAAACAGATAAGGTGTAGGGACAGAGCTCAGTGCAAAATCCCTGGGTTCAATCCCCCTTACTGTGTTTAAAAAAAAAAAAAAAAAAAAAGATTTATTAGAAGTGTCACGGGACCCTTGAAATCTAGAAAGAACAAATGGGAACTTTTCAAACTGGTGTGGTGGTGCACACCTATAATCCCAGACCTCGTGAGGCTAAGGCAGGAGGATCTCTGTGAGTTCAAACCAGCCTGACTTCCACAGGGAGACGCTGTGTCAAACAGCAAAAAACAAATTAAAAAAGAAAAAAAAAAAAAGAGGCGAGGGACTTTTCACACACCACGCCCTGAGATCTTCTCAAACTTAGGAGATGAAGGGAAGGACAGAAGTTGCCATGAGGACTAAAATACAGGACCTTACAAAAGAACACTTTACTGCAAAAAGAAAGGAAACAAACCAACAAAGAAACAAAGCAAAGGTCAGGGGTAGAGCACTTGCCTAGCAGGCAAGCGGCCTTGGGCCTGAGCCCCAGCCCCGCCAACGCAATCCACTTGGTACCTGGCACGCGATGGCTTGGCTGAGGCTGTCCAGAGCAGGGTCCTCCCCCTCATCTTCACTTCCTGCTGCGTCCTCACTGCTCAGTGGGGAGAAACAGCAGAATGTGAGCAGCCGGCCACACACGCAGCAGCACGCTGAAGTGCTCGGCAAGAGCAGATTACTCACACTTCTTCCGGTTCGGCGGTTTTCTTTTTCTTCTTCTTTTCTTTCTTCTTTGGAGGCTCACGTTCTCCGAGCATATTCTTCGGACAGGCGTAACTTAAGTATCCACTTTCCTTTTGTTGTGCATTGGAAAGAAAAAGAAAGATACTGTATTTGTTAGAGAATGTATCTAGAGACGCATTTCCCACCCAGTTGCTATGGCACCCGCCTGTAGTCCCAGCAGCTTGGGAGGCTGAGGAAAGAGGTCGCAAGATCGATGCACAGCGCGCTGGGTTTGATCCTCAGTCTAAAAGATAATAATCATAAATTCCCAAACTGTGTTTCAGAATAACGGTACACCAAAAATGTTAACATATCCTATATTGAAAAAGGTTTACTAGCAAAATAACTTGGGGAAAAACCATGATAAATAAATGTAAACAGTTTTTGGGGGAGATTAAATATAAAAATGTTAAGTAGAGAATGACAAATTGAGTGATCCCTAAGCAAAGGGAACAAACTGACAGATTCTTCGGGGGCAGCGGTGGTGAAGCTACAGGTGCTGCAGCGGGCTGTGGGTATCGCTGACAGGTCTAAGAGGGTCGCCGTGACTGATCGAAGTTCTCTCAGATAACTTCATCTTTCACGTGAACATGAAGACCGAGGAACAATTCTAATCTGAACACAACTACCCCTTATCCCTTTTAAAAGTTTATTTATTATTTATTCAATTTTTGGGTTGATGTTCTTCCTTTTTTTGCTTTTGGTTGAGATAGGGTCTTGCTGTGTATCCCAGGTTGGCCTTGAACTTGAGATTTTTCAGCCTCGGCCTCCATGCCCAACTCTTAGGTGTATTTTCAGTGTTTATTTATTTCTTTAGGTGGTGGTAACTGAACCAAGGCTTTGTGCATGCTAAGCATGCCTCCTTTCTAAAACTTTAGAAAACATCCTTTCAAGAGGACTTAGAGTCGATAGGAGCTGACAGTGTGCAGCTACGCCATTGTTCGCTCCCTCTTTGCAGCCATCTGCGTTTCGTCGTCTGCAGATTACATGTATGTGTATATAATTTGCTTGGAGAAGGGGTCTTGCAGTGTCATCTGGGCCGGCCTTGCATTCTCGGTCCCCCGAGTAGCCAGGGTTGCAGGGTGTGCACTGCGCCTGGCTGTGTATGAGTCTTTGTTGGGTGGGGAACGGGAGCGGAGAGTGATAGTGGGAAAGGACCCCAGCCATTTCCTCCTGGTGACTCTGCACCTAGGACAGTGTCTCTCACTAACGCTCTCTCCAGCTGCCCACTGGCCTCTGGACTGAGTTTCTTCAGTATGTTACAAAGTCATTTCAGAAAGCTGCAGCTGTGAGAGACAGACTGAAATGCTCTTGGAACCATTACGGCGTCGTAGAAGACTCATCTCTGGCTGTGCATATCTTCTTATCACTGAAACCTTGAGTGGGTAACAGTAGATCATGAGACACAGATAAGAAAATGGAGGCCCAGTTCAGTTAGAAAACATTAGCAATACTAGCGGGAAAACAATTCCAAACGGCCGAGTATGTGTTGCATGCCTGTAGTCCCGGCTACTTGGGAAGCTGAGGCCAGGAGGATCACTCAAGTCCATGAGCTTGAGACCTACCTGGGCAACATAGTGAGAATGCATCTCAACAACAAAAATTCAATGCCTGATATGTCGCAGAGGGTGGGACATATGATAATGGTGCTCAACTGTGACGCTGGACACTGGCCGAATGTCACAGAAACAGGCAGCACCCGATTGACAGACACTGAGGAGTCATTAGAACCTTTCCAGACATCTAAGTGAATAAATAACACCTTTCAGAAAACAGTTTTAAAGACTCAGAAACTAGACAAAAATACCACTGTATATTTACCTAAATAAATCTCATGTTGTTGTTTTTGCTGTCCTGGAGATTTAACCCAGGGCCTCAGCATGCTAGGCAAGCTCTCCATCTCTGAGCTACATTCCCAGGCCTAGGTTTTTGTGAAGTTTTGTTTTTGTTTTTGTGTTTGTTTTTGAGACAGGCTGGTCTTGAACTCATGGAGATCCTCCTGCCTCTACCTTCCAAGTGCTGGGATTACAGGCGTGTGGCACCACGCCTGACTTCCCAGGCCCAGGTTATGTTTCATTTCATCCTGTTTTCTCTGCCTGTTCTCTGTCTGTCCATCTCTTATGGTACTAGGGATTGAACTCTGGGAGTCTTTAAAAACCTGGGGGTGTAGCTCAGTAGTAATTTTTGAGATAGGATCTTGGTAAGTTGCCTAGGCTGGCATCAAACTTGCAATTCTACCGCATGATCCTGCCACAAATCTGGCATTGCAAGCCTGCACCACTGCATCTCATATACATTTCAATTCCACTTACTCAGATGAGCCTCTAAGTAAAACCACTTCCATTTCCTGGGTACAGCCCGCAAGAAGTTTTGGTGAACACCAATAAAAGACGGATGTGGGAAATACCTTAAAGTAAACTGCAGAGGATTTGGTGAAGTTTCAGCTGTACTCACCCCACATTTGTAACACTTAGATTTATCAAAGTAGTTTCGCCTTCAGATGAATTCAGCTGCTCTTCCATTGTCAATAGCAATGCTTGCCTTTATCACTCTACCAAATAACTAAACCAGAGAAAAATGTAAATGCAGAAGGTTGTATTTCACTGAAATCGAAAACTAGTAGTTTGATCTTATTCCCGCAAACCTTCAATTCCATCTGTGGGGTGGGTTAATTTAGCAACTGCCCTACTTATGACTGATAAAGTCTATCCTGCAGTATTTTCTTACATTCTGCCGGTGTTTTGGGAACCCAGTACAAGTTTGCCATAAGTTAGATATTCTCTGAGTCTACTGATATTCATCACATTTGAACATCCCCTGCATTTTCACATTTTTTTGGTCTGAATGAGTACAAAGTCTTGGGGCTTAAAAAAAAATTGATGCAAATGAATGGCTTACTTGTTGTTTATGGCTCTGGTGCAGTTTTGTGCAGAGTCTTCATCCAAAAACAATATAAGTGCAACCCCTTTACTCTTTCTCTTGTCTTTGTAACCCTGAAAGTATAAACAGAGTGAATTAAAAATAAGAAAGCAATAAATAAAACATATTAATACTTAAAAAGCTCAAGCTTTTTTTTTTAAAGGATTAAATAAACAATTGAAAAATAAGAGAAATACATAAAATCTAGCTATTTCTGGGCTGGTGATATAGCTCAGCATGATAAGTGCCTGCCTGGCAAGCGTGAGGTCCTGAGTTCAACTCCCGGTACACGCATTAAAAAAAAAAATCTAGCTATTCCTTGAAAGTCAGGGATATCAAGAATAATGGAAATAAGAAACTGATGCTGCTTTAATACAAGTAAGCACAGGAGTTAACTCATTAGGAGATAATCAGAAGTAGAAGGGTGGAGAGATTACACACAATGGATTCTTATTAAAGATGAAGCACAACTCTTTACTAATTTCCTCAACCTGATAGAAAAACAAAACAAACCTGAAACAAAACTTGAGGTATTGTGTTCTACACAAAAAGTGAAGTGATTTACTTAAATTACTTTTCTAAGATTTGAGAATCTAACTCTATTTGGAAGGAGGTACTGGGGACACAACCCAGGAGATTGGTAAAATACAACCCCATCCCTTTTTGAGAGATGGTCTTACTATGTAGCTCAGGATGCCCAGGAACTCACTATGTGGCCCAAGTTGGCCTGTAACTTGCTGTACTTGTGCCTCAGCCTTCCCGAATGCCGGGATTACAATGCACCACCATGCCTAAGCTCTTTATTCTTAGTACTGTTTTTCTTCTCTTTTTAATTTGTTTAGACTTTTTGTTTTTTGATTTTTTTAGACAGGGTCTCGCTGCATAGTTGAGGGTGTCCCTGAGGCTAGCCTCAAACTCAGGGTAATCCTCCTGCCTCAGCCTTCTAAGTTTGGGATTTCAGATGTGGGTCACCACACCTGGCTATTCTCAGTATTCTTTTGAAGCAGTTGCCTCCAGTTCAGTGGGTCTTAGCCCAGGTCCCGGTTATTTGAGTGAAAGGCAGGGTGATGAAAGAATAGGCCTTGCTCTTCTGCCTCTGGAATTTGCCTAGTGCTGGAGGTGTTGGCTAACCATGTGCCATTTAGTGTGGTTGAGGAACAGTGCTCGACGGGTTCTTTGGAGTAAAGGTGGATTCCAAGGCTGTGTCATAAAGTGCAAAGCTGAAGGAAACCAAAAGTTGGGGTATTGCACAAAAAAATGGACATCAGTAGGAGAGAGCTACCATCGGTCAAGTCTAGGAAAATGTGAGTACGAAAAAAAGTACAGTAAAGGTAGGAATTCTGTACCAGCAATGGAGTAGTAAGTGGGGGAGCAAGGAGAGCTCTGCTTACAGCAGAATGCCAATGGGTGACTGGTGAATGAACAGGGAATGCTGGTGTTGGAAAATCACTTTCTCATTTGATTTTTTGAGACAGTGTCTTGCCATATAGTTCAGACAGCCTCTGAAATCACTAGGTAGCTCAGGTGATCCTCCTGCCTCAGCCTCCCGTGTCCTGGGATTACAGGTGTGCATCACTGTACCTGGCTAGAAAATCACCTGTTTGCAACAACATGGTAGAGATTGGATCATGAAAGAAACAAAACATATTAAGTGCAAAATAATTTTTTTTTTTCCCCTGTTGGTACCGGGGGTCAACCTCAGGACCTCACGCGCCAGTAGGCACCCATACCGCTGAGCGATATCACCGGTCCTTTTATTGTATGTGGGTTCCGGGAATCGAACTCAGGACCTTGCGTTTGCCAGGCAGGCGCTTATGCCGCTGAGCCATCTCACCGGCCCCAAAATAAAATTTTTATGTGAGCAAGATATTTTTGCATTGTTTTAAGGGCCAGTGATATCGCTCAGCGGCACAAGCGCTTACTGGAAAGCATGAGGTCCTGAGGTCGACTCCCAGTACCCACATAAAAAAAAAAAAATTTCCTACACTGACATTATTTTATTTGGGTTTAAGTGAAGGTACATATATTGTACAGTCATGAACGAAATGGGTAAAAGGATGCCTCCATATAAACAGAAGTATGCTGTGTTCCCAGGTCTACTGCCTCTCCCTGCCGGGGTAAAGTGCATCACACCAAGGGTAAAGAACAAAAGATCTACTGAAACCAAGAAGGTGGAGGCGGTGACAGCAGAGGCGGTGGCGGCGGCGGCGGCGGCGGCGCAGCCAATAATTTCAGAGCAGCAGACAGACGACATAAAGAAAAGCATGGAGGAGTCTACAGTGCCAACTCCAGCTCCTGCGGGCGAGGGGGACCCGACTGCTCAAGTGAAAGGTGAGCCGAGAGAGGGCCTCCCCGAGACGAAGAGCAGACCGCACAGTGCTCAAGCAAAAGGTAAGGCTGGGGAAGAGGGCCAAGGCCCTGTGATAGACCCCGGGCCACCAGCCTGGGGGAACTGTTTTGAACTCACTGTTCTGGGGTTTTTGTAGTTCTGTTCTTTTCCCATTTTTCTTGTTTGTAGTGTTTTTCCTCTGTTAATTGTACCTAATTTTATTTACTTTTTATTTTGTCATTGGATTTTTTAATATCACCATTTTATTTTTAAAAATTTACACCATTTTCCCCTTTCCTCACCTTTTATATTTTTCTTACATGATTGGTACTTTTAACCTTTATTAATTTTTAGCCCTTTAGTTTACTCTATATTAGCCTTTTATTTTATATTATTATTATCCCTTTTCTTTCTATTGTTGGTGGTGGTAGAGCTAGTGCTCTACTGTTAATGGTGGTATAACTACTGAATTCAATTATTTTACCATGTCAATGTTGGGTTTGTATCTGTCATTGTTGTTAGTACAGTTTGAGTGGTGCTGGGGATCAAGTCCTAAATAGAAGGCAGGACACTAGCAGAACCTCATGTAAAAGCAGAAAAGATATCCATCTCAGCAAATGTACAAATCTCAAGAAAAAGAAGCATTGAAAAAAAGGCCATATGACTCCTTTGACAGTATCTAAACTTGTCAATAACTGAATGCAAAGTTGTCAAAGTAGAGTCGGCTGTGGTGGTGCACGTCTGTCATCCCACCCATCAGGGACACTAAGGCAGGAGGACTGCAAGTCAGAGCCCAGCCTGGGCAACTTAGTGGCTTAGTGAGACCCTGCCTCAAATTAAAAAATAAAAAGAGTTGGGGATGTAGCACAGTATAAAGGCCCTGCATTAAAGTCCAATACGCCCTCCCCCCATGGATGAAATGCTAAAGGTAGAATTCAAAGAACTGATTTCTAAAATGATTAATGACTTCAAACAAGACACAAATAAGTGAATGAATTAAGAATGCAGGATATGAAGGAGCCATGAAATAAAGATAGATTCTGAAGAGGAACCAAATAGTAACCTTGGAAATGGAAAGTGCATTAAGTTAAAAAACACTGAAAAAGCTCACCAACAGACTGGGTAAAATAGAAGGCCCAATTTTAGTACTTGAAAATAAGGTTGATAAATCATCACAGTCAGACACTAAAGAAGAAAAAAATAAGAACCAGACACCCAAGAACTCTAGGACACAGTTAAAAGACAAAACTTAGGAATTTTGGGTGCAGAAGAGGCCACCAAGGTTCAGAGTAATGGCCCAGAAAATCTATTCAATGAAATAACAGAAAACTTCCTAAATCTTGGGAAAGATGTGGACATCCAGGTACAGAATGCATTTAGAACTCCAAACAGGGTTGACTAGGAAAGGACTTCTTCACATCACATTATAGTTAAAATGTGAAGAGTACAGAACAAGAATATTGAAAGCTGCAGAAGAGAAACACCAAGCTACATGCAGAGGCAAACCTATAAGAAAACTGCAGGCTTTTCTGAAGAAACTCTAAAGGCCAAAAGTGCATAGAATGATGTATTTCAAGCCCTGAAAGAAAATAACTGCCTACCTTGCAAAACTATTCCTTCAAAATCAAAGGAGAAATAAAGACCTTTCAGATAATCATAAAAAAATGACCACTAAGCCAGCATTGCTGAAGATTACAAAAGAATCCTGCATATAGAAGAGGAAGAGCAGATCAGCTATTGAGAATTAGGATAGAATCAAACATTAGTAAAACCACAAAATGACAGCATTTACTATATACCTTGTATAATAATTCTGATTGTAAATGTTCTTAATTCTCTAATTAAAAGACAGTGGCAGACTGGTTTGAAAAACAATACTCGACTCTTTGTTGCCTGAAAGAAACTGACCTCACTAGCAGAGACATATACAGACTGAAAGTGAAAGGATGGAAAATATTCTCTGTAAATGGAAGCTGAAATCTAGCAGGAGTAGTTATACCTGACAAAACAGATTTCAAGACCAAATTAGAAGAGATAAGGAATACCATCACATATTGATAAAGGCAATTATGTAACAAGAAGATATAACAATTATAAATATATACACACTGAACACTGCTATGCTCTATTTCATAATATCAACACTACTTAACAAAAAAGGGCATATAAATCCCAATATAATAATAGGGCCTAACCCTAACCTTAAATATTACCAAGAGTATTTAGGCCAGAGCAAGAAAAAAAAAAAGGGATACAAATAGGAAGGAAGAATTCAAATTATCCTTATTTGCAGTTGATGTGATCCTGTAATTTTTTTTTTTTTTTTTTTTTTGTGGGTACCAGGGGTCGACCTCAGGACCTCGCAACGCCACCAGGCACCCATGCCGCTGAGCGATATCACCGGCCCTTTTTTCGTATGTAGGTTCCGGGAGTTGAACTCGGGCCCTCACACTTGCCGGGCAGGCGCTTAAGCCGCTGAGCCATCTCACCAGCCCCATGATCCTGTAATTAGAAACACAGACTCTGCCGAAAGAATTCTGATAGACAAATTCAACTTAGCAGTAGGACACAAAATCAACATTACTGTTTTTACACACTAATAATGAACTAGCTGAGAAAGAAATCAGGAAAATAATTCCATTCACAACTGTTAAAATAAAAAACCAAAAAATAAAAAACAAAACAAGGGCCGGTGAGATGGCTCAGTGGCTTAAGCGCCTGCCCGGCAAGCGTGAGGGCCCGAGTTCGACTCCCAGAACCCACATACGAAAAAGGGGCCGGTGATATCGCTCAGCGGCATGGATGCCTGCTGGCGTGCGAGGTCCTGAGGTCATCCCCCCGGTACCCACCAAAACAAAACAAAACAAAACAAAACAAAACAAAACAAAAACCCAAGGGTTCAACCTAACCAAGGAGGTGAAAAACCTCTTGAATGAAAATTATAAAACACTGAAGAAAGAAACTGAAGGCACTAGAAGACGGAAAGACCTCCCATATTCATGGATTGGCAGAATTAACATAATTTAAATGGCCACATTGCCAAAAGCAATCCATGGATTCAATGCAGTCGCCATCAAAATTTCAATGATATTCTTCACCAAAGGAGAAAAACCAATCCTAAAATTCATGTGGAAGCAGAAACATGCAGAATAGCTAAAGCAATCTGAAGCAAAAAGAACTAGGCCAGAGGTATCACAATTCCTGATTTCAAATTATATTACAAAGCCATAGTAACAAAACCAGCATGGTACTGGCACAGAAACAGACACACAGACCAAAGAAGTAGAGGAGACAGAAACAAATGCATGCAATTACAACCATCTGATTCTGGACTGAGGAGCCCAAAACACACTGGAGAAAACATAACCTCTTTAGCAAATGGTGCTGGGAAAACTGAATATCTGTATATAGGCAAGCTAAGCTAGACCCCTGTATCTAATCCTGTAAAAAGTAAATTGAAAATGGATCCAAGATCTATGTATAAGACCAGAAAGGTTGAAACTCCTATGAGAAAACACAGGGAAAACACTTGAAGCCAGAGGCTCAGGCACAGACTTCCCCCACAGCACTCCAGGAGCACAGCAAATCATAGCAAGAATCCACAAGTGGGAGTACACAAAACACAGACAGTTTCTGCACAGCAAGGGAAACAAGCAACAGAATGAAGTGGGAAAACATATCTACCAGCTACTCTTCTGAAAGACGATTACTATCTAGAAAAGTAATGGTGATCCTTTTAGAACTTTCCATGATACAAAGGGCCTGCTGCAGTACCGTGCCGTAGGTTTACCACTACTGCTCTAGAATGTATAAAGAACTAAAAAAATTGATACCAAAAAAATCAAGTATCCCAATCATGTGATTTCCTGTTCCTGAATGTTCCTCCTATTCTTTTTGGCTATTTAAGTCTTACTCAGCCTTTAGGTTTCAACTGAAAGGATACAGACCTAAGTAAGACTTCTCACATTCTCCAGATCAGGTCTTCCCTGTACATAGGTCCTTAGAACTCTGTGTCTAACTTTATCCCATTCTTTTCATAGGATCCTATATTTGTATGGAGATTCTGGTATTTCAGCAGAGAGGGGGGAAAAAATAAGAATAGGAAAATGGGAAATTTAGGGGAGTAGATGTGGGAATCAAGACTGTTGGATTCAAATCTTGACTCCATCATGTAACTAACAATGACCTTAAGTTTACTGTGTGCCACAGTTTTACCATTTGTAATATTAGGATAATAATACCTACCTTAAAGGGCAGGTGAGAAAAAGACCATACGTGTGCAGAGATGAGAACAATGCCTAGCATATATAAATGTACATGCTTCTTTGAGTGTTATAGCATCAGCAAAAAAAAAAAAAAAAGTGCTCATGTACTTCAGTTGTTCAGTATCCACTTATGGAAAGTAAGAAGAAAACCAACTAATTGAGATAAATATGGTTTACTTCTTGGCATTTAGAAAAAATTTTACATTTATGCCAGAATGTATTTTAGTTGAAGATAGTTAGGAATGATGGTAGTTTGCTTTTATTTTTTTGCCCCATAATACAATTGCTTGATTGATTTAAAATAGCAAAATAAACAAAAGCCTCAAATTCTTTTTATCCTTTCTCAACTCTCAGCTTGAACTAGTATCAATTACCATTTTTGTGTGTTTCTAGTCTTCCCAATGATATCTAAGCATTCTATGGAAGTAGAGAATGGTTTAAAAGCACTTTGCAAGTCATAAGCATTGAAATATTAGCTTTTATAGTCTTTATTTGCTAAATTTGAATCAATTTATTGCATACCTGATAACATTTTCTAGTAACTAAAATATTGGTTTCATCAAGTCTTTACGTGTTATATTGGATAGTAGAGTTAGCTTTAGTTCTTAGTAATACCATGAGAAGTTATAAAGATTTGTAAGATAAATGATATATAAAATAATAGGAAAACATTACAGTATATGGCGTGGTGGCACACGCCTATAATGCCAACACTTGGGAGGCCGAGGCAGTAGGATCGATGTGAGTTCAAGGCCAGCCTGCAATACAAAGTGAGACCCTGTCTCAAAAAAACCAACCAACCAACCATTAAATAGAGTGTATCTTTATAGTACAGTACATGGAAAGCCACTTAATATGAAATTAAAAAGAACAAAATTGCATGTAGAATCTTAAAATAGTCTGTGTTTGTATATGTAGAAAAGTATTATGTTAAAATATGAACAATAATTGTTTGGTTTTTGTTTTGTTTATTTTTTAAGACAGGGTCTCGTTATGTAATTCAGGCTGGCCCTGAACTCACTATGTAGCCCAGGCTGGCCTCAAACTTTCGGTAATCCTCCCACCTCAGCCTCCTGAGTGCTGGGATTACAGGTGTGTGCCACCATGCCCGGCATATGAAGTATTTTGTAACGTGAATACTTAACTTCACAACTTTGCCATACTTGGAAAATATCTGAAACAAAAGACCACAGAATAATTTATAATTTGAAATAGACATCATTTGCAGTTGTATACACTAACCAAATTCTTTTATATAATTTCTTTAATATAGTTAATGAAAAATTTTGACCTGCAGTCTATAAAAAAGGGCGTAGAAGAAATATTTCCTAGATGACTGCAACATTCTTATTGGAGTTGCATGTATCTTTGTCACCTCCTAAAAGAAATACTCTATGTGGGGTAGATGGCAGACAGATACATTGGATAGCTCTGTGTTTCTGTTTTATGTCCATGGCAACTATTAACTTGACAACAGCTCAGGTACCACCATGCTTAACTATAAGTCTTGTGGAGGGAGCATCACTGTTCTATACTGTACCACAAACAAAGCAGTCACTGTTTAAGCAGGTAGACCTTAGACTGCTTATAAAACAAAACATTTTTCATAATGAAAAATCCATTTCCAGAGTCTCCATTTTCTGTCCATCATCAATAAGTTCATGGTACTTTATAGTTGGCCCTACCTTCCCTTCTTCTTCTTCTTTTTTTTTTAATGTGGGTACTGGGAGTCGACCTCAGGACCTCGCACTTGCCGGGCAGGTGCTTATGCCGCTGAGCCATCTCACCGGCCCTACCTTCCCTTCTACGTCTTCACCCTTAGCAACCCTGTCAGCTCCTACAGTTTCAGTCAGTACCCAGATACTTATAGTTCCTATTTATAATATTCCTAGAAGTGTTTTAGAATATTTTTAGAATGTTGAAATATGCAACCAATAATAAAATTTTGTGTTCTATAATGAGTTGTACAGAGCTGTCATGATGCACAAGTGAACGGCAGTGCTGGCCACACTGGACTATGAGAGCCTGTAAGCTTTCTACCTAACACTTTCTAGTGACTTCTCATTTCACTCCAAGTGAAAGCCCGAGCCTGTACCGTATCTGCATGGTCACTAGTAAGGCACCTATGCAGTGGGCTTACTTTCCTTACCCACTGAAACCTTAACATCTCCTTAATAACTAACATGTACTTTGACATTTCCCTGTTTGGCATTCTTTCCCTTGCTATACTGTATCATGGATTTTTGTCTTTTTGTTCTGTGATGTGTCTGTATTCTCTTAAAAAGTACTCGGTATATAATAGGCTTTTAGTATATTAAGCCTTTATTTTGGTACAGGGAAACTAAAGTTTCCTCTCTATTCTTTGAAATTCAAGCTGTCCTAATTAATCAAGTTCTGTGTATCACATATGCAACATCTCTCTAGTTCATATCTACCCCAAAAAGCAAGAATAATAGGGCACAGTTGAAGAAAGTTTTCAGATCCTTCCAGTTCCTCTCAGTTACCCATGTGCAAGACAGGTATAGTAGGAAAATCTTATTCTCTGTAAGGTAAAGAGGGTAAAGAATATGCTGGAATGGATTTTTCCCAGCTCAATCACCCTTTTTTTTGTTGTGGGTACCGGGGGTCGAACTCAGGACCTTGTGCGCCAGCAGGCACCTGTGCCGCTGAGTGATATCACCGGCCCTTTATTCATATGTGGGTACCGGGAGTCGAACTCAGGACCTCGCGCTTGCCAGGCAAGCACTTATGCCGCTGAGCTATCTCACCGGCCCCTCAATCACTCTTTCTTGAACTGAAAACAAAATGTACTAAACTGTTAAGCTTCTGCCATGTATGTAAAGTAAAAGATACTTGCAGACCCTGAGGGTTAGGAAAGGCATTTGTTTACTCTCATCAGTTCTTTCATCCAAAACCTCTTTTAACAGTTTCAAAAGCAAGTAAGTGAAGCCAAGTGTTTTGGTGCAAGCTAGCAATCCCAGAGGAGGCTGAGGCAGGAGGATCGCCATGAGTTCGAGACCAACCTGGGGTACATAGTGAGTTCCAGGCCAGCCGGAACTACACAGTGAGACCCTGTCTGAAATAAATAAATAAATGAATAAATGAATGAATGAATACTGGAGATGTACCTCAGTGTGAAGTCCATGGGTTCAATCCACAGTGCTATTACTCCCACCCACAAAGTTCTCTAAGTTCTCTTTGGAAATTACAAGTTTCAATTTTTTTTCCTTTATTCATATTTGCAAAAGATGTCTTAGATATTTGTGCTTTAAGTATATTATAATTATTTATTCAGAGTTTTCCCAGGGAGAACTAGTGGGGCAAGATACACTGTCTCAAATAGAGGGTTCCATACACAAATGTGTGAACATTAAAACTTACCCGGTATAAGTCATTGTTTGTCAGGGAGAAGGGCAAGTTGGACACATACACTGTGCTCTTACTCGGAGCCAAGCCACCACTCATTTCTAAAACGGAAAACAAGCCAACACATGAGCACTCTAAACCAGGTATTCCTCATTCCAAGTCAAACCAAATACACAGGTAATCACTGATTCAATGATGGCGATTCACACACCTTCCTTACATTTTAAGCAGTCAGAACCACTCCATCTGGGTGGATTAAGGCAAAAGGCTCCCCCTTTTGCCAGCCACTACTCAGTTTTTTTAGCCCCCCCTTTCAAGGAGCTTCTTTAACCCTGTCAGTGCTGGCTGCCTGTATCTAGGGAGAGGAGGGCCTTAAAAAAATGGAGAAGCCCGAAGCTACTCTTAACTTCCCTCAGGCTAAAAGCTAGAAAGTGCTTTCACACCGTCCCCTTCGGAAAGCGCCCGGTGGCTCCCAAACAACCTCAGCCACTTATTTGTGCTAACACTTCCTTTGGGTGCCTTATTTGTCAGAAATGTGAGGCTAGAACTTCTCGTTAACATCACTCCAGACAAAGATATTAAGACAGTGTAAAGTCCTTTGGAATCCTTTAATTATTGCCCAAATTGTGAAAGGATACATTTGATTTTATACAGAGTTTCTGCGCAGTGAAGGAATGCTGGCACGAAAATCTATCTATAAATAGATATTTTGTAATTTATTTCACGCCTTATTTTACAACATAAACAAATTACCCATAAAAATTATCATTTTGCAGTACCGGGAATGGAACCCAGGAACGCTCTACCACGGAGCTACGTTCCAGCCTCTTTTTTTAAAAAATTGAGAGGTTTAGCCGTGTTCAGGGCCTGGCCTCGAAATCTACGACCTTGTGCCTCGGCCTCCCCAGGTCTGGGGTTCCAGGCGTGCACCCGGCCTGGCTGTACCTGTGGAGCCCACATCGGATTAATCCAAGTTCAGATGTGCGAGGTAAATCGCGGGGTGGCGTGCAGCCGAGGGGGAGGAAGCGATCACAAACGGCAGGATCCGCGGCTGAGTCACGCCGCTTCGCGAGGCGGTGGAAAAACTGCTGGATGCTTGGTGACTGAGGCGAATTCTCGGTCGCTGTAGAAGGTTCTCGTTAGAGACTCCAGTATTTAGACTTCTGGAGGGAAATACGGGGCGGGCAACGGCTGAGGTCCCAGACTGAAAGGCTGACGGGAGGACAGGGGCGAAGGGTCCGGGCTGCGGGGTCGGGCAAGGCCGCAGGGAAGGAGGCATTTACCTTCCGGCAGGGCGGCCCCGGGCGCAGCTGGGGTTCAAGCCCGACTCTTCCTCGCCCCTCGCAGCGGCTTCTTCATCCCACGGCCGGGCAGGGTCGGCGAAGAGACCGGGAGGTCGCGATGGCAGCTGAGCGTTTCGCGGCTCCCTTTAATCCGGCCGCACGGGGCGGGCGCGTTTGGTGACGTCACCGCTGGCGCCGGAAGTGCCTCCTGTGAGAGCGGCGGCGGCGGTCTGAGGTGCGCTGCGTTTGCGGGGTGTCCGGGCCCCCCGGAGTCGGTGAGGGTATTTTACTTTCCCTTAAGGTAATGGGACGGGCGAGTGGGCTGGAACCCCTGGGGGAGCAGAAGCGCGCTTTCCGTAGCCGAACCGCCGTATTCTGCTGCGTTCGAATCGCGTAGCAACTCTGCCCTTGCGGTCCAGCGTGGAGAGACGCTGTGAAGTTTGGGAGACAGGAAGGTGTGGAGTGCAAGAAACCTTGGCTTCCCAGCAGCTTATTACGCGAGAGGAATAGCGTGCTACGTGTCTGAAGGGCCTCGAGATCAGAAAGTCAGTAGAATTACTGAATGTGTTCGACATACCCGGCTTGGTATTAGGCACGTTGGGAGACACCCCTCCCCTCCGCCCAAAATAAAAGTGCCAGACAGACCTTTGTGGCAGAGATAGAGACTGGTTGCGGAGACGAGGCCAACTTCGGGGAGAGGTGGAGACTATATGGACAAATACTGAATTTCTTGGCACCTTGTTTCTTTTTGTAAATCTGCAGTGGGCACATGCTGCAGTTTCTCCAAGAGGCTGTAAGGGGCCTTTATTCCCACCTAAAAATCAGCAAATAACGCAAGGTGGTTTATGCTTCTACCCAGCAGCTCGTACAGACCAAGCCTCTAATTCCCTGGTACCTGCTCAGTGAGTGCAGCAGTATGGCTTCCAGAGAGACTGAAGTACAGTGCAGCCAGGTCCCGCTGAAGTTCGAGAGGCCTCAATGCCTCCGTGCTCGCCAAGGGACCGCTGAGACTCTTGGCAAATTTGTGGCCAACCTTACCCACCATGCATCGCACCCCTGTTCCCCTCATTTCCTGCCCAAGTTGTAAGCCCCTTTGGTCTTTGCTATACCTTCATGCCCGTGCTGCTTTTCCGTTTTTTGGGTTAGCACTACTTTTCCTTTTTTTTTTTTTCCCTTCTATTCACTCATTTTTTGAACTGTGCTTCTGAAAATTGTACTTTTTGCTCAAATTCTTCCATAGTCAGCCCCTTTACTAAATTTCTTTGACCTTAACAGTAACATGTGGTTTTTTCCTGGTAGCCCTTTCAATTGAGCGGTTTCCTCTTTGGCCTTACCAGCCTGAAGGAGCCGGATCTCTATTGAGCCGTTTCTGTGACAGCTACCCCTTAAGGTTGGGTGTTGCACTAGTCGTGTTAAACTGATTTTGCTTCCTTAGAATACTCTCGTCTAATGTGTTTGCAAAGATTCTCTCCTCTCTCTGAGGCATTCGTTTCCCTCCTTCCTCTTTCTGGGTAATTACTCTTGCTTTCTGTGGCTTTATCTGAGGGTGTTCCCTAACTTCCCAGGTATAGTTAGGTATCCTTGCCATCCACAAGTGCCCTTTACTCGTAGCTCTGATCACATGTAGAAGTGCTTGCCTCTGCCTTTTCTGGAAAGCTAGGTGGTGGGGAGGGACGACTGTTTGCCTTGCTTACTTTGGAACTCTAGTGTCTAATTCAGTTGCTGGCACTTTGTAGACTGGTGGGCATTTCTTGAAAGAGTGCAGCTGGCAAAGGTATGGTTTCAGAGTTCAAGGCATCCACCAGTGAGCATGTAAACCTGTGGACAGGTCAGCTGCTACTAATTTACAGCTCATTTGGCTTGTGAGAATGTGATCCTGGTGTTGCCAGAACATCCTAATTTGTACCAGAAAAGCTAGAAAGTTAAAAAAAAAAAAATCATCTCCTAGGTTTTTTTTTTTTTTTTATTTTAAAGAGAAGAAAAAAAAACAAAACAAATCAAAAGAAGAACAAATTTTCAAAACAACATAATAGGAGGGTAACAATGGTTAATACATTACGTATTACTATCTTTAAGTTAGTTATTCAGGACACCAGACATTAGCATTCAATTGTCCAAACATTATTGGCACAAACCTTACTCTTCAATGAACTAAGTAAAAATGGTAGTGTATCTATCTTAACCATCTTATATATATATATACAATTTTTTTCCCTTTCCCTTCTTTCTTTTCCCTATTCCAGTCTCTCTTTCCTTTTGACCAGTTTCTTTTTGATTCACCATGTCTATTGTACATTTTGGATCTTATTTACTATTTCAGTTTCTCATACTAGAGAGATAATACGATGCTTACACATGTGCTTCTGGTTTATTTCACTTATGAGTATTTTCTCGAGTTGCATCCATTTACCTATAAAAGTCTCCAGTTTATCCTTCTTTATGGCTGAATAGTACTCCATTGTATAAAAATACCACATCTTTCTTATCCATTCCTCAGTTGATGGGCATTTGGGTTGTTTCCAAGATCTGGCTATTACAAATTGTGCTGCTATAAACATGGGTGCACATATATCGCTGTGGTACGATGTTTTTAATTCTTCTGGGAAGATGCCCAGAAGGGGAATAGCTGGGTCAAATGGGACCTCCAACCCTAGTTTTCTGAGGAATCTCCACACTGACTTCCACAGTGGCTGTACCAGTCGACACTCCCACCAACAGTGAAGAAGGGTTCCTTTTTCCCCACAGCCCCTCTAGCATTTGTTATTAGTTGATTTCTTAATAGTAGCCATTCTTTCTGGGGTGAGATGGTATCTCAGTGTTGTTTTAATTTGCATCTCTCGAATGACTAGTGATGTTGCACATTTTTTTGTATATTTGTTTGCCATTAGTATTTCTTCATCTGAGAAATGTGTATTCATCTCAGATGCCCATTTTTGGAGTGGGTCTTTAAATTTGGGAGGTCTGATTTTTTTGAGTTCTTTATATCTTCTCGATAGTAATCCTTTGTCTGAGGAACAGCTGGCAAACATTTTTTCCCACATTGTGGGTTGTCTCTTCACTCTGTTGGTGATTTCTCTTGCTGTGCAAAAGCTTTTTAATAAGATGAGATCCCAGTTATTGATTCTTTGGGATAGTTCCCGTGCGGTTGAGTTTTTATTCATAAAGTCTTTGCCTACACCAATGTCTCCAAGGGTTTTACCTATCCTACCTTCCAGCAGATTTAATGTTTCTGTTTTAATATTTAGATCTCTGATCCATTTTGAATTTAGTTTAGTGAATGGTGAAAGATATGGATCTAGTTTTAATCTTCGGCATGTGTAGAGCCAGTTTTTCCAGCACCATTTATTAAAGAGGCTATCTTTCTTCCAGCGAATGTGTTTGGCACCTTTGTCAAAGATAAGGTGGCTTAGTATGTCTGGGGTTGTTTCAGCATCTTCTAATCTGTTCCATTGATCTTCAGGTCTGTTTTTTTGCCAGTACCACACTGTTTTTATCACAGTAGCTTTATAGTATAATTTCAAGTCGGGGATTGTGATGCCCCCTGCCTTGCCTTTGTTGCCCAGAATTGCCTTTGCTATTCTAGGTCTCTTCTGATTCCAAATGAATTTTAGGATTGTTTTCTCTAATTCTGTGAGATACGCTGTTGGAATTTTGATTGGAATTGCATTAAATCTGTATAACAATTTTGGAAGTATGGCCATTTTCACTATATTGGTTCTTCCTATCCAGGAGCAAGGGATATCTTTCCATTTTCTGATATCCTCTTCAATCTCCTTTTTCAGAGTACTGTAGTTTTCAGTATAGAGGTCTTTTACATCCTTCGTGAGATTGATTCCTAGGTATTTCATTTTTTTGGATGTTATTGTGAAAGGTATTGTTTCCCTAATTTCTCTTTCAGTAAGTTTGTTATTTGTGTACAGGAAGGCTATTGACTTTTGAGTATTGACTTTGTATCCAGCTACACTACTGAATTTGCTTATTAAATCTAGCAGTTTTTTAGTGGAGTTTTTGGGATCTTCTGTGTAGAGTATCATGTCATCTGCAAATAATGATAATTTAACTTCTTCCTTTCCAATCATTATTCCTTTTATTTCTTTCTCTTGTCTAATCGCTCTGGCTAAAGTTTCCAGAACTATGTTGAATAAGAGTGGGGACAGTGGACAACCTTGTCTTGTTCCTGATTTTAGAGGGAAGGCTTTCAGTTTTTGGCCATTTAGTATAATATTGGCTGTTGGTTTGTCATAGATAGCTTTTACCAGATTGAGATAAAGACCCTCTATTCCAATTTTCTGTAGGGTTTTTATCATGAAAAGGTGCTGGACTTTGTCAAAAGCTTTTTCTGCATCTATTGAGATGATCATGTGATTTTTGTCTTTGGTTCTGTTAATATGGTGTATTACATTTATTGATTTACGTATGTTGAACCATCCCTGCATCCCAGGGATGAATCCAACTTGGTCATGGTGTATAATCTTCTTGATGATTTGTTGGATTCTGTTTGCCAGTATCTTATTAAGGATTTTTGCATCTATGTTCATTAGGGAGATTGGCCTGTAGTTCTCTTTCTTAGTTGGGTCCTTCTCTGGTTTTGGTATCAGGGTAATGCTTGCTTCCAGGAATGAATTTGGGAGTATTGCTTCCCTTTCAATTTCATTGAAAAGTTTGAGAAGTAGGGGCGTTAGGTCTTCTCTAAATTTCTTGTAGAATTCGGCAGTGAATCCATCAGGGCCTGGACTTTTCTTTGTTGGGAGGTTTTTAATTACATCTTCAATTTCATTGGTTGATATTGGTTTATTTAGGATTTTTAAATCTTCTTGATTTAGCTTTGGTAATTCATACGAATCTAGGAATCTGTCCATTTCTTCTGCATTTTCCATCTTAGTAGAATATAAATTTTCAAAATACTTATAGATGATCTTCTGGATTTCTGCAGGGTCTGTCGTGATATCACCCTTTTCATTTTCAATTGCATGGATTTGAGTCTTTTCTTTTCTTTTTTTAATAAGGTTGGATAAGGGTTTGTCAATCTTATTTATTCTTTCAAAGAACCAACTTTTTGCTTCATTGATTCTTTGTATTGTTTTTTTATTCTCCAATACGTTAATTTCTGCTCTGATCTTTATAATTTCCTCCCTTGTGCGGGCTTTTGGCTTAACCTGCTCTTCTTTTTCTAGAAGCTCGAGGTTCACCCTTAAGTTGTTTATTTGCGCTTGCTCTATTTTCCTGATATAAGTGTTTAATGCTATAAATTTCCCTCTTAGGACTGCTTTCATTGTATCCCATAAGTTCCGGTATGTTGTACTGTCATTATCATTCAGTTGTAGAAAGTGACTAATTTCTTCTTTAATTTCATCTGTGACCCATTGGTTGTTCAGGAGGATGCTGTTTAATTTCCATGTGTTTAGGGAGTTTTTGTGGGATCTTTTGCCATTGATTTCCAATTTCATTGCACTATGGTCTGATAATATGCATGGGATAATTTCAATTCCTTTGCATTTACTTAAGCAGGTTTTATGAGCTAGTATGTGGTCTATTTTGGAGAACGTCCCATGTGCAGCTGAGAAAAATGTGTATTCTGATGTTGTGGGATGGAACACTCTGTAGACATCTACTAAGTCCATTTGTTCAAAAGTTTGGTTCAGTTCTACTATTTCATTATTGATTTTCTGTCCAGTTGATCTATCTTTTTGTGACAGTGGAGTATTGAGATCTCCCAATATAATTGTATTAGTGCTTATTTGATTTTTCATGTCCTTTAGTACTTGTTTTATATAGCTGGGTGCATTGGTATTTGACGCATATATATTTATGATCGTTATCTCTTCCTCTTGGATTGTTCCCTTTACAAGGATGTAATGACCGTCTTTATCTCTCTGAATCCTTCTTGGCTTGAAGTTCACTTTGTCTGCAAAAAGAATAGCTACCCCTGCTTTTTTCTGGGTTCCTGTGGCATGGAGTATTGTTTTCCATCCTTTGACTTTCAGTCTATGAATTTCTTTCTGAATTAAATGTGTTTCTTGTATACAGCATATTGTTGGATCTTGCTTCTTGATCCATTTCGCCAGTCTGTGCCTTTTGATTGGTGAATTGAGACCGTTAACATTGATGGTTAAAACTGATATGTATTGACTTGTCATGATATTTTCCTGTTGTTGGTTCCCACTCTTTGTTTTTCCGCTTTCCGGCTATTTAATTATTTGTCCTGCCTGGTGGATTCCTTCTGTTGGGGTTCCTATCTCTTTCTAGAATGTCCTTCAGAACATTTTGGAGTGCTGGTTTGGTGGTCATAAATTTTCTCAGATGTTCTTTGTCATGAAAGTATTTTATTTCTCCATCAATTTTGAAAGATAGTTTTGCAGGGTACATCAATCTGGGCTGAAAATTATTTTCCTTTAGAGCTTGCACTACATCATTCCAAGCTCTTCTTGACTTGAGGGTTTGTGCTGAAAAGTCAGCTGTGATTCTGATGGGTTTTCCTTCATAGGTGATTTGTCTCTTCTCCCTAACAGCTTTTAAGATTCTGCCCTTCTGTTGAATTTCTGGGATCTTGACTATAATATGTCTGGCTGAAGTTTTTTTTTGATCATGTCTAGTTGGTGTTCTAAAAGCTTCACTTAGAGGGGTGTCAAATTCCTTTTCTCTTCCAGGAAAGTTCTCCCTGATTATGTCTTTGAACAAGGTTTTAATGTCGTTGATGCTATCTCCTGCTTTTTCATTTATTCCAATTATTCTTAAATTGTTTATCTTTGAGTCATCTAGCAGCTGCTGAATTGATTTTTCATGGTCCCTTGCTATTTTTAAGAATTTTTCCATTTCATGATCACTAATTGCAAGCCTATCTTCTATATCTGAGATCCTGTCCTCGCATTGGCTTATTCTGCTACAAATACTTTCAATGGAATTTTTTATCTCTTGGGTATCTGCTTGAATCTGCCTTATGGATTCCATTTCTTTCCTATGCTGAGCATTCATGGTTTCTATAGTTTTCTTAAGTTCATCTATTTTTTTGTCTGTATCAGCTATAGTGTCCTTAAGCATGGTCTTCATTGTAGACATTATCTCTGCAGTTATCTGTGAGATTATTTCTGTTTTAATTTTTTCCAGAACCTCATTCAGTTGCTTTGTTGTTACCACTTCAGATAGGCCAGGTGGGTGGCTTTCGGATTGTCCCACCTCGTTGCTCCCTAGGTTTGCCTTTGGTGAATTGGATGTGTGGGGTTGCATCTTGTTTAAGTGTCGTCTCATTTTTTCTTTCTTTAATTCCTGGGGTGATGTTTGCAGATTACCTATAGTAGGTTACTTTATTGCTAGTGTTTAAGATCTTTAGAAGATGACTACTTCTCTGCAGTATCTTCCAAGTGGAGCTTGCTTTTAGGTTTTGAGCTTTCTGCCAGATCCTACCTCTTCAATTCGTTGGGTATGCGAAGTTGCTACCTGTTTGGCCCAGTCCTTGATTCTTTGGTACTGTGCCACTGTATTTTCTGTGTCCCTTAGTCAATCTCAATCATGAAATATCAGGAAGGAAAGATGTTTAGAACGATTATTTCACATTTGGCTATAATGTTAACTAAAGCATCAAACACAGCCTAGAAAATGACAGACTGAGCTAACCAGTTATTTACCACTTTTAGCTGTATAGAGTTGCGGTTATATAACAAAATCTAAAACACACCAGAAAAATTATATGCAGTATACAAGTCCTGTGTATGTCAATTTTTCCCCTGAGGAGTTTAAATTTAAAATGAGTTAAGGAGGAAATAGAGTATTGGGAGAAGAGGAAGGAATTAGATGTAAGGTTAGAGGACCAAGAGGGATCCCACTAAAATTGGGACACTAGTGCAGAGGACAGGTGGCAAAAAGAGAAGGAAGGGATAAAAGGAGGAACAGATCACAACCACAATCACAAAGAAGTTAGAGGAGCTGTTTGCACTCATATAAAAAACCAGAGAGAATAATGAAGGAAAGAGCAAATACACATACAGAAACAAAAACGAAGATAAAAACAATAAAACAGACAGATCAAAAATAAAACCCCACCAAAAAACAAAACAAAACAAAAACAAAAAAACCCTTCGCCAGAACAAAAAACAAATCAGTGAGAGAAAAAAAAATAATAATAAAAAATAAAAATAAAAATAAAAAAAATAAAAAGAATCAGTTCCAGGTGTTGACTCTGCTGTAGGCAGTTACCCTGTGGTGACAGAGTCCTGTTCTGTGCAGGTCCGTCCCAGTAAGCCAGTAGCGCCCTCTGGCGGGCGGTGAGCAGATGTGCGTACTTTCAGGCAGAGACCAGTCTAGCTCGCCTCCGCTCTCAGCACCCTTTCACGATCCCTGGGCCTGAGAGGCTCAGCGCGCTGTCTGGAGCGCGGGTTCCCTGCACTGGTTCCCGCCGCTCTGGTTTTTCGCCACGCCCCCCACAATGGCGCCGGGCCAGTCGCTCTCTGGCGCGGGACAGGTGTGGCTGAGAGTCCAGTCTCGTTCGCCTGCTGACCTCAGCACACTTTCGTGGGCCTGAGAGGCCCCGTGCTGCCCTGTCCGGAGCACAAGTTCCCAGAGCAGTTTTCGAGCCGCTCTGAGTTTCGCCACACCCCCCACAATGGCGCCCGGCCGGTCGCTCTCTGGCGCGGGGCAGCTGTGGCTGAGAGACACTCACCGCCGGTCAGCGCCGTTCTCCGCCGCTCCCCTGCCCCGCCGCTGTCTCAGGATCCTCCGTGGGGGCTCCCTGGGCACCAGCTGCCACCGTGTGTCCGTAGATTTGAGCCTCCGCGGCGCTGCAACTCCCGGGATAGTAGAAGGTGCACGCGCGCGGTCTGCTCCTTCTTTCCTTTTTCTTTGTTGGAAGTCACCCGTCACTGGTGCCGGGGGTCCCAGATTGCGCTTCAGAACTGCTCTGGGTTTCGGGGAGGCATCTCCCCCCCTCCTGCGCTTTCCGGGTCGCTATATTCCCGTGTTCCAATGGTAACTTTTAGAGAGAGTTTCGCTGCCTGCTTCTTACTCATCCGCCATCTTGAGGTCCCCCCCTCATCTCCTAGTTTTTAAATGTTATGAGTGGAATATTTTTTTAAATGAGTGAGACAGAAGGCACGTGTCTCATCATTCACCTGTTTGGAATCTGCCTTAAGTGTTGTAGGGTTCAGATATTGGATTTTGTGGACAATGATAGATTTTTAGCTGGACCTTGTTGTATGGTTGGAAGTTGAATAAAAGAATGGAAAGAAGTATTTCGATTTTGAATGTGTAACTTAACATTCATCTCTATATCTTCCTTCCTCCTCTTCTTCTTTCTTTGTTTCTGGTAAACACTATTCTACTCTCAACTGAAAGTTTTTTTTGTTCGTTGGTTTTGTCTTTTGAGATAGGGTCTCACTATGTAGTTCAGGCTAGTCTTGAACTCAGTATGTAGTCCAGAGTGGCCTTGAACTTGTGGCCATTCTCCAGCCTCTGCCTCTGGAGTGCTGCGACTAAAGGCGTGCACCAGTATTCCTAATTTAAAAGGTGTGTTTTTTTTTTTTTTTTTTTTTTTGGGGTAAAGGGAAACGAACAAACTACCTCACGCTTGTCAGGCAGGTGCTTTAAAGTATTCTTTTTTTTTTTTTTTTTTTTTTATGCGGGTCCCGGGAGTTGAACTCAGGACCTCGTGCTTGCCAGGCACGTGCTTATGCTGCTGAGCTATATCACTGGCCCCTAAGGTATTCTTAAAGCGTTGAAAAGTCGGAGACTTGTGAAAGTAATGGAGAATGCATTACTTAAATGCTAAATTCTGTGGTCCATCATGGATGCAGTCAGTGATCTCTTCACCTGTAGCGTGGTTTTCCTCTGTTCCATTTTGAATGCTGCCAGGCTTACTTTCTTCAGTCAGGCAGGTGTGAGTCTAACCCAGGTTTAATTTGACCCTGGAATTAAGCTTTTCAGAGCTGGCATGCTTTTATGTGGAATGCGAGAGATAGCATCACTGCCATTATGATTGTGTGAATAAAAGGTTTACATATTTTGGAAGTTTTTATGCAAATTCTTGTACATAGTGGAGGATTTATGAAAGCTTATTGAACACAAAAGCTGTCTTCCATTCTTTTGCAGTGTGTCTCCATTTTTTGGTCAGGCACGTGTTTTTCTGGCACTTTCTGTCTTCCCTAGTGCCTTTCCCTTTTTTGGATTCTACTATTGGCTCTTGCATTTTTAAGCAATCTCACAATTCTATTGAAATATTTAGTTTTCTTAAAGGTTTTCTTATCTGCCACTACCACATTTATCTCATAGATTTTCAAATCCTGTAGATTTTCAAAGTGGTAGATACGTTATTGAATTCTGGTAGGTACTTTATTTTGTTTATTTTGGTTGGCATCCATGCTAAGTTTTGTTCTGAAGACCATGATGAATTTTAGTCTCAAATTTAGTTTTGATTCATTTTACCAGAATTTAAATATTTTCCAGTAGAAATAGTATTGTCCACTTCTTATTTTAAATAGGTGGCAGGAATGGGATCTGTAGATACATATGCTTTATTGAATGGATAGAAATACCTGGCTTTAGTGAATATTGAAAACTGAGTAATTTTTGGTTTTATATGACTCAGGTTTCCGATTTGGGCCTTTTGGTAACTGATGGTATCATTGACCAAAATATGTGCCTTACTTAGTTTCTCATTGTTGAGGCAAAATACCTGACACTCACAAGTAGGAAGGGTTTATTTTGGCCCCCAAGTTTCTAGAAGTTTCACTCCATAGTTTGCTGGCTCCAAGGAAGGTGGCATGGCAAAGAGGCATCACAGAGGAGAAACTGTCCATGGCAGAGCAGGCAGGAGGCAGCAAGCAGCAAGCCTGCTTGCTTTCTTCTGTGTTTTTATATTCCATCCAGGCTACAAGCCTATTGATTGGTGCCACCCACACCCAGGGCGGGGCTTTCATTATCCACACCCAGAAGTATACTAAACCAATGCAGTTATCATACATCCTTAATCCCAGACCACACATCCTAGTCCACCATCATGCCTCCTTGTTCAAGCAACCTCTCAAAGCCCCCATCTATGAGCACATGTGTCTTTCTAGATTCAAGACATAACAACAGGGGAGCCAGGAGATGAAGGGGATTTCTGAGGAGTGAATTGTTTTGGTATGTTGGGTTGAAGGAGACTGCAAAACATTCTCTTGATTGGCCTTAGTGTGGAAATGGAGAGGTGGAGTTGTTTTGTTTACAGTGATCATTTTCTTTGCATTTATAATATCCTCTGAATACTGAGCACATGTTTTGTGCAGATTGTTCTGGGGTTGTAATCAACTAACAACATAGAAACCCCCCCCTTTCATAAAGGTCGTATTTCTTGTAGTAAGAGATCAGCAGTATGTAGTAAATATAAATTATATTAAATGACTAGTGCTGTGGAAGATAAAAGTAAAGTTGGGAGATTTCATTTAGTGACATTAAGATATTTAAAAGTTGATATGGAAAGGTGCAGAAGTTAACTGTGCAGACATATGGAGAAAAACCTTCTCAGAAGGGAATTATACATGAAATGCCTATCATTCTTCTAAGGAAGGAAATTAAATTTGACTTTTCTATTCACTGTGGTTGGCTGTCAAAGTAGTTGTTGGATGAAAATAAGTGAAAGGAGCCAGGAGTGGTGGTGCATACTTGTAATCTCAGCGCTCCCAGCACTCAGGAGGCTGAGGCAGGAGGATTGCTGTTAGTTTGAGGCCAGCCTGGGCTACATAAGTGAGTTCAAGCCTGAACTACATAGTGAGACCCTGTCTCCAAAAAAGAAAAAAAAAAAAAAGAAAGAAAGAAAATAAGTGAAAGGAATGGGTTTAGGGACGAGGGGAAACTATGTTGACTGTATTTAATAATGGATGCTAAGATAAAAACATAGATTTACTTTATAAACCAAGCTGGTGCTGTATGTAGTTTGTATAACATGAAATAGTAGTTGTATCACCTTGCCTTTGGATTCACAGTGCGAGTGATTTGAGAGAAAGATCTTGCCTGTGGCTTTTGTTTGCTAAATTTCCTGGCCACTTTCACTTAGAATGCCAGTTCTGTCTTCTTAGTTCATAATAATGGTTGGGGTTTGCTCAGTGGAATGTGGTAAGAAAAGCTTATTTTCTTTCTGGAACTAAAATCCATGGTAATATTTTAAACATACCATCTTTATTGATTACAGCATAGAGCAGGAAAAATTTTTATAATTTGGAGCCAGTTACTGGCGCAGGTGTTTTTCTTTTCTTTTATTTCTTTATGTGTGTATTTTGTTTTGTATATATGTTTTTTGAGGCAGATATATCATATATGTATATGTATATGATATATCTGCCTTTGTAGTTCAGGATGGCTTTGAACTCACTATGTAGAGGCCAGGCTGGTTTCATTAAGATCCTCCTGTTCAGCTTCCCTAGTGCTGGGATTACAGGCTTAGGTCACCATGCCTGGTTTATGCTTGTTTTTTGATACAAGGTCTTGCTGTGTATATAGCAAAATCTAGATTAGGCTGGTCTGGAACTTCTGTGTAGCCCAGACTTGCCTCCAACTTGTGGTCCTCCTCCCTCAGCCTTCTGAGTAGCTTGGGTTACAGGTGTCTAGGCTGGCTTCAGACTTGCAGTCCGCCTACCTCAGCCTCCCAAGTAGGTGGGTTTACAGGCACATGCCGCTCTGAGGCACCCTTCTACATGAAATTTGAGTGCTCGCTTTGGTAGCACATATACTAAGTGCAACTTGCATTCACATTGAATTCTAATTCTGTTCTCTGCATAATTGTGATGTAGAGGGCCCTTCCATTTTCCTATCGTGTTCTTCATTTTGCATATCGCATTAATTAGATCAGAGTACTTTACTGGAGTGTTTTTGAGACTCCAGTAATGGAAGGAGAGTTACCAAAGCGATGACATTGTAAGAAGCATGATCGCCCCCTGGAAGTCAGAATACCTTGGTACAAATGTAGCTGATTGGTTAGGGCGTGGATTCGTGGTTTTGTGCTGGAGTTTCTAAGTCTCAGTAGTGGCATACATAACATATTCTGCTAATCAGAGTTGTTTTACTTAATAGCTTTTTTCTTTTGTATTTAATGATACAAGATTGCATATATTGTTTTCTCATTTATTCCTGCTTTCCCTAATTATAAATTTCTGAAGGATGAGAGATATTGAATAATTAGGCATGGGCTTCACTAGGGCTGTTTGAGTTTTTGTACCAGTGGGTACCAGTCATCTACACCAAACCCATAATTTCACCATCATAGTGTGTTCTAGCTTTATATTCTGCAGTATTAAGGGAAAGTGCTGTACCAATGAGTTATATCCCTAGCCTATATTCGTAGTCTTTATTCTGAAACTGTATAGTAATTTAGATAATAAAACATTCTGATATGGCTGTTTTGTAAAAGCAGTAGGTAGCGTAATCTAAAAACTAAATACTTAAAGACTGTATAAAGATGTTAGTTCAGTGTTTTTTTTTCCTTTTTTTAAATTAAGTATTAGTACAGTTCAGATATACATAATAATCCAATACATCAGGAATTTGTACCTGTATATGATATATCTTGATTCCTCTTTTTTTTTTTAGTTCAATATTTTGTATACTCGTCTGGAAGAGATTAAGTTTTAAAAACGAAATAGTTGATTATAGGAGATTACTTAAAGCCTAACCTAGAGCCAGGGATATAGCTCAGTGGCACAGCACCTGCCTGGCAATTGCAAGGTCCTCAGTTTGATTTCCGGTACCAAAAAAAAAAAAAAAAAAGCCTAACCTAAGGCAACATATTTACAGAGACGTTAGCAGTTTTTTGTACTTATAAAAGGAACTTCTTTTCATAAAATTATTCACTAAGTGTACGGAAATTGAAAATTTAAATTAAGGTCTTTTAAAAGTGTCAACATTTAAAGAATATTTTTTAAACATTTTAACTTGCATCCGATTTCTGTAGCTCCTTATAAGGTGAATACTCCATCAGGTAATGAAGTCACATATACATAGTTGTTCTAGGATTAACTGTAGGAGTCGATATGTAGTTGTTTCATGGATACTGTTTGTTTCATATAGAAATTAAGTTCACTATACAGGAGCATTTGCCGAAGTGATTGTTAGATTTAGCAAACTGAGTATACTTTATTATGTGATTGAAAGCTTGCTATCAGATAAATTTATGTTTTTGGTTTTCTAAAATGTTTTTATTGTAAAATATACATTAAGTTCATCATTTTATGGAGACTAAAAAAGGCAATACAAAGAATCAGTGAATCAAAGAGCTAGTTCTTTGAAAGAATAAACAAAATAGATAAACCCTTAGCCAATCTTACCAAAAAAAGACCCAAATCATTTCAATTAGAAATGAAAAAGGTAGCTGGGCGTGGTGGCATATGCCGGAAATCCCAGCACTTGGAGGCAGAGGCAGGAGGATCACCATGAGTTCAAGGCCAGCCTGGGCTACATAGGGAGACCCTATCTCAAATAAACAAAAAGAAATGAAAAAGCTAAAATCACAATGGACACTGCCAAAATCCAGAAGATTATTAGCAACTATTTTGCAAACCTGTATGCCAGTGAATTGGAGAACTCAAGAAACGGATAGATTCCTAGATACATATGAATTATCAGAACTGAACTAAGAAGATATTAAAAACCCTGAATAATTGAATAACAGGTAATGAAATTAAAGCGGTAATAAAACAACATACCAACTAAGAAAAGTTCAAATCCTGTTGGATTCACTGCTGAATTCTATAGGAACTTTAGGCAAGATCTAACACTTATGCTGTTCAAACTCTTTAATGAAATTGAAAGGGAAGGACTACTCCCAAACTCATTCCTGGAAGCCAGCATTACCCTCATTCAAATAAAGACAAGAATCCAACCAAAAGAGATAATTACAGGACTGTCTCTTTAATTTTCATAGATGCAAAAATCCTCAACAAGATACTCGTAAACAGAATGAAACAAGTGACCTGAAAGATCATACCTCATGACCAAGTAGGCTTCATCCTAGGGATGCAAGAATGGTTCAACATATGCAAATCAGTAAATGTAATATATCACGCAAACAGAAGCAGGGCCAAAAATCCCATATCATATCAATAGATCCAGAAAAATCCTGTCAAAATCCAACATCCTTTTATGATAAAAATCCTGAAGTAGTGATAGGAGGACCTCTCAGACCAATAAAAGCAATTTATGACAAACTAATGGCCAATATCATACTAAATGGGAAAAACCTGAAAGCTCTCCTCTAAAATGAGGAATAAGACATTGATGTTCACTATCACCATTCCTGTTCAATATAGTACCTGAAATAGTAGCCAGAGCAATCAGGCAACAGAAAGGAAAGGAATATGTATAGGAAAGGAAGAAGTCAAATTAACATTTGCAGACAACATGATCTTCTACATAGAAGACCCAAAAAATTCCACCAAAAGACTCCTAGAATTACAGTAATAACCAAAGTTGGCAATGTAGGAAAATACAAAATCAACACACTAAAATCAGTAGTGTTCTTATATACCAATCATGAACTCATTGAGAAAGAAATTAAGAAAACAGTATTGGGGCCAGTGAAATAGCTCAGCGGCAAAAGCGCCTTCCTGGCAAGTGTGAGGTCCTGAGTTCGACTCCCGGTACCCACATACAGGAAAAGAAGGGCCGGTGATATTGCTCAGGGGCACAAGCACCTGCTGGCAAGCGCAAGGTCCTGAGGTCAACTCCCAGTACCCACATAAAAAAAAAACAGTATCATTCACAATAGCACGAAGAAAAATTAAATAGTTAGGAATTAACCTAACCAAGGAAGCAAAAGACCTCTACAACGAAAACTGCAGTACAGTACTCTGAAAAAGGAGATCACAGAGGCTATCAGAAAATGGAAAGATATTCCCCGTTCTGGATAGGCAGAACCAATATAATCAGTGTCCACACTCCCACAACTGATGTACAGATTTAATGCAATCCCAACCAAAATGTCAACAATGTTCCTCACAGAACTAGAGAAAACCACCCTAAAATTCATGTGGCACCAGAAGAGACCCAGAATAGCAAAAGCATTCTTGGGTAACGAGCAAACCAGGGTGCATCACAATCCCAGATTTCAAGTTATAGAGCCACAGTGAAGAAAGCAGCATGGTACTGGTGCAAAGACAGACATGTAGATCAGTGAGACAGAATAGAGGACACAGAAACAACCCCAGACACATTGAGCTAATCTTTGATATAGAGGCCAAAAACATGCACTGGTGGAAAGATAACATCTTTAGCGAATGGTGCTGGAAAACTGGCTATCTACATGACAGAAGATTGAGTCTAGACCCATATTTCTCACCATGTATAAACTAAAATCAAAATGGGTAAAGATGTAAATATTGAAACAAGATAAACTAGTTAAAACTGTTAAAAGACAGGCATGGGCAAGAACTTTCTGAACAAAAACCCAGTAACGAACAAATGGGATTATATCAAATTGAAAAGCTTATGCACAGCAAAGGAAACAATCAACAGGTTGAAGCATCAGCCTACAGAATGGGAAAAAAATTTTGGCCAGCTGTTCCTCAGGCAGAGGGCTAATATCTATAGTATATAAAGAACTCAAAAGTTAGCCCCCCTTGACCCAATCCAAAAGTGGGCAACTGAAATGAGTAGACACTTGTCAGAAGTACGATGGCCAATGAATACACAAAAAAATGTTCAACATCTCTGGCCAGTAAAGAAAAGCAAATTAAAATAACATTGAGATTTCATCTTACTCCAGGAAGAATGGTTATCAGAAAGCAAATAATGACATACTGGAGAGGCTGAGGGGAAAAAGGAACGCTTCTATTTTATTGGTGGGAATATAAATAGGTGTAACCACTATGGAAATCAGTGTGGAGATCCCGCAAAAAAATAAAGCTGGAAAATTCATTTGACCCAACTATTTCCCCTTCTAAGTGTTTTCCCAAAAGAGTTTAAAATGTCATATAAACATACCCATGTTTGGGCTGGTGAGATAGCTCAGCGGCATAAGCGCCTGCCTGGCAAGCACGAGGTCCTGAGTTCGACTCCCGGAACCCACATAAAGGGGAAAAAAAAAAGGGCCGGTGATATCGCTCAGTGGCACAAGCACTTGCTGGCAAGCGTGAGGTCCTGAGTTTGACTCCCGGTACCCACATCAAAAAAAAAAACAAAAACACACCCATGTTTAAAGCAGCACTGTTTGTAATAACTAAATCTTGGAAGTGGCCTATGTGTCCATCAACAGATGAATAAAGAAAGTGTGGTGTTTATACACAGTGGAGCACTACTCTGCCACAAAGGATAACCTTGAGTCATTTGTAGGAAAATGGATGCACCTTGAAATGTAATGTTAACGTGAAATACACCAGACACGCAAGGTTAAATATCACATGGTTTTTCTTATGAGAAACCCAAAATATAAGTAAAGAGCAGAATAAAAGACAGATAATAGGAAGTAGGGAGATAGAATTTTTCCAGATGGGAAAGGAATCAAGAAATGGGGCATCGTGGAAGGAAAGGGGATGAAAAAAACTGAGATGTGTTATATTCATGTACCAATGGTACAAGGAGTATAATCATTCTGTAATCCAAACATGTACTAATATATTTTCTTCAGTCTTTATTGTTTTAACCACTTAAAATACTTCAGTAGCATTAAATACATTCATGTTGTATTTATCACTGGTATCTACATCTAGAACTGTTTTATATTCCCAAATTGAATCTCTTAACAATATCTCTGGTTGATGAGTTAACTTACTTCCATTTAGGCCTTTTGCTTCAGTTTGTAGTAGTATCTTTGGATTACAGTTCCTTGACACATGTGCTCATAGTTAGCTTTTCCATAAATGAATGGAACTGGTCTCTTGATGTATCCTAGCTCCTCTTTTCTTTGGTTTTGTTTTGTTTTTTGAGATAGGATCTCCCTATGTAGTTCAGCCTAGCCTTAAACTCACTATGTATCTCAGGTTGGTCTCAAATCAGTGGCAATCCTCCTGCCTTAGCCTCCCAAATGCTGGGATTATAATCTCAGTGGCATGTGCCACTATGCCAGGCTTAATGATGTGTATATTAGATGGTGATTTTCGAACTCCTGCATGAATATAGTTTTTTTTTTTTTTCTTTATTGCTAGTTTTTCATCAAAATTATATTTTACCTTCTTCGCTTTTTTTTTTTTTTTTTTTGAGATAGGGTCTTGATAGAGTTCAGGCTGGCCTGGAACTCAAAACAGTCCTCCTGCCTCAGCCTCTGAGTGCTGGGGCTACCTGTGTGTGTGTCACCACGCCCGGCTTTGCTACTTTTTAAAAGCTCTAAATTATAGATTGATTCTTTTTTTTTTTTTTTTTTTTTTGGTGGGTACTGGAGGTTGACCTCAGGACCTCGTGCGCCAGCGGGCGCCCGTGCCACTGAGTGATATCACCGGCCCTTTTTTCGTATGTGGGTACCGGGAGTCGAACTCAGGGCCTTGCGCTTGCCAGGCAGGCGCTTAGGCCGCTGAGCCATCTCACTGGCCTGTAGATTGATTCTTAAAGTACATAATTGAGATGTTGAGGTTATTGCAATAATACAGTACTGCTTTAGCTTTTAAACTGTTGGACAGAAAATTGGAACACGATCAGGAGAGACCTATATAATATGGTCTTTTCTCTGCAATGTAGTAGCGAGTCACTTCACAAAATCTCTACAGCATTTGGGGGGGCCTCATCTTTTTAATATAGCCCATTCTTCTATACGTTGAATTTCATGTCAAGTGGTAGAGCAGTAAGCCTGATTAGGAGAGTTGTTTTCCCATCCTCACTTTATTTAGTTTTTTTTTTTTTTTTTTTTTTTTTTTTGGTGGGTACCGGGGGGTCGACCTCAGGACCTCGCGCGCCAACAGGCGCCCGTGCCGCTGAGCGATATCACCGGCCCCTTTTTCGTATGTGGGATCCGGGAGTCGAACTCGGGCCCTCGCGCTTGCAAGGCAGGCGCTTATGCCGCTGAGCCGTCTCACCGGCCCTTTATTTAGTTTTTGAAGACAGGTCTTGCTGTATTGCCCAGGCCGAATTCAAACTTCTGGGCTCAAACTGTTCTCCTGCCTCAGCCTCCAAGTAACCAACTAAACACGTAACACCACTTAGCCCAGCATAGTTTTTTTTTTTTTTTTTTTTTTTTAAGGTAAAAATATTTCATAGATTTATAGTTTACATAATGTCTCGTGTCTTTTTTTTTTTTTTTTTTTTTTAATTTCATCTTAGTTTACTCAAATGCACCTTACAGTTTTAAGGGGAAATCATTGCAAAGTCGTCCATCAAACTTTTGTGTGAATTTAACCCCTCTTCCTTATCTTGTTCTCATCTCTCTCTGCGCGTTGTTCACCTTGTCTTCAGCCTGTGCGGTTCCTATTTTGATCTGTTCTTGCAGCTGTGTAGCCTTGGTTTCTGTAGTGTCTCGTTCACCCTGTACCCTGAATGTGTCAGCTCTCAAAGGAGGAAGCGTTTCTTACTTGGTGAAAGGAATATACCCTCCTGTCTCTCCAACCTGAATAATGCTGACAGAAAATTTATTTTGTTTCAAAATTTATTAGGATGTCTTTGTGTTAAAATAAATTTATAGCATTAAAAACACAGTGAAGAGTGTTTTTCCCAGGGATCACTGTGATTTGTTTTAGGGTCTCTTGGCTCTGTATTGATAGGATTGTTCATTTAATACTTTTTTTCCAGTAAAAACTGCTTTATTGAACATATAGAGAGCAGATGTAAGGTCTTAAGAATGCAGAAAAGAAAAAAACTAATGTTACACAAAACATTCAACAGGAAATAGTAGTTTTGTCAGTCCACCTTTTAAACTGTGCAATAAATGGAATTATTTTTTTCTTTGTATGAGAATGGAGAAGTACGTGTGGTCTTTGGCTCTTCTTCCCGCAATTGTTGGGAATGATTTCTTAGATGCTTTAAGTTACCCTGAAAGTAGAAGGAAGGTAGAGCCTGGGTGTGGGGAACCACTCAGACTGCTTCAAAGCTCAGGGGTGTCTGAGGACACCCAAGGATATGACCCTGTTTGTCTAGCAGGTGCATAGCGGGATACAGTTATGTAACTATGACTTAGCACAGGTAAAACACTCATGCACTGGTTATGGCACTATACAAGAATGTAAATATGAGATAACAACCTGTATAAGAATCATACAGTAAAGATGCAGGCGTCTCTTGCTCTAGTGCTCTCGCTCTGGCTCTCTGCTGTGCTCCATGCTGCCTGCTGTTGTTGCTGATGTTTTGCATATGTGCATTCTCTAACCTTGGACATCACCTGCGAAAATTTCCTTTGGGCCCCCTGAGAGGGCTGACACTGGGGCTTTTTTTTTTTTTTTTAAACTTGTTTGGAAGAAACATTGCTGTAATCAATCACTTTTACCCTTTTTGGTCACTTACATTTTTTTTTTTCCTACATAAGTTATATTCATGTTGGAAACTAGTCATGTACTTCTCTGTTACTTCCTAATAACATAAAAACCATACATTTTGGGTTTTTTTCTTTAGTGGCTGACAGAAGAAATGAGATGTGGTCTGAGGGACGATATGACTATGAAAAACTTCCCAGAGAACGCGTACCTCCTCGGAGTCATCCCAGTGTAAGTTCCTCCTACACACAGACTCATGCAGAACCCAGCGTGGAAGTTAATGGGGTAGAGCAACGCTGGGCTGTGAGCATCGTCAAGTGGCAGAAATTAATTAACACTTTAGGTTGAAAACTAGGCCACGCTTATCTCTTAAAAGTTAGAAAATAAGTGACGTTTTATTTACATAGAAAACCTACATATTGTTTAAACTTCTAGAACAAAGTGTTTGTATTTAATTTACTTTGCAAAGAAACTTTCAGTTTAGTAAAGGTCAGACCGTCATTAATAAGTATTCAAGCATCTACTCTTGCTGTTGGCTGCCATGTATTAATGTTTACAAATTGAATATATGAAATTGTAAGAGTAGGCTTTCATTTTAGAGGAAGATGACTGTCTTCCTGGAGCAGAACGTGTTACTGTCCCTAGCGAGGGCTCCTGTGGGGCTTCCTTTGGTCAAGCGGCCTGGCTAGTGTACGAGCGCCTGGGGGCTTAGGCAGGCAGCTTGCCGTCTGTCCTCCTGCTGTCTCTGGCTCTGGGAGTTGGGAATTTTGAGCTAGGCCTTTATCCAAGGAGTTTGCTGTTTTGCTCAATGTTCCCAGTACTCTATATAGTATTCATTTTTTTATTTAATTTAATTAATTTATTTATTTATTGTTTTGTGGGTACCGGGGGTCGACCTCAGGACCTCGCGTGCCAGCAGGCGCCCGTGCTGCTGAGCGATATCACCGGCCCTTTTTTCGTATGTGGGTTCTGGGAGTCGAACTCAGGACCTCACGCTTGCCAGGGAGGCGCTTATGCTGCTGAGCTTTCTCACCAGCCCCTCTATCTAGTATTCAGTAGGAGCTCCATATTTATCAAATGAATATAGAATGAACACACACACTCACACACACACTCACACTCACTCACTCTCTCTCCAGAATCCTCTGGAGATCTAAGGGGAGCTCTGGGAAGGATGAAGAAGGTGTCAGCAAGGCCTAAGGAGCAAGGCCCTGTTTCAGAAAAAGCAGCTGTGGCCGTTGACCCCTTCTAAGCGCCAGACCAGGCGGGTGGGGTGGGTGGGTTATGGTAATGATGTGCGGAGAAATCATGAATCCATTATACAGCATCAGAGGACGTAAACACTTACTTATACATAAGTTAGTGTTTTCTGTTTACAGTATATTATTGATTCACACAACTCGCTTAAGTGGAGAGTGTCTTTTCCAGGGTCATCATTGGCCTAGATTATAGCTTACGTTGGGGTTGATACAGGATGATTGAAGATGGATAAAATGAAAAGGCTGTTACATTTCAGGACGGGCAGGGTAACTTATTACCGCATGTCATTTTTTTCCAGGTTATTGTGTAGACTTCATGGTTATAATCAAAAACCCAATGTTTTAATTTTTTTGACTTGATAAAATTAATTTGATAGTTTTCCTGGAAGCATGAACAAACGATACAGGTAAATGTGATGTAGAAGTAAATCAAGGATGGGAAGAAATTATATTTTCAGTAGTGTATTTCAAAGATACATAAAGAATTTTCTGTTTGGTTACTTTGTCAACTGGGCACCCATGTGTAGGCTGTGTGCTGTGTCACCGTGTGGGAAAGGAAAAGCAGGTGGCTTTATTCAAGATGAGGAGATGGGACTCATCTTGACTTGGAGTTACTGAGGTAATGTGCTGTGTGACTTGGGCTGATTAAGAGAGGAGGCTGGGCCAGTGAGATAGCTAAGCAGCATAAGCGCCTGTCTGGCAAGTGCGAGGTCCTGAGTTCGACTCCCGGAACCCACATACGAAAAAAGGGCCGGTGATATCGCTCAGCGGCATTGGTGCCTGCTGGCGCACGAGGTCCTGAGTTCAACCCCTGGTACCCACACACAAAAAAAAAAAAAAAAGAAAGAAAGGCTGGGGGAGAAAAAGCGAGTGAGGCTAGGGGTTGTACCTGCCTGAGTCTTGGTTACACCTGAGGCTAAAGCGGAAAGATGACAGGTTTGAGGCCAGCCTGGGCAACTTACCAAGATGGTCTCAAAATTTAAAGGGGCTGGGATTGTCATTCAGTAACAGAGTATACCGGGATTCACTCTCTTAGTATCAGCAGAAAGAAGGTGCAGAGTTAAGGCTGTGAGTGGGGTTGAGGGACAAGAAGGCTTAGTGAGGCTGAAGCCACCATGTGACAGAAATAGGCAGTTGCTGTTTTAAGAGCATGGGGTTTCCAAGATAGAAAAGTTCTGTTTGAAGTTCTGTGTAGCGGTGTTGATAGGCAGGTGGTGTACAATACTGAAATTAACAGGAAGAAAATTTAAGAATGGATTTTGGGCTTAATGATTGACATCAGAGGCCCTCAACTTTAGCTGCACATTACAGTTGCCTAAGGCACTTGTTTTTTGTTTTGTGTTTTTGTGGTGCTGGGATCGAACTCTGGGCCTTGAGTGTGGTAGGCAGGTGCTCTTCCACTGAGCCACATCAGTAGCCCCCTAGGGAGCGCTTTCATACCCACGTACGAGCCCCAGTCCACATCAGTCGTTGTCTCTGGCTGGAGCGTGGACAGGAGCATTGCTTAGAAGTTCACCAGTAGGTTGTGTCATGCAGAGTTAAGAAATACACGTGTAGGGGCCAGTGAGATAGCTCAGTGGCACAAGTTGCCTGCCCGGCAAGCGTGAGGTCCTGAGTTTGGCTCCCAGTACCCACATAAAGGAAAAAATGCCAATGATACTGCTCAGCGGCACAAACGCTAGCTGGGAAGCTCGAGGTCTTGAGGTCGACTCCCCGTACCCACATTTAAAAAAAAAAAAAAAGAAAGAAATACAGGTGAAGGTGTAGTTGAAGAGCGAAGAACTGCTGATGGTAGGAGTTGAGGTAAAGATGACAGGTGGTAAGTTAGGCAGGGACGGTGGTATGTGACTGATCCCAGCTACTCCTGCAGCTGAGGCAGCAGGAACATAAAAGCTTCGAGGCCAGCCTGGGCAACTTAGCAAGAACCTAACTCAGAAGAAGAAAATAGCCCTGGTGAGCACTTGGCTAGCAGGTGTGGTGCCCTGGGTTCACTCCCTAGTAGCAGGAAAAGGAGATGGAGACAGGTCATAGAAGTCCTCAGTGAATGAGTGTGTCACATTAAAATGTAGATAAAACCGAACATTTAAATCTGTTTATTTTGTTTGTTTTTAATGTTATTATTTTCAATAATATTATTGAAACAGAGGCTTTTTAGCCTCAAGAGATATTTTCAACAATAATAATAGGTATTATAGGTAGGGAGATGATGTTTTCACAAGTACCTTTATAACCATACTAGATGTGCTCTAAACTATCTCTTAAGATAGATCTCCCTTCCTTCAGTTCTCTGGCTCCTTGGTTGCTCCGGGAAGAGGAGAAACCTAGAATGCTGTTCTCTTTTTGAGATCCCAGAACCTGCCCAGATCTTGTACAGGTTCATTCCTCTTTTTGTTCTTTTAATTCCACTCTCCGTTCCCTCAGTCAACCTCTTCTCATGTATAAGCCTTTCTATACTTCCAAGTCCCTCCTGCTAAGGACTCAGGTACATTTTTACCCCTTTGTGGTGAATTTAGAGCCTTAATTTGGTTGTAATTTAAGGCTTGTCTTCCCCTCAAGACATTGTGCTCTGTAGAGGACTCGTGGAAATTATGAATTCAGCTTTAGTGTTGGACCTGTATTTCAATTAAATTTAGCATAATTTCCCAGTTTTGTTTGTTTGTTTTTGTTTTGAAAGTAGATTGGTGATACTGACAGATCCCTCTCAGAATGTTTTAAATCTATAAAATAAAGATACATAAAATTTATATTTAAATGTCAGTGTGAATTACAAAAAACCACGTTGTGATAGAGTAATATGTTCTTCAGTAGATTTCAGTTAGATTTTCCTTCGTATAACACCAGTCAACTTATAAAGAGAAAAGGTTTGTTTTGGCTCAAAGTTTTGAATGTTTTACTCCATGACAAATTGGCTCTGTGGGAAGAAAGTGTGTCTTTATGGGCCTAGTGGCAAGGGAGCATAAAGAAAAGAAGGGGATCAGGGTCCCACAGTCCCCTGTGAAGTCACAGTCCCCCCCCATGACCTAAGGGCCTCCCAGTAGACATACCCACGCAAGGCCCCACTTCCCCAGGAGCTTCTCTCTGGGGACCTGTGCGACCGGTTAAGGTCCAGACTGCACCAGTGAGTCATCACCATGAAGAGCTGGCGTGGCCTTTCACGGGTATAATTTTAAAGTAGTGATGTTGTTTGAGACCCCTGTAATGGCTGACTGTAACATAAGGTGAAGATAATGTAGTTTCTGTGCATGACTCAGTTATATACTTGCTCTTATGTTGTTTGGTATCTGAGTTTAGTTGAAAAAGTGATTTTATATTCACATCTGATTTAAAGAGAGTCCCTGAATGCTTAGATTAAAGTGTTTGACCTTCGAAGAAATGTAAAGTTATAATTTTTGACCTGGGATTTAATAAATACATAATTTGTTATTCAGAGTTTAAAAATCTTTGCTTATAGAGCCGGGCGTGGTGGTGCACGCCTGTAATCCCAGCACTTGGGAGGTTGAAGGAGGAGGATTGTGGTGAGTTTGAGGCCAGCCTGGGCTATTGAGTGAGTGCAAGGCCAACCTGAACTGTATAGCGAGACCCTGTCTCAAAAAAACAAACAAATAAAAAAAACTTTGGCTTAGAAAGTGGATATTGGGCCGGTGAGATGGCTCAGCGGCTTAAGCGCCTGCCTGGCAAGCGCGAGGGCCCGAGTTCGACTCCCGGATCCCACATACGAAAAAGGGGCCGGTGATATCGCTCAGCGGCACGGGCGCCTGCTGGCGCGCGAGGTCCTGAGGTCGACCCCCTGGTACCCACAAAAAAAAAAAAAAAAAGTGGATATTATCAAGTGTTATTTAAAACCCATATTATCATATCAAGAACATTTATAAGCAGCATTATTTGTGAGAGTTTCAAACTAGCAGCAACCTGAATGCCTAATGGCAGGGTAGATGAATTGTTGCAGTATACAGGAAGGGGAGTAAATGGTGTACTGACCAGTGTCACAGTGCAGGTGCATGTCACAGACATGATACTGAAACAGGCCAGACACAACAGTATATCCTGTATTTTTGCTTTTATGTGGAGTTTTAAAACACGAAAGTTTCTAGGAAAATAATTACTTGTGGGAGTTATGGGAGAGAGTACAAGGATTTTGTTCTGGTAAGAATGTTCTGTGTTTTGATCTGGATGATAATTATGCAGTATGTTTATCTTGTCAAAATTTATCTCTAGCATCATATTTATGATTTGTATATTCCATAAAAGTATGTCATATCTCAGTGGCAGAGCATTTTTTTTCCTAAATATAAAACTTCATCTAATCCTTTAAAAAGTGCGTAATTACAACATTAGTTCCAGGGATGAGGGAATATGATGTTCTGTTTTATTTTGTATATTTGGGTCCTATTCTTCAACAAAAAAGCAATTTTATTGAAAAGCAATTTTAACAATAGTGTACTTTTTGCCTCGTTTGTTTCAAATATGTTTTTGATGTTTTGGACATGGGTGGCATGAATTGTGAAATGAAGGGGAGACTATTGAGAAGGTCCTCTCATGGTAGTATGACCTCATTGATAAAAGCAGCTGTGAGCTCCTAGCTTGGTAAAGCTGAAAGGCAAGTGGACACTCATTTGAGTACATTTTGCATGTTGGTAATCTCATTCTGAATGTAGAGGACACAGAATCTATGTGTGGACATATACATTACAGGATGGAAATCAGTTAGCACAGAGTGGCCGCATTTAACTTCTAGATACCTGAGCGGCCCCCCCCCTTTTTTTTTTTTTTTTTTTTGTTTTGGTACCAGGAATTGAACTCACAACCTTGCATTTTCCCAGGCAGGCGCTGTGCTGCTGAGCTGTATCCCCATCTGCCCTTAATTTTTGTATGCAGCATACTGTTGGATCTTGCTTCTTAATCCATTCTGCCACTGTTTCTTTTGATTGGTGAATTGAGATCATTAATGTTGGTGGTTATAAATGATATATATTGACATCCTTGTCATGGCATTTTCCTGTTGTTGGATCCCTTTTTCCACCTCTGTTTAATTGCTTGCCTTGTCTGGTGGATTCCTTCTGTTGGGATTCATGTAGTTATAATCCTTGTTATCTCCTTCTAGAATGTTGTAGAGAACATTTTGGAGTGTAGGTTTGGTGTTCATGAATTTCCTCAGGTATTGTGTATCATGGACTTATCTTATTTCTCCATCAATTTTGAGAGATAGTTCTGTGGGGTACATCAATCTGGGTTGGAGGTTAATTTTTTTTTAGGGCTTGAAATACTTCACTGCAGGCTCTCCTTGACTTCAGGGTTTGTGTTGAGAAGTCTGCTGTAATTCTGATGGGCTTTCCTTTATAGGTGATTTGTATCTTTTTCTCCAGCAGCATTCGTTCATTCATTTTCCTTTTGAGACCCTGTGGAGTTCAGGCTGGTCTGGAACACACTTGGTAGCTTAGGCTGGCCTGAAACTCCCAGCCATCCTCCTTCCTCACCCTCCCTAGTGCTGGAATTACAGGCGTGAGCCAACCATGCGCAGCTCTAACAGCTTTTTCTTTTTTTTTAATTTTAAAGAGGAAAAAAAGTGAAATTTCAAAACAAGGTAATAGGAGGGTAACAATGGTTAATACATTGCATATTCCTATCTCCAAACTAGTTACTCAGAGTACAAGATATCGGCATTTAATTGTCCAAACCATATTAGCACAAACCTTTCTTTTCAATTAAGAGAAATTAGTAGTATAATTATGTTAACTGTTTTTTATATATGTACATATACATATATATATATTTTTTTCTTTTCCCTTCTCATACTAGGGAGACAATACAATGTTTATACATGTGTGTATGGTTTATTTCACTTATGAGTATGGTCTCGAGTTGTATCTTTTTACCCATAAAAGTCTCCAGTTTATCCTTTTTTATTTCTGAATAGTGCTCCATTGTATAAAAAGACCACACCCTTTTTATCCATTCCTTGGTTGATGGCTGTTTGGATTGTTTCCAAGATCTAGCTATTACAAACTGTGCTGCTATAAACATGGGTGCACATATATCGCTGTGGTACGATGTTTTTAATTCTTCTGGGAAGATACCCAGAAGGGGAATAGCTGGGTCACATGGGACCTCCAATCCTAGTTTTCTGAGGAAGCTCCACACTGATTTCCACAGTGGTTGCACCAGTCTACACTCTCACCAACAGTGGAGAAGGGTTCCTTTTTCCCCACAGCCCCTCCAGCATTTGTTATTAGTTGATTTCTTTATAGTAGCCATTCTTTCTGGGATGAGATGGAATCTCAGTGTTGTTTTAATTTGCACCTCTCGAATGACCAGTGATGTTGAACATTTTTTCTTGTATTTATTTGCCATTTGTATTTCTTCATCTGAGAAGTGTTTATTCATCTCAGATGCCCATTTTTGGATTGGGTCTTTAGATTTGGGAGGTCTGATTTTTTTGAGTTCTTTGTATGTTCTCGATAGTAATCCTTTGTCTGAGGAATAGCTGGCAAACATTTTTTCCCACGTTGTGAGTTGTCTCTTCACTCTGTTGGTGGTTTCTCTTGCTGTGCAAAAGCTTTTTAATAAGCTTTTAAAAAGCTTTTAATAAGATGAGATCCCAGTTGTTGATTCTTTGTGATATTTCCTGTGCCCTTGGGGTTTTATTCATGAAGTCTTTGCCTACACCAATGTCTTCAAGAGTTTTACCTATTTTATCTTCCAGCAGATTTAATGTTTCTGTTTAGATCTTTGATCCATTTTGAATTTAGTTTAGTGCATGGTGAAAGTTATGGGTCTAATTGTAATCTTCGGCATGTGCAGAGCTAGTTTTTCCAGCACCATTTATTAAAGAGGCTATCTTTCTTCCAGTGAATGTGTTTGGCACCTTTGTCAAAGATAAGGTGGCTTAGTATGTCTGGAGTTGTTTCAGCATCTTCTGATCTGTTCCATTGATCTTTGGGTCTGTTTTTTTGCCAATACCATGCTTGTTTTTTATCACAGTAGCTTTATAGTATAATTTCAAATCAGGGATTGTGATGCCCCTTGCCTTGCCTTTGTTGCCCAGAATTGCCTTTGCTATTCTAGGTCTCTTCTGGTTCCAGATGAATTTTAGGATTGTTTTCTCTAATTCTGTGAGATATGTTGTTGGAATTTTGATCGGAATTGCATTAAATCTGTATAACAATTTTGGAAGTATGGCCATTTTCACTATATTGTGAACCCAGGGTCTTGAGCACGCTAGGCAAAGGCTTTACCATTGAACTACTTCCTCAGCCTGCAAATTTTTTGTTATTATAATTGTATTTCCATGGCCATTATTTTAATAGGTATTCCTAAAATGGAGGTTCCAAACTTGAATACCATATGCCCTATATGCGATATGCCCATTTAGAAAGGAAAATTATATATTTACAACTCAGGGTAAGATTTGCTTAAGAATTTCAAATACAAATAATATTTTCATTCAGGTCTGATAGTGCAGGTAATAGGAAGTACTGCTTGAACTTTATTTTACTGTTTTTTTTTTAACTTTTTAAATATAAGCTTCTGAAGGAGAAAATATGAAATCTTTATTTCCTTAAATATTTTCATGTAAGTTGAAAGTTTTCTTTAAGATTAGATATCTAAAAAGCAGAGGTAGTACTGTAAGTAAACTTATTATTTAAACACTTTTTCAGAACATGCAGGAAGTGCCCATTTGATATTCATTGTGGATATAAAACCTGTCATTGGGAATTTTTTTCCTAACCAATTATCTGGGTGTTTTCATTAATTAGTAAATGATACTGGAGATTGAACCCACGGCCTTTGCACTGAGCTACATACCCAGCCCTTTTTGTTTTATTTAAATTCTGATACAGGGTATCCACGGGTCCTTAAATTTCCAGGGTTGATTTGAATTTAGGATCATCCTGCCTCAGCCTCCCAGAGTGCTGGGATTACAACATGTGCCACCATGCCCCACTGGTAAAGGCAGTTTTGAAAATATAGAACTAAAATGTGATTTGAGTTGAATCTCTGAAAGCTGTATCATATAGAATCTTGAAATAGCATTCTGGTAACTGGGCAGTTGAACAAAGGGAAAGGCTGCTTCGTAAAGTAGTAAGCTCTTTATTCGTAGCAGCACTGTGCATGTGTACTTTTTATCAGCCCTCCAAGCCAGCATACGCAAACAAACATTTAAGGGGATGAGGGATGGGGTTTTAGGGTTTCTTGGAACTGGAAGAATTAGTTATTTAATTTTATAAATTACTAATTTGTAATTAGAAGTGCTTGTGAAAATTTATAGTTTTGCCAATTTTGGTTTAAAACCATTTTATAGAAGCTCCATACTCGCCTAGATGTAATTGAAATCTCTATGAAAGGTAGTTCTGGGGGAAAAACGTGTCAATATATTCATTGGTGTGCCATAATTTATGTAAGCAGAATGTATCTTACAGTTTTTTAAAATATATCTTACTATTCTTTTTTTTTTCCTCCCTGTGCTGATTTTTGAAACCAGGCTCTCGTGGTTGGTAGGCAAGTGCTGTCCCGTTGAGCTACACACCCAGCCCTCATCTCGCAGTTTAATATGGAACGTACTACCAAATGGGCACTTTCTGTCCTGGTGGAAAAAATAAGATTTTTAAGCTTTCAAAATAGATGCAAAGTACTGACTGTGTTTTGAAAAATTTCCTATCTGTTGGAAGTTTGAATGTTACATAGTAATTTAATAACAATTCAGCACTTTTTGAGATTAATGCTAAGAAGCAATTTAAGGGAACACCTTGAGGAATTTAGTGTGTGTGTGTGTGTGTGTGTGTGTGTGTGTGTGTGTGTGTGTGTTTTAAATAGACTTGCAAAGGAGATAATGCAGCAAACATTTTTGGAGGACCCAGCCTGTGCTGGGACGTGTCCTAAGCACTTTCCATACAGTTTCTCATTTATTCCTAGTAACTTCACGGGGTAGGTATTGATATTAATGCTATTTCATGCATGAGCAGCTGACCTTTAAGATTGTTAAATTAACCAGGCGTCAGTGTTGAGCTTTACCTTTTGTGCAGTTTTTTTGTTGGTATTGTTAAATCAGGTGATATATTAATCCTATCTTACATCCAGCTTTCAAATTTATTTCACGTGTATTTCACCCACTATTGCTAGAAATACCATGAATGCATTAGAGCAGATTATGGATACATGTTCTGTAGCTCTCTATTCTTGCTGTGATAATCCTTTTTTTAGTTATTTTACATCATCTGCTAACCAGAGACAGGTGTTCCCTCTGTCCAGTTCCTCAACTTCCTCCACAAAACACCCAGCCTGTTGCTGAAAATGTGAAAACATCAAGAGCATATTACTTTGAAAATTAGTTACAATTTTTGATCAGCTTTTATTTTGCTTCTAAACTTATTCAGCCAAAGGTTCTCCACTTCAGTTGTGCTGAAGAAATAGCAAAATGTTTCATTTTGATCTTTCTAGCTCAGCATCATCTCCTTGCTATTGGTTATATGTAAAAACCTTGTACTTCTAAATAGGATAGTTAACACACAGTACTCCAAATATATGTTTTTAGTTCTACATTTCTTAGGAAATTAGGAATAGAGTTATAACGTCCTTATTGCTTGCTATTGGTTATATGTAAAAATCTTGTACTTCTAAATAGGATAGTTAACACACAGTACTCCAAATATATACTTTTAGTTCTACATTTCTTAGGAAATTAGGAATAGAGTTATAACATCCTTATTGTCTTAAGTTTTTTTTAATGAAAATGATAATATTTTGTTTTCTTGTATTTATCTTTTGGCATTGCTGTTTGTTATTTTGAATGTTTGGCTTTCTTTTTGTTTCCTTTAATCCTCATAAAGACTTTACTATTAGTTATATTCCTGTTATTTCATTAATGCATTTTTGTTTGTTTATATATTTATCCTATTTGATTAAGGATAAGTTCTCCTGTACTTAAAAAAAAAAAACTTTCCAAAATTAAATAGAGAAATTAGTGATTTTTTTATATATTTCTTTTTTGTCTGTTTTAGGATGGCTACCATAGAGTAGTTAATATTGTGCCAAAGAAACCACCACTGCTAGAAAAGAAACCACCACTGCTAGAAAAGAAACCACCACTGCTAGAAAAGAAACCACCACTGCTAGACAGACCTGGTGAAGGAAGCTACAGTAGATATTACAGTCATGTTGGTTACCGAGAGTATGACGAGGGCCGCAGTTTTTCTCATGATCGAAGAAGTGGTCCACCTCACAGAGGAGTATGTAAATTTTCCCCATGTACTAACTGTTATTTCTTATAAGTTTAAAATTCATGTAATTAAAATGTATGTGACAGCCATAAAAGCAGTTCAGTAAACAATTCCTGCTGATGCTCTGATGAATGGCCTTCTGGAGCTGTCAAATGGGAACTTGTAGTCCTGAATGTTGAGGTACTGGACAAGGTGGGTAAGCACTCTGGACAGCTCAAATTGTCATTAGTTCTGACTTGCTTGCCTTTCTTCAGTGCTGGGGATCAAGCCAGAGGGTTTGCATATGGTAGGCAAGTGCTCTACCACTAAACTATATCTCAGCCTAGGTTGGTTTTTTTATCCTTTAAATTAGCAGAGATTTGCAGAGCTGTATAAACTCTTGCCTTGATACTTAGAGAATGATGAGCAGGTGGTTACCATTTCATACTGGATGTACCCACTTATAATCACTGTACGTTCATCATGATAAAATGCTGTGGGTAAAATGGGTTAAGGTTGTTGAGAGTCTCATTTTCGTTGTGGTTGTTAAAGTCTGTTTGCTAGTCCATATGAAACTGTACTCAGCCCAGGTATGGTGTCGCATGCCTGTAGTGCCAGCACTTGGGAGGCTGAGGCAGGAAGATGTCTGTGAGTTAGAGGCCAGCCTGGGCTACAAAGTGCATTCAGGGCTAGCCTGAACTGCATGGAGAAACCTGTCTCAAAAAGACCAAAAAAAAAAAAAAAAAGGCCCTCAACATTGTTCATGTCATATAGTAAGCATTTTAAAAATATTAACTGCTGGGCCGGGGATATAGCTCAGTGGCACAAGTAAGTGCCTGCCTGGCAAGCACAAGGTCTTGAATTGGATTCTTGGTACCCCCCCCAAAAAAAATTTAACTGCTATTATTCCATTTACAGTTTTTCTCTTGATAATCTAGAAGTTTGTAAAGTTGCACTAATTTGTTATTAACTTGATTAAAAGTATTTTTGACACAATTTGTGTTTTAGCTTGCATTTTTACAATATTCATCTCATCCACGTTTTCTGCCTTTTCCATTTTCCCCTTTTGTACTGTATATAACATAGTAATTAATGGTTAACCATACACATTTTAACACTGTTATGACCTCACACTGGATAATGGATTAGTCCCCATAGAATATTCCTGAAAAATGGAGGTCAGTGGTTTCCAAGGGTGGGTACTTACGGGACTTCTGTTCTCTTATTATTACATAATAGTGCCTTTGAGACTCTAAAGTGCCTATGAGACTATTCATTATTTTCTTGTGTTTGTTCCTAAAATTTGAGTGCTATATGCTCCTTGTCATAGAATTGATTTTTTTGTTCAGATCTTAAATGTGCGCTATTCCTTTGTGAAGAGGGGCAGGTGCTGAAAAGGAAATGCTGTGCATTGTTTCCAGGCTAGAAGTTCTAGACTTTGCCATCAGAGTCTTTCTCCAGGTAGATGGAGGGAGAAACAATTTGATTGTAGCATAAACATTTGTTACCCCTTTTGTGAAAACTCTCCGTGGCCTTTTAGTACAGACAGGAGTTGTGTATTCTTTAGACCAGTTTTTGAAATGTTATGAGCATGGGTTTTTTTCCCTTAAAAATTGTACCATAAAATGCTTCCAGAATAGCACAGTTGTTTCTTACTGGTCTTCCAAATTTTGTTTGAGCTGAGGCTATAGCCGAACTTGCTTGCCTCGCATGTGCAAGGCTTTGGTTTCAATGCCCAGCACCATGAAACAAAAGAAAACACAGCAGTTACATTTTCTTCATGCTTTGTATAACATTTTTCTTTAAATTTTCTTCTAATAAATACCAAGCATACTTCTGATCCTTATGATTCTCACAGTAATTATTATCTGGAGTTCATTTACATAAAACAGACTACTTACTTGATCTTGTATTTTATTATAGCTGTTGAATTGTTTTTTGTTTATATTTAATATTGAGAAGGAAAATGATAACATGAATTTTACTTAAGAGTAGGAATGTGTTGATAAAGTGGAACATGAAGAGTTTTTCTACTTGAATCAGTTTTCCTGATTATAAGTAATTTGCATGTTATAATTTTCTGTGTGTAATTTTGAAGTAATTGAGTATGGATTACTATTTCGTTCCTTTATGCATCTTTATGAGTATAACTTAGAGGACAAAATGTGTTTGATTAATGTTGAATTTAGTGCTACATAGTAGCCTTAACATTGGTTATCAGCAGTAGTTCTTTATTGCTTTTTGTTGTGGTTTTAAGTCAGAGAAGGCATGAAAAGAAAACTTGAGCTAGAAAAGTGGGAAAAGCAGCACGTTTCTTCTTTGAGCTTGAATCTGACAATTAGTGAGAGAACTTGGAAAATGATGGGTGGAGAAATGATAACTAGCTTAAGCCTCTCCAGCAGCCATTAACTGTTACAGTGTTGGTATTTGTGCCTTTGGCAGCACATCTTGTACAGTATGAATCTACCAAGTGAATAAGAGATGTTTTTAATAGAGGTAAATGGTACCACAGGTTCTCAGTTACTATCTACTTTTGGATATTAAAGTGGATGACTTATTGTCTTTTCAGCCTAAGAATATGTAGAAGAAAAGTATTTTTTCTTTTAAAGAAGTTTGGCCTTAAAGAGTAGATTTCAGTAGTAATGCTGGATATATCCTGCTTGTCCAAAAATTGTTAACTGTATAAATAACTTTGTTATGTTACAGGACGAATCTGGTTATCGTTGGTCAAGAGATGATCATTCTGCAAGCCGCCAGAGTGATTACAGGTAAAAATATAAAGTATTAACAAAAGTACTTTAACTCTCTTTGTGTGCTGGCCTCAAGGCACATAGTTGAAAATATTAGGATTGAGCCAGAGATATATCTCAGCGGTACAGCACCTGCCTGGCAAGCGCGAGATCATGAGTTTGATTCTTGGTGCCAAAAAAAAAATTAGGATTCAAATTTTGAAAGCAGTAAGCATTATATTCTTTTTGTGGCTATAATAGAACTGGTAATTAATATTCTACGTATATTGACATTTTGTAATTGATAATACTTTAAAATAATTTCAATTTTTTTTATTTTAAAGAGAAAAAAATAGAACAGAATTTCAAAACAACATAATAGGAGGGTAGCAATGGTTAATACATTCCATATTGTTATCTTTATTTTTATTTTTTATTTTTTATTTTTTTGTGGGTACCAGAGGTTGACCTCAGGAACTCACGCGCCAGCGGTGCCCATGCCGTTGAGCGATATCACCGGCCCTTTTTGCGTATATGGGTTCTGGGAGTCGAACTCGGGCCCTTGTGCTTGCCAGGCAGGCACTTAAGCCACTGAGCCATCTCACTGGCTCTTGTTATCTTTAAATTAGTTATTCAGGGTACAAGTTATCAGCATTCAATTGTCTAAACAATATTTTTCCTTTTGAACAGTTTCTTCCTGTTTTACCATGTCTATTGTAGATTTTGGATGTTATTTACTCTTTCAGTTTCTCACACTAGGGAGACAATACGATGTTTACAAATGTGCGTCTGGTTTATTTCACTTATGAGTATTTTCTCGAGTTGCATCCATTTACCTATAAAAGTTTCCAGTTTTTCTTTCTTTATGGCTGAGTAGTACTCCGTTGTATGAAAATACCATATCTTTTTTATCCATTCCTTGGTTGATGGGCGTTTGGGTTGTTTCCATGATCTAGCTATTACAAATTGTGTTGCTACAAACATGGGTACACATATATCGCTGTGGTACGATGTTTTTAATTCTTCTGGGAAGATACCCAGAAGAGAAATAGCTGGATCAAATGGGACCTCAGGTCCTAGTTTTTTGAGGAATCTCCACACTGATTTCCATAGTGGCTGTGCCAGTCGACACTCCCACCAACAGTGGAGAAGGGTTCCTTTTTCCCCACAGCCCCTCCAGCATTTGTTATTGGTTGATTTCTTGATAATAGCCATTCTTTCTGGGGTGAGATGGAATCTCAGTGTTGTTTTAATTTGCATCTCTTGAATGACTAGTGATGCTAAACATTTTTTCTTGTATTTATTTGCCATTTGTATTTCTTCATCTGAGAAATGTGTATTCATCTCAGATGCCCATTTTTGGAGTGGGTCTTTAAATTTGGGAGGTCTGATTTTTTTGAGTTCTTTGTATGTTCTCGATAGTAATCCTTTGTCTGAGGAACAGCTGGCAAACATTTTTTCCCATGTTGTAGGTTGTCTCTTCACTCTGTTGGTGGTTTCTCTTGCTGTGCAAAAGCTTTTTAATAAGATGAGATCCCAGTTGTTGATTCTTTGTGATACTTCCTGTGCGATGGTGGTTTTATTCATAAAGTCTTTGCCTACACCAATGTCTTCAAGAGTTTTACCTATTCTATTTTCCAGGAGATTTAATGTTTCTGTTTTAATATTTAGATCTTTGATCCATTTTGAATTTAGTTTAGCGCATGGTGAAAAATACTGGTCTAATTTTAATCTTTGGCATGTGCAGAGCCAGTTTTTCCAGCACCATTTATTTTTGTCTGGAAAACAAACATTTATTGTGGGAACCATGGGAATTTCCTTACTCCTTTTGATATAATTCTTTTTTTTTTTAATTTTTAATTTTAAATAGAAGATAAAACAAAACAAAACAAATCAAAAAAGAACAAATTTTCAAAACAACATAATAGGAGGGTAACAATGGTTAATGCATTACGTATTGTTATCTTTAAGTTAGTTATTCAGGATACCAGATAATAGCATTCAGTTGTCAAAACATTATTGGCACAAACCTTACTCTTCAATGAACTAAGTAAAATTAGTAGTGTATCTATCTTAACCATCTTATATATAAATACAATTTTTTTTCCTTTCCCTTCTTTCTTTTCCCCATTCCCCCATCCCAGTCTCTCTTTCCTTTTGACCAGTTTCTTTTTGATTTACCATGTCTGTTATACATTTTGGATCTTATTTACTCTTTCAGTTTCTTATACTAGGGAGACAATACGATGCTTACACATGTGCGTTCAGTTTATTTCACTTATGAGTATTTTCTCGAGTTGCATCCATTTACCTATAAAAGTCTCCAGTTTATTCTTTATGGCTGAATAGTACTCCATTGTATAAAAATACCACATCTTTTTTATCCATTCCTCAGTTGCTGGGCATTTGGGTTGTTTCCAAGATCTGGCTATTACAAATTGTGCTGCTATAAACATGGGTGCACATATATCGCTGTGGTACAATGTTTTTAATTCTTCTGGGAAGATACCCAGAAGGGGAATAGCTGGGTCAAGTGGGACTTCCAACCCTAGTTTTTTGAGGAATCTCCACACAGATTTCCACAGTGGCTGTACCAGTCGACACTCCCACCAACAGTGGAGAAGGGTTCCTTTTTCCCCACAGCCTCTCCAGCATTTGTTATTAGTTGATTTCTTGATAATAGCCATTCTTTCTGGGGTGAGATGGTATCTCAGTGTTGTTTTAATTTCGAGCACCATTTATTAAAGAGGCTATCTTTCTTCCAGTGAATGTGTTTGGCACCTTTGTCAAAGATAAGGTGGCTGAGTATGTCTGGAGTTGTTTCTGGATCTTCTAATCTGTTCCATTAATCTTTGGGTCTGTTTTTTTGCCAATACCACGCTGTTTTTATCACAGTAGTTTTATGGTATAATTTCAAATCAGGGATTGTGATGCCCCTTGCCTTGCCTTTGTTGCCCAGAATTGCCTTTTCTATTCTAGGTCTCTTCTGGTTCCAGATGAATTTTAGGATTGTTTTCTCTAATTCTGTGAGATATGTTGTTGGAATTTTGATCGGAATTGCATTAAATCTGTGTAACAATTTTGGAAGTATGGCCATTTTCACTTATTGGTTCTTCTGACCCAAGAGCAAGGGATATCTTTCCATTTTTTGATATCCTCTTCAGTCTCCTTTTTCAGAGTACTGTAGTTTTGAGTATAGAGGTCTTTTACCTCCTTTGTGAGATTGATTCCTAGGTATTTCATTTTTTTGGATGTTATTGTGAAAGGTGGTGTTTCCCTAATTTCTCTTTCAGTGAATTTATTATTGGTGTACAGGAAGGCTATTGATTTTTGAGTGTTGACTTTGTATCCAGCTACACTACTGAATTTGCTTATTAAATCGAGCAATTTTTTAGTGGAGTTTTTGGGGTCTTCTACATAGATTATTATGTCATCTGCAAATAATGATAATTTAAATTATTGATGTATTCTTGCACGTGTCGTATGAAGTGTAAGCTATATGTTTGCTCAATTAGAAGTAAAGCATTTCTTTTACAAGTAGCCTTAAATTCTAAGGTGTTCTCAGTTGCTTTATTCTGATTAATAAAATTCTGTTAAAAATTTTTTTTGAAAGGGCCTCAGTCTTTGTTAGCTTTGGTTATTTATAGAGGGTATCTTATAGAAAACTTGGTAGATAAAATCTGTGGACAGAACTGAGCACAGTAGCTCAAGGATGCTACTGATTGCAAGTTGGAGCCCAGCCTGGGCAATTTAGTGAGACCCTGTCTCAAAAAAATGGGGGCCGGGGATGTAGGTCAGTGGTAGGGTGCTCCAGGGTTCAATCCTAGTCCTGTGCAAAAAAAAAAAAAGATGGACAGATACCCAACTTTTGTTTGTTTAATTTTTGGTACTGGGACCGCACCCTCACCTTCATACTGAGCTACATTCCAGCCCTTTCTTTACTTTTTACTTTTGAGACAAGGACTCATGAAGTCACTAAGTCGCCTGGGCTGGGCTCAGACTTGCCATCCTCTGTCTCAGCCTCCCAGAGTGCTGGGTCGATAGGTGTGTGCCACCATGCTCTACTGACAACTAGTTTTTGTCATTTGGAGGGGGGGTGTGTTTGTTTGTTTGTTTGTTTGAAATAGGATCTGGCTTTGTAGTCCAGGCTGGCCTTGAACTGACTGTATACCCCAGGCTGGCTTTGAACTCGCAGTGATCCTCCTGTCTCAGCCTCCCAAGTGCTGGGATTAGAAGGCGTGTGCCACCACCACACCTGGACTTTGTCATTTGTTGTTAAAATGCCTTTACAGTAGTCATTTTGAGAGTTTTAAAGGAGTCCTTTAATGATCTCTTAATCAGCTGTTAGGGAAAAGAACCCCTAATTTACCGAGAATGCAGTGACATGGAGAAGACAGTGTCAGCCACAAGTCCATAGGTACCAGGGGTGGACTCAGAATCCATGGATCAGAGCAGTACATTTTATTGTGAGGCCACGTTGGTGGCTGTGCACACTGCAGGATGCGCTGTGGCTAAGGAACCCAGGGTCAAGAGCTCACCTTTTGGAGCGAGGAGGGAGGAGCAAGCCAGTCTTCTCTTGGGCAGTGAGCAGCCATTCAGTCGTTAGGCTGTGGTGACCTCGGCTCTGTAAACAACTGTAGAAACTGCTCGGCCTCGGTAGGTAGTTAGGTGTTACAGTTTGGCATTCAGATCCCATGACGGACTACCAAGAGAAGCAGTAGAAAGAAGAAATGCTGCAAAACGTGCTTTGATAAAATGGAACACTCAGAAGTTATAAAAAGCTTATAGCCAACTGGGAATGGAAAGGAATTTCCTTGACCTGACCAATAGCATTTGCTATACTGAAAGGCAAAGTTAGAATATTTGCTTTAAAACCAGAAGAAAACAGTGACACCTGCTATTGCCTTTTCAACTCAGCATGGCAATGGACGTCTCAGCTCTTTCCTGAAAGACAAGAATAGTGAAGGTGGAGAGTTTACAATGGGAAAGTTTTTTCTTTTGTGTTTTGGCAGCATTCAAGACTGAATCCAGAGCCTTCACACTGAGCTACATTCCCAACCCATTTTATTATTGGAGACAGCATCCCGGGGAGTCATTAAGTTGCCTAGGCTGGTCTCTAATTGTGATCTTCCTGCCACAGCCTCCCAAGAGTGCTGGGATTGCTCCCATGCATATATAGATGCCCAGCAAAAAAAGGAAAAAGCAACAAGAACAACAACCAAAAAAAAAAAAAAAAAAAATTTATTTAAAGATTCTATTTATGTATGAAAAAATCTAGGAATATCTGTGGGGTATTAGAGCTATTAGCAATTTACTAAAATTAATAATAAGAAAAATCAGTTATCAGCAACATAAATTAGGAAATGCAATTTCAAAGTAATACCTAAATAATGAATAAGTCTGCCAAAAGTATAAGATCTATGCAGAGGAAATTACATATTATTTCTAAAGGACATAAAAGGAGCAAAACATAGCTGGGAGGGGTGGTGTACCCCTGGGAATTTGTGACAGAAGGATCACCCTGAATTTGAGGGTAGCTACGTAGTGATTTCCAGACTGGCCTAAACTATATAGCCAAAACCCTGTGTCAGGCAACTTTTTTTTTTTTTTTTTTTTTTTTTTTTTGTGGTACTGGGGATTGAACCCAGGGCCTTCAAGTGTTCTGTCACTGGGGTACATCCTGAGCTTGAGACCCTGTCTCAGAAAACCAAAAAGGGTTGGAGATGTAGCTTAGTCTAGTGCCTTGAGTTCAGTCCCCAGTACTTCAAAAGAAAGGAAAAGAAAAAGAGCTAAATATATCCTTGACTGGGAATACTTTCATAAAGATGCCAGTTCCACCCAAATTAAGATGTGAATTCAATATGGTTCCAGTGCAAAATCTAGATTTTTTTTTTCATGGAAGTTAACATGCTGCTTCCAAAACTACTATGAAAGAGTAAAGGGCCACCTGGTAGAAATAGCCTTGGAAAAGATGTGAAGACTCAAGATGCCATATATCCAAAATTATAAAGCTGAAGTAATGGAGAGTACTGCAGTGGCCTGCCCATGGTCAAATACAGCTGTGAAGCAGACTTGAAAGGAACCTAGGCATATGTAGGGGTTTGGGGTATGGTGACACTTGAAACTAAATGTAGGGGGCCGGTGAGATGGCTCAGCGGCATAAGCACCTGCCAGGCAAGCGCGAGGGCCCGAGTTCGACTCCCGGAACCCACATATGAATAAAAGGGCCAGTGATATCGCTCAGTGGCATGGGTGCCTGCTGGCGCACGAGGTCCTGAGGTCGACCCCCGGTACCCACAAAAAAAAAAAAAAGAAAGAAACTAAATGTAGACACAATAAATTTAGAATAAATAGTGGTGGGACAAATTTTAAAAAAACATAAAATTGGAAACCTGGTATGTAACAATAATAGATAATTAAGATCTAGTAGCCGGATGTGGTAACGCATGTCTGTAATCCTAACACTTGGGAGGCTGAGACAGGAGGATCAGTGTGATTTAGAGGCCAGCCTGCACTACACAGTGAAACCCTGTCTCAAAAAAAAAAAAAAAAAAAAAAAAGACTTAGTGTATATGTGAGAAAGATTGTATAAAACCTGTAATGGTTGATACATTGTATGAATTGAGAAGTTTAGAAGGTTAACTGACTCAGCAGTTCTAATAGGCTACACAGACATGCCCTAGGGCAGATCTTTAAGCCCTAGGATGTTGTAATGGTTGATTCATTGTGTCAATTTGAGAAGTTTAAGCAACTCAGCAGGGGGCAAGGGGGGCCTCACTTTGTGAACATCCTTACCCTGTGCAAGAGGAGGGCAAGGAGATGGTGTGAGTGCTACACCCATCCTAGGGCTGGTATCCTGCTTAAAATATAAGTGAGGAAAAGAGGCTTGCTCCTCCCCCTTTTTGCTCTTGTTGCTTTTGCTGTCTTCTTTCACCTTGAACAGTTGACCCTGTGCCATGGCACCCTGCCTTGGAGCCAGCTGATTATGGACTGAAACCTCCACAGACTGTTAGCTAAATAAACCTTTCCTCCTTTAACTTTGAGTTTCGGGTGTTTTGTCCCAGCAACGAGAGAGAAGTAACTAAGACAAAACCATTGTTTTTTGGTGGTGCAGGGATTGAACCCAGGGCTTTTTGCACTGAGCTGTTGTTGCAGGAAAAATTAAGTCAACAGTAGCCAGGAGCTCAGGAGAAGAAAGGAAATTTTATTGACGCTAGTGGACCCCAGAAGAGTAATCTCCAAGGTCTGAGGTCCTGATTGCAGAGAGCTTGTCTTCTTTATAGGGTAGCAAACAAGTTACAAGAACGAGATAAGTTTTGGTGAAGGTTATGGTACAGTGGGTATCTTGTGGTGAGGTGAGCATAGTTGTATGTAGCAAAATTGTTTTTAGCACATTTGCAGAAGTTTCAGTTTGATGACAGATCATATGCTTTAGCTGAGTTCAGTGGCAGAGAACAGAATGACTGCAACTTTATTGAACCAAATGGCTGCAGTTAGGTCAGGATTTCTGTTTCACTCATCCCCAGCCATTTTTCACTTTTTTATTTTGAGACGGTCTTATTACATTACTAAATTGGGATTCATCACCACGCCTGGCTAAAAGTTTCTTTGGAAAGTTAGACTAGTTGATAGGTTATCCTCCTAGAAGAAATAGTTCTTTAATTAATTCATTTATTTTTTGCTGTTGTTGGTTTTTTGCAGTCCTAGAGATTGAACCAAGAAGTGCTGTACTAGTGAGCTACAATCCCAATTATTTTTCTTTATTTTTGGAGACAGGGTCTTCCCATGTTACCCAGTCTGGCCTCAAACTCATGATCCTCCTGCCGAAGCCTCCTGAATGCTGGGATTACAGGCGTGCAGGAGCCTTTTTTTGAGACAGGATCTCACTAAGTTGTTTAGGCTGATGTGGGACTTGTGATTTTCCCTGCCTTAGCCTTCTGGAGTAGCCAGGATTATAGATATATACCACTACACCCAGCCTTTTCTCGCTCTGTCACTTTTTTTTTTTGGCTTTTTATGTGTGTATGTAGAATTTTATGTGAATGAAATCTAACTAAATATATGGCTTCTTAATCACTATAGCTATTTTAACATCTTTGTGTACGTTCTGTATTTTTCTTCCTATTCAGAAATAGGAGTTTTCATTGTTGCTAATAAGATTTTCTATATATATTTTTCCTATATTTCTTTTTCTCATCTAATTGTTGTGGAAATGCTTTCAAATTATTCGATTCAACTTGAATTGATTCTTTTTAGATGTCAAGCAATAGTGTATTTACTAGACACTGTATACAATAATAAACAATGCTACAGTAAATCCTAATACATAGTATCTTTATGAATCAGTGCTTTGTTTTTTAGGGAATAATTGCCAAAAACAGAATTTTTGAGTGAAAGAGGATACTAATCTTAAATTTCAACAGATGTCAGTTTGCCTTCTCAAAAATATATTTAAAAATCTGAGGTTTTAAACTTAGGTAATCAATTTTCCTTTTGAATTATTAATATGATTAGAGTTGTGTAATTTCCTTTAAGTGTGCTGCTGTAACTGTCCCATGATTCTGATGTGGTAATTTTGACATAATACAGTACATTCTAATTATTCTCTCATCAGAGAATATTGCTGGCACTTTCATTCTACCCTTCAAGTCCTTTGGTTGTAAAAGTTCATTATTTCATCAGTTTTCTTAACCAATTCATGAGCATCAAAACAGGTAACATTTTCTGTTTTCAGGGCATAGAGTTTATTCTGTATTTTATGTTCAGTCATTTGTTAAATATTTCCCGTGTGTCCAATTGCTCTATGTCAGATTCTCTTCTGGCCTCTGTGACAAAAAAGCTTATATCTTCATGTAACCTACATTTTAGTATGAATTGTAAATAGTGGACAAATAACAAAGTTTTTGTGAAGAAAAAGCAGAGCATGGTATAGAAAATACTCAAGCTGTGCACACCTTCCTATACCTTGACGTGGCAGCAGGGTGTTGTCAAAAGTGCTTCAGGTTTTGTTTTATCACAGAAGCTACAGCTTTTACTTCCTGACATTTGGCTGGCTGCCTGTAAACCATTCTCTCTGTCAGGTGAACTCATGCAAGATTCCTACTGAAAAGACTACAGGAATAGACAGAGCTGTTGTTTAGAGAAAACTGACTGCAGTGTAAGTCATGCTAAGAGAGTAGTTGTGTTTCTTAGTAGTATTCTGAGCACTTAGGAAAACTGTGCTTGTCAGTAGCTTTTGCCAGTGGGGCACGCATAATGATTGTACTGTGAGATGAAAACATGAGAATGTTTGAAGTAAATTTTAACCTTATAGAAAAGTAGCAAAAACAATTCAAAGAACCCCTGTAACTCTTCACCAGTGTCCCTGTTAATGTCTCCAGTAGCCCTAATAATGTGCTGGGAAGAGATCTGGTCTCATAAATCACATTTTTTATTTCTTCAGTCTGGAACAGCTCTTAATCTTTTCTTGCCTTTTTGTCTTACTCTTTTTGGAAAGATGAGTACTGGACAGAATGTTTCTCAGTTTAGTTTGGTGTTTCTTCATGATTATATGTTATACATTTTTGCCACGACAATCCCTGAAAGTATTTTTTGTTTGGTTGGTTTTCTTGCTACTGGGTTTTGAATTTAGGACCTTTGCACTATGTCCCCACCCTTTTTAAATTTTATTTTTAATTTTCTCTAGTTGCCCAGGCTGGGCTTGATTTGTAATTCTCTTCCCTCGGCCTCTTACAGTGCTGGGATTACAGGTACCACTGTGCCTGATTGTTTTTCTTTTTAGGCTGCACATATTGTTGATTTGTTCCCTTATTGGTGATGTTAACTTTATTGGTTAAGATAGAGTCCGCAAAGTTTTGTCACTAGGATATTATTTTCTCCTCTGAAATTAGTGTGTTTGGCATTTACCTATATTGGTGACCATGAATTCATCACAATATTTTTTCTAGTCCGTATTTTTTTTTGTCCTTTTTCCTATCTGTGAGAGATCTGGCTCTGTGTTGTAGGGAGAGACCTTCCTCTTTGGGTCAAAAGAGACCTCTGCATTAGCTTTTTAGCCCTACACATCTTGGCAAGATGTGCAAAAGCCTGCCTGCTCATCATTCAGGCAAGTTCTCAGAGTGATGTTTTCAGCAAGTGATCTTGAAGGATGAAGTAGTGTTGCCCTCTTGGTGAAATAGTTGGCTTGTTTATTGTTTGGTGTAAAAATGGTGGGTTCTCCAGATTCAGTGTTCCCCAAAATGTGACCAAGCCCTCTGCATGTACCGCAGTGTCTAGACTTGTGTCACCCTGTCCTCATGGACTTGGGACCAGTGGGAACCGATGGAGCTGTTTTAGTCCTTGCAGTACTTGCTGTGGTGTGAATGATAAACTTCTTGTCTCGAATCCAGGATTCTTGTGTCTTCTGCTCCCATCCATGAAATGTAACAGTCTAATTTATGAGCTTGTAAGGGATGTAAAACGAGACCCCAGGCCTGACATCATATCAGCACTGCATTTGTTCATGCTCCTTTACATAGTTAATCTCGACCCCATAAGGTCAAGGCTTTCCCTCGCTCCCTCTAGCACCTTCCTTTTGTAGTTTGCCACTGCTGGCTACTAGAAGGCCGCCTTGCTTTCACATTCCACAGGTCTGTCACTTGCAGTGGAACTTTATAATTTTGCTGCTTTCATTTTTTTTTGTTTTTTTTGGGTTTCATACTGTAGAACATTATATAGTCTATAAATCTAGCATATGTGCTTTGGTGATTCAGATTATACTAATGGAAGTGTGGAATCATTGGCAGCAACTAGATTAACAACTAGCAGGAGGCAAGATAATGTAGCAAGTTTTCTGTCATTAGCCTCCTCCCTAACTCCAAAAGTTATGACTTTCATATTTAATAGAGCCTGATTATTTAATGTACATTTCAAGTATGTCATCACCTGCTTATTTTGCTTCTGTATTTAAAGAATGATATCCATTCTGTCAAAACACTCTTTATATAAAATTCAGAATATATTAGGATTTTTCATTTCATTTTAAGGAACATGTTATGCTTACCAAGGATTGTTGGTTTACAAAGAATGAGATTGTTTTTAACAGTCACTTTTTTCCCCCTGCATTTATGTTATGAAATCTTACAATAAATCTTAGAGCATAACTGATTTAAAGAATGTGTATGTGTGTCTGAAATGTTTAAAAATATAAAATGAGTGTCACCAAGTAGCCAGTATACATTAATTAAAGTGCTGGTTCTTTTCCTTTTTCTTCCTATGTTTGTTTGATTTAGAAGTTTTTTTTTTTTCCGTGGGTACTGGGGGTCAAACTCAGGACCTCGCGCGCCAGCAGCCCCGTGCCGCTGAGCGATATCACTGGCCCTTTTTTCATATGTGGGTTCCGGGAGTCGAACTCAGGACCTCGTCCTTGCCAGGCAGGCGCTTATGCCGCTGAGCTATCTCACCGGCCCAGATTTAGAAGTTTTTGTTAAGTAGTTCAGCGTCTTCATACTTACTGATATTTTTAACTTTTTTTTTTTGTTTGTTTATTTTGTTTTGTTTTTTGAGACAGGGTTTCCCTGTGTAGTCCAGGCTGGCCTTGAACTTGCGGCGATCCTCCTGCTTCAGCCCCCCAAGTGCTGGAATTAACAGGCGTGTGCCACCATGCCCAGCTTATTAATATTTTTAAAACATCACTTTAATTATAGTGATGTTTACCTTCTTCAATGATGTATTATTTGACAGAGTAATACTATAAAACATCTTTTATCTTTTCAGTTCAGTGGTACAGATGTTTACTGAGTGTGTACTCTATGTAGGGGACTGTACTTATGGCACTAGTTTACTGTCTAAACGCACAAGCAGATCAGATGATACATGCTCAAGTTGTGTACAGTGCTGTAGGAAGTTGGGAAGCACGTACAGTGCCATCATTTTAGAAGAAGTTTATTCTAAGAGCTGATAATGTGAGCAGAACTTGAAGCTGAAGGGTTAACCAAGAAATGAGTCATGAGGGACATGCTCCCGCACAGGGAGGACGAGCACAGCTGCATCAAACATGGTATGGAGGAGTATTAATGGGTGATTCTGTACGAGCTGAGGAGTTGTGGATTCAACTATAAGAAGGCCGAGTTTTATTGTTAAATTGTGTCTCAGAAATATGGACCTCGTAGGGAAAGGGGGGCTAAGGAAACCCAAAGAGATTATTGTTCACTTTGTCTTCAGTGTAAAGGATGACTTTAAAGGTGACACTGGAGATAGAACAAGAAATCATGAATATCTGAATCAGAGAAGGGGAATTGGGATGGAGAAAATTGTGATGTTCGATATATGCTTTTAAGTAAAAAAAATCAGCAAGATGTGTTTGTTGGATGTGAGAATAAAGAAGAGAGAACTATGCAGTTTTTTGGGTTTGTTTACAGTGTAGTAATAACTCCATGATTTGGTATTGACAATATAGAAGGCATGGTTTCCAGGGTAAAGCTATATTCAAATTTAAGATTGTTCAAGGAGAGGATGTCAGACAGGAGTAGAGGACTGAGGTCAGAACTCCGAAAGTGATGAAAAATCAAACTTTTAACACGTTCATAATGGGGCTGCACAGTAGTTCCTATGCCTTGCTGCCAGGCAGCTTGAACCACTAGTGGTAGATGCACGACTGTCCATCCTGACTCTACCACTTCTACCACAATGGTGCAGGCCACCCAGTGGGACAGTCATGCATGTACCACCATGGCACAGGCTAGCGGGAACGTGTTAAAGCAGCACTGAGCACTAGGTGTGGCAGCATACCATAGCTACTCCCAAATCCCCCCCCCACACCTGGTGAGACTGTGTATCAGAGTAAAAAAGGGCTGGATGCCGGGTATGGTGGCACACACCTGTGATCCCAGCACTGGGGAGGCTGAGGCAGGAGGATCACCATGAGTTCAGGGCCAGCCTGGGTTACATAGTGAGCTCAGGGCTAGCAGCTTCAACTACATAGCTAGACCTGTCCATCCAAAGGCTGATGTGTGGCTGGCTCAGTAGTAGAGCTCCCTTGGGTTCAATCCCCAATACTGGAAAAAAAAGAAATCCTGTACCTCGTCTACTTCAAGACCTTGAAATGGGGTCATCAGTGTGTGCTTTTACTATTCAGGAGCTTGAGAGAAGCTAGAATTTGTGTTCAAATTTATGTTCCAATTCAGTTTGAGGGATATTCTTAGGAAGAGGGTGAGGATGTAAAAGTACTTACAAGATCAATTTAAGTTACTATAGTGTGTTACTTAATGATACTGAAATGCAGTTATTCTACATAAAAGTACTTGCAACTTTTCCTAGTAAACAGTTAATGTATTTACTTACCTGCGGTATTAATGTCCCTGTCTACTAGTAAAAAATAACCGGTGTACAGTGTGTGTGGTATTCAGGCAGTAAATGTAAATGAATGCCAGATTAGAGGTGCTGCTACTTGGTACTGGCTATCTTTGCTATTTGGGTATGTAAGCCTTGTAAGACTTTAGCAGAAATTTAAAACTTGAAGCTCTCCCTGCCTGACTAATGCAACAAGACTACAAGATGTGCTCATTTTGGCTGACACAACAAGGCCACAGGACATACTCATTCTGTACAAAAACTATGAAGCCAGATAAGGCTGGCTGCGCCCAGCTGCACTGTCTGTACTTCCCAAGCCTGTAAACACATCCTGTTCCCACCAGCCTGTCCCAAGAGTTACCTGCTTAGTAACTGATGACTAAGGCTTTTGACCTGAACTCCCACGCTGTCTGCTTCTGTACTTCCGGCTTACAAGCCCTATATAGACCCTAGCCTGACTTTAGTTCAAGGCTGACGCTTCAGGGAACGATCCCCATCAGCCCACCGGTGATAAAACATTGCCTTCCAGCTCCTTGGTGCGGAACGTCTTCCTTTCGGTTCGGTACCGGTTCTGCAACAAGACCTGCTTCGGAAGAAAGAAATTTAGATTTGGAAACTGAAATCTCTTTACTTTTTTCATTGCTCACAACTTTGAAAGCAGAGTTTGCAATCTTGGGGGCTGGGTAACAATGTGGGATTCTGGAATGAAGAACCTATGATTTAATATAATAGCAGCTTGTCTGATACACTAGTTTTCAACCCTGTCTATACTTTGAATGATGCAAAAGGCATTTTTAAAAGTGCTAATGCCTGGGCCTCCTACTTAGTGATCTGATTCAGTTGATCTTGTGTGGGGCCTGGGCATCAGTAAATTTTAAGAGCTCATCAGGTGATTTCTAAGGGGAAAGGTTTTTTTCATTTGTTTTGGTTTTTTAAGACAGGGTCTCGCCCTGTAGTCCATGCTGGCCTTGAAACCACTATGTAGCCTAGGCTGGCCTTGAACTCGCAGCAGTCTTCCTGCCTCAGCCTCCTGAGTGCTGGGATTACAGATGTGTACCACCATGCCCGGCTGTCTAAGGGAACAGTTTGGGAACTTTCATCTCAAGACATTCTGATTCAGCTCATGTTAAATGATAGAGTTGCATTTTTTTATATCACATATTTAGAAGAAAGTAAGCACCTTTCTTCTAATAAACGCTTTAGGGTTTATGAGAAAAAACACACAAGTCAAGGTGTATAGCTCACAGGACTGTCATAAGTAGAACCACAGTCCAGGTTAAGATGGATTATTACTTGCCTCCTAGACGCTTCCTTCCTCCCCTGCTCAATTACTTTGTTCTTCTCCAAAAGTAATCATAGTTTTGACTTCAAAAGCAATCTTAACTGTCAGCTGAATGACTTATGGTCTTAAGAACTAGCAGAAAAGCTTTGACTTTATGCAGTTACTCACATTAATATACTGTGGGAAATCAAATTTGAACCATGTTGGAGGCTGGTGTTAGTAAATTAAACCACAGTGTGTTGGTCAGCTTTCTGCTGCTGTGTCAAGACACCAGAGGTTTATCTTGGCTGAGTTTTGCAGGCTTCAGTCCATGATCAATTGACCCCATTGCTTTGGGGCCTACAGCAGAGCGTGACATCTTGGTGGGACACATGGTACAGAGAAACTCATCTCCATGGCTGTGACGCAAGAAAGGGGCAGAGACCAGTGTCTCTCAATCCCTTCCAGAACATGCCCCTGTCAACCTAAAATTGGTCAGCAGTTCTAGTTCCCACATTGACCCACAACTTCCCCACTGCTGACAGGTTCCTGCTGCTGACTGGCATTTCATACCCACATCTGCGGTGCACCACAGTGTGGCACTAAAGTGTGCAGGAATCAGAGCTCGGTCAGGTGCAGGTTGCTGTATATGGGATTGTACATGAGATACTTTTTTCCCCTCTTGTGTGGTACTAGGGATTAACCCAGGGCCTCACACATTCTAGGTAAGGGCTGTACCACTGAGCTTAATCCCCAAGCCCTATGTTTAATTTTTTATTTTGAAACAGGGTCTGCTGCGTTCCCCAGGATGACCATAGCCTCCCTGGTACCTGAGATTGGAGTTGTCCATCACTGTGCCCAGTGAGATACTCTGGTATCAGATTTCTTTAAAACTTACTGTGATATTTCTCAGTAGTCCCTTCATTTTCATTGTTATATTCATTATATTATTACATTGTTCATTATACAGTTGTCGAGTATGAATTTTAAAAAAAACTCTTATTTTAGTTGGGCATGGTGGTGCCCATGTGTAATTCCAGCAAGCTGGGCTGAGGCAAGAGGATCACAAGTTTGAGCTGAGCCTGGGCAATTTAGTTACTTAGTGACACCCTGTCTCAAAAAAAGTCTAAGCTGAGTCTAGCTGAGTGCGAAGGCCCAGGGTTCAATCCCCAGTACCACCAAGACAGAAAACAGAAAAACAAACCATTGTGGTTTCTTGGTTTTGCCAACTTAATTTGTATACATACACACAAACATTTTCCTTGGATAAGTCTAGGAATTGAATTTTAAAATTTTGAGCAAATGAGTTGATATATATAGTGCTTGTGATATATGTGGCAGGCGTTTTCACCCTTATCCATCATTCCTGTTTTACAGACAAGGAAAGATGCAGGGAATAATTAACTGTCAGACCTTTCTCACAGAAAACAAACAGTGCAGCCAGTGTTCGAACTGTGGCGGACTTGCTCCAGAACTTGTGTTTTTAACTGCTACAATATAAATGGATTAAAATAATGAATATAACGTGTTTTTTTTTAATGTTTTGTGGAATTGAAATTTTATTGATTGGTTGATTGATGGTGGTTGAGATGATGTATATTTGCTGTCATTGCACTGCACAGAAGAGTTCTCAGCACAAGTGTTAAAAGATAGGAGTAAGTTTCAGGAGTAAGCTTTTTTTTTTTTTTTTTTTTTTTTTTTTTTTGTGGGTACCGGGGGTCGACCTCAGGACCTCGTGTGCCAGCAAGCACCCGTGCCGCTGAGCGATATCACCAGCCCTTTTTTCGTATGTGGGTACCAGGAGTCGAACTCAGGACCCCGCGCTTGCCAGGCAGGCGCTTACGCCGCTGAGCCATCTCACTGGCCCCAGGAGTAAGCATTTTGAAGAGGGTTTGGACGTAGTAGGCAACTGGCAGGGACAGACTGAGCCCACGGAGATCACAGAGCAGGAAATTTTATTTTTTGATGTTAGATGTGTTATTTTAAGAATTGATAAGTCGTTCCAAGAAAGCCATAGAATGTTTCTGCATATTTCTGAACCTGATAGATTAAATTCATAGGAAAATCATATACCCTGGTTTCTGAACTTTGCCACTGCTTTTGGCATTTGCTTTTATTATAGGGTCTCTTCTATGCGTCGTAGGATGTTAGTATTGCCATTGACCTCCTTAGACATTCCCTGGAATCAATATTTCCATAATTTGAGAACCAATAATGTGTTAAGGAGCCTTGTCACTAGCAGCACTCTTTTTGAGACAAGTGTCTCACTGTGTAGTCCACCTGACCTTCAGCTTGCTATGTAGCTTAGGCTGGCCTCAAACTCATGATTCCACTACCTCAGCTTCTGAAGTGCTAAGATTACAGACGTGTGCCACCATGCCTGGCTAGGATTCCTTATTTTTGTATTTGTTTTGAGTATTTTTGGTATTCATAAGTTGGTGAAATAGGTATTTAGGCTTCAGCATATCAGAATTTCAGAGCAGTAATGATACGTACATTAGTTTCATGAGTGCAGGTAAGTATCAGTGAGCTGTTAACTAAAAGTTGTTTTTCTTTAAGGTACCTGATGCTTAATTACTAGGGACAGTGTCCTTCAACCACATCTCTTCCTGGGTTGCAGGATAGGTTTTGGAGAGGTAGCAAAATAGGAAAAGGTAGCATGGAATAGCAGAAGATGTTTTTTAAAAATTTAAAGCAATAAATGTATATCAGGGAAAATAGTTCCATAAGTTGTTTATAACACTTATAGTGATTTATTTAATATTTGGGAAATGCTTGGTCTTTCATTTGAATAGAAACTAAATGAAGGAAAAAACAGCTTAAAAACTAATTTTCTCATTAAAAGTAGTAAAATGCATTTAAAAGTTTCTATTATAAAATGTCACATTATGAAAATAATTTGTAATGAAAGGAAAAATATCCAACTGAGTTTACCAGTGATGAATTTACTAAAGAAAGCATTATTGATTTTTCTGGTGAATTGTGTTTTCAAAGTTTGTTTACTCTCATCAGTTATTGTGCCAAATACAAGTAAATCCAGGAAAGAATTTTGTTTAGATGTAAAATTAAGACCTAGGTTGCTTGGTTTGCCCTTAACCATGTTATCTTCCCCAGTACCCCCTCCCCCTGCCCAAGGCCCAGCTGCTCATGAGAATGGCTAGTTTGAGACAAGCCTGTGAAACTTAGTGAGACTGTGTCTGAAAATAAAAAATAAAATAAAAAAGGGGCTGGGAATGTCGTTTAGTGGTAGCACCCTTGCCTAGCAGGATGTCGGCCTCGGGTCACATAGACTTTGAATTTACACTCTACCTAAATTCATCATAAATTATGTTTGTACAGTGGAGGATAAAAAAATTAAGAAAATTAGGACCCAAATGTTTCATAAAATTAACCTTATGTATACCACTAGTAGTTTGTTCAGATTCAGTATCCTTTATTCAAAATGTTTGGGATTGGAGATGTTTGAGATTTCCAATTTTTGGATTTTGCAGTATGTGCAGACTACTAATTAAGCATCCCTGATTCACAAGTCCAAATCTGAATTGCTTCAAGTCAGAAACCTTTTGAATGCTAACATCATGCTTAGAAAACTTCATCTTTTGGAGCATCTTGGATACTGGGTTTTGAGATTCAGGGCGCTCAACCTAGTACAGAATGCCCGGCATTATTCATGGTAGTGTTTGTGTACCTCTGTTAGTGATGGAGAATTAAGTAACTATTAACGTTAAGACACCCATCTTGTGGGCTGTATTGATAATCCCCCGCCCCCGCAAGATAGAAACACTCATGGTTGACTTTTTTTTTTTAATGTGGGTACTGGGAGTCGAACTCAGGACCTCGAGCTTGCCAGGCAGGCGCTTACGCCACTGAGCCATCTCACTGGCCCTCATGGTCGACTTTTGAAACCTAGTACGGTACAAACTGCGTTCAATAGTTAGGTATTATGTCAGGAAAGATTAGAAATTCAGACTACTCCATAGCATTGTGTGAAGTCATATTGAACCTAGAAAAAGTCAAATGTTTACAAACACAGACTTACAGACTGGAGGAGAAGTCGGGAGGGGGAAGGAATAGGGGAGAGGGGGAAAGAGAGATTGGTTCAGACCATTAAATATCCAGCAATTTGTGTGTTGAAGCTCAAGTAGCTGTAACCCTTATTTTTACTACTGGACAGGGTCATTTGCCTATCTAGTAGAAAAAAACTTATTTTAACTTTGATGTCTTATTTAGTGAAATGATATTTTCTGTCTTCTATCAAATCGTCTTTATATTTTTTATTTTTTGTTGATTCTTCATTTTATTTATAATGGTTTTGTTAGTATCAAACTAATATATAAATTATTGAATACTAATATTTACGACTTTGCCATCAGTGCTGGAGTATTCTCTTTTAATTGGAAATTTGTTTTAAACCTAATTCTAATTTTCAATTTATGCCTATTTTAGATATAGTTTTTACTTGGTATTTTGATGCCAAACAGTTTCTTTATATATTTACAAATATTTAGTATTTTTTCTTGTTTTTTTTTTTTTTTTTTTCCCTTCATGGGGACCTTTTTCTTCTGTCTCTTGCTTCCAAATATTTAGCTTTTTAGTCCACCTGAATTCATTATGGTGTGTGACACGAAGGCAGTCAATCTAGAAGTAAAGCTTACATCTTTTTCTAGAGGCTTTATCAGTATAGCTTGGTTTTTAACTTACTCAGATATGCGAGGTATCATAGTTCTGCTTTTCTGGGTGACTTGTAGCTGTCAGTGAGTGGTAGTGGCGTGCGTGGCTGTTTCCTGTTACAGAGCTTTCGCTGGTTCCGTGAAAATTATCCTGGGGTAACACAGTGAGTAGCAGGCATCTACTGATGTGCTGTGGGGTCTAAACACTACCCATGTACTGTTTCTTCTTCTCTTCCCTATAACCATGTGAAGTATTATCTCCCCTTTGTAGATGAGAAAATTAAGGCATAGGGAGCTTAAGTAACCTGCTTGCTGTTGTAAGCTGTGGAAAAGAAAGCCAGGCAGACTGATGGTGCTACTTAAACTATTTTGAAGTTCATTCTCCAAAATATACTCAGGTAATTTAATTTAAAAATAATCTAAAATTCAAGTTACTTGGCCTCCTTGAATGTAGTGGTTAATAGTTACTTTGGAAGGATCTTACTTCACAGAGAGCCTCACCCCTTTTCCTTCCCTTCCTCCGGGATGCTTCTCTTAAGCCCTGCATGTTAGAATAGCATTGCATTTGAAACTTGACACTACATATATGGTCTGTAAGTCCGGGAACCAACCAGACTCATCACTGTGTCCTTCCCACCAGTGTCAGACGGCTTCCCAGAGCCCTTAGTGATGATTGTAAGTATAAATCTCCCTTCACCACCCTACTTCAACTGTAGTAGCAGTTCTGCTGCATGGTCCGATACTCTCTCTGTTTCATCTCACCCCCTCCACCTTTTAGTGTAGCTATGCCAGCCTTGAACACACATCTTTTTATTCCTGTTTTGTTTTTTTGAGATAGGGGTCTCACTATGTGGTCCACGCTGGCTTTGAAGTTTTTGTAGCCCAGACTGGCCGTGAACGTGAGCCTTCTGTCTCTGCCTCCTGCATGCTAGGGTTGCAGGCATGTGCTACCTCATCTGGCACACATACATCTTATTTCTGCAGGAGGCTTTACAATTGCAGTTTCTCCTGTCCAGAATGTTCTTATTTTTTTTTAAACAAGTTCTTCTTTGGGTTCTGTCCTATCTGTTACCTCTCTGGACATCTGTTACCGTTGCAGAAAGGACTTCCTTGATTAATCTGTCTAAAATAACCTCCTTCACTTCTACCTTTGTTTATAGTACTTGTCTCTCTCAAATGGTGTGTTCATATGCTAATGCTTTGATGGAATCTAAGCTTCAAGAGGACAAGGACTTGGTCTTTTAGTATCTTCTAAACTCTCATCCATAGTATTCAAAACAGAGTGGCTATATTTTCTATCATCCTTTCCATTTCTTTTCTGTAACCAGAACCTGACTTCCCAATGAGGAAACCATTTTTTTCTCACATCACTTGCCTCCTAATTCTTTGATTTTTTTTTTTTTTTTTTTTTTTTTTTTTTTTTGTTCCTGGAGAAAGGGTCTTGCTGTGTAGTTTGGGCTGATCTCAAACTTTCGGTGATCCTCCCACCTCAGCCTCCCAAGTGCTGGTATTACAGGTATGCATCACCATGCCTAGGGCTTGCTGCCCTAATCTCATCTTTGTACTCTCTAATAAATTTCCAGGAACTCATTCCTGCTCACACAGGAATTAGTAGCTCCTAATCAATAGTTTCTGCTACTCCACCACTACCAATTCTAAAACATTCCCTTCTGCCTCAAGCATCTATTCACATTATTTCTTACTTTCTTTTGTTAATTTCTGTAGTTCCTTTTTGGAGATGAAGACATCCTAGTAGGAGCTGTCTCATTTTCTCTTTTTGGGTTTTTTTGTTTGTTTTGTTTTGTTTGAGACGGTCTTGGTATGTAGCTCAGGCTGGCCTCGAACTCTCAGTGATCCTCCTGCCTCAGCCTCCCAAGTGCTGGGGTTACAGTCATTTTCTCTTTTTGAATGAGATTTTTTTCCTCTTTACCCTTTTTGTAATATTCAGGACCATTCTCTTACTCCCTTTCTCTCATTTTTTCCTCTTGACTTTGGTTTCGTCTTTAACAATTTAATAGTTTTTTGTCTTGAATTATTAGTTTCCCCTGATGAAAAGTAGCTTTCTTCTTCAAACTCCGATATGTTCAGATAAACTCCTCCATCAGAATAAGGTCAGTTGAAGTTCCCTTCTTCCTTCTCCTTGTCAACCTGTTTTGGGAATCAAACTAATGACTTCATTTTTTCAGATGTATTTGACAGTCTGTTTTTGTTTCCATACTTTTACTGGTCACATGACTCCTGAGTCTTAAATGGGCCTCTTCTAGCCCCTGAAGCAATTCATATTAACTCTTCTTTCCCTTCTAAAAGTCAAGGCTTTGCTGTTCTGAGCTCTTGTTCGCACAATACCCCTCCTAATCCCTGCCTGCTGTTTCTTGAAGCTTGGAATGCTTTTGCCTTTGTCTGCTTTTGTGCTGCGCAGCGTAGATGCCCCCAGCCTGTTCCATTGAAAATGAGATACTCTGTAGATGTGAAATACACATTGGATTTTTTAAGGTTTAGGATGAAAACAGAATATAAAAATCTCACAGTAATTTTTAAATATCGATTATATGTTGATAGTACTTTGAACATATTGTCTTGTTTTAAAATTGGTAAAATTCATTTTGTTAACTGTATGTATCTGGCTCATGGTTCCAAAAAATTGAGGTATGAAGTCGTGAAAACAGGAAGAGATTAGGAGAGTTTTAATTGGAAATAATAAGAAGAACAGCTTCTGCATTTCCAGGAGGGATCCAGGATAGGTGGCCTCATGTCCCCTCCATCCAAAGCTAAGCACAGATGAGCAGAGCACAGGAATGGCTCAGATGTTTAGTGTCCATCTATCATAGGTGGCTCTGTGGATTTCAGATGACCAGGTGGAACTTAGGATCTCTAACCTAGTTCCTCAGTTTGTAGGGTTTAAAGGAAACTGGGCTTTTAGAGGTGGTTTTGCATTTTAAGTTCCTCAGAACTCAGGAGCTTCCTAGGGAGGGCTGTAACTCCCTTCAGGGGGGCGCTGCATCCCATTTTGCCTGAGAAAATTCATCACTGGCCCAAAGTCCTAATTCACTGTCATTTCTGATTTTAATTCCTGTCAGTATGGCCAGTCACCCAAGTCGGTCTCAGCCCTTCTTACCCTAGGGAGCTGCCTCACTCATACGCTAACTAAACTAACTGCTCTTTACAGTTTCACTAATTATTTACTTTAAATATGTCTACCACACCTTTGGCTCAGCTGTATTTCTTTTAGAGGGTATATGACCTAACTCTTAACTTTCCTTAAAGACCCAGATAAGGTTTTTATCTACTCACACACATGAAAATTACAGTACTAGGGTTCTTGGACATTCACTGCTCACCCCCTCTCACACACCCTGTTTAGAGCTCAAGCTTCCTCAGAGCCAGGATTATTCTCCACAGTGCCTGTTGTGTAGTGGGCAGCAGGTATATACACACATGCATATCCGATACCTGAAAACGTGAGTTAGCTGATACTACCACTTTATCAAAAATAGGATATTTACCTATTGTTGTTATTATTTTTTAATATAAATTGGTGTCTCCCGGTGGGTCTGATGGTCCCTGAGGCTGAAATAAGGCACTTAACCCACTCTTTGAAAATGTGTATGCAGATTTGCTGACTCCCATTGCTGAAAAAGTAAAAGAGACATGAGGAGGTTTATTACGGGTAGAGATAGATACAGGACCCAGTCAAGAGCCCAGTGCGGGTGCTCGGAGAAACGAGGCACATACAGTTTCTAGAACTGAGGATCTTTCATCTGTCTCGGAAGGTGGAAATCTGTGGTATTTAATGATCTATAGTCTTCATCTGAGCCTTAGTCCTAGAGGTTGGGAGAGGATGGCCCACTCTTTGTGAGCTATTCCTTTGGGAAATGGTAAACGGTATCTTCTTGTAAAAGGGAATGGGCAGAACCGTTTGCATCTGAAAGTGAGCTGCTCAGATTTCCCGTTTTGGGAGAAGGAAAGAAAAGTAAACTGGGTTGTGTTCTGAAGCTGCAGTTCTTTTTTTCTTTTTTTTTTTTTTTTTTTTTTTTTGTGGGTACCGGGGGGACGACCTCAGGACCTCGGGTGCCTGCGCGCCCGTGCCGCTGAGCGATATCACCGGCCCCTTTTTCGTATGTGGGATCCGGGAGTCGAACTCGGGCCCTCGCGCTTGCCGCGCAGGCGCTTAAGCCGCTGAGCCGTCTCACCGGCCCTGTTTGTTTTTTTAATGTGGGTACTGGGAGGCGAACTCAGGACCTTGAGCTTGCCAGGCAGGCACTTATGCCGCTGAGCTATCTCACCGGCCCTGCAGTTCTTCTTTAAAATACAATTTTTAAAAATTTCGATTTCGTCTCCTTTCTACCTAACTTCATTTCTTCTATCCTACCTCAGGGGGGCAGTAGGAAAGGCTGGCCAGTAGGGGAGGAGAGACGATCCTCTGTTCTGCTGAAACCTGGCCTGTGCTGCAGCACTTCCCCAGGTCTCCCCAGCTACCCCAGGCTACACTCAGGGTTGCAAACTGGGCTGTGACTTTACTGCCATCTGGTGTTGGCGTTAGGAAACTGTAGTTTTTCATTTCACCTGTTCTCAGTAGAAGGTAATCGTCTTTCCTCTGAACGTGGGCCTGCTTTCCCCCATCAGCTAGGCAAATGTTTAGTAAGACCTGATCTGATTTATATGTAGGAAACCTTTATTTTCCTTCTTGGAATACTCTTTCCTTGGCTTCCAGAAAAAGTACTCTTGTACTTGTTCTTTTCTCTTTTTTTGTGGTTCCACAGACGTTGTCTAGGAATGAAGTCGTGAACCAAATGAGTAGGTTAGGAGAGTTTTAATTGGAAATGACAATAGAATAGCTCCTGAATTTCCAGGAGGGGTCCTGAGTGTGTGGTCACATGGCCCCTTGATCCAGAGCTAATCATACATAGTAAGTTGGCTGTGTTGCTGTGCATGAGCCCTTGAGATGTAACCTGCTCCTATCTGAATACGGATGTCTTCCTTTCATCTCTATGTCTCAGATCAATTTTTATCATTTCAATAATCTGTCATGTGGGCCGGTGAGATGGCTCAGCTGCTTAAGCGCCTGCCCGGCAAGCGCGAGGGCCCAAGTTCGACTCCCGGAACCCACATACGAAAAAGGGGCCGGTGATATTGCTCAGCGGCACGGGCGCCTGCTGGCACGCCAGGTCCTGAGGTCGACCCCCCGGTACCCACAAAAAAAAAAAAAAAAAAAAAATCTGTCATGCTAGAATTTTGGGAAGTCGCTCGGCATTCCCTGTCTTTCACACTGTAGTCAAATGTTCACCACTCCCCATGGAGCCTAAAAGTTTTTTCCCTATGGCTGTAAAATTTGTGACTCCATGTAAGTTGCCACTTGTTTTCTCTTTGTCTAAGTATACGCCTAGTCTCTCTGCATCATTGTTTGTTTGTTTGTTTTCTTGGTTTTTTGAGAGAAAGGCTCACTATGTAACCCAGGCTGGCCTTAGATGCGTGGCGATCCTCCTTCCTCAGGCTCCCGAGTACTGATACTACATCTCTGCACCACCACACCTGGCTTCTGCATCACTCTTGACTGTATCCATATTTGTTGTATATATTTGTTTAATGTCAGCTTTTCCTTACTGGCTAACCTTTGATGTTGGTATGATCCCATAGTTTTAACAACAAGGTTTCACTCTATTTTTAATACTTTATTTTGGTATTATTGTTCTGTGTGAGTTCATTTATCATAAGTGAATTTTAGTACCTGTTTAATTTTTCTCAGAGATGCTTAATTGTGTCTGTATCAGTAGTATATTTTAGGGGTGAATTACCTCACATTCAACTGAACTTTAGGACAACAGCCTACATATATGGTGGGAACTACTAATACACTGATTCTTTCCTGAGATTTGAAATTCCATGTCATGGGCCGGTAGCTCAGAAGTAGAGTGCTTGCTTAGCGTGCTCAAGGCCTTGGGTTTGAGCCCCAGCACCACAAAAAGAAAGAAATTCCATGGCTTTGGTTTATCTCTCAGCCTTCTTATGTCTGACATTTAATATTATTTATATTTTAATATGAAGTATGTTTGTTAAACATCAATTAAATTCCATTTGCTTGAGTGTTCTTTTAATAGAAGTTCATGGATGATAGTTGTACTGTATTTGTTAGCTTTTCTTATTGCTGAAAAAAATACCCAACACCTGTATCTTAAAGGGGGAGAGTTCTAATTAGGCTCATGATTTCAGAGGTTTCAGTGTGTGCTTGGCTGGTTCCCAGGCAGAAACATCTTTGTGGAAGGGCATGGTGGAGCAGGCAGTTTCCTTCACGTGACCAGGAAGCGGAGCTCAGGGGGTGCGAGCTAGAAAGGTACCCCCAGCAGAGCCCGCTGCAGATCCCCTGACGATTTTATTACCCTGCAGTCCAGCCACCTGTCCAAGTGTCCCTTAGTCCAGCCAAGTTATTTAGGGATGGGCAACAATCCCTGTACTTCAGGGCTCAAACTCAGAGCACGAATTTAACAGGTCTATATCAAGATTTCTGAAGTTGGCATTTTAACGCTCTGGACGAGATCGTTTTCTGGTTGTGTGTGTGGGTGTGTGCGCACGCGTGTGCGCACATCTGTGAAGATTTCGGGGCATTTGGGGTTTTATCAGCAGTCTTGGCCCCTTACTCCCAGTGCTGCCCCCTCTCCATGACAAACCCTCACCCTCTAGACACTGTCAGATGGTGCCTGGGCAGGGTGGGGAGCACAAACCAGAAGCATATACAAGTTGTATGTCCCTTTGAAGTGCTTAGGACCAGATGCTTTTCAGATTTTAGTTGGATTTTAGAGTAGTTGCATAAACTTTACAGGTTGAGCATCTCTAATCTGAAATGCTCCAAAATTTAAGTTTCTGAGTGTGATGTTAGCACACAAAAAATTTGAGATTTTGGAGCTTCTTAGATTAGGGACACTTAATGTCTACTTTCCTGACAAGAGAATAATAGGTCTTGAAGCATTTCTTTTGGGAAATCTTTGGCATTACTAGTTTTTGAGAATATAGTAAGAGTGTTATATTGTTATGGTTTATCAGTAATGGAAAGAGAAATAGAAACTAGGTACTTCTGTTTTTCACATTTTAGAATTCATGCTTGCTTAGAATAAAGTACCTTTATATGGAAAAAGTGGTGCATTCTAAATCATAGTTTACCAGTACACTTTCATTTGATTCACTCATTTCAGCAGTTAGAGAGCCAGAATTGCAACATAAAAGGTAACTTGTAATTAGACCTCTTGCCATTTGTGTTTGTATATATGGGGTATAATCAGTTTATTTTCTTTCTTCAAAGGGACATGAGAGATGGCTTTAGAAGAAAAAGTTTCTACTCTTCCCATTATACGAGAGACCGGTCTCCTCATACAAGGGATCCTCCTTTTTTCCGAGAATCGCCCGTAAGCCGAAAGGACTCTCCACATAGCAGATCTGGCTCCAGTGTCAGTAGCAGAAGCTACTCTCCAGACCGAAGCAAAACGTACTCTTTCCACCAGTCTCAGCATAGAAGTACGTATTCGAAGACTTTCCCTTTTTCTTTCGCCGCCTCCAATGATGGGAGTGTATGGAGTCAGATTGCCTAACAGGTGGTGTAGTAGGTAGTCCTTTCTACAGTACTTAACTTTTCCACGTAGTCCAGGATGGTCTTCAACTCACTATGTAGCTCAGGCTGGCCTCGAACTCCCGGTGATCCTCCTGCCTCAGCCTCCGAAGTGCTGGGATTACAGGTATGCGCTGCCATGCCCAGCTATTAAGTTTTTAGTTGGAAAATTTCAAACCACATTAGAGATAATTTATCGAAGTTGGAGTCTGCATGGTATTTCATCTTCAGCTTTGTCTCTAAGGTACCTTTGTAATCCTGTCTGAAGGTCGTACACTCCCGTGTTTCCCGGTAACGTCTGCGCCAGGCCAGCCCCTTCAGCCTTCTGTCCCTAGATGACACCTTTATGTATCTGATAGTCTGATTTACATGAAAAGACCAATGATCTCTCCTCCATATGTGCTGTAGCTTTATAGAATTTAGAGCTACAGCGCACCTTAAGTTCATTCTTTTCCAACTTCGAATTTGTGGCAGGGTGGCTGAGGTGGGGAATGTCTGTCTGTGCTCGGCATTCTGTGATCCTGGCTGAGTCTCTTAGTGTACTGGAATAAAAACAAAGATGAACACCTCTCCAGTGAAAGCATTCGTGCACAGTATTCTCTGACCTTACAGCTTGTAGCGAGCTCATTCACAGAACGTTTCCTTATTCGTTCTATGCACAAGGCACTGCGTTAGATTCAAGAATGTCCCTGTCACTAAGGAAGTAGCGTGTGTGTCTGTTTTCCACCAGCTAATGACAGCTTTATCATTGTGTTACTGTATATAAAATGGGACTTCGATACAAGAAATGCTAGGCCTGAAATGAATTAACATGCCACGAACGTGCTGTCAAGGGGAGAGACCCACTCTCACTCTGGAGACAGGGGAACTGCCGTGCAGGACTGAGCCTTCATTTAGATTTCTTCAAGTGCAGAAGCACCTTCTAAGCGGAAAGAATTGTAAGCCAAGATGCAGAAAGCAGGACAGTCCAGGGTTTTCTTCCTTTCCTTTAAACTCCTTCCCATTACGTGCAAGTTTAACCCAACAGCCTTTGCCTCCTGCATGATGAGAGTGATGGAGTCCGCCGTCGTCATCACGCTGACTACTGTGTGGCTGTTGCTGACTCTCGTGTTCAGCAGATGTTGGACAGGGTATAAAATGAGTTTATGAGTGACCATGCCAGAGGGAGGGCTGTCATTCGAAAGACTGAAAACAAAGGATAGCGACACTTATCCCTGAGTGCTTAGAAGATGTGTCAGACACTTCTGGGAAACTGAAGTTGAACTGTGCAGTGTAGTGCTGACAAGTACTTTCTCCTTTGCTTTTATCCACCACCCCCAAATTAAAAAACCTTGAAGAAGATAAACGGAACTATAATGGATGTTCTCATGTGTGGACATACCCAAAACTAGCCAGACACCTTTTAAGAATTTTTGTTCCAACTATGTATGGCTTGAGTCCAAATCCATTAATGATGAAGAGGAATAAAGTATCTTCAGAAACTGATAATGAAGCCTTTTTTACAAAATATAAAGACCATTATAAAATGAAAAGTTGATTTTTTTCTTTTAAGCTTATCATGAAGCTGCTAAAGGTAGTTATTGGGGAATTAACCTCGTTTCTCCATTTGTCCTCTAGAAATTTCTGGGGGGATCATCTTTCCTGTCTTTATCTGCTTTTGGTGGCTGCATAGCCGAAGGTGTAAAATCTTGAGATGAAATATGAGCCTCAGTGTCCTGCTCCCCTTAGGATTTCCAGTACACTATCCCCATCCTTCGAGGTTTGATGCTGCTACTATGTAGTGTGACAGTAAAGCAAGTGGGGGTAAACTGAATGAAGCAGAGCATATGACTTTGTTGTTGCCTGCATATTTGTTTTCTTTAGTCTTTTAACTTTGAAATTCAAGTTCTTAGCCAGGCGTGATGGTACACACCAGTAATCCCAGCACTCTGGAACCTGAGGCAGGAGGTCCCTGCGAGTTTGAGGCCAGCCTGGGTTACAAAGTGAGTTCAAGGCTAGCCTGACTGTACAGTGAAAACCTTTCTCAAAAGAAAAAAAAAAAAAAGAAGAAGAAAGTCCTTTAATCAAGATTTTGTGTGTGTGGGGGGGTACAGGGGGTGGAACTCAGGACCTTGTGTGCCAGCAGGCACCCGTGCCACTGAGCGATATCACCGGCCCTTTTTTCGTATATGGGTTCCAGGAGTCGAACTCAGGACCTCTCACTTGCCAGGCAGGCACTTATTCCGCTGAGCTATCTCACCGGCCCTAATCAAGATGTTTAAAAAATTTGTTCTGATGAAACTGTTGCAAGTTATTTGTGTTGATTTCTTAACTACTTAGGCTGTACTAAGGAAATGTTTTCTGTACTCCTTTCGTGTTCTCAGAACACTTCACGTATTTGTGGGCCAGTTTTGCTTTAAATCTGAATCTCACAGATGTGATGGCATCTTGCTTCAAAGAAGGACTGAGAAACTGTCCTTCAGTTATCAGTAGCTTAAGCTGGATTAATTAGCAACACGTTAAATTTTCATTTTCTAACATAGTTGAAAATTTGGGAAAGTTTCAGAGTGGTGTTCTGATTGTTTGCATGTGCAGTGCTGTGGATTGAGCTCAGGGTGTTAACTACTTTAGGCAAGTGCTCTGCCACTGAGCTACATCCTCAGCCCTTAAAAAGTTTTTGTAAATATAATCAACAGGGTAAAGTAGCAGTTTTCTTATTCCTTAGGCCCTGGTTTTTCAAATTCTTTAACTTTTAATATGTTAATTTTTGTTCATACTTTTCAGAGTACTTTTACTTTATAGTAACTAGTTGTTTGGCCTTCGTACCTGTTGGAGGTTTGGTTGTAGTAACTATTGAAAGTAATTCTTCATAATTCTTTTTTTGAGACAGCCTCTTGCTATGTAGTCCGTGATGGCTTTGAACTCATCATCTTCCTGTCTCAGCCTCTTGAGTGCTGGAATTAAAGGCGTGTGCCACCACTCCGGCCCTCTTCATAATTTCTGTGTACATTTAACGTCTCTTTTGTTCTTCCATAAGCCACAGAGTGCGCTCAGTACCTTTCCACCTCAAGTGCCTATTTCCCATTTTGTGCTTACACACACACACCACACCACTTTTGCTTTTTCAGACAGGACCTATGAAACTTCGTATCACTTCATGCTCACTAGCCTTCTAAATGAAACTTGTGTTTTCATCCCGTACATATAAGAATTTTTTAACTGTCAGGTTATCCTGGCTGACCTGGACATGGCTGCAAATGCAGCATTTAGTCATTTGGTTGTCCATTTTCACATGCTAACGCAGGTCGTCCTAGTTGGTCTCATTTTCTTATACTTTTATCATTGACCTTTTATTTGCAATAATAGCATAAAAATCACATGAGAGTTCAGCTTGGCACAGCCATTCTTTAAGTTCTTATGATAAACTTGCTATATTAGAATCCAGTTCTTCCACCTTTGTATAGTTCCTTGGCTATAAAAGCATCTTTTCCTATAACATGCAGTTATACTATGTCTTAGTATTAGGTTCGTATAAAGATATTTCTTTCTTTTTTATTGTAACTTTTTACGTGTTGGAATAGTACTGTTATAGTCTTTTTACAGATTTAAGTACATTTGGTTGTTTTTGCTATTCCTTTTATTTGATATGGTTTTCATTTTTTTACTGATTTTCCTTGTGTTCCTCTTAAATTGCAACATCTGAAATGAGCTTTTGTTTTCACAACTATATTTCATTACTGACACTTACTGAGATTGCAGGCAGGTAAGTTATTTTCATATGTAGTTCTGATAAAGAAAATGTCTCTTAGCCTGTACATTTTTCAGGCACAATTGTTTATGTATAGTGATTGCATTTATATACACCTGTGTGTGTGTGTGTGTGTGTGTGTGTGTGTGTGTGTATGAATGCTAAATTTCATCTACTTAGTTTCTTATTCTCTAGAGATGCTGAAGTCTCATCTAATACTCAAGAACATTTCACTTTATCTGCAAAATAAGTATGCTTTATGTATTTTGTCTTAATTTTTAATAATTTGAATAGCACAAGCCCAAATATAGAATCTGTAGAGATCTATCTCTAAACCTCTACTTTTGAGCAGCATTGGTGGTTTGTCACCCCCCCTTTCCTATTATCCTACCTTTTATTTCCTCTTGAGGATCCCATGAAGCCCCTTGTCAATGGTTTTCTTGGTAATTTTAAGTTGGAACTCATTTCTTCTGTAAAAACAGTGACATAAAGTTTGCATTGCATAATTTTGTAGATCAATTTTGATGGTAGGGATGGTTATGGTATTACTTGCAAACTACATCTTTGTTTACCCTAAATATCTTCTAGAAATTATTGTAAAATTTACCAGTGATGCTGATTTATTAATGAGATTACATAATATTTTGGTTGAATTTTTAAAATTGCATTTCTTGGGCCGGTGAGATGGCTCAGCACCATAAGCGCCTGCCTGGCAAGCGCGAGGTCCTGAGTTCGACTCCCGGAACCCACCTAAAGGAAGAAAAGGGCCGGTGATAACGCTTAGCAGCATGGGCACCTGCTGGTAAGCACGAGGTCCTGAGGTGGACTCCTGGTACCCACATAAAAAAAATAAATAAATAAAATAAAATTGCATTTCTTTGGTAGATTTGCACATTATTGCTTCGTTCGGCCTATTTTTCTACAGCTGTTTGACTGCGGGCCTCACTTCTCTTTCTTTTTGATAGTAGCAGGTCTTTTAAAGGAAGACTATTCATCTGCATCTATTTTTTTATAAGATAAATATTCTAAGATAACAGTGTATTAAGAATTAATATTTTGAGTATGTGGAAGATCATTGTTCTTTTTTGAAACCTCATTGTAATAGGAAGTGCTCATGTCTTATGAGGTGTTGGCTGTGAATAAATTTTGAAGTCCACTTGAATTTTTGGATTTTTGAAACCCTAGTAAAGTTTTAACATTTAATTCTGCTATAGAGCAGACTTTTCTGTGTAGATTTAAAGTGATTATGGAAAATAAACTTTATCATTAGATCTTATACGCTAGGCAATAAGGAAGAGAAAATAAAACCATTCTCTTGGTAGCTAAATATCAGCGTTTCTTAGATTAAAAGCTATTGCATTTACATACAGTGCATCTACTTATTATTTTACAGTAGGGTCCCCCTATGTGGCCCAGGCTAGATGCAAACTTAAGCTCTTTCTCTCTCAGCCTCCTGTGTACTGGTATTATAGGTTTGTACCGCCACACTCAGCTTGTGTACAATGTCTGAATAAACAAAAACATATTAAACATATATATTTGTAAGGCAAGTCAGATCTGTTCTATACCCTGTTTTATTTATGATTTAGTAAGAGAGACAAGCAGATATGTGATTAAACCAGCAGAAACATTTCAGGTGCTATCTGAAATCCCACTGAGCTGCTTGCCAGTGCTTGGCCCAACCAGGGACGCAACAGATTCAGCCAGGAAACTCATATCCGAAGCTCTCTTATGAGTACAGAGCTTCTCAAACAACATTATAAAATCAAATTAAAGGTACAAAGTTTAAGGAAAGCAAAACATTGAAAAGGGGTGGATAGAGAGGCTATATCTCTCTATTCTGTAATTATGAATATGGCTGGAGTGATGGCACACGCCTTTAATTCAAGCACTCAGGAGGCTGAGACAGGAGGATGATGAGTTCAAAGCCATCCTGGACTCCATAGCAAGAGGCTGTCTCAAAAAAGAACCAGAGCAGGGAGAAGTGGAAAGGTCATTACCTGTGGGCCCTTTGTTCACGGCTGCTTTTAGAGGGGTCAGAGGCTCCCTCACCCCCGGAACTTGCCATAACTGGCTTGGCTTCTTGGCATCTCTATCTGTGTCATCTGTTCCAGTGGTCTACTTGCTGTTTTTTTCTGTCTGTTTCAGCTATCCCTGACCTACTTTTCAAGGCCTTGTCTTTGGGGTGGGCAGCTAATTGTCAAGGGGGTGCCTTATTCATCGTTGGCCTACAGTTAGTGAGGGGTCATGTGGGTGTCTCTTGAAGTCAGTAATTTTATGATGAATATAGTGACTCAAGAGTGAATAATATAGTGACCCTACAGTGAGTGTGTGTGTGTGTGTGTGTGTGTGTGTGTGTTATTGCATAGGAGCTGTCCCCAAAGTTAGGTCCCCCTTCTGCTTCCCCACTTAGCTCTTGGAGATGGGGAGGGATGGCTATTTCAGGTTATTGGCTTTGTCCACTTGGCCTTCTCTGTGCTCTGCCTGTCAGCTCTTTCTTCCTCTCTTCAGTTACAATGACACAGGTCTATCTTGGTGCTTTTCCTTATCTGGTTTTTCCCTCTTTCTCTACCCTCATCCTTGACCTGTTTCCCAGGGGAGTTTCTCCTTTAAGGAATTTTAACTCCTTCCGGTCAGGATTAGGCAGAAGACCTAATGAGGCCTCTGTTCTGTTTTCTTGTGTACAGACCCCTGCCTTTATAAATCCTAAGAGTACAGTGATAGATTTTTGGGTGTCTGAATGATGGAGGTTCTAAAACAGTAATCCTTAAGGCCATGGGTGTAGGAATTTTATAAAATTCTTGTTTGGGGACTTAGTATGTTCTTTCAGTAGCAAGCATTCATTCATAATGTATACAGATGATGAAATGTTCTGTAGATGTTTTAAGAGTGAGCCTATGTAGTTTTAGCCAGTGGGTTAAGGGCGAGCACTGCTCACTGGTGCAGTTGCTGGTGTTCCTGGTCAGTAGGCCTTTCCTTCAGCTCGTTGCATCTCTGACTCCCGAGATACTCAGCTTGTGGGTAGCAGAGGTGGTGCAGAGCTTTCTCTGCTCTCTGCCTGTATGGTTTCTGTCACTGTTGGGTGTCTTTGACACAAGAACATTCTTCTTATGTTTATACTAGTCATGTGCTCCATCAACTGAGCTGCATCCTGAGCCCTCTTTAAATTTTACTTTGAGACAACTTCTCGTGAAGTTGCCCAGGCTGGGCTTGAACTTGCCGTCCTTCTGCTTTAGCCTCCTGAATAGGTGGGATTACAGATGTTCGCCACCACACTGTTGTTTTATACTTTGTTGAATGAACCAGTAAATATCTAAGAAATAATGTTCTTCCTAACCAAAACCTCCAAATTCCAATGTCTGTGACCCCCCAAAAAAAGCAAATCATTTTCTCAGAATTTGTATAATTTGGAGCATCCTTTTTACATATTTTAATTTCTGTTTCAAAACTTCAGCTGTTACAGGAGAAATCTATGCCATAAAATTTGTTCTTTTGAATTCAAAGTATTTGTTTATCCCTGTTTACCACACTGCTCTGAGAATCAAGTGCTCTAACTTCATCATCTCTAGGGATTTCTTGTTTTTTTCCTGTAGTATCCTTTGTTCCTTTATGAGTTAACAATAATTAATAGCACTTGATAGGATAGAAGGATACTGGTTAGGTTTATCCTTCCTTTAAACAGGAAAAAATATCTGGAAGAAAGAATTTGAAAGATCATGTTAGGTTTATATTCAGCTACTATATTCAGAGAGTCACCAAATACTGTGAAAGTCTTAAAACACTTCCTGAATTTTTGGAGCAGTAAGCTGTTTCTCTGTTGATTTCACCTCAGTGGTAAAACATTTGTACTGGTGTATGGAACCTGTTCCTTTGCTTACAGTGGGGGCTACATTCTTATAAGCCCCATCATAAGTTGCAAATACTGTTATGTTAAAAAGTCCATTTAATATACCTAACCTACTTGAACTCCATAGCTTTGCAACACAGTACACTGTGGCTTACCCTTGTGATAGGTGTGGGAGGCTGAGAACCGTGGCTTGCTGTCACTGCTCAGCATTGAGAATATCGTATAGCATATCATAAGCCCCAGAAAAGGTCAAAGTTCAAAATTTGAAGTATAGTGTCTTAATTACTTTTCTTGTTGCTGAGACAAAATACCCGACACTGAAGGTTAATGGAGGAAAAGTTAACTTCGGCTCACAGATTTTAGAGGTTTCAGTCCATAGTTGGCTGGCTCTAAGGCACAGTGGCATGGCAGAGGAACATTGCAGAGGAGAAACAGTTCATGGTGGGTAGAAGGTAGGAAAGCAGCAAAGCAGTGAAGTAATAAGCAACAAGTGATGGCAGCAACTCTCTTTCTGTCTCTTATAGTCTGTCCAGGCTACATGCCCTTAGGGTAGCATTCACACTCAGGGAGGGCCTTCCCATTAGCCATACCCAGAACTATGCCAAACGAATCAATGGACTAATTTAGTCAGTACACATCCTTAATCCCAGCATCACACACTCTAGATCAAGCCACCTCTGAAAAGCCCCACCTATGATTGCATGAAGCTTTGGGGGGGCATCTAGACACAAACCTTAACATACGGTTTTCATTGAATGTGTATGGTTATTCTACTTCCTGAAGTTGGAAAATGGTTAAGTTAATTGTAAGTCAGAAACCATCTGTCTTAGATATCCTTTGGTTTTTTCTTCTCATATTCTTTAACTCACCAATAGATACAAATTCTGATTTTCATAGTGCTATTTTCAGAATTTTTCCTTCCTGGTTTCATTTCTGCATCCTAATTTAGAATTCATTTTCTTCACCAAGTCACGGGAAAGGTGGGAATGTTTTGAGCCTTTTTACCTTAGTCTCAAATAGAAAGTTAGTGTTTGCATACTGAGGTTATGTATGAGGTGAATTTGAGGTAATGGTGAAATAGCTGAGGAGTAGCATTCTGACAGAATGTAGAATGGCGAGTGAAAAAGACAGATAGGAGAGACATTCATACTCATGGTGTTGAATGGAGCCATGTAAAAATAGAGGAAAAAGTATTGCCGTTGGGAGGAGTACTCACATTTAGGGAACAGTAACCTATTGAAGAGAAAGAATGATATGGGGGGACTAACACAAAAATAGAAAGGCATTGGGGTCCGAAATGTGTTATAGAGTAGTCCTGAGCCTGTGGCATTATTGGGAAGTGATGGGGTCTTGCAGAGGTAGGGCTTGGTTGGAGAAGTTGTGATGTTGGGGCATGCCCTTGAAGGAGATGATGGGACCCCAGCCCCTTCTGCTCTCTCTGCTGCCATGTGCTGCATTGCCCCCTCCGTCATATGCTGCCTCCTCCCACGATTAATGTGTTACTATAGTCCCAAAGCAGTGGGCCAGCTGACCATGGCTGGAACCTCCGGAACTGTGATCCAAGATAATCCTTTGGTCCTTATAAGTTAGTATCTCAGGCATTTTGTCACAGTGATGGAAAGCTAATGCAAGTATAAAAATCAAATGGCAAAATATTTAGAAAATCTTGTTTATACATCACTAAAAAGCTATGGCAGAAGACAAGAGTGAGACTGTTTGTTTCAATGTGAATGGACCAGTAAAAACTGGATGAGTTTAAGTGCAGTGCAGTTGTTTAAAAAAAACCAAACCCAAAATTTAGTGGAGTGAAACTAACTACTTAAATAATTGTTCCAGATCCTTTAATTCTGCTGGGTGGTTTTATTTGTCTGTTAGGAAATTAATTAGTCTACCAACTCAAGGCAACATGGATGAGAATCTATAATAAATGTGTCAATAACTTCAGTATCTCTGAAATTTAGAATTAAAATTGATAACATAACCAGTGGTGTGTTAGTAAACGATGTGTTGCATTTGTTGATGTCAGTGGAGTGAATAATTTTCATCAGGGTTTATTTCATAATATCAGCACGGAGTGACTGAACACAGAGTTTGGAAGAGGTGGATGCTGTCCACTCTTATAGCTCATATGAGATGGTGAGAGATCCAGTGGCACGTCTGAAATATCACTAGTCTTATCTTTTGGCTTGATTTGAAAAAGCATTTGAAGTAGCTTAATGAAATAAACTCTTCATAAAACAGGATTAAGTAAATGGATGAATTTTTTATAAAAAGGAATAAGAACAGGAAAACAAATGTGAGAATAAAGTTAATGCATGAAACAAATGCCTATCATAATGTTCTGATCAGCTGGTATAGGTGAACTAAGAATTTCACCAAAGCAAACAGAAAAGGAGCAGCAGTGTTCATAGTGTATGTAACATAAAAACAAATCAGCTGCTCAGGAAGAACAAAAATTTGCCCAATGCCAGAGAAAAGGACGTTGTAGCCACAACAAAATTATTGCAAGAGTAGGATGCAAAAGTAGGATATTTGCATTATATTTGAAACCTATCTCCAAGAAATTGCTTGACCATCCCAAAAGAATTCAGAAAAAAATTTTTTTCAGGAAAGAATAAAAATAAATTGGCAATTTGAGATATACAATAAAAACTTAAATTAATTGTTTTGACATTTGGTCTCATCACAAAAGTATTGGGGCACCCTGACTAGTATATTTAGGCCTCCTCACCTCCTTAGGGATTGAACCTAAGGCCTTTGTACTGAGCTACATGCCAGCCTTTTTTATTTTATTTTGAGACAGGGTCTCACTGAATTCCCCAAGCAGGACTCGAACTTGGGATCCTCCTGGGTGCTGGGTTCATAGATGTGCAGTCTCAAGCCCAGCATCATAGGCAGTTTGTAGAGAACAATCAAAATGTGTATTTGAAAACTTTCCCAGTGTTCTTTTTGATTTTCAGTGAGATTCATCTCTCTTCTCCCTCTTTCTCCTTCTGTCCCTCTTTTGTATTTTTTCAGACCAGTTCCTGCTACATTTCCCAGGCTGGCCTTGAACTTGTAATCCTTCTGCTTTTGCCTCCTGAGTAGGTTGGGATTATAGGTGTGTGCCACTGCACCCTGCCATGTTTCAAGCTTGACTTGGCCCCAGTGTGGTTGTGGGTATCTCCTTTACCAGTCCTTTCAACGTGAACTTCATGGAGAGTATTAGACGAGCTACTTATAGCGATGAACAAAATGTGCTCTTTGTCTTTTGCTCTTTTCTCCTGTTCTTTTCTCATTCCTTTATGCCCATGCTATCCTTGACTAGCCTTACCATAACACTTCCAAATTAGCCTCTGACCTTTGTAGGGAGTTTACAGATTTTCCTTCAACCCTCTGATATTTCAGTTATTGTAACTCTGAAATAGACAGCAGGCAGACTAACAGGAGAAAAGACACCCAAATTTATTACATGTGTCCCCATGGCCACCTGAGCTACTCTCAGAAGAGTAGCTGACAAGCTGTAACAGTCTCTGTCTGGTTGGGGTGCTGAGTCTCGGAACCTCTGATTGCTTTTCTTGTGATGTGGTCCTTCCTGGATCCATTTTCAGGCACATTAAGGAGACCTCAGAGAAAGCCTCTTTTTGTATCTGCCTTTTATTAATTTAGATAAATGTAAATTTCTTTTTACAAAAGCACAGTTTTTCAGAACTATTCTTCTATTTGTTGTTTCTCTGAATAGTCATCTCAGTATGCCAAAGAAGTGTACTTGGGGATGGTATTTGGTCTTCCGCACCTTAAGCAGAAATCTCCTGTTCTGTTGTGATTCATCTTCAGTGGTGTTTGCTCAGGTAGCCCATTGCCACTTGGGGACGCTGGAGATGAACAGAATGATTTAATCAGAGTACAAGATTGAAAGAATGCTGAGAGACCAGAGGGACTGCTCCAAAGAATGAAAAGCAGTCCCGTAGTCACGCCACCTCAGCTTTTATCAAAATACCAGGAAGTGAGAGAAAAAAGACAAATTAAGAAAACGATCACTCAAGGGACATCGAGTACGGGGATGCGACAAGCTAGAGGCATTCTGGTGCTAATCTCAGCACCCATCAGAATGAGATGGAGGAACACTGGAGTCTGGTTCTGCTTAACTAAACTTATCACGTTAACTGATGTTTCTATCCTGTACTGTTTTGAGCACATATGTTCTTTCTTTTCCATCACCCTGAGCAGAACAGCTCACTGTACCCAGTTTACGTGTTTCCCTCGTGTAGCCAGGTGCTGTAGAGAATCGCAGCAGAAGCAGCTTGGGATCTTAGGTAAGCTGCCCAGTTAGCAGTGTGTGCCCTCAGAGCTCGAAGGTACATGGTAGAAACAACTTACGGGTCACCAACAAATGCTCAGAAATCCCTCTTCGTCGCTTCGGGGTTTTTACCTCACTTGTGCTGGGCACAGAGGTCCTTCTGTTAATTCCTCCCTGCCCACCTTTCCCTAGAGCCCGCGTGTGCCAGTGCCTCCTACAAACGCCAGAATGAAGGAAAGCCAGAAAGAGGTGAGTTTTGAGCTAGATTCTGATTTGGGATTTTTGAAGGGGTGGGAGGCTTGAATTGGTAGAGGTGATAGAAATGGGAAAAGTATACAACTACTCCATTAGTCTGTTGCCAGGAGAGTTGAGTAGCAGTACAGCAGTAGATCCAGATAGTAGGATTTGGGGGGCTTACATGGTTTTGTTACCTGGGCTAACCATTCATGGTCAGGAATAGTCACTCTACAGGAGGCTGAGATCTGTAAGAAAAATAGATGCTAAGCAGATAGCATCAAGGAATTTGTACTTCCTTTTTCTGAGCTCTTTCTGCTGACATCTTTATCATGTTTTTCTTGGTCATTTGCTTCTTGCTTAGGCCTCTCATTCATACAGATATGAATGAATGTATAATAAACTGCCTGCCCTGCCCTTCAGTGTTCCTTTACTTTTGCACACTTGAGATTGGTTGATACCTGCTCAGATAAGCATTTGAGCATGTGAAATGACGTCGTAAGATTACACTTGGGGAACACTTGGCATAGCTGTTGAACTAATGTCCTGTTTGTAAACATGAAGCAAGAGATTAACAGCTATAGTACTTGTGACAGAATTCCTCCCCCATGTCTAGCAGACACAAGCTAAAATTGAACCTGCAGTTATGTCTCTAGTTAGCATAGTCTGCTGTGCTGACTGGTCCAGCACTTCGTTTTCTTTTAGGGACTTTTAGTATTTAAATAGGATGAGGAGGTAGGTCATTGCATCCTAAGGGTAGAAAAATAGGGTTTATCTTTTTACCTCATTTCGAGTGCCTGTTCTTGACTTTAAGGTTATGGTTATTTTGAAGTTGAATAAACTGTTACTTGTTCATCTAGAAATTTTTGGTGTAGTGAAATAGACTACAGTTGTCACAATGCAATGTTGAATTTGCCATATGCAGTGGAAATGCAGTAAGGAATGACAAAATTGTTTTTGGCCATTTGGCAATGTAGTGATGGTTTGTATCACATTTCTTTTGCTTTTTAAAGTCTGAAGGAAGTTTTAAACCACTTGATGTAAAAGCCTCTTGTGGTACCAGATTTGTGGTACCATAGAATTCTAGGTTATGTCTTTGACCCAGCCTTGAGCAGGTGCTCATTTGCGATTGGGTGAGGCTGGATGATTCGTGGTGGGGGGATGTCCCCCATAACGGGATGTTTAGCAGCATCCCTGGCCACTGCCAGTGGCTGTCTCACTTGTAACTGTTATAGTTATCTCCGCACATTGTCCAGTGTTTGTGGCTAGGAGGAGTAAAGCTCCCTGCTTGAGAACCACTGGACTAGAGAAAGCCTGTGGGTCTTCAGGACCTACGAGATGTTACTCACTAATGCCCTGGGTGGTTGGAAACCTTGGAGTCTCTATGCCCTTGCTTAGCTCTCTTGGCCAAGACAAGGAAGAGCTGATCGAAGCTGGCTTTGCCTCAGTTTCAAGGTGTTTGTTGCTGCTTTTGCTCTTGACTGCTGTCCTGGCCTTAACCCACTGTCTGGTCTTGACCAGCTTCTTTATGACTTCAAACTTGGTGGCCACTTTCTGTTCTCTCTCTCTCTCTCTCTTTCCAACAGTCATTTAGATTTTTTCTATCAGTAACAGCTCAACGTTACTAATTTTTAAGATTCTATTTAACTAAAGATATTTCTTAAATGTGGTATATATACACAATTGCTGGGCATGGTAGTGCATGTGTGTAATCCCAGCACTTGGGAGGCTGAGCCAGGAGGATCACTTTGAGTTCAAGGCCAGCCTGAACTGCATAATGAGATCCTGTCTCAAACAAAAACAAAAAACCTATACATTCAACAACATGCGAGTAACCTTTAAAGATGAAGGTTGGTAACTTTATCTCAATAATTTATTTTAAACGATTTAGCAAGTAGTTGGGGATTCATTCATGGGCACTGGACTAGTGCTCTAACTGTAGTTTTTTACTTTTATTTTTTCAATTGTATAAACATTTCAGGAGTATGTGCTAAATTTTCTATATTCAGCTCTCCTTGAGCTATCCTTTAGTTAGCTCTGTTTGTACACAGCCCAGTAACTGAAATATCTACCCGTGTGTTCGTATTGTGAGATACTAAAACTGGCATTTAGCAGCAGAGAAGATGGCGCATTCATATTCAAACATGTGTTTGCCTTTCCCAGTGTGTTCCATGGCTTCCTGTTTGTTAGCTGACCTTAGTGTGGCCTAGGCTACTGTACATAATGTCATTTGATTGTGACTTCCAATTTTTGATGTCAGCCTCTAAGACAGGTAGTTTTAGATATTTATTAATTTAATAATGTAATACAAAGTTTCAATATCAAAATGAGTATATGAGTCCACTCATGAATTTAGTTACTGAATCACTTAATTGAAAACAAATGAGGTAGGAAGTGACATCTTCTAATTTCTTACATAGGTAAAGAGAGACCTGTCCAGTCTTTGAAAACATCAAGAGACACTTCACCCTCAAGTTCTCCAGCAGGTCCTTCATCAAAGGTTTGTTGATTTTGTAAAATCAGTTTGAAGAATTGCAAAGAAAGATGGATGTCTAGGACAAATGCTTTCATTATGTATGTTGTACTGATGGGCTAATTGCTGCATTTAAGAACTTAAATTTTAAGAAACCACAACTTGAAGCTAGCTACCAAAGCAAGTGTTTTTATTACTTTTCTCCTTGCTGAGACAAAATACCTGACACCCAAGTAGGTGGGAAAGTTTATTTAGCTCACAGTTTGTAGAGGTTTCAATCCATAATTGTCTGGCTGCAAGGCAGGGTGGCATGGCAGACAGGCATCGCAGGGGAGAAACAGTTCATGGTAGAAAGAAGGTAGCAAAGTAACAAGGGTCGACCACAGCTCTATTTCTTATATCTTATAATTCTCACATCCTTAATCCTGGTGCCCTTGAACCTAGCATTGCACCATGAATCAATCCTAGTGTCACACACTCTAAATCCAGCCACCTCTGAAAAATCCCCACCTATGAGTGCATGAGGTTTTGGGGGGACATCTAGGCATAAGCCATAACAGCAATTGAGCAGTTTTCTCATAGAAATATTTTGCACAGGTTATGCTACAATAGTATTACTACTGCAGCCCTTGCTTATCTTGACCATAACCAGTAAACACTCAGATGGGAACATGCTTTAGATTTTGCAATTATTGGTTGTGGGCATAGGAAAGAGACCTAAACTTTGACTATTTGGTTCTGGATACTATATGATTTTCTTCTATTGATACAGAAATTCTGGGACATATGGTAGGTATAAGTTTTCATTGTACAGCAGATTAAAGTCTCGGAAGTTAATTGATTTTCTCAAACAAATAGCTGCTCTTTTCTTTTTCATTCCTTCCTTCTCAGCATCTCAAAACATGTTGAAAAGATGGACCTCATGTTTCTAATCCTCAGAAATTTCAAATTTGAGGAATTGGTGTTTCCATGTGTTGTCTTCAGTTATCTGTCACACCTTTTTCTTGTCCATAACTCTTAGTTATATTCTCATTCACTTCTTTTCGTTCCTTCCTCTCTTCCATTGTGAGCATTGAACCCCGGTGCACTGTACCACAGGGGCATGCCCCTAGACCATTTTTTATTTTGAGACAGCGTCTTGCTAAATTGGCAAAGCTGCCTGTGAACTTGGGATCCTTCTGTGTCAGCCTGCCACACGGCTGTGATGACAGGCACGTACCACTGTGTCCAGCGTTATTCTTCTTTGATATATTTTTTTTTTTTTTTTGTGGGTACCAGGGGGACGACCTCAGGACCTCGCGCGCCAACAGGCACCCGTGCCACTGAGCGATATCACCGGCCCCTTTTTCGTATGTGGGTTCCGGGAGTCGAACTCGGGCCCTCGCGCTTGCAAGGCAGGCGCTTACGCCGCTGAGCCATCTCACTGGCCCTTCTTTGATATTTTTGACGTTTCAGCCAGCACAGATAATACCAGGATATTCAGGGGCAGCTGGTTCTCTGCTTCAGAGGGGAAAAATTTTTCTTTGTGACAAATTATTATTATTGGGACATTCTTGGACATCTGAGGGATCTAGAATAATGCCAGGTTGTTTTTGTTTTTGTTTTTGTTTTGAGATAGGGTCTTGTGATATAATCAAGGCTAGCTGTGAACTTCTTTTAAAACTGGGGAACGAGGGCCGGTGAGATGGCTCAGCGGCTTAAGCGCCTGCCCGGCAAGCGCGAGGGCCCGAGTTCGACTCCCGGAGCCCACATACGAAAAAGGGGCCGGTGATATCGCTCAGCGGCACGGGTGCCTGCTGGCGCGCGAGGTCCTGAGGTCGACCCCCCGGTACCCACAAAAAAAAAAAAAAATAAAACTGGGGAACGAGCCCAGGAGTGCTCCACCACAGCTCATTCGCATCCCTTTCTGTTGCTGAGATAAGGTCTCACTTAGTTGCCAAGGCTGGCCTTAAATTTGTAGTCCTCCTGCCTCAGCCTCCCAAGTAGCTGAGATGACAGGCAGGCACCATCACACTTGGCCTTTTTAACATTATGGGTAGGGACTGGGAATGAGATGTATAGGCTTCCTCAGTGGGTGGAGTAAGGGAAGTTTCAGATTTTCTGTTTCCTTCCAAAGATTTGACAATTTTAGTATGCGTCATCAAGGAGAAGGCTAGATGCCTGAAGTTTATATAATACCTTCAAGTGCATAAAAGAGTAGGGGCTTGGGGCTCCTGAGGTGTGAGGTAGCCTCACAAGCCTTGGGAGGTTCAGGAGGGAAACTCTGGAATGAAATCCTACCTGATTATGCAGAGAGAATTTCCCGGGTCTCTGCCCTGCCACAAGCAGCTGTGGCCTCTCTGTATGAACCATTTCTCAGGCCCAACCTCTGCCCCCTGTGAAGAGTCTCTCCTAGGCAGGTGCAGAGATCTCAGAGAGGAGCTGCTGTTTATACTTTTTGCTTACTATCTCCTATAGCTGTGTCTGTACATTTGTTTTTATGAGAGGACAGCTTTGCAGAGCCATTCATTTGTCTGCAGTTCCTCTGAATAACCAACTCAGAATACGTCCGAGAAGTGTATTTGGGGTGGGATATTTTACCCTCCCACAACTCCACGTAGATCGATCGCTGTGACTGTACCAGTGGCCAGTGTGAGGAAGTTCAGGTGCCCTTCCCATCGGTGTTCATCAGTGACTTTGGCCAAGGAACTACTATTTCAATTTCTGGGGTTATAAGTTAAGGTAATAAGGTGTACTCTAATCATCTTCATGAAATTCTGTTTAATGAAAATACTTCTTTTGTTTGTATATAGAAGCATTGTATTCATTATATGCACCACAAGATGGGGATTTTTACTGGACTGTCTTCCAGGGGATGGGGTATATTTGGAATTAGTGATATGCCTAGGGCATAGGTGATGAAAATTATGCCAGGGAAACAGAATGGAATTAGTGAGTTAGTGTAGGGGCCCTAAGAACAGTTTTTCTAATTTGTGCTTTAGTATTGTAATCTATAGCCTTTAATTTAAATGAATTATGGAAATTATATGCGATCCAGAGATACATTTTATTTTTGTTGATTTTGTATTTCCTGTATGAACTGATTAACTTTCTTCAGGTGTTTTACTGTAATAGAGTGATATCAAGGAATACAGAAAAAAAAGTATCACGCATTATCCTAGATGTTTTCCTGTCTGTTGCCTCTCTTAATTCTCAAATTGAAAACTGCTTTCTAAATTGAGTATTATAAGTCCTTTTTTATAAATGAGAATGCTAAGATTGAAAGTATTGTTATATATAAAAAATCATCTTTCTAGCAAGTATGTAAACTGCACTTAAATTCAGGCTCATCTTTAACTCCAAAGCCCACACTTTGTTTGTATTGTATTAGGTTAGAGAAAAGAAATGGGGTTAGGCTCAAACAATGAATCCTAGATTTTAATATTCTCTATAAGCAGTAAGATTTATATAATTTATAAAAATACCGTATCTGGAATTTTGTGTTGTGTTAATTAGGAATGGACCCCAATGAAATTTTGGCATGATTCATTTCATTGAACGTGATTAAAGGTAGCAAATTGAAATCAGCATATCTTTTGTGTTCTATATATAATTAGCGTATGAACTGTCAGAGTCTCTGCTTTGTGCTTTAGATGAATCCCTGAGGTTTTGTGTAAATGAAATTAGTTCACATCTAGTGTATATATCCCAAAGGAATTGCTGCTTTAAACAGTTCTTCTGTTGAATATTTTTGAAAGAGAGAAGGAAAAAAGTACCGATGGATATCATCAGTTTGAAGTGTTTTACGATTTGAGTGTACATTGTGTGTGCTTCTTGATGTATCTGAAGCATAAACACCCTTGGGAGTTGTAACAGAAACGCTCTTGTTTTTCGCCAGGCGTTGGATAAACCCAGCAGGCTGACTGAAAAGGAACTCGCTGAGGCTGCAAGCAAGTGGGCTGCGGAAAAGCTCGAGAAGTCCGAGGAGAGCAGCTTGCCTGGGATTTCTGAGTTCCAGGTATGGTATCACGGGTCCTGTATGTTTGACACCTCCAGCTTTTGTGTGGATGTTAACTTATGCATGGAATGCATTTGCTCTGTTTCAGTGCCTCAAAATATATTTGGAGGAAAGCGTATGTTACATTTTCATGAATTATTAAAATTTACCACCCATGGTAATAGTCTTGATTTGGAGGCTCATGGAAAATTGTGTATGAAATGTTTGTATTAAAATATTTGAAAGTGAATTCAAAAGTTTCTGTATAATCTATAATATCTCTGAAAGTCAAATAGAGACGTTTCAAGAACTGAGTTTTTAGATGCAGGATTAATGCTAAAAGAGTTAGTTTTGACATGTTAGGCAGAGATAATATATCTTCATATCTTGACAAATTAGTATATTTGAAGGAGAATTCTGGCTTTTTGATACACTTTGTGATAACTTCTATGGACAGCTTTTTTGATAAAAGGAATTAAGTATTAGCATTCTTTATAACAATAATATGGTTCCAGCTGGGTGTGGTGGTGCACACCTGCAATGCCAGCACTTGGGAGGCTGAGGCAGGAGGGTTGCCACAAATTTGACCTGACTTACATAGTGAGACCCTGTCTCAAAAATAAATAAATAATAAATAAGCAAGCTTGCCTTCACTTTCATACAAATAGATTCTTTCCAAAGTAACTAATTACACTGCTCATAATAAGTACAAACGCTGCCAAAACTTACCCAGATAGTCTTTTTTTTTTTTTTTTTTAATCTTGGTTTGTCATTTAGATAGCAATTGTTCTTAAATAGATCAATGTTTCCTTGTCATTTTAACTCTAATAATTGATTTTTTGCATATTCTTGAGTAAATGTATAAGAAGTATGAGAAACTGTCTTTCTTCATCCCTTTCCCAGCAGTGTTTAAAAGCATGAACAATACAGTAATACAATTAGTAGGGTAATTGAAAATAAAATATTTTTGCCGTTTTAAATTAGAATAAAAAACAGTAATGTGAATAGTGTTTTTCGGTTTTTTTGTTTTCTATGGCAGTGCTGGGGATCGAACCCGCTAGGCAAGTGCTATACTACTGAGCCACACTCCCTGCCCTAGAACAATGTTTTTTTTGTATTAATAGTAGATATCTGTGCTTCAAAATTGTTATTTTGGACTGAGATTCATTTCTTTTTTTTTTTTTTTTTTTTGGTGGGTACCAGGGGGTCGACCTCAGGACCTCGCGCGCCAGCAGGCGCCCGTGCCGCTGAGCGATATCACCGGCCCCTTTTTGGTATGTGGGTTCCGGGAGTCGAACTCGGGCCCTCGCGCTTGCCGGGCAGGAGCTTAAGCCGCTGAGCCATCTCACTGGCCCTTGAGATTCATTTCTTGCTTGTGTAATACTTTATTAATAAAATGGATTTATTAATATGTAGGTCTAAGTAAGGCTTTACTTCCAAATATTAATAAGTATATTCATCTTCTCCATCTTCACATCATTTTTTGTCATAATTTCTCATAAAATTTTACTGTGTATGTTTCTCAGTTTTTAAATATTCATGTTTTCTCATTGCTTGGATAGATTTTGACACTGAGTAGCCAGTGACATTGGGCTCTAGAAAAGCTTGTTAAACTTCTTTCTTTCTCTTTAAAATTTGCCCAGAATTTGCTTATTTTGGTATTAATGTAAAATAAATAACCCTAAAAATCTGAAAGTCGTGTCGTAAGTTAGATATAGTCTTTTGTTGGCTCAAAGGGGAGAAATACATGTGAGCGTATGACCTAGGTTACTGTAGTATATTTGTTACTTGGTTTACATCACTAATGTTGGATGAAAGCATCGATTTCATGCCATCGTCCACAGTGTTTTCCAAATCCAGTTGGTACTTTCTCATACCGGAAATAAAGCAGTAGAGAAGTTTTTCAGGCTTTGTAAACTGAGTCCCAACGTCTGATTTATATTTTCCTCAGGTAGCAATATAAGTTCACAGGCTGCTAAGTAGCTGTTTCAAGGGTCCATGTGGCGAAATAGAATTTTGACCCTGGTCCTGTAAATTCATACTTGATTTAATAGAATAACCTAGAATGAAGAAAGACATTTGCTTGATGTTAAGAATTTGGCATAGTATTGTTTCATGTATGTGTCCTTTTGAATGTAATTGTGGTGATATGGTACTCTTTTAGTTTTTTAAGTAACGGCCTAGATACTTAAGAAATACTGTGTAGACTGACTTTTATGAATTGAAAGAAACTGAATGCTTGGATTTCTCGCTTATCTTCTCTTGCTGCCATCAGTATAGTTTTAAGCAGTTTCCATGAGAGACCCTGGAATTGTTGAAGTCCAGTGAAAGTGAAGATAAATTCAATAATATGGTTCAATATTCAGTCTGATTGTAGTTCATTCCTTTGTTCAGTTTTTACTTTGATCTTGTTGTCTCTAGTAGAACATTTCTGAAAGGTTTTGACAGCCTAATAATTCTGTGGAGTATTAATGGTCTGAGGGAGTAAAAAAAGATTCTATAAGCCAGTATGTTTGGGAAATAGTGTATTTGAAAGAGGTAGATTGATGTATTTAAAAGAGATAGGTTGGTTTTGATATATCAGCATTATACAGAGATTTTAGTATATTAATATGGTCATCTGTCTGTGAAAGGATAAATCATGGAGTTTGCATAATTTACCAAATTTTTAAATAGATTTTTTTTTAACAGCATTTATTGTCTCATAGTGTCTTGAGGCACACATTTGCAGAGAGAAATACTGTACTGGCTTTAAACTCACTATTCATTCTGCGTCTGCTTGGGTCAGACACTGCATTAGAGCTTACCGTCAAGGAGAGTTCAGTCGTGTTTTGTGTAAATATAATTTACCATCCCTAAATACCTGTTAGATGTTGGCTTTATGCTCTCTAAATGAAAGGCAAATCATTTGGTGGTTATTAGAACAACCCAATAGAACAGTTTTGTTAAGCTCTTTCTCAATTACTTCTTGCTTTTGGATGTAAAAATATTTGTTGGCTCTGTTGTGCTTCCCCATGTTCTCTAATTTACATCTTTTGTGTGTAGGACTGTTTTCCTCAGTTTTGTGCTGCTTTACCATAATACTGGAAACTGAACAGTTTACAAAGAATGTAAACTTACTTCTTATGGTTCTGGTTGGTAGGATATATTGAGGTTAAAATTTATTTCTTAAATGATGCTCATGCTTTTGATTTAAATCCCTTAAATTTTGCACCTCAGACTTGTGAAGAGTAGTTTTTAGTAGCTAATATATATATGTATCAGAAATACAAGTGGTGTTTGTGGGAGACTGGTCTGGAGGAGTGAATTATTAAAGTCATGAAGGTGCTTGCGGGCAAAACCACGCGTGCTCTGGAATGTATGGTTAAAGATTTGAAAAGGATCTGCAGGGCAAAAAGCATGCAGGCACTGGAACGTATGGTTAAAGATTAGGGAAGCATAATAGGTTCGGCCTTTGTCATTCCCCCACCTAATAAATTGCTTAGATTACCCTAAAAAAAGTCATGCAGAAGACCTCTTTGTTCATTGACAACCAAGCTGCTTTCCTTCCTGTATTTCCCTGCAATAAAAGCCAGGGAGTTCTCAGTTCAGCACTGCTCCTTTGAGACTCCCTCACACTGGGTGATCTTGGGATAGTCCCTGTGGGCCTCTCGGTATTTGGATGAAGTGTTGGCTCCAAGTAATCATTTCATCCTCTGCACTCCCACGGTCGCTCACTGACAAGTGAAGCCCTCTGTGAGGTGGGAAACAGCGAGGCAACCTGCTGCTGCAGATCAGCGTGGAGGACCAGTCTTCCAAAGCCTGGAAAAGAAACAAGGCCCAACTTCTCATCACATAAGGGGACATAGGCAACTATGAAGTAGCCTGGCGCAAGGCTACTATGACCTATGGCAAGGTCAAACATTAGGTTTATCAGCCCAGAGGTATTCTAGCTGTCCAATTGCCAAGTGAGCATAGGCAGTGCCCTTGTTTTTCTTTCTGATCCTTCACTTTTTCTTCTGCTTTGCATACCATATCGGTCAAACTTTATCTAAAAAGGATAAACAATTTAAAAAACCTTTGCAGTGTCTCTTAAAGACATCTAGATGTAAAGTTTCTTAGCTCCAACTAGTAAACTCCTAATAATTATCCACCCACGATGTCCTTGGTTTCTGCTGCAGGGTAGCCTGAGCTGGAGGCCTAGGAACAGGTGGGCCAAAAATTGAGATGGTCATTAGGTCCTATAAAAGTTGCATACCTTGGTACTTGGCATCTTAGCAGGGTCATCATTCCATCTATTCGAACAAAGGAGGCTTTATTTAAAAAACCACTCCTCACCCCCTCAGCTCCCCGTGAAATCCCCTTCCTGTGTCCTCCTCTAGCAAAAGCCCTAGCCTCAGAATTTGAGTCCTCCTCCAGCAAAAGCCCTAGCCTCAGAATTTGAGTCCTCCATGGAGAAATGCTTAAAAGAAGCTAGCGTGAAAGATGGAGAAATGCACACTCATCCTGTTCTTAGGGGAGGTCAGGGACCTCTCCATGATAGCCTCCCTTATGTGGTGCTTAAATTATTTAGAAAAAGATTTCTGATAATGGTCTGCAGAGCCTGTTCACAGAAGGAATTGCAGAGGCAGTAGGACATGGTTATGAGATGGGACCATGGGACTGGAGGGTCCTAATGAAAACAGCGCTTACTACTGCGCAGTTCAGTGTGTGGCTTCAAGAATATCGGGAAGCTGCTACTACTGCGCAGTCCCCAGATAATGTGAACCCAGGGATTCCCATTGGAATGGTCATGGGAGAAGGCACAATCCCAGATGAATACCCACTTCATTCAAGCTTCTCGTGCCATCCTTAAGGCATGGACACAGATCCCCGAAACCAAGGCCCCTCGAGGTTCCTTTGCTACCATTAGACAGGACCCTAACAAGGCTTACATAGATTTCATAAATTGTTTGCAAAATGCAGTTTTCATGACAGGTAGACAATCCCCAAGCCATGGGATGTTTTAGCCCTTCAATTAGCACACGGAAATACCAATGCTGATTGTCATAGAGTCTTAGCACCCCTTAAAGGAAAAAATTTAAATATTGCTGAAATGATTATAGTGTACCAAATGTAGGAACTGAAATTCATAAAGCAGAAGTAATTGCTGCAGCTTTGCAGGCTTGAAAGTATTATAATCACGGCAAAGAGGGACATTTTCAGAAGGATTGGAAAAGCTATAAGAAGGCAAGCCTAAACGAAAATGTCCCAAATGTAAGACAGGATACCATCGGGCCAGTCAGTGGTGCTCTAAATTTGATAACAAAGGAAACCCTATTTTGGGAGACGGGAAGGGGCACAACTCTGCACCAGATAAACACAGGGAGTTGATCATGGAATGTTCACACCCCAGCATGGGAACTAACCTCCAAATCACAACAACGCCTTGACTTGACTTGGCCCTTGAGGAGGATGAAATTTAGTAGAAGAGGCTCACGAAATGAAGATGACAGCCAGCAATGTCCGGGGATCTTTACCCCCAGGAAGGGCAGGTCTCCTATTAGGAAGATCCAGTTACTCCAGTAAGGGGGTCCAAGTCATTCCTGGTCTGATCGAATCAGACTATTCAGGGCAAATTAGATTACGAGAAGAAGCCTAGGGTATCATGTCCTTCCGGAAGGAGCCCAAATTCTATAGGTTGTCCTGTTCCCCTTTTTTGTCTCTGGATCTCTTGACAGAGCATGAGGAAGTCATGGACCCAACAGTAAGGAAGCCTTGTGGGCAACTAAATTATACCCTGGGCCCCCTGTACTCACTATCATAGTTAATCCAAAACATTTTACAGGCCTTACTGACTCAGGGACAGATATAACTGTTTTCGCAAATACTGTAAGCCCCCTATTTATGAATGAGTTAGGATCCTTAAGAACTGTTCATAAACTGACAAAGTGAGTCTTGTACAGTACACCTGAGAAAGTTTGCAACTCAAACATCCGTTAAGTCAGGGATGTGCTGTAAAGACTGGTGTCCTTCCTGGCTGTCAGTTTCTTTCTTGACTATGTCAGGATTTTGTGGCTCTAAAGCCTCGTGCCAAAGCAAATTCCCATTAATCTCAGTCAGCCCGAAGGAACAAAGGGCCACCATACAGCTCTTTTTGCCTGATCTACTGGTCACCTTCAGGGCAGAGATTTGCTTTTCCAGTGAGATGTTTACATTAGCACATCCTAGCTGAATTTACCATGATGGCCACTGCCATCCTGCTGCCAGTCAAGCTTCAGTGGGTCCCAGAACCACTGTTTGGTGTGGAAGAATGGCCTCTAAAAGAGGAGAAACTTAAACAGGCCCACCTATTGGTGGAAGAGCAACTGCATGCTGACCAGATTGATCCCTCTTATACCTCCTGGAAATCTCCAATTTTCTGCATGCCAAAATTTTAGGAAAATAGAGGCTATTACATGACCTCCATCAGTTGAATTCCCACAAATCCCTGTGGGATCCCTACAGCCCAGAATTCCCAGTCCTGCTTTTATCCCTCAAACCTGTCATCTTATAGTTGTGGATCTTATAGTTTGTTTTTTTACTATCCCACTCCACAAGGAAGATAGAAAGTTGCCCTGTCTGTAAATCCAATTCTCCTCAGGCATTCTTCCAATTCTCGCATGTTAAACCTGTCACCGGTACACCTCATACTCCTAACGGACAAGCCATAGTGGGATGGGCCAATGGACTCCTCAGAATTCACTTATTAAGCAAGAGGAAATATGGTAGAGAGACTTCCCCTACAGGAACAATTACATAAAGCACTCTCTTAAATTGTTAAATTTTTGACTTAGATGGATTCAAAGCAGTAGAAAACATTTTATTACCACAAAGGAAGTACTGAAACCATTGGTTCTTTATCAACAGCCTTTATCAGGTCCACAGTGGTTGGGCCCCGTGGAATTGTTCACTTGGGGGAGGGGGATGTGCATCTGTTTTGTCACCCACGGGTGCAGTTTGGGTTCCTGCAAAGGCCTTGTGTCCCTACTGTGTGGAACCAGGTGGGAAGGAATCCTGTCCTAGAGCTCCAGAAACTGGCACTACAACTTCCCCCAGGAATGGACAAGAAGAAGAAAAGGATGGATCCCCTGCCCTCTGTGACACATTCTTCAGGACCCACCTGGGGAGACATTAAGAAGCTTACTTATAAAGCTGAACAAACTGCAAATCACAGGAACCCCCTTCACTCCTGAAAACTTGCTTCTTCCAATGGTAGAGCAGATCACATCCAATTCCGAGGCTGCAAAGGTAAAAAGGTCCCTTGTTCTTTTGAGCCTGCTGGTATATTTACCTCAAGTAAGTGGCATGGTCTACTGTGACCATGTTCTTACCCCACCTGTTTTGGACACAGTCACATAGAGAGATCCAGGATCCCCCCTTTCTTCTAATGATACCTCTCATACGGGTGGACTTGCTGCTACTTCCTGGCCCCGTACAGGGCTGTGGGAGGGACTGCAGCCATTCTGGTTACTCTAATGGTGTTACTTCACGAGTGGTACGTTTTGGCAGAGGAATTTCCCTTACCTGTGGTCACCAACATCACTGATAGTAGCTATTGCATTTCCTTCTTGCCCCAGTGGTATAGGAACTGTATTTTCATAGGATGTAATCAAACGGGGGGAACCCGTCATCAAGTTTTTATTAACACTGTTGGAATAGGAGGAAACCCGGCAGACACCTACTCAAGCACAATATTCTCATCTTTTCTCACCCCTGGGTGCCCACTGGAGATGGCCTAGATTCGGGATGGAACCTGTGTAGATCACCAACCTTGCTGTTACCCCCCTCCTACAATTTGACTCTAGAAAATTGGGGACCTCACAATTTCGTAGTGCTAATGTCTAACTCTACCTGGAACTATAGTGACCCTTTAATTGTAGCAGCACCCCACCTTTGTGGAATCCTGGGCTCGCTGGACCTTTACTGTGCCTCTCCATGGGCACTTGCCTTTCTCCTCTTAAAGAATCTTGGTGGCATTAGCTATCCCATTTTCCCCGCAGACTGTCACATTTAGCAACTATCAGCCCACAAGTGAACACCTCACATGGGTTGCCAATGACACCTCTGACCATGTAATGATTTGCACCTCTCACCCATACATTTTAGTCCTTACTAAAGAGGAACCTACATTTGCAGAATATAGTTCTTCTGACTACTGTCATTGATCTCTTAGGGCCCTTAATGTCACCCTACCATCTAGTGCTACATGGCTCACTCCATGTGTCACTGGCCCTAATATTTCTCAAATATTACTCATATTATGGTACTCAGACAGTGAGCCGAAGCTTGGCTCCCACCAGTCTCATAAAGGAATGGATGGGAAGCTGTGCCCTTGAACAAGTTACCTCAGCACTTGAACACAGCAGACAATTCTTGGTATTCTGATTGCGGCTACTATTGCAGCCACAGCAGTAGCAGCTGCAGGGGCAACTGCAGCAGTCGCCTTGACCCATTCCATAAACACCGCCCAAACCGGGAACAGCTACTTTCAAAAGGTTACTTCTGAGTTGCTGACACAGACCAGCATTGACAAAGAAATTTTACGACGCCCTGATGCTCTTAAGGCTGCTGTCGGATGGCTCACGGCACCAGCACGCTCTCTGGACGTGCACTTGCCTTAGGTGTGATGCAGGATATTGCTGTACGTACATTACACCCGTGCCTTTTAACAGCTCTAATTCCTGGGATGAGATGCAAGGCAACACATGGATCTTTGTGGGGAGATTTCCTATCTCCAGGGTCACCTGAAGGGCCAGCTTCACAATCTTCAAATGGAATCCCTCAGTATCACTTTAGACCATATTAATGGGAATTGCCTACTGGCTCAACCCCAAAAACTGGCTGTCTGGCCTCAACCTCCATACAGTGGTACCTTGGTTTACGAACTTCATTCTTTCCATGACTCTGGTCGCAGAATTCTGTTGCAACCAGGATTATGGAACAAATTCTGAGTTCATGAGCTGAGGTACTATTATCTCTGGAGACTTATTGCTGTAGGAATAATATTTTTGTTGTTTCCTACAGTCCTTAAAGCTGTCTGTGTGCTGTTACAATGAATGCATTGTGCCAACTCCATGATGACTTTCCTGCAGCAAGCTCAATACCTGTCTGCACGACATTCCTCTCGCCCTCTCCAGTCCCTAGTGCTTCAAGCAAAAAGGGGGATATGTGGGACGCTCGGTCAGAGGAGTGAATGGTTGTAGTCATGAAGGGACCTGGGGGCTAAAGCACACATGCTCTGGAATGTATGGTTAAAGATCAGAGAAGCATAATAGGTTTGACCTTTGTCCTTCCAAATGTCTGATAAGTTGCTTAGATTAACCTAAGAAATAGTTCATAGCAGATCTCTTTGTTCCTTGATAATCAGGCTGCTTTTCTCCCTATATTTCACCGGCACAAAAGCCAGAGAGTTGTAGGTTCAGCACTGCTCTCTTGAGACTCCCTCATATTGGGTCCTGTCGGTGTTTGGACCAAGTGACGTCTCTAAGTGAACTTTTCATTCTCTGTGCTGCCTCCTTTGCACATGGTGACAGGTATCAGAGCATTCACAATGTGTCCCCAGCATCCTCCTCACTTCCATGTTGTTCTTATTGGGAAACCTGCTTTAATCATTTTCCCAAAGGTAGTGTTATCCAGAGATGCCTATGGATATGTATACGCATAGATGTATATATTTCTATCTTTGGGCCAGGGATATAGGTTAGCGGCACAGTGCCTGCCTGGCAAGCGCGAGGTCATGAGTTCAATTCCCAGTACCAAAAAAAAAAAAAAAAAAAAAAAACAAAGTGTATATATATATATATATATATTTTTTTTTAATTTATTTATTTATTTTTTTTTCTTCCTGTTTTGTCCTTAACCACCCTTCTCTCTCCTTTTGTGACACAGTTGATTGTGTATTAATAGGGAATGGCCTCTTGGCTATGAAATTATTCACTATTCAATCGTTAATCAGGTCTTAGTGTTTTTGTTTGTTTGTTCCTTTTTGAGATAAGCTCTTGCTCTATTGTCTAGATTGGCCTGGAACTTGCATTGTAGCCCAGGCTGGCCTCCAACGCATGCCAGCTCATGGTCCTACTGCCTCAGCCTCCTGACTATAAACGTGTATCACCACACCCTGGAAAACTATGAGTGGTTATTCTGTTTCGTGGGATTGTTTTCTCTTTAATGATTTCAGTAATTTCTTAAGTTATAGGAGCAAGGAGTTTTAACTGCTAAAGATGGAACCCTTTCCTGTGTTCCTTTTATTCTTTTATGGGTGCACACACTCACAGTTGGAGTTTTTCTCCTGTGTGTTCCAAATTAGAGTGCTTAAGGAATAGTTAAGGGACAAAACTCTCTTGCTGTATCTTAATATAGACTGAAGTATAAGTTTGGGGTGGAAAAACTCTAGAGGCTGTATTTCACCTAAAATTTAAAAATAGCAATCATTTCCTCTTTAATCCTCTTCGTATGTGCTCATTGTAGAAGACGGGATTAAAAATTTTCTTAAAACAGGTTAAACTTAGTGCTTTTTTAATGTACTATCTGAAATGCTCTATGTCCTTTAAGAAAGTAAGATTTGGAACATTTTTTCAAGGCGGGGCCTACAACACCGTTATTCATTGAGCAGCCAGAGGAGCCGGAGACCAATGCAGCCGACACCACAGAATTATTTGAAGACAGTCAGCTCAGCAGTCGCTCGAAAGCAATAGCATCAAAAACCAAAGAGATTGAACAGGTGAGAATGCAGTCTACGTAAGGCAGATAATCTTAGGCTCATATCACTTTGCACATTAAGTACTTATTAAATAACTATGCTTCTTTTGTCTTTTTCTACCTCTGACTCTGGGAGATTCCATTCAAAAATTTTTTTTTTTTTTTTTTGTGGGTACCGGGGGTCGACCTCAGGACCTCGTGCGCCAGCAGGCGCCCGTGCCGCTGAGCGATATCACCGGCCCCTTTTTCGTATGTGGGTTCCGGGAGTCGGACTCGGGCCCTCGCACTTGCCGGGCAGGCACTTAAGCCGCTGAGCCATCTCACCGGCCCTCCATTCAAAAATTTTAAAAAAGTTTTGACTTCAGTCATTTTGGCCTGTGTAGTCCCTTGTCTTTGTTATTTTTAAATAAAGAACAACCCTTTTTTGAGGGGAGGGTCATTTTTTTTAAGAGAACATTAATCTAGTTGGTATGAAACAATTAAAAACTTCTAAACTTTTAATAGAGTTGGAATGGAAGACTATTAAATTCATCAAAATGCTGGCAAATGTTATTTTTGACTATTAGGATTACAGATATTTGTTTTGGTTTATACATCTAAGCATTTTCCAAAAATTAAAGGAAAAAGAAGGGATGTAATCTATGTTTTTAGTTGATGTCATTTTGAAAAACAGGATTTTGTTTTTATTGTGAAACTATTACCACCTCATTAGAGCATTATCATTTTATGAGGATTTGATGAGGTAAGTAAAATGTGAAAGGGCTTTCTAAAATGTAACATTTTTGTATAGGTGCTCTTTTTGATATTGATGTTACTCTCTAGTAACTTTAATAAATTGTATTACATTGTTATATAATCTGCTCAGAACAATTTGCAATTAAGAACAAAATTAAGCTATTTTCTCAGGGTGTTGTCCCATTTCCATGTTAATTAAAATCTCCTTCCCTTGATTGAAATTTGACAATCTCAAATTCTACATATGATTGTTTAGGATTGTTTGGCTGGTTGTGCTGTCACACCAGTGACAAAAGATAAGAACCAGGATAGGAAACTTGTCATGCAGACCACTAGCATTTCAAAAGCTAGGATACTTTAACATAAGTGTCTAATAATTCTTTGCATTTTTCCATGTACTTGAAATATTTCAAAATTGAATTTAATAACTCAAAAAGGCTATAAATAAGACCATAAAATCAAGCTTTGGTAATGTAGAAATAGAAATACTATTGTAACATCTAAGGTGTCTTTTCTCCTTCTTTCATTAAATCAGTGTGTTCAGCTATATTATAAAAATAAATTACAGTATCTAGTTTGTTGACATTTTCTATAAACTAGGTCTGTCCCTCAACAACTGAGTCCCAAGAAAGTCATTAACTTAAGACAGTATTACAGTATGAAATGGACTAAGTTTCCAGGCCCAAATTTGTTTTAGTGCTAAACGTCTAGAAATGCAGCAGTTCCTTGAGTAACCTTTTTTTTGAGACAGAGTCTTGCTCTACAGTTCAGGCTGGCCTCAAACTTGCAGTGATCCTCCTGCCTCAACTTCCCAAGTGCTGGGATTACAGGCTGACGCCACCATGCCCGGCCCTTGAGGAATTTATACTTGAGTTTACTGTATAGGGAAAATTTAACGGAAACTGCTTTTTGTTGCAGTGATACATACCCAGAGATAAACTCCAGAATGGTCTCATCCCTTGTAGTACTTGTACCATTTTAAGTATGGTTCTTATAAGGTTTGGTATTTGTACAGAAAAGTTGGAGACGATTACAACCTTATGTATATTAGAGAAGTTCTACCTGTATTTTTTTATTGAGATATAATTAATATATAATAAAATGTATTATCTCAGTCAGTTGGATGAGTCTTGACAGTTGCAACGCTATGTGAACATTATTCAAAACAAATGTATGTATGAAAGTCTTTTCACTTGATTTCATTGAGTATAAAAATATATATATAAGACTTAAAGTTTATGTTCATGTCTCGCGAAGAATGTGTTATTTGTTGTTAATTTTATCTTCCAGTAAACTGGGTTCTAGGTCATAACATAACAAAAGCATAAAATTCCAAAAGCACAAGAGATAATGCTGTGAAAAAATGTTTTATTCTCACCCGAGTTTACTCTTTTCTTCTGGCATATAGATTGACATGTTATACATACAATGTGCATACTTGTGCATATACACATACAGATAGACATATGTATGTGAGCTGGTTTTGGTGGCACACACCTGCAATCCTAGTACTTGGGAGGCTGAGGCAGGAGGAGCGCCGTGATTTTGAGGCCAGTCTGGGCTACATAGTGAGTTCAAGACTACCCTGGACTATACAGTGATACTCTTCTCAAAAAACTAACAGAAAAACAGACAGACAGACATATGTATCTGGACCATAGTTGGTCTTGAATAACAGAGATTAGACTTGATGTGTAGGTAGGTCCCTGCGTTTTCTTTAAATACGAGTGGGAGCCAGACTGTGTTCCCCGTTCGTACTCTTAGAGATTATGTGTAAGTCCCCTATTAATAGATATTGTACTCTCTCGTGAACCATGCTTTAAAATACAGCTGCTCTGATTTGTCCACATTAAAAAACAGGTATGTGTACTTTTTTATAGCAAGCAAAGCCTTACACTTAGAAAGAGCTCTTTGGGGAGACTTTGGTTCAGTACTGTGGGTGTCACATGCTGTGTGTGTGCTTTATGAAGCACTGTTCAGGTTTTCAGTACTGCTTGGCAGCTCACTGGAGTTCCTGTCCAGTAGATTCCTGAGTTTATGGATTCTGAGTCTGTGTTTTAAAGCGTCTGCCGTGATTGTATTGCTGAGTCAGTTTTGAAATAATTGAAGTACAGAGTTTGTAAAGAATAATTTCTTTCGGGCCGGTGAGATAGCTCAGCGGCATAAGTGCCTGCCTGGCACATGTGAGGTCCTGAGTTCGACTCCTGGAACCCGCATATTAAAAAAAAAAAAAAGGAATAACTTCTTTCTTGTACTAATCACTTGTTAACTTTTCCTTAAAATTAGGAAATGAATCTAATTAATAAAATTTAAACCAATACAATTCTAGGGATATGCCCGAATCTCTGAATTCAGAGAGGGGCCTTGATATGTTGCACAGGCTGGCCTTGACTTGGGGTTCCAAGCTTCCTCGTAGCTGGGATGGTAAGTGCACACTGTGCTTGGTGTACAGTGCACTGCATGGCATTCTTCAGAAAAAACAAACAGGAGAGAAAAACAGGAGAGAAAATTAAAAAAATAAGAAAATAAAAAATGTCCACTTCAAGGTGTGTCTCTGCTACCACTGGTAGACAACGTGGGCAGACAGAGTTCAGAGATGTGGATCAATCCCAGTTTATCTTATAGTTAAATGTAGACAGGAAAATTTTAGAGAGAGTACTATCTGTTTTTAAACATAAAGAATATGAATATAAAGAAAGCCTTCAGACACTTGATGAAGGGATTAAAGGCATTATCTCCCCCCCCCCCTTGAGACAGGGATTTGCTATGCAGTTCAGGCTGGTCTTGAACTCACTATGTAGCCCAGGCCAGCCTCGAACTCGCAGTGATCCTCCTGCCTCAGCTGGAGTGCTGGGATTACGGGTGTGCACCACCATACCTGGTAGCATTTTATCTATTACAGTCACCACTGTACTGGACTTGTTATGTTAAAAAGTTTTCTTTCTTAGCTGTCTTTCCTTACTATACAGTTAGGTAAGGAAAATCAAGTTAATGCCTGTCTACTCATTAGCTAATTTGATCCCTTAATAAGTTTTTTACTGTAATTACACATTAATATACTTATCAATTTTAATTATATTTTGAACTCTACACTGTAAATTTGTGACCATATGAACTTTTCTTCAAAGGTTTGGACTGAAGAGTCTTAGGTCCATTCCCGATCTCAATATTGTGTCTCCTGTACATACTAGAGTTTTGTTTTGCTGTGTTGCAGTGCTGGGGGTCAGACCCAGGGCCTCAGGCATTCTAAGCTTGTGTTATGCCACAATGCTACACCCCCAGATTACATACATGTTGTTCAGTGTTGCTAATTTCATGTCTGACAACAGAATTTTTAGGTATTTTGAATTTTTTACCTCTTCGTATTAAGGTTTCTGACATTAAAGTACATTTTTAAAAACGCTCAAATGCAGCACTGTTAGCCATCAGTGAGTAATTGGTGTTTAAGTTAATGCATGGTGTAGAACACATTTCCTTCTGGGAATAAAATGTTACATTTAATGAGTGTTCGAGCTATGGCCCTCTACTCTTATAGTGTCTAGTTTCAACTGTTAGCCATAGCCATCATAACCTGATGATTCCCAGTACTTTCACTAGCTCTTGTTCTTTCTCTTTCAATAAATTTAGGATATTTTTGTTTTACTTTAAAGAGTTTAGAAGGATTAGTCAACTATACAGTTGTCTTAAAAATGTTAAGTAGTCATAGATGTGAAAGAGAATCAGTCTTTAGTCTGTGATAGATAAAATGAAGTTCTTTTCAAATTAGTGGCAACTCTATCTATTGTTGCATGTACATGGTCTAAGCATTTCATACTAACATTAAATAATAGAAACAGTCTTTGTTTTTCCTTTTTTTTTTTCCCTTCCCCGAGACAGGGTCTTACTGTGTATTCCAGGCCAGTCTTGAACTCACTATAAGTTCACTATCAGTTCAAGGCTGGCCTGGAACTCAAAGTATTTGTCCTGTCTCAGCCTCCCGAGTGCTGGCATGTGCCACCACACCCAGCTGTTTTTCCTTTTTCTCAGTATAAGCAACAAATGTTCTTAAAAGTGTAGCGCTCACTATCTGGTTTAGGCATCAAGTCTACCCAACTGTATTTAACAATCCATTATTATCAGCCATTCATTCAGACTTTACATATATAGATTTAGTAAAACACTTACATAAGATGTACCTCTGAACAATGTCTATTTGTGAAATAAAACATAATTTATTTTGGACAGATTTAAAGTTTTTGAGGGGCCGGTGAGATAGCTCAGCGGCATAAGCACCTGCCTGGCAAGCGTGAGGCCCTGAGGTCGACTCCGGGTACCCACATTAAAAAAAAAAAAAAAAAAAAAGTTTTTGAGAGGTACAGCTTACCAAATTCTTGTCATTACTGTTACTTTATGAATTTGATGCTGAAGTACAAGTATAAAGTGTTTATTTTAAGAGATTTAGGTCTGAAAGTTATCTCCATAAGATAAATAGCATTCTATTGGAAATGTCAAAATCGGGTATCTCAGCCACTAAACTTAAGGGTAAGAGAGTTATTTTATACCTGATACAGGACCATAAATAAGAAGCTTAATGTTTTTGTTACAAGATTATTTTTTACAGAAAATATAGAAGATACAAATACCAAATCGTATAAGAATCATACTGAAAGTGGTACAAGTACCACAGCGCATGAGACCATCTTGGACTTTATCTTTGAGGATATATCACTGCAGTTTTAGTAAAGGTGTTTCCAGTAGAATAAGCCTAAGCATAAGCTTCATTTTCTTCTCCTCCTCCTCCGTCTGCCAGTCTTAGGTAAAGATTTTCTCTAGTTGTTTCAGATTATTGTCCCCTGTTGCTCGCTTCTGCTTTTGAGAGTCAACATTTGATTTAGTCTGTAAATACTCTTTGTCAAGGACATTTATAAACAGCATGGTATGGTCAACACTGGATGCTTCCAGTTAGTGTTTTAAAGTTTCAGAGCCCATTCCCTCATTTGTTAAATGGGGTTAAGTGATTCCACATTCACTCAAAGAATTGACAATCTGTTGTGTGTGAAAGCCCTTCCTGTATTGAAAATTGTAAGTGGTTGTGGGAGTGTTAAGTAATATTTTGCCTGTTTCTTTGCAGTTTTGAAACCTTGACTAATTTTGCATTGCTTCTTAGCAATATTTTATAGCAAGTTCATTATGTAGAATTAGCTCTAAGAGGTATTTTTACATCGGTGACAGGGTTTGGGCTGTTTGCTTCTTGTCCATTTACTTTGACCTTTTTTTCCCTCCATTCCTGTTTTGTTGGACATATAAAAATTGACTATAAAATGTTTTCCTTGTTTTGGGTGATTGATTTTGCTTTCACATTTCCTATTTGGCTTTCTTTTTAAAGTGTTTTTTTTTTTTTTTTTAATGTGGGTACCAGGAGTCGAACTCAGGACCTCGTGCTTGCCAGGCAGGCGCTTATGCCACTGAGCTATATCACCGGCCCTGGCTTTCTTTTTATTTCAGTGTTCCTGGATATAAAATATAGCATAAAAAGATGAATGTTTCTTCCTTGGAATTGTTTGCTCTCCCTTCTGACTCCTAAAACATAAATTATTCGAAAGCCTTCTTTCCCTCTCTGATTCCTTATTTTTAAGATGTAATTCCTGTAATATCTGTTCTCTGAACTATTGTTTAATTCAGGTATTATGCCAGGAAACAACAAACTTGTCTGTTATATACACACCCATGTGCTGACTACAGTTACTACTATGTGAGTTCATTGGTCCTTTCAGTTCTTCAGTTCATTTATAGAAGACTTTTGAAACATTGTGCTAAAAAAATCTTGTTTCTATTTAAAAATAACTTGAACATTGGACAGGATTTAATTAGTGTGCCCTTTGTTGAGTTAATTATGCTGTTTTGTTGTTATTAATTCTTCTCCCCTAGTCTTCATTTTCATTTTGTTTTCTCTGTGGTTTGTGTTCTTGATTTTTGAAAAAGAAACCTTTGCGGCATTCCTTGGTATCTCTGGGAGGTTGGTTCTGGGATCCCCTGCAGGTACCGAAATGCAGAGATGCTTAAAGCCTTTATATAAGATACTTGTACTGGACCTCTGTATATATCTCATGTACTTTGAAGTCTAAATCATCTCTAAAAAAAAAAAATAAATAAATAAATCATCTCTAGATTGTTTATAATACCAAATTCAATGTAACTTCTATGTAAATAGGTATCATACTGTGCTGGTTAAGGAATAATGACAGGAAAGACTAAGTCCATACTCATGAATATTTTTTATCTGTAGTTGAATCCTAGAATATGGAGCCTGAGGATGATTGACTGTGTATTTAAGTTGCCTGGGACATGGTCAGTAATCAGAATGATTGCTGTTACTGTTTTGTGCTATTTTTAATGGTAGATGAGAAGTATTTAAGTCTGATATTGTATTTACAAGGCTTTTATACATTAGCCTGGAATCTCGATAAGTCCCATTTTCTGACCAACTAACTAATGTCACACTGGGAAAAAAAAAATATCTTCTTTTGGTAATCCTTATATTTTAAATTATAATCTTTATAAGTGGATTAAAATTGTGATTATTAAAGCCAAGAAAAAAAAGATGACTTTTGTCACTGTCATCTATAGTGGTTCTTTCTTACAAGAAGTTAAAGATAAAGCAGATGTTGGAGAACTGAGATGTGTAGGTTGATGACATCATGTTGTCACATTGTGACTTCCATTGACCATCAGTGATAGTGATTATACTGAGGCAAGTGGGACTAGATTTTTGTACAGATGTCTTTTAAAAAATTAATTTGCGGGGCCGGTGAGATGGCTCAGCGGCGTAAGCGCCTGCCTTGCAAGCGCGAGGGCCCGAGTTCGACTCCCGGATCCCACATACGAAAAAGGGGCCGGTGATATCGCTCAGTGGCACGGGTGCCTGTTGGCGCGCGAGGTCCTGAGGTTGACCCCCCCGGTACCCACAAAAAAAAAAAAAATTAATTTGCTTGCAAAATAGCCTTTAAAATATATAATAGCAGTTTTGGGGGAGGGCAAGGATATCATCTCATTTATTATTTTATCTACACCGTCAGGTTGGTAGAAAATATTTCAGCTTATTTTTGAAATAATCACTGATGGTATGTGAGTATAAAGTTACTAAATTTTTTATATCTCACATCAGCAAATGTAATAACATCCCCTACCCCCATTTACTAAACTACTTCTTTGTGTCACATTTCTTCTGAACATTTTTCTTAATGTATTCACCCCATTGTCTTTTGTTGTATATATACTGTTGAATTGTGAAGCTTATTTCTGTCTTTAGCATCATTGATTTCTATTGGGGAAAGTGTATAAATACATGTGTGTATATATACACTTATATATAGGTACATTGTACAAATGCTTCTTTTAAGTAGTCTGTTGTAATCCTTGTTGGGACCTCTGACAGTTTTATACTGTATTGATTTCTTTTTTTTTTTTTTTTTTTTTTTTTTTGTGGGTACCGGGGGGACGACCTCAGGACCTCGCGCGCCAGCAGGCGCCCGTGCCACTGAGCGATATCACCGGCCTCTTTTTCGTATGTGGGTTCCGGGAGTCGAACTCGGGCCTTCGCGCTTGCAAGGCAGGCGCTTAAGCCGCTGAGCCGTCTCACCGGCCCTTGTATTGATTTCTAATAATAGTTTGAATAATTTTGCCTTGAACTTCTTTTCCATTAGCATCCTTCATTGCCACTGCTGGTTGAGATCTAAGAGGAAAAAAATCTCTTATTATCTTAAAAACTATTGTACTGCATGCGTTTTCTATCTTTATATTTGTTGTAAAAAAAGTGAAAGATCAGATGAGGTCCTAATACTAAAGGTCTTTTATATCTAGAGATTCTTAAGCAATCATTTTACTTCAGTATTTCACCATAAGCTATTTTATTAATTCTTGCTAGTTTGGGGACCAAGCTTGGATAGGATTCTCTCAGCAGAGGGTTTTCTTTGTTGTTGTTGTTTGTTTGATTTTTGAGACAGGGTCCTGCTGTGTAATTCAGGGTGGTTATGAACTCACTGTGTAGCCCAGGCTGGCCTCAAACTCATGGCAGTCCTCCTGCCTTAGCCTCCCAAACACTCAATTGGTGTGTGCCACCATGCCTGCTAGAAGATTTATTTTTTTAAATTTAATTTTAGGGCTGGTGAGATGGCTCAGCGGCGTAAGCACCTGCCTGGCAAGTGCAAGGGCCCGAGTTCGACTCCCGGAACCCACATACGGAAAAAAAAAGGGCCGGTGATATCGCTCAGCAGCACAGGCGCCTGCTGGCGCGTGAGGTCCTGAGGTCGACCCCTAGTACCCACACAAAAAATAAAAAATAAGAAAATAAATTAAAATTTATTTTTTTTATGTGGGTACCGGAAGTTGAACTCAGGACCTCGCGCTTGTCAGCAGGCGCTTGTACCACTGAGCGATATCACCGGCCCTTTTTTTTCTTTATGTGGGTACCGGGAGTTGAACTCGGGACTTTGCGCTTGCCAGGCAAGCGCTTATGCCGCTGAGCCATCTCACCGGCCTGAAGATTTATTCTTAACATATTTTTCCTTATATAGTACATTCTTTATTGTGATTATAGGCCCTGTGTAAAGCAGAAGAGTAGTAAGTGTTAAATTAATTGACTTATTAGTTGAAACTATTGTAAAGGGAATGTAGTTTGCAGTAGAATTTTCCACATTTTGTTTTATTTAAAAATATTTTTCTTCACTGAGTTTATCAGTTGAATAGCGAACTCTTGTGTGCCAGTGAAAGTTGCATGGACAATTTCATATCATTTTCCTACTCATAGCTTATGTCGAGCTATAATTCTGCTTGCCTTTTTAATAGACAGAAAGGAAAATTACCTGCTTAGTAGTCTTTGCGTCATCCAGAGTTCTTAGGTTGGCTCACAGGAGTATTTGTTCCGCACTTGAATGAATGGAACTGGAAGGAGTGCCCGAACCGCCTGTGTCATGCTGTCTGGCTCTGCACTTAGTTAATTCAGGCTTGTGAAGATGAACACTATAGTAACTCCTCTCGCATCTTGCCCTTCCAGGAGTTAGGAGGCAGAGGAGAGAGAAGCACAACTATCTTCATTCATTTGGTTGCAAAAATACAGACAGGTTTTAATGGTTTTCAACATGTACAAGATAGAAAGCGTTTCTCAAAAACTTGTGACAGAACTAAAACATTTTGAGAAGACTTATGTAAAAGATTATTCATTGTAATTAGCTCTTTATGACAACCTGTGGAAGAAGAGACAATTATTTTAAAACATTTACTTTCCATATTTTTAGTAGTTTTATTATAATGTGTCTAGATATGGGTTGCTTTTAAATGTTATTCTACTTAAGATAATTCATGATGCTTGTATTTGAGTATTGGTATTTTATGTTAGAGCTGGGATATTATAAAATATTAACTCTTTGAGTATTGAATATCTTCTGTGTCCTCTAATTGGACATAGATTTTTTTTCATCATACCTTCCATTTCTTTTTCTTTCATATTTCTGTCTCTCTTTAAATCTTAAATTGTAGGTATCTTGTACAGAACTATCTCTTAGCTCTTTCTTCAGTTGTCTAATTTACTGTTTAATCCATCTGCTGAGTTGTTTTATTTTTCATTTGAGAACTTTAGTTCTCATTACAAATATGCCTAGAAATGGATTTTACGCTCATGTTTTCATTCTCTCATTTAAAAAACATTTTATATATTGTAAATGATCATTTTAATATCTGAAGTCTCAGGGCTTTAATTTAGCTGTTGTTTTTCTTCTGGCACTTGCTCACGGTAGTAGTTTTTTGTGTGTTTGGATTGGAGTTGTTATATTCAGAACTTTAGGTGCAAGTGAATTCTCAGAGGAAACTACTTCTCTTCATCTTAGAACACAGGCTGAGACCTGTAGCGTCTTCCTTGTTCTTTGGGCACCCATGTTCCTTTCTAGAAGATTTATTATTATTATTGTTATTCTTTTTTTTTTTTGGTGGGTACCAGGGGTCGAACTCAGGACCTCGCGCGCCAGTAGGCACCCGTGCCGCTGAGCGATATCACTGGCCCTTTTTTCGTATGTGGGTACCAGGAGTCGAACTCAGGACCTTGTGTGTGCCAGGCAGGCGCTTATGCCACTGAGCTATCTCACCGGCCCAAAGATTTATTCTTAAAATTTCCTTGTTCTTTGGGCACCCATTGGGGTGGGGGCACCTTTGGCTTCCATATTAGCTTCTCACTCTGGTTTCTTTTCTTTATTGATGCCTGTTGACAATTTCCCTTACTTAAAGAACTTAGCTGTGCTTTGAAAGGTAATGTGTTTCTAAGTGTTTTGAGGCAGGGGAGCTTTCTGGGAAATGTTTAAAAAGCTCAAGGGATTTGTTCAGATTTATAGTAGAAGTGGTAACAACAGTGACTGCTTATTTATTGCTTTTCTGATACACTTATTTGCCTTGAAATTGAGATTTTAAAATCAGTTTCAGTTATGGCAGCCAAAGAAAACTTCACTGTGGAAGTGAGATTCGATTAGCCTCTTAAATTTAAATTCAAGTAGATTTCTTAGAAATAGGCTGTAAAAGATTCTAGGTAATGGGCCGGTGAGATAGCTCAGTGGCATAAGTGCCTGCCTGGCAAGTGCAAGGTCCTGAGTTCGACTTCCGGAACCCACATAGGAAAAAAGGGCTGGTGATATTGCTCAGTGGCACGGGCGCCTGCTGGCACGTGAGGTCCTGAGTTCGACCCCCGGTATCCACAAAAAAAAAAAAAGATTCTAGGTAAGGGTGAATGGCATGAGCATAAGTAGGAAAATAGGGAACTACAGGAAGTAATCACAAGGATTAGTGTGGGTAAAACCATATCTTACATGGACAATTTTAGCTCTCCTTATTTCCTCTTTTTCTCCCTGTCAACATTTATTGCAATGACTTCATATAGTAGATGTTATTGAAATTATATTTACTGTGGCAAATGAGAAGGAGCTTTTGTAGTCTTGAATACTGGGTTTGGGAACTTTGTCTTGGTTTTGGTAGAGCACCTTTGGAAGAAAGTATTTTGTTTCAACCCCAGCATGTAGAGTGTAATTCAGTTCCAGCACTAACCCCCTGGAGTTGGTACATACCCCACAACAAAAAGGGCACAGTTGGCAGCAAGACTGCTTTACTTCACATACCTCACTCAGAGGGTTCTCAGTTCACTTGTGCTTCTGCCAAATTGTCTCTAAATCCAGGGGTTCCCATGACCCCCCCAAGATTTGAGGGTACACTATAGAACAACTCACAGAACTCACAAAATCTCCATACCTATGATAACATTTTTATATAAGATACAGAACAAGAAGGAAATATTTTGTTCCAACCTTCAAATAGTGTACTGCAATTCAATTCTGGCACTTCTTTCAACTCACTGAGTACAGACCCCACAAGTTAAAGGGTATAGTCCCTCAAGTAAGGGATGAGAAACCAAGAGTGAAAAACAGTGTAATTACAGACTACATTTCACTGAAATTTGTTGTTAGAAAAGAAATTGTAGGTAGCTGCCCAGGATAGTTACATAGGGATATGTGGATTGAAGACAGATTATTATTATTATTATTATTATTATTTTTTTTTTTTTTTGAAATGACAGAAAAAAGTGTTTGAATTCTGATGGGTGGATTTCGATCATGTGAGTATTAGGATCAGGGTATTTTTTTATGGATGAGTTTGGCTGTACAGAAATGTTCTGGTAATTTTTAGGTAATGAATGAGAACCTGAATTAGGTTAATGATGTCAGAAATACAGAACAAGTGCATGAGAGTGTGGCGGAAGAATGAATCTGTTTTGGAGTGTTTGCATAACAGGTAAGTGTTGTATGAGGGAAACTGAAGATGAACATGAATGATTGGTGAAGCAAGAGAATCCAGCAATAATACAGGTAGTGAGAGACTAACTTGGAGAATTCAAAGAAACTTTATGGAACTAGGGATAAAGGAGAACAAAGTGGCAGCATTTTTGAGATGGAAAGAAGATAAGTTGGAGAAGAGTCAATTTTGCTAAGAGTAGGGGGAAGTGAGATAGGGAAAGGGGCGTCCTATCAGCACTTGGAGTTCCTGAATTGGGTGTGGGAGGGATTTAGAATGCTCCACATGTTCTGGGTTGATGTGGAAGTCAACAAGAGAGATTAAGGAGTTCACAGTGGATCAAATAATTGCAGTCTTGGACTTTTCCCAACAATTCACTCCATCCTTTGAGAAAAAGTAGAAGAGGCAATCTAGTGTAATTACAGTTGACCAAGTAAGAACGCTTTGAATGTAAGTAAATCAGATGCTCACTGATAACATGGTGGTGATGATGATTTTATTGGGAAAAATATATAATGCCAATTTTGTTTGTTTTAGCCTTTAATTCAGTTCTGTGCCAGAGAATTTGACCTGGTGCTCAGGTTCTTAAGTAACTAGGTCATACATGTTCAAAATTAAAGAGGGAGTCAGGCTGGGTGTGGCGGCCTATGCCTGTAATCCTAGCACTGGGGGAATCTGAGGCAGGAGGATCACAGTTTGAGTTTCCCCTGTGCAACTTGAGACCTTGTCTCAAAAAACAAACCACCCAGGGATGTAGTCAGTAGTGCACCCCTGGTATTGATCCCTAGTACCACAAAAAAAAGGTAAATCACAAAAATTAAATTTATGCCTGCTAACTCAGCTTACCTCATGCATTCAAAGGAGGGAAAAAAAGAAAAATATGCCCTAGTGTTTTTTTTTTAAGCTTTAAAAAAAAGCAAAGCAGGAAATGGCCTAGTTTAGAATTTTCCACCTAAAGGAGACAAACAATAGCACTTTAAAACAAAGGTGCTTCACAGTACTTTGAAACTCAGTTTTCCTAGTCAAGCAGAATGTTGGAATGGGATTTTTTTTTTTTTTTTTTTTGGACATATAAATCTGTTAAACATATTAGTTTTTCTGCTTGAAACACTGTGACTTCCCGTTATTCCTAGAATAAAATCCAAAGTTTTCCTCATGGCTCTAGAGACCTGATGTCTTTCTTCTAGCTCTCCATCCAGAGTTTTTGTGTTACCCTTGTAGTCCTCTGTAAGTAGTTCCCCCATCATGAACCTACTTTCTTTTGTAACACTTAGCACAACTGGGTGCACATTGATTTTTTTTAAATTTATCTTGTTATAGCTTTCCAAATAAAAATGCATATTTTATTCAACAAAAGAGCTCTGTGTACAGACCCTACACGTACTGGGCCCTCAAATGTTTGTTGAATGACTGGATGGTTTCTGAGTATGAAGTACTGTACTTTTTATGTGTTCTGTCACATAGCCTTCAAAAAACTCCCATGAGCTAATGTATTGTACTACTATAATTCCTGTGAAAATGGTAAGAAATTATACCTGTGGCTATTCTTTTGCATTGTTTCCTTTTGTGGCCATACTTGTGGATATAAAGGGCTCATTTTCTAGGGTCATAACAGTTGATTCTTACTGTGCAAAGTAGTTGAATTTGAAGCTTTTACTTGTAATTACATCAGTACATAGCGATTTGAAGGCTAAAGAAAACCCCTTAGTTTAACTTGATTTCCATTTGTGTGGCTCAGATTGTGTTCAGTATGTGAGAAGAATGGCTGCTGCTGCTTTGAACAGAAATTCAGTACACTGTAGTCAGAATTTGACTATTAAAATTGTATTTAGGTTGTTCCAGTTTAACATGGCTTCTTTTGTCTGTAAAACTAAACTGACTGCCATCTAGAAAACACAGAATGCCGAAGGCAGCCGCCACCCAGTTCTACTCCGTGGAATAAGTACTGGCTTGAATCATTGGATTCAGTGTTTGAGGAAAATTTAGAATTTTCCTATCATACCTACGCATTGGAGAAGGCAGAACTGGAAAATTTTCCTTTTGTTTTACGTATATTTACATTTTTTTTTTACATATGTTTACATTTTAATTATTGCTTCATGTTAGTAATAAACAATTCTTTTGACTCCTTAAGTAGTGCCATCTTTCTGGATTAGTTTTGTTGGTTTTATGTGTGTGTTTTGGCTTAGTTTTTCTGTTTTTTAAAAAGGTAATATATTTTTAGACATTGTCTCTGCCTAGTTGTATTTAAAAGCTTTTGGTGTTCAATTTTAGTGGAGAAAACTCTCTTAATAGACCGTGACACAGGTTATTTCTCAGTGAATTTTATTCTCTTCCTATGTGGTTATCTCATAAGGAAAAGAATTTTAGACCAAATATTATCTGAACTCTTGTCATCAAGTTGATTCTCACGGAATAATAGACTGTTGTTAATCTAACCAATAGGAATCGGGTGTCTCAGCTGGAATATGATCTGTGCTTTGAATTAGCAATCTCTTTATATAATGTGTAGAAGAAACATTTTGCTGAGCAAACTACCAGTGAGATTCTGTATATACCTTTATATGAAGAAAATTATAATAACTATATTTGAAAGTCATAATATTATAGTTCCTTTTCTATTTCCTTTCTTTCCTTTTTTTTCTCCCCAGTATTGGTCATTGAACTCTGTTTCTTCATACTTAGCTACATTGTCAGTCCCTTTTTTAATTTAAGATAGGGTCTTGCTAAATTGCCCAGGCTGGCCTTGAATTTGTAATCCCCCTGCCTCAGCCTTACAGAGTGCTGGGATTATTATAGGTGTGTACCATCACACCTGAGACTACAAAGTACTGTTTTGGGCATTCAGTATTTTGAAATGATTTTATAGTGTAAACTTCCTTCCCTACTTGGTTTCAGAACATTTATTTTCTATAATTAACTTTTTTTGGTAATGCTAAATCCATTGTAAGCTTAATTATGATTAGATCAAGTAACAATATTAAAAACACCCTTTGAGCAGCCCTTATGCACTGATCTCAAAGAATTTGTAGATGGTATCAACTGAATAAGATGGTCAAAATGTTGTTTTTTTTTTTTCAAACTATTTTTTTTAAAGACAACAAGTAAACATTCTCATGTATTAACAAACTCAAGCATTAGAGAATGTACAAATACCTTTTGGAGAAAAATATTACTCAGTATAAAATTAAGCCATGTAAAAGCTAGGTAAAAATAGAAGACTAAGGAATGGAATAGTCACGGTGAAATTGCATTTTCATACTAGGGAGACAATACGATGTTTACAAATGTGCGTCTGGTTTATTTCTCTTGTGAGTATTTTCTCAAGTTGCATCCATTTACCTATAAAAGTTTCCAGTTTATCTTTCTTTATGGCTGAATAGTACTCCAAAAATGTTAAGTTTGAACCAAGGCCAGAATGTTTGATTTTAGAATTTTCAAGTTAATCAGAGATAATTAAAGATCCATTTTGTTCCCAGGTGTAAATTTAATGTGAGGGGGTTACAAAAGAAGGGGAAGAAAGGATTTGCCTTCAATATGGATAGGAGAGGTAGGGCTGGACGTGTATTTCATTTGTAGAGCTTGTGCCTAGCATGCATGAGGACCTGGATTTGATCCCTAGTGTTGGGGGGGGTAGGGTAGTAGCAGGATGGATAGAAAGAAAACTTGATCTAGAGAAAGTTTGTGCAAGGTGTCTGCAAAAGTTCAAGGAAATTAAGCAAAAAAGCAAGTGAGGCAGAGATGTATGAGTGCAGATAAAATACTTCAAAAAATTAGAGATAGTATGCTGGTGGGTGTGGGAAAATTTCAGTAGCTAAGCATTTATTTATGCATGCATGCATGCACGCATGCTAAGATTGTATTAAAAGGATTTAGTAGGGTCAGATCTTAGGAGCTGGACCAAACACATTGTGAAGTGCTTTTCCGCCTAGAAAGATGGTGCCTGTGAGTAGGAAGGCTTAGGCCACAAGCAAAACTGATGGAAAGGAGGCTGCTGTGTTCCAGCAGGGCTGTACTGGTTAGGCACATGCTTGCATTATAAGTATGGAAAGAATGAAGCCAGGCACTAAGAGAGCAAGACAGAGTCCGATTTCACCCCTGTGGTGCACCTGAGAGCATGTATACAGTCCTCTTTAAAATAATAGGATAATTTAGCAGTTAACTTTTACAAATGATTTAGTGTTTACTCAGGAAATAAGTCCTAGCTATGAATAATAATTTGGGGACTTCTAAATGTACAGTATGAATAACACTGACTTTCTGAGATCCAAGACACATTTTTAAATTTATGGTTTTTTTATTGTCTTAGGACACTGCAAATGTGTATGAGGAGAACAGCTTAATGCATTTTTCCAGGATGTGTTTATTTGAAAAACCTGTCTGTGTTGTATCTACAGAAGCATATGGTAATCGCGTATGAAGTGAGGTTAAAGGGGAAATGGCAGTACTGTTTCTTTTGGCCCATACGGTAAGGGGTCAGCATTTTGAACCTTATTCTATGTGACCCAATCAAATGTTCAGCATCACTAATCCAAATGAAAGATTTTATTTCTGGTTTTCCTTGTTATTCTTACTCCATATTTACTCATCATTCCAGTCCTAGTGATTTTATTAACCAACAGGTTTAGCAATATTTAAAATCAATAGCTCAACTTTAAAAAATTCATTTTAATAAATGTACCATATAGTAATATTATGTGGCAAAGTTTATTAGATCCATAGAATTTCATAATTATAGTACTGTTTTTTGCCCTCCCCCACCACCCATCCCATTGAACTCAAGGCCTTGCACATGCTAAGCAAGCGTCCTCCTACTGAGCTCTACATCCTCAGTCCTTACACTACTTTTAATATACTTCGTACTGTCTTTCCCATTTTTAAAAATCCGTGCTATTTGTTAGTTATGGATAAATCCTTTCTCTGGAAACAAAAACTTGTCTTGGAAGAATTCAGAGCGGCAATGTATGTTCTCTGGTTGAAAAGTCCCTCTCTAGTAGAAATATGATTAAGCAGACAGATAATTTTATTTCCCACATTTACATATGATGAGCTGATAGCAGATCCATTACTTTTTTTTTCCTAGTAGGACTAACAAAAGCTGGATTTTCAGTGGATTCTCCAAGGACTGATAATTGTTTACTTTTGACCATGGAAAATTACAGCCTGTCTTTATCTATGTTAAAGGATCATAAAGCATCTTTGATTGATTTGCAATTACATTGAAGAAAAAAACAGATTTGTACCATCACCTTGGCATTCCAGCCCTTGTTAAAGCACTGTTCAGGCAGATGTGCTGCTTTGCAGGTCGGATTGCACCCGCCTGCTGCTGCTTCCAGGTTGCCACCAATCAGAAGCTGGCTGACTCCCATCCCACCTGTAGCAGGCCATCACGGGTACCTGGAGAACGCTCAGAGTACCCTTAGCAGGGAAAGGGGAAGTATTGAAAGCCATCAGGGTTTTGGGGTGAAACATAGGGCTGAAACCAAGTCTGAAACCTGTGCCTGGAAAGCTACCAGGCACGTCGTTTCTCTTCCTCCATTTCCCTTTCCCATGCCTCCTTCCCTACCCTCCCAACCCCTTTTTCTGTGTTCCTGGCACTGGTAACATTATAAACCCAATTTCATAAGCTAGAAAGCTCTAAAATTCATCTGTATCACCATGATCCTTGAGTTCTATCTGCTATAAATATGTACTTTTCAACTGGCATATAATGCAGATGTAGCCCCAGGGCCTGTCTCCGGAGGTGAGGAGGGAGGAGCCAAGCAGAACTGTAGAAGCTGCCTGTGTGCTGGAGCTGTAGTTACTCCTGACCCACTTCTCTTTCCTTCTCTTCCCTGGCACCTTCTGATTCTGTGACCTCTTAGCAATTCCCACGCCCTTCACCTTCATCAACTAGAGAGTAAGGCATACATTTAAAAAGTATCCCAAGCCATATGTGATGGTGCACAGTGTAATCTCAGTGCTACTCTGGGAGGCTGAGGCAAGAGGATTGCAAGTTTGAGCTTAGCCTGGTCAACTTAGCAAATCCCTCTCTCCCCCCCCCCATACACACACACACAAAAAAAACAACCGAAAGTGCCTACACCAGTGCCCTAGGTTCAAGCCCCAGTACTGGGGGGAAAAAAGTTTCTCCAAATGATCAGATTAACAAGGATATTTTTTATTTTGAGCCGAAAATTCACAATACTGTGATCCTATCAGAATTATTTTTAAAATTCTAAACTATAATACAGTATATACAGAATTTTTAAACTATTTAATATCACAGAAAATGGAAGAATGCTTGACTGCGTAGCATGCGTTAGGGCCTGGGTTCAATTCCTGCCATTATGCAAAAAAAAAAAAAAAAAAACACAAAAACACAAAAGAAAGTAGCATAAATGGCACATATGTGCTAATAAAGACAACAATATTTTCAGTGTGAGATGGTGGAAAAATTTCATACTAGGAAAAATGACTTCCTCTAAAATCAACTTCATCATGTAGGATTTTGATGGTGGTAAAAATAGTATGTAGAGTGAACACACCTAGCTCACTGAGTCATCAGGCAAAAGCTAAGAGAGAACCCCCTCAACGCCTGACAGGATACATTGGGCAAGTTCCATTTTAGCGATAAAATGTCCTTTAACAAACCATACCCTAAGAAACTTACAGAACAATAGTAGTTTTCCCAGCTTTGCAAAGATGTTGAACCTGACCTATTTATTTTTCATACGTTTATCTTAGCAGCCATCCCTGAAACTTTATGAAACGATAATCCAAGTTTCAGATTTCACTAGGGGGAATGACTTTAGACACCAAGCACACACACAAATGATGTCCTGTGTATTGTCTCGTGCTAGTTAGGGTTACTGTTTTTCAGGGCCCTCCAAGTCAGTTTCTTTACTGTTTTTTGCTCACTGCGTAGTTCAGACTGGCCTTGAACTTGTATAGCCCAGTCTGGCCTTGACGTCACTGCAATCCTCCTGCCTCAGCCTCCTGAGTGCTGGGATTACAGGTGTGCACCATCATGCCCAGCTCCAGCTTAGTTTCTTTTTTCTTAGAAACCATCTAGGTTAATTTATCTTTGCCAGGGATTGGGCTCAGTTGTGGCTGTATTTCTGTTTTGGATTTAAACAATTCTCTGGAGTTAAAGTGGCAGCCTGCTTGATAAGGGGTGAGTTGGAAACTCCGGCTTTAATCCTGTTTCTTACAATTAACCCTCTTAATCTCTCAGTTTCAGTGTTTTATAAAATGAGGCTATCTTCAGAGTGCTTGTGAGGGTTCCTGGTACCAAAATAATGTAAAGGTCTCTGAAAATGTTGTTAATCATTTAATACTTATAGGTAGCCGATACTTTCTAAATGCTATTACATTTAAACAAAAAGATCTTTAAAATTGTAACGACCTTTTCTAGTGATAGTGGCCTTTGTTAGGGTTCCTCCTCACTTTTCTAAAAGCCCGTCTTGGGTAGTGAGCCTCCCTAGGAACTTGACGGGTCGGGCCCAGACACTGTTGAAGCATCTCGCTTTCAAGGCATACTTGCACATCTTTCAGTCAGAGCAGCCTTAGTGTGAGCTCCATCAGGCATCCTTTGTAAGAGGGGTACTGAGGAGGAGGAGGAGGGAGGTAGCTCTTCAGTCACCCTGCCAACAGATATCTCCCGTCGGGGTGTAACCGGTAGAGGTTGCTGCTCTTATCTCTCAGACCAGTGTTATATTTTTTGTCAGTTGCGAGAATAGGTTTTGTCTTAGTTACTTTCTTATTGCTGAGACAAAATACCCAACACCCAAAGTTAAAGGAGGAAAGGTTTATTTAGCTCACAGTTTGTAGAGGTTTCAGTTTATACTCGGCTGGCTCCAAGGTAGGGCAACATAGCAGAGGGACATCGCAGAGGAGAGACGGTCCATGGCATGGCAGGCAGAAGGCAGCAAAGCAGTGAAGAAGCGAGCCACAGCAGCCCTTTTTCTGTCCCTTATATTCTGTCCAGGCTACCTGCCCTTAGAGTGGGCAGCACTCGCACCCAGGGAGGGCCTTCCCATTATCCACACCCAGAACTATGTCAGACCAATCAGTGGTCTAATTTAATAATCACACACCTTTGATCCCAGCATCACACACTTAATCCCATTATTGGGATTTAGGTCCAGCCGCCTCTGAAATTGCTTCACTGATGACCACATGAGACTTTGGTGGTATATCTAGACACAGGCCATAACAAGCTGCTTTTGTTTAGTTTAGCCTTAGATCTAAAATGGGACCTTTTGTACAATTAGGACATTGTACTTTGTTTGTTTTTGAGACAAGGTCTTGCTGTGTATCTCAGGCTACCTTTGAAGTCACTCTGTAGCCCAGGCTGACCTTGAATGCACATTGATCCTCCTGCCTCAGCCTCCCAAGTGCTGAGATTACAGGTGTGCGCCACAACACCTGGCTTGTACTTCTTTTTATTTTTTTATTTTTTATTTTTATTTTTATTTTTTGTGGGTACCGAGGGTCGAACTCAGAACCTCGCATGCCAGCAGGCGCCTGTGCCACTGAGCGATATCACCAGCCCTTTTTTCGTATGTGGGTACCGGGAGTCTAACTCAGGACCTCACGTGTGCCAGGCAGGCGCTTATGCCGCTGAGCCATCTCACCGGCCCACTTTTTTTAAAATTAATCAAGTTTATTGGTACATTTTATATCTACATAATGATCACATTCATCATAGGGAATTTGTACCTTTACATGATATAACTTGATTCTTTTTTTCCCCATTCCCCTACCCTCCCTTCAACCCCTTTTCCCCTCCTTATTTATAAAAGCTTTGTCTACATTTTTTCCTTTTCTCATTTTTGTCTTTTCCCTTCCTTCCTTTCCCCTCCCCCACCCTAGTTCCCCTTTCTTTTTGACCAGTTTCTTCCTTTTTCATAATATCTGTTATACATTTTGGTTCGTATTTATACTTTCAGTTTCTTTTACCAGAGAGACAGTGTGGTATTTACATATGTGTATTCAATTTATTTCACTTAAGAGTATGGTCTCAAGGTCCATCCATTTAGTTGTAAATGTCTCAAGTTTATCCTTCTTTATGGGTGTGTAGTATTCATTGTATAAAAGAACCACATCTTCTTTAGCCATTCATCAGTTGATGAGCATTTGGGCAATTTCCAAGATTTATCTATTACAAAGTGTACTGCTGTAAACATGGGTGTGCATATATCACTGTGGTATGATGCTTTTAATTCTTTCTGGAAGATAACAAGGAAGGGGAATAGATGCGTTGAGTGGAACCTGTAGTCCTAATTTCTTGAGGAATCTCCACACTGATTTCCATAGTGGTTGTACCAGTCTACACTCCCACCAACAGTGGAGAAGAGTTCCTTTTTCCCCACAATCCTGCCTGCATTTGTTACTGGTTAATTTCTTGATGACAGCCATTCTTTCTGGGGTGAGATGGAATGTCACCATTGTTTTAATTTGCATCTCTTGAATAAACAATGATGTTGAACATTTTTTCATGTATCTGTTTGCCGTTTCTACTTCTTCATCTGAGAAGTGTCTGTTCATCTGAGATGCCCATTTTTGTATTGGGTCTTTTAATGGGGGGGGGGGCGTCTGATTTTTTTTTTTTTTTTTTTGAGTTCTTTATATATTTTAGATAGTAGTCCTTTGTCTGAGGAACAGCTGGCAAAAATTTTCTCCCATTCTGTGGGTTGTCTCTTCACTCTGTTGGTGGTTTCTCTTGCTGTGCAAAAGCTTTTTAGTAAGATGAGATCCCAGTTGTTGATTCTTTGTGATACTTCCTGTGTGATTGGGGTTTTGTTCATAATGTCTTTGCCTACACCAGTGTCTTCAAGAGTTCTACCTGTCCTATCTTCTAGCAGATTTAGTGTTTCTATTTTATTATTTAAATTTTTGATCCATTCTGATTTTAGGTTAGTGTGGTGAAAAATATGGGTCTAGTTTTAATCTTCGTCATGTGGAAAACCAGTTTTTCGAGCACGATTTGTTAAAGAGGCTGTCTTTCTTCCAGTGAAAGTGTTTGGGTCCTTTGTCGAAGATAAGGTGACTGAGTATGTCTGGAATTGTTTCTGCATCTTCTAATCTGTTCTAGTGATCCCTGGGTCTGGTGGGGTGGTTTGTTTGTTTGTTTTGCCAGTCCTATGCTGTTTTTATCACAGTGGCTTTGTACTATAATTTCAAGTCAGGGATTGTGATGCTCCCAGCCTTGCCTTTGTTGCCCGGAATTGCCTTTGCTATTCTAGGTCTTTTTTGGTTCCAAATGAATTTTAGGATGGTTTTGTCTAAATCTCTGAGATATGCTGTTGGAATTTTGATCAGAATTGAATTAAATCTGTATCGTAATTTTGGAAGTATGGCCATTTTCACTATATTGAGTCTTCCTATCCAAAAGCAAGGTGTATCTTTCTGTTTTTTTTTTTTTTTTTGTGGGTACCGGGGGTCGACCTCAGGACCTCGCACACCAGCAGGCGCCCGTGCGATATCACCGGCCCTTTTTCTCGTATATGGGTTTTGGGAGTCGAACTCAGGACCTCGCACTTGCCAGGAAGGCACTTATGCCGCTGAGCTGTCTCACCAGCCCCTATCTTTCCGTTTGCGATATCTTCTTCAATCTCCTTTTTCAGAGTACTGTAATTTTCAATGTAGAGGTCTTTTACTTTCTTTGTTAGATTGATTCCTAGGTATTTTATTTTTTTGGATGCTATTGTGAAAGGTGTTGTTTCCCTGATTTCTCTCTCAGTGAGTTATTCATGTACAGGAAGGCTATTGATTTTTGAGTGTTGACTTTATATCTAGCTATGCTACTGAATTTGGTTATTAAATCTAGAAGTCTTTTGGTGGAGTTTTTGGGATCTTGTATGTAGAATATTGTATCATTTGTGAATAATGATAATTTAACTTCTTCCTTTCCTATCCTTATTCCTTTTATTTCCTTCTCTTAACTTGCTCTGGCTAATGTTTCCAGAACTATATTGAATAAGAGTGGCGACGGTGGACATCCTTGTCTTATTCCTGATTTTAGAGTAAAAGCTTTCAGTTTTTGTCTATTTAGTATGATGTTGGCTGTTGGTTTGTCATAGGTGGCTTTTATCAGATTGAGATAGCCAGGTGTGGTGGCACATAAAGACCAACTATTCCAATTTTCATAGGTTTTTTTTTAATCATAAATGGGTGTTGGACATTGTCAAAAGCTTTTTCTGCATCTGTTGACATGATCCTACGTTTTTTGTCCTTTGTTCTGTTTATATGGTGTATTACATTTATTGATTTACGTATGTTGAACCATCCCTGCATCCCTGGGATGAATCCCTCTTGGTCATGGTATATAATCTTCTTGATTAGCTGCATTCTGTTTGCCAGTACCTTATTGAGGGTTTTTGCATCTGTTTTCATTACAAGATTGGCCTGTAGTTCTCTTTTTTGGTTGGGTCCTTCTCTGGTTTTAGTATCAGGGTAATCCTTGCTTCCAAGAATGAAATTGGGTGTATTACTTCCCTTTCAATTTCATTAATGAGTTTCAGAAGTAGTGGTATTAATTCTTTTCTAAACTTCTTGTAGAACTCAGCAGTGAAACTGTCAGGGCCTGAGTTTCTCTTCGTTGGGAGGTTTTTAATTACATCTTCAATTTAAATGACTGATACTGGTTTATTTAGAATTTTTATATCTTCTCAACTGGGCTTTGGTAGTTCTATGTATCTAGGAATTTGTCCGTTTCTTCTGTGTTTTCCATCTTATTAGAATACAGGTTCTCAAGGTAGGTAGTGATGATCTTCTGGATATCTGAAGGATCTGTTGTGATTTCACCCTTTTCTTTCCTACTTGCATGGATTTGAGTCTTTTGTTGTTTTGATAATGTTGGCAAAGGTCTGTCCATTTTATTTAATCTTTCAAAGAACCAATTTTTTGATTCGTTGATTCTTTATAGTGTTTTCTTAGTCTCCACTGCATTAATTTCTGCTCTGACCTTTATAATTTCCTCCCTCATACGTGCTTTGGGCTTGACCTGCTCTTCTTTTTCTAGAAGCTTGGGGTTCAACATTAAGTTGCTTATTTGAGCTTGTCCTTTTTTCTGATATGGGTATTTACTGGTATAAATTTCCCTCTTAGTACTGCTTTCCTTGTGTCCCATAAGTTCTGGTATGTTGTGTTGGCATTATTGTTTAATTGTAGAAGCTGTCTAATTTCTTCTCTCATTTCACCTGTGACCCATTGGTTGTTCAGGAAGGTGTTATTTAATTTCCACATATTCATGAAGTTCTTGTGGTTTCTTTTGCCTTTGATTTCCAATTTTGTTGCAGTATGGTCTGATAGTATGCATGGGATAATTTCAGTTCCTTTGCATTTACTTAAGCATGTTCTGTTAGCTAGTATGCAGTCTGTTTTGGAAAAGGTCCTGTGTACAGCTGAGAAGAATGTGTATTCTGATGTTGTGGGGTGGAACACTCTGTAGACATCTACTAAGTCCATTTGTTCAAAAGTTTGGTTCAGTTCTAATATTTCATAATTGATTTTTTGTCTAGTTGATCTATTTATGACAGTGGAGTATTGAGGTCCCCTATTACAATTATATTAGTGCTTAGTTGATTTTTCATGTCTCTTAATACTCGTTTTGATAGTTGGGTACACTGGTATTTGTTGCATATATATTTATGATTGTTATCTTTTCCTCTTGGATTGTTCCCTTTACAGGGTTGTAATGACCTTCTTTGTTTCTCTTAATCCCTATTGGCTTGAAATTCACTTTGTCTGCAAATAGACTAGCTACCCCTGCTTTTTTCCAGGTTCCTGTCCCATGGAATATTGTTTTCCATCCTTTGATGTTCAGTCTATGAATTTCTTTTTTTTTTTTTTTTTTTTTTTGTGGGTACCGGGGGGTCGACCTCAGGACCTCGCGCGCCAACAGGCGCCCGTGCCGCTGAGCGATATCACCGGCCCCTTTTTTCGTATGTGGGATCCGGGAGTCGAACTCGGGCCCTCACGCTTGCCAGGCAGGCGCTTATGCCGCTGAGCCATCTCACCGGCCCTGAATTTCTTTTTGAATTAAATGTGTTTCTTGTATGCAACATATTGTCAGATCTTGGTTCTTGATCCATTCTGCCAGTCTGTGTCTTTTGATTGGTGAATTGAGACCATTAACATTGGTGGTTATAACTGGTATGTATTGACTTATCCTTGTCATGTTATTTTCCTGTTGTTCGTTCCCCCCTTTTTTCCCCCCTCTGTTTAATTATTTGCCTTGACTTATCCTTGTCATGTTATTTTCCTGTTGTTCGTTCCCCCCTTTTTTCCCCCCTCTGTTTAATTATTTGCCTTGCCTGGTGGATTCTTTCTGTTGAGATTCATGGAGTTGTAGTCCTTGTTATCTCTTTCTAGAATGTCTTCCAGAACATTTTGGAGTGCTGGTTTGGTGTTCATGAATTTCCTCAGGTGTTCTTTTTCATGGAAGTATCTTATTTTTCCATCAATTTTGAAAGATAGTTTTGTGGGGTACATCAATCTGGGTTGGAGGTTATTTTCTTTTAGGGCTTGAAATACTTCACTGTAAGCTCTCCTTGACTTGAGGGTTTGTGTTGAAAATTCTGCTGTGATTCTGATGGGCTTTCCTTTATAGGTGATTTGTTTTTTTTCCTAACAGCTTTTAATATTCTCTTATGTTGAAAATCCTGGGGTCTTGACTATTGTATTCCTTGGTGTAGATTTTTTTGATCTAATTGAGTTCTATATGCCTAATGTTCTATATGCTAATTTGAGTTCTATATGCCTCTCTTACCTGTATGTCAAATTCTTTTTCCCTGCTTGGGAAGTTTTCTTCCATGGCTTCTGTGAACATGTTTTTTATGTCATTTGCGCTATCTCCTCTTTTTTCGTTGACTCCAGTCAACCTGATGATACTCTTCTTTGTATCATCTGGCAGCTGCTGGGTGGTTTTCTGGTGGTCCCTTGCTATTTTTAAGAAATCTTTATTTTCATGATCGCTAACTGCAACCCTGTCTTCTGTATCTGAGATTCTGTCCTCACATTGGCTAATTATGCTGCATATACTTTCAGTGGAATTTTTAATCTCCTGGATATCTGTTTAAATCTGTTTCATGGATTCCATTTCTTTTCTATGTTGGGCATTCATTGTTCTCTTCATTTTCCTAAGCTCTTCTATTTATTTATTTTTTTTAATCTACATCTTCTCTAGAGTAACTAAGCATGTGTTTCATTATGGTCACCATCTCTGTAGTTATCTGAGAAATTATTTCTGACTTGATTTTTTTTCTAGAGCCTGTTTCGTCTACTTTATTACTTCTGCTGTTGCTACTTCAGAGAGTCCAAGCTTTCAGATTGTTCTACCTTATTGCTCCCTGGCTTTGTCTTTGGTGAGCTGGTAGTCTGGGGTTGCATCTTCCTTAAGTGTCTTCCCATTTTCTTTCTTTTTTTCTTTTTTTTTTTTTTTTTTTTTTTCTTCTTTATTTGAATTCCTCGGTTGATGCTTTTACTTTTTTGTTTTTTTGTTTGTTTTTTTTGAGACAGTGTCTCGCTATGCAGTTCAGGCTGGTCTTGAGTTCACTTTACAGCCCAGGATGGCCTCAAACTCACAGCGATACTCCTGCCTCAGCCTCCCTAGTGCTGGGATTACCTGCGTGCGCCACCACACCCAGCAGTGCTTGTAAATTGCCTGTGACGAGTAGCTTTATTGCTAGTATTTAGAACCTTTAGGAAATGACTACTTCTCAGAGTTGTCTTCCAGGTATAGCTGGCCTTTAGGTCCTGAGTCCGTTGCAAGATCCCACCTCCTCAATTTATTTGGGATGAGAAATTGCTGCCTATTTGGCCCAGCCCGTGGTTCTTTGGCATTGGCCTATAGTATTTTTTATGACCCTTAGGCAATCTCAGTCTTCGTATACCAGGAAGAACAACTGGTTAGAACAGTTATGTCACTTTGGCTAATGTGGTACAATTAGCAATAACGGTTGCATCTAACACAGCCTAGAAAATGACAAACTGATGTAACTATTAATTTGGCGCCTTTAACCATATGATCTAACTGTGTGGTTACATAACAAAACCTAAAAGAAAGCAGAAAATTGTGTGCAGTAAATAAGACACATGGCAGTTTTACCCTCAGTGGAGAAAATTTAAAAGCGGGTAGGGGAAAAAATAGAGAAATAGAAGAAGTGGAAGAAATTAGAAGCAAGGCTGGAGGACAACGGAAGATCACTCAAACTTTGGGAACCTAGTGAAGAAGACGGGAAGGAAAGAGAGAAGAAAGAAATAAAAACAACAGAGCAACAACAACAAAACATTAGAGACCATGTACACACTGACACAAGAAGAAGTAGAAAAAAACAAAACAAACCAAAGAGAGAAAGAAAAAAAAGTCCACTTCAAGGTGTGTCTTTGCTGTCACTAGTAGACAGTGTGGCCAGACAGTCCAGATCAGAGTTCATTAATCCCAGCAAGCCAGAGGTAGCTTTACCACGGGGTAGTGGCTGGCAAGCCTGTGTCTCTTTCCACTGAAGTTCAGGCTGGTTTCTGGCCACGAGGCTGGAACCAGATCTCTCCAGCCTGCAGCAGAGTGCCTCCTGCTAGCTCGAACTCAGATTAGGGACCTGGACACTGGGAGCCACTAGATGGAGCCAGCAGTTGATCTGATTCTGAGCTCAATTGGCCCCCCTCCAAGATGGCTCCCAGTTAATTTCCCTCTCTTGCGGGACTTCTGAAGCAGAATAACTCATCCTCCAGTGCAGGCCACTGTGTCCACTGCTCTGTTCCACTGGTGCTTTCCTTCATGGAGGTCTCTGGGATTGCCAGTTGTCACCATGTGTCTGCAGGTTTTTGTTGTCCCTACCACGCAGTGAGTCCAGGCTCAGGGAAAAAGTGCCATCTGCCACCTCCTCCTTCTGCATTGAAGTTTCCCTTTGATCTCGTGGGCTTCAATTCTCACTTCAGATCCTTCCTGGGCCCTGGTGACCCACTTTCCTCCTCCTCCTCCTCTTCCTCACATAGCTGTGTTCCAGTGTTTGGACACCAAATCTCAGAGAGGCTCTTTCTTTGCTGCTCACCACTCCGCCATCTTCCTATAAGTCCCCCAGGACATTACACTTTTGATTGATAGTATTAAATCATTTTGAAGACTGAACTACTTCAAGCAATTTGAAGTTTTCTGTGAAATTCTATAAAGGTTTATTTGAAAGTTACATGCATGTACAAATCTGCCACAGTGAAACTTGTTAATCTGTATAACCAGTATGCTCTAAGAAAAAACTTTGGGAAGAAAAGAAATAATCTTAAACCAAAAGTCATTAAAAGCAAATAAATATTCTTTGGCTAACTAGCGCAAACTGTTTTTTTCCTTTGGTGGTACACTCATTTGCTTCATTTTAATTTTTGTCATGCAAGTATAATTTCTTCTGTAATAAAAAGCTGTATTTACAAATCAATTCATTGTATACATAAGGATTTTATCTTTTTATCCAGAGGTGGTGGTTTTATTCAAAGGAAAATATTCTATGTGTGTGACAAATACCTTTCAAAGAGCTGAATTGTCATTTTAAACTGTTCTTTCATTTTGATGGATGTTTTAGACATTACTAGGAGAAAATATCCATGGTAGGCCTTTTCCAAGCATTCTTTTTATTGTTCTGTCATAAAAATATAAAAGCCACATTAAAAATCATAGTGCTTATCTTGTATTCATTATGAGTATTTTCATTAGATTTGGCGTTCATTGTGTATACTTTTTGCATCCTGGAAGTTCTTCTCTCAAGCCTTAAACATTTGATCTTGGCCTTACCTGTTCGAATCTAGCTTCACTTTGATTCCAGTCTGTTTTCGGGCCATCATTTCTGAAGCTTCCCTGTATTCCAGAATTTATCACTGTTCTCATATTCCATGGTGTTGCCTGGAACAGCCAACACCGCTTCAGGGTTAAACCCTGCCCCCCATGCTCTTTTCTTTGAAGTCACTGTAGTACTTTGCATTTCTCTTTGGCATTTAGTATATTCTGCCTTGTTTTATGACTTTTTACAACCTATTGTTCTTTTTACCAGGATGTAATTTCCTTGTGCAGGGGCTTCTGTATTACCAAATCTAATGTCTTGCACAGTGTGTGAGTTCTAGTGCCTGGCAGCCATAGTTGTGTGTCATTCACATTTCTGAGTCCATTTACAGATATCATTACAATCTTACCCACCTTGCGAGAAGAGGTAAAGCCCATCCTCCTAGGTCAGAGCAGAAGGCCCCATCCGTATTTACACAATCAGGAGATCAGACCCATATATTCACTACCATGCCTATTTTGGTTTAGGTCTCACTTTACTCATAATATTTTGTTATGAAAATGTTCAAACATAAGGAAAAATAGAAGTTCTTATACAGACGTACCCATGTACTCACTTCCTAAATTCTGTAATTAACCTTTTGTCACTTAGCATCCATTTCTGGATATAATAAATACATTTGGTCTTTGTTCCTGTCACAAGCTGCTGTGAGTGAGCAATGCCAGTAGAATAGATTGGATATGTTTGTATCTTAGTGTCAGTATTTATTGAATAACAATAAAATCAGGAGAGGTGTCTGTTTCCTTTTCTTTAGTGGCTGAGTATAGCTGGTGAGCCAGCCAATCACAGGTTCTTTTATTGGAGTCTTAATTACTAAAATTTACAGTACTCAAGTCACATGTCATATTTCACACAATATATGGGTTAGAGAACAGCTCAGAAAACCTTACCAGTGGCTACAGGATTTAAAGAGGCAGAACCAAGAACTGCACCAGTCTACAGAGGTGTGGATGGTCACCACAGGTGGCTAATAAGGTTACTGACCAGGCAGAGCTTCTTCAAGCAGTTCCAGACTTGGCCAGAGCAGAGTTGGTTCAAAGCCTGAGTCTGGATGGCAGGTAGTTCTAGTGGGCCGAGTCCAGCAGACAGATTCAGCTGAGCTCACTCTGGGGTTCATTGCTAGTCGGCCTTGGGACGCATTCACCAGGTGGCCTGAGGAGGTGACGGTTCTGGGTTCAGGGTCCCTCCTTTTATGATCCAGGTGAGGGTTGCATCGTTCGGTCTGGTGTGTGTAGTAAGTGCACAAGCCTGGTTTTCTTTGATAAAACTTAGATGCATCATGTGTCCACATGCCCCTGATTTAATTTGGTAAGTTTACAGGTGGCAGTTTTTTATTAAGCAGGATTAATTTATTTTCAGTTTATGTGTTATGATTCTGCTGAGCAGCCAGGGGTGGTTTTTTTCAATAAGCTCAATATGTGTAACGTGTGGTTTGTATCTGTTTGCACAGACAAGTTACCAAGTTGTGCTGCCTCTGCCTTTGTACTCACAGTGCAGCAAACTTCAGCTTTATAAAACAGAGTCTCTCGGGGCACAGCACAGTGGAAAGCTATAAAGCTCACAGCAAAGCATCACCTGCTCTGCGCTAGAGCTCCTAAAATCCTCCACATGTCTGAGGTGATAAATATCTTTTGTATGTTCATTAGATGACAGGTGCCCTGGGCTCCTGGAGAGCCTCAAGGTGGGCTGCTTGCCAGGGGAACCAGCACATTACTAGAAGTTAAAACTTCCAGCCCCATCCTTCCACCTGGATAGGGAAAAAGGGTGGAAGGCAGAGTTGATCACTGAAGGCTAGTGGTTTAATCATGTTTAAATAATAAATCCTTCATAAAAACCCAAGAGCACAGCTTCTGGCTCCATGTTAGAAGTGCTAGGAAGGCGACCACCAGATAGCACGTGGAAGTGCCACACCCCTTCCTACACCTCACCTGTGTCACTGCCTTCCAGCTGTTCCTGGGCTGCACTGTATAGAACATGGGCATTCTAAGTAGTGTTTTCTGGGAGTTGGCTCCAGCAGATGATCAAACCTGAGCCGGCATTGTGGGAACCCTTTATTAACAGGTGCTTGGGCAAAAGTTCTGGGGGCCCCACCCAGCATTTGGCCTCAACAGTGAGGTGACAGTCTTGTGGGACTGAGCCCTTAGCCTGTGTATGGGGTTTGAATTTGAACACCAGCTTTCTACCGTAGAATTTATGTGTGGGGCTGTGAGGAGCAAAGTACTGAGTGTTGTGAGTGAGGGTGCAGTAGGAGAGGAAAATCAGCTGGTATTTCCTCATACACACTTCCCTTGGTATCTGAGGGATGTTGGTTTCAGGAGCCCTCACAGATCCAAATCCACAGATGCTCAAGTCTCTTGCATAAAATATTATAGTGTCTACATGTAACCCGCACACAGCCTTCTGTATACCTTTTTAAAGACATTATCTCTAGATTATTTATAATACCTAATGTGATGTAAATGTAGTGTAAATACTTTTTACTCTGTATTTAGGGAATAATGGCAAGAATAATGCCTGTATGTTCAGTACAGATACATTGTTTTTAACACACACTCCGGAATATTTTCAACCTGCAGTTGGTTGAATCCTTGGATGTGGAACCTATGGGTAAAGAGTGGTTGGATAGGGCCGGTGAGATGGCTCAGCGGCTTAAGCGCCTGCCCAGCAAGCGCGAGGGCCCGAGTTCGACTCCCAGAACCCACATACGAAAAAGGGGCCCGTGATATCGCTCAGCAGCACAGGCACCTGCTGGCGCGCAAGGTCCTGAGGTTGACCCCCGGTACCCACAAAAAAAAAAAAAAAAAAAAAAAAAAAAAAAAAAAGAGTGGTTGGATAACTCTACATTCCCTCCTATCACCCATTAATTGTTTGTTTGATTGGTTGGTTTTGGTTTTTTTGAGACAGGGTCTCGCTGTGCAACCCAGGCTTGCCTTGAACTCACTATGTAGCCTAAGCTGGCCTTGAACTGGCAATGATCCTCCCAAGTGCTGGGGTTGTAGGCACACACCCCGATGCCTGGCTCATCTTGTTTTTAAATGCATGTCAAAGTATGTTGCAAATCTCAGTACACTTCACCCCTCAACATGCATGTTATTTTCTAGAGTTTAATATTTGTGGCCTTCCCCCTGCTCTCTCTTCTTAAAGAAATAAAATATTACAGATAAAGGTAAAGCCCCTATAAAATCTCATCTAACCCCTTCGCTTCTCAGAGCTATTGTTCTGTTTGTTTGTTTGTGTTTGTTTGTTTCACAGTGCTGGGGATTGAACCCCAGGACCCAGGCATGCTAGGCAAGTATTCTATGTATATTTTTGTGTTGGTAATATACACACATACATCCTAAAACTAAATAAGCTGCCATTTAAAAAATGTACACAAATGGATTTTACTGTTCATATTTCTTTGCAAATTTTTAATCACTAATTTCAGGTTTGTTCAAATTTTGCTTTTATACTTTGTAGAGTCTGGTTTTGGTAAATAAAACAGTCTGTAGACTAGAATTCATTTCTTTTTGTCTATCATGGAAAGAATAAGCTAAGGTAAAAAAAATCGTAAGTATTAACCTTTGGTTTGATCTTGTAAATTTGTAAATTGATCTGTATTTATGAAAATTCTACATTGATTGCTAAGGCATTTTGGCATCTACCCACTTTTATCATGAATTTTGTGGTTGCCCTTTATGTGAGTATGGCACTTTTACCCATGTTGAATGTCAGTGGTTGAGAGCTAATCCATGTGTTCATAGTGTTACCTCTGCTGCTCAGGTTATCAGAGCTCCCAACAAACCACGGGAGGCCGTGTTCGGTGAAAAGGAAAGAGGCTTTATTCAAAGGTAGCTTTGAGGAGTAGAGGCTTCATTTCCCCACCGCTCACCATCTCACTGTGTGCAGGTGTGCAAGGGTAAGGAACAGGGGAGAGGGAATACAGTGAGACAGTAGTCACTCAGGCTTGCTTCATCTCTCCTAGCTCTCTGCCATTCCCTCCCTTCCCCGGGGAACAAGCCCAGGCCCCCAATGTCCTGGTGCCAGCACCTGCACATTCTGTTCCTTTTTCTGACCTGAGGAGAGGAGGAGATGGCAGTTTACTTCCTAGGCCCAAGGAAGTCTGAAGAAGCAGCTTGACTCTAAAGGGAAAATATTCTAACTCTTAAAAGTCCCATTTTGCCCTCCTGGTTACAGATGTGCATTCCTTAGCAACCACCAGTTTTCTTTCTAGGAGATGTGATTTTAAGAGCCAGTGGGCTGCAGCTCTGAGGAGGAAGTATCAGAGACAGCTTTGTCTGTTAATACCTATCAGGAGCAACAGAGATTACAATAGTTTTGACACCTTCTGCATTTTTATAGAGCCAAATTAAAGGATTTAAAATTGTTTCCAGTATTTAACATCAGTATGCTGCCACTTTTTTCCCCATCTCATCAACGCATTAGACATTATGAATGTTTCCTTATATATGATACCCCAGTTGAGTTTCTTTTTTTAACTTGACATTTTTATATGCTTTCATCAAAGGTGTAGAACATCTTTCAGATACTAATTATATTCCACAACATCCCGTTAAAAGTGGTAAGCTTTTATTTCTTATTTTAATGATTAAATAATTACAAGTATGCATTATTTAATTTACCAGGTCAGTCAACACTTAGCACTGCGTCTTTACTGTAGTTCTTTGCACTCATGTCCTCTGTAATAGCAGTACCCAATAGCATTTCTACAGTGGTGAAGATGTTTTATATCTGCATGGGATTTCAAACATAATTCTATTTTATTAAAGTATAAACAGTCCTGTATGGCTAATGGCTACTGTATCAGACAGCACAGCTCCATAATCCAACCAGACTGTTCTTCAGGTTAACCCTTTGCCTTCTCCTTCTAAATCTAGTCAATATATTTTGGGTGTCAGCTTCTTTGACCTCTTCTGGCATTCAGATATCTGTCTTGTCTTCTTCGGCAACTGTACCTTCACGTCTGCCTTTTAGTTTCCCTTATTGTCTCTTCTGTGCCTAATGTTGATAATTTTCGTTGCCACTCGTGTCTCTTTTTGGCTTTGACAATACTTAACTGTCTTGAAGCACACTGTTGCTACTCATTCAACATTTACGGACTATCTACTTTTTGGGGAAAATACTCCCTTCAAGAAACTGCCATGCTGCCAGCTGACTAGAGATGAAGATTTTTTTTTTTTTTTTTTTTTGTGGGTACCGGGGGGACGACCTCAGGACCTCGCACGCCAGCAGGCGCCCGTGTCACTGAGCGATATCACCGGCCCCTTTTTTCGTATGTGGGATCCGGGAGTCGAACTCGGGCCCTCGCGCTTGCCGGGCAGGCGCTTAAGCCACTGAGCCATCTCACCGGCCCTAGAGATGAAGATTGATCCCTTTTTCCTGCTCTTGTTTCTTTCTCCAGAAGCCCAGACTGGCGCTCAGCTTCCTATTGTTTGTTAGTCCTGGCAGTCTTATGGGTGCTTGAATGATGTATTTAGTACTGAACTTACCGTCATGCTCATTACTTTCCCATTTAAAATATTACATAAAAGTATACAGTCTTCCAAATGTCACTCTTCACATTGTCATGTCAGTACTGCTGCTTGCTTACTTGTAAAGCCCCTAATTCCATCTTTCTTTACTACAGTATCTCATGTCATATTCATTGTCATGGCTCTCAGGTAAGTATTGATTCTTAACCATTTTCTTTTCTCCCAGGTATAGCCAGAAGGGTTTAGTTCCTCCTTGTAGTTCTCAGTTTGCTGATTTCTCATTTATAGGTTGAGGTCTAAACTCCTTGAAAGAAAGCGCTCCATGATGTCATTTCAGAGTGAGCATACTGTGTGCTCTAGTTACCCTATGCCAATTAAATTCCCCCAAACACCATTTCCTTTCTCCATGTTTCCCCTAGAGAGAACTTATCAGTTCTAACGTCATTTTTATTCTAACATTCCTTGCCTTCCTTAGACAAAGTAAGAACAAGCAGCCGAGAGTGCGGCTCAGTTATAGAGTATGTGTTTAGCCCTGGGTTTAATCTGCAGTACACACACACTCACAGACCACAAGTTGTTTTTCCTCTTTTCATCTCCACCACTGTATGTGACACAGAATAAGAGCTTCTTATATAGTAGGCACTATTGTGTGTGCTGTATTATCTCATTTAATCCTCATGCAACATAGTCAAGTAAAAGTACTGAGACACAGAAGTTAAGAACCTCTTACACTTGTTCATTATTTATTCTTTAGTCAGTACAGTTAATTTTTAGAGCAGTTTTACGTTTGCAGAAAAATTACAAGAATATAAAGTTTCCATATACTTCCTCTGTGCAGTTGCCACTATCATTAACATTCTGTCTGACTGATATATTTCTTGTATTTGATGAACTGGCATAGATAGATAGATTTGTGTGTGTGTGTGTGTGTGTGTGTGTGGTTTTTTTTTGAGACAGGGTCTTGCCACATAGTCCAGGCTGAACTCATGGTGATCCTCCTGCCTCAGTCTCCCGGGTGCTGGGATTACAGGCATGCACCACCACACCTGGCACTGATAGATTATTAACTATAGTCCATAGTTTACTTTGGGATTGATTCTTTAGCCCTTTTTATTTTTTATTTTGAGACAGGGTCTCACTAAGTTACTAAATTGGCCAGCTTGGGCTTGGATTTATAGTTGTCCTGCCTCAGCCTCCTAGGGTGCTGGGATTATATCGAGTGCCACCATGCCCAATTTAGAGTTCTTTCTTTTGTCCTATGCTTCTATGGATGTTGACAAATGTGTACTGTATCATTCAGTATCCCAGTGTAGACTGTCATACAGTGTAGTTGCACCTGTCTAGAAATGTCGTAGGTTCCCTCTAGTTGTCCTTCCTGCTGCCCCTTTCCAACCATTCATAGTTTTGCCTTTTACAGCATGTCATGTCGACGGGACATTGACTTCTTTCATTTTATCAGTTTGGCATTTAAGGTTCCTTCATGTCTTTTGTGGCTGGATAGCTCCTTTCCTCTACTTTATTCTTTTTCTTCAGCATTATGTTCAGTATTCCAGGTTTTACATTTGCATATAAACTATAAAACCAATTTGTCAGTATCCACAAAATTAATTACTGGAATTTTTGGTTATTACTGCATGGAATTGATATAGATCAAGTTGGGAAAAACTTGCATTTTAGTAATACAGAGTTTTCCTATTAAGAATATGGAATCTCTCTTTTATTTCTTTCATTGGTAGCATATAGTTTTCCTCATCTAGATCTTGTACATATGGTCAGTTGAGATTTTCTAGAGGTAATCATATCACCCATGAGCAGAGTTTTATTTCTTCTCTGTTTGTTTGCATTAGTTAGGACTTTCCAGTGCAATTGGTTGAATAGAAACAGTAAGAGGGGGGCGCCTTGTCCCGTTCCACATCCTAGGGGGAAAGCATTTATTCTTTTCACATAGTGTTCGCTGTAAGGTTTTTTGGTAGATAACTGTCCGAGTTGATGAATTTCCTGTCTGTTTCTACTTTGCAAAGATGATGGTGGTGGTGATGGCGAAGGTGAAGAAGAATGGGTGTTGATTTTGTCAAATGTGTTTTCTTTGTGCCTGTGTGTGTATTACTGGGGATTGGACTTGGGGCCTTTGCACTGAGCTGAATCCCCAGCCCACCCCCACCCCACCCCACCCCCTTTTTTAGAAAATTTGAGACAGGGTCTCACTATGTTGCTATGTTGCTCAGGCTGGGCTCAAACTTCTTATCCTCCTGGTTCTGCTCCCAGAAGGCTTGGATTAGAGGATGTGTCACCAACCCTGGCCATGGTTTTCTTCTTTAACCCACTGATATTTTCATGCTTTAAATGTTGGTAAAATTTGCTAATAAAATCATCTGGTTCTGGTGTTTTGTTTTTTTTTTTCTCCATATTGAATCAATCTCTTTAGTAGATTTAGGTCTAGATTGGTTTCTTTTTATGAGTTTTTGTAGATCGCGTCTTTTAAGAAAATGGTCCATTTTATCTATCAAATTATTGGGCATAGAGTTTACCATATTCATTTATTATTCCTTTGATGTCCATGAGATGACAAGTTAATAATTTGTGCCTTCTCTCCTTTTTGCTTGGTTATCCTGATCAGAGATTTATAAATTCTGTTGATCTTTTCAAAGAACCAATTTTTGGTTACACTGATTCTTTATTAATTTCCTGGCTTTGATTTCATTTGATTTCATTTTGATTTCATTTCTTTTTCTAGTTTCTTAGATTATTAATTTTGTATTTTCTAATATATACATTTAACACTAGAAGTTTTTCTCTGCTGCTTTTGTGGCATTCCACAAGTTTTGATTCACATTTAAAATTTTCATTTTCAATTCAAAATGTTTAGAATTTTCTCTTGAGATGTTTTTGACCCTTGTATTATTTAGCAGTATGTTTAATCTCTAAATATTTGGGGGTATTCCAGCTAGTTTTCTGCTGTTAGTTTTTTATTTAATACCATTTTTGTCTAAGAGCGTACTTGCAGTAAATTTGTTAAGATGTTTTATGGCCCATAGTGATCTAACTTGGTGACCGTTCCAGCTGAACTTGCAAAGTATGTTTTGGGCCAAAATGGGTTTCATTGGATCCAAATGAGAGGATCTGCAGGGCTGCACTTTCTCAGGAGACTCGAGAGAGATGTGTTACCTTATGTTTTCTAATTTCCATAGGCTACTTACTGCCTTGGCTTTCTAGCTCCTTCCTCCATCTTTAAACTTGTCACTTAACCTTTGGTATATTGCTCCTCCTTTAACGATCCTTATTACAGTGGTCTACCTAGATAATACAGGATAATTTCCCCACTTAGAGACCCTTAACATAAATCACATCTGCAGGGTCTTTATGCCATGTGAAGTAAAGTAATCATAGATTTCAGGGATTAGGATGTGGACATCTTAGAGGTGGACTTAAGGTATTTGGCTGTACACAGTATGAGAATTAAGATTCAGACTCAATAAACATAATCTTTGGCACCACTTTTCTATTCTTTCTGCCTTTCCTAGCACCTCACACATCTAAATGTCTTATTTGCTGTATTTTAATTGTCTGTGTTTACCTATCTCACTAGGGCATTAGCATTCTGAAGCAGGACACATAGCATTTGAATCAAATGAGTTCAGATAAATAATATTGTATGTACTGATGAGACATCAACAATTCTCATCTGATAACTAGCCTTGTCTTTAACATACACATTACAACATGACTAATCACCATTCCTCCAAACTATTTCCAAACTGTAATGCATATGTTAAATATGATTTATCTAAAATGAAAATTCTCATAACTCACTTTAATTTTGGCTTCTTTTAAGGAGCAAAAATGGTACATTTGATAGGTTTTGTGTCAATAAATATTTTAAATGAAATATGCAATTGTGTTTTGTTTTGTTTGCTGAGACGGGGTCTCTCTACGTAGTACACAGGCTGGTCTTAAACTCACTACATAGCCAGGGTGGCCTCGAACTCATGACGATTCTCCTGCCTTAGCCTCCTGACTGCCAGGATTATAGGAGTGCACCACCACGCCCGGCTACCATTGGTTTTGTTTCGCCAGATTCTCTTCTAGTCATCTGAAAGCACAATTAATAGTAAAATGCCTTGATGTTTTATTTTATCCTATTCCTTTATTCCTAGAAGTACTTTTGTGAGAATTTAACACTGGTGACTATAGTAAAGGAGTATGTGAAAATCACATTTGGATAGTTTTTTCATTATGCTGGCAAATTTACTAAGTTTCTGTGCAGTTATGGACACCACCCATACTTTAACTGGTTTCCCATTTTGATGAGGTCCAAGCGCAAGAAGAACAGAAACAACAACAAAACCTTCCTGTGTGGCCTGTAGATAGCAAATGTGAAGATTGTTAATGCACTTCCCAGCTAGGGACCGTTAGCAAACAAGCACTCCTACAGATAGCTACACCCTTCCTGTTGGGGATTGAGTTTACTGTGGAACAGAAATAGTATTGGTTTCGGAAATAGGTTTCTGACAGTTTTGAGTTGTATTTATAAAATGTTAGTGGGTGAGGTCTTCCTTTAACAAAAACTAATTATTTCCTGTCTGATGCCCAGCCGGGGCATTTTAAAGTTGTTTTAAAACATTTTCTCTCTAGTAGAGTTATATTGCTTTTAATAATTCTGGTGGTTCTTGTTAGCCAACGTACAGAAATTTGTCTATTTCCAGTGAATAATTTCAAAACGACTTTCAATTGAAGTATATATAACAAAAACTGTAAATGTTTGTAGTATCTTGTCCCTTGAGTAACAGTAGTTAACATTTTAAATGTACAAAAATTTTATTTTGGTTTTTTAAGTATGCAAATCTGTAGCTTTTTTATTTTCTGTAAACAATACAGGCGCAATAAAGGGTTACAGTTTAGGTAAAAAACAGATTTACATTAAAGAATTTGCAGGTTAATTCACAGTGTAACATTATCCTCATCTAGTACATCTGTTATAAAAAAGCCTGTAAAACTTAGGCCACCCACAAAGTGGTCTGCTGAGGCCTGTGGTGGTGGTAGAATGCTGTTATTATGTGGGCTGACTGGTTTGGTAAGGAATTTACCTCCGCTGAGACTGTGAAATGTCATGGTCTGGCTTTCCCCACAGGGACTGCAGTGGCTTGACTTAGGAGCCTTGTTAGACCAGTCATGGTGTGTCCTGTTGCCTCGGTGTCGTATGTAATGTGATGTGAATGGTGTACTGTTTCTGGTTGGTTTATCAGAATACCAGTATCAGTTCTGGGTCACATAAACTTTAGGATAAACTGGAATAAAAAGTTGGTTTAAAATGCTGAGTTAAATATAATAGCTATTATTAGTAAATGTCATCACTGTTTAGAAAAAATGTGTATGTTATTTCTGAGAAGGCAGCTGAGATTTTTAAAAACTATAATTTCTGTGTCTTTTGAAGAACTTACCCTTCAGTTTCCTTGGGACTTGTGAACTGTTTTCAAGATCACTGAATTGAATTTCATAAAATGTAGTAGCCTAAAGCTGAGAATCAAAATTAAAATCTTCAAGTAGCTATTTTGAAGCAATCAAAATAAATATTACAGCTTCCACACCTAAAAGTGACCATTTGAGGAATGAAAACTATTGTGATATATCTCAAATTACTAATTTCACTTTTTCAGAAAGAATAAAATGTTTTTAGAGAATAAGTAATGCTGATTGTTACTGTTACACTTGAAAAATAAAAGTTAATGTAACAGATTTTTTTTTTTTTTTTTTGGTGGGTACCGGGGGGTCGACCTCAGGACCTCGCGCGCCAACAGGCACCCGTGCCACTGAGCGATATCACCGGCCCCTTTTCCGTATGTGGGATCCGGGAGTCGAACTCGGGCCCTCGCGCTTGCAAGGCAGGTGCTTACGCCGCTGAGCCATCTCACCGGCCCAATGTAACAGATTTTTAACTCAGATGATTTGTATTTCACATAATGTTTATGGAGACCTAATGTATTTTTCCTTAAATGCATGAACTTTTGAGTCCAAAAAATGTCATAGAAATCTAAAATGAGTTTCCTGACTACAAATGAAGGAAGTGACATTTAGTGTTAGAGGAAATATAGCAGTTTGGGAGAGAAAGTAAAAATGATAAAAATTTTATACACATTTTGGAAGTAAAATATATACATTGAAGTAGAAATACATGCACACATTCTGTGTGTCTTTATATCGGTATACATAGTACATAACATGTGTGTATAACATACTGTTCGGACCTTAGCCCTGCCTTGGTGAGTTTATCTGTAGTTAAATATTTCTAACTTGAAAGGGTTTTTTCCACATAGACACTTAGTATTCTTTTTGTTTCTGCAGTGATGGAGAATGAACCCAGGCTCTGTTTGCTAGGCAAGTGCTCTGCCACTGAGATACACCTTCAGCATTCTTACTATTATTTATTGTATACCAGACAATTTCGAATTTGTCATCTGGTCACGATTCACGTAGAGAATCTAAAGTTAGGGCCTCAAAGATGTTTTTCTTCCAGACAGGTAAATGAACAAAGGCGCTCGTGTGCCTTGCCTAGCTGTTATCCTTTCCGCTTCTCTAGTCTGACGTCCTTTAAATAGACTGGCCAGCTTATACGGTGCTGACAAATGCCACACCACGCCCCTAGGTGCACTGACAGGTGCTTGCTCAGGTTGGCAGTGAATATCCAAGAGGGGTTTAACAGCCCCTGGCACCGGTGACCATGATGTTATTATGGAAGTTCAGTTGTCTTATTGTGTCTCCCTTTTAGATTTAAGCATTTTAATTCTGTCAACTCAATTATTAATTATTAATTATTATTAATTATTTTCACTCTCAGTTAACCAGAATGTGTTTTTTTCACCATTTTAGATTTACCGACAAGACTGCGAAACTTTCGGGATGGTGGTGAAAATGCTGATTGAAAAAGATCCTTCCCTAGAAAAGTCTATACAGTTTGCACTGAGGCAGAATTTACATGAAATAGGCGAGCGGTGTGTTGAAGAACTCAAGCATTTCATTGCAGAATATGACACTTCTACTCAAGATTTTGGAGAGCCTTTTTAGAAGACATGCTAGTCAGGCAAAATTCTAGATTGTTTTCCTGGATTGTGTAAATCCTTAATATATGGAATTTTTGTGATGAAGAGAAATACTTCATGAGTTTTCAGTATCAAATAAACACCTAACATAGTCTGTTTAAAATATTTTAATTACAATTTTTTTCTACACATAGGACCTACTAATCCATATTCATCTTCCACCCCCAAAATGATGGTCAGTTAATTGTTTAAGCTTTGAAGCAGCAGTCCTGGAGGGCATTTTTCTATACTTACTCATGTTGCATAATCTCCCAAGTGTGTGATTTGTTTGGTCACATGAGTGTAACTGACAGGTTAGAGATCATTTCACTTAAACATTAGTAGTCTTTTTACACTTCATAGTGAGTGATACCATGTGGAAATATTGGACTTCTGAGTTGTGATTTTTGTTAACTTGTTGCTTGCTTGTTTTAGGCTTCATAAGTTTTAATATGCTAACGTATACTATCATAATAAAGTGAGTACTTCGGTATCTTAGAGTATATTTGCTTTGAGAATAATTCTCACTAAGTGATAACACGGCATTTAAAGTCTCAGAGAAACATCAGAATAAAATCTTTTTTCTTAGTATATGAACCCAGTATGTACCTTCCATTAAAATACTCCTAAAGCGGGCCGGTGAGATGGCTCAGCGGCTTAAGCGCCTGCCCGGCAAGCGCAAGGGCCCGAGTTCGACTCCCGGATCCCACATACGAAAAAGGGGCCGGTGATATCGCTCAGAGGCACGGGCGCCTGCTGGTGCGCGAGGTCCTGAGGTCGACCCCCCGGTACCCACAAAAAAAAAAAAAAAAAAAAAAAAAAAAATACTCCTAAAGCTCTGAACTACCCTGACGTCTTAGTTTCATGTACAAGACTAATAGAAGGGGTAATTTGAGATGGAAGGTGAGGAGTATTTGAAAACCCTTTTGATCAATTGAGGAAAATACTATAAATATGTTAGAGTGTGGGGTTTTATTTTTATAAGCCCATACTCTATCTCAAAAGTGATTAATACAATGCTTAGAATGAAATCATTTACAGATTTGGGGGTGGCGGGAGACACTCTGTGATCTTGTGAGTTCTTTGTTCCGGTGACTTTGAGAGGTACTTAGTCTTTCCTAAGTGGTCTTGAAAAAAAACCAGTAAAATAGGCAGTAAGCCCAGCACAGTACTCCTTACCAAGCAGTCTGGGTAAGTAGTCCTTCATGAGTGAGCCATCAAATCACAGGTTAAGAATCTTAACTGGGACCATTGGGATAGTTCACTCATTTCCTAGTCACTTCCAGCAGCCCACTGGCACTGAGCCAAAATATATAATTTTGTGGCATTAGTTAGTGAGGAAACATTAAAAATCATGTTTTGTCATTATTACCCAATTTATCTTCTTGTCTTTCCATTTCCACTCTTGACATTACTTTTAGTGGCCTCTTGATATTATCTAAAGAGCCTTCCCAGAGCACAGTAAGATTGTATTAAGAGTGGAAATAGCAGTATAGTTTTAATGGATCCTATGCCTCAAAATATGTATTATGCCATTTCACGAATTTAGAAGCTAATTTAGGGCAACATTTAATTTTTTTAAAGTTTTCTAAGTGAGACCATCTTGGATTTTTATTTTTGCCGTTGAGATGATGTACTTATATAAAATATAAGCCAAATGAAATCCCATATATTATTTCTGATAATGTTCTGTAGTGTGAAGAAAGATTATAGAAGTAGTCTTTAGAAAGACTGAGAAGGTACCCCAATGTTTTTTTTTTTTTTTTTCCTAGAAATATTTTAGTCCCAGGATTCAGTTCCTTTAGTCAAGATGTCACAAGTTTAAAAATAAAAACTGAGAAGCTACCAGAGGCAAAAGAATCGTTCACTTTGTTTTATTAAAAAGTCTTGCTAACATTGGGGCCGGTGAGATGGCTCAGCGGCTTAAGCGCCTGCCTGGCAAGCGCGAGGGCCCGAGTTCGAATCCCGGAACCCACATACGAAAAAGGGGCCGGTGATATCGCTCAGCGGCACGGGTGCCTGCTGGCGCGCGAGGTCCTGAGGTCGACCCCCCGGTACCCACAAAAAAAAAAAAAAAAAAAAAAAAAAAAAAAAAAAAAGTCTTGCTAACATATATTTAGATGTAGGTTCAACTGGTAATTTCTTCTTCCGTTCCCTCAAATTACATTCAACATGTAAAGTTGTTTATAGCTTGCCTTCAGCATTATTCTGCTAGGCTTGTCAGTGTTAATTTTTTTTTTTTTTTTAATGTATTTTAAAGCCTGATTGTAGGTAAATTCAGATGTGTAACAGAGTATGTATTTTGCAAAATGTTCTTGATGGAAGAGATTTGTTTGTAAATTATCCATTGCTTTTGCATATACCCAGTTGATGTGATAAAATTCATTGTCTTTCCATAAAGCCTTGATGATCAACAGGGGAAAGCATATTTGTAAAGCTTTTTATGAAATTTGAAAGTACAAAATAAAGCAACCAAGTTTAAATAGATTGTCTTTTTTCTTGTTTTACCCAGCTTAAGTGTTTTGCTAGAATGTAAACTTTATTACTCTCTACTGCAGAATTACTTCTTACTATTTATTTCAGTAACTCAGCAGCAGGATAGAAGTTTGAGAATTGAAACTATTAACTTTGGTGACTTAAGGAGTTTTGATGATTTTAGGTGTTTTGATATAAGAAGCAGTTAAACAAGTAAAGGTAGTGCTTGACATAGTATTCCTAGATAGTTGTGTAATTATGAATCTGTATGTCAAAGGATGGTAGGATTTAAAACCCTTCATCTGTGTGGTACCTCCTGGAGGGCAGGCACCATGTTGTCTTAGTACCTCCAGTTCTTAGCACAGTTTGGAGCCTTGTAGAAACTCGTATTTGTCAGCTTGAAGGTGGCTTCCTAAAGGAAGTGACACTTGACCCTTGAGCCTTGGAGGAATAGGATTTTTCAGGCAGAGGAGAAATATCAGAAGTCCAGAAGGGTGGAATTATATAGGAATAGGTAAGCTTGTGTGACTAAAGTTGGTTTGCAAGATAATGGGGGATGAAAGTGGTGAAGGAAATCAAAATATAATGGATTCTTGAGCTGATGGCAATCAGAATGCAAGGAAACAGCCTTTTCTAAGTTTGCTTAAAAGGAGGACAGATGCACAAGAAAGTCTTTCTGACCCATCCCTGCTCCCAACTTTTCCTGCCTGAAAACTGTAAGTAAAATGTTCCTAGCACCTTAGAAATGGCCTTCTGGAGCAGACTTTCTTCTCATAAATTTATGTTTGCACAGTTTTCCCATTTCTGAACCCTAGGACTGCTTTTCTGTTATCTGGTCACGTATCTGAAATGTGTTTGTTAAAATACTACTTATGGCAGACTCCTAAGCTACTGCTTCGTGCTGCGTTTCTCCCACATGATTCACAGTACATGTTAATAAACTTGCTTGTTCTTGTTAATCTTCTGCAGGAATCTGCCCCAAATACAAACTTAAAAGAGAAGACAATTTTATCTTCTCCCTTTCAGAAAAGAAGGGAAAGGAGTAGGTTACTTGCAAAATGTGAAGGATATCTTATGCATGTAGCTTTACCCTTTCTCTACTTGAGAATGAAATTTGAAAACATTACCTATTTAGTATTCTTGACAAAAAATGTTGATTTCTCAAAAAACCCGCAGCCACGTTCTGTCCCTGAGCCAGGTCACAGATCCAAAGCCTCTTGAAGGAAGGACGGGGAGGCTGATCCTCTTTAGGAAGCACTCTGCCCTACTGCCAAAAGAGATACCGATTTCCACTTCATTTTGCTGTAACATCCTGAGCTGGTGCAAGGAAGGCGTTGGCAGTTCTTTGGCTCCAGCTTTGTGAGTTGATCATCTCAAGGGTTCTTGGTGGGAGCATTCGGAGGCGTGGGCAGTCAGCTATCCAGGTGTCTCTTAACCGTGACTGCCTGTGCAGGCACCGGAGCTCCCAAGAGTAATAGCTACATCCCCGTGTGCCCAGCCAAGGTTGGTGGGTTACACTTGGTGCATATTTTTATGTCCTTCATGCTGCCTCTTTTGAGAGCACTGATGCTGTGTAATTCAGTGAACAAGAGAAAAAGACGGGGGTGGGTAACTTTACATCTGTTTTCTCATTTTTCCATGGTAAGAGTTGATAATCACATAACTGCCTAACGAGGACAGTATGTGTTATGCCCTCCTTGTAGTGCTGTAGATTGGATCCATGCTGGATGTGTCTCCTTTCTGCTCTTTTGTCCCTTCCCAAGAGTGGTAGCAATAGCAATGCAGCCTTGATTTTTCTCTTTTTTGCAGAGCCATAAGATGGAAGGAACCTGGATCCCTGCATGTACACATTGCATGTTAAACTGTTACGTGACAGCACAGTAAAAGTCTTTATTCTTTAAACTATATTATTATTTGGTTTCTTGTTATAGCAGTTCACTTTTTGCTCAAACTCATTGTTCATTTTTGTCGACTGACATTCAAAGGTTGGTTTAATTGAAGTTGGCCCTGATCAGGTTGCACCACCCTGCGTTTCCATTGTACTAATGGATTTAGGGACAATGGGGGCTGACTGTACAGAAGGCTTTGCCAGCCCCCTGACTCTGAGTTTCAAGCTGTATGTGAGTGACAAATGACAAAATATTGTTACAGCCTGATGCGTATTTATATAGCATCAGGCATAGGCTATTTCTGTAGCATGTGTAGCTTTTTGAGCTCTTACCATAGATTGTTGTGATGCTAGATCATCACCTAAACTGGGGGTTTTACAGTTATTTCCCATTAATTAAAAAACCTGTCAAGTAGACTATAGTATACTATATTGGATACAGCTTAAAATGTGTTTTATTTTATTCTAAATATTATATAGAATTTTGAGAAGCACCATATATTTCTTTGATTTCACTACCTGAACAAGGTTAGAACTATCATTTTGGTGTTCTGTGGTTTACAAAACATGCTCACATGTAATTCTTTATCAATGTAATTCATTCTTTCCACCCTTGGTGCTGAGGATTAAACCCAGAACCAGTGAGAATTTTCTTGGTTTTATTGTCAAAGTCAAGGGAAGTTATGATTTGTCCAAGTCTACATAGTTGTCATGGGGCAGGGCCAGGGTTTTATGTAGATCTTTTCAGTGTAAGGTCAGTACTCTTGGAAGAAGAAGAAAAAGTTGGTGGTAATTCAGCACGAGGTTCAAATCTTGACTCCAATATAGACTAGCTGTTTGTGTGTGCAGTTAGTGTGGAATGCAACTTTAATGAGTTATGTATAAAATTAACTACAAAAACATTTGAAAAAATTCAAACTGTAGTTTGGTAAGTTTTTGTTTTTTGCTTTATCCTATTGATCTCTGTGTTGGTTCCTATGACTTCTGCTTTAGAGCTACTCTTGGAAACACCCTTGACATTCATAAGGGGTAACCAGTCGGTAGAGGCAAGTAGCATACAATTACAGCTCCTGCAGCCATAGTGCAGCCTGGGACTCAGTCTGTGTTAATCTCTGGCTGCTGTACCAGGATATAGGGTAGATTCTGAGAAGAACCATTTCAGTAGAATGAACCTGCTTATTAAACTCTTCTGCTTTAGGAACCACGATTAATAAAACACAGTTAATACCTTTTCAGCTTTGCTTACACCATATTTAGAGATTCAAGACTAAGATGCCTGCCGAGAGCAGGCCTCTACAATGTAGGAAAAAAAAAAATCTTTTTCCTTTTGTTAACTGGGGAGAAACAACATGGGAGAAAATACTTAGCCCTCCACATACTGTGCAGTTTCCAAAGTACCAGTTAGTGAAGAAAAGGCCAACTCAAAGCATATACAGTACACTGCTAGGGAGATAACCATCCCCAAATTGGTACTTCATTATTTCACCTTTTGCCTACTCAGATTTTCAAGTATTAATGTTTTTTTTTTTTTTTTTAAACAACACACTTTAAAGTTCCCAGCTTGCTTAAAACGTGTTGGTGCTAAGGGAAGGAGGGAGAAGGGTGGACATCTTTTCAGGAACCCATGCGAGGCAGATATGTTGATAAATGGAGTCAGAAGAGGGAAAGCATTTTATGCTGAGCAAGAAGACTCTTCTGTTGTCTGACCTAATATGTGCAGTTCAATCTCCATAGAATGCTGAAGCCAGAAGGAAGCCAATGAGTTGGGCTAGCACACTGCAGTACAACACATCAGTCTTAATCTGCTGGAGCTAATGAGAGGTGGATCTCCTAACCCACCTGTTGTGAATCCTGCAGTCCTGCATGTTCCGCATCACTGTGCAAATCAACTTCGTGGTGAGCACATTTCCATTAGTCTTGTAATCGTTTTCATTGTCAGTTGTGTGAATGTTTCAGTTATCTTGAAATGCTAAACTTATTAGCATTAAGACGACTACTTTTGTATTCTTAATGGTACTGTTTACATTGTCCGGAATCAAACGATTCCAGCAAGTGGGTTGCAACTTACTTCTAAAGTTAGCATAACAGTACCTTGTACACATAAAGCAATAGAGATGCAGAATTTCCTTTTGGAAGAAGTTGTGGCTAACACTGATCCTAAAATGGGAATGTCTGACCAGTTAGTTGGATCTATTGAAACAATAAACTGGCTGTAATCCTGTGGCTGTGTGTGTGTGTCTGAGATCTCCAATGTTATTTTCTTCCATGTCTACTTCCATAACCATTTTGAAACCCACCTTTAAATTTTATTTCTCTAGTAAGGTTTGTAATTTCATAACCTTGGCAAAATAGGAACTTAGTGGTGGAAAATTTACTTATTCTGCTCGTTTCTCCTTGAAGGGTCCAGTTTGCCTGGAAGCCTCTCTTACATGTTTGAGAGCTTACAGAAAACCCAAGTGACTGTAGAGGAGTATGCCTTCTGATGGTTCTAGTGAATGGCTAGATAATCTCACTACATAATTAGTGATTTTCTCATTAGAAAGGATTTTTATCCTAATTGTGACTAGCTCTGAATTTATAATGAGGCGCTTAATGAAATTTTTCATTTTAGAGCCCATTAATTTTTCTTCTGTCTGCATCCACAAAGGTCATAAGTATTTCTATAAACAGTAATTAGTTGTGCCTCCCCTAGACAGCTCTAAGGCTAGAGGAATCTGCTCAGATTCCTGAATTAATAACCCAGAGTTCGGAGACTGGATGATAGCAGTCTTACTTTGTTCAGTGTTTCAGAAACATTTGAATTAAATGTAGCATTTGAAAGCTGGGAGATTTCCTGGAAGTTCAGATTCTTGGCTTCCCTGGAGAAAGCAGTCTACAGAGCAACACCGCTTCTCCCATGGCCGTAGTCTGGCTCACACCTGGAGCTCTGTCTTGCGTGTAGGGTCCAGTTTTACTCTCATTGTAACCCCATGCTTTGTATTCAAAGCAATAAGGTTGGATAGCAAATATGTCCTTTCACTTCTAGTACTTTTAATTGAACTCAGGAACTAGAGAGTGGAGTATAGAGAACAGCAAATGTATATATAAAACGAACCATTTTTTTCTTGATGAGAGCTGCCAAGTGCCAGCACCTTTCAGGGCTTCAGGCAGTGTTCTGCAGGGCCGCTCTGTGGTAAGGAAAATGCACCCCAAAGCTCTGCTTCACCCCTGAATGATGAGAGGTATATTGGAACATTTGGTAATTATCTTAGACAAAAAGTTTGGAATTTGGTGACTGACCAAGATACTCGTTAACTAGATCTGTTCACACCTTTTAGCAGCTACATGCTTTAATTTTCTTTACAGTCATTTCCTTTTTTCCCTTTGTAATCTGTTATTGCTACGAGCTAGGACTTAAAAGCGTGAAGGTTACATTATCAGTGTAGTATTTCTGTGAAACCTTTGGCGAGCCATCTGACCCTTAGATGAGGAAATGAGGAAAACCACTGGGATGACTGTTGCCAGATTTACCAAAAGCAAATAGTCTTGGAAACTACTGAGGGCAGTGCCGGCAGCTTATGCCCACATTTCCGCAGGCTCGGTATCATCTGTAAACAATACACTACAGCAGTCTTCTAAAAGGTTCTAAAAATTTCTTTAAAACCGAGAAATCTGTTCATATTATGGTGAGGTTGTGGTAGGAAAGCTCTCTCATATATTATGTAGTCATGTAAATCAGAATATTCTTCGGAGGAAAATTGGCAATATTAAAATTTTAAATATCTATCTATACCCTTTGTCCCAGTAATTATTTTGCTCCCCACTTAGGTGTACATGTGCCTCTATAACAAGATATAAATGAGGAGATCCAATTCTATCACCAAGGGACTGATTAAATAATGTATATCCTAAAGTAGAATATTAAATAGTCATTGAAAGAATGAGGTAGACTTATAAGCACTATGTAGAATGTGTACATATAAAGAAAAAAAAGCAAGTCACAATATGTATATAGTTCACTGCTTTTTTTGGTACTGGGGATTGAACCCAGGACAGCGTACATCCTAAATACATACATACTCTACCATTGAGCTACACCACCAACCACTATTTTTAAGAGGCACACTTAAATAAAGCAGGTGCTTCGAGCATCTGCTTATGGAACAAAAAAAACATTCTGATGGTTAATGGCTAAGCTTAAACAAATGTTCTGCATAGCTACTTGGTTAAATAAAGCAGATGCTTTGAGCATCTAGAACTTCTTGGGATGAGGAGGAAAAGGAGAAGCTTCAGTGTTTGTCCTTTCTGAAATTTTTATCATGTGCTTGCACTGTTTTGAAAATGCACCAGACCAGCGGGTGGGTGATACGGTTCCTCTAGGTACAGGGCACTCTCCCCATTGGTGCTTTCTGAAGAACATCTTTCCAGCTCAGATACAAAGCCTTAACCCAGGGGCTGGGATATAGCTCGGCGGCACAAGCGCCTGCCTGGCAAGCAGAAGGTCCCGAGTTTTATTCCCAGTACCTGCCCCCCGCAAAGCCTTAATCTACTCTGTCTGCCCGCAGTTTCCTACCGGATTTGCATCTGACCTCCACGAGACCTGATACCTTTCTCCTCTGATAACTATGGAAAGGTGGGCTCGGTGCCTCCAGCTGTCTGCCGTCCACGAAGGGTACGGACACAGGTCGCAAAGGTTCTGTAGCAGTAGAGTGCAGAGTAAGTTGTGCCCGAACACAGAAGCAAACAGAAAGTTACCTCGATATGTGTAGAAAGATTTGTATTCAGAAAGGTAGTTTGTTATTTATTAAGCGTTTATTAAATACCTCCCTAAAAGGCCCAGATGCCGCCAGAAGCTTTAGTTAGGACTGAGATGCATATGCAAGGATGGCACATATCAAAATATTTGCTCGTTACTTCAACATAATTTTCCCTTGAACTAGCCCCTCACAGGAACTTGAAATACTCAGTGGCACAGCATCCACTAATTTAAAGATCTGAAAAGAACCCAGAAAACCTAGTTTTGAAAATTGCTTTTTTTTTTTTAAAGGCCAACAGATTAGCTGAAAGGGAAGGATAAAAAGGAATAACTCCGTTTAAATCTACAAAGACTTCTGCCACAACAAGCTGATCCTTGTATTTTTAGAGCTGAGAGAAAACACATCCACCCAGACAGTTGCTATGTTTTTACCATATATTCCAGGGGTATGTGGGGTTTTTTTTGTTTGTTTTTACATTTATACAGTTAACATTGCTTGACCCATAAATAACACTTGTAAAATTAATAGGGCCATAGTTTAAGAGTATTTACATAGCCCCACCATGCATACAGAGTCATTTTTAATATTGAAAAAAAAATTTTTTAAACTTTAACTTTCCATCACTAGGCAATATAAATTTGACTGTCTAAACTTATAAGCCCTGACTAAACCACAAGCAATCATTTCATCCATAAATGCTGTTTCTGGTTCCCTAGCAAGTCTAGCACTGCAGTGTAACAAACATCTTGCAATTCAGGGATATAAAAATACCAGCTTTAAAATCTGAACTGTACAGTATGTACATTAATATTTGCACCGTTAAATTAGGAATACACTTAAGTCTATGAAATACTACATTATAAATAGCCATTTTTTTTCCTATCTGTAGCTGGAGCTAATACAATGTTTACCTGGCTAATGGGGGCCTCACACGATGGGATGCACAGTGTTAGCCAGGTCATGACGACAGTGTGCCTGCCTCACAAGACAGACCGATCAGGACCTGAGCCACCCGACTTACGTAATGACAAACACTATGGCGTTACAAAGGTGGCTGGAGTTCTCCATCTTCCACAATGGACACCCCCGTCCAATCACTTCGTGTCCGTTTCTTGGAGACTGAGCAGCTCGATGAAACTGTAATGCACCTGCCACAGGCACAAGATGTCACCTTAACCTGGCACCACCCAGGGAGGGTAAACCGGAGAAATCACACCTTTCAAATGTTAATCTGACACTGTAAACAGCAGTAGGGTTCTCATTTACATGGGCAAAGAAAGCACTTTAAACTATCTTAGCAACTCTCCTATGGAAGAAAAAAATATTCTGATGGTTAATGGCTAAGCTCAAACAAATGCTCTCCATAGCTACTCAGTTAAGAAATAATACAGTTTTTGCCTTTGTGTCCTTTTTTCTTCTTGGATTTAGTTGTCCTCTGACCAAACTGAGGGGTGGGGAGTGCAGAAGTTGGACTAGAAAGGTTGTCTGTATAGTAGGCAAATCGCTGCGGCCTGGGCTGAGGGATTGGTTGACCAAGAAAATACCCTTCTTCTTCTGAGTCAGAGGAGGAGGAGGAAGAGGAACACCAAGAGTCGTCGTCCTCACCGTACAGTCCCAGAAACCTGTTCATCCCGGGGTTCTGCAGCGCGTAGTCAGACGTGGCGTGGGCGTACTGGCCGTAGAGGTCACTGTTCTGCATGTACGCTTGGATCTCCCGGGCACTTCTATTCTGTATGAATTTCTCATAGTTATCGGAGGTGTAAAGCCTCAGTCTGTCTTTGGGAGAGTATTTTCGTTCTGTGACAAGATTCAGGGCATTGTCAGAGCGGGACTTTCTGCTTCTCCTGCGGCGATGGTGGTGAGACCTAGACCCCCTCTCTTCAAAATGGTAGACCCTTCTCCGAGTCCTTTCACTCATCGGAGGCTGCCGAATTTCGATGTCATAGCTTCCGTTGTCAATGACCTCGTCTGAAAACTTGACCTGCTGGGGCCTGGATTGAGACTTGGATCTTCTGAGCACTGGCAGATGTACTGGTTTTTCTTCAGGCATGATTTTTTCTGGACATAACTCTGAACTTAGACTTTTTAGGGACTCTGCACTCCTGTGCAGCATGGATGAGTTCAGAGTTCCCATATTGCTCATTTTCTCACAATCTTCCGTTTCCATCTCCTCAAAGTTTTGTAGAGAATATAATGATGGTCTTGGCTTGCTTTCTCCATCTACGGAAGCCCCTAGAACAGGAGCCAAAGACAAAGTGTGATCATCAAAAATTTTAATCTCGGGGCCGGTGAGATGGCTCAGCGGCATAAGCGCCTGCCTGGCAAGCGTGAGGTCCTGAGTTCGACTCCCGGATCCCACATACGAAAAAAGGGGCCGGTGATACCGCTCAGCGGCACGGGTGCCTGCTGGGGCGCGAGGTCCTGAGGTCGACCCCCCGGTACAAAAAAAAAAAAAATTCTAATCTGACATTATTACATACCAGCTACCAAATGGAAACACTTCAAAGAAAACTTCTAATTTCGATATTTAATTAAATCCCTCTAGGGAAGGGCTGGAGGACCGTGTAGCTCAGTGATCGAGCACTTGTCTAGCATGCCTGAGTCACTGGGTTTATCCTCAGCACCACGAGAAGCCACGGGGTGCTTTTTCTCACCCCTCATCACTGCAGTGGCCCACACGTCATTCTCAGCAGTGGGCAGCCACTAAAGCCTTTCCTAGCTTTATTACAGTGACGTAGTCTTTATGACAGGACCAGGTGTCATTAGCTTGGTTACAAACTAGCCGCACAAGGGCAACACTTCCGTGGCATGGGTGTACTGACGCTCCAAACATGAGGTTCACAGCAGGCCTGCTACACTGGCTACTCTACAGCTCGGGGTTATTCTAAGAATATAATGTGGGCAGCTGATATGAATGTGCTTTGAGAATATAAAGTAGTATTTTATAATAAAAAGGTTCAGATCTTTTTGAGCTATCTCTTGCCATAGGGCGATACAGGGAAATATTTTTAAAAGTTGTAAACTTCTAAGTATTTAGGCCAATTTTAATACCTTAAAATACATATAGCACAATCCAAAGAGTACAGACACTTTCAGATACAATCCAGAGCAGACTCCCTTATCCAAAATAAATCACTTTTTCCTCTTTAAACCAGGGATCATCCCTATCTGAAAAGATTGTGCTGAAAATATTTTTACATACTCACTCACCTGCACACACACACAAGTTTATTTTGCTGTAGTGTCTGGCATTTAAACGAAGTGCTTCCCTTCCCTTGGCCTACAGTTTTAAATAACCCCTACTGAATTACAATTTTTTGAATAAACTTTGGCTCCTTTTTCAAATACCCCATAACCCCAAGACAACTTACCTGTGATATTAGACAAAGCCAGAGAATCCATGGAATCTCGAACACTTTGTTCTGGTTTCAAGTCTGATAAACACTCCAGGGAATCTTCATACCACTGTGTCTGGTCATGATTATATCCCGAAGCACCATGGTCCAGATCCAGTTCCTGCAGCCTCCTACTACTTGCCGGCCCTGGGTGGCTGCCATAAGCAGAATCACCCAGCCCATCTTGTGACTGAGCCCAATACATATCAGATTGGTACTTTTTACTTGCAAGGCTCTGGTGATTTTGCTTTAACTCGGGGGTGTTTTTAACCATGTTATCCGATATCCAATGCTCACTAGCTCTAATGTCCATCTCACTGGGCTGCGGCTGAAAGAGGCTCTTATCACCGAACTTGAGGAGGAGCTGTGTCATATAATCTTCATGCTCAGCCCATTCTTCAGGCTCTTCAGGGGTTTCGTGCTCTACTCTGCCTTTCCAAAATTCCTCATTGGCAAAACTGGCTCCTTGTCTGGAGAGACTCAAATCATCCAGCTTCCGAGACAGGGTGTCATCGGCACTGCCTGAGAGGCCAGGAAACTTGTAGTTGAGAGCAGGGGACAGGAGGAGAGACTGCCGGCACTGATCTGCCGACCTGCTGCTCTTGCCCATGCGGACGCTTCTTCTGGAGTCTCTGGACCGCGCTGACTGAAATGCAGAGTCAGAAGAGTCGGAGGCGTGGATATCTTCTCCGAGGCTGCAGGTTTTAGAGCAATAGATCTGACCTTGTTTGGGAAGGAACGGGCATCCCAGCAAGGAGGCCTTACACTGGGCACAGGAGAAGCACGCCTCTGTGGCATGCCAGTGCTGCCCGTCGTAGGTCATCTGCGCGTGGTCCACACCTGTTCAGAAGGAAAGAGAAAGGGCATAGCTTAAGGTGTGAACTAAAGAAGGAAATGGAGAAAAACTGGACAAAAGGGAACTCTCCAGTGATGGAAACGATCTTGATCTTGACAGGAGTGTGGGTTACATGGGTACAATTAATCCAAATTTATAGATTCTGTATCTGTGAGTTTGCCTACTCACTGAAATGTATCTGCATCCCCAAAGTCAATAAGCCTAACACATGCCTGGTCATTCGCAGGCATGCCAGGGGTAAAAAACTAAAGTCAGCTGACACACACATTACTAGCTGCATTCAGACAAAGGTATTTCAGCTCCCTTACTATGAACCAGTGTCCTATTCATGTCCTATTTAGTGCCACGATGTTTGCACTTTTTATTGGTAATTTTGCTTTTTGAGATGGCCCCCACAAATAATGCTGAGGTGCTATCCAGTGCTGCCAAGTTACAAGGCTGTGATGTGTCTGAGATGAACAACTTCTGATCATGCGTGACAGCACTGCTGGCTGTGAGTTCAATGTTAATCCACAATTGAGACACAGTGATGTACACACGGGTTGATGAAAATGTGGCTGGGGCCACAGCTCAGTGGTAGAGCACTAACCTAGCACCTGGGAGACATGGGTTTGTCCCCAGCATGGGGGCCATATGTGTTTGACCGGAGGCTCACAGGAAGCTTCGCTCTGCATCTCTCCATGGAGTATTCAATATTCATGGATACAGCATTCACCAGAGCAAATAATGAGAATGGACTATATGTCCTTTCATCAAAACTCATTCAGCTAAAACATTTAAGATCCATATATTTCACTGCATGTAAATTATACCTCAGTTTTTTTAAAAAATGGAAAAACAAGGCTGAGGGTGTACTGAAGGGCTGACGGCTGTATGATCGGTGGGGCAGTCCGGGCCGTGGACTCACCAATATGCTCCCCGCAGGTTTCACAGTACTCGGCGTAGAGAGACTCAAAGCAGCCGCAGCAGAAGGGGCGCCCGTCCTTCATGATGTACCTCTGTCCTCCCAGGGCCGTCTCACACTCGAGGCAGCAGAAGTGCTTCATGTGCCAGTGGCGACCCTCCGCTTCTGTGCACTCATCGGCAAAAATTATCTGTAAGAGGAAACTACAAGTGAACTCTTTCATTGGCCAAATAATTTTATGTTTTCTGGGCATCTGAAAGGCAGTGGCTCTTCAATCAGATGGCTAACCTTGTTTCCTTTTTTTTTTTTTTTGTGGGTACCGGGGGGTCGACCTCAGGACCTTGAGCGCCAGCAGGCGCCCGTGCCGCTGAGCGATATCACCGGCCCCTTTTTCGTATGTGGGATCCGGGAGTCGAACTCGGGCCCTGGCGCTTGCCGGGCAGGTGCTTAAGCCACTGAGCCATCTCACCGGCCCCCCTAACCTTGTTTCTTAAGCTGCAGGCTTAACTCTAACTTGGTTTAGCTACAAAATGAGCAGGAACTGAGAGGTTGCCAAAAATAAAATACATAAATACTTAAGTTGAAAAAGCCAGGTATGGTGGCACATATCTGTAATCCTAGCATTCTGGGAGGCTGAGGCAGGAGAATACCAAGTGTGACACCAACCCTGGGCAAACTTAACTTAGTGAGACCCTGTCTTATTAAAATAAAAATGTATTGGGGATGTAACTCAGTGCATAGGCCCTGGGTTCAATCCTCAGTACTGGAGTTGAGGGAAATGGGGGATTGGAAAAAACCACATCTACATTGGAGGTAATACATTTGGTTCGATTTTTGCTCTCCTATCACACTTTAGTGGCATAATTCACAAAGAACACATTAACAATGAAATATTTTAGTGGTCTGAGTGTTCTAATAGGAACAAAACAAAAAGTCTGTAGTGCTATCACAGTTAGATGGTGAGACTGTGTAAACAGCACTTGTGTAGAGAAATAATGTTTCATTTGAGCTGGTGGCCATCTCTGGAGTATGGGCTTTTTTGTTTATTTCAAGAAAGTGTTCAAATAGCATATCATTGAAAAAAACCAAATCTACGCAAGTTAAAACTTAAAATTTAGGCATGGTAACATGCGCTATATCATAAGTTTGAGCTGGGATACATGCTAAGATAGTATCTCAAAAAAAAAAATCTGAAAATTTACTGTCACTGATTGAAGGAGACTAAGGACATCACACAGTACCCTGCACTAGATCTTGGAATAGAAAAGGGACATTAGTACCAGAAATGGTGAAATATAGTCTACTGTTCAGCATTGATCTTATACCAATGTTGATTTCTTAGTTTTAATACATACACCAAGATGTCACATCTGGGAAAACTGAGAGAAGGGTATAGGAATTCTGTATCTTTTCAACATTTCTGTAAGTTTAAAGTTACTTTAAAATAAGCTTAAGAAAAAGAAATGTCCTTTCACATCGTCCCTTCTCACATGCCCCAGGAGATGAGCACTATTCCCTTGCCATGTGTCTGTCTATACCTTTTCCGAGTATATACAAGTATGTATTCTCTACTGGTTTCCCCCCCTGTATTTAACAAAAATAAGATCATTGTTGTGGGGTTGTTTTTTCCCCACATCCCGTTAAGGACACCACCATAGTTGGGAAAGCACAAAGACACCTCTTATTAGTTATGGATTATTCCATTGTGTCAAAGTACGGGTTATCTTAAAATATACAAGCACAATAAAAACCTGGAGACACACATATTTGCTTAGCTGTGAAGAGTGGAATACTGGCTTGCTATCAACTTACTTTTTTCCAACATTAAGGGATGAACTTTTTTACCTCATCACATGCCGAGCACCGGGGCTTAAGCAGTTCCGCATGGTGCCTGCCACAGTGAATTTTTCCATCCTGATAAAAATAGATGAGGTCGACCAGCAGCTCATTACACGTGAAGCAGACAAAGCAGGAGGGGTGCCAGCACACGCCAGGGCCGGCCCGGGAGGCGAACACCGCGATCTCCCCTCCGTTCATCTTCAGTCCACACTGCAAACAGATTTGATTGGTTAAATCAGCCTTTTTTAATGGCTGGATTCTCAGCCTTTCCTACTTTACCATAAATCCCAGATTTAGCAAGAAAGCTTTTATTTCTGCCTCCTGTTAGTGACTAGGTGGATCTTTAATACTGGATTATCGAGATTCTCAACTGCAGCGAACATGCGCCCATGGACGACTACACTAGACCGTTTCTGAGTCCAGTTTCACCCGACCCGCACGAACAGCAGCTTTCCTGGGCTAGCCTCCTGCTGGGTGCACCTCCCACGCAGAACTAGCAGTAAGGAACTGGATGTTTTCATTATGCGTCTGCATTTTTTTAAACACTAGGTATACCCTGGCACTGCATGCTTTCACCCAATGTTTACACGTGGGCAGAGTGACTCCACTGTCACACAGTGGCACAGCCAGTTATGAATATGAGTCACTATAACTTAAGAGGCTAGGCTGTCTTGTGTTTCTTGGAGGTTTTGAGGACACACGCCTGTGTTAGCCGTCTCCTAGCCCCACCCATGTCGCCCCATGCCGCTCATCCTAGAAAGGCTACCTGCTCACACATGGCGTGCATCGCTGCCCTGGACAAAAGTTTAATCGTTCCCCTTCCGAGCGCTTCCTTCTTTCGCTGAGCACTGAACACCTGCAGTTCTTTCTTCTCCTCTTCACTCAGGGACTGGCAGTACCGCACCTGCACAGAAGGGGAGAAGCAGCCCACGCTGGAGTGCAGTCTTCCCGCCCAAGCCTTTACTTCCGGAGCATCAAGAAGGAGCAAATTCAGCTGTCCCGCCTCATGGGCCCCCAGTTTTTTTTTTTTTTTTTTTTTTTGTGGGTACCGGGGGTCGACCTCAGGTCCTCGCGCGCCAACAGGCACCCGTGCCGCTGAGCGATATCACCGGCCCCTTTTTCGTATGTGGGTTCCGGGAGTCGAACTCGGGCCCTCGCGCTTGCCAGGCAGGCGCTTAAGCCGCTGAGCCATCTCACCGGTCCCGGGCCCCCAGTTTTAACGAGGATGCCATACCTGAATCTTGCCAACTCTGTAGGAAAGGGAAGTGTCATCTGAAGAAACTGCCTTGTTCTATTTTTAAAATATGAAATGTTTAAACCCTTTGCAGAAAGACACTGAAAAAAACCTAAGATATTAACCTTTCCCAACAGGATTTAAACTTAATTGCCACTTCCATCCCACTTTCTATGTACACTCAACTCTACTGCGGGCTAAGCTTCCACAGTGGGTCAGGAGGAGTGGATGCTTGGGAATCTGTGGGGCCCTGGTAATCATGGGTGGCTGCGAACACTATAAAAACCAACGTGTGTTCAGTTTATTGCACTGATGCCCTCTCTCTTCAAGAATGGAAAGCTGTATTCTCAGGCCACATTTTCAGAGAGAGGCTTGGTCAGCAAGGAGCTAGGGTTTAGGAGAAGCATCTTAATGCTTAGCAGGTATTTCCTTCTAATTAGCCTTCTTCCTGTTACTTTACCTCATTATCATGTGGTGGCAACTGGTATAAAAGCTGTTTAATCCGATGCTTCTCTCCAGGGCTGTTAACATAAGGAACCTTATCTTCTGGCAAGCATGCAAAATAAAGCTGGATCTGCAAAAAGGACAGAGAGAATGACATCAGTACACAGAACCCGAGCCTCTTAGCTCACTCGGTCTTTACCTTCCCCTTGGTACAGGTTTTGGCCTCTAGGAGCTAATGAGAAGACCAGCTGAGCCAGCTCAGCAGAACTGCAGACCTGTAGAAAACCAGCATCCAGCAGCCAAATTGCTCTTCAGGAATGCAATTTGTAGTGACAATTAGGGACATCATAAATTATGTGACATAAAATATGCACATTTAATGTTACTGTTCCTCAGCCAGTCTTTCGGGTCAGCCAAGGGACCAGGCCGAGTCCAGGCGAGTTGCACAGTCACCACACAGGCTGTGTGACACTCCTGAATCCAGCCACTTCCCAAACACATTTCACTTGCTCTTGGAATTTCACATGTTACAGAGACGAAAGCTGTTCTGTTGAATGCTGTAGATTCCCCGATCAGGTTCTCTCACACATCGGCTTTCTTAGCATTCATGGGTGCTATTTTCCAATATGTGGAGTCAGTTTTCCCAAGGAGACTAGAGAGGAGCCATGTTGAGCTGTACTTAGTTCACTTAGAACTTACTTTTTGTTTTCTGTTGTCTTTAAGGAACATTCCTTAATGAATATTGCAAAGGTTACACACTACAGTGAGGAGAAGGAATGGAAGTGATTCCAGGAGAAAAGATGGATGAGGGGCTTCGGACCCGTCTGCCTCAGTACCTGTGCCACATGGAAGCTGCCCGGCCTAAGATGCAAGAGGGGGCGCTTTCTAACCAGTTTGTCAGAATAAGGCCACTGCTCCCTGCCCCCACCTATGCTGACTCTAAGCTTTTCACGGTTATAAACACTGAGTGCCACCTGCGTGTGCGGACACTGAGACCCTGGAGGAAGAGCACCTTAGCCTCAAAGGGCACCCATCCCGCAGGAAACAGACGCCACACAGAAGCGGCCGCACACCCAATCTTCTCTTTCAAAGAATGCTTCTGCCTTATAATAATAGCTATTGCCAGCAATTCCCAACAAGTTCATTATTATAAGGATATCAGGAAAATAAAAGTAACCTTATATAGATTGTTCTCGTCTTAAAATAATAAAACTAACTCTAATGTCTTCCAGTCCTCCTGTGGAGACCGACTTGGATTCGGTTATCAAAGGTCGAATTCTAGGCAGTACCACCCTCAGTGGGTTCTCAGAATCATCCCTCACCCAAAGCTCTGCATCTCTCTTCCAAGCAAAAGCACTCCTGAAAACTGGGCTGGAAATGAAAGTTTTAAGGCCTCCTTGTTGTTACTAAAGTTTTAAGGTAAATTTCACTCTCTCTCTGCTGGGTGACTTAGTAGAATTCCACATAACAAAAGCACGTGCACTTCACTGGACTTCATCTATTGTGAGAGCAGAAATAGCACCGCTGAGAAATTAAGTAGCACCTTAAAAAGTAAAAATTCAAACCTACCCCAAGAGGTGTGAAGACTGAGGAGGCTGGTATGCCAGTGTTGCAGTGCTGTTCTATGTAGGGTTTTGTTCTGTTTTGTTATGTTCTGTTTTTGGTTTTGTTTTTTGAGATAGGGTCTCACTGTATAGTTCAGGCTGGCCTCAAACTTGTGGCAGTCCTCCTGCCTCAGCCTTCTAAGTGCTAGGATTGCAGGTGTGTACAACACCCAGCTGGTCTATGTATTTTTAAAACAATGTTCTGAAGTCTTAAATCACTCTAAAAAAAAACAGAACAGGATGACGTGGTCCCACCTGCTCGGGTCTGAGGCCTGGGGGGACCCAGGCGTACTCCTCCAGGGCACAGCCGGAGTCATCATCGGATGTGGAACTTCTCTGACACCCAAAGGCCAGTTTGCTCATTTTGGGCTCCATCTCCAAAGGCATAGTAGTAAAATTAAACACTGGGTTTCTCAGTAGCAGGACATCCAGTCAAGGCTGCTGCGGACAATGCAAGAGAAAACATTTTACCAACAGGAAGAATTCCTCGCATCTTCCAAGGCTTTTATTGGATGCTCGTTTGCCCACCACAGGGCCCAAAGAAAGCAGAAATTTACTATGTCACCACCTTCTGGTCCCCAGGGCTACTTAAAATCCAGGACTATATACAGTTTGGAAATGGCTTTTTACCAGCGCAGTTCTTCAAAAACTGCCATCAAAGCTCGTTTACTTCAGTTGCCTTTAAAAGGTACATCTCTACACATACCCCTCACTGGAAAAGTACTCAGGAAAACTGCTTTGTTGACTTCCTAACTTGCCTACAAGTGACAACTCCATGAATTCACAGGCGTTGTAGGAGGAAGTGTTGGGGTCGGGCCACCTGCCCTGCTCACTGTCACATGCCATGAGAAATGGCTGCGGAACCTCACACAGCTCCCCATCTTCCTAAGCACGTTTGCCAGCGAGGCGGTGCCACCTGCTGAGGATGGGTCCCCTGGGCCACACTGCTTAGGTTTCAGAATTCTAATTGTGACACTAAACTTAGTTTATACGCTGAATAGAAATAGCACAGTTAATCCTTATATGGTACATTAAATCCTCAAGCTTTTACAAAGGGCTGAAGTCAACCAGACATTTGTCAACAAACAGTAACTGAATATAGCATTAGGTTCAAATAAAATCCAGCTTGGTAACTATTAATGTTCAATTGCATTATAAGCCAGCATTTATTGAAAAGATATGCAGTACCTACTGTGTATGAAATGCTATAGGCCAACCCACTGCTGGGCCAAGTGGGTCCTCCTCTGAATGAAAGGCAGGCTTAGAGGAGGCACAATGAAGGTGTCAAAACCGCATACCCTATCTGTTCTCGCCTGGATTGTCTTCTAAGTGTCTTCTGAGTCTCAGAAATCATCCCTCACCCAAAGAACTAAGGGGAGAAAATAACAGAACTTTTAGAATCTAGTGGAACTTTTTATATCTACCCCCACAATGACGTAAAGAAAGAAAATTATAATTAGTCCAACTCAGTCATTTTACAGGAAAGATGGGTCAGAAAAATTAAGTACTTTCCAGGGTTACACAGCTAAAAGCAGAGTCAGGCTTCCCTTGAATTCTTCTGCCTTATTAAATGTTCTCATTTGCTTAAACACAAAGGAAAAAGGCAATAAAAACAAAACAATTTCAGCCCAAGATGAAGTCATTTTCCAGCAACTGTTTCCATGCCAGCTCTACCTACTATTAGAAAGTGTTACCTATTAAAATATGATTATCAAAATGTATAGTTTTAAAGAATTGAAATTCTAATAGTTCACAAACAGTAGGCCAAGCACCTCATGGCTGCAGTCTTTACCAACAGTAGGAGCAATGCCGCACAGTGGATATTATTCTAACTAATAAATTTAACTTTCATTCACCCCAAACAAAGTAAAGACGACCTCATTTCCTACACTACCACGCGGAGGCTGTGACCTTTCAAACAAGTTGTTTCACACAGGTGCAGTTCATTCATGTCTTAGGAAAGGCTTTCTAAACATAGGCACATTCCTGTAGCTCCTCAATAAAAAAGGACGTGTTAATGAAAGTCAGAAAAAGTCTTGGGTCTAGATGGTCCCTTTTGTTTTGAAAAAACAACCCACACATGTGAACCAGAGGCTAAGACTTTAATTAGTAACTCCAAAGCCCCCACCAGAACTGGTGTCTTCAATGCAATTTAACCTGATTCATGAAATCTGAACATTTGTCCCTTGCCTAATCTGGCTGGGGGAGATACTACGTTATGTACTCCACAGGCTTACAAAGGACATAACTAGTAAGTAAAACCTAAAAATTTAATGTAACTATAGGATGCAACAAGAGAAAACGCCACAAATTATGACAAACCATGGATTTTCCAAGCTAGCACAAAGATTGTCAGAGATCTGAATTTCACACAGCGCTCCTCGATCAGCTTTTGTGGAAAATGTAAATTGCCGTCTGGATGAAGGTAAGTCAACGCCGGCACTAAATGCTGCCAACGATGTGGTGCTGGCCACACATCAAACCTGGGACCCTCACATGTCCACTCCATCCTTCCAACTGACTACACTGCAGACTGTCACTCACTGACCGAAGACTGCGACCTCAGGAACCTGAGCAACAGAAACGTTTTCATCCTAAGCATGGAGTTTAGTTTTATTTGATAGTACTCTGCAAGAGCACTTACTCCTTTTGAGTCTAGCCCGGCACTATTACAGACTCACACACCGTATGCAGCCACCTGGTGTAGGTGGTATCTCACTTAGGTAAGGGACGGAGCCTCAGAGTAACCTGCCTCTGGATCCGCTGTCCAAGGCCAGTGGGTTAAAAGCAGGGGCCTCAGGACAGGGTGATTCGTGATCCCAGTGAGCACAGACCTGTCTGACCCCACACTGCCTCCTAGGGGTGGCAGCGGATCAAGCCAGTTTCTTCTCTTTGGTGACTGGTGGGGCCACCACCGTGCAACCCAGCTGCAGAGGAGACAGTCCATCCACAGAAGGCAGCGGGACATGTACCCGCCAGGATTGTAAAAGCGTCCTCATGAGTTCACCGGCTACAATCTGCTCACGCGAACGCCTTATTTTTCCTTTATATTAGAGGAGCTGACTGAAAATGAAGCATGAAAAACAAGTTACACAGCATGGCCTCCACCTGGACCAGGTCGCGGTAAGATGCTGTGTCACCACAAGTTGCTTTTACCTGGTGACATGAAAACGTGCACTTGAATTTTCCTTACGTTAAGGTTTCCTACACTTGCCAGCAGACCCTGAGTCTATTCACAGGTATAACACGACTCATGGCACTAGATGATGGCAGCTGCTCTGAGCACAGCTCTTTTGCCTGTAAAAAGTTAAAATAAAATTGATAAAGCAAAGCACGGTCCCAGTAAGTTTCACACACGCCGCTGAGGCATTCACATTGCTATGTGATGTTTACCCTGACGACACAGATAAAGGAAGGGGTGGCCTGGCCGTGAGGCTACTTCGTCTGCCAAAATACCACCTTGTAGGCCAAGACGGGGCTGTGAGAGAAGCAGATCAAATGGAAAAAGTCAACCGATTTCATTTTCAGCTGTCGTCTTTCCAGATAGATGAAGTTAAATAGCAGAAATCAGGTTTACAAAACAGGCTGAGTTATAATGGAAACAGAATTACTGAAACCTGGGGCTGTGTAAAATGTTTTTTCATCATACCTTTTCTTCTGGAGAATGACCCTTAGACGGACAATCATGGCCCTACCTTGGGCCCTGCATTTTGCTTATTCTTTGTAATTTTAAAATTTTGATTAATTTCAAATTTCAGCAAAGTTGCAACAGTAAAAAAACCTCTCACATACCCTGAACCTAGACTCAGTTACACTCACTCCTCTGCTTTATCACCAGCATCTTCCCCACCCAGTCCCTGTGGGACCCATTTGAGTGGATTTCTTACATTCTCTTATAACCACAGTTAAATATGTTCTTTTAAAAACATTTAATTAAAAACAAGCTGTGTGCAAAGGCTGGGAGTGTGGCTCAGTGTCAGAGTTCCTGCTTAGCATGCAAGCCCTGGGTCTGATCCCCAGCACCAACCCTCCTACCTCCCAAACAATTCAAGCTATGTGCAAGGCACATTAGCTGGAAACAGAACGAAAAGCCCAAATCGCATAAACCATCAGTATTCTGTGGCTTCCCTAAGACAGGTTTACTGTCTTGGTCTTGAAGTGCTATAATAAACAGAATTACCCTAATCACCAGTGAATGACAAGGCTGCATGAACCAACCCTGCACTAGGATTGGAAATAAACCAACAGGAGTCCTACCTCCCCAGAGTGTCTTTTTTTTTTTTTTTTTAATATGGGTACCGGGAGTCGACCTCAGGACCTTGCGCTTGCCAGCAGGCGCTTGTGCCACTGAGCGATATCACTGGCCCTTTTTTTTCCTTTATGTAGGTACCGGGAGTCGAACTCAGGACCCCTCGCTTGCCAGGCAGGCACTTATGCCGCTGAGCTATATCACCAGCCCTCCAGAGTGTCTTTATACTTCTGAATGTAAGTAAATCTCATACTGGGAAAGGACAGTAAAACCATGTTCAGGAATGGGTTTGTTCAGGTTCCAAACAGTCTGACCATCTCGGAAGTGTACAGAGGAACAAAACCTTCGCCAGCCAGCAACACATCTGGATGGCACTGAGGTCCAGCACAGGGGACACGGATCTGAATTTAATTCAAGCAGGCTCAGCGCAGTGCAGACACTGTTTTGAAGACTAAATGCACCAAGTAAAGAAATGAATGAGTAACAAAAGAAAAGGGCATACACAGGGATGTGAGACTTAAGCTACAGCTGGTACAGTGGGGATACTTTTTTCTCAGGATTGTCACAAGGGTATTCCACAGAAGCCATGCCATACAAAATGGACTGTTGCATTTCTCTCTTGTCCTTTCTTCCCCCTCTTTTTGAAAATAGTTAAATAGGTACTTCTCACCATTTAAAAAGAATCAAACATAAACAGCTTGCAGGTGCGACTTCTCAATCATCGTATAATTGTCGAGCGAACATCTGACCCAGGGGAGAAGAGGCAGGCAGAGAACTGAACTGGTGCTGGGCACTCAGTCCTCACACTTTTACAAGTTACTAAACATCTGGAGACCTAGTTCTTTAAAAGTAGCAACTACTTTCCTTCCTGAGATTAAGGATACAGAAGAGTTTTAAATCAGAAAAAAATTATATGCATATAAAGAAACAGTTCCTGCTGCAGTTATTACTGCAGCTGGCACTGTGACTTTGCACTGTGAACTAGACAGGTTTTCTTGAGGCTGACCAGTGACATTCAGAATAGGAACAACCTGTTAACAAATGTAGAACACATGGTGACACCTGGGTTCCATCTTTTTGGGCTGGGGAGGGCCCTAGCCTCCTGAAAGGGAAACGACTTTGCCCAATTATTGGCCAACATTTCTTGCTGCCCACCACACACACAGTGCACACACACAGCGTGCGAGTGACAGTCCGCGGGGCACGGCAGGTCTCGCCAGTAGTCTGCACTGGGGCAGAAATTGTAAACGCCACATATACGCTTGGTTGTGATGGGTATCTGTTCCCCAAATTAGAGCATGGCCTCATTTATCCAACACAACCACATAACGGGTTATGTGAAATTTACTTTCTCAATCCATTCGCTCCATTCATTTTTATACTTAAAAGTCACTACTTTGTATTTAAAAGTCTGTGCAATCAAAACAGCAAATGACATTTATTCCATTAAATGCCAGGATGTTAAAAATGAAGTGTAGCCACTATGATAAGAATGTTTCTAAATTCCATGATATATTTCCATGTTTTAACAGTGTCACATGTGCCAATTATGTGCGATTTAGCCTTTGGCTGATAACTTATTTTCATTTTGAGCACAGTGGAAAGAGCACTGGCTTCAGGATTCAGGAAACTCGAGTTTGAATCCAACACATGTGACCTGGCCTGGTTCCTCACCTGGAATAGGAGGGGAGTTCAGGGGTACTTCATAACATGGAGCTGAGACCAATCTCAGAGCCCCCGACCCAAAACTTTCTGTAGGTTTTCCTTCCTTCTTGCTTTTGTGTTTGGATTCTTGCTGTTTGTCTTTTAGGAAGTAGCCTTTCCCTTTTGCCCATAACCAGCCACCTCCAAGCCTTTTTAAAAAATTTGTTGCTTCCAATATTCTTTAAATTAGACAACTAATCGTTGAAAAAATTTATCCAAAAATACATAGAGTGATTACACTGCGGCTGAGGGCCTAACCCCTCCTTCCATAATAAGCACAGGAATCACTGGTGAGATAAGAGCATTCTCTACAAGGTGTTATTTAAATCAAAAAGCAGCTGTATTATTTTGCTGTGCTATTTGGGGATCTCTTTACTTTCTGTTGGGCTGTACACTGCATCCGGAGTAGCTAAGGACTGTTTTTTTTTGTTGTTGTTTGTTTGTTTTTAATTTTAAAGAGAAGAAAAAACAAAACAAATCAAAAAAAGAACAAATTTTCAGAACAACATAATATGAGGGTAACAATGGTCAATGCATTACATATTATTATCTTTAAGTTAGTTATTCAGGATACCAGACATTAGCATTCAATTGAAGGACTGTTGTTTTGACTCACCTTGACATAACTGAGCCATTACTGGTTTTTCTGAGAGAGCTTAGCAAGTACAGTACATGAAGATCCAGAGGCGGTGAAGATTGGACAGTTTCACTAGAAAACATTCTTCTAAAGAAGCAACAATAGATGTCAATGGTTCCTCAGATTTTCAAGAATTATACCTGTCAAGGAGGAGACTTTGGACTTAACACCACAGGCAATGGGAAATGACGAAGGCACGTAAGTGGAGATGCCAGGTATTTCTGGTCTTTAAGACGATTAACATGGTAGTAACAGGAAAAAGAATAGGGGCCTATTCACCTGCTGAATGAAGCCTAAACATGGTGGCTGAGGAAAAGAACAGTACTATAAGGAACAGGAGAGGGGGAAACTGAGTCAGATATAGTTCTGAGGAGGGCATACCAATATATAAAGATAGTAGGGTAACTCAGGGAGTGAGGGAGGATGTGAGGTATTCAGGAGAATGCGGTCAATCAGATACATACTGAGGTTATAACTATGTATCTGTTAGTTCTGATGTGGTTCCTATTATTCATCATTTTCTTGGACCAGGTCACCAAGTCAAAATCATGCAAATACAAAAGAGAATAATGTTCAGTGCCTGCCACTGAATATGATGTCTAAGGTCACATCCCTAATTACCAATTCTCTCCCCACTGAGTTTGCTCTAGTTCCTATGTGAAAACTACCGCAACATCCTAGGATTCCTATGAAAAAGTATTTCTTGTGTGAACATGCTCAGGGAAGCTACAAGTCCTTTGATCGCCAAAACCAGCACAGATAATGATTTGCGAGGTCAGTGCCACTGACATTCCCTAGGTGTCCCCTGCTGTAAGTGCATCCCGTGGGCCACAAACTGTTCAGCAACTTCTTTGTTCAACCGCTTGTTGACAAGGCCTGAGTGCATACAAGATGGACATCACAGGTTCTCCACTCAGAAAACACTCGAACTCTTCCAGGTTAAACACGCAGGTAAAAGAAACCATAGTCAAATGTGGTAGTAAGAAACCCGCAACATTTCCCTTTTCGATACACACGCTACGACCTTTATGGACACAGTCACTTCCTTGTTTATGATGTCCTTAATTGAGTAATATTAAGCTATCAAAACTACTGCAATCAAGATCTGAATCGTGAAAAGACCCTACGCTGCGATTTCTTTAAAAGTTTTCACGCACCTGAAGAACATCCAACGTCTGTCCTCTGGCTAAGACAGGTCACTGTCGACAGGCCCAACTCAATTTCACTGCTCGTGAAAAGACTGTCCATGAAAAATACTTCATTCCAGCCATTAGTGTCACAGGTCATATGCCTTTTGGGACTCTCTGTACCGTATCTTCCAGGTAAACCTCCATCCAACTCGCACGTTTTCCCTCCGCTGAGTGGGGCTGTCACGATCGTGTACCACACGGTTGCCAAAAACTATTCATTTTTCCAAGAGGAAATGTGGAGTTATTTCAAAGCATTCTAATTTCATGGACAAGTACATTCCACGACAGTAAAACAGGCTGCTTAACAAAAGGAGGAAACGTGCTAACAAAGCAGGTCCCCTGCCAGAGGGGCGCTCCTGGGGTCAGGTTATCCGGCTGCAAACCGGTGCAGAAGGACAAGCGCAGGGCGCGCGCCGCCGAGGGCGAGGGGACCGCGCCGGTCCTGTCCCCCGAGCCCTCTTTCCGCCAAGCGGGACGCAGGTATTTTCTCCAAACCGCGTTCCCGTCAGTCTCCCGTTGATTTTTTTTTTTTTTTTTTTTTTTTGACTTTCTATTTTCAACGGCGGCCCAAGGAAACGGCAGCCAGACTCGACTCCAATGTACACACAGCCTCGGGTTTCACCCCGTCACCTGCTGGCTCCCGAACAAGACTCCTCTTTGTGAAACGCACAGCGCTCATTTGAAACAAGTTTCCAGAGCAAACACTTCGATAAAAGGTTTCAGAAGTCACAGACTCTGGTTGTGAAAACAAATTCCACACAGAGCCGGGTTTAGACGGACGCACATGAACGTGAAAACGCCAGCCTTTAAAACCGGGGCCGGAGAAGAGCGAAAGGGAAAAGACGTCGCCCTTCTCGGAGAAACCCAGAGGCCACCTCTCGCGCAGCTGCGAGCGGGCGTCGCGGGCCCCGGGCGCCCTCGCCCCGCCCCGGGACCCCGCACCACGCGCGGCCGCGAGGGGGCGCCCGGGCTGCGGGCAGGAGCCGAGGCCGAACGGAGCGCCGCGGCCGGGAGCGAGGTCCCCGGCACAGCACGTCCCCGGGCCGGGGCAGGCGCCTCCGCACGGCCTCGCCGCGCTCCTGCAGCAGCCTCGCGCCTCCTCCCGGCGCGGCGGCGTCGCGGCCGCAGCAGCGCTCCAGCCCGCGTCCGTGCCCCGCTTCCCCGCGGGCGCCCCGGCCCGCCGGCCCCGGGTCCCACCTGCGGCCGCGGGGCGGAGCGCGGCCTGCACCCCGGAGCCGGGGGCGAGGCGGGCGCACAGCGGGCTCCCCGCGGCCACCCTCGCCCACCGTTTCCCGAGGGGACCCCGGCGGGGCGGGGACTGCGGGGCCGAGCGCACGCGGGGTCCCGCCCGGCAGGCAGGGGTCGCCCCGCTCGGGTGCCGCGGCGATGCTCACCCAAGCAGGCCTGCAGGCCCGCGGCGCCCTGCGTCCCCGGCGTCGCCTCCGTCCTCCGCTCCCCGCGCTCCGGGCGCCTCGTCCGGGCCCCTGCAGTCCCCCGCCCCTGCACCCCCTCTCCAGATCCTCCGGGGCAGGCAGAAAAACCCGTCTCCGCTCAGCGCCCGGAGCCCGCCCGGGGCCGGCGAGCTTCACAAGTAACCAGAGCCCGCAGGAAAAAAAAAAAAAAAAGTAACCGTTTCGCTTCCTGCGGATCCCGGCCCCGCTCGGCTCCCGCTCCCGGCCGCAGGAGGGGCCCGCCGGGCCAGACCTCGCCGCCGCCTGCTTTCCAGGAACTGTCACCGCGGGCCGTGCCCCTGGCAGGTGTCCACAAGGTCCCGCCTGCTCGCTGTTCCTGAGGAAGCCACCAGCCGCCTGGCCCGCCTCGGAGCTCGAGCGCCGCCCCCCGTCGGCCGCTGCGCCCCGGTGCCCGAGGGCTGGGGCGGGGGCACGCGAACCCCCGGCCGCAGGTGCTCGCCGGGCCGCAGGCCGGGGAGATGTGCGAGGTGCCCACTGCAGTCACCTCCACCCCGCCCGCCACAGAGTCAGCAAATGGCCGGTGGAGCCAAGTTCTCACTCGGAAGGGCTCATTAACATATGAATTCTCCCCTCAAGACCTCCTCGCTTTTAGGAGCGACTGCTGCTGCTTAGGGCAGGAGATTTATGTTCATCCGTAAATAACAGCAAAAGTAAAGGAGATGATAGGTCACTCGATGTACGTACTCGAGTACGCCGGTAAGGGTTTCCACAAACAGGCTGAGTGAACGTCATTATTCAAACACAGGAAAATACCCCGCACAGGTTCAGGCTAATCTCGCTTCTGAGCTATTTATAGGTGACTAAGAGAAAGTAGAACTTGGCTCACTTGTCTGCAGAAAAGACCAAGAGAATCCAAAAACAGGACCACAAAGCAAGCCCAGCAAGAAACGATAGAGCAGTAACAAGCAGAGGTCTGATGTGAACTACAAATCTGAGTTTCTGACAGCCTCATCACCAGGCGATAGGATGCCAAAGAGGGGAGGGGGATGTATTTAAAACGTAGTCAGCTTCTGAAGTGCTGTCAAATAAAAGTTACTTAAAATGACCACCAATTTCTTGGGTATTCGACTTTTTAAAAAATCCTGTACCATCAGGATTCCTTGGGAGTGACTTGCAACATACACATTTCTACAGTATACAACTGAACAATAGTCTATTGTGATTGATTTAAAAATACACAAATAAGCTGCCAAAAATAGATCAGTCAAGTAAATAGCTTTGTGGTCCATTCTGTTCTCTGCTGCAAAGCAAGGCAGATGAGAAATGGAATTTTTAAAAAAGTTTTTAAAGTGGCAGAGACCAAAAAGTTGTGGCTCTACTGTTAGAATAGGTTCGAAACACTGATTCAGACAACACGATTTGTAATTCAAATAAACTCTTTATCAGCCAAATGCATTCCAGTTTTCAAGATGATTCTCCGAAAATTCTAACAGAACTCGACTGGCCTCAGGGTATGGAGATTTGTGGGAAGACTTCAAAGGTTACCATTTTCCCCTGTGGATCTGTGAAATTAACCATGAATACCTGGGTCAGATTTCCTTTTCCCTATTTCATTCTGCTGGGGCTTCTTCAGGGAACACTTCAGCTAACAGTATCTGCCCGAGAAGTGTGCAAACGATTACTGATTTCAATCAAGCCATAAACTGGCCTATCATTAAGATAGAAGGCCTATCGGCAGGTGAATGCATCCGCTCAGGTTGAGCTTGTTTGGGGTAATTATTAAAGGAGAGCTTCACATTTTTTGAGACCACAAAAGATGCCCAACTACAAACCAGAGCGACACTTCTCAGTACAGTACTAACTAGGAGCCGCTGTGCAATTGTTTCCTCCATGGTGGTTACTTGTAAATTCTGCCTGCCACCTTTTCTGTCAGCTTGCTTGTCTATTATAAGTGTTCTTACTGATGAAACAGTTTGGAGACAGTCAAAGCTTCCTATTAACTTTCAATATGAATGCAACAGACTTTGGTCTGGTCTGAAAAGCATCATCGCTATTGTCAAGGGGGAGTTTATGCAGAAGGCGGAGCCAGACCCCCCACCTGCGTCCTTTTGTTTCAGCCAGGTGACATATGCACTGCTTGCAGATAAGGCGCTGAGAGAGGAAACACAGAAATTCTCAGGGCTTCAATTCCTCCACCCAGGTCCCTACTGTCACCTCCATGGAAAGCCTCCTTCTCCAGCGCCCCAACCCAAATTATCACCCCTTCTTCCCTCTATTTGCAGCATTCCTCTGCAGACCACTTAGCCTTGCCTGCCTTGTGTGTTTATTCATCGGTTTGTTGTCTCCTCCCCGAAGTCGGGGGCTCTGGGGGTTCACTACTGTGTAAGACCTTGCACCACGCCTGGCACACAGCAGGCGAGTGCGATAAACACGAGTGAAGTGAATGAATGGTTCTCCTGAGTTATTCTCCTCAGGTCCTCACAGGCATAGCACACCCCTACAAAATGTGCTGAACTACACTGTCCTTAGGAAGGAGACTAGACTGAAAAAGCAGAAATATGCCAAGGGCAGAGACATAAAGAGGTCATATTTTGTTTGTCAAGTGCCAGCCAGCTATACGGTCTGCAGGAGAGATAAAGTACAAGGCTATAAAGGAAACCTAGTGGTAACCCCTGGTCCTCCTGTGCCCTGTATACACTGACCTTGCGGTCATTTCTACACCTTACCTCTGGCTTTGCATTTGTTAAACAGATCTCCTTTTCAGTTTTAAGGCTAAGAGTTGCTCTTGGTCACAAACATTTGCAAGGGTTTATAAGCAAACGCCAGCAATCTAGAGATTGTATTTAGGTGATTAGATGTCTTTGAATTTCTTAATAGAGAGATCAAAGGCTCCAATATTCATCATGACATCTTGCTCACCTAAACTGGAGGAGGCAGCTGGCAAATGTAATAATAAGGATGGTGACAGTTTTAGTCTTCAGTGAGGGCATCGTCTAGGACAGCAGTTAGGTTATTTGGACAATGTACAGACAGATAACTCAAAGAATCAAGCTGGGCATGATGGCACACACCTGTGATCCCAGCACTGATGAGGCTGAGGCAGGAGGATCACTGTGAGTTCAAGGCCAGCCTGGGCTACCAAGTGAGTTCAAGGCCAGCCTGAACAATATAGTGAGACCCTGTCTCAAAAAACAAAAAACAAAACAAAAAAGACCCCCAAAAATGTTATCATTGCAAGTTTATAAAATGTCTTACTTTCTGATTGATTTTAAACATTTCTATTATGTCTCAGATTGAACAGTGTACCCTGGTGGGTCCCTGAACATCTGCAAACTCTAGTTACCATGAGCTGAGTCTGTAGCATCCCCAGGGTAGGACCCAAGGCAGATATCATGCTCTTCCTAGAGTTAAAAGGCATTATGGAGTTTTATAATAGGTTGCAGTTTCCCTGGGTCTCCAATTATGTTCGTTCCCCTTTGATTAAAGCAATGTGATTAGAGACCACTGGTTCCTGAACATTTTCTGTACCCGATCCCCTTAGCTGTCTCCCCCAGGTCTCTAGCCCTCCCTCCCTCTCCCACCCAGCTCCTCCTCCAGTGAGCGAAGTTCTCACTTCAAAGTACCCTGGCTGCCCTGGGTCTGGGGGACACACTGCCTATTCAGTTACCAGCTCTGACACTGCACTTCTCTGCAGTGCTTTTTGTCTCTAAAAATGGAGTTGGGTTAGTCAATGCCAAACTGTTGAGGAGGGGACACAGTCCACTTCCAACTACAATAGGACCTTCAAGTCTGGAGCGGTGGTGCACACCGGTAATCTCAGCTACTTGGGGGGCGTGGTGAGGCTGGACGGTGACCTCAGCAACTTAGCAAACTCCTGTGTCAAAATAAACAAAAGGTCAGTCAACTAATTTGAAGTTCGATGTTTCAGTGCTACTATTTAAAGGAATCTTGCCAGGTATGGTGGTCCACGCTTGTAATTCCAGCACCCTGGGAGGCTGAGGCAGGAGGTGCAAAAGTTCTGGCTTAGCCTGGAACTCAGCAACTTATGGATACCATGTTTTAAAATAAAAAATGGCTGGGGATGCAGCTCAATGTGAAGGCCCTGGCCTCAATCCCATTACCATGGGTAAAAGGGGGGGCATCAAATTTATTGTTTTAGGGTGTGTGTGTGCCTACACATGTGCACATGGGTTTGTAAGATCCATTATGAATGCAACCAAATTGGCTAACATGAAATCTCTTTAGAAAGCTGATTTCTAAATCACACTCTACCCACCTGCAAAACAATCCCCCCAAATCCTCTGTTCTCAGGCTGCTCCCAGGAGCACCAATCCTGAGTGAGAGAGACCTACACACCCTCCTTCTTGTCTGTACTCAGTTACCAGATCACTGTCTCTAGTCCCTCCTACTTGGGAGGCTGAGGCAGGAGAATAATTTGAACCCAGTGGTTCAAGCCCAACATGCTGAGAAAAAGTTTCCACTGCTTCTCAATCCCTCCTCTTCACCCCAGGACATCACAGCCACCACAGCTGCAGTCATTGTCCTCCACTTGACACCACACATCGGATTATGCCATCCTCCCACATCACAACTCTTCTTCAGGGTTGTTCTGACACCTCTGTGGGATAAAATTAAAGTTCTTTGCAAAGAAGCCCCTGCATTTCCAGCCCCTGCCGATCCCTGGTCACACCTTACTTTCGACTCTAGAGCTGCTAGTCTCCAACCTTATTATGCTGTTTTATGACCTGTGGCCTCCTGCTGCTATTTCTTCTGCTTGGGGATGTTTAGCCACTTGCTCACTCGTATTAACCTTGCTCTCTTTTTGAATGTTACCAGCCCACGTTTGCTGTACAAGGGGGCTCATTCAGCTTGGGGATTTGAATTCTCGCATTTTTACTCCCTCCCTTCTCCATCTTTCCCCACTCTTCTCACCTCTACCAAGACGACTTCCCTGTTTCTTAACATGGCTCTTTCCTTTGCTCTTTAAATTGTTTATATTTTGGGTCTCTCACTTCAGAGCTACTACAGATATTTAACTTTTTGGTGACTAACGTACTGCACTTAAGTGTTCTGGTCTCAAGATCCGCCCATTTTCTCTATGGCTCTGGCTGATCCGTACTCTGCAGTGTATACATGGCACGTTTTCTCTGTCCACCCCTCCGTGGGTGGCATACAGGCCACTTCCACGATGTAGCTACTGTGACCCCTGCTGCCATGAACTCAGGTGTGCCCCTGTCACTGTGTTAGGATGATGCTAGCTCCTCTGGGAAGATTCCCTGGAGAGGTGGAGCTGGCCACCTCTCACTCTCAGACTTAGCCCGGGATGGGACCAGGGACTGTTCCCGCAGGCTCCTGCGCTGCTCCCGAACTCTCCCCTGACCTGTCCCCGGGTCGCCCCACCCCCCCGGCCAGTCCCCACAGCGTTACTGCCTGTGTTCTTTCTTCTCTCAGCAGCGCTATGAACCGGAGTGATGGGATTCTCCCGCTAGGGGCACACCTGTGAACAAACCCAGCGCCTCAAGCTTCCTCATCAGCATGGACACCAGCAGTGGCACGGGATATTAACGAAGGAAGTGTAGTTTTTAGAAACACACCTGCAGCTGCTTGATGCCTTTGGACACATGGTGTGACCTCGCTGTCTTTGATGATGCGTTGAGTAAGAAGGCGATGGTGCAGCGAGGGCCTCTGCAGTAGTGGATGCTAGGCTTTGTGCTAACTTTGTACATGTCCCTTTAAAAACACAAGGTAGATCCTGTTTTCCCCACTTTCTCACATCGGTTTTTATTAGTGCACGCTGGTCATACAGATTACTGGGTTTCATTTTGGCAGATTCCCACACGCATGTAACACACATGCATCCTCATCCCCTCTGCCTGCCCTCTCTGCCCCCCATTTTACAAATGAGAAGTCTACTATCCAAAGATGTCAGCTAATAAGCCAGGATCAGATCTGGGTCTAACAGCACAGCCAATGTACTCTTTTCTGTTTTGTTTCTCCTACTTACTCTTTTTTCTTTTTTTTCTTTGAGATAGGGTCTCACTATGTAGCCCAGGCTGGCCTTGAACTCACTATGAACCCCAGGCTGGCCTCAAACTCACAGTTATCCTCCTGCCTCGGCCTCCAAAGTGCTGGGATTACTGGTGTGCGCCACCACACCCAGCTCCTATATACTCTTGAGCTACTGTTTGTTTTTAAAGATGAGCTTCGAATAAATAGCTAAATAAAATGTTTTGTTTCCCTTAGCTTTCTTGTCACAACATCACTGGAATGTAGGTGAATAATCTAAAAATTTTAATGCCACAATCTTCAGCCAGAAATGAACCAATGATTGTCCATCTTGCTTAGGGCGCCTCAGTGATGTTATATCGACTTTGCTGGTTTGTAGAATCACAGATTTATGCAGCCAGAGGCAAAAATGTAAGGGCCCCCCCAAAGCCCCCTTACCCTGGAGAAATTCAGACAAGTGAGACCCTGAGTTTTCTGAAGCAGTTCACTGTGCCATTTCCATTTCTACAGATACAAAAATCACTTTATTGTCCAAATACAACAAAATGGGACTGTATTGGAGATCTATATATCACAGTTGCTCTGTTGCCTATTGTTGCGACCAGTGTCAGTGGGTACTAACCTCTTACTCAAGGAAGGTTCTCACCCAGTCTCGGATGCGGTCAGCAGCCTATCCATCCCTTCCCCATGGAACCCGAAGGCACACTGTGCTGCCCAGGGGGCCCACCCTGTGGCTGGCTCAGGGCAGAGTTTTTGTGCAACCCACCCCCCGACCACACCTCACCTGACCTCTGGAAGGCAGACGGCACTCAGGTAACGTGGCAATAAATGAACGCATCGGATAAAACAGATTACAGCTCAACTCACAGGACATAATACCTTTTTGCTTTTTAAAAAACTATAATCTTTCAGTTCAGTTGCAACAAATGAAAAAAAAAAAGGCATTAACATTAATAATCTGTCTGGCAGCACTTCTGGCCAATTCACCCAAGATGCCTTCCAACAACAATGGACTGCAGATGAGGTCAAACACCTCGAGACTGCGGGGACGCGCTGCACGTGGGTTTGCGGAGACCGTCTGCTTCCTTATGGAGGGGAACATTTTTACTTAACACCAGCTCCTACTTCAGCCTAATCCTGCTGCACTGTTCTTCGTAACAGAGCAGATCATGCTTCCATTTCTTAAGTTTTTCGTTTCTCTCCAGGAATCTCTAACACGCTTCTCCTTTAATTTTCCCTTTCCCCCCTGTGGTGCTAAGGATGGAATCCAGGGCCTCACACAAGATAGGCAAGCGCTCCACAACTGCGCTTCCCCATCAGCCTCTACCTTTTAGAAAAACGTTATTTGGGAGGTGGAAGCAATTTAGTGAGGACTCAAAGTATTATTATTACTATTATTTTTGCTAAGCCTCACCCCTAGTCCTTTCTGCTTTATTTTTGAGACAGGGTATGGCAAAGTTGTCCAGGCTGGCCTCGAACTTGCAATCCTCCTGCCTCTCTGCCTCTGAGTAGCTGGACTTACAGCGTGCACCACTATGCCCGGCCGCTGGTAGTACTATTTAGGAAATACTTTTGTGGGAGATTTAGAATCTGAGAAGTCAAAGTTGTTTAAAGAATCCAACAATATGGTTTAACAAACTTTACAAACAGAGCCATCACTCAATAAAAGAGGAGTCCAAAATGCTGCCCAAGCAGCTTGCAGAAGCACTTTCCAAAAACCTTTAATATGCCTTTCCCTACCATGCGACTGATTCCTAAGAACGCTTTTCGTGAAGTCAGCACTTTTTAATACCGTCATGCAAATTAAAATCTACAGAAAAATGCCTGTTTCTAATGCAGAATAAACATGATGATCATATACATATACGTAAATATACATAAATATTTCGTATTCTTGAAAGCCTATCATGGGGACATCTAGGCATTATGATGCTGGTGCTAGACAGTAACGAATTTAATTTACAATGGAATTTTGAGAGGAAAAAATTTAAGGGGACCACTAGTGCCTTATCAGGACCGCAAACTTTCTGTGCACCCCCAAGCTAAATATTTCCTATCACCATCAGCACTGCTAGGAACAACAGGAGAATGTGGCCTGGGGCCCCTAGAAGCCTGCTGACAGAGGGGCAGCTTATGGCGCTCACTGGGTAGCAGCCCCTCCTGGGGGCAGCTCTTGTCTGGAGTAGTGGAGGAACCAAAGTTAATGTACAGAATGGCCTGGGAATGAATGGATATTTATAGTTCTCTAAAATTTTTTAGGTGGTTTTATGTCTTAGTTCTTTTTTTTTTTTTTTTTTGTGGGTACCGGGGGTTGACCTCAGGACCTCGCACGCCAGCAGGCGCCTGTGCCACTGAGTGATATCACCGGCCCTTTTTTCATACGTGGGTTCCAGGAGTCGAACTCAGGACCTCGCACTTGCCAGGCAGGCGCTTACACCGCTGAGCCATCTTACTGGCCCATATGTCTTAGTTCTTAAAGGGGACTACAGGACCTGCTTAACCAGAGTACTTATTGGGCATGAGTTTTAAAAAGTTATTTGCTTCTCTGCTCCTTTCTACTTCTAACAACCGAGAGCCCACACTTTACACTGGAATGTATTTTTAAGGCAGATGGGGAAAAAGAAACGCATCTCAGATGTCTTTTTCTCTATTTCTTTCCTTCCCTGTAAGGTTTTTCCTTATGGAGCTTTCAGTTTTAGATTTCCATAAACCCCTAATGCAAAACAGGCTGAGAAGAGTACCGAATATAACAAAGCACACAAAGCACATGTTGCTTTGCTTTGCTTTTTCTGAGGAGGAAAACACCAGCTTATAAAAAGAGTATGCAAACTTAGCAGTTAAACTGAAATTAAAGATGTTTTAAGAGTTTCTTCACCCGGGCCGGTGAGATGGCTCAGCGGTGTAAGCGCCTGCCTTGCAAGCGCGAGGGCCCGAGTTCGACTCCCGGAACCCACATACGAAAAAGGGGCCGGTGATATCGCTCAGCGGCACGGGCGCCTACTGGCGCGCGAGGTCCTGAGGTCGACCCCCCGGTACCCACAAAAAAAAAAAAAAAAAAGAGTTTCTTCACCCTAGTCTTGGCCATCTTGTAATATTTTAAGATATAAATGGAAACATATGATTATGATAAACTCTGATTCTATTTAAAAGTAAACAGGAGGTGTTAAATTCATGGATAATAGTTGACTAAATTAATTTTGACTTATGGGGCAATCTGAATATTTTCACTGGGGCCAAAGACAAGAGACACAATAAAAAATTAACGTGAAGCGTTTCACTGTGAAATCAACACTAGTACACTCTGAGCCCTGGATTAGCAGCTTATAGCTGGACTCCTGAAGACTTGTGTAAATTATTAGAAAATTTTACAGCTCAGTTCAGCTGTCAAAGGGAAGTATCTTCTGGCCACAGTCACACCTGTTACTCATCTGTAAAATCCTGCGCTTAGTTCCCCCCACCTGGGACAAGCACGTCCCGGCGCCCTCACACGTGTTTCACACAGGGGATAGATTCTTACGACCGTTGGGTAGTAAAGAAAGTAAGATACCTGGAAATCCCTGGAATCGCCCCAAAATAGACTATCACGATTAGTTACTTTTCTCTTGTTGCTGAGATAAAATACGCAACGCCCAAAGTTAAAGGAGGAAAGGTTTACTTGGCTCAGTTTGTGGAGGTTTCAGTCCATAATTAGCTGGCTCTAAGGCAGGGTGGCGTCACAGGGGAGAAACAGTTCATGGCGGGCAGAAGGTAGCAAAGCAACAAGGGTCGACCACAGCTCTTTCTATCCCTTACATCTCATCCAGGCTACGCAGGGCAGGTAGCGCTCACACTCTTAATCCTAGAGCCCTGGATCCTAGCACTGCACCATGAATCAATCCCAGGGTCACACACTCTAGATCCAGCCACCTCTGAAAAAGCCCTACCTGTGACCATGTGGGGCTTTGGGGGACATCTAGACACAAGCCATAACAACAACACAGATCTTTAAGTAAAGCTGCCATACAGAGCCACCACAAGATGGTCTCAGCCCTTCAGAGTAAAGGGCATGCGCGCACACAGGCACACGAGCACTCATTCTTTGCCTGTTTAAGGAAAATGTAGCAGAAATTACAAAAGCTTGTTTTTCTTCTGGGTCTTACAGTCATAGAAAGTGTAAAGGCACAAAAACAATCCACACTGTGATATTCCCAGCTGCTAGGGTGGTTCTCAGCTGTGGGGACCCCTGGTTTACCCCTACACCTGTCTCCCACCCTAATTCAACTCACTTAATAGCGAGGTGAATGCTAGGTCGGTGGGGCTTGAGGTTTCTTCAGCCTCAGAAGTCCCTCCCAAGGGTCCTCCCACCAGGAAGCCACCTATAATCAAGAGGAGCTGCTGGTGGTGGTGGTTATTTAACGATGTACAAAGGGGATTTTAGGGAAAAAGAAGTTTGAGAGAAAATATAGTTTAAATTCTGAGTCTATAGCAAAAAAACAGGATAAAAACTCCACTTGCTCAGTCACCTGTGGATTTTAGGAGTGATAAATGATAAATGGCCAAGGGACATCCACTCTGTTGATGGCTTAATCCCCGCCACACACACACACTGGAGATCAACTCAGAGCCTCCTGCTTGCTGGGCACATGCTCTGCCACTGAGCTGCCACCAGTGTTGATGCTTTTCAGGGACTGAGGTGTGAAGAGAAGCAAGGGTGGAGGAAAAGTCTACATCATGAAATCCGAGGACACCTACAGCGGTGGGGAGTTGCAAGTTGGAAGCGGGCCGAGGAGCTTGCAGGCGTGGTTCCTGGACGCAGTTCCTGGGCTCTCAGCCAACAAAGGCAACTTCTCATTCAGGGAAATGTGGGGGCAGAGAGCAGGACGCCACTCAGCCGCAATTCCAGGTGGTGACTGGGAACCAAAGGGTACCCGCCTTTGAACAAGCATTTAGTGGGCAGCAAATGTGAATGCGACGGGGTCACTGTGGAGGGGCCTCTTCCAATGGGGGGCCCAGGGAGCCACTGGGGTGCACAGAGGTTCCCTGGAAACGCTGCATGGGGCTGGTGTGTGGGCACTCTGTGGCTGTGGTCAGGGCCGCCAGGGCACTGAAAGGGGAAGGGGATGGGGAGGGGGACGCATCTTGGGCAATGCAAGAGCCACAGCGCAGCCAAGCCTCGGAGCTGCACCGCAACTCAGAGCTAGAAATCTCTCCAAACTCAAAGTAGCGCTGTCCCTCGGTTCTTTCTCCGCCTCTTTCTAGTTAACGTTTTAAATTGCTCTCGTCGTGGCTGAGTGGACTCTATGGCTCCTCAGTCTGTGAAGTTAAAAAAGGCCAGTTCATAGCTCTGGGGTTAGAATCCAACGTGACCGCAAAGGGTCCACTCTCGGACATATCCATGTGGACAGATGAGTGTGTGTGTGTGTGTGTGTTTTGTGGGCTGGAGGCCAGCGATTCAGTGAAGGTGGAATTTTTTGTCATGCACAGATATTCTAAAAAAGTCTACTAAAGAGATTAAAAAATTCTATTTATAGCTCTGTGTGCTGGTTTGCACCTATAGTTCTAGCTACTTGGGAGGCTGAGGCAGAAAGAGCTCTTCAGCCCCAGGGTTCTGGCCCAGTCTGGGAAACATAGCAAGACCTCATTTCTTAAAAGCAAAACCTTTTTGTTTTGTACAGTGTTTGTACAATGGGCCAATAGTATTTCCTACTAGATATTATGGGGGTGAATTAGGTTATTTTTTATTAATGGCACTCAAACAGAAATTGATGCTAAGCTTGGTTGGCAATATAAGAATCACCTGAATATCTACTGAAATGTATGGGTTTAATTTTTAAATCGTGCCTATGACTTGTAACAGAGTTTAGGAACTACTGGTCTACCAACAGCACACACTTTAGTTACCTGCTGCCCTTAGAAAGTGGAACATTTGTAGAATAAGATCAAAGGGCTACCTGGGGTTGGTGAATGCCAAATTCTACCAGGACACACGTAGGTGAGGGAATCTCGGAGCTCTTTCAGGAGGAACTCTGAAATGGTAACTGTGGCTGAAGGGCCCTGACCGCCCTTAGCTAAGATGTCTTTCTCTTTAAACACACTAGCTGGAACCCGTCTTTGGTGTGCCCTGGGGAACCACTTTGAATTCACAAAATCTGAAAACGATGGCTTCTCAAAGATGTTTGCAGAAGGCGTTAAGCAAAACATGAAATGGAAAATTTAGACTGTGAAGCCACTTCATCATCTGATATCTAAACCCACCATGGGGGCGCACACAATGCTTGATTTTAATTATGCATAGATTCTGCAATTTCAACACATTTCTGGGGCATAAGCTCCATTTTGCGAAGCTTTTGAGGGCACGCTGGCCCAGGGCTGCGAATGAGCTGCTGTCCCGCCGGACTGCGGTGTGGCATGGGAAGGCCGCCGGCTGCTGCTGTCTTCCGACTTCTGAGTGTCCCTCGTGTCCCAACACATGGCCACAGCAGGCAGATCACATGCATTTAGGGGACAGGATACACTTGCTGAAAACACTAAGTACATGAAGTTATAGACAAAGCAGAGAAACTATAAAACACACGAGCTTACAGACAAAAGCTGGGGCGAGGTTTGGATCTTTCTGCACTGCACACCTCCTCGCTCACCGGGACAGTACTGTCTTAGCCAGAAAGGTGTCCCACAGCTTGCTTTCTGCCCCAAATGACCGCTGACATATGATTCAATCTGCTTGCAATTATATCTCTTGCCTTTCTGTTATAATCTTTTCCCCTTCTTCTTGAGCCAGTTCTGTAGCTCTTCTTCTGCTCAGTGTTCTGATTTCTTTTACTGCGTGGAATAACTTTTCTAAAGCTATTATTATCATATTACTGTAAAGAAGGATCCGGAAGAACTAACCTCAAATCCCCACCACACCATCAATGAAGGTCGCCTTGCATGAGCAGGCTCTCCAGCTTACGTGACACTGACTGACACTCCCGAAGCCAAAGCATCTGTGTTGATTCAATACAGAGAAACAGGAGGTGGTTATGGCCAGTCATGTGACAGGCGAGACAGAAGCTTATCGCTGGCTTCCATCTCATTATTGACAGTATTAATTTTTCCTCATTAGCCAGAGGATAAGGTAAATATGTATGGGAAGACACACAGTAGAATAAGATTACAACTCCCATTCCTGTGTGATTGTTATCAGGATAGGAAATGCTGTGATGTCAATCTCACTGGAATTAATCCATCAATTTGTCGCTTTGGAATTCGACAAAAGTTAGCTGTATAAACACAGGACAGTGAAAGTGTATTTTAATGGTAATAGAGATACCACTTTTACACTTTTAGAAACTCATGAAGAGATAACCCCTCTTGTATAATAGTTACAGTGGAAAATGAAAAGTATGGCGAATGTGGCTCTGAACAGGAAAGGGGGGAGGGTGGAATGTGGGCCCTAGACTAAGCATTTTTATAAAGGATCCTCCGTCTCATACTGCTGCTTTAGGGCACCATGAACTTTATTATATTGCAATAATCTTAGCACAGCATACTTTCCTAGCAGAATATCCTGTACCATTACCTTAAACTTTTTTGGCTTAAAAATGCAGGTATGCCTGAACATTATGTATAAGGTAATTCCCACAAATGAGCTACTGTTTGGAAAAAAAAAAAAAACGCAAGTGGTAATAAATCTGTAAATCCCTACTGCAGCTCTCAGGACAAGCTTTATTGGTCTGGGCTCAACAGTTTCATACATAGGCACATAACATCTACCAAATTAGAAATTCATCAACAGAACTCACGGATAAAGGCGTGTTTCATAAGTGGCTTTACTCTAGAAGTTCAGAACAAAAAGAAAAATTTGTTTTCAGGGAAACTTGCAGAAAATGTCTCAGAATCACCCAGCTTCAAACCCAGATGGGCAGGGAGGGCCCAGCAGAGTGGGAAGGAAGGGGAAATATAGGTGTGGCAGCATCGGGGTCCCAGAGGTTGGGGACCCCCTTTCTGTTTCTGTCTGGAAGATCTTTCTTTCCCTCTAGAGCTTACTTGCAGAACGGAGATGATCTCTAAGGTCTCCAGGGTGGGAAACCCTGCGAGACTCTGGATGCTTCCATCTGGATAACCTAGGGACAGACGTCGCTGTCTACACCAGGAGCAACTGCACTGGCTCCTCCGGAGGGCTAGAGCTGTGGGTCTGCGGGGACGCGGCCGGGGCCTCGCTGCCTCCCCAGGTCCGACTGTGGTCTGCCCCAGGAGGAAAGGCCCAAGGCTCTAACCCCACATTCCCACCTCATCGGTGGCTCCTCCACCTGGAATGGAAAGTTCTATTTTGGGAAACTCTCCAGAGATGCATTTAGGCTGGAAAGCACACTGGGACATGAAACATGAACATGCTCAAAGAGCTGTTGAAAAAGGAAAACGAGGGGCCAGTGGGGTGGCTCAGCAGGCATAGGCACCTGCTTGGCAAGCGCGAGGGCCCGAGTTCGACTCCCGGAAACCACATACGAAAAAGGGGCCGGTGATATCGCTCAGCGGTATGGGTGCCTGCTGGCACATGAGGTCCTGAGGTCGACCCCGGTGCCCACAAAAAAAAAAAAAAAGAAGAAGAAAAAGGAAGAGGAAACCCTTCACTTAGAGCATACCCTGGAATGACGTCCCAAAGGACCTTCAATATCAAAAAGAGCATTCCACGTTCTCCGTCACATTCCGTTCACCCTCCTCGCTAGGTGTGTGTTTGCTGTCCGTGACCTCTGTCGGGCTGGAAGACACGGAGGACCCAGGGTGCTGTGCTCAGTACTGCATCAGAGGACTAGCTTAGCAGTGGTCACCTAGCAGGCACTGGACAAAGGTTTGTTGAGTGACTGAATGATGAATCTACAGATTTCTGAGAATATCTAAGATGTGAAATACTCAGGGCTTTAAGATGTCAATTTAAAAAAGACTACCACTTATTTTCCTGTTCTACCAATGGCCTTCAGAAAGAAGTCACTCACGCCATTTGATCTGAAGGATAATCAATGTCTGTTTTGCTTGTTTGTTTGAAACAGGGTCTGTGTAGCCCAAGCTGGCCTCTAACTCTCAATCTCGCTGCCTCAGCCTCCTAAGTACTGGGATTTACAGGGGTGTGGCACCAAGTCTAGCTCAACAAAGATCATTTTAAAGAAAAAATACAACATTTTCTTGAAAAAGAGCTTAATTTACTTTTTGTTCCTGGCATAACTGTTTCATGGGTAATATAAACGTCATTTCCCCCGCACGTCTATTGAGATGGGAGATTGGAAGGTTTGCATCTTTACCAAAAAGGAGCCCACCTGTGTCTGATCCTGCAGGAGTGTGGCCCCCAAGGACACCGTCCTGCCCCGTTAAGAGGTGTGACCAAAACACCAACCCTGCTTACCTGCAAAGCCTCTCCCCATTTCAAAGCATCAGTTTCACACCAGGGTCCCAGGTCTTATCAGCTGGCTCTCAGAGCCCTGCCACTGTAAAACCAGGGGCCTTCCGGCTGGCAGGACAATGGAACAATGGCCAAACTTCAAAGGAAGTGGCCACAGCACCAGGATGCCCCAGGATCGGCTCTTCCCATGACAAAGGCTGGGAGTCCAGGGCATGCGACTGCCCTGCCCTGCCCTGCCCTCTTTAGTGCAGAAGGGCTGTGTCCCCATAAAGTTGGGAAACTTCCCTTCAAACACCATCTCCTCTCAGCTCAACTCTGTGGGAGCAGAAGATGGGGTCTTGTTCTTCTACCAGGGCAATGTGCCTGCCGAGAAGGGAAGCTGACTTCAGGGGCTGCATCTGTAGCATGTAACGGGGGCGGTATGTTCACGTGAACTCTGAAGATGCGGATAGTAAGAGTAAAAGACTGTGCTGGCTTGCAGGATGCAAAAAACAGATCTGCAGGTATGAGTTTAGCAGGAAGCAGTGCACTGAATCCCCTTGGAGGCTCTGGCACTGGGGTGGGAGCTCTGATCTCTCAGCCTTAAATTCCCTCAAAATCAAAACCTATTTTTCCCAAGCAAGTTCCATAGGAGAAGGTATACAGGCCACAATGTCCACGAAAATGAAGGAAAGGCTTACCCTGGAGGTTCCTAGCCACTTCCCGGAGGGAGATGTGTATTAGAGACGCCTACAAATAGTAGTATTTCCCCGAAACCCAGGGAATAATAGTATTATTTCAAAGATGAGCAGGAGGTGAATGAGCAATAGCTTGCTCTCTTTAGAGTCCAAGATTTACTTACAAGGTTTTATTTTTCAAAGTTAGAGTTTGTGCTCTGTACATCCTAAGACACCAAGGATGTTTCTAAAATAAGCAAACAACTTCCCGCTATTATAGGGAAGCCTTTGTGCTTGCCAAAGAGCATGGCCTTGCTGAGAACCTGAGACCGTGAGCTCCAACGGGCGGGCGTCTGTACAGATTCTCCCTTACACCACAGCCCACCCCTCTCAGGGCTGTGCTGTTCCATTAACCTACCCGGGTCTTGGCAGTTCCTACCTCTGCTTCAGTCCCAATCATGTGCTTGAATGCCAAACAGGGTGGTTTATTACCAAACCATGTAAAGGGTTCAGAAAAGATACCCAGAGAGATGCACGGATTTTTTTGTCAAGAGATAATTTTAGGGTCTGGGGGTGTAGCTCAGTTGTAGAGTACTTGTCTAGCATGTGCAATGCCCTGGGTTTGATCCCTGGCACCACCAAAAAAAATTAGCAAGCATTTTAGTATGCTTATTATGTGTCCACCCTGTGCAAAAGTACACCCTCTACTCTCTCTCTACCTTATACTCTTCATCTCCCTTTCCTGAGTTACTAAGCTTCACAGCACCTATCGTCGACTGACAAAGTCTGTTTTGTAATCGTGTTGTTGGGCCCAGGCTCACACCCAGCCCTACTAGATGATGGGTTTCTGTTGCGTTCACTGATGCCGCTCCGGGTCCTCAGGCCCAGAAGGTGCTCAATCAGCCTTTGTTAAACGAATGACTATGAAGAGCTGTTTGGGACACTGGGGTACAAAGACAAATGAAAGTGCTTCTTTTATTCATGCATAGTTTACCATTTACTTCCTCTATTTAGGTATCTTCAATACTTTCTTCATTTTTACGTCCCTCTCATTCTCTCCCCCCCCCCCGCTCTCTGCAGCTTCGCACATCTCCTTTAAAAAATTATGATATAATAAAACATGGATGTAATCTCATCATACAAGAGGGAGTGATTCACTTTAGCACATACGGTAGTCCTGAGATGATAATACTCCAAAATTCATCTGGTGCTTTTCAAAATCCTTTGAGGCATCATCACTGCAATAAAACAGTGCAACAGTAAGGCATACGGATAGATCCCCAGATCATGAAACGTCGGTGTCTAATAAAAACGATTAGTTTCAGGTTGCACCAACTGAAACTACAGTTTCTATTCCAGGATTTTAAAATCTTTTACTTTCTTCATTGCACATTTGCCTCTGTGTGTGCTTGTGTGCTAGCAAACAATGAAACCCCCACCAGTTAGTTCTCTTTATCTCACAGTTCTTCGGTGAAAGATTTTTTTTGGTGACTTGCTTGTCAACATTCCCACAAGAACAGTTATACAAACATAGCTCAATTGTTACAAAAGAATGATTTCACGAAGGCATGCAGACCGACAGAAACCCCTCAGGGAAACTCGAGGTCTGCTGAGCTAAAATTAAATCTGGACAATCAATCTATTATATGCTGTCAGAGAGCTTGTGAAACTGAGGGATCTACTAACTCAGTGCTTGGGAGGCTGAGGCAGGAGGATCACAAGTTCAAATCCCATCGGGGCAACTTGGACCTTGTCTCCAAATAGAAAATAAAAAGGGTGGGGAATGTAGGTCAATGGGAAGACTCTGAGTTCAATCCCTAGTACTTAAAAAAAAAAAAAAAAAAATCCATCTTAACCCCTCCTCCCTAAAGAACAAAGTTTGTTTGTCTCTTCTGGCCTATCTCACGTTTTATTTCCTTTTTTTTTTTCTTTTTGTGGGTACCGGGGGGTCGACCTCAGGACCTCACGCGCCAACAGGCACCCGTGCCGCTGAGCGATATCACCGGCCCCTTTTTTCGTATGTGGGACCTGGGAGTCGAACTCTGGCCCTCGCGCTTGCAAGGCAGGCGCTTATGCCACTAAGCCATCTCACCAGCCCTTTATTTCCTTTTAAATGTGATTTTAATCAAAATTAGCAAAGGGTTCTGTTTTATTTTTTTTCTTTTTATTTTTTGTGGGTACCAGGGGTCGAACTCAGGACCTCATGTGCCAGCAGGCGCCCATGCCACTGAGCAATATTACCAGCCCTTTTTTCGTATGTGGGTACAGGGAGTCGAACTCAGGAGCTCACGCTTGCCAGGCAGGTGCTTATGCCGCTGAGCCATCTCACCGGCCCAGCAAAGGGTTCTAAAAGGCTTGTCTGAAAAGCAGCAGTTCCCACTTTCTCTCCTTTTCTGCTTCCTGAAGGCAGGCATGTTCACTTCCCCATGTCTTTGGAGAGCACACTGACGCTACTGTTTTGGATCCCCTTCCCTTTCCCTCACCTTCTTTCTATCCCAGGTACCCTTCATGGGAGGGCAGCCGTCAACACCTTACGGGGGTGTGACATGCCTTCCTTCACCCCTGGCCTGGGACGCTGTCTGGGTGGACGCTGTCTTCCAGTGCTCAGTGTTGCTGTTCTGCCTTCCTTCTTCACAGAAAACCTGCTTCTCCCTTCTCTGGTGCTTTGGAGGAGCTTACACCTTCCCAGTATTTTAAAATGGTCTCATGACAGACACTGGTATTGGTATCTTCAAACACCGCATACAGGGCCCTCTGATCCAGAAATGCGCATCCTGGAAATACTTCTTTGATACGGATCCTCCCTCCATTTTCTCCTGCTATTTAGATGCTGGGCCTCGGGACTGGACTTCTGGTTTTCTCACCTTTTTGCTTCTACTGTACATTTCTTTTTACTTTACTTTCTAAGAGATTTCCCATCTTGCACCTTCTGGTGAGCTGGGTGTGGTGGTCAATGCCCGTAATCCCAGCTACCAGGAGGCTGAGTCGGGAGGATTACAAGTTCAAAGTCAGCCTGGTCAACTGAGCAAGACCCTGTCTCAAAATAAAAGATAAAAAAAAGAGTTGGGATGTAGCTCCGTGGTACAGCATCCCTGGGTTCCATCCCCAGTAATGCAAAAAACAAAGCAAAACTTCTAGTGAATGGTTTCAATTTATTCTTTCATATATTTTTTCAGTATGAAAAAGCAATTTATTGGTGAATTTCACCTATTAATTTAAATGCAAAATTCCTAAATTAAACATTTACCAATACAACTGCAGAATTCATTTTATGTCTTCAAAGCTCTTTTCTCCATTTCCTTTCCAGAGAATTCTATTCTTATTTACTGAGTGTAATATCTTTTTTCTCAGATAGTTTAATTATATATACACATATATTATTAATTATATTAACACACTGAATATTGTAAATATATACATTATTTATACATATTTAAGTGTTCTCCTTAGATGTTCCTGTTGTTACTCTTTCTCACTCTTCCTCTGTTGTTTCATGTTAAATATTTCTTCCAGTCTCTGGTGATCTTTTGCTATCTGTTCGTATTTAAGAGGGAGATACTGAAAAGCCGACGGGAAGCTATGTTTGGGAGGGTGGGGCAGGAAAAAGGAGCTTTCTGAGTCTGCCTTCCCTCTAGACTAGGGTGACCTAGGTTGGGCTAGTTCCTGGAGAAACCCCGGAAGTCAGCATCTTTAGTCACCCCTCTCCCTGCCTGGGATACCTGGATATCCTAGCGCACCCCCTTCCCATGTCCTGCCAAAGGCTGACAGCCGGCTGGATGTGTGTGGGCCAAGCTGAAGCGGGTTATCCTCGTCTTCTGGTTGGGGTTCAGGGCCCCCCAGCTGTGCCTGTGGTCAGAAGAAATCCTGTTTTAGCCTCACAAAGGATGGGCCTTCTTGAGCCTTTTGGGAGTTCTACAGCAGAAGGTGGGCTTTGTCTTTTCAACTCTCCCCACTTCCAGACCTGCCTCTAAAAGGTCGCTGCTGGCCTCTAAAGGTCGCTGTTGTTTTCTTGTTTCTCGTTTTTTCCATCTTTGCGGGTTATCTCTTTTAACAAAATAATTTACTGTCATTTTAGTGAAAATGTGAAAGGGGACAGAGTTAATGTGTGTAGTCAACCTGCGGTGTTTAATCAAAGGCCCCTGCTCCATTTTTGCCCTGTGAGGGTCTAAGGCCCTTGTCACACACCTGCCCCGAGGCCTTCTCCTGGCTCAAGTTCACTGCGCAGCCCTCAGATCTGAGTCTGAAGGAAAGGAGAGCAATTTCAGTTGATAAAAGGCAAATGTGTCATTAAATACATACTCAATTGGGTACTTAAAAAGGGGAATATTGGGGCCGGTGAGATGGCTCAGCGGCTTAAGCGCCTGCCCGGCAAGCGTGAGGGCCCAAGTTCAACTCCCGGAACCCACATACGAAAAAAGGGCCGGTGATATCGCTCAGCGGCACGGGCGCCTGCTGGCGTGCAAGGTCCTGAGGTCGACCCCCCGGTACCCACAAAAAAAAAAAAGGGGAATATTTCCTTTGGTAGTCTGAAAGATTTTTTTTCTACCTAACAGATGAGTTTATTTCTGCCAGATAGCCATAAATTTCTGGAGTTCAAAAGAAGAATTAAAAAGTCTCAGAATATCTCTTGTAGACCTGAATTTATGATTCCAAAAACAACAAAATTTAAAACCCAGTCTAATGCAAGCCTTCATTCCATCAGCAAGAAGACTGGTTTCGCTGTAAGAGTTGGCTGAGGTGAACACACCCAATGTTTTTGAGGACTGATATCTTGATAAATACTACAGTCAGTAGGCTGCCAACAAGGAAGATTTTCTCCCATACCCTGGAGAATTTCTTAGTTTTTCAGATGAAGTGCCTTTTTCCAATAAGTACAAATAATAAATGTACAACTTGCTGAAATCCATATGTTGTGGATTTATTTTTTAACAAACCAAAGTTATTTAAGTTCTGACACTAACAACAGCTGCTAACTTAATTTGAAACTGTTAAAAATAGCTCAGTGGTCCTTAATTTTCCTATATTCGTTTCTTGCATCTGTCTTACAGTTTTAAAACTGAAACACTATTGAATTCACCTAAATAGAAGATATAAGATGAATTTTAATCCTATTTTTATTTGAAATTATGTTAATATTAACGTCCAATGACACAACCTTGAAAATATACGGTGGCGTCTACTGGCTAAAGCAGGAGTCAGACACTTTCCACTCCCCAGAGCACTCGCAAAAATATCCCGACAGCCTTTGTAAATTGCACTTATTAACTTCAAAACTATAAACAGTACAATAAGGTTATAATGCAGGTACCAGGTAAGTTTTCCACATCACCGCAGGAAGTAAAGGCGAAACAACCCATGGTTTGAGAACTGATAATTCTCTGCTTCATGCATGAAAAGTCAAACCTAAGATTTAGCAAAGAAGGGTTACATTACTTCCCTCCCTAGAGACACAACCGTCAAGTAGTAACCACTGTCATCTTTAATATTAAAAATGTCTTCAATATGATGAATTCTATGGTCACATTATTTAGGGAACTAACCTCTTAGCATTTACTGAATTTCAGTGCTAGATTTATACCTTTACCAAATAGAGGAAATAATTCAGACCTCTGTGCCTCAACCTATTTGATCAACTCCAACCTCTGCTCTTGGGGAGTATGAATCAATGTTAGTAAATGACCTACTCCTTTGATTAATCTGCTGGCTGAGCATCTACAGACCAGTGATGGGGCGGGGGGGGAGCTGAAGGAGTGGGGTGCAGCTGAGTAGCTTGAAAACAACGCAGATCTCTGAATATGCCTTTGAGTGCTTTAGTTTACTTTATTTAGCAATTAAACTATATTTGTTGAGTGAGCACAGGCATGGGCTTCCAAACACAAGTCAAGAAACACAGTTGAGAAACACTGTCTCAACGAGAATTTCTCAATCTTCCTTCTTATCAGTAACAGCAGCCCAAGGTGAATTTCACCCCGTAACACCTTCTCCACCCCGATCCTGACAGGGCATCCGCCCTCTCTGACACCACTGCTTTATGTGGGGTGACGACAGGTCCCATGCTGGTGTGGGACCCAGGTACAAAGCACCCTCTTAGCTAGGTTTGGATGACACATTGTAAGGCCACCCTATTTACAAGAGTCCCCGATCCATGGCGGATCTGAAGTCACGTCACGGAATCTCCACTGAAGATCAACGAATCCCCTAATGTACCCATGACTGAAGTTCTTTCTGTGTGTTTCCAACACAACCTAAAGTGTGGAAAGAAAGACCTAGGTGTATGGTGGGACAGTGACGAGAAGAGTATTAACAGACAGTGTCAGGCAGCCCTGACTTAGAATACGACTCTCCCATCTACCAACTTTGTGCTACTCCATTTCATCCTTTATCACTTTTATTTTATAATCACTTTTAATTATAAAGATGACCCATGTCCCAAAGCAGCTCATGGTTCACGTTAGTTGACAGGTGATTCCAAGAAGTTTTTTTTTAATCCCTCTTAAACTTGGAATAAGCAATTACAGGTTAACCACAATGCTCATTTTCTGAATTTAACTCTGGACAAGTCAGAGAACAAGGTCTTTTCCTGGCTTCACAGAGGCCACCTGCTAAATATTTCAACAAACCGTTTTTCACCACCATTGCACCTGTTCCCATCTTGCTGTCTGTAATAAGAGGCTGATATTAACTCCTTCCCTTAAGTCTCCAACCAACCAAGAAAGGAGAGAAGGGGGCTTATGGAAGCCATGGTCTTTACCTCCATGCAGGTGGTGTTTGAAATGGCTTTAAAAGGATGCCCATTCCCAACAGGAGCCCTACTCGTGTTAAAGGGTGACAATCTGGGGACATATCATGACTACAGGCAGAAATACATGTATAACGACAAAACAGGTGATCTGGATACTTGCAAATATTCCCAGTAAGACTCACCTAACCCACACTTCAATTAAATCTCGTCAACCACAAAGTTCAGGATGAAGATCTTTGATGTTAAACACAGCATTCTGAAGCACATTTTGTAAATAACATTTATCTTCAAAGCACCAAATACACTATACATTCCCAGGTACACAGTAAGTGCTTAGGAACAACTGTGCTCAACTAATGTATGATCCAAGACATTCTTTTCTCTGAAATGTTTCAACACTGTAATTGAATTGACCATGGCTGTACTGAGCTAATCAAAGGCACTTCCTATCTTTAAGCTACTTTTGCTTCCATTAAAATGGCCTGTGCAACACAGGTAATTTGAAACAGCAAGGATGGGCATAAGACAGCTGGTCCGCCAAGTGTTTGGCGTAGGGTATTTGATTAGAAAAGTCAAGGCTGTTCTGAAGCACTGCATATTGCAGAAAAACAAAGGAGCACTAAGTACAGGCTATGTAACCTTGATTTTTTTTCTCAGCTTGAAAATTTAGCAAATCGAATGGTAATTAAAATGAAAAGAAAAGGATCAAAATTAAATAACAGAGTAAAGTCAGTGTCAAAACTTTCACACTGGCCTGGGATGCAGCTCGGTGGTAGAGCACCGCTTAGCGTGACAAGGCTCTGGCTTGGATCCCCACCCCCAAGAAAAAACAAACTTTTACATTTATTACAAATTTCCTGGATCGATTATGATGGTTTAGGGAGTAGATATCTGCTTGGAAGACAATGCACGGTGGGTTAAGGACACTAATCCTGGAGTCATCCAGCCACTCACCGGTTCTATCTGTCCCTGCATCTCCACGTCCTGTTCTCTAAAACGGAGGCAGGGACCGCACCTGCATCTGCATCGTCCTGTGGTTGATGCAGGGTGAAAGTGAGATCGCATTCAGAGAGCCACGCCTGCCGCCTGGTTTAGCACCGTTAAGGGTTGTCATCATCCGTGGACCAAGGTTCATGACCAAGGACAAAGAGGATGTGAAAGCCGCTTCCCAAAAGATAAGAGGGGACATCTGAGCGACTTCTGTTCAAAACACAATTATGGGCCCTTATGTGCTTGGAAACAGAGCAGAGGGCTTTATGATCTGAAGACTCCAATGGATACACTGCGAGGGATGGAACCAGGGCTTCGCGCACGTGCGCAACCGCGCTGCGCCGCTCGACTCCACCCCCAGCCCTGGAAGACTGCACTGCAGGAAACCGAGGCCCAGACTGAGCTCAGCCAGCCAAGTACAAGGGAAAACTCAGGCCGGAGATACATGCAGGTGCGTTTCTTGGCAATTTTCTGGGGTTGGAGCGGCGAAGATAATTTAAAATTGCAGGCGGGTAGGGAGGGATGCAGCTCAGGGGTGGGGTGCTTGCCTCGCACGTGCGAGGCCATGGGTGCAGCCCAGCACCACAGACCAAAGCAAAGCAAAGCAAACCCCACAAGACGACGGTGCTGGGATGACATGGGGGGGAGAGAGAGAGGACTCTGTCAGAGACGATGTCAGCACCACACTGGCAACCTGCACCATCTCCGCAAATCCAAAGAAACAGTTACCCAACAAAGCGAAGACTCAGACGAGGTCGGTGAGAGGGGGCGGAAGCCAAGGGCGCGCTTTCTAAAGGAAAACTGCTTCCCTCCCTCCTGCAGCCCGCGACCAAGAGCCACTCGAGGCCCTCCCAGCAGGCAGCACGACGATGCACGGCTGCAAGCCCCGTCTCCCTACAAGGACACCTATCCAGGCTTTACGGAGAGCCCACGACGACGTGGCAACGCCTGGCACATCGGGGGCACTTGACAAACGCTTGTCCGCTGACCTCGTGAAGCTGCAAGTAAACGGAGCAGCGGACTGGGCTTCAGAATTACGTGGCCCCTCTGAATCCCGCTTTGCCCTGGTTTCTTCATTTATAAAATGGAGATGAACGCTCTAGGGATTAAAGGGAAAAATTCTTAAAGTAAGTAATATGTGATCAAGAGGAATTGATACTGGGAAGAGCGAGCGGCTCTCTGAGCTCTGTAACTAATGGTCAGTGTCTGTGAAGCAAGGCTGCTGATTAGGTTTGATACACGCACATATACTCTTTGTATTATTTTGTATGTATCTAAAATTTTACCTTCTACTTTTTTGCCCTAAAGCAGTTACACAAATAAAATGAAAGGCAAATATTCTAAAATTAACAAAAGAAAGCTAAATTTGCAGGGAAGTCTTACTATGGCTAAAAAAATGTTTAAGATGGGTTCTTAGTTTGAGAAAACCTGAACATTTATTAAAAAATCTTCATTTAAAAAGAACAGAGTGGGCCAGGCGTGGTGGTGCATGTCTGTAATCCCAGCACTCAGGAGGCTGAGGCAGGAGGATCACTGTGAGTTGGAGGCCAGCCTGGGCTACAAAGTGAGTTCAAGGCCAGCCTTAACTGCATAGTGAGACCCTGTCTCAAAAAGACAAAAACAAAAAACAAAAAACAAAAACCAGAATGAGCGCCTGGGTTCAATCTCTAGCACAAACACAGTAAACAAACCAAACAACCCATAATCCTAAGGGCCTGTTTTAACATCTGCCTGTTATTTCTCCTCCCTTCCTTCCTTCCTCTCTCCCCTCCCTATACTGGCGATTGAACCCAGCGCCTTCACATTAAACTACACCCCCAGCCTCCCCACTTTTGTTTTTTGAGGCAAGGGTTTGCTATATAGTTCAGGCTGGCCTTGAACTCACTACATAACCCAGACTGGCCTTAGACTTGCAGCGATCCTCCTGCTTCAGCCTCCTAAGTGCTGGGACCACAGATGTATGCCACCATGTCCATTCCCCCAGCCCCTTTTTTTTTGAGACACAGTCTTGCTAAGTTGCCTTCACTGGACTTGAACATTTGATCTTCCTGCCTCAGCCTCCTGAATGCACCACCACACCCAGCTAAATGTTATTTCGCAATAAAACATTATTGTCTAAAAAAACCTTAACTTGTTAAACGGCGAAACTTAGTGCGGTTTGAGAAAGTTAAATGTACTAAATATTTGTAAATGAGAAATTTTTATCTTCTCTTGATCAGGCAGAACTTGGTGTTATTGGAAATGTTTGAAAAACACCAGTTAGTGAGACTTTACTTTATATTCTCATAGTCAATGCTCAAAAAAAAAAAAAAAAAAAAAAAATTCCATGGAGTGTGTAAATGAAATCAAGTGTTGTGCTACTTAATTTTTAAAGGTTGGCTCGGAGTTTTCCCTTCCTGGTCACTGGGAGACAGTCCCTGGAGCAGCTCAGATTCTTCTGCACGTGGAAACCCATGAGAAGATGCTGTTTGCCCCCCTGAGAGACGCCCCCCAAAAACCCCTGTCCCACTACTCTTCCTTTTCTTCTAATGAACAGATGTGTTGGATCAGACTGACTTTTTGCTCTCTGGCTTTACACATGGAAACATTTACAAAATTACACTGCAATAAATGGCAGGCTTTCTGTTGTTTTTCTTTTTAATTAGGAAAAATACCTTGTCCTTCAAAACTAGCTATTTTTACTTTGAATTTTATTTGTGATCCAAATATTGTTCTGGAAGCTTTTTCTGTAGTCTTCACTCCTCAGTTAAACATGTTCCTGTGGGGCTCTGTCACCATTGCATGACAGTCCTGCAGCTGGCAAAGGCTTAACACAGAGTAAAACTACGCTATTAATTACATACGCAAGCAGAAAGAAATCTAACGATATATGTGTTTAAAGACCATACTTCTAACTGGCTAAGAGGCAGCTTCCTGTCTACTTAAGTGGGAGAAATGAACCAGGCTAGACCAAGAATAAAGGCAAAGTACTTGTATTTTCCACTTGTTTTTATGAAATCTTACTTCTCTTGTTTAAAAAGCCACTGAAGGATAAAACGGTGATTCTCACAGAAGTTAGGCCATTTCAGATCTACTGCTACTATGTTGGATCTGACCTAAAATTGAAAAATATCCTATGCTAGGATGACCGGTGACACTTCCGTGTGTGTTATCTGAGAGCCAGACAATGGAGTACTATAAATCTTTTCTTTTTTTCTCTAATTCTGAATACTATTTTACTGAAAATGAGTCTGTCTGTTCTACCTTCACTCATACAGAAAAATCCCACGTGGAGTTTCTGCTTAGTGAGGGCAGGGCTGAGTCTTCAAATTCTTCAGACTGAAAATAAGGGGAAAAAAATAAAAAGATTTGCCAAGCTAGATTAAATTATAGGTTTTCATTTTTTCTTCCACGTAGACAGTGTAATTCATTATTTCCAATGAAATGACAGTGAACCAGACACTCTTCATTTTGGTCTTTAGAAATGCCATAAATCACTCCCCCTAAATTAATTTCAAGTGAATGTTTAGTCCAGTAAATCCTCCCTAATACTAAATTTTCGAGTCGAGCACAATCTCTTATTTCTTGAATCAGCATTTTTTTTACAGCTACCCAGGGGATGTGAAAGAGAGTTAAGCAACTCTTAAAAGTCCTAACATTTTTTCCGAGACTCTCTGAGACATTAGAGAAGAGTATAAAATGCAAAAATTCTAAGCAAGCAAAGTGGTAGTTTTACTGAGATTCCGTTCATCATTTGATGCCAAAAGTGCAGCATATTTTATTCAACTAATACTACAAGAAAAGTACAACCTTGTTCATCTGTTAAATAGCCTAAGGGTTCGTTTGTTTATTGTGCAATAACATATTTTAGTAGATGTGCTGCTGAAGCGAGCACCTGCACAATAACAAATAATGTTAAAATGGTGTTAGATGATACCTTTGCACAAATCATAGATCAGATACTCTAGACCTCTGATGAGTGATCATTCAAGCGTAACTCCCCAGGCCAGGCATCATGTAGTATTACAAATCAGCAAGGTAAAAATTCATATATTGTTAATCTTTTGCATTTCATGATTGTCTATAATCAACCTACCTATAGTGTATGTATCTTAATTCAGAAGAAAGAATTATGTTGAGTTCCAAATCTTAGTACTTTGCAATTCATGTAAAACACGAAAACTCAGAGCTGACTTTTCAGTAACAACTTGGTGGCAACTGATTTTAATTTATCTGAATATAGTTGAAATGATGTTTTTGATTCAATGGAAAATGAGTAATAGGTAATAATTGGAATGCTATCTTTTTCTAGAAGGAGAAAAATATATAGTGAACAGCCAAAGCATTTAAACAATTTCTTCATTTATTTATTGTTCATTTAAAATTTTTATACTCCTAGCAATTCTATTTCTAAAAGTAAATCCCATGGAAACAGAGATATGCCAAAAAATCTATGTATAGGTGTTTAGAAAATAACTTTTATAACTAAAAAAGAAGAAGTACCTTGAAGATTCAACAAGGTGGAATTGGTTAACAATTGATTAAACAGAAAATTATGCTGCTGTAAAATAATGCTGTGGACCGGTGAGATGGCTCAGCGGTGTACACGCCTGCCTGGCAAGCGTGAGGGCCCGAGTTCGACTCCCGGAACCCACATACGAGAAGAGGGCCGGTGATATCGCTCAGCGGCACGGGCGCCTGCTGGTGCGCGAGGTCCTGAGGTCGACACCCGGTACCCACAAAAAAAAAAAAAAAAAGCTGTAGACTAATGATATCGAAAAGAAATAGAATGAGAGTAGTATTTGTAACTTTATTAGTAGGCACACTGAAAATGGTAAAAAAAAAAAAAAACAAAAAAACTAGAGACTCCCTATGTTTTTAAAATTTTTCAACATATAATCAATATGAAAATTAATAAAGGTACATTTTACTGTCTTTGTACTGTTTTCGGAACCTAGCATGTTTTTTGCATTTAGAGTGCATCTCAGTTCATCCTAGCTATAATCCTAGGGCTCAGTAGTCCATGTAGCTAGTGGATAGAATATTAAACATTATTGCTATACATAATTCTTAGACCTAGAAAATCATTAATAATATATTAAAATTTAAGAACAGATTATAGGACATATGTACCATATGATTCTAACAGTATGCTTTAAAAATTCATGAATAGGAGGAAAAAACCTGGAAGGGAATATGCCAGAAGGTTTGTAGCGTTTTTCTGGGGATGCTTGTTTTTCTTCTTTTATTTTTTCCTTTTCTATATTTTCTAAATGTTTGACAATAAGCCTGGAATATTTGGAAGTTAATGAACAGATATGTTATTTAATATTTTCCAATCAGCATTGACTAGATTTACAATGACTACATTCAATCATGTCTAAGAACCTGCTCCCTGAAAAATGAATGTACTTTGTTCTGTACTTCATACTAGAATTCATTGTCCATAGAGAATAATTCGCCACTGTGAACAAGACTTATATTTTCAGCGTAAGCCCTAACATTTGCCCCTTAAATGTGGTGTGTATAATTACAGTGTAAGAACTGTGGGTAAATTATTTCATTGCCTGTTAAACAACCGTTTGTTAAGTCTAGACAACAATAATAAATACCCATTATTTATAATGCTGTCATTCAGAGTACTTGAGGGAATAATAAATGGGCAATATGACCAACACCTCCTTGTACCCCCATGCCCCGAAGAAAAACAAAATTGGCAGAGATGCTAAATATAGACATCAATCCACTTTGAAAAAGTGAGAGCAATCTGCAGTGAATGTCACAGGATGACATCCATTTCACGTGGCAGAGGTCTTACTCTGCGGACCCTCTTTACTCTGTGCCACGTAACCCCTCCCAGCAAGGCAACGAGGATGGAAGGAGCCCACCTTTCCTCTTTGGTCCCCCTCATCCCCAGCTCCGTGCTGTCGAGTTTCTGAGTCAATCCTCGGGGCTCCTCAGCAAAGTTCCTATCACCCTTAAGCAAGCCTGGAAAATAGGTGACATTACAGTATTTTATTTTATTGAGAAATATTTACTGAAAACCTATTTACTGAGATAGAAGCGGGGCTTGCAGTCCACAAAGAGAAGCACACAAAAACACACAGCTATAGTAATTACAGATGGTGCTCAGGCACTGACGGAAAGGAACGGGGTTGCTATGAAAGCACACAGAGCTCTGGGGTAGGCAAGGGTCTGGACATTCCTCCCCGCTGACAGGGAGACTGGAGGAGGGGAGGCGGCCGGCCAGGGCAGGAGCCCGCAGAGAAGTGCACTCCTGCTGACCAGTGCTCCATCTCCCCGGGTGAGCTCTCCTCCCAGCTCCCTCCTAAGCAGAGTGGGACATCAGCTTCCCTCCCAAACTCACGATCCAGTGCCCCGGAAATCAGCAAGAACTCCATTCTTAGTGCCCAGGCTTTGGAACTGGAATTCTGCTTTGGCTCCTGCTGTGCTGCTTAGTGCTCACAGCTGCTGGCAGCGGGACGATCCCTGACCCCAAGCGCAAAGGATTCTCATCTGCACTCCTGGGCTCTGCCCACCTGGCCACGATGCCACCACTTCCTCTGGGCAATATGACGTGGAGGCTGCCTGGGTCGCCCCCGAGCTTACCACTCTCTTCTCCTGCCTCTTCCCACTGGTCTGGCCCAGCCTCTCCTCTTTCAGGACTGTGCTTTATTTGGTGTGCAGGTGTGTGGATTTTCTGCCTTGTTTGTCACCACACGCACGTGATGGAAAAACGTTATCCTTCCTTCAGGCGGTAATGCTAAGTATGCATTATTATAATGAATGATGCTCTTAAGTTAACTGGTAAAATTACATGCAATTCACCTATAGAGTTTCTTGGTTCTTCTCGATTACCTTTTTCTTTTTTCCAGGGCTGGGGATCAAAGCGAGGGCCTTACACATGCTAGGCATGTGTCAGAGGTGTATGTGACATGTTAAAAGTATGTCCTGAGGGCCGGTGAGATGGCTCAGCGGCTTAAGCGCCTACCCGGCAAGCGCGAGGGCCTGAGTTCGACTCCCGGAACCCACATACGAAAAAGGGGCCGGTGATATCGCTCAGCGGCACGGGTGCCTGCTGGCGCGTGAGGTCCTGAGGTCGACCCCCGGTACCCACAAAAAAAAAAAAAAAAAAAAAGTATGTCCTGAGCTGGATCTGGTGGTACCTGCCTGGAATTTCAACACTTGGGAGCCTGAGGCAGGAGAATCTTGAGTCCGAGGTCAGCCCGGAATATATAAAAGTTCAAGGAAGTCTATGTTACATGCTGAGACCTTGTCCCCCCCACACACAAAAAAAGTAGATGTGTACATGGGCAGAATCAAGGTGAGAAGGGACAGAAGCTGGGATCCCTAATACTGTACCCTTAAACACGACACACACACCTCGAGAGTCACTTACTCAAGCGGCATTCTTTTAACAGTAGGATGAATTCACTGAGAGAAAGAAAGCTTCTAGGAGGGACAGAAGGGGGCCCGGAAAGTGGGTTGCCCACCAACCCCGAAGAAGCATTCTTTTAACAGCAGTCACCTAACAGTGATACTGAAATAAAATATGAAATAGTCTAATTCATTTCTTCACCCGCAGATGACAAAATTGAGGCAAAAGGAAGTTAAAAACACTACTGCAAGGCCATCCAGAGAGGAGGCTACTCTGGAGGAAGTATTAAACCTTTTCTCTTATACCGTCCCCCCAAGCGGTAGCCACCGCCCCCCCGTGACTATTTAGAGTTCAAATGAAAAAGTCAGCGCACCACCTACATATCGAGTGCTTAACAGCCACATGCAGTGGCGGCGGTCACAGTGGGCAGCAAAGAAAACAGACAGACTCCTTCGCTACAGAATTTTCTACTGGGCGGTGCTTTGGGGCAAAAGCACTGCTCTAACTCAGAACCTTCTCATGGTCAGTATGCGGGGTATCCACTTGGAGGTGGAGTGAGAACGCCGATTCCCACAGGTGAGCCGGGATGCGGGGCCTGAGGTCGCACAATCCTTGCAGGCGCCCAGCAGTGGAGGCGCTCCTGACCCGAGCACACAAGGGTGCCGAGCATCAGGATTCCAGCCCCAGGCCTCTCTCCTCTCTGCATTCTGCTGGAGTTAGTACAGCAAGGACTAGTGCCCTAGGAGTTTAATATGTATATTTTGTCTTCTCAATTAGATTTTGAAGACCCCTAAGAGAGCACCACCTTACTGCTCCTCACATAACTCAACCTGGACCACGGAGTGCAGATACGTAGCGAGGGTTCCTGTCTTTAAGTGCACTCTACATGCCACTTGCTGCCACGCTATATGTACACTCCCCTCCTCCTCCTCTTTTTTTTAATTTTTTGAGACAGGGTCTCATTTTGTAGTCCAACCTGGCCTTGAAATCACTATGTAGCCCAGGCTGGCCTCGAACTCGCGGTGATCACCCCGCTCCACCTGCTGAGATTATAAGCATGTGCCACCATGTCTGGCTCTCCTTTGGTTTAAAAAGACATGAGATCTTTAACCTAAACATTCATGCCTTAGATTTCCTAAATGTCAAATACTGGTAGTGGTACTATCTCAACTTCAAGAAGAAACATGGGCACTGATTCTAATGGCTTTAAGATGAACTGTAAAATTTACTAGAGTATACTTAAAATAGCTTAAGAAATACATGAATATATATGTGTATATGTGTGTGTGTGTGTGTGTGTGTGTGTGTATAATATTTGATAGCTAAAGGAATGGTAAGTAGTTTCCTGAAGGGACAATCAATTGAACATCAAAGTTCTGTCTTACAGTTAGAAAATGATTAAATGATACAATCAGAACTGTTGTGTCTTTGTATTCCTGAGACCCTATATCCTGCCTAGAAAATAGAAAGCAACCTCTTAGAATGGGACAGGAGGCATCCCTATAATTCTCATGACAACTTTCCATCAACAATTTCCCATTTTTCTGGAAATGAGTGGTTACTATTTGTAATCAGTTATTAATTATAAGCGTTGCTATTAAGTTTAAAAGGTCAGTCATTTTCTTGTGTTTTAAAAAGTCACATATTTATGCATTAAGTTTAAAAAATAAGAGTTCTTTGTGCCTTCTTAAATTTATTCCTTACAAAGCAACATGAAAAAAAAAGTTTTATTAATGCACAAGACTGAAAGAAATGTGAAGTATGCTGGGGTTCTGGTTTTGATTTTGGACTTCAGAGGAAGTTAGAGAAGCGGCGGAGCAGAGCCCTCTAATTGCAAGCCCACGTCCTGGAGAAATCTGCTATCTCCTCCAGGGGGCATCCAGGCGGGCGGAGGAGAGAATCTAGTGTGATCGCCGCAACAGATCATTCCGCCTAGGCGAGCTAATCAGGGATTACACCGTATGGACATCATGAACCACTCTGGTTCTGTTTAAGATCATGTCTGACACATTAAAAAATGGAAATGTTTCAGAGTTAAATCAATAGTTTTAGGCTTAAACCTAAGGCAATGAAAGTCTGTGCTAAGATTCTTCCAACTTCCACTTCGCCGTGGGGAGGGGAACTACACAACAGCATGTGTTCCCCAGGAGGGGGTAATCTACCCTGGCAGAGACGGCAGCAGTACAAGACTGGAGAGAAGGCTAATTCTTGCCTCAGCCTCCTCAGCCTCGCGGCTTTCTGAAAGTTGACTCTCCCATTAAGACTCGGTTTTCTCATCTGTGCGATGGAAATGCAAGTGGACCTGTTGAATGCAATGTTGATCCCATGGCACCTAACACAGCAAACATTTAGCATACAATAGGTATCCACTGAATGTTAATTATTTTATTTGAACTGAAAGAAATTTATCATTAGTGTCCATGAAATATTTTCCTCCACCTCCATCAGTCCCCTCACAGTCCCCTACTTTGTGTATTTAGAAATCGCCCCTTAAGAGACACAAAGTATCTCTTTATGGGCCTGGTGATATAGCTCAGCAGCATAAACGCCTGCCTGGCAAGCGCGAGGTCCTGAGTTCAACTCCCAGTACCCGCATATTAACAACAACAACAACAAAAAAACTCTTTATGAGAGGAGCAAGAGAGGTATGTTGCTTGTTTAAAAATAAAAAAGTATGTTATCTACTGTGCTAGTCAGCTTTCTTTCACTGTAATAAATACATGAGATGATGAACTTATAAAGAGGAAAGATTTATCTTGGGACATGGTTTTGGAGGTTCCAGTCCATGGTCAGTGGACCCATTGCTCTTAGGCCCCTGGGGAAGTTGTCAAATGGCAATGTGGAAAGCATGTGGTGCAGCAAAACCACTCACACCAGGCACGGGAAGCAAGAGAGCAAGGAGGGAGTGGGGGCCCTCCTGGGACACCCACAACGACCTACAGATATCCTGAAGGCTCCATTTCTTAAACGCTTGCCACCTCCCAAATGCTGGAGGATCAAGACTTTGTGGTGCATATAAGATCCAAAGCATAGCACCTGCTCACCAAAATCACCTGATAGCCTCATCCACAGATAAAACGATTCAAAGACACTGAAGTACACTTTCAAGTAATATATTAATCTATAAATGTAGCAAAGATGCACTCTTTTAGAAGAAAAGCTTTAGCCATGGGGTTGCTGAAGTGAGATCTCGAATGCTCAGAAAAATAGAAGCTGGCAATTATATATATGATTTATAGTGTATAAACAATTCATAGTGTAGAGGAAAAACTAACTCACGTCATAAAGAGGATTGTTTTAGCCCTTCATTATCTGGTCTCACTGTTGCCTAATCAACAATTATACCAGCTCTACTCTTACTAAGACAGAACTGATGGAGACAAAACAAGAACCATTTTCCTCAGCTGGGTCAAGGGATGGTGACTCCAATAACAACCTCGAAAGCCAGCCAGCGCCCATCCTCAGCCAAAAACAGCTGAGAAAGGATTCAATGTGCCCATCCCCTATACCCAGCTGACCTTCCTCTGCAGTGGAGTAGAGGGCTAGTCCACGTTCAAGATCAAGTTTGTGCCAGTACAAGCCATTAACAGAAGTCCACACTCTCTTGCAGGCACAGGTTCAGGGAGCTTGGAGCCAAGGAAGAGAAACAGGGCTGGAAACTTGACATTTCTGCAGGGTACAGTGATATGTTCCTGTAATCCCAGTATTCTGGGAGGCTGAGGCAGGAAGATCACAATTTCAGAGCCCAGCTTGGGCAACTCATTGACTTGGCGAGACCCTGTCTCAAAATAAAAACTAAAAAAAGAGCTGTGGATGTAACTCAGTGTGAAGGCCTTGGCTTCATTCCTGCTACTAGAAGAAGAAGAAGGAGGAAATAGCGGAAGAGTTACAGAACAGAGATACCACGGACTTGGAGGCAACAGTGCTAGGTTTCATTAAGAGGCAGCTCTTGTAGCTTTAGTTTTATTTTTTATGAGGTCAAAGAAAGTAAAGTTATAAAACTAAAGCTTTAATGCATTTTTATAATATCAAATATTTAATCAATATTCAAAATTTTGATTTGTTTTAAAAATGTTTCATAGCAGCTTTCCCCCCTCCTAAGCAGGATCCAATCAAACTCATACATCTGCACTGGATTGCTCGCCCTCTTTAGTCATTTTGGTCTAGAGCAGCATCCCCACTTTTCTTTCAATGATACTGACTTTTTGAAGGGTCGGGACAATTGTCTTGTAGCAGGGCCCACATTCCTGGTTTAGTTGTTTATTTTGTATTTTAGCATATTCTGCTAGCCTAGTATGGTCTGAATGTGTGTGTTCATTTGCTAAACCCATCGGTGATGAGATGGCATTAGAAGGTGAAGGCTTCGGTAGGTGATTAGGTCATGAAGGTGGGGCCTTTATGAATGGGATTAGTGCCTTTTTTGATGAGGCCCCAGAGAGCTCCCTTCTCCTTCCATTGTCTGAGGACACAAGGAGAAGTTGTCATCTCTGAAACAAAAAGTAGGCTCTCATCAGACTTTGGATCTGCCAGCCCCTTGATCTTGGCCTTCCCTGTCTCAAGAACAGTGAGAAATAAATCTGTTTTTTATAAGCACTGGGACTAAGAGATTTGGTTCTAGCAGCCCCAAGGGCCTAAGACACCCTCTATTTCCTATAAACTGTGTAAAGGGTTGTTTAGATCCAGGTTAAATATTCTTGTAAAAAGGTTTTATTGGTGACACTGGGTACTTCGTATCGCTTCACATCAATAAATAAATCAGGTTGTGTTACTATTATTGAATATAAGGGTAATCACTTAAGGGCTGGGGGTGTAGGTCAGTGGTAGAGCGCTTGCCTGGCATGTACAAGGCTCCGGGTTCCACCCTCAGCACTGGGGGAAAAAAAAAAGAGCGATCACTTGACTTTGAGGGCGAGCACCAGATTTCTCCATTATAAAATAAAAGTGTGCTCTTTTCCCTTGTCAGTATATGCACTGTATATATAGTTATATATAATTCTCTGGTGCTGTGTCAATATCCAGTTTCACAACAACCTTTCCATTTGGTAGCTGGTTTTTGTTATGTTTGTTATGTATCATCAATCTCACTATCATTGAGTTTGCTCACAATGGGCTGGGGATATAGCTCAACGGCACAAGTGCCTGACTGGCAAGCACAAGGTCCTGAGTTCGACTCCTGGTACAAAAAAAAAAAGTTTGCTCACAACATTCAGACTTTGGGTTAACAATCTTGTGAGGCCAAGTCTCCCCCACTCCTGTCCCTGGTTTGGACCTACTTTAGGCCCACAGCAAAGATATACCAGTAAATGGGCCGCACTATACCCCCTTTGCACAGTCGCAGAATTCCATCAGACAGGAGACGGCCAGAAGTCACTCACTACCCAGAATGCCAAGAACAATGCTAACCGTCGGTAGAGCTATTATGCTTTTTAAATTTATTTCACCAATGTTATTTATGTATGTATGTGTGTGTGTTTATGTGTTTAAGAGCAAAACAGCGATTGCTGAAGGCTCACAAAAAAAACCCAGAGGCAACCACTTGTACCTCTTGTAGCTAATTCTTCTGACATTTACTTCCATGTTTCTGTATTTTGTTCGTTGGTTTGGTTTGGTTTTTTTGAGGCAGGGTCTTGCTATGTAGCCCAGGCTGGCCTCAAACTCACAGTGATCCTCCTGCTTCAGCCTCCCAAGTGCTGGGATTGCAGGCATGCACCACCATGCCCAGCTCATATTTCTAAATACTATACAGAGACTGCTTGATTTTAACATTTGAGGCATTCCTTCTGACTTCCTGTTATAACAGATGAGGGGAGTGGCTGTTTGCCTTTTTCTTGTTTTCAAGGAGAAGTGGAAAAGGGCGAGGATGCTGAATTCCAACAGCAGCAGGCCCTACAACAACTCGCTGAAGGTCACAGGATGGGTGGCACAGACCCTAGGGCACGAAGTCAGGTGCCCCGCAGAGCCTGTCCTCAGGGCCAGCAGTGGGGAGAAGCAATCCTCTCCACAGTCACTGGCATGACTCTGGCTGTTTATTTCTCATTTTACTATGTTCTTGAAAAATATTAAGACTCAACACATTGAACTAGTCTTATGGGGAGAATTATCTTGAAACTAATTGGAATGACTCAGTTAAAAAAAGGACTGTAGCGTAAAGAATTTTTCCAAGTAATTCCCTCCTCCTTCCCTCCCTCCCTCTGGGCTCTCCCTCTCCCTTTTTGGTTGCTGGGAATTAAACACAGGGCCCTGCTCTACCATGAAATGCATCCCTGGCCCCAAGTTAGTTAGTTAATTTCACTCTCTGTCTCTCTCTTCTTCTCTCCTCTTTCTTTTCTTTTGGGTGTCTTTTTGTTTATTTGTTTGTTTGTTCATTTGTTTTGATCTGGGGTCTCACTATGTTGTCCACGCTGGTCTCTAGGTCCTGGGCTCAAGCAATCCTCCTGCCTCAGCCTTTCAAGTGGCTGGGACTACAGATGTGCACCACTGCTTCTGACTCCCAAATAATTTTTTCATCAGCAATAAAGAAAAGAAGATTCTAGATGTAAGAAAATAATTACTATAAATACGGATGAGCAAACATGTCTGAAAATGCATGTGAGACCCCCTGGAGTTATGCAGGCTCAGAATCTGGCCTTGGCCTTACAGAATTTCAAAGTTTGATGCTAGGTCAAAGAAAAAGAAGTTTAAATTATGAATATTCTGCACAGGCTTCCACCTCATTGATATGTCTCAATTGCTTAAGGGTAATGTTAATTAAATCACAGTATCTATACATTTGAAATGGACTGGTAATCAATCATAGACGAAATCATATTATAAAGAGACACAATGAGAGTACTGGACATAAAGTTAAGTGGAAACATTCATACAAGGGAAGGAATTTTTCACCTAAGTTGATTTTGATTCTATACTCTAGTTTCTAGGAACAGTTGAAGCAAATGGATGAAAAAATTAAACATTATTCTTCACTTAAAACCTTTCAAAGTGGCAAATCTTCTATTTAGTACTCCAGAATTTCTCCAGCCAACTTCCCTGGTCAGAAAGCTCTTAAATTTATTGGCGGAATTACGCAGTTTCGTGAACTTTCTGACAATTTCATTTCTCTGTTTCATTGTTGCTATCTTTGGGCCTTTCATTTTCATTGCATTTCAACTATTTTGTAAGAAAGGAAAAGAAAAAGAAATTCAAACTAGCCATTTTGATTATTTGTTAATAGTTCGGACAAAGTATACCCAGTTTTGTTTTGAATTAGCTCCAACTTCCAAATATTCATGTACACTCGCTAATACAGAAACCACCTAGAGGAGACGAGAAGTTAGTTTCTATAGTTAGAATAATTCCTAACCTGCACTGTTATTTCCCTCCCAAGCCTGGCTTCTGTAACAGAACCTCGGGACTGACTGAGGTGAGCCAGAGCAAGCCTCCCCTCATATGTCTTCCCTCCATGTGAGAGCAAGTGTGATCTAAAATTTTTGAATTTCAGTTTACTTGTCTGAAAGTGAGGCTGACAATACATATTCATAAGTTCCTGGGGCAGATTATGTGAAATAACAGAGGCACAAAAGCCAGCAGCACAGTGCAACAGATAAAACCCCAGGATTTGGAGTTGGAGTTGAACCAGCTGGGCCCACATCCCAATTTTGCCACTTCATGTCTGTGTGTTTCTGGATAGGTTACTTATCTTCTCCAAGGCCCAGTTTTCCTATCTGCAAAATAGAGAATATAATAAACCTAATTCTTATTCATTCATTCACTTATTTTGTGTTGCCAGGGATTGAACCCAGGGCCTCATGCATGTTAGGCAAGTGCGCTGTTGCTCACTGAGTCACATCCCCAGCCCTGATGCTATTTTTGAAGACTATATAGCACAGCTTTATTAAAACTATTGTCATTAGGCCAACCCTGACTAAAAGCTAGAAACTGGGTAAGCTCACCTGTGAGTTTCTCAGATCAACAATACTACACACCTAATAAGGGCAGAGATAATGTTTATCACTGACATTCACTTAGGAGAGAAGAAAATCAAAGTTATACATGTATAGTATACAGAGTACAAAAAAATCTTAGACTTTAAATTCCCTTTCTACGACACAAAGAATTTTATCCTTTGCTTCCTACACATAAAGCTGTATAGAAGACAAAGTAGGGAACCCAAAGAGGATAAATTATGAAACTTCCATGAGAAGACTTCTAACCTTTGGAGGTTAAGGCACCCACGCACACCAGAAACACTAATGGTAAGGATGCAAACTCAAGTCTCTGAAGACGCTGTGGTTTGATTTAAGAAGAGGGGTGAGAACTTGTGTGGCTTCCAACATTCTAGCTACAGGTTGCCACGCCCCACAGGAAGCTAGAGTAATATTAATCAACAGCTGGGGCCCATTCCAGCCCACCTCGATTTCCAGCCATGCGTGGTAGCAAGCTGCTGGAATTTGGTCAGGATACAAACATACATCAAATGCACTCCAGCAGAACCCACACCTGAAGAAGTCTGTGTGAATACAAAATAAGAAAGAAACAAAATAATACAAAGTAAGAAAGAAGAGGGGAGTGATTGGGGATGTAGCTTAGTGGTAGAGCACTTGACTAGTGTATGCAAGGCCCTAGGTTCAATCCCCAGCACTGAAAAAAAAAAAAGAAACAAAGAAAGAAGGGGGGAGAAAGGCTAAATATTTGTTAAAGTTCATTTTGACACAGCCTCATGAGTCACATGCAGAATTCTCAGTTCAGGAATTATGGTGACTCCAAGCCACACCTTTCTTCTGTGCTCCAGCCCCCGATTGTGGGCAATGCCACCTGGTGACTCAAATGTCCCCCTTTGCTGCTCCTCACCTTCTGCATCCTGTAGAACGCACACGCTTCCTCCCGACAGTGCTGAAACCAGAAGCACGTAAGTGCCCAGAGAATTCCCCTCCTCCCTAGCTTCTGCAATAGTCTATCTTGCAGTTGGGTCTCACCTCCTCTAATCTCCATTCTCCAGGCTGCTGCCACAAGGAGAATGCCCTAGAAGACAAAATCTGAGCTTTTAGCACAGTATTCAAGGGTGTCGGTATCTGGCCCCAGCCACTGGTCTCACATGAACTCCTGTGCTCTTCCCTTAAATTTTGCATTCTGCCAACATCTAATAACCTCAGAGGTCCTGGAGCTTCCCCTGCTTAAGGGCCTCCCGCTGTGACAGGAACGTGACAGAAATTTTAAAGTTAACAGCCTGACACTGTGTTAAGACGGGATATGCAGGCTCAGCCCGTCTCACGGTTAGATTGTCAGACTCAGTTAGCCATAAAACACTATGCTGTGTCTACAACTCAGAGATAGTTGACCCAGCTTTGTCTGACCACATCCAGCTGCACTGCAGCCTACGAACATACCCTGTTTTGCTGGCATGTTTCAAGGACTGTCTCCCTGGGACAGACCAGCCCCGTCAGGGACACATTTAATCTTACCCGCTTGCTCGGCTCCTGACTTCCCCCAGATTTCTTTGCCTATGATAAATGACCTCCTGTAACTAAACCTGCCTGGAACAAACTGCCTAACAGCTTATGACCAAATGTATGTAACCAATTACAGAGTAACCTGCTATCAGCCATATACTTCCTGCTCACAAATCTTACATAGGTTTCTGCTTTACTCTGAGGGCGGGCTGTGTTTTTGGAACTGTGAGTTCCCACCAGCCCACTGGTGTTAAATAAAAGTTGCCTTCCAACTCCTTGGTGCAAAGAGTCTTCCATTCAGTTCAGTATCAGTTTCTGCAACATTTCTTGGTGCATCGACTGGGAAGATACCGTGCTGACCACTTAGGTCACCGGTGGAGGCCTGCTGGCCGTAGCAGGGACTCACCCTCTGACCTTCGGATGAGAAGGTGTGCCCTCTGGATCTTTTCTTGGTCTCCTCAGCAGTCGAGGCAAGGGAGCCCCTGTGTGACAGTGAAGACATCATTGGACCAATAGGAGGAGACAGAATGCAACTGGTTTGGGCCCTCAGACAAGGTAGGATTGCCCTGGGATGTCACTCAGTCAGTTTGCCAGTTTCTGTTCCCTGCATGGGATGACGGAGACCTGATCAATTCTTGCCTGAGTGAAAATGAAACCTCAGCAGCTCCGTGCCTTCTGCGAGATCGACTGGCCACGTCTATGCCCTGCTTGGCCCCTAGAGGGAACCCTAGACGTGGAAATCATCCACCAAGTCTGGGACAAAGTGACACACTCTCTGCTGAACAGCCACCCTGATCAATTCCCCTATATCAATTCATGGCTGGGACAGTGTCAGAATCCCCACCACGGCTCTGTGTCTGTGCTTGTCAGGAAAAAGAAACTCTCTTGGTAGTCAAAGCTGGTTGGCAAGACCAAAAATCTTCTAGAAAAATGACCAGAAAGACTGAAAAATTTATCCTACTCTGTCTGATGAACCAGATGATGACTTCCCTCCTCCATATATGGGTGGCCATCCAGACTTGTCAGAACCTCCACCACTGCCACCTCCAGAGGCAGCCACAGCCCAATCAGCCACTGGTCACTTCACCAGACTCTACTGCTCCATCCCTGCAGACTATACCACCTCTGGTGCTGCCTAGCCCCCGAGAGCCACCTGCACCAAGCCCCATTGGTCACTGGCTTCACTCAGCACACTTCCAGATGCCCCCAGGGGATATCCTGGCATGCGGGGAACCAAATCAGCCATCTGCTCTGTACTATCAGCCTTTCAGCTTCACTGATCTCCTCAACTGGAAACATCATACTCCCTCTTACTCAGAAAAACCCAAGCCATGATCTATCTTCTGACCTCAATCTTTCAGACCCATCAGCCTACCTGGGATGATTGCCAACAAATCCTTCTGACCCTCTTCAACACAGAAGAGTGTGCCCATATTTTTGAGGGAGAACAAACCTGGTTAAAGACTAGAATTCTAGGCTCCACTGTTAACCCCGATGCTTGGATAAACACAGTCTTCCCTAATGCCTGGCCCAAATGGGACTTCAATACTGTAGAGGGCTGTGGTGCCTTGTAACTGTATTGTGAGGCCCTCCTGGCAGGAATAAAGGAGGGAGGAAAGAAATCTATTAACAAGTCCAAAATTGCTGAAGTTATCCAAGAACCTAATGAAAGCCCTGCTAAATTCTATGAGAGGCTACGTGAAGCATACTGAACTCATTCCCCATTTGATCCTAAGGCCCCAGCAAATCAGCAGAGGATAAACTCAGTTTCTGTGACACAGTGTGCCTCTGACATCCAAAGAAAAATTCAAAAGGTTGATGGATTTGCAGGCATGAATGTCACTCAGCTGCTTCAGATAGCACAAAAGGATTTTACAAACTGGGAGAGAGAAGAGAAAAAGGAACATAATCACCAGACTGCCCTCTTGGCTGTGATCATGGGAAATCAGCCCCTGAGAAATCCCAGAAGAATCGACCTCGTTACTGGGACCAAAACAACAATAAGATCTCTCGGGGACCACAGCTCAAAACAGGTGGTTGTCTCTACGCCTGGGCCCCAAACTAGTGTGGTCAATGTAAACAACCGGGACACTGGAAAGACAAATGCCCTCTCCACTTGAGGGATTGAAAGGCCTTTGGAGAACAAAACACACAGCCATCTGAACACTTCTGCTTTTCTATGACGATGATTAGAAAAGACTGAGCTCCATAAGATGGGGTCCCTGGGAGTCCACAGTCATTGCCAAAATCGGGGGAAACCAACAACTTTTATAGTAGATAGTGGGGCTGAACATTCCATCATCACCCAACCAATTGCCCCTTTGACTTCCTGACAAATTCAAGTGATGGGGGCTACTGGCACTCCCACTGAGAAGAAATTCTGTCAGAGCAGATCCTGTGAGATTGGTGGACACTTCATTAAACATGAATTCCTATACATGCCTGAGTGCCCAATTCCACTCCTGGAATGAGCCCTCTTCTCAAAGTTAAGAGCAACTATTACCTTTGCTCCTAATCAGCCTGCCACCTTCACTCTTGGGTCCCCGACTTCAAACTTGATACTGACTCTGACCATGCCCCCAAAAGAATGGCAACTATATCAAACAAAAATGCCTAAAGACTATAACCCTGAGATCCTAAGGACTGTGTTTCCAGATGTGTGGACAGAGGACTCACCCCGGGGCTAGTGGTCAACCATGCCCCTGTGGTAACTGAACTCAAACCAGGTGCCACTCCCATTGCTGTCGAACAATACCCGATGTCACGAGAGGCGTGCCTGGGGATCCTGCCCCACATCTCCAGACTGAAACAGACTGGAATCCTAGTAGACTGTCAGTCACCTTGGAACACCCCCCTGCTCCCAGTAAAGAAACCAAATGGAGACTTCTGCCCAGTGCAAGACATCTGGGCCATCAATGTGGCCACTGTGGCCCTACACCCAACAGTCCCAAACCTGTACACTCTCCTGGGCCTGCTTCCTCGCGATGTTCCCTGGTTCACCTGCCTGAACTTAAAAGATGCTTTTTTCTGCCTGGAAGTGGCCCCTGCCAGTCAATTCCTATTTGCCTTTGAGCAGGAGGGCCCTAACACAGGGCGAAAAGGACAACTCCCATGGACCCGCCTTCCTCAAGGTTTTAAGAATCCTCCCACACTGTTTGGGGAAGCCTTGGCTGCTGATCTGGCCAGGTTCCCCCATGGGAAGTTCAACTGCACCTCCTGCAGTACAATGATGATACCCTAATTGGAAGCCCCACAAAAAAGGACTGTGGGGGGGACTCAAGCCCTCCTCCACCACTTGTGTGATACTGGGTACAAAGTTTCCTGGAAAAAGGCTCAAATTTGTAAGCAAAAGGTCAGATATTTAGGGTTTGATTTAGAAAAGGGACTCCAACACCTAGGTCCAGAAAGAAAGGAAGTCATTTGCTCCATTCCATAGCCTGACTCCAAAAGGGAACTTAAGAGAATTTTTAGGGGCAGCTGAATTCTGCCGGATCTGGATACCTGGGTATGCTGCAAAGGCCAGACCACTTTATGACATGTTAAAGAAACCCACGACTGAAAGAGAGGTAATCAGATGGACTTTACAGTAAACTGAGGCATACAAACAGATGAAGAGAGCTCTGGCCTCAGCTCCAGCTTCAGAAATCCCAGATGTGACTCACCCCTTCAACCTGTTTGTCCAGGAGACACAACATATTGCCTCAGGAGTCCCAATTCAAACAGTGGGACCCTGGGAGAGACCAGTCACCTACCTAAGACACTAGACTCAGTATCCAAAGGATGGCGTCCTTGTCTGCGGGTGCTCGCTGCCACAGCCCTCCTGATCAAGGAAGCAGACAAATTGACTCTGGGACAAAACCTGACTGTCCAGGTGCCACATGCTATTCTTGAGCTCCTCAACAGTCACAGACACTGCATCACCCAGTACCAAGGACTGCTTGTCAGAAATCCCCAACGCACATTCCAGCCAGTCAAAGCCTTAAATCCAGCCACCTATTTGCCTACACACCTCTATCAGCCAGACCACGACTGTCTTACACTGACTAATGAACTGTTTGCCAGCCAACCTGATCTGTAGATGGAGCCCCTGGCCGACGCTGAGTACACCCTGTTCATGGATGGAAGCAGCTCAGTCTAAGATGGGAAACGTTGAGCTGGCTATGCAGTCGTTACCACTGAAGAGGTGCTCCTAGCCGGACCCCTTCCTCAAAACTGGTCAGCTCAACGGGCTGAGCTACAGGCCCTAACACAAGCTCTCAACTGGGTAAAAGACAAAAAGTTGAACATCTATACAGATTCCAGGTACGCATATGCCACAGTTCATGTCCACAGGATGCTATGCAAGGAACATGGCCTTCTGACAGCTGAGGGAAAAAAATTAAAACTATAGATGAAATCTTACGACTTCTGGCTGCTGTATGGAAGCCCAAAAATGTGGCTCTCACCCACTGCAGAGGACATCAAAAGGTAAACGACACCATCGGGAACCAAAAAGCAGATGAAGCTGCTAAGATGGTCACTGAAGGCTCTACCTGGAGAGACAATGACTTGGTCCAGAACTTGGAAGCTCTACATGAAATACCACCAAAAACTGTTCTCAGTCTCCAGCAAGGACCTCTTCACTATACACAAGAGGAAATAAATTGGGCACAAGAAGGAGTCCACACAGACCCAAACAGTGTCTAGGCCCTACCGGGCAATCGAATGATTATCCCAAAGGAGTTAGCTTACACCTGGGTAAAACACCACCATGACATCACCCATGAGGGAAAGAAGGCCATGGCCCAGATTCTGAGTCACTGCTATTATATCCCAAAGTTAACAGTGATCTGTGCACCTGTCAGCCAGAGATGCCAAAACTGTGCAAAGACTGAGGCCTCAACAGCCCCTTGACCCCCACCTGGAATTCAACACACGGACTCTCTCCTTTCAAGGACCTCCAAATAGACTTCACTGAAATCAGACCATGCCGGGGCTACAAATATATTTTGGTTCTTGTCTGCACTTATTCTAGGTGGCCAGAGGCATTCCCTACCAGGACTGAAAAGGCCTCTGAAGTATGCAGAGTATTGCTAAGAGAAATTATCCCCAGGTATGGGCTACCCTTAACTATAGGCAGAGACAATGGACCATCAGTTGTGGCAGAAATGACCCAAAACCTAGCTAAAGAATTAAAAATTAAATGGAATCTTCACACTGCCTATAAGCCCCAGAGTTCCAGCAAAGTTGAATGGACGAATAGAACTCTGAAATCAGTATTAACTAAATATTACCAAGAGACTCAAGCACCACAGATGGACTTGCTCCCCATGGCTCTCCTGAAAGTCAGAACATCACCAGGATCTACTGGATATACTCCTTTTGAAGTCCTGTTTGGAAAATCCCCACCCCTAATAAAGGGCCTCCAGGGTACCTGAGCCAGTTGGGAAATATCACTTTGCAGGAACAACTTGTTCAGCTAGGAAAGACTTTCTCCCAGATACATAAAAACACAGCGGAGAGGGTACCCCTTCCCACTGACACCCCTGCTCATACCCATAGTCCAGGTGACACGGTCGGGGTTAAGGACTGGAAAAAGGACCCCGTCCCCTGCCTGGAGGGGCCCTTATTTATTTTGACCACTCTCACCACAGTGAAAGTGACAGAGATCCACCCCTGGATTCATCACTCCAGAATCAAGCAGGCTCATCCTGACGACTGCTGGAAGGCCTACCCTGATGAGTTGGCCCCCTGAAGACCACCCTGAAGAGACAACCACTCGAAGCCCTGCTCTTGTCACTCGGGAAGCTGACGAGTCAATGCACGGCTGAAAACTGAATGGATGTTGTACACGGGAGCACCTGCCCTAACTGACTCATGTTCTTCTGTTACCCACTTTGGTTCTTAGTCCTTTTTCTCTCGTTGATCTTGATGCCTGCTACAAGACTCTGGGCCGTGTCCCCAGAGGACTGGAAAGTTCTCCCAAAGGTTGCTTTTGTCCTTTTCTGTATCAGTGTAACCATTGCACTACCCACCCTCAATTGTCTGACCAAGCATTACGGTCTCTCTCTTATGGGTAATGTATGTGAGTCTTCCAGGAATTAATGGGAAAGGACAATACTGGGAGTTCCAAGCCCACTTGGGAGGTACTCCAAATCTCCTCAACCGCATGAAGTGGGACCCCCACCAACCTAATGTGTACTTGTACTTTGATGCCTGTCCCAACAACCAGACTAATGCTTACTATACAGGATGTGGTGACCTGACTTGGGAATGCGCCTACTGGACCAACGATAAATATATTTGCCAGGGTTGGCAAGAACCACCAGTCCTGAGGAGTGATCAAAAAGGCTGGGCCTGTAATAACCTGCACTCCTGGTATTGTGACATTGGAAATGTGACAATTTATATTGGTGGGGACAAGAAAAACTCCCATATGAAAAACACGTCTGGGAAAAATCTCCCTACAATGGGAGACCTCCCCTCACTCAGTCCTTGGCCCCAAGTAACTGCCAAAGGGGTCAATGTAATCCCGTTTAATATCATGTATATAACCCTAACGACACTGTCTGGGAAACGGGTTGCTTATTAGTTTTCCAAGTGAATGGTACAGGTAAAGGTCCTGCAATGTTAGTTCAAATCCAGAAGGTCTTTATCGCTCCTATTCGGGTCCCCACCTCGAAGGTTTTCACAAAATTTAAGCCCACACACAAAAACGACACTGGAGACCTTCCCTCATGGGCTCCAGACCTGCTACAATTGGTTAATGGGATCCATGCTGACCTCCAAAAGGTTGATCCCACCCTGGGAAAGGACTGCTGGCTCTGCATGCTGCTTACCACCCTATCATACCAGGCTTTGGGGCTAACTCCAAATGCATCCAGGTTTAATGTTACCCAGTCCTCAGCAACCTTGCTTCAAGCTTCCCCAACCCAGATAATGGGAAACTCCACTTGCTTCCTGGGGAATAAAAACACTCAAAATTTGTCAGCTGACTGTGCCTCCATAACCCAGCCCAGCTCCTTGCTTCAGGCAGATGATGGAACATTCTTTGTATGCTTTGATGGGGTCTACTGTGTGTTTTCCCCACAGGACGTGGGCCTCTGTGGTGTTGCTTTCCTGGTCCCAGATCTAAATGTTTACCCCGGTGACCAAGGCCCTCTGGCTCCCTTTGAATCCTGTTGGAAATGGGATCCCGTGTTCCTGCCTATTCTGGCTAGCATATCAATAGCAGGAGGCCTAGCTATGGGGGAAACAGACCTTGGGCTAGGACAGAGCCAATATACACAACTGACCAACCAAATAGTGGGAGACTTTGAAGGTGTCCAAGATTCTATTGACAACCTTAAAGAACAGATTGATTCTTTGGCCACCATTGTCTTACAAAACCAAAGGGCTTTAGATCTCCTGACAGCCCAACAAGGGGGAACCTATCTCTTCTTAGAGGAGGAATGCTGTTATTATGCTAACAAGTCAGGAATAATCAGAGAAAATTCCCTCCAGCTGTGGAAATGTCTTTAACAGAGAACAGAAGATATGATAAATGTTTCTTCCTGGTGGGAATCCCTAGACTTTTTTCCTTCATGGATGGGAACCTTACTTGGACCTTTAATGGCCCTCCTATCGTCCTCCTTCTGGGTCCCTGTGTGATCCACATCCTGACCTGATTTCTGTCTGAGTGCTTTGAGGCCATACACTTCTCTCAAAGACTACCCCACCTACCAACTTCTTAAAACTGAGGAAGAATAAACTTCCACATAAAAAGGGGGGGAGAATGTGACAGAAATTTTAAAGTTAACAGCCTGACCTTATGTTAAGATGGGATATGCAGGCTCAGCCCATCTCATGGTTAGATTGTCAGACTCAGTTAGCCATAAAACACTATGCCGTGTCTACAACTCAGAGATAGTTGACCCAGCTTTGTCTGACCACATCCAGCTGCACTGCAGCCTATGAACATACCCTGTTTTGCTGGCATGTTTCAAGGACTATCTCCCTGGACAGACCAGCCCCATCAAGGACACATTTAATCTTACCCGCTTGCTCGGCTCCTAACTTCCCCCAGATTTCTTTGTCTATGATAAATGGCCTCCTGTAACTAAACCTGCCTGGAACAAACTGCCTAACAACTTATGACCAAATGTATGTAATCAATTACAAAGTAACCTGCTATCAGCTTTGTACTTCCTGCTCACAAACCCTATATAAGTTTCTATATAAGCTTTACTGGGGGGGGTGTTTTTGAAATTGTAAGTTCCCATCAGGCCACCAGCATTAAATAAAAGTTGCCTTCCAATTCCTTGGTGCAAAGAGTCTTCCATTCAGTTCAGCATCAGTTCTTGCAACACTACCATGTGGGCAACCTAGAATCATTGACTCCTCCTGCCAGTCCAAGCTTGGTCGCATCTCTGCGCTGACTCTTTCTAGATGCCTTTCCATGTTCAGTGATGCTGCCCTGGGTGCTACACTATATCGTGATGGCTTTGTGCTCACAAACTGTAAGCACCTCAAAACTGGGGATGGAGTCCTTATTACATCTCCTCTCCAGCCTGGCACACAGGAGTCCACCCAAACAAAAATTTGTTGAATAATGACTGTAAGGTTTGTGTCTAGATGTCTTCCCAAAGCCTCATGCAGTCACAGGTGGGGCTTTTTCAGAGGTGGCTGGATCTCGAGTGTGTGATGCTGGGATTAAGGGTGTGTGATTACTAAATCAGTCCACGGATTGATTTGGCACCACCCTAATCCTGGTAGCCTAGACAGAGTATAAAAGGGGCAGAAAGAAGCTGCTATGGTCCCTCTTGCTTGCTTTGCTACCTTCTACCCACCATGAACTGTTTCTCCTCTGCGATGCCTGTCTGCCATCCACCCTACCATGGAACCAGCTGATTATGGACTGAAACCTCTACAAACTGTGAGCTAAATTAAACTTTCCTCCTTTAATGTTGGGTGTTGGGTATTTTGTCTCAGCAACAAGAAAAGGAACTAAGACAATGACTAAATCTTAAAATGAGGAAATAAGGAAGCAATATCATTTGATTAAAACCAACAAGTTTGAAGAAATCCACTGCAAACATTTGTTGTTTAATGCAGGGTTTGGGGAACTTGAATGGAATATTCTCTATTGGTTTCTCCTTTCTCGGAATCTGCAGAAATATTCAGTCTTACATGTTTCATAGCAGGGCAAAGAAACACAGTGTATTTGTTTAAATGAAATGAGCCCCATGACATGTCTGGAATTTATCCAGTTTTGAGCTCCTGTCAGCTGATACTCAAATTTTTCTGGAATATTTACAATTTTCCCTCTTAACTACCAAACAACAAATGAACAAAAAACACCACAAAAGCAGAACCAGCAAAGCAGCAGGGATTTAGCACTAACTTAGTTCTGAGAACTTTGGAAATTACTTTCAAAGCCCATGTATGAGGTGGGATGTCAAAAGGGGTCCCTTCCTTGGCACCCCTTGAGAAAGTGGGTGACACACAGACTCATGCCCCAAGTAGTAGGCTGAACTCTAAAATCCTCAAGTTTTGGGAATTTGGTTAATTGCAATAACTTAGTTTCTTTGGGAATTAACAGAAACCATCTGCCTAATGATAAAGCTGAGCTCTGCAATTATTTGAGGGAAAATGTGCCATAGTCAGCATAAGAAAGCCTTACTGAGGAAGCCTGCTAGACATACGTATTTTTTATAATTAAAGCCAATCACATTCATTAATTTATAAATGCTGTTTTGATCAGCTGCCTTTATTTTTTATCAGCGCCACCCTTACTATGCACCTATGCAACCTTCAATTTTAAATTTATAGGAGTTTAAACAACTATAATTGTACAGATGGCTGTGATCACGTCAGAGTGTTGAGGCGATCATGAGAAAAAATAAAGATGGAGAAAGAAACTTCTGCTGTGAATGACATAACCGCCTTCCAGGTCCAATACTGATGGCTCATAGGAGTTCCTTTCCTTTCCTAGCAAACAGGAAGTTGGCAGCGAGTCTCCAAACAAGCTTCCTTTGACCTGGTCATCCTCAAGCTCTGGGTGATGCTCACTATGGTTCTGTGGGCAGAGGGGCGGGTCCCAAGAAAACAGGCAGTTTTTATTACAAGTGGCCTGCAGAACAGGGGGAGCCAGTATGTCCCCTCTGCATGGCTGTAAACACTGACCCACCTGTGGAGGATAAGGGTGCCGTCGCTGTATGATGGCAAATAAATAAAGCAGGAGGAGAGCAAAGAAAGGAGAAACACACAGGCATGAGCCAAGTGCTTGAAGCTGGTCTCTGCTCGCTGTGTGTGGCCAAGGGAGGAGGAGATGTTTACTTGGACATGGTTCCTTCTGAAAGGAAGCCAGTGGACTGTCTGCTTTTGAATGGGTCCAGTGCTACAGCTCAGTTAATTTCATAAGCAGTGTCCATGTAGTTATTTGCCAACTGCAAGAAAGATTTTGAATTTTTAAAGCCAGCTGATACAAAGCAGCCAATCAACATTACTCCAGCCCATCACACACAAAAAAACAAAAACATCAAACAGAAAAACAAGAACACCCCAAAACCAAAACTGCACTTTATTTTTACAATGATAAAACAGTAACTACGTACCGCAGTGTTAATCTGACAGTATGACGTGGATTGAAGAAGATGGATTGGAGCTGGGTGTGGTGGTGCATGCCTGTGATCCTAGCTACTCTGGAGGCTGAGGCAGGAGGATCACAAGTTTGAGACTAGCTTGGATAGTTTAGTAAGAACCGGTCTCAAGATCAGAAAAAAAAAAAAAAAAAAAAAAAGCTGGATATGGTGGTACACACCTGTAATCCCAGCACTCTGGGAGACTGAGGCAGGATGCCAAGTTTGAGCCCAGCCTACTGGGCAATTTAGCAAGAGCCTCTCTAAAAAACAAAAAAGGCTGGGGATTAGCTCAGTGGTAGAGCACTTGCCTACCATGTATAAGGCCCTGAATTTGATTCCCAGCACTGCCAAAAAAAAGAAAAGATGGATTGTATAAATTATGATAGATAGAGACCTCCATTACTTACTACCTGTATACACACATTCAAGAAAGTTACTTAATGTCATTATACTTTATTTCCTATTTCTATAAAATGGGAAACATAATAGCATCCTCCATGGAGGGTTGTGAGAATTAAGATAATGCATGAAAAGTGCTTAGTCCAGAGCCTGGATCACAGCAAGTGCTCCACAAAGGGAAGCTATACTTGTTACTTTAAAAATTTAAAAATCTTTTTTAGTACATATTAATTATATAAAATATGGGGGGTGGCTGTATATTCCTATAATCCCACCACTTGGGGAGCTGAATGAAGCAGGAGGGTGATGAGTTTGAACCCAGCCCGGGCTACATAGTGAGACCCTGCCTTAAACAAAAACAAAACACAAAAATAGGGCCGGTGAGATGGCTCAGCGGCATAAGCGCCTGCCTGGCAAGAGTGAGGTCTTGAGTTCAACTCCTGGCACCCACATACGAAAAAAGGGCTGGTGATATCGCTCAGTGGCACGGGCGCCTGCTGGCGTGCGAGGTCCTGAGTTTGACCCCTGGTACCCACACACACACAAAAAAAACCCCACAAAAATATATCTATTACACAGAATAATGAGTTTCACTATGGCATTTCCCTGTGTGCATGTAACACGCTTCGACCATAACCACCCCACTTCTGTCTTTAGCGCCCCCCTTCTAATACCCTTGTATTTGTTATTTTTATTCTTGCTATCATTGTGGCCCACGTCATGTTACAGACGAGCAGGAAGTCCTCTGGACTGGCCGCACGGTCCCAGCCTGGTGAAGGCATTTCTCCTCTCTTCCTTTGAAAAGGACACAGTGACCAGGTAGCCTCTGGATGGGGACTGTGTACAACAACTCTAATTTAAATGTAAGCTGACTATAACTGATTTCCCCCAGGAACGGGGACATGGTCTCTTAGAATGTGAATATATATATTGTCACCCCCAGATTCTGAAAAAAACATTTTTTTCAAATAAAGTGTGTGCTGTTCTGCTAAAAGGCAGATTGGCTCCAGAATGAGGGATAGGAGTGTCTCCCAGATCCATCATCCACCAGCAAGGTCACCTTGGGCCAGTTACTTAGCCTGAGCTGCAGCTTCCTCACCTCTTAGACACAGATAATAGCGGGAAATCTGACTGTGATGGGATGAGAGCACCCTCTGCACAGTAGGTAAGAAAGTGGTCTCCAGGTGAAGACCATGGGGCTTCCAGCCTGAGTCTGCCAATTTCCTCCAGTGACCTGGGGCAAATCAGTAAATCTGTCTCAGTTGCCTCCTCTGAAAAATGGGGATGATGAAAACAATCATCAAGCTGCGGTGAGTATTAAATAAGTGGCTAATAAGCCAGGTGTGGTGGTGTACACCTGTAATCCCAGCACTTGGGAGGCCGAGGTAGGATGGCAAGTTCAAGGCCAGACTGGGCTACATAAGTGAGTTCAAGGTCAGCCTGCACTATGTAGTGAGACCCTGTCTCAAAAAATAACTAAAAATTTAAAAAATTTAAATTAAAAAATTTAAAAAGAAAAAAGAAAAGGAAAGAAAAATATTACCAAAGGCATTATAACTGAATTCATTTTGCTTATGGTGAAAATTAAAAGAGATAATGCATGGAAGCCTTGTGCATAATTAAGTGTTCATGATGTAGCAGCCATTATTCTTATTGTAAAGGAATTAGAAAAAGAAAAGAGAGTAAAAAGAAAAAGAAACCATAATTTCAAAGTGGAAACTTTCAGAATGAAGTAAAGGCCTATAAAAATGACCAAAATAGTAGAAAGACTATTTCCAAGAAAACTATGCAAGTTTCCCTAATTATCTTTTTAAAAGGAGGCTGGAGCAGGATGCTGGAGATGACTTACAGTTTTTCCTCCTTGATTGGTTAACAGTTCACAGGTTATTAAAAGGAGGAACTGGAAACCTATATGGAAGCAGAAGAATCACTTGAAGTGGATCAAATTCCTACTAGAAAAGGAGAAGTTTAAAAAAGACTTTTAGTTAAACCCAAGCGAACGGAGGTAGCGGATTTGTTAAAGCCAACAAAGTCAAGTTCTATTCAAGGCAGCGGTTGTAAAACACAGCACTTTCCCCTAAAACAGGGCTCAGGTTCCCTTCACCGACCTCTTCCCTAAGCATTCAGCAATACTGTGGAAACTCTTCAAGTCTGAATAAAACAAAATGGACCTCAAAGTTTCTTCTATACAGAATGCCTTAGTAGATAGTGCGGCGCTCATTTAGGCGAGATAACCTGTTTAAAAGTGTAATTGTAGGTGGGGAGCTCGAAAAAAAATCTTCAAACTACTTTAGAATATATAAATCCTATTAGAATATAAAGGAGGGCTGGTGAGATGGCTCAGCAGCGTAAGCGCCTGCCCGGCAAGCGTGAGGACCCGAGTCCGACTCCCGGAACCCACATATGAAAAAAGGGCCGGTGATATCGCTCAGTGGCACGGGCGCCTGCTGGTGCACGAGGTCCTGAGTGCGACCCCTGGTACCCACAAAAAAAAAAAAAAAAAAAAAAAAGAATATAAAGGAAAATGAAAGAAACTGAGCCCAAAGACATTGTTTTATTATTAAATAGCATTACTGAGTTCTTATATGTGGAAAACAGTAATCTTAATGTGGGAGTATAAAGTCAGCTTAGCAATGTTTCTTTTCATTGCTTTTCTTACTTCCCACCTTTAAGATTTAAAACCTTTCACAACATACCTGAGTGTTACATGCACATAATTAATTTCTTCTTACAAGCAACACAAAGCTCTTTATTCTGATGTTCTGTCAAATTTCAAAAGACATATGAGTTTAGGACTGAAAATGTTTTCATGATAGGATTTCATGGCTTAACATAAAAATCTGAAATATAACAAATGTCTGTTTGTAAGCTCTAATACATTCTAAATATTTTAACAGTAAAAAAGACAGGTAACATTAAGGAGCACTTCTAAAAGCTATCCCTCCAGATTCCTTTTGGAATGGCCACTATTTCTATAGCCCAGTATTTTCTGTATGTGCTATTGGTTGTTTAGCGTGAGCAATAATCTCGCTCCTAACCCCATCCCCATATAAACTTTCTATTATTCTAATGGCCCAGAGAGTAAAGAATTACACCTTTCACTATTTAATCACCAAATCTGATTTTCTTTGCAAATAGCCTGGGGTTAGGTCTGTAATGTTATGAATCTCTTAATTCCACTTTGAAGGTAAGAAAACATTTACCACCCTACCCAGGGGCTGAATACAATCCATATTCTTTTCTGCCAATTCTGGCATAAAGCCCTATTGATTATGTTCAAGTGGCCACTTACAATGTCGCCTTAAGCGACTGCTTTTGAATTCACTGAATAAGGTTTTCTAGCCTTGGCAGAGGCAAAAAGCTACAGATTTCATCACAACCCTGCCCCAGTTTAAAAGGTTTCAATGGCTTCCCAGGGCTCAGGATGAAGCCCTAAATTCTTGAGGCAAGACACAAATTTCAGCATGACAGATCCAAATATCATAGGGGGATGGGGATACGTGGCTCCTCCTCCTCCCCCCTTCCTCACCAGACAGGCTTGTCTTTTCTCTTCCTAGTAATATCAGCCCCAAAGCCACCACAGCAAGAACTAATACCCATATGGGGGTCCCAGCATTTTACATGCAGCCTCTCATTTACGCTCACAATTACCCTATGTGGGGTGCCATTATGATCCTCACTTTGCTTCAGAAGAGGCTTTGTGGCCCGCCTGAGATCGCTCAGTTGGGAAGTGGCTGGTGTCACCGTCAGGACTGAAACACAGGGCCATCTGGTCGCAGGTCTGTGCTCTTGCATTTGGTCTTGACTCTTACTCAGAGAAGGATCCGGTATAAAGCTGGGGCACCAGGTATCTTTTATCAAGTGACTGAACAAATGAGTTTTATCATCAGTCAAGAAGTCTGTACAGACGGTTATGGTCTCGATCAAATTATCTCCCAAAAGGCTCATGTGTTCAGAGGTGGGGCTTTTGGAAGGTGATTAGAATATGATGAAGTGACCTCATCAATGGATCAATCTATTGATGGGTTCATACTTAATGGGCTCTTAGAAAGAGGCCCCAGTTGGAGGAAGCTCGTTCCCGGGGTTGTGTCTTGAAGGGTATAATCCTGTCCCCAGTCCCGTCCTCTCTCCCTGGCTCTCTTTCTCTGTGTTTCCTGGCTGCCATGAGGTGAGCAGCTTTCTTCCACCATGCCCCTCCACCATGACGTTTCTTCTTGGAGCCACCCCACCATGGACTGACACCTTTAAAACTGTGAGCCCAAATAACCCTTTTTCCTTTAAGTTGTGTATGGTAGGTATTTTATGCTAGCAACAAAAAGATGATTAACACACAGTCCATCCCCACTTCTTAATTTTCCCAATGTGTATAACCAGGCTTTGAAGGAGGACTAAAACGGATAACAGAGAAATCTGGATTTTGTCAGCTATTCACAAATGTCTATCCTCGGGCCGGTGAGATGGCTCAGCGGCTTAAGCGCCTGCCTTGCAAGCGCAAGGGCCCGAGTTTGACTCCCGGAACCCACATACGAAAAAGGGGCCGGTGATATCACTCAGCGGCACGGGCACCTGCTGGCGCGCGAGGTCCTGAGGTCGACCCCCCGGTACCCACCAAAAAAAAAAAAAAAAATGTCTATCCTCTGTTCAACAGATATTTCTGGGCACTCAGAGTATGCAAGATGACCAGGTGAGGGTGGGGCAATGGCCTGCCCTCAGCAAGTTTAAGGTTTAATACAGGTCACAGACCAAGGAAAAGCCCATTCACTTCTACCAGAGCGATGACTGCTGGGTGCTACTTGGTGACAGGAGGACACGCAGTATGCAGGATTTGAGACAATGTTGAATTCTTTGACGATAAAGTCCTTTTGTGGACTGGCGGGGAACAGTGGGATGAGGAGTTACACATGCGTTTGCCAGACAGATAAACCAAAGGCAGGAAGCAAGCTAACTACAACTGGTCACATCTTCTGGACAACACCTTTCAAATTCTAAATAACTTACAAACTCAAGTATTTCAGCTCTCTCCCATATCCTAGAGCAGCAGATAACCTCTAGTTTGTGGCCCGTCTCCCCCATATATGTTTTCCTTAAAGATGGGGCAATGGATAATGAAAACAGCAAACAGAACTCCAGATTTTATATTCCCCAGCCACACATCATTCTCCTTCCTTTCTGCAAATGCTCTGTTTTTAAAGATGTCCACTTAAAAGTTGTTGGCACTGTGGTGCACACCTGTAATCCCAGCACTCAGGAGGCTAAGGCAGGAGGATCATGAATTTGAGATGAGGCCGGCCTGGCTCAAAACAAAAAACAAAAAAGTTTGTGGAGTCAGAAGAACTGGCTCTCTGCTTATTTTCTGCCATGTGCAATTCAGAAAACTCGTGAGTTATTACAAATTCCAAGCTTTCTGTGGTAGTCATCCCGTTTTTATATAAAAGTAAAAATTGTAGGTTTCATGACTGTTTCATGAAACCATGCAAAGTTTTTCTTTACATACATAAAAGCTCCTTAAATATACACTAGTAGGGTACTCATTCCAAAACATCACAAGCTTTTTCAATCAAAAAGTGAACAGCTTTGACATTTTACAATAAGAAACTGTCACTGTTAGAATTTGATTAGACAATTCTAATAGCAGGCTAGAGTCATTAAGCTTGGCTTTTCAAGAGACACTTCACAAGCTTACTCTCTGGCACGCTGGAATAATGAGTCTCCGACCAGGTTTCCAGGTAAGATCGTGTCTCTGAAGATGGGCTAAACGCAAGGCACACGTTGATTAGCAATGTGTTTCAGTACTGCTGAACCATGCCAATGAAGCTTCAAAATAAAAATATGCTGCTTTGCATAAATAAAATTTAATAATTACCTCTTAGATTCTTGCATTCTTTGGTGAGAAATGTAAATGATACTCTGTGAAATACTTATGTCACTTTAATTTGAAAGTAATACACAAAAAGCATTTCATAATTATTCTCTTTGTCCATTATTACTATTAAGGGTGAAAACTGGAGGGAACAGTCAATAATTTGTTAGTGATGTAGCAGAGAAACACCAAGTTAATTAAAACAAACCAAAAAAAGGCACAGTGTTTCCAAAGATTTACTACCATTTTATTGAAGGGCAAACTTTCTTTAAAATTCCAGATGTGAAATCGCCTTAGGAGAATTCCGATGCTGTTGTGGAAAATGCGGCACAGGCGGAGGTCTCCGACACGAGGCTACTTGTCTGAGCCCCGGCCGCTCTGTCCTGGGCCAGCAGTGCCGGCTGAGGAGCAGGCGCTGGACCGCAGATGGCGGCGGAGCTGCCCACTGCCTTGGGTTACTCAACTACAAAGCAACACTGTTTTAAAGTGTTTCTTACAGAAAGTAATAAAGTGCTCTTTCTTGGTTTTTATGACCTTATTTTCTTCTAAAGAACTTAATTTTCCTGTAAAGGATCTAGTGCTGAAATAGCTGTTGGGTTTTTTTGTTTGTTTTTTTGTTGGTACTGGGGATTGAACACAGGGGCTCACACATGCTAGGCAAGTGCTCCAGCCCTGAGCTACATCCCCGGCCCTTGAAATATTTGGTTGATAACAGTATAGATGTCAGTCAAGGGGTGCTATACTGAGAAACCAAGAGATTGTTGAAAGGGGAAGCATGTTGCTTTAATTTTCCTTAGTCCAATAGCTAGGAAACTGGCAGTAAGTTAAAAAAAAAAAAAAAAAAAAAAACCCACACCTGACATGTAACCAGGTGTACCAAATGGCATGACTGACAGCATCATTTTTCATTTGCAAGAAATCTTAGCTTTTAGGCTGCAGTGCAGAGTATAAATTTCTGTAGAAAATGAAGAAGTTGGGAATACTAAAGAGTACGAAAAAGGAACATTTCTATTTCCAAAAAAGAAAATCAACAAACAATGAGATCAGGCCTCTGATAAATACTAGACATTCATCAAAATTCCCACAAAAAATCATTTTTCTTCCTTGTCACTACCATCCTATCTCTTTTCAAATTGTTTCCTGGTACCTTTTAGAAAACAACATTAACTGACAAAATCCATTTGCTCTGTCAGGGGGTCTTGAATAGAAGGCCTAGTGAGATGTAAAAATGCTTAATGGTACCTTCCTCATTAACACATCCCCCAGAAAAACCACTCAAGACTTCCCAGCTAAGGGAGGGGTCCTTCCTTTTCTTTTCAGTAAATATAGACAATTCACCTACTCTGTGGCTCTGGTATTAACTCTACCTGATTTGACTGACAAAATTTTTTTTTTTTTTTTTTTTTTTTGTAGTGTTTTTGAGACAGGGTCTCAGTACGTAACTCAGGCTGGCCTTGAACTTACTATGTAGCCCAGGCGGGCCTCAAACTCACCACCGCCTTCCTGCCTTAGCCTCCCAAGTGCTGGGATTACAGGTGTTCGCCACCACGCCGGGTGACAAAACACATCCCACAGTGGGGGACCTTATAACTGAGGCGTGGAGTCTGGAGCCTGTGCTGAAGGGCTTTATGCAATACACAAACCACAGGCCAAAAAAGTCTCTCCCTGTTCCCTAAATATTATTCACAAAATTAATGTGCTAATGGGGGGGAGGATGATCAAGATGTGAGCTACAGATATAGATACAGATGAATGTAATTACTATGTATTACACATACTGTACTAATAAAAATTTTTAAAAATAACTCTGTTAACCAATAGTTTTTAATACAATAGAAAACAAACAGGGATCAACTCCTCGAACTTGATGTGGGGAATTAAATTTTTAGATACCACTGATGAATGGGAAGTCTTTTAGGTATTTTTAGTCTTTAAAATCTGTGTTCAAGCATAATATTATTCCTATTGTTTGGGACTATCAGAGACTATCAGTTGGCTTGTGTAGAAACAATGTTGGTGAAAAAAGGAGAGGGAAAGAGAGAGGAGGAGAGAGAATAGGACCCAGTTTCCATGAAAAGCCACTATTTACCATTTCCGTATTTTATTCTGGACTTGGCAGTTACGGAGTCACTTTGTGCTTTGCCACCGCTGAAGCCAGGGTCTCCAACCCTGGACCATCTGACGAAAGGCCACAATGACTCATTTGTAAGCAAGGTCAGGCAAGGACAGATGTACCTCTGATTCTGGAGAAAAAAAAAAAATTCCTGAATCTTGGCAGGTCAAAAGCTCCATCTTCATGCCAAAAAAAAAAAAAAAAAAAAAGAAAAAAAAAAGAAAACAAAACAAAAAAACAAAAAACCACATAAAATATTGGGAGTTCGTATAACTAGAAACAATATTGCTAACTTTGGCTAGTAATCTAAAAATATTAATAGAGTTCTGTCCTCCAAAAGAACAAAAATGTCTGACAGGATTTGTGATGCCTGAGACACCGTAAATCTCTAAAGACAGGTTATATCCTTCCCGCCTCCCTCAGGCATTTGTCACAGTGCCAGACAAGATTAGAACGAGATAAGCCTCGGGAACTTTTTGAAGATATTAGAGTGATGATGTTAGGGAAGCGGCTTAGAGGTTATACTTTATCAAACCAACATCCTTCAAATGCCTACCACTAATAATAAACTGTCATCTGCTGCCGCAGGATGGAGGAATCTGAGCCAGCCATGGGACGACATATTCAGTCATAACCTTTATTCTGCTTTCTTTGTGTTGTGTGCATGTTGCAAAGGAAAGAGCCATTTTAAAAACACAATAGAAAAGTCCTGAGTAGTCAAAAGCATTTTTCTTTTAAGAAAGACCTTTCCGACCACGCCCAGTCACTTCTCTGACCTTTGTTGTCCTACCCAACTTTCCCACCACTCCACCCAAGTTTTTTTTTTCTGAATGCTGTTTTTTTCTACTCCACTCAACTGATGAATTTTGTAGCAGTCTTAGAATAGCTTCCTGAGGACATTTATCTTCTGTGAATATGTCCCAAATGTATCACTTTCTGTAGAATGTTAACTCTATCCTGTTTAAGAATTAATGAAGTAATTTGACTTAAATTTAAAAATCATGGTTTTAGAAAAGTCCCAAATAGTTTTTAATAGCAGGCTAACAGGCATGCTACAAATCCTCACTAGAAACTTTATCAGAGCATAAAATGAAATTTACCTGATTTTTCATTTTAGATGCCTGTTTTTAACAACCATGACCCAAGGTTTATGTTCAAAAGCTCTGGGTTGCTTAAGCACAGTGTGGGTGAACACTCATGGCCAAGAATGGCGACAGTATCAGTTAACAGTAGGTATTTGCTAGTTTAAAACAATACTGGGAATTTGTCATAATCACCGAGTTACCATTTGATGGTTCCACCAAGGAAAAAAGGTGAAAATGTAATGTACCACCCATTTTCAAATCAATCAAAAGGCTCAAGAATCTTACTTTTGTATTAGAAAACACTGAAGTATATGATTAGGATGGGGAGGGAAAATCACTAGAGATTATGTAAAAAGAGTGAAATTCAATTGGGAGAATGTAAAAATTATTAATAACACTTTTAAAAAGGCTGACTCAAAATACATTGTCTACATTTTAGAACTAACAGAAGAAAAGTTTCAAATGTACTTGAAGCCAGCTGCTAAACTATTAACTACAGTAAATTCTGAAATAAAACACCTCTGGAAGATATCTTAAAAATAAAAAATTAGAACGAGCAATGACTATAAGAAAAAGTGGAGATGTGAGAATTCAATGAATACACAAGGAAAAGCTAAAGCCAGGCAAAAGATCTGAAAGTAGACACCTGAAATAGCACTTTGCAAGGAGGAGAAATGCAACCATCCTCCTTATTTGAAGAGTGGCTTCAACACCATAAACCACAGCAGGAAAGAGAAAAATAAACTAGATAAAGGTGGGAGAAGCTCTACTTGGAGAGTCTGAGGGAGATCACTGCCCAGAAACACTGGCTTGCCATGAAAACAGAGCTGGTATTCACATTTCAGCAGATTTAATGAAAATACCTAAATTGTGACCAAGATGATTTCATATTCTGGAAGACACAGCCAACTTACTGCTACAAATAGAGACTTGCTGTGGAAAGCAAAGTACAACAGGATGAGGAAGAATAATATTGACTGCTTTATTCTAAAACTACATAAAGACTAGTTTTTATTTATTTATTTACTTATTTATTTTTGTGAGTACCGGGGGTCGACCTCAGGACCTCGTGTGCCAGCAGGTGCCCGTGCCGCTGAGTGATATCACCGGCCCTTTTCTCATATGTGGGTTCAGGGAGTCGAACTCAGGACCTCGCGCTTGCCAGGCAGCTATCTCACCGGCCCTAGTTTTTTTTTTAAACCCCAATAATTTTTGCAAGACTTAATTATGGACAAAGAGAAATCTTGATCAATTGCTTGATATTTAAATAAAATTTAAATAGGAAGAATGTACAATTTATTATGCAAACCAAGACATTTTTAGGAGTACAACGGGGCTCTTCAAACCAGGATGTATGGTCACCCTAAATATGGAGCCATTCATTTCTAAAGTGAAATACTACCAACAAAGTTCAACGCATCGTGCTTCCCTTCTGCCTCTGTGGAAAGAGTCTCCAAGCATTACTGAAACCCTTCCTGAAGTCCTATTTTAAAATCTAGGTATACCAACATTTCCCAAACTTCACTAAATATCCAAAAGAAATATCTTTGGAAGACTTAGTTGTAGAAAGACTTGTTTGTTTTTGGTCTCGGAATTATTTGGATTCCAAAGTCCTAAAGGAGTGTAAACAAAAGCAAAAGGGAATGTCTACTATTATGTGCCTAGATGTAGGGCTCAACTGCACTGGTGATAAAGAAAAATAATTCAATTACTGTAAAAGGAATTAACTTGCATTTAGTTGAATATCTGGAACAAGAACACCAGCACTAGCAGATTGAAAGTAAAAAAAGAATCTTAACGTTAACAGGTAGCCATGTGTTTAAAAACACAATTCATAAATATCTAAGACAATGTAGTCAAATAGAAATGCAAAGACTAATACCTCAAGTGAGTTCCTGATTCTCAGAAAGTGGAGTTGCGTGTGGCAGCCAGGAGGCTGTGTCCTCTGAGGCCACATCTTCTTTCAGGGACCCCAGGTGGGGCCTGAGGAGAGGAAGAGCAGGGGCTGCCAGAGCGGGAGAATGGGGAGAGGGCGGCTGGCAGCTGGGACAGCTCAGGTCACATGAGGAATCCAAAGACAGAATGAGGTGCTTCTCTCTCTAGGGCAGGATGAGGTCTGGGGAAAGGAGGATGGAGAAGGGACATGGGAAGCCACCGTGTCACCTCCATGCCCCACCCCATTCCCAAGTGGCACTTGTTCAAAAGTAATAACACGAGAAATGAGCACTAAGTAAGGCAGGATGAAACACGTGATAGGATCCTGGGGCAGGGAGGAGGGCAGGGACAGGGACAGGTAAACAACAAGGGAGCCCTTTTCTGTGGTTCACTGCCCCGCAACGAAAACTCAGGGCCTGCTGCCCGGCCATCCCCACCCCTGCCCATTTCCACGCATCTCTGTTTGCATCTGTTTGCTTCCTTCCTTGTTTTTCACCTGCACCTGCAAGGAAGTAGTTACCCTACTTCCTTTTGCCTTTTTCAAGCCAGTACTGAGGACCCCAGGGGCTGGCAGAGGACGCCGGAGGATGCTAGAGGACCCCAGAGTCTGGCAGAGGATGCAGGCTAAAGGACTGGAGGAGGAGCCGCAGCTGGCCCGCAGGTGCGCTTGTCTCTTGCCGAGTGATTCTGAGCCGACCACATCCACCTGAAGCGGGCGTGACGGGAGAGGAGGACAAATGGGGCTGTGCCCTGCAGAGAGAGGACTATGTAGACAGGTGTGGGCCTGTGCTAAAGGCAAGGAGACACGGGGCAGACTGTGCAGACTGTGGAGGAAGCAGGCTGCGGAGGGAGGGTGGTCAGCCTGGGCTTCCCTTGGAGACAGAGACCAGACCGGAGGCCAGAAGCCTAGATCCACAAGGACGGGGATAAAAGAATAGAAAGAAGGGACCAGGTGTGGTGGTGCCTATCTAATCTGAGCTACCTGGAAGCTGAGGCAGGAGGATCGCAAGATGGAGGCCAGCCTGAGCTACACAGTCAGACCCGGTCTCAAAGTAAAAAGGGGCAATGGCGGGGGTGGGGTGGGGTGGGATAGGGATGGAGCTCAGCGGGAAGCCCTGGGTTCAGTCCCTAATCCCCAACAGAAGAAAAGAGAAGAGGGGAGAGGAGGAGAGGGGAGATTGAGAATGAATGGAAAGAAGGGGCCAGCTGGTTCCAGAGTGTTCACGAGGTAAACCAGGTGGAAGCTGTGGCTGAATGAATGTGAGAGACAGAGAGAGAGAGAGAGAGAGAGAGAGAGAGAGAGAGAAGAGGTGCTCAGGGTACAGCCAGGCTCCAGTCTGGATAACGAGGTGGTTTCTGAACTTATTCCTAGAAGGATCCAAGGATGGATGATGGCAGACAGCAGCTGGGAGAGGTGGCTGGTGTGATCCTTAGTACTGTAAATGCTGGTCTTTAGCAAAGAGGTGAAGAGCAGTCCTGGGCCTATGCAAGAAGACCTGGATGCAGGAGGGAGGGCAGAGAGAGGCTGGTCAACAGGTGCTAACTTACAGATAGGAGGAATAAGTTCTCATGTGCTGTTGCACATTAGGATGACTATGGATAATAATGTGCTACATGTTTCAGAAGAGCTGGAAGAGAGGATTTTAAATGTTTCTATCAAAAGCCAGGTGTGGTGGTGCATGCCTGTAATCCCAGTACTGAGGAGGCAGGAGCAGGAGGGTCTCCGTAAGTTCAAGGCCAGCCTTGGCTACACAGTGATTCAAGGACAGCCTGGGCTATACAATGTTACCTTGTCTCAAACCACCCTCTCAAAACACCCTAAAAAGCAAAACAAAACAAAATGTTTCTACCACAAATACATGATAAATGTTTGAGGAGAAAGACATACCTACCCTGCTTTGAACACTGTACAATGTATACACGTATAGAAACATCACATGATATTTCATAAATATGTATAACTTTATTACAATTTTAAAATAAAAATTAAATACATTAAAAAATAAAGACCTGGATTGTATTCTAGCACTAATACTTAGTAACTTTGTGATCCAGAGTAATTCTCTCAACCATATGGAACCTATCTCTTCATTTATAAAATAAGACAATTGAGCCTAGCATGGTGGTGCAAGCCTGTAATCCCAGCACTCTGGGAGCCTGAGGCAGGAGGATCCCAAGTTTGAGCCCAGTCTGGGCAGTTAGTGACTTAGTGAGATCCTGTCTCAAAATAAAAAATAAAAAAGGGGCTGGGGAAGTAGCTCAGTACAAAGACCCTGGGTACAGTCCTTCATACCACACACACACACACACACACACACGGAAGAGGGAGGGAGGGAAGGACAGTGATTATTATATTTAATTGAAGCTTCACAGTTGAAGAATACTTTTACACACATTCTTGTTTAATCCTGATAACAAACCTGCTGGTCAACACACTCTCTCTCCCTCTCTCTTAATCAAACATTCCGTGGTATTTTGCACCAGGGGTCAGAGATAAAAAGTAGACAGTAACTGTCACTGGTGACTCTCCCTGGGGTTGATATGGACTCCCTGATGTCCCAAACTTGAGAAACCTTTACTTATTTGTCAAGTAAAATCTTTTGAGTCACTATTACATGCTTGGTTCTAAAACAGAAATTCAAGGGACCTGAGTGCTATAGTAGAGGTATAAGAGTAACTGGAATGGATGAATTTGCATGCCATTTTTTAAAGATAAGATTGGCTATATTGCCTACGGCTGGCCTCAATCTCCTGGACACTAGCGACCCTCCTGACTCAGCCTCTGGAGTAGGCAGGCCTATAAGTGAGGGCCACTGTGCCTGGCTGAATGCCATTCTTGTGAAAGGGTTCATCTCTTACTATTCCAATTTCTATATTTCTATATATGAGAGCATAAGAGATAATTATTACTTTTCTTTTCTTTTCTTTTTGGTATTTTGAGACAGGGTCTCACTATGTAAGTCCAGGCTGGCCTTGAACTTGCTGTGATTCTCCTGCCTCAGCCTCCAGAGTGCTGGGATTACAGGCTTGCACCACCATGCCTGGTATAATTATTATTTATTTAAATAATTATTCACCACAGGACTAAACTAGCCTTGCTGGGGATAATGTACCTAATGAAATGTCCAGCAGATTAGCTCTCACACCCTTCTTTAAAGCTCTGTCAAGTAGATTGTCAATCTAAACAATCGTGTGTACTAATGTGCCTAAATGGGAACAACTGATTATGGAGAAAATATCTATTGAATACATATTCTGTACCCGGTGGGCTATTAAGGGTAGGACACAGTTTTCTCCCTCATCCTCTTTTCTTTTCTTTCTTTTTTTTTTTTTTTTTTTTTCAGTGCTGAGGATCCAAGCCAGGGCCTGTGTGGGGTAGGGAAGCCCTCTACCACTGAGCCACCACCTCAGCCTGACGATGCGTTCTTAATGATTTCTAACATCCCTCGAAGTCTGCATAGAGTTGTTCTGAGCAAAGCCGGACCTCGTGAACCTTCTTCACAAAAGCTAGGACGGCACTGTGTGGTACAGAAAGGCTTGATCCTGTCCTCAAACAGGACTAGATTTCCCAAACAGAATTAGAACTTTCCTAAACAGAACTAGAAATAACCTTTTGGTGCATTTTTATTAATTTTAAAAAATACTTCGATTTTCTTTCAACTCACATTCTTTTCAACCTATAGTACAGGCACACTAATTTCCAAATGGTATCAGTATCCAGGATAGAAAGGAAGAAATACTGAAATTATCATTATTAGATTCAAGCACAGACACGGACGAGGAACATGGATTCACCTCCCGATCCACAACCCAACCTTTACATTTTCTGATAATGTGTGCAATTCGCACATCTGTCTGGTTTTTATTTGCATTCTTTGGTGCTTAATAAATGCTCATTGTAAATGGAATCTGGTCCAATAAGCACCCACTGGGAGAGGAAACCAAAGGAAATAAACTGTCCTTGAGATTCACACAGAATTTACTAACACATATAGCACCACTTCCACTAATCTCTGAAAAATAGGATGCACTTTATGCATCATTTGAATTCTCACCCTGGAAACACTGTCAATGTGAGAAAGCACAAGAGGCAGGTGGCAAACACACCAGATGGAAAAAAAAGCAATGGTAGCAGATTTTCACGAGGCTCATCTCAGATCAGTAGAGCAATTTTATCACGTGCATCTAAGAAATACTGTAACGCAGAAGAAATACACTTTTTTTTTTTTTTTTTTAAGTTTTTTGAGACAGGGTCTCGCTAAGTAGTTCAGGCTGGACTTGAACTCACTATGTAGCCCAGGCTGGCCTCGAACTCGTGGTGATCCTCTTGCCTCTGCCTCCCGAGTGCTGGGACTACAGGCATGCTCCACCCACACCTGGCAAGAAATACACTTTTTGATAGAAAAATAATAATCACAAAGAAAATAATCCCATCTGCAGGAGACCAACAAAGATATACAAATATAGGTGAAAACATAGTATTCTCCCCAAAAGAATGATCGCTCTGTATGTATTTTATAATTTTCTCTTTCCACTTAAATATATCTTATCTGTTCATTCTAGTATTTGCAGTACTGAGAATTGAATCCAGGGCCTTGAGCATGCTAGTCAAGAGTTCTGAGTCACATACTCAGCCCTTTCTAAATTTTATTTTGAGACCAGGTTTACCTAAGTTGTCCAGTCTGATGTCGAATTTGCAATACTCCTGCCTCAGTCTCCCAAGTAGCTGGGATTACAGGTATATGCCACTGCACCGGCATATTGCATTTTTTTAGGAGCTGCATAATTTTCTACTTTATGGACATAACATCATTTTTCTGTTTTAAAGATCTAAAAACAAATCTCCCTGATAGCCTTTTAAATAGTAAAATTAAAATACGCATTAAATAACTCAGTAACTAAAGCAGTTCAGCAATGGGCCTGATATAGTGGAATATAGAATCATTTTTAATTTCGAACACAAAATTCCATAACGTGACATTAAACTTCCTAATGCCCTCAGATCTGCAATTTTTATGAAGTGAACTTCAAGCCCAAATTCATGTGGAACAGAACTGACTGCTTTTAAGTACTACATGTAAGAGGAAAGGTCTTTTCAAGTTTGTTGAAGACTGCCATCTAGTGTCCCCTTAGTTCATGCTGGATGTGGGAGGATTTCTGTGAGCACGTCAGTTTAGGAATATTCTATATGTAACTGTCTGGACTCACTAACCCAGTTTTTAGATAACGGTCACCTTTCTCAGATCATATGTCATTCTTATGGAACCAGCTGTGCTATTAAGGAATTGATTACCGTTCATCAATCTTAGGGAAAAAGTAAGGCACAGATAATGTAAAAAGCAGCCATTTATCATCCTTTACTGATCTATGTAATTAAACATGACCCTCCAAACAAGATAAATTAACCCCTTCATGGTTGCATAATCCCTGGAACAGACGGATCAATAATAGGAACATATCGGTCCGCCACACTCCAGGTTTAAGATGAGCAGAGGGGCAGCTGAGAATTCAGCGTGGGGTGGCACAGCCAAAAGATTATGCCATCAGTGAGGCGGCAGACTCCGCTGAGGGCACCAATGTGGAGCAGACAGTCACTGAGTAACCCTGGCAGTCCTCTGGGGACCCATGTGGAATCAATGTCCCTGCAGGCTGTTCAGTGGCACTGTGTTAATGGACAGTAAACTTTCAAGGGAGGCATGGCCAGAGCAGGCGTGAGCCTTGCGAGCTCATGAGCTAGTCCAAAATGGAACCGGGCCAGCACGCCCGGGTGGCAATGTCCACCCACCTGAATCACCACGCACATTTCAATTAGATACAGTGCCCTTCCCTGAGTCATAAATTACTTAAGTTTTACTCTGCGCTGTTAAACAATCGTCATATTCCACGCTTAAGTGGCTGCCTTCCAAATGGGGTATGATGTGATTTTGTGATAAAATTCACAGGAGTCCTAAACTATGAAGGAAGCAGTACTAGTTGGAGATAAAATTCCATCTGGCAGCTCAGTGGATCAACATATTCATTTGATTTCCACAGCTTACGGAATTATGATTAGGCAATTCCGAATAGCACTCGTGTTTCTCTTTCTAGAAAATACCTAGTTTATTCAGAAATGCGATAAATCCTTTGAGAAAGCTCTTCCAGGTTTCTTTTGGTAGATCTCCCAATCCAAATATGTATCTTAACAAACAGGAAGTTCCAGATTCAGTAAATTCTTGAAAATGATGGTTCTAATATATACTATGAAAATAAGCAGATATTTTGCTTTATTTTAAGGCAATTATTTTATATATCTGGATGATTATTTTCACAAGCATTTATGCAGTATTGTCAACAGTTACTCAGTTTAATTTAAAATGCCGTAGTTTATGTGAATTTAACTTGGACCCCAAAGATTGTCTTAGCAAATATAAACCCTTTCATTTTCTATGCGTCATCACACAAATCTTCTAAACTTGCCCGACAGATTCCGTTTTCATTCAGCCACTGGGAAATACAGAGTAAACTGGGCGTGGTGCTTACACTCCCAGGACTCTGGGACCTGAGGCAGGAGAATCACAAGTTTGAGACCAGCCTGGACAATTTAGCAAGACCCTGTCTCAAAAAAAAAAGGAGAGAAAGAAAGAAAATCAAAATGGGCTGGGGATGTGGCTCCATGCTAAGGCCCTGGGTTCAATTCCCAGTACCAGAAAAAATAAAATAAAATGTAGCTTTTTCTCTCCTTTGTTCTCTTTCTTCTAGCTTTTTCTTCACCGTCTCTTCCTCCCCCCCCATTTTTGCAGTATTCTCACCTGTTAATTTTGTAGTGAAAAAATGCAAATATACTGGGCTAACAGAGAAAAGGAAATGACCATATAGCTTATATTAAATAGTTCATTATAAACAAATTCTTTGAAGACAGCCAGCAGCAGGCTAAAGGCACCCAGCACAAGGCCAGGTTGCACCCTGCGGGGGCAGCTACACCTCTTGCTGCCTGCATCCAGCCCCTGGGACAGCCTCCTGAGAACCACGAGAACTTGCCAGTCCCAGGCTTTGGGTTTGGAAACAAGCAGGAACCTGGTGGCCTTTAGATCCACCACATAGGGCAAGAACTGGCACTTGCTTTTTATAGTGCCACAGCGTGAACCTCTACCAGGAACTCAGCTATCCTAGGTCTACAGGTCCTGACAGTGACACACGGCCTGGTGGAAGTCACGACTGTGGACTACGACCGACGGACTATGACTGATCTCAAGGAGCTCCGGTGCGGGTTGAGGAGGCCCCTTATCCTGCCTCCTTGCCCCATGTCAGGGGACCAGTTTGGGGACGTTCCCAGCCCTGCCCCCTGCACAGTCAAGTCCTGAGGAAGGAGTCTGTGGATTGTACCTCTGATCTCTTTTTCCTTCCACCTGCTGTTCTCTTTCCTGTGACAGAAATGACTATATGCATATTATGCTTCTTCAACAACTATTTGTTGAATGAATGAAAAGAGATAAAATTTAAGTGCAGGGGGCCGGTGAGATAGCTCAGAGGCATAAGCGCCTACCTGGCAAGTGTGAGGTCCTTAGTTTGACTCCCGGTACCCACATTAAAAAAAAAAAAAAAAAAAAAAATTAAGTGCAAACAATTTGAACAGATATCACATTCAAACCAAGCCTGAAACACGTTTGTAGATTTAAAAAATGTTACATAGGATAATTCCCTGTATTTGGAACATTTGAACATAGCAATATTGTTTAAAATATACCTCTAACACTTGTTTTTCTTATTTTAAAAGTAACAAGCTTATAGCACAAATTTTGGAAAAATTGAGAAAAGCCCAAAGATTAAAATCATACCCATCCTACTAGAACCACCGAGAGATAAGCTACTACTAACATTTTACAAACATAACATTTTACAGACTTAGCAGGCATCAAAACTAATGCACTCAGATTGTTCTAGATCCAGGATAGGGCCCCTAGTTTCTTATATATTTAGAAAAACATTTTTATCAGTAAATCCAGGGAGTCCTTTGGCCACTACAATATTATTTCCCTACTAGACAAATTTGGTGGCTTTTGATTGCTAATCAGACTGCATTTGAGTTGAGAAGTTTAATGGTCAAATAAACAAAAATACTCTGTGGGGTAGTTGGCTTGAGAAATGAGAGTAATATCTGAAGGTTGCTTTAAAATTTTGCATTGTCATCAAGATAGGTCCATTAAAAGATACACTCGGCATCTACACTGCTCTCCTGACTACGTTAGAGCCAGCCTCTCACAAACTCCCATTCATTTTTCTCTCTGTAGACTATTTAGCCACCCTGCCATTCTGATTAGACCATGCCCCCTCTTCACTCATAGAAGTTGTTGGCATGTATAAACGGGTGACTTAACAAACACTGCTTCCAAAGCTTGGGAGACTAAAGGATTTTATACTAAGAAAAAACAAAGGCAAAGGAAAAGCAGTTAAGTCTATAAAACTGTCATGTGTAGTGACAGATGCATAATCATGAATTTTCTTTAATGCAGCCAAGAAAGTGATACTATTTTCCTGAATTTGGGATAGAGAAGAAAAATGTATTATTATTTTCTCAGCATTTGTGATAGATTTCTCCTACCTGTGACTTTCAAACTGTTCAAGGAACAAGGAACCTCACCCAGCTGCAAGGAGATGGAGCTGACAGGGTGGGGCTGTGGCTGCAAGCTTAGAACTGCCAGGTAAAACATGGGATGCCAAGTAAGCTTGAACTTCAGATAGAAGACCAGTGACTTTTAGGGACATGCAGTATTAGGATGCATTTGGGACACACATGTACTCAAAACGATATTTTTTTTGGTGCTGGGGATTGAACACAGGGCCTCACGCGTGGTAGGCAAGTACCCCACCACTGAGTTACACCCCAGTCCCCCCAAATTATTCACTGTTCATCTGAAATTCAAATTTAACTGGGCAGCTTGTGCAGTTTCTTTTTTCTGGGTAAGTATGACAGTCCTATAATAAACTTCTCCAGGGAGTCTCGTGTTTGATGAAGGTGTTTTGTTAACAACAAAAAAAAGCTTGAAAACGGCTTTGCTAAATGAATCTGGGCCACACCTCAACCCCTCTATCTGTGGATTACCCATCAATAAATAAAGCAAAATGCATCTGGTTGTTGTGAAAATTAATTAAAGCTTGTGAAGCTCTTTGAAATTAGTATGTTCGGCCACATATGCTACAAAATATTTATCACATGCAGACTGTCTGAAGGCATACTGATGGCTGAGCGAGCAACTAGATGGCAGAGATTCTAAAAGATGTTAAATCACAATTTTAATATTACGACTTTGAAGAAGCATGTATTAAAGTACAGAGCCCTTGAACCTAAGAAGTGAGTTTGTCTTTAAAAACAGACGTGATTTGCCTGTTAAAATACAGTGCTTTATATTGTTATAGGTTTTGTGAGCTGAATCAGAGTTCTTTTTAAAAAACGGGAGTTCAAGAAATAACTAAATAGTTTATCTCCTGTAAGTCTATTGTCTGCTATTTCTGCTTGGTAAGGTTTTTTTAAGATTAAAGAAAGGTTTTTATGAAAACAAAACAGAGATACTAACACAATAAAACACATCTGGAGACCACTTGGTGATATTCAGGCTTCTTTTCTCCCCAGCGTAATCTTTCCCCGAAAGCTCTTCCAGGACTATAGCAAACACCATAAAAACAGAACATTCCTTACACAACGTCTAAATACTCAAGGCAGAATTCAAACCTGGCAGTGAAACTGAAGAGTAAATAAGTTCCTATTGTACCAATGTAACAATGAAAAGACTCAAGAGTAAATACCTGGTGGACCAGCCAGGTCAGTACAGCATTTGAGAAGAAAGCAGAGAGCTCTTATTCAGAAACTTAAAGCCAATCATAGAGAAGAAAGACTCAAGATCACAATGAAAGTTGTCAGAATTACTATCTTATTTCTGATCAAAACTGAGGGATATAATGGGAGCAACAAGGCCCTTACTAAAAGCAGAATTCATCTTTTAGCCAAGCAGAAAGACTTGGAATTCACTGAACTCATCCCATCTTTTCCGGATACTTTGCCTCCTGCCTAGAGTGACTCATTCTCCAATTGCAATGGTTTTGCCAACTCTGACTGATCCTAAAGACCCAGCTCAATCCTTCTTCCTCTCTGAAGCCTTCCACAGCAATCCCCGCTGGACAGATGACTTCCATCTTTGTCTTGGTTTCACCACTGTGCATTTCTCTATTTCTGTCATTACCACACTATAGGGCCAGGAAGCGGGTACCTTCGTTCCTTCCCAAACACTGAGCTCTGTAAAGACTGAACCACTCTTACCCATGTCTGCAGTCTCAGGGTCTAACACCATGCCTGGCACACCATAGGCACTCAAGAAAAGCATGTTAAAAGGAAAACCACACCCTCCAGTTGGATAAAAACAGGAAATTCAATGTTAAATGACTAACGTGCACTTGTGAGTGTAAGCTCTCTTCTTGAAGAGAAAAGAAGGCAAGAGAATATGGAATATAGCTACCAACACTTTGAAGTGAGTAAGTGGTCAGGAAAGAAAGGTTCTGCATATCCAAGTGCAGAGCTAGAACAACAGAAACCACTGTGAACCAGCCCTGAACACCCACACAAACATGCCCACTGGCTCCTGGAGAGCTGGCCTCGAGACCCGGGGCACAAGCGCCTGGCTTTCAATGGCACCTCTAACACTGCACTGTGAAGGTATCATTAGGAAATGCGGTGCCAGCCTGCAGTACTTTCACACAGTCATTACCATATGATAGCGTTTGATCTCTCAGTCACGCTGAAGTGACCCATACTCAAACCCGTGATTACTAATGCCACACTCACACAGTCCTTGCTATTGATGCAGCCCTTCAGAGTCACACAGGAATCTGCTGGGAAACCTGCCCCTGCTCACTGCTCTGCTCCTCTGTACAATCACAAAGTCCATCTTAGACAGTGCAAGTCTGTGCTCGGCCTACTTAGAAGGTGGATAAGATCTGAGGTCCTGCGGATTCGCTGAAGAGTTAGTGATTTAATTCATCACAATGCCACTAAAAGGAACACTTAGGCCAGTAGGTGTGGTAAGATACAATGAATGTTTAAGTAAAAAATAATGTATTAGAGTGAAAGACACATTGCTATCAATGAGTGCCTTTAGTTGCACTGCTGTGGCTGCTTCCATGTCCTGAATCAATTCAAAATCTTTACCCCTCATGGTTATTTTGTCTTTGGGGAAGAGCCAGAAGTCCCACAGATCCAGTCCAGACCTAGTGACTGAGGACACATGGTAATGTTTTCAGGAGCCTGCATTTCCATTGGATGGCACCTGGCAGCAACATTCACTGTACTTTTGATCACATCTCATAAAGACACTCACGAAAGAGGACCTCCAGAACTGCTTCAGAAAGTGGCAGGAACAATGGGATAAGAGTGTTCAAAGCAAGGGGGAGTATTTTGAGGAAGAGTAATGGCAATGTGGCTTTCACTATAATAATTTTTTTAAGTTTAATTTTTAAAAAATTTAAACATTCCCAGTACATTTTGATCATCCCAATGTGTGTCAGCTAAGATTTATACAAAAAGTTTCACTACTTACCATATATTTACCAGATTCTATCTGGAAAATGTGAGAGATAAGAATGTAATTAACGTTGTTAGGGCTTTTAAAAATATTAGGAATGCAACTAAAATAGAAGTTGAGTTATCCTTATTTTCCTGCAAATCCTCTCTAAACCTCTGAAAATTAATTCCAATTTGGTTGATGGACACACATATTTTAAACATAGCTGTTACTGCTATGTGATTGCATAAGTAAGTGAATATAATACTTTGTTCTATTTTTTTAAATCACCCATATTTCCCATGCATAAATGTAGTACTGACATTTGTAAGTTTTTACTATGAACATAAGCATGCCATTGTAACAACATCAGATTAATAATTTGTTCATTAATATCACTGCAAATTTTTAGCTATCACACTGAACTGTGACATAAACTAGACTTTAGGTAGGGGGAAGTATATATTCTCTTAGGTCTTCTTTCTGAGACAGGGTCTTGCTATGTAGTTCAGTTTGACCTTGAACTCACTATGTAGCCAAGGCTGGCCTGAAACTCGTGGCAATACTCCTGCCTCAGGCTCCCAAGTGTTGGAATTACAGCCGTGTGCCACTACGCCTGCCTGTTTTAGGTCTTTAAAACATAGTGGTTGCTGAATTTTGAGTTGGTCACACTGAACAATGAATAAAGCCATAAATGGAACCTGGCTAATAGGAATACTTTTAGTAGCTTGTTCAAAGAGTTTAGTCAGTGATTCAAGTAGTGATAATGATAACAATCATAATACCATTCCAAATCTGTTATCTATTATGGCCTCCAAATCCAGGATTTTAGAATCAAATACATTTTGAGCTTAAAAATCACCAGATCCTTCATTTTTATCATTGAGGAAACTGAGGCATGGTGGGGGAGGACATCCAGAAAATTAAATGACTCATCATGATCCCATGCCAGTTAGTAGTAGGAGAGGCAATAATTATCTCAAAGCATTTAACATAGAACACATGTAGCACAGGAATATTTATATAACAATAAAACATCAATCAAACGATTTTGGATGAGCTACAAGTGCTTGCTTACTTTCCCTTTCTGTTGTTGCTCTTTTTCAACCTTTAGCTGTAAGTGTGCATATATTTAGGGATTACCAAGCCAAAGCTCCTCAAGAATCTGCCTCTTAACTAGCAGCCCCCACATCAGTAAATTAGGGTAACCTTGGTTAGGCCTCCACACAAAAGCGCAGGGCAGATAAATGAGATGAATCTGAAAGTGCTCTGTGCTTTGGTGGTATTAGGCTTATTACAGTAAAGACTCCCCACTCCATTAGAACATGACAATTTCTGGACAAATAAGTTGGCTCAGCTTCTTAGTAGGAAAGCTGACCCACTGCCAATTAGGTCCTGGAACGTGAGACATCAAAATAATAATTTCAAGCAACTTGGTTTCCTAGCAAGCTGGCTGAAAGCACTTAGAGGATTAGCTTTTTGACCATGGAACTTAGATCAGGGGATTTTTTTTCAGTGAATGACAGTCCCTGTTGTCCTTATTTCCACACACAGAGCAAGGCCACAGCCTGTCTGAAGATGCCTGGTGCAAGGTCCCAGGAAGCATGGAGTATTATGAGGAAGGAAGTCACACGGCTTTCTTGCCGCAGACACTCAGTCTTCACTTAAAAGCACATCCCTTCAGTGTGTGTATCCCCCCTTCACAATTCCCTGATCATTGTGGGGTGGAGAAAGGAAGAAGGCATGTTGGACTAGCTGCTTTATGCTCTCACCTTTCTCTGGCTTTATTCAGATAAAAGGAATCAGTTCAGAAACTCTATGTCAGCTGCAATGCAAAGCAAAACACCTTAAAACCCCAAAACAAAACCAAACAAAATCTCCATCTCAGAAACCACAGAATTTTGGCTTCTATTTGTCTTATCTACAGCATTAAAATGCCCCACAAGCATCTACTTTGTCAAGTGAGGGTGCTGTTGGTTCATTTTATTGTCTTATTATCATAAAGGGATTATAAACTTAAAACTCTTTCTCATCACTACATATTATTATATTGAGGAGCAGGTCCATTCTGCTTATATTTACTAAGCACCTACTATGTGCCAGGCACTAATCTAAGAGCTGGGGATAAAGCGAGAGACAAGCAGGAAGAGACACACCTCGCAGCAGATGGCTCCCAGCACCCAGCAGACAGGGCTAAGAGCTGTGCAGGACAGTGTCCCAGGATGTGGGGCCTGCGAGTGTGGGTGGAGGCCACGGGAAGGCAGGGCTGCCGTGCTACACAGGGAGAGGAGGGAAGCTCTGGGGGATCTGACAGCTTCTGAGCAGAGCCCTGAGGGGCCCATGGAGCTACTCCCCCACGTGCCAGCACCAACAAGGAGACCAGCAGGGAACCTTCAGGAAAGTCAGACCTACAAGCATGAGGGCCTTGTGCAATACTGAGAACCAGCTCTCAACTTATCTCACATGAGCCTTGAACTCTGGTTAGCTATGGCTTAATCTTTTTCCTGAGAAACGCTGCCCAGTATCTCTTCACATAATGTCTAAAAGAGAGAGTTTTCAGTTATGTTGTGCAAACAACCCAAGTAGATAATTCAGGTAGAAATTTCCACTCGGAGACTTGGATTATTTGATTTGGCGAAGTGTATAAATAGGAAAAAATGCTCAGAAGCCAGCTGATTTAGTGCCTGGCCATGTAAAGGTGGAATAAATAAATAAATAAATAAATAAATAAATAAATAAAAATGAAAAAAAATTGGGACAGTTGGCCAAGTTTTAGAATGGTGAGTTTTTTTTTTTTTTTTTTTTTTTTTTTTTTGGTGGGTACCGGGGGGACGACCTCAGGACCTCGCGCGCCAGGAGGCGCCCGTGCCACTGAGCGATATCACCGGCCCCTTTTTCGTATGTGGGATCCGGGAGTCGAACTCGGGCCCTCGCGCTTGCAAGGCAGGCGCTTACGCCGCTGAGCCATCTCACCGGCCCTAGAATGGTGAGTTTTACAGTTTTTCTTCTAATTAAAAACATAACAAAACAAAAAGCAACAAACGTTCCTACAAGAATGGCAAGTCACGGGCCGGTGAGATGGCTCAGCGGCTTAAGCGCCTGCCCGGCAAGCGCAAGGGCCCGAGTTCGACTCCCGGATCCCACATACGAAAAAGGGGCCGGTGATATCGCTCAGCGGCATGGGCGCCTGCTGGCGTGCGAGGTCCTGAGGTCGACCCCCCGGTACCCACAAAAAAAAAAAAAAAAAAAGAATGGCAAGTCACAACAAAATCCAGTAAACTAAGTACCCTCCCTCTTCCTTCCTTCTCCCTATCTTTCCCTCTCTCTTCCTTCTTCCTCTTTCGCTCTTTCTTCCCTTCTTTCTTCCTTTCTTTTTCCTCCCCCACTCTTTCAATCTCTCTCCTCTCCCTCTCTCATACTGAGGATTGAACCCAGGGACTCACGTATACTAAGCAAGCACTCTACCACTAAGCTACATTCCCATCCCTTTTTATTTATTTTGAGACAGGATCTTGCTGAATTGCCCAGGCTGGCTTAAAATTTGTATTCTTCTTGCTTCAGCCTCCCAAGTGGCTGGAATTACAGGTATGCATCACTACACCTGGTCTGGTTTAAATTCTTAAATCCTTTTTATTTAGTCTGTTTATATTCTATATAGCAATAATGGATGACAAGTAACAGGACAGGCAATGTATGCAATTAATTTCCACAAAACTATACAACCAAGAACTTTTCCATGCTTGATAATAAAACATTCAGATTCATTATAACTATGAGAACAACTGGGAATGCACTTACCATACTTCACTGAGGTTCTCTGCTCTTATGTGGAACAAAAATGTACATGCCACGGGTAGAATCTCTGTGTAGTATGGACATAGTTTTAAAATGCTTCATACTGTATTATGAAAGACATGATATGGAATTGCATATGTAAAAGGATAAAAATAATTGTTGTCTATAAAAAGAACTAAAATTAGCTAGTTTAAAGATTACTTTCACAGTCCAAAGAAATGGGAATTGGCATCTCCTTTGCTAAAAATGACAAGGGGTTTATTGTCTTAATAATGCACATATATATTCTTAATTAAGAAAACTGATAAAAATCTATTTAAAATTTCCTAACTTTTTCATTTAAAACATTTTTATATTTATTATTTATTTATTTATTTATTTAGGTTTTTTGAGACAGGGTCTTGCTCTGTAGGCCAGGCTGGCCTTGAATGCACCGTGTAGCCCAGGCTGGCCCCCAACTCGTGGCAATCCTCCTGCCTCAGCCTCCTTAGTGCTGGGATTACAAGCATGCGCCACCATGCCCAGTTTAAAACATTTTTAAAAAGGACTTGAAATGTTAATGAACTTGTAAATTATCAGATATATTTTTAAATCTTTATGGTGATATGGCTGGGTTATACAGTATATCTTATACAGTATAGTACAGTATATCCTGCACGACCACAGAAAATTGAAATTCATTGATTTGACAAACACAGGAGCTAAAATATAGAGACATAGTATAAACTTATTTTCCAACAGAACATTAAGTGCATTTTCTTTAAAAACATTGCACTTTTGAATAAACGCTCAATATCCTTTTTTTTAGTCTCCAGATATCTTTTTAGATGAAATACCTCCAAATATAAAGCAACGGGTCCAATGGTTAATCTAGAAAAAATACAATAAATATGATATGAAATATACTAAATGTCTGGAAAAAATAAGGAAAACAATAGTTTCAGCATGTTGCTTTTTCACATTAAGCAATCACACCCTTTGCTTTTAAATCTGGAGGTACTTCACCAAAAAGGTGTCTGCAAGTTGGCAAATATATTGGGCATGTTACCTAGAAACAAAACTAACACCGTATTTTCAAAAAGCGTGTGGACTCTGCATGGTCTGTGTCCGCCCAGTGCCTCCTGTGTGTCAGGTGCTCCGCACAGCGGCGCCCACGCGTGGTTCCTGTCTGCCGCGGATCGCCAGCTCCGCGGGCATGGAACACACATCTTCCTAGAACTGGGTTAAAATGACATCTGTAGTATTCCGACGTTAATGAAAGTAGCCATTAAGAATGAATGAAGGAACTGGTAAGGAAAAAAAGGAGGAAGGGAGGGAAGGAGGGAGAGAAAGAGAGAGGAGGGAGGCAGGAAGAGAAGGAGAGCCAGGCAGGTAGGCAGGCAGCTCGGCCTAGAAGAGTTAGAGACATAATTTTACAACTGGAAGGAAATCTTACATATCATCTAATTTAGTGGCTCAACCACAGCTGCGCACTGGGCTCACCCAAGGAGCTCTTCAAGCTCCATATGCAAGACTCCCACCCAAGGCTGGGGTGTAGCTCAGTGGTAGAGCTCGTGTTAAGCACACACAAGGCCCTGGGTTCAATCTGCAGAATCAAAAATCAAAATCTACCCCCCACACACAACTACATTGAAATCTCTGTGCGTTTGTGCTTTGAAAAATACTCCACAGGTGTTTATGATGAAATGTTTGGCTAATATACACTGATCTAGCCTAATGTCCTCATTTTATATATGAGGAAACTGAGGCCCAGAAAGGCTGAGACTGACCCGAAATCCCATAGCTGTCATACTATAGTCTGAGTTTTCTGATTTTCAGAAATTGCAGAAAAACTGTACATCATCTCACTACCATCTTTTCCAGAATCTCTGCTCAAGAAGAAACAGGATAAATGGATAAAATTCTTTGTTAAGGTTACTGGACCAAAGTCAAAAAGCCAGTGCCTATAGGCAGCAAAAACATAAAAATAACAAAATAGACCCATCGTCTACTAGCAACCTGGTTGATTCCTGCTTAAACAACCAAATCAAGCTGGTTTAAAACACTCCCCCACAAATACCATTACTCCTAACAGTTTCTCACTTCAGCACTGCAATAATAATTTTGGTTTCCTTGGGTAAGGATGGGGAGGAGTGATTTTTTTTCTGGTTTATTTCTTAAAATTCAGAAGGTTAAAAAAATATGTTTCCAGCCCCTCAATATGGAGAAAGCCTGGTCTGCTTTTAACACATTTGGCAGGATCCGAGGACACGTTTTTGGCTATTAGCCTGCCAAGCTGTTTAAGCTTCTAGAAGGCCCACAAAGGGAACTTGTGTGATTGTTAGTTCAACACAAACATCCTCACTGTATATTTTATTTTATCCCCTTCCTCCACATTCGCGAAAACATTTCAGAAGTAGGCAAGGGGAGCAAGTTATTTATCACTTCAGCTCCTTTCTCAAGGAGAAAGCTGAAGCTTTCTCGTCTGTGCAAAAGAGAACTGAGGCAACTCAATGAAATGATTCCCTGTGATGCTCGTGGAGAACCAAGCTAAGCACCGAGAGCAGCTCCAAATTCCTACAAAGCACCTGCATTTTCTTACAAGAAACATCTGTGATTCCCTAATGCACTTCAGACTTTATCTCTTTCTAAAAATTATGTAACATGCCTATACTTCAAGCACTGAACATATTTATTAATTACATAGTCACACAAGAATTCAAAATGTCATCTCTTTCTGCCATACATTATAACAAGTATTTCAACGCTAGAGCACTGCGCAGTCTTCTCACGTGAAATCTCACAGCTCCCTAAATGGCTTGTAAGAGACATTTTAAAGCAGAAAAAGATGTCACACTATCTAGTCCCTTTTCAGACCCTAAATAAAGAGCTTAGATTAGCTGAGGACGTAGATGGCATGAATGGAAACATCAGTGAGTTAACGAGCTATGAGTTTCCTTCTGCAGACTACCTTATTATCTACTTATCAGTGAAATACAAGAAACAAAAGAGGTACGAATGCCCTTGGTGAAACCTTAGCATGGCTTAAATCACTTTACTATTCCAGAGAGAAAGAGAGAGAGAACAGAAAACAGTATATTAACTAAGGCAGAGAAACTAGCCAATACGGAAATTTTTTTTTCTTTTTTTTTTTTGTGGGTACCGGGGGTCGACCTCCGGACCTCGCGCGCCAGCAGGCGCCCGTGCCGCTGAGCGATATCACCGGCCCTTTTTTCGTATGTGGGTTCTGGGAGTCGAACTCAGGACCTCACGCTTGCCAGGCAGGCGCTTATGCCGCTGAGCCATCTCACCGGCCCCAGAAAAGCTTTTAAGAGGTTTTCTGTCTCAAACGTGGCTGCTGTGGATTCTGTCACTATAGCAATGGGCCCTTGGGTGGGTACGTCTGGTGGACAGGGTGCTCGGCTAGTGGGGTAACACAAACACCCTTCCACCTCTGCTGAGCTAATTTCCTCCCAGGTGCTTTGTTTAACTGAAAGACAGTATCCAAGGGTCAAGAGGATGAAAAGAAAAAGTCCAAGTACTGGCTGGTGGGCACTTGTTCACAGTACCCTGGTCTACTACAATCTAATCCCACACCTTCTCCCAAACGTGGTCAAAGACCTGGCTAGACTTCATCCCTGATCACGCTTTGGGTCTAGGCAGTCAGCTAACCTCCAGGATCTCCATGATCTGGGTTAATTTCAGCTGTCTCTACAGGGGCAACATGAAACATGGCATTTACAAATTTGGTTTACACAGCACTATTTATTACATGATGGAAGATTTCCAAAAATGCCACAAGAGATGTTGGCATTTATGCAAGGCAACTGCTCTTCCACCCAAAGAAGCACTACATTCTACAGGGTGTTCTGCCAGGTTTGAAAGGGCCCAGGTAAAAACACCTCAACTGGGACCATCTTAGCACCTCACCCATGGGCTCTTCCAGCTCCAGGTGTTCCATTTCAGGTAGGCCAACAAAGTCCTGAAAGCAGAACTCCCCGGTCCCATCGCAATCCATCACTCCAAGTCCTGGGAGTGTATATGTTCTTATTTTCAGACTTAATAAATCAAATATACCTGGTAGCTAGTAAAAGATTGAACAGTCACCAAAGTCTTAAAAGGTTTCAGTGTTCAGAAGTTTCAAGCCCACAAAGGAGGCAGATTTGGAGGGTTTAGTTCCTGCAGAACTATGAAATTATTTGCTGGCTCCTCCTCTTTTTTTTTTAAAGGATGTTCTTATTAACCCTTCTCTATCCTTTTAAAGTTTTTTTTTTTTTTAAACACCTCTTTATGGATTTACCAAAAGAAAACAGATAAATCATAAAAAAAAAAAAAGACAATGTATTGGGTGATATCTGGTGATCTGAAAAGATAATTATGATAGAACCCTAAAGAGCGAGGGAGGAAAACTTGAAAACATGAGCTACTTACAATATGCTATCAGATAACCTTTTCCCCTTTCCTTCTTTGGGGAAATCCAAATTGCATTACAATGTTTCTTTAAAATTCCTTTATTAAAAAGTCCCCTGTGCTTGCTCAAAGAAAATGGCATCCTAGAAAACCAGGGCCAATATTATATCACATTAAGTGGTGGCTACTTTATATTAGATTTTTTTTAAAGGCAACACACGTGGAGGAAAAGATGGTTATAAAAAACATCACAGGAAACCAAATAGCCTTTATTTAAATTAAAAGCAATCATAGCCTGACTCTTGGAACACACTTAGAAATGCTTTTTGGCATGCAGCTGCTACATGCCGCCAATATTGTGTGTAACTGGAAACATTTCAAACAGAATTGTTACCAAAGTTAAAGACCATAATTGTGAGCTATGGGATCAGTGCCTCAGATAAAAGGGGCAGCTGAACGAGCACCGTCCATGCACTGGGCTGCATCTAACTGCAGTCTTTCCATGACATTATTGGCCAATCTGTCTTCCCAGAAAGAAGGACAACGCAAAAAGTTGGTGGGTGTTATAAATCAGCAACTGAGAGAACACTCTGAGAAGGGAGCCTATTACTTCAGAACCAGAACAACTGAAATAACACAGCCCTAACTTTTTTCCTGAAGTGTAATCCACCAGAAATGACAGGCATCTCTCCTGAGAGAAAACTCTGCCAGTGAGAAAAATGCTACTCCAGTTTGACAGGCCAGCTGATTTTTAGGATCACTGAGGACCCAAGCTAGGGACCAGAGGGGAGCAGGGAGTTCAGCAAATGTAAATGACAGCTGCTTGCTTGTTTACAGCTCTAACTTTTCAAATGTTTACACTGGCATTTGCATTTTTACTTTTATTTTAAATGTACAATCTCTTCCTAGGAAAACAAACCTGACAGGGCCTACACAGTTCACGCTGGGCAATCATTCTTGTTCCTAGAGAGACCCCTCTAAACGTGACCCAAAGACATTTAGTGTTCCGTCTCAAGATGAACACAAACCAGTGACATGGGAAGAGCGATTCCGTCCTCTTTGAGAGGTCTGACCCCCCAGTGCAGTCACTGGGAACAGGGCCCATGGACAAGGGGCTCAGCAACAGCTCTAGGAAAAATCCTGTCATTCTGGCCCAAGGAGAGTGATGTGATTGTCCTGTCGTGTCAGGACCAGGAGTGTCATGACATCAGCAGCCCCAGCCTGTAAAGTGTGTCTGTCCTCACCAGCCCCTCATCAGGAAAGAGGGCAGGGGAACAAAGGCTGCTTCGGTGCCCATGCTGCTTCTGCTGCTCCAAGACGCGTGTCACCAGCACATTTGGCATCAGCCCCCTTTCGGTGTGGCAAGGGGGGCAGCTGCTGGGGGCCGCACTCTTGTGTGCCTGGCCAGCGGCGGGCAAGCCCAGGTCCCTTGTGCCATCGTGGTCCGTGGCACTGGGAGTGGAGCCTGGCTCCGTATGCTGCCCGAGGTTTTGAGGAACTGCAACAGTGCAGCACTCAGCACCGGAGAATCGTGTTTTTCTCTGATCATTTTGGTCACACTGACCTTCTAAAGACATTCGTGTCCAACAAAGCAATCCTTTAGTCCATCAGTACTGAAAAGGCAGCAGGGTCCCTTGGAACACCAACCAGCCCAGAACGCGACGCACTCACTCTCCCAACTCCTTCTCGTGACTGTGGGACAACTGCACGTGGACTTAAGCAATTTTTAATACTTCCACGCTAATAAAAGTTAAACACTGATGTTATTTTGTATAACATGAACCCAACAGAGAGGCATTTTTCTGAGGAGGAGTCTATCTTGGTCAAATGACATCTTTAACATTTCTGTGTGCATGCAACAATCACTTTGACTTTTAAAATTACTTTCCTTCTTTATTTTTATTTACTCATTAACTTACAATTAAAATTTTAATTTTACTTTTGTGTTACTGATGAGTAAACTCAGGGACTCATGCCTGCTAAGCCAGTGCTGTAGTGCTGAGCTGCACCCTCAGCCCTTTGTATTTTTTTTTTTTTTTTTTGTGGGTACCGGGGGGTCGACCTCAGGACCTCGCGCGCCAGCAGGCACCCGTGCCTCTGAGCGATATCACCAGCCCCTTTTTCGTATGTGGGATCCGGGAGTCGAACTCAGGCCCTCGCGCTTGCCGGGCAGGCGCTTAAGCCGCTGAGCCATCTCACCGGCCCTGTATTTTATTTTGAGACAGGATCTCACTAAGTCATTTAGGCTGGGTTTGAACTTTCAATCTTCCTGCCTCAGCCTCCTAATTAGCTGGGATTACAGGCCTGCACCACCACACCCAGTTTACTTCCCTTCTTTAAAAGGAAAAATTTACTCTTTATAAACAACTTTAACCAGGAAATTAGCTGCAGTGACTAGAATGCAAGTAAATGATAATCTTCTTTATGCTAATCTTTACCGAAAATTCTTTCCCCTAATATTAGACAATCCCAAATATAAGTATAGATCATTTTAGATAGTTACTTAATTACTGGGAAATAATTAATCCTTACTCCAGCTTAGCCAGAGTAAGCTGGCCTCGACTCACAGCATCCTCCTGCCTCAGCCTCCTGAGTGCTGGAATTACATGCATGCAACACCACACCTGGTGAAATTAGGGTACTTTTACAACCTCCATGTCAGCTTACTTTAGAAAATCCTTAAGGAAGCTACAAATTTAGCTTTTCCGGTCTTTTCAGAGTTATCCCAGGAGAAACTATTAGGAACAAGTCTGCAACAGTTCAGCTGTTGACCCTACAGGAGTTATTTTTCTTCTCCGCTCATGCTAGACTTTACTTCATAGCCCGGGCTGGCTCACAGCAGCCCTTTCTACTGTGGCGACAGATGGTGGTCCCATGGGCCTCGGCTATAGGACTTAATGGACTTTTCAAGCGTCGTTGGAGTTACTAGTGGAACTGGGTGAACCTGTCACTTTAGCAAAATACGTCACTTTTTAAAATCTATGGGGCTGGTGATATACATCAGCGGCATAAGCGCCTGCCTGGCAAATGCGAGGTCCTGAGTTCGACTCCCAGTACCCACATTAAAAAAAAAAAAAAAAGAGACTCATTTAAAAATCTATGAACCTACAGGCTCACTCAGTGATAAGTCACCAAGTAGTACTAAGGACGGAAAAATTAATTCACTAGACCCCTTCACCACATCAAGCCCTTTAGCTCTGTGCATCATCCCCTCCCTCCCTCCCTCTCTTCTTTCCTTCCTCCTTCTCTCCTCCTTCCTTCCTTCCGTCCTTTTTGCCTTTCAAGGCTATTTATAAGTAGAGCCGCTGTCAGTCATGACGTCAGCGAGAGTACTGTCCCTTAACTGTGAGCAGCACCCATCCATCTCTAGCGTCTTTCAGTTCTAAAATGCAGAGCGCATGCATTCGCCAACCTTTAAATCCTTTCTATAAACAATCCCGAAAGAGCCTGTAAAATATCTCCTTCTGTGTTTCCTGACTCGCCCGCCGATGGCATTTTGAGACCCTCTGGTACCAGCAGGTGCTGTATTTTGCTTTCTCCAGGCTCCAGCTGGCTACAATGACAGATTCCTGTCCCAGCCAAGCCCGGCCACCTAAGCTAGGACCACATCGGAGGCAAAACGAACCAGGCTCCACCACCCAGCCAGATAAGCGGCTGCTGTCTAAGTTCAAAATCCCCTGGTGGGAGTAAATATTGTTCCAGAGAAAAAGGCTTGACAAATACTGCGTCATCCATACAGAGCTGTCTTGATTAAAACAGAATTTTCAGATTAAATTAGTGTCCAATTCAAAATGTACCTATCTTGCTGTCATGGGATTTTTTTTTTTTTTTTCCTTCTTCTATTCTGAAAACAGACATATTGCCTCCGATGGTCAAACAAGGCTGCCACCTCCGGAGGGGTTGGGGTCCCACCCTCCCTAATGGAAAGCCGGCAGAGCGGCTGAATGCTAACACTTCACCGAGGAGAATGGAGACAGCAGAGGCTTAGTAGGAAAGGGCCAGTTGTCACCTAAGTGACAGGCAACAGCTGAGCTCACACATCTGGAGCCTGAGGAGGGCAAACACTAGCAACCTTCACGTCTACACCTTGGGCCTCTCTGAAGAGACAGATGCAGGTTCTTTTTATTTCAAAAGTGCACGTGAAAATATCTGATGGCGAACCATGTCAATTATATAACATCGTCTGCAGATACAGCCTGCCCAAGTGCTGATTAAAACGAGGCAGCAGACAAAACTGGACGCAGGCCCAGATACAAGATACAGTTTCATGAAGTAGAATTTGTCCTTTGGAGAACCTACTCTAAAAGCCACCGATCTACGCAACCATCTTCCAGCACAAACGCATCTGGACTCTGCAGGAGGGGCAAGGTCTTTGCTGGTTCTCTTCCTGCGGGCCGGCTCCCCACAGGGCGCTCTTCACCTGGTTATGGCCGCAGCTTTGCCTCTGATACCAGCAACCGAACGTGCTGGGCTGGTGACTCGACCCCTCCTTGGGCGAGCTGGCACTCAGGGTGGTGCCCGCCTCCCTCCCGACCCTCCCCTGCCCCCAGTTCTTCAGCCTCCTGAAGACAATCCGTGGACCATTTCCCCAAAGTCCCCCAAATAACACGGCACTGCCAATAGTCGCCGGCGAAGCCATTTGTTTTTCTTAGAAGGCAATAAAAATTTAACAGCTTTCTGTTGCATCCGAGTCCCGCTCCGGCTAATTATTAACATGCTCGGTTCCTCCAACTTTTCTTCTGCCTGAAGGGAGGAAGACGTTCCCCTCCCCTTCTTCCCCTCGTACGTGCAGCTCTTCCAAAACACCCTCGCTAGGCGAGGCGGAGGGGATCCACTGCACCGCTGCCCAAAAGCGACCGGCCGGGTTCCGGCGGTGGGGAGCGCGAGGACCCTCCCTCCGCGCGCCCGGGGTGACAGGCGACCCTCGGCGACGGGGACCCGCGACGCGCCCTGACCTCCCCGCCGCAGCGCCAGGCTCGGCCCGCGGCGTCCACGCAGGGAGTCAGGGCGCGGGGTGCGCTGCGGCAGGGAACCCGGTGCTGCAGCCCCGCGACTGCGTCCAGGCTCTGCGCGGCCCCCACAGCTCCAGCCCTTCTCCCTCTTCCCGCCGCGCCGCCCCCGGGCGGGTGTCACGGCCCCGCGGTGACAGCGAGGGTCCCGGCCCCGCGCGCCCCCAGCCCTCTCCGCAGCGCCCGCTCCACTCACCGGCCGGGACGCGAACTCGGCGGCGCGGTCCTCGCGGGGCTGCGGGCTGCGGGGCGCGGCGGCGGCGGCGGCGGCGGGCGAGGCTGCGCGGCCGCGGAGCAGGGCGCCCCCGAGGCGGCGGTGCTGGCAGGCGGCGCGGCGCTCGCTGTCCGGGGCGCGCTGCCGGGCGGCGCGGGCTGCAGGCGGAGTGGGGCGCTGGGCTTCGGCCCCGCGCACCCCGCCCTCGCCGTCGCGGCCGGGCGCGAGCGAAAACGCGGAGCGGACGCCGCCGCGGATCGGGCCCTCTGCGCGCCCACGCGCTCTGCGGCGCGGCAGGGATGGCTCGGGGCGCGAGCTCCGGGCGCCAGTTGCGGGCTGCGGGCTGGCACCGAGGCGCGGCCCAGGTCCCCAGGGCACCTCGCGTCTCCTCCGCCCGCCCCCGATTCTATGCTCCCCTTTTCTCCCCCTAAACCAACAATCTGAAGGATGAAAGAGGAAGGGTGAAGGGGGCAAAGACAAACCCAATTTCCTCTGATCAAACAGTCCGGGACTGCCCAGGAAGGAGTCTTTGCCTTTGGTGTGGGTGTGGAGGGGTCGCTTAATTAACCTCTGGCGACCCTTCCGGCGCGCCCCGCCCGACCCCGCGGGGACCCACGTGGACTCGATCCCGTCTCGCGTGGCGCACAGGCGGTCCGAGTTCTGCCTGGGGACCACAGGAGCGGTACTTCGAGCAAGAAGCCCCCAATTCAGCCTCTGTGCCACCCCCTACAAAGGCCCTGCTCATCTCAAAGAAAACTCAGCAGGGGAAGTGCAGGGGGACCCTCGGCCCACCCCGTGTCCGACCCTGACCTGAGTCTGCCCGGCGCACTGAATGCCGAGTTCAGAGCGTTCATTCCGGTCGCGATCCTTCCGCCCGGGCCGGGCGGCTCTCCGTGTTTTCCTTCTGCCCATTCTCGGGGCCCGGCTGTGGGCGCCGTCCCCCATTTAGAGCCCGACCCAGCCTGTTTGAAAGTTCCGCCCTGAAGTGTGCGTCTCCTTAGACCCCCGAGGCCCCCTGCCCGCCTCGGGACGTGGAGTCTCGCACCCCGTGGGTGCTTTCCCGGGCAGCCCCGGGCGGCGGCCGGTAACCCCAGCGTGACAGGTGTCTGCCAAGGGCGAGCTGCACCGACCTCTCCACCCCTTTCGTCCCCAGCCCTCCTAGGTACCGCAAGGGTGAGGGCGAGGGTGTGCACGTGTGTGTACCTGCGTGTGTACAGGGGTGTGGGGTAGTGCTGATCGATGCAGTTTTTATCCCTTGAACAAAATTAAGACTCCCATTTTTAGAAGTTTTCAGAGCAGTAAGTCTCTTCAGTTTTCCCTGGGAATAAAGCAAAGGCATGTTCAGCAAAAGTAGAGAAAGACGTGAGGATGGCAGGAACATCTAAAGGCAAATGCAGGGAGACCAGTGCAAAGCCAGGCGACACGCGGCCTTGGCTCTGTGCTCTAATTCCAAGACTGACTCAGACCTCCTCACCCTGGATAAACGCTGGATACCCAGGCGGACAGATCGCTCAGGAAATGGGCTGTTCTTTGAAATAACCTGCTTTGCTAGCAGTGTTTGCAGCTGATGGGAATCTGGGGAGGAGCAGCCCGGGCTGTCCTGTTCCTCTGCATTTTATTGGAGTTGGCCTTTTAAGTCGTGTCTGTTTATCTCGCCAGGGACACAGATACCCCTGTTAAGCTATAAACTTGTGGTTTCCACCCAACCTCTAGACCTGCCTAAGAAAATGGACAAAATGATTTATTCCACTTACAGAGGTAATGAAGATTATACTTTTAAGGGCAGAGAGTCCACTCTGTTCATTAGCGTCTTTGGGTGCCTGTCTATTTTCCCACTCAAAACTTCCAAATGTTTCCCAACAACTGTTCCCCAACAAACAGTGATGCGATGGGCTTGCGTGGGGGAGGATGGCGGTATTTAACTCCCACAGGCTCAGCTTCATGAGAAGTCCTGGAGACTTATGGAAAGGAAATGTGTACAGCCTGCACCGGGGACACCCCACTAATGGAGGAACTGCTACTGGGTAGGGGTGAGCGAGTCTGCTATCCTTGGACATACAGCTCTGTGCTGGCTTCACAAAGGTTTCCTTACTAAGCATCTGTTACGTCGAGCAAGCATGTCAGGCATGTAAGATGACACAGTTCCCTCAAGAAGCACCTTGCCTCTTTGGACAGTGCACCGGCCGCATCCTTCGGACCCAGAGCTAATGTGAACACCCGGTCTTCAGTGTGAACTGTCACGAAGCTCCTCGGGCAACGCACAGCAGTGCACATGAGTCAACAGGGCAGAGCAGTCGGATTGCAAATCTCAGCCCCGCCTTCACTAAGTGGAGCCTCGAATGAGGTTAGCCTGGCTGACGCTTACTTTCTTGTTTGCAAATGAGCATAGTAACGTCCAACTCCGAGAACTGTTGGACGAACTGTAGGACGAGAGAACCGGATGCCTGGAGGGCAGGAAAGGCTCCGTGGTGGAAAGGTCATAGAATGCCGTTTTACACGGCATCTTCTCATGACCAGCCTGCTCTACATTGGCCTCTACAAAATCCCACAGATCAGAAAAAGAACTGCTTTTAATTTAATCAAAGACTCCTCTTTGTCTTTCCAAATAAACATGTTACTATACCTTTTATCAATAAGTTAATTCACTTAGCGAATGTCTACTCTCCTTTTAAACCCTGTATGTTGAATTGTGTCCTCCAAATTTTTGTGTGTGGAAGTCCTCATGTCCAGTACCTCAGCGTGTAATCTTATTTTGAGATAGGGTCTTTACAGAAATGATCAAATTAAACTGAGGTCCGTGTGCTGTGCCTCAATGCTACATGACTGTTGTCTTCATAAAAGGGGGAAATTTGAGCCAGATATGGTGGCGCATGCCTGTAATCCCAGCACTCTGGGAGGCTGAAGCAGGAGAATGGCAAGTTTGAGCCCAGCCTGGGCAACTTAGTGTCTTGGTTGGTTCCCAGGCCTGCTTGACTCTAGAATTTGCTTGGTCCCTGTTCCCTGTGTCTCTCAGTCCTCCATATCTGGGACTCTTTTCTTCGACCTGCAGCCTCGGGCCCATCCAGCGTTTGCAGAGTGAATCAGTCCAGACCCCGTAGCGCTCAGCCCGGGCTTAGCTGTAAGGCGAGCTCCTGCTGAAAATCCTATGCAGGTTTCCTGGGGCTTTCAGGACCAAGCGTGTGCTCCCTGGATTAGTTTCGAAGGTCCTTCATGTTTGCATTCTGCCTGTCTCTGTAGCTGGTTTTCCTACTGCTCCCCACCCTTGTTTGCTCTGACTGAATTACACTATTTACAGTTCTTCAACAGCATGAAGCTATTTTATGCTTCTGTGCTTTGAACGTACCTAGAAAGCTCCCCACCGATAACTGCCCTCTTTATTAGCTAATTCCTGCTCACCCTTTAACATTAAACTCAAGCAGCCCTGGTCTGTAGTCCAGCACGAGCATATTTGCTGTTCTGTCTGCCTCGGATGTTTCTCCTTGGTAATGTCCCTGATTTCCTTCAGGGACCCGCCCTCCCCGCTGTCTGGTGGTGCACACAGTTTAGCTGGAAACTAAGCCCTGGTTTGGGGTTAGGATGGTGTGATTCAGACCTGAGTAATTAGGGCACTGGATCCCCCGGATCAAAAGATTAGTTCAGAGATGGGCATCTGGCTGAGGTCAGGTCTGGGGATTTGTGTGGGAGCTTTCTGGAATTCTACAACAGGAAATTGAACAAATATTTATTTTTATTTAATAAAAATTTATTTTTCATTCGTGTACCAGCTACACCTTTTCTAGGAACGCAGCAGTGAACCACTGTCTCTGTGTCTATGGATTTTATACTTAGAGGCGAGAGACGCTCTCTTGTTTTTCTGTAAACAACACAAAGGTCTTTACATTGAGCCATTTTTGCAACCCTGGAATGAAACTAACTTGATCATAGTGTGTGATCTTTGCAAAAAGAAAAAGAAAGACAAACAAAAAACCCCCAAAAGCCTAGACTCCAGCAACCATTCTGCCATCCTGTGAAGCCAGAGCATGAAGATGCGTAAGGAAGAAAAAAGTGATGGATGAGGAGATACCAGGACCTGATACATGATTTGAGCCCCTGGATCAAACCCTGCCTGAAAACAAACTACCACTGAACTTTCCAGGTTAAATTAAAATTTTGTTGTTGTTGAAGCCGGTTGGGGGTTTAAGCAGTTTGCAAATTAAAGAGTACTAACTTCCTTCCACCAATTTGATGCTACTTTTCTCAGTACAACTTTCCACTTCTCTATCACTTCATTTATTTATTTGATTAGTTATATCTGGCCTTATTCCCCCTCAAAAATTTAAATTCACTTACGGCTTAGCAACTAAAGCATACAGTAAGTTAACATAACTTGAAAGTCGGTATGAAAGTTGAAAAACAGAAATAAGACACATTCATAAGGTTCATCCCATAAAGAGTGGGACGCTGGTTAGCTTTCAGGTTTTTATGGCCAGTGTGACACAGGTTACATACTTCTTTTACAGTTGAAGAGGTAGCTAAGGTAACAACAGTCCCATTCTTAACGTAAGTACAACTATGGCTATATTGGAAATCAGAGGAGCGCGCCTACAAGTCCTCAAAAAGCACTCTAGAGAAATCATGAGCAGTGTCCTCAACGGTATCCTTCCAGAGTACACAACTGTAGGGGGCCGACCTGCAAGCTTGTACCTGACCAAGGGGTGATGAAGATGAAACAAAGAGACACTGAGTTAGGTTACAGTGCCAGGGGGCCAGAAGGTTGTTGTCTCCCTTCGACAAAGAGCCCCGAACGACTGGCGCACCTTGGCTTTATTCACTCAGACCTGGGCACAAGCAGTAAGAGTAAAACAGGATTCGTTTGTCTCCCACCATCCATGGTACATCCCTGAGTAAACTACAGGATCTCAGCTGTGTTCGTTTTCCCTGCAGCGTGTCAGCACACACTCGCGCTGCTTTTTTCTCTAGCGCTCATGGAAGAGGCCAGTCAGGCCTTAGTTGGGTCTCCCACACACAACGGTAGATTTCATGAGGCCATTTTTCAGAGCATCTCTCAGTAAATGAAATTCATTTTTTTGGAAGGAGTGATTTAATCATTTCCTCTGTGACCACAGAGCACATGACAGTTATGATAAAAGGAGTGGCCCGGAGTGCTCGAGAGCGCACGGGAGGGGCTGACCATGCAGTTGGCGGGGACAGAGGGACAGCTGGGGAAGACATGCTGGAAGAAGAGGCCCCTGAAGCTTGAGCTAACCCAGGGAAAGACGTGCAACTGTGTGTGTGCGCACACACGTGTCCAGGCGTTGTAGGGGTCCTCATGCATAAAGGGGAGGAGGCGACTGCAAATAAGTGAATGTGAGGAATTAAAACTTGTCCAGTGTGGCTGCTGTTGGGTGCAAGGCAGAATGGAGGTGGTAGAGGCTCGGATGAGCCTGGGGAGGTGCTCAGAGGCTGAGCCGTGAAAGAGCTTAGAGCAGTGCCAAGTTAGGTGGGGGAAGATAGAGCGTTCAGTTTGGTGACAAGGCAAAGCTGTCGCTTCAGAACTGACTGAGAAGAAGCCAAAGACAGCAAGGAGTCCGGAAGAACGTGATGCGGATGAATACAAAAGAAGACACCAGTTCACCCCCTTCCGCTGATTTAGACTGTCCAGGGCAAACTCCCGGAGAGCCCCAGAGTCCCACGAGACCAGTAAACTAAGAGTTTTTTTTTTTTTTTTTTTGTGGGTACCAGGGGGTCGACCTCAGGACCTCGTGCGCCAACAGGCACCCGTGCCACTGAGCGATATCACCGGCCCCTTTTTCGTATGTGGGATCCGGGAGTCGAACTCGGGCCCTTGCAAGGCAGGCGCTTACGCCGCTGAGCCATCTCACCGGCCCTAAACTAAGAGGTTTGATGGAGACCTGCAGAGAGCTGCAGTGGGTGGGCCTCGGGGGTCTCAGGAGGGTGCAGCTGTTTGCAGATCGGTAAAGCAGAGCGGCTCACCTGTGTATTTTTCAGGCAATCTTCCGTAAATAAAATGTCACCAGGCCCTGGAGGTTTGGCCAGCAGTGAACTTGGAATTATAATCACTGGGCAACACTCGACCATTCAGTGCTGTGGTTTAGACAGGAGTTGTCCGTTTTAACAGTTAACTGAGTCAATTAATGAGAGTTGAGCCAGCCCACGAGGACATAGCAAGAATTGAAGGACAGTTTCCTCTGACAAAGGTGAGTGGAGGACATTGGGTCAGGGCCCGTTCTTCGGTCACAACAATCTTTGTAACCACTGATTTGTAGTCTTTCCCATTAGGAAGGCTGCTCAAGTCAGCGCTGTGCCTCCAATGCTCACATACCAACCGGAACAGACTAGCACAGTCGATCTTGAAAGATGAACAGATGCTACACCTCGGTGGGGGCTGGGGGGCAGGGAGCACTGGCCAGCCATGCCGCGGGGTGATCCAGCGCCTGAGGTCCAGGGGTGCCGAGCTCAGGGGCAGGCGTGGCCTGGGATGGGGAGTCAATGGGCAGAGTCTAGGAGGAAGAAGGAGTGTCAGGTTGTTGTCATTTAGTCACAGCAGAGAAGTTCGAGTGTGGACCAGCCCTTGTGGCCACGTCAGGACGCAGGGTGTCCGATGGTGTCCACACGTGATGGGGCGTAGCTGCAGCTCTAGGAACCCCATAGCAGATATTTGATGATGAGAAGCAAGATGAGTTCCAAGCCTCCACCACCAAAATGGAGGGGAGAGACCAGAAATAGTTTGGTGTTTTGTTTATTTTGGTTTTCTGACTCTCACTTCCTTATTTATATTTCAAACCCGACACTATCAATCTCACATACCTGTGAGTCTGAGAAAGAGAGAAAAAAGGGAAAAAAAAGGAAATGTCCCTTTTGCTCACAGCTATAAACTCTATCAATTTTATTGCAGATCTTTGTAGAGATACCCAAGACTGATCTGTTCACTTTGACGGCAGATAAAAACTTAAGGGAGTGATACGGTGACTTCTAACATTCTTTCTGGACATATCTAGGGTTAAATGATGCTTCATTTTCTCCTTTTCTCATCTAAAAGGCATGTTGGTACTTATAACCGAGTCACAGAAGGAAGGTTACAATCAATCCTCTACCTCTGAAAGTCTAGTTCTTAGATTTCACTGTATATTCTCTCCTTTCTACAAAAACTAGCAATTCCTGCTTCAGAATGTTGCTTCTGCTACATTTGGCCCCAGGGTTACAGATCTTCTATAGATAGCACATGGGTTCCATAAATATCTTCAAGTATGACCTACAATATCTGAAGTCACTTTTCCCCCTCATAGTGCCGTTGCCAGGCCAGCAATCTCTGGAAGGCTGAGTTCAGATAATTCTACAACTCCTAGTCACAAGTCCACCCCCACCCCAACTTCTACCTGAGCCAGGATTAGTGGGGCATTCAAATAAAACTCAGGCAAGCATAAGAAAAAAAATTACATGCTCAGTAGTGTGATAAAGGGTTGTAAGTATAAAAAAGAAACAGCTTTTAAATAGAGATCGCTAGATTTATACTCTTTTTTTTTCCTGGAGTTTAATAGGAGGAGGGGGAGACTGGAATGGTGGCGACCTGCCATTTCTTGAGCAGAAGCGGGTGGGGAGGAAACTAATGGTTTTGCTGACCAACTCTGAGAATCCAGATACGGCAGTCAAATGGTAAGAAGGGGCTGGGGCAGCTTGGAGCAGCTCCGGGGCACTGGCTCCCTGGCTAGTATCCACCCCGCAGGATGTGGTTTTCTGGTGCATGAGAGCCACTGATGGGGCTGACATTAGCCTTTTATGTTGCTGTGCTAACCATGTGACTCACACACATGCTCCTCTATATTACTGTCCTAAAGCATTAGCAAAGCAACGTGTCACTCATGATGTGATTGAGTGAAATGCATAAAGGAAATTAGTTTACTAAATTCATTAGGACGGGGGGGCAAATGAGAGGCTGAAACAAGAATCAAACGGTAATATTTTAATTTTCAGAATTAGTTCTCTGACAGGGAATTTCTCTTTTAATTTATATTCTACATTGTAAATGAAGTTTAAAGAGCCTCAGAGAGAAACAGAGGAAATTAGGGTGCCACACCAATCAACATACTTAATCCTTTGTATAGAGTTTCAGGGTTCCAGCCCATTCTTGCTGAAAAGTATTTTTTTAGCCATCAAAGCAGAATAATTCACATACAGATAAGGAGTTAAAAACGAAGTTGAAGAATCAGGATGCAATTTCCCTTGCCTGGTCCTTGGACTTCTATATTTGCAGCCGTCCACTCTGAAGTTGGAATTTGCCTGTGAGCAGCTATCATTCGCTTATTCCATCAGGTTAAATGGGTGGAAATAGGCAGGCAGTACTATCAGCAGGGCCAGAAGAAGTGTGAATACAGTGTGATGTTTGTCTTTGCTCATGGATTCACTCTGCAAGAATCAGGAAAGGTGTGTGGGTGACAGGCGTTGGGAGGAAAATGAATAGCAAAAGGAGGTAACTTGAAACACAGCCTAGGAAAATGAAGCTCTTGTCACAATCATGACAGGAAGACACTGGTGACAGAAAAGCCAAGTGTTGTGGTGCACACCCAAACGCTGCTACTCGGGAGGCTGAGGCAAGAAAGTTTGCAAGTTCGAGACTAGCCTGTCAACTTAGTGAGATCCTGTTGCAAAATAAAAAATAGGGCTGGGAGTGTAGCTCAGTGGTAGAGTGCCTCTGGCTTTTTCTATCCCCCGCTAAAAGTCAGTTGTCAGACTTCTACTTTTTCCTTTTGTCCTTTCCCCATTGAAGAAACTGGTGTATTAAGCAAAGTTGAAGGCTGTGGGGTAAAATGAATTAGTGGCAACATTGTGGGCTGGCAAGCCACCATTCGCAGTCTAGTTTTGTGTATAATAACTATTAGGTAAGCACAGCGGGCTAACAGGCAAGCTGCTTTGAGTGTGTGCAGGCTAAAGAGGACACCACCCAGCAGTGGCTCCCGGGCATGTGCTGAGATACGAAAGGGAGAACACAGCAGCAAAGATCGTGCTATTCTACTACATGGTATCTTACCCAAAGCCCAGGAGGTGTGGTTTTTTGTAAAGGTTCTTTTAAAGTAGCTGTTTCTGGGCCACTAACCATGAGGAAAATATTCTTTTCTTTGCCCAAAACAGTACATGCAGGAGGGTTTGGTTTTATGGGTTTTTTTTGTTTTTGTTTTTGTTTTTTCTGTTTGCATCCCAAATGGTGATCTTTCCTCAGCCCTCTTTCTCTATTTTCTGAGAACATTTATTGACCCGCTACTGTGTGCTGAGCACTATGCTAGGTAGACAATGGGGAGAGAATTTCTATTCTGTTCTTGAGGTCACAGTTTTATTAGGGAGACAAATGTAGTAAAGTTTCACCTAACAGTGAGATAAATGCCCGAAGAGGCATCTCCAAAGTGTTAATGGGAACATAAAGGAAGGGTGGGCGGATGGCGTCTGTGAGACCAGGCAAGGATTTTGAGTCTATATGGAAGGGTCACTGGAGAGGGTGTGGTTTTGGTGGAAGAGGGGTATTCTAGGCGGAGGGGGGTGGCAAGTGCATCCTTATGGAATGTTCAGGAACCAGAAGCGGTTTGGTGTGGTAGGGAGTAAAATAGAAATCTGAAGAACACGGTACTGGATCTTTCAGAATTAGGCTTGCAGTTTTTGCTTTTAGCTTATGGCTACGGGGAGGAAGGAAATAGAGCAGAAACTAATGATCTGAAACACCTTTTCCTCAAAATAACACAAGTTGCTGACTACAAATAACACTGCTAAAGAAAAACAATATATCTGGGCTCATTTTATTTTCCTATAAAGATGAAAATTAGTTCTTGGAGACAGCTTTTACTTTTGCAATTGTTAGTTTTTTCCAAGTGGTCTTCCATAATACATTCATAAATCAAATCATATTTCTGATAGATTTAAATTGTATTTTCAGTGTTAATGGAAAGAGCAGTGGACTAGGAATTATGGAGACCTGGGTTCTGGGTCTAATTCCACCATTAATAGAGTATGGTGCAAGGTCCTCTTTGGCTTCGGCTTCCTCACTCATCACGGGCAGGATGGGAATAGGCAATTTCCAAGGATCTTTCAGGACTAGGCTTGGGTGTGTGACCTTGTGTATGTGTGTAGTGTAAGTTGCTGTATGTATGCATTTGCATATTTATATCTAGCCTAATTCCAAAAAGGATTTGAGGCAACTTATAATAAAAGGCCCCAATACTGTGGGTTGAAACTTTAAGTCTAGATGAGATGACAAACATCAAATAGTAAAGGGTGGGGAAGGATGGCAAATGATTACCAACTTTTAATTTTGCCAAATAAGGAGATTATAAAAGTAAAAAAGGCAAAGCTAAACAATCTAGTAATTCTCACCAAAAAATGGGAGGGGAATAATGGCAGAATAAGGGACAGTTTTCTAAATGGTCATCAGGCTATAGAGGCTTACTTACATTTTTAAGATAGATAATAGGTGCATAAATTTTAATATTCAAAAGGTAAAATCACTCCTCCTAACCCCCAGACCTTTTTCCCAGGTATACTTGCCAGTTGGCAAATAGGGAAGAAATATGACACGTTGCAAAGCCCTCAAGGATTAGGGTTTACCAGAAAAGAAAGTCTTTTAAAAATTGAAAAAAAAAGTTTTTAAAAGAGGGAAGAGTCTTACACTCTTAAGAAATTTGTCAGTAGAATACCCACACCAACACTCTCGAATAAATTAATGAATAGTAGACTCAGCATCTATGGACAAGATAGGGATTTTTTTTTTTTAATTTCTGAGCTCTTCATCAATTTAAGAATTTAAAGAATGATGTAGCTGAATTTGTCAAATCCTGCCCCATTAAAAGCAGAGAACCGACTTCGGCCTAAAGTGTTTTGAGGGAAGAAATTACTCAAATTCTCACTTATTTCTGCTCTACAGGAGTCTCAGTTTAACTTCTGAATCATGTTCGCATAGGACTGCCATCTGATTTGCCTCCTAAGATGGGTCAGCCTGAAAATGAAGTCCTGGTACTGAATGGGAAACCTTGTGGATAAAACTGTGAGTCACCCATGTGTATGTGACAGCGTATCTGAGAAAGGACTGGGTTCAGTGAGACATGATGGCCGTTTAGTTGTTCTAGGCAGTAATTGGTCAACAGATTCAATGACTTTTAGAGGACGCTCCTAGAATGGGAAAGGCTGCGTGTAATCAGCGTGGAGAGGACCCTTATCATCTAGGAGCTAAGGTAGGAACCTTGGATTTAGAGCTGGTACTGCACAGCCCTAGGTACATGTTAAAACTCAAGGGGGGTTAGGGTTGACCCCTGTATGTGCCTCTAAAAATGATGCTGTGGTCAGTCGGAAAGGGAATCCCACTGGCTCTGATTCTTAGACTAGTAGAAAACTGAATGCTATAAAAGAAGTATTAAAAGCCCTGGATCAATGCACATCATGCAATCTGGCCATAAATCATTGCCTGCAGAATGAACCACCGACACCAGATCAATAATTGGAAAATTAAATTTTTTATTTAGCGAAACAGAAAAGCATTGTTGAAGAGTAACACCTCACACCAGCCTGCTCTTCAGGGAGGATGATAGACTGAGAGACACAGTCCTGTGATCTGTTGAGGAGAAAGCTGCACAAAATTTTGAGGGAATGAGAGAAATTAAGTTGAGTCTCTCTCTTTTGGTGCTGCGGATCAAACCCAAGGCCTGTGTATGCTAGGCAAACGTGCTACCACTGAACCACACTCTCTGACTCTTATCATTATCTCTAATATTCTTTATGCTCACCCACCAGTTAATGGAGGTACCTACAGAGTTCTACAAAAATCAAGGCACACTGGCACACAGCAGTAATCTCAGCTACTTCGGAGGCTGAGGCAGGAGGATTGCAACTTCCAAGCCAGCCTGGGTGCCTTAGTGAGACCCTGTCTCAAAATAAAAAATAAAATGGGCCGAGGAGTGGCCCAGTGGTGGAGAGCTCCTGGGTTCAGTCCCCAGTATGGAGATGGGGAGATCAGAGCTTGCTAATGACAAGAGGGCAAAGGGCCCTGCGATGATGACAGGTCTTCTTTGGGCTCCTTCTCTGGTTAAGGACACCTCTTGGGGAATATTCTGGAGTCTGCAAAGCAAGAGCCCAGGTCTCAAGGCTACAGCAGCAGAGCAGACATCGAGTAGGTTCTGTCGCGTGGTGTGACACAGGCTCCCTGGGAGGCGCTGCCTGGTCCTCTCTTCTCTTCCTCCCTGTACCCACACTGCACCCACCTCCTCTGGAGTACGCTAACCGCTGGCGTTACTTTCTTACTAATCTGCCTGTGACTTGTTGGCTCCCTAGCAGTTCCTTCTTAGACCTAGAACAGGAAAGAAGGGTGGGATTCTCCACTGGAAACCTTCCACGTTTAATTAATCTCTCCTTCAAGGTGGCCCCAGGAACCACCCTATTTCAGCCACATGGTTAACGACCTGTAAAAAAGCAAAAGTGGCTCACGGGGGTCCAGAATTCAAACACCTTTGAGGCGAAGTTTTTGTAAAGCAAAGCATCCTTTTGTGTGTGATGCAGAAACGCTTCCTCTAATTGAGCTGTTTTATAGGTTAAGACTGCCTCTCCATAAAGGGAGCATTTGTAGTTATAGTCACGGAAGAATGCTGATGGGATTTCCAGTTAAACTCGGAGGAGATGGAGTCTGATTTCCTCACTGTGGCGGAATGGCTGTTAAGTTAAAGTGTCTCATTCTAACAACATGTTTTACCTCTGTTCCACATTTGAGATCAGTGTTTTGTCTCACATAGCAAGGAACCAGATGACTCTGCTGGCGTCAGAGAAACCCACGTTCTGCCTGCCCCTTGCTGCCTGAGACCTGGGTATGGGAGGTTGGTGGGGGGACCTGGGGCCCCGGAGCAGGGCTCTGAGTGCAGCCAGGCGGGAGCGTATACACAGAGTAGAGGCTGACTGGTCCACCGTGGTCATCGAACTTCCGAGAATGCTGCCTATGGCTGGAATGTTTCAGCCTTATCAATAGCAGTATTATTCCTCCAGGAGAAAAATACTGTCTGAATAAACAAAGATAAACAGGCCATCCTAAAGAGTGTTTTCATAACTTCCATTCCTGTTATTTCTATTGTACCAAAAGAATGTAAGTTCAATAAGAATTTTCAAAAACCGTAGGAAAGCACAAAGAAGCTGTTTGTGGTGATACACACCTGTAATCCTACCGCTCTGGGAGGCTGAGGCAGGAGGATCACAAATTTGATCCCAGACTGAGCACTTTATTGAAACTGTGCCAAAAAAAAAAAAAAAAAAAAAAAAGAATAAAATAGGGGCTGTGGATGGTAGCTCAGTGCAAAGGTTTTTGGTTCAATCCCCAGTACCAAAAAACAAAACACATAGAATATATTCTTTTGGGTTTTTTACAAAATCAGTCCCACTGGACAAATGAAACTTGCTTTTCACTTTATACTTAATGAACACTTTCCCATGTCATTTATTGCTATTTTACAACTGTTGTTTAGTGGCTATGATATAGTTATAGAACATTAATACTAAAAAAGTTTAATAACTTTCATAGTGATGAACTTTCTTTAGTTAATTCTTTGTGCTTATCCATAATTTTCTTAGGGTAAAATTATAAGAAGATTATTGTGTTTTAAAGCTGTATTTGTTTCAAATAAATGGAAGAAAACTAGCTGAGCCCTGACTTGCTTGCTATTAATATTGGGGGACAGTAAACCATTGTATTCAAAAAGCGTGAGATCTGCAGTCAAACTGCTCCCATTTAAGCCCATTTCTACCCTCTGTATGTTCAGAATTCTCAGTATAATGGAGATGATAATGGTACCCATGTTCTGGAGCTGCTGGATGTATCAGAAACACATATTTTCTTCCTTTAATTCCATCGATGGCTCAGTTAGGTGGAAATTGTTATGGCCAATTCTGGGTGCATTGCCCCAAAATGAGCAGTAATTTATCCATGGTGGCCAAACCAGATTCTGTGTGTCCAGCTCCAAAATTCATTCTTTCTTCCATTATATTATCATTAGTAATTTCATCCACAGATACCCAAATGACATAGTTAACTCTGCAAGGAAATTTTTTCCATCTCACTTCAGATGTTGCCTAAGTATCTATTCTCCAGAGAGGAACAGTGGTCCATTATGTCGCTGGAAGCTTTTCCCTCCTGGCACTTGTTACAACCTTAATTATCTTTTAAACTTACATTCCTCTTTATCGTCTGTCTTTCCCATCAGAGTGCAGGCTTCCTGAGGAACGGCTGTGTTCCTTCAATAATTTGGCACCAACTTCGGCACCTGGAAGACTTCATTGAATGCTCTGATCACTTAGTTATGTATAGAGCTAAATTACCAGATTATTGCCAAATTGTTTTTTGTTTATGCCATTAATATCATCGACATGCATCAAATTACCTGGGTAACTGTCAACTTTTCCTTTCACTTTTTACTAAAATCACCTTTGATTTTTAGATTAAAAAAGCAATCAGTGAATACATTGATAAATATATTGATAAAATTTTAAACTGCATGGGTATATGACTTGTGTCTGTAAGTGGTAGATGTATTCTTTTCTCATATCCAGTGCTTTTGAGAAATCTTCTCCTGGGAGGTAATGGACTCAAATATGAATATATTCCTAGAAAAAGTCCCAATTCTTAAAGCTCATGGTTATGTTTGCCCAGTACAGACTGTTTATAACCGTCTTGGCTGGGTTGGCTAACTGATCCATGTAAACAACCAAATAATTCTGTGGACAGTAATAAGTACGATTATGCTTTGGTCCCTTTGTTTTGCATAATTTGTGATGTTGCCCTTTTATTCCTCTATCTCTTTAAGAATGCTCACTTATTCTTCAAGTTTCCATGTGAAAAATCTATTTTCTCTCAAGCCTTCCCTCACTTCCCTTCTCTGGAGGGAGTCTGGCTCTCCATTCATTGTACTTCCATGGCATGATGCATACTGTGATTCTGGTGATGAGGATGTCGTATTGCAGTTGTGTCTTTGTTTTCAAATCTGTGTGACCGAGATTTCTTCTCAGTTTGGACTAAGATTCTTGAGGGCAGTGGTCATGGCCTTGCATTCCTGTTGCCTAGAACATTGCATCACATATTGTAGGTTCTACCAAATAAGTGAACTACTTCTGCGAATGCGTGTACTTCAATTTTGTTAAGCGAGCAATCGGAAGCCAAGGAAGGTGTTAAGTAAAGGAATAGCAGGATACAACTTTTGATGTAGGAGTGCATGTTTGCCAGTGCTTAACTCCACCTAAGTTCTGGTATTTCGGCTCTGAGGCAAGGACTTAAATGACTAAAAGTTATTCTTTCTTATGCATTTCATTTGAAGGAGTTCCATCAGATTGTTTTGTACTTCTGTAGCCTGGCTTTTCTCCATGACAATTGTAATTTACAGTGATTTATTTATTTATTTCAGTAGATTTTCCCTGTATGTTGGGTGATATTTCATCTTGATGTCTAGTACATTCATTATCAGAAAGTTACATCTTTGTCACCACTGCAACCACTTGACTATGGATAGTGGGTGGAAATGCTGTGTCGTACACTGTTCAGGAGGGCTAGGAGGTTTTCAGGCAGAATTTCAAGTTGTAAGGGGATTCCAGGCAGCGAATGCATACTGTTTCTGCTGTTGTTTTTCTTTCGTCCAATGAAAGCCCCTTAAGAGCAAGATCTATGTCTTAGTCATTGTTGTATACCCAGCCTGTAGTACAGAACTGGGAACTATGAGATCCCCAAAACGTCTTTGATAAATTAATGAGGTTTCTTAGATAAAGAGCACAGTTGTGAAGGGTAAGGGGACAGAAACTAAAATCTTGATGTTATTTGCAGTTGGCAGTCTTTGCAGAGATATGTGGTCCTAGAGTTCTGGAAAACTCTCTGGCAGAAGACCAGTAAACCCATGAAGTTCATCCTCCTTCCCAGGGACGTTACAAACTCAGGCTTTCATTACTCAGTTAACTTGCAATGTCACTTCTACACTTTTGCTTTGGAGTCAAAGTCAGCGACATTATTCTTTAATTTTAAGTTAGTTCATGCTTGCCCTTGATCCCATCCTTCCTCCTCTTTCTCTGCCGTCCTCCATAGTTTCAGGGTCTGAGCATGCGGGGGCGGGGTACTCTTTGGTACTACCATGTTCTCGTGGAGGAGTGTCCCAGGGACAGATGGGAAGGAAGGTGACACATCAGCGTTCCTGAGTCCTGGGAGTGGGCTGCCGTTGATGTGGGAGATCTGGCAAAATTGCCCAAAGCCAAGCTCCTGATGTTGTTTGCCGGCTGCTGACTTGTTCAATTGCTCTAATTTTAGACATTAGCATTCCAGGATGGAACTGTTTGATATATATACAATGCATGTTATTTAATTTTAAGTTGGCACTCGGAGACATCCCAAGGCCATTCATGCTTTGAAAAGAAGTCCTGCCCACAGAATCCTGGCCTGTTTCGCAGCAGGGCTGGGGCCCGGGGTTCACCGTCTGCGGGGAAACGTTCGAACGAGCTTCCTGCTCTGTCACGCGCGCTGCGCATCCTCCACTTGCGCAGACACTTCATTTTCTCGACCTCTCGTTTATATTTCGGAGACACCGTGGCTGCGGTGATGTATACCAGACACGCAGGAACTTAGCAATACGGGGGGCGCTGGAGGCTGGGTCTGGGAGCTGTTAAGTGGAGGGAGCTGACTTTCCTGAGAACCTGGTTTTAAACTGTTCCTTGCTTTAGGCAGAAGGAACCACAGCCAGAAAAGCAGGCTGAGGTGACACTGATTCTGTTGATGACACAGGCTTTCTGGCAGCCCCACGAAGTCCCCTCTCCTTTGGTCTCCAGGGCACCCTGGAATGGAAGCCTTTGCTTCACCCTGGTCAAATCTCCTCTTCTCACTCCTTCTTCCTGACCCAAACACTCATGGAAAATTTACAAAGAAAGTTATCAGAAAGTTTAAAGAGCCTTACTTTATGGAAATTATAATTCAGTGGGATCATCTTCTAGAAGATTTCTGAGAAGAGAACACATGTTCTTCATACATCCTCAGGTTACACATTTACTCTTCCTATTATTTTGGGATTCTGTGTCTATACTTATTTAAGCCTTCCCCATCACAAATACTTTTTTCCTGATGGCTAAAATAATGTTTTCCACTTCTGGTCACTGCATCCCATTTGCGGGTCAGTTTTCCTGGTCAGTCACTGAGTGGTTGTTATTGTCCTGTTATTTCCAGGCACATCACCACTCTCCCCTCTTCACGGGGGCTCCCGGCAGCTCTGTGGAAGACGACCCTACTCTCCCTGGCCACCATGGATTAGCACCAAGACTAGCTGGGATGATTAGAAACCGTTCCCTGGGATCCCAAGGAGATTCTGTCTCTCAGAAACTGAACTTGAGTATTTGAACTTGAGAGTGATGGGAAACCATTTTATATGAACCAGGTGGACAGAGTGTACCACCTGAAGAACGAGGAAGGAGCATTTCGAGGAGAGACGGAGAAACCCTTCCCTGCCCCCTGCAACCTGTTGTAGTTCTCTCTTGCTGTCCTTGCGCTGTGTGGATCAACTTTGTATGTCTGTGATAATCTCTCTGCTGGTTTTTTTATTTGTTTGTTTTGGGTTGTATTTTTGTTTGTTTTTTTGGCCTGAGAAAATGAGAGGTTTTCTTCTGTTGCTTCTAATAGGAGGAATCTTAGCCGCTCTGCATTTACTGAGTCAGTATTTCTGCTGGTTCAGACAAGGCTGTAGAGATGAAGGGAGAGAGGTATAAACAAACAGTTCATCATCCAGCTGGGAAATGGGAGTTTCTTTTCCTTCTTTCATTTATAGCCACAGACTCGCTCTTGGAAGGGAAATTTGTGGTGTGCAAGAGGCAGAGACCTGAGCTGAGGATAATGAATGACAAAGAGCCTGGCCACAGTCAGGAGAGAAAGGACAGTCAGAGTTTGAGGTTCACATATATGGTGTGTGCACCCAACCCAAAGACCCCAGTCCTCTGGGGCAGATTGAAATGTTGTCTGTGGGATCCCTCCAGAGGAACATACTGTTGGCAGGAATGAGGAATGATTTATTCTGGAGACACTGTACATTGCTATCTTTTTGCATACCAGGGGAACTGAGAGAACCTTGAAAGTTGTTTTGATAATCACCACTTTCTCTCCCTCGTGTGACATGGATAATTCATATCCCAATTATGATGTGACCTATTCAAATATGATTATCATCCAAACACAAATATTGGTGTATTTTCATTATTAGAAAACAACTTTCTGGGGCCGGTGAGATGGCTCAGCGGTTTAAGCGCCTGCCTTGCAAGCGCGAGGGCCCGAGTTCGACTCCCGGAACCCACATACAAAAAAGGGGCCGGTGATATTGCTCAGTGGCACGGGCACCTGCTGGCGCGCGAGGTCCTGAGGTCGACCCCCCGGTACCCACAAAAAAAAAAAAAAAAAATGAAAATAACTTTCTGCCTGTCAGAGCCAAGTTAGGGGAAAGTCAGCCTTGTCTGTTTCTCATAAAGCACATTCTTTCTTTGCCTTGTGCCAATTTTCTGTCTCCATTGAAAATAAAGTGGAAAAATCTTCACTGTGGTTGATCTATAGCTTTTTATGAGAAGGAATATATTATGATTCTACTTCTATCCTTTGACCTTCTGTTTCTGACTTCAGGTTACATGAAGAGAATGCTTAAAAACCAGAAAGGATATTCAAAATATGAACATAAAAGCGCAATGTGAGATAATTTTTATTTCTTTTAAATTTTATTTTATCTTTTGCTGTGCTGGGGAACAAACACAGGGCCTCATGCATGCTAGACAAGTGTTCTACTGTGAGCCACACTCACAGCCCTACTTTTTAAAGTTTTGACTTTACAATTATCTGCCTCTCCGTATTTTTGAATACAGGGTCTCCCTGTGTAACCTAGGCTGGGCTTCACACTGAGCCTCTTGAGTGCTGGGACTGTAGGTGTGTACCACTATAAAAATTAACCGGATACCTAAGGAAACGTCTTTCATATAATAGTTTTACCTAGGAACGAGGGAAAGAAATACTACTCACATATTAATCGGAGAGAGGTGCAAATTTTCTCCTCAACCAAAACCATTAAAAATGTTTTCTCCTATGAGTTTCTCTTGGCAAAACTGAATTTCTCTCTGGAATCTAAGTATTAAGAACACAGGACTGGAACACAAGTGTTTCTATCGCTGATCTCTGAGGTTTGATTTCATGTTCTGTGTTAACTGAAGGGTTTGGGTAGATCATCTTCTGTTTTTTATCTTCCTTCCCAACCTGAAATGAACAAACATTTCATGGATTTTTTTTTTCTCACTTTGGTTTCCCCTTGTTACTCATTTTGCCAGATGGCTGGGTTTCATGTAGAGAAGAATTTTCCATCATAACACATTACTTGGTACTCATGGCCAATGATTCTACTCCCCCTGCCATCTGCAGGAGCCATGGACGGGAGTTAAGTGGCAAATGAGTCAGGCCTGGCAGAGCTGGAGGGGCAGGAGGGGGAGAAGGAGAACTCTGCCAAGTGAGGGGGGGTTTGGCCTGCCAAAGACTTGATGGAAGGCCCTGCTATAGCAAGACCTGAGTGATGAGACAGAGAGACAGAGAGAGACAGAGAGACGGAGACAGAGAGACAGACAGACAGAGACAGAGAGAGACAGCTAGCCACACACACGCATACTCAAACACTCTGTGTGTGTGTGTGTGTGTGTGTGTGTGTGTTTTGTGGTGTGTAGCTGCAAGGCCTTTTGACAGATGTGAAACATGTGTAGCACAGCTTTGTACAGAGGAGGTGAGGACTGGGAGAGACAGGAACATTGTGAGCTGCAAAAAGAGATGAGGCCAAGATCCTGGGTGAACAAGCAAGGGCTTGGTAAGGGGCAGGGATAAAGGAGGTAGAGAAACATCGCATTATGAACTGTGTTCGCCAAATTTTAGTTATTAGAAAAGTAAGAAATGGAACTCTTTACCTAGAGTTTTGATTTGTAATATTCAAGAAATTCCCTGACTGTTGGAGTCTGCAAACAAGGTAAACATCACACAAACGAGGACCTTCCAGAACCAGAAACTTCACCATGCCCGGTACAAAACAGGTAACTTGAAGTATGGCATTCACTTAGACTAGAGTTGATGAAAACTCATTTTTGTACATCATAGTTTGGGGAAATTATATAGTCTCTCTGGACTTCAGTTTCTTTTGATTGAAAAACCTAGTAGTTGATCTAGATAAATGATCTCCAAATAGTTCTCTAAAATTCTTTCTAGAAGGTGCCTCCCTCTTGCTTCCCGGGTTCAAGCAGAGGAGTTAGGACTTATTTCTGCTTATTTCAGCCCTTAAAAAAATGCATTCTGCTGGGGATATAGCTCAGCAGCACAGTGCCTGCCTGGCAAGCGCGAGGCTGTGAGTTCAATTCCCGGTACCACCAAAAAAAAAAAAAAAAGTGCGTTCTACATTAAAGGAAAAATTTGTTTTTAGCCCCTAGATTACATTCTAAATTCCCTTCTAGCTCTGTTCTGACTATGCGTGTGTCGGTGTTGACGTGAACAGGTTGTTCAGGCCATCAAATATTTTCTGAGCATCTACTGTGTGTTGGACAGTTTTAGGCACAGAGAGGAGAATAAGGCAGTAAAAGGAGAGAGTCCTCCTCACAGAGTGTACATTCTGCTCGTGGGATCTGCAATAAAGTGATTACAGCTGGTGACTGGTACATTAGAGCGGAATAAAGGCAAGAAAGCAGCAGGTGACTGCCTGAGACGTGACATTTGAACAGATACTGGGTGAAGCCAGGGAAAGATTATAAAGATCTCGGAAGAGTTTTCCAGGCAGAAGGAACAGCAGCTGCAAGACCTTGGGTAGATCTGAGTCTGCAAGATCATTTTCACTACGCGCCCTGATCATGGACTCCAGCCTCCCTGCTTCCTCAAGGAGAGGAATGCTTCACGTTGCTCATCAAGGGCAGGGCGGTCTCTCCTGCTCTCTGTATGTCTTGTCTCAGGGGCTCCTCCTCGCCCTACTCAAGGGCTTCTCCATGTCACTGGCCTTGTGCATCCCTGCAGCAGAGCCAACATTTGGTCCTGGCAAAATGTCCTATCTTTTCCCATCCTGCATAACAGCCTCTGTCCCCACTGCATCTGCAGAGATTCATGAGCTCTGCCTTGATGCTGTCTTTTTCTCCTGCACTTTAATCTGCCCCCACTATTGGTCACCAGTGCTGATTATCATCTCCCTTATGGCTGCCTGTCATCCCCAGGACTCCACACCCAGTGCCCAGGCACAGCCTCTTCAGATTCGCATCTCTGGGGTCTTCTCAGCTCTTCTTGGGCAAGTGCCCCTCAGAGGCTTTGGTCCAAGCCCGAGCAGGCACAAGAGGCCTTAGGAACCAAGCCTCCTGGCCTCAGAGTGTGAGCTGAGTTCTGCTCTCAGTGGAGTGACCTTACATCTCTCTTAGTATTTTGCATCCTCTGTCCTTTGCCTCAGTTTCCGACCTGAAAAATAGGGATGATATGATAGTACATACCTTACAGATATTGGGCCAACATGGGTTAATCCATCAAAATGCTTTAAAAAAGTACACAGTCCATAATAAATAGAGTTTGCTCTACATGCACTGTTTTATTGACTCCTCACCACACCATTGTGAAGTTTGAATTACAGATCTCCTGCTACACAGGAACAGGTTAGAGAGGCGGCGACGTGATCACACAGATCATTGATGGCCAAATTCAGACATTTTTGAGACAAAGATTTCTGCTTACAGTGTCTGAGTTCCTTTCACTCTACCTCAATTGTCTCTAAGAAAATTTTTATATAAAATCACAGAGCAGGGTATCAGGCAGGTATTTGCACTGGTTAAGTCCACATGTAGGAATAATGTCTCATCAAATTCTTGTTCCTTTGTTTTTCTACATCGTTTTTCATGTCATTGCTTAGCCCTGTCCCTGATCTTTGCAATGTCGTGAGTGAAAGTGGAGTAGAAGATGTAACTTCAAATAACTTTAGTACTTTTGTGGTTTTTTTTCTTTTTTCTTTTTTGGTAGGGGAGGAAGGAAGCTGCAGATGGAGCTCAGGGCCTTGCACACACAGTGATGGCAGGCAAGCGCTCTACCACCAAGCCCCCTCCAGCCCTTTGTGTGTTACCTTAATGTAGGCTCATTTTTTAACTTCCTGGGAGAATTGCTTCCACTCCTTTTAATTACATGTAAATTGCAAAATAAAATCACTAAACCAATTGATTATTCATCAGATACTTTTGGCCAGTTTTGAAGTCAATTATTCATTGTTCTAACTAAAAGAGAATGGTTTGCAGAAAGAATAAAGTAGAACCCAATTATGGTAAATACTGTTGGGTTTCATACTAACTGTTTCCTTTCAGATTACAACTCTTGCAATCAAATCATGCGGAAATCAAAGTGCGAATGGGCTAAGTGCATAAGTTACCATTGTACCAAGGGTGAAGCCAGTAGATTCCTGGTCTCAGGTGGTGGCAGCAAACATTGTCCCACTTGCTCTTTGACTGTAGCTGCAAACCCTCACCCAAACACAACTGTTTCAGCATTGTTGTCTTTCCTTCCGAAGTTCACACACAATTAGCTTAGAATGGTTAACTTTAAGTAGACTATTTAATTCTTAAAGTTTCTAGCAGAACACTTTTAGCTTATAATTTTTGAGATAGGCAAAGTTCTGTGTTTTATGATGTGAGAGTTATTTTTTATTTTTTATTTTTTTGTGGGTACTGGGGGGTCGACCTCAGGACCTCGCACGCCAGCAGGCACCTGTGCCCCTGAGCGATATCACCGGCCCTTTTTTTGTATGTGGGTTCTGGGAGTCGAACTCGGCCCTCATGCTTGCCAGGCAGGCACTTACGCCACTGAGCCATCTCACCGGCCCTGTGAGAGTTATTTATGCCTCAGCCTTTCAAGACAAGTGTCTGAGTTTTATTGAGTATTAGAAGCTTCTTGTCCTTTGGCAAGTAGGGCTTCAGGATGGAATGTGTGGCCCGCTTAGGAGCACCCGGTGGAGATATTATTGGGGTGATATTATTGGCTTAACCCTCAGCTGTATTTTCGGAGCGGTTGACTTGTGTACTTGTCATTTACACACTTTGCTAACCCTTTTGCTTCTTCCAGTGGTGGTTGGAAATGATGTCCCCTGTGGTATCCACGTCTTCATTGCAATAATGCAGGCCAAATTTTGGCCAACAGGTTTTCCTTTTCTCTCGTTAGATCGTGTCACATTATCTCAAAGATGAACTCTTTTTCTTCCTCCAGGAGGTCTGGCAAGTGCCTTCCTGCCTATATATTAAGGGAATCTGGGTAGTCAACTTCAGAAAGTTAGGGAGGATAAAGGAATCATTCTAGTTTCCATGGTGTTGGTGAAGAATTGCAGCATGTCAACAAGGTGTATCTTTTAGGTCTTCATTCTAATTTGCGTCACTGTCTGTGTAGCCATAAACTCTGGACCTTTTCACAGCTCCTTGCTTTAAAGGAAATCTCTATGGAGGCTTTCTTAGGAGCCTGTTGCAGAGTTGAAAAGGAAATGCAACTTTGTGCTCTTTTTACACTCAGAAGTCTGAAAGGAACATTGTTTTTTAGGAGCACTACATGGAGCAGAACTAACTTTAATTACCACCCTGAGGTGTCAAGGATTAGGGAAACTGAGGAAGTCACAACTTCTGAGATGAGAGAAGCTTTTCAGGTAACTATAAGGTGTTTTAAAAGGTACCTTGTCACTTTGGTAAGTGCAGTTTCCCAACTACTCTTTAATTATCTGTCAAAGTTAGAATGCACATGAAAAATGCATTAAGACAATTGTACTTGTCTGACAGAAAAAAAGAAAATTCATTTTTCCATGAATGCCTCCAAAATAGGTAAAATTTAAGCTACTTAAAAGCACAAAGTGGGGAAATTTGATTTTAGTCTTTTTTTCTCTCTGTTGCTGTTAGTCTGGGTGACAGTGAGCAAATTATTTTAAGAGAGGTTGACAATTTTTAATAGCCACCTTTTTAAACATAGAAATCAAAATCCTTCTCATTGGGTGACATTTTGTATGTGTGTTTATCTTGGTGTAGAAGCTTCAACTCATCTAAAAAGGCATGGTTCCACCATTGTCAGGCTTCTCTTTCAAAGCAACGATCAATCCATCAAATACATTTTCCTTTTCTTTGGTTATAAGCCAATATTTCCCTTTCACTGCAGCCAGCCTAAATGTCTCTATCATAGCTACTAAGATTATGATAACTAAGTCTAGAAGGATAGCTTAGTGCTAGAGTTCTTTTCTTGCATGTGCGAAGCCCTGGGTTTGATCCTTTAGTATCACCACTGCCACCAAAAAATAAAAATAAAAAATAAACAAAAGCTTATTAAAACTGTCTCTTGCCCTCCCAGCCCATCATAGACCTGCCTTTCTTATTGACTAGGAATAGCTCTGTATTCTGAAATCTAACCAGGGAGAAAGTTCATTCTCCAAATATTTCTTTGCATATCAGTTTACGACTGGGTAGTACTGTATGTCACAGGCTCTGTGCTGGGGCCGGAGAAGAGCAGGTAACAAAACAGAGGAAAATCCCTGCCTCATTGGGCTGATGCTCAAGGGGAAGAGGAATCCAGTTCTTTTTGAAAAATGTAAGTTGGTTTACTTTACGTCTTCTCTAGCTTCCCATCCCAAGATATGTACTCATGCAGAAGGGGACAGAATTTTCATTAGGAGAAAATTGCACTCACTAGGCTAAGTCCCTTGTATTCTAGCATCAAGAGCTTTTCCTGCTGCAGATACCATAGTCCGTGCAAGAGGAGAGCACCTGAAACACAGGCCTGCCGCAGCCATTTCCATTTCTCTGCCCTGGGCTCTTGCCTTAAATTCCAGAAAGCAAAACAATCCAGAAACCAAAAATGACTAAGGAAGGACTGGTTTATGGGAAGGGATTTTATTATGTATGGGTTGACTTCAGAAATCATTTCTGGTGATTTAGAAAAGAGATCAAGGTTTAGCATGATACTCAGGCTAAAGCCAAGTAGGACAGAAAAAAACCATTCAGGGACTTTTAAGAAAATGTAATCCTTTAACACTAGTAGCATGCTTTTCAGGCCAATAGCAATGTCGGTCCTCACAGGTGCTTATACAAGATTCATTTAACAAATATTGTGTCTACTGCGTACGGGCACTGTTCTGGCTTCTGGAGATACAGCAATAAACAGAAAAGACAAGAATTTCTGCCCTCATGAAAGTTATGTTTAGTTGGGGAAAACTTAATAAAAAATATATTATTGTGGCTGGGGACGATAAGTGGGATGGAGACACTATTATCTGGACAGTTTGTAATTTCATAGACATCATTAACTTGCTGGATATATGTTGAATATCCCATTGGTCCTAGCTTTGTGCTCACAAAAACAGTATACTGTAGCTGTTATTGTGTTGTTTGTATTTGAAGACCAAAATATTGAGCTGGGTGTAGTGATACATGCCTATAATCCCACCACTGAGGAAGACTGAGGCAGGATGATCACAAGTTTGAGTCCAACCCGAACAACTTATGAGACCCTGTCTCAAAATAAAAAATGAAAAGGGCTGGGGATGTAGCTCACTGGTAGAGCACTCCTGAGTTCAATCCCCAGTACCACCAACAAACAAACACCCCAAAATACTATTGAATATGTGCATGATTCCCACCCCAAAATACTACTGAATACGTGCATGATTCCCCCTACCACCAGGTAACAGAGCTTGTAAACTGTGGAACAAGAATCTAAACACACATCTTCTGGTTTTTTTTTTTTTTTTTGTGGGTACTGGGGTTGACCTCGGGACCTTGCGCACCAGCAGGTGTCGGTGCTGCTGAGCGATATCACCGCCCTTTTTTCGTATGTGGGTTCTGGGAGTCAAACTCGGGCCCTCACGCTTGCCAAGCAGGCGCCTACGCCGCTGAGCCATCTCACTGGCCCACATCTTCTGTTTTTAAGTAATTTTTTTTTTGAAACAGGGTCTCACTATGTAGTTCACACTGACCTTGAATTTACTATGTAGCCTAGGCTGACCTTGAACTCATAGTGATTCTCCTGCCTCAGTCTCCCGAGTGCTGGGATCACAGTCATGCACCACTACACTGGGCCAATAGCTTTAATTTTAAAAACTGAGTCATGAAGCAAAAATTTTTGTAGAAACGTTGTTTCTTCTTTTTCTTCTTCCCTTATGGTAAAACTCCAAAATAAACATTTCTAGTGAAATGGATTTCTACCTTGGGTGCCTCTGGCTATGTGCATCACTTGATCAATAGTTTATTTTCAGTTAAATGAATTTGGATGGCCTGAAAATTCATTATGACTACAAAAGAAATCTGTTTTTAAATTTGCATCTATAAACTTTGCTTTAAATGATTTTAAAGAAATTCATTTACCACACGGTTCCCCTCTTTGTTTCATATCCTTTAGTTGATATTATTTTTGCAGTTTCCTCTGGTCATATTGAATTTCAAATCAGGCCCTTTGACTCTAATCAACTGTAGGTGCAGTCTCTCAAGCCTCCATGAGAGTGCTGGATTCTCAAAATCTCCTGACTCTCTAAATTCATCCTTTACATGGGAAAGTGGGATACTTGGAATTAATCAGAATTGACAGCTATTTCTGCTGTTTTTACAATTTCCCTAACTAGGCAGTTTTAAGTAAATTTAGAACAATTGTGGAAAAGGAGCACACACAGTTGAAAATGGTAGAGTTGAGGGCCAGGGAATTCAGACCCTTTTCCCTGAGTGTTTACATCTGATTTGTCTCTAGATGTGTTTTTAACACTCTCCCTTTTCCCTTTATTTTTGCCAGGGTAGACAGATTTCCAGTAAAAAAATTTAAAGTGATTTTAAACCAGGATGAATGTAATAATGGTGACATAAAGTCAACCCTTAACAGCAGACGGAGCACAGTTCTTTCTTTTTGAAAAATAGTTGATAGCTTGGACATTTGATAATCTTCAAAAGATACAAGAATAACAATCTAAAACTATAAAAGCAACTTTTGTTCAATGGGGAGATTATCCATGTCAATGTTTTGAATTGGTTTATCCTTTCAGGCATTTTCACCCCTACAAAAAGAAGGTAAAAAAATTATGGACTTTGTTGTCTTTCTTTTTTTCACCAGCATCATGTTTATGGCTCTTCTGTAGATGACATTTTATGATTTATACTTATCTAACTATTTGCCTACTATTGGCCACTTAAATTATTTCCAATTTTCCATCCTTATTAATAATGCCAGAATGAGCATCCTTAAAGTAAAATATTTGAACATATCTGTGATTATTTCCTTCAACTAGCTCACAGAAGATAAATTCTTGGCTCAAAGAATAAATAGGACTTTAAGGCTTTTGCTAGTTTTGTCAAATTGTCCTCAAAGTAGTAATACATGGTAAGTTAAAACACTGGGTGAGAAACTTTGAAATGTAGAAACTACAGTACATTATTTTCAAAGTTGAGTTCAGGTCATGTCAGTTACTAAGAATATTATCTTCCTTCAGTTTTGGGGGTTTTCTATTTGACAGTGATCTATTTGACAAAGAAAGAACAGAGCACCATGACGGGTGAGGTCTGTGGCCTATGCTGGGTAGTGAATACTCAACACTAGTACCTTTTGAATGATTTTGCTGTATTTTATTAGTACTCATGGTTTTGAGGATATTTATGTGTATTGTATTTATATGGTGGAAATACATTATATAGTATGGATGAGTGCATATCTTTTCCCAATTCCGTATTTAGTGATGTCAAGTTGGTAGTTTCAAATTGGCCAAGGAGCATGGCAGTAGTATCTTGGAAATTGGCAAATGCTACAAACCAGAATCTTTAAATTTTTTTTTCCTGGAAAACCAGTTGTTAAATACTAATATCGCAGTACTGGGCTGGAGCTGTTTCTAAGCGTCTTTTAAAAAGAAATTACTTTGTTTTTATGGTAGTAAAATATGCTACAGTAGCTGGAGGGCCCTTGCAGTTCTCTGGGGAGAAATCACAGAAGATTGATGCTCGCGAAGAGGAAAGCAGAGACGAGGGCTGCAGAGACAAAAGATTCTTTTTTTTTTTCCCCTTCCAGCTTTCTTGAGGCATATTTAACAAATAAAAATAGAAACAAGATTCTTAATGTCACGTGAGCATTTGGTATTTTAGTTGGGTGAGAAGCTGGCTTAAATCACATTAGCTTTCAATAGTTTATAAATGAAAGTCCTTTGATAATACAGAGCCCATGATCTGTAAGATCCCTTCATAGCTTTAATGATATATGATTACAAAATTATATAAAAGGTAGAACCGCTTAGCGGAATATTTGAGTGCCCATAGTTATTATCTTTGAAGGGAAGTTAAATAGATATATATTTTACAGTGAACTCATATAATTTGTTCTATTATACAGATTTGATTCTGTATAATATTAGCATTAAATGTCTTTGAATTGTAAGCCACGAAATAGATAAGTCAAACTTATGTTAATCATTTCAATTTAATTATATAAGAACTTTCTCCTTTTTAAAATGGCATATTGTATTTAAGTTGGCTCGCCTGAAAAGAAAACCCACTTTTGTTTATCCTCAGATAACATGGCCAAGGAGTCAGCGCCGTCTGCAGGAGCCCTGTTAGAAAGTGGTTACTCTGCATTTTAAGAACACGGGACTCTCCTCCTTTGAAATATTGATTTCATTTTCGCTGTGCTCTGCCACATGCACCCCACAGGGCTGTTTCTTAATTAGCGGATGCGTCCAGAGCAGGTCCCACTGAGATATCAGGAAAACTCCCCAACTAGACACTGCGTGAGTGTGTATTTAACACTCTCTCCCTGGCTTATTACAGCTATGACCTATTTCACTTATTGTTGGTTCCAAAGAATCAAAATCCCTCTATGTATTTGCTTTCTGGGACTTGACTGTTGATAACTCAGAAGTGTTAGCAATTGGTTAATAGTCAGCATTAACAAGAATCTTGAGATCAAACCCGATAATTTCCTAAATGCTAAAATGGATTAAATTTATCAAGCCTCTAAATAGAGTGTTCTTTTTTTTCTCTGACTTAAGAAATGTTAGAGAATGTCTCTTTTGACTTGGATGATCATATTTAAAAATAAACAGAACATCAAAAATCTTGACACAGGTATGATCTTTACTAGAATTACTTTTTATTTTGAAACAAGGTCTTGGTAAGTCATTGAATTGTCCAGACTGGGCTTGAACTTGTGATCCTCCTGACTCAGCCTCCTAGACAGCTGGGATTACAAGTGTACACCACCACGCCCAGTTTAGAGTTGTCTTTTGATGCTAGAACTCCTTGTCCATAGTTGACTGCCTCCTTTTAATTCTATAGCTAGTTTGTCCCTTCTTCATTAACAGATAACACTTTACAACAATAACAAACATCATTCAAATTAGTGTGAATGAGAACTGGGATGTATTGTAATAAAACAAAAGCCCCCTCTGACTGACTTTTACCAGCTTGTGCCTTTCTCGAGGGGGTCCTGTGGAGTCTCCTTAGGGAAACACTCCAACCGCCATTTCTGGATGGGCTCACCGTGTGCAGCTGAACTACCCAGAGGATCTTGAAGAGCAGGCTCCAGGGCTCCTTCTGAGTCCACTCAAAGAGCAAGGCTGGGGAACATGGATTTGTAACAGTTTCTCCAGGGGACTCAAACATCCTTTGGTGGATAAAAGTTGTAATAAATATACAAATCATTTGTTTTGAAGATTTGCAGTCCAAGCCATCAACTTAAAGGCTCTAAGAAGTCCTGTAGCAGAGAAACCTGTTTAACTTTTTAACCCAAGATTTTCTTAAATTATTTGAGTACATAACTCTTGGCGGTGAGGGGGAGGGATCGATTATTTGATCACGCTATCGGGAGCGCTTACTCTGACAGCACAGTAACTGTGGATGGTTGCAGTTGCTTGGTGGTTTGATACTGCATCTCAGTCCAAACTTCAGATACAGATCTGAGTGTGAATTTTAGATTTTTAGATTGTCTCAGTTGTCCAGTTGTTATGTTCCCTTAATCCCAAGGCAGATGGGATAAAAGAGTACCAACCCAAAACCCTGCTAGAAAAATCAATTAAACAACAAGTATTTGGATACTGCCATCTTTTATGAAGCCCAGCCTATTAATATGGTCATGTTCTTTGTCCAGAAAGTTCAGCTCCTCACTCTATCCGCCAGGCCCCCAAAAGATCTGGTTTCCATCTTACAATGGGAACATATGGACAGAGGAGCAGTGTACTCTTCCAGAAATGCCAATTGAGTTGAACAATAGGAAAGGAAGTAAACACATTTGTACAGGAAATCGGATAGAAGTGAAATTATTCTTTACTCTGTAGCAGAGAAGGTGAATGCAACCCCAATTTTGCTTCCATCTTTCCTCCTACTAGGCACAAATAGCAGAGGGGTGGACAGTGGAGAGCAAAGAAATGATCAGAGAAGACTTTGAACATTGGGGTCTTCAGGAGGTCCTCCTCTTTGAGGGTGGGACTCCCTTTTACTTGGCTCTATAAATAGAGGGGACAAAGTAGATCCCAAAGAAGGAAGCAGGGCACAGATTAGCTGCAGGGTAGGAGAGGAGGCAACCTCTGCATTTCCTTTCTGATTGCCTGGGCTGAATGGAGGAGAGAGGAGGGGGAGACAGGCCCTAGGTCCATTCTGCAGCCCAACCATCCCAGGAAGCCCAGGTGCCATGACTGCATGTGTTGCCTCTCCTGTTATGTGCCCACCAAACTTTGATGAGTGATTCTCTAGGTGTAGCCTCATAACATTGTGTTAATAGTCTGTAGAAAGATTGGGAGATCCTTCAGAGCAAAGATATTGTCCTATTTATCTTGACCATCTAGGCTCAGCTGCTAGCATAAAATGACTTTTCAAGAAATATTTGTTTGTGGTAGTCAGCAAGGTTAGAAAGCACAAAAGGATGCCCCTACAGCATCTTTAGAATGCTGATCTAGAGTTCCATGGGTGTAGAATGTTAGAGCTGGAGGCTATTTTAGTGGACCCTCTTCATTTTACAAATACAGTACTCCCCTCTTGTGTTTTGTCTTTATACAGTTTCAGTTACCTGTGATTGACTGTAGTCTGAAAATATCAAATAAAAAATTCCAGAAAAAAACCAAGATTTAAATCTCATGCCATCCTGCTCCATCCCACCTGGGATATGACTCATCCCTTTGTCCATAGTTTCCACACTGTATATGCTACCACCCCCGAGTCACTTAGCTGCCATCTTAGTTATCCAGCAACGGTCATGGTAACAGTGTTTGTGTTCAAGTAACCCTCATGTAAGTGGCCTAATGCTATGACACAATGCCTACATCATTCGTCTAACTTCTCATCACATTAGCATTGTATCATTTCACACCATCACAAGAGTGGTGAGTGAGCATAATATTTTGAGAGAGAAAGAGAGAGACTACATTCATATAGCTTTTATTACAGCACATTGTTATAGTTTTATATTTATTAATAGTTATGTTAATCTGTTATCATGCCTAATTTATGAATTATATTTTATCATAGGTTTATGTGTATAGGGAAAAACAGGATATACATAGATCAGTACTATTTGCAGCTTTAGACATCCATTTGGGTCTTGGATTTTACAATAATAAAAAGAAATCCCTACATTACTCAGTGTTGTCATGATGCTTTCTGAATGATGCTTGCTTGCATCAGTGAAAAATTTAGCCATTAATCTAGAAAGGTGAGATAGGAAGATGTTCTGCTTCCAAATAGAATTTGTTCCATTTCTTCTTTTACTCCTTGAGTTTTTACATCCCACTGTGCACTTTCCTGATTCTTGGCTTAGCTTGGAAGCCACAGTTAAAGAATGCTGGGTGAGAAGATCTTCTTTAGGTACTTTATTGGAAAGAGGAGCTATCATAAATCACATGAAGGGACTGAGGCCTGTGGGATTGCTTCATTGCCAAGTGAATGCTGATTGATTGCTTTGGAAAATATGTATACTTTCCAGGAGCTTATTTGAAATAAAATAAAGGTTCATACTTTTCTCAGTCTGAGCCCCTCCACCAAATTTCAACTGTACTCCAGTCATCACATTACATGGAAAGGGCAGCTAAATGAACAGTATAAGTCTTAGAAAGTTAGTGAAAAACTTGGACAGCAGAGCACAAATGTTATTCCAAAAGGAGAATGATTTGGAACAACAAAATCAGAACCAGATCCAGCCCACATGGCTCGTAGAGACTTAAACTTCTTTCTAATAATGTCCAGCATATCAGAGTCGAAGATCTGCTGGGAAAAAGCCACGATATGTGACACAGTTATCATGTCCATGTCAGGAAATAGTGTGAATTAGGTTTTTTTTTTTTTTAGGGAAGTTAAAGTTGCTTATATCCAAGAATAGTAAAATTAAGGGAGAAGAAAACATTTGGATGGTAATCCTTTTAGGTTACATAATCTACTGAAAATCTCTCAAAGCTGTGACCTTCTCTCCAGAAAAATTCACATACACATTAAAGCTTTGGGGTTATTTCAGGGAGTTTATAGACCCCCTGAAGCCATAGGTGTGTGCCTTACACAGCAGTTCTCCCCGAAGTTTCTGGTTTCTTTATGTGGCAGCTCTGCCTGGCTGGCACCTGGAACTTCCAGCCCCATTACACGCATGTGTTATAGGGCCGGGTCCTGGCATACAGAAGGGACTGAACGTCTGCTCTGAGGCTGACTCCGTTTTCCTCCGGGTGAGCAGAAGTGGCCTCCATCCCCCAAACGTTTCTTTTACTTTGTTATGTAGTAGGATCATCTGGGGGAAGATTTAAAATTCTCTCAGCATTTATTTCTTTTCTTTTTTTTTAGTAGAAATTTTTCTTATGTTTTTTCTTTTTTTTTTTTTTTTTTTTTTTTTTGTGGGTACCGGGGGTCGACCTCAGGACCTCGCGCGCCAGCAGGCGCCCGTGCTGCTGAGCGATATCACCGGCCCCTTTTTCGTATGTAGGTTCTGGGAGTCGAACTCGGGCCCTCACGCTTGCCAGGCAGGCGCGTACACCGCTGAGCCATCTCACCGGCCCATTTTTTTTTTTTTTTAAAGAGAAGAAAAAACAAAACAAATCAAAAAAGAACAAATTTTCAAAACAACATAATAGAAGGTTAACAATGGTTAATGCATTACGTATTATTATCTTTAAGTTAGTTATTCAGGGTACCAGATATTAGCATTCAATTGTCCAAACATTATTGGCACAAACCTTACTCTTCAATGAACTAAGTAAAATTGGTAGTGTATCTATCTTAACCATCTTATATATATGTACAATTTTTTTTCCTTTTCCCTTCTTTCTTTTCCCTATTCCCCCATCCCAGTCTCTCTTTCCTTTTGACCAGTTTCTTTTTGGTTCACCATGTCTATTGTACATTTTGGATCTTATTTACTCTTTCAGTTTCTCATACTAGAGAGACAATACGATGCTTACACATGTGCGTCCGGTTTATTTCACTTATGAGTATTTTCTCAAGTTTCTCAGCATTTATTTCTACTTTCATTTGTAGCATGTCTGAAAAGAAAATGCAGACTTCCCATTGGACTGACTTGGTAATCTCAGTCAGTGGCAGGGCTGGGTTAAAAGTTGTTTTTATCTTTGTTTACCAGGTGACTACTGCTCACGTGGGTAGCAGGATGTACTTGATCTTAGAGATACGCCGTTCAAGAGATTTTCTAGTCTTCAGTCATTACCATCTCATCTGAATTTACCTCTAGTGAACTAAGCAAGCCTTGCTTTTGCATGATTAGGCTAGCAAATATGATGATGCATTCCTGGACAGACATGGGAAAGGCAAGTAGATAATGACAGTCCATGGCACTTTTTGTTTATCCAGAAATCTATCATCCTAGGAGGTTGACATATAATCCCATGCTTAAACTGCCATCCATACTTCATGTAATAATAATAATAATGGTAATGATAATGATTTATACTTATATAGCCACTTTCATCTAGGGAATCTCAAAGCTTTACAAACACTAATTAAACCTCCTGGTTTCCTTGAGAACTAGGTGAGGCCCATTTTACAGGTGAGGAAATTGAGGCACACAGAAAGGACCAGTGCCTTTCTCAAGACCATTGCATAGCTGGATGACAGAGCTCTGAGACCTCAAGAGCTCTGTACGCCATCTGTCCAGAGCCAGCTGCATCTTGTGGGTGAGCAAGTGGGAGGGACCTCACTGGAATAAGACTCTCAGCTCTCTGAGTCTTAGCTAAATCCTAGCAGTGGGCAGAAGCTCAGGGTGAATTTGCAAAGTGGACACTTCCATCCCCACCACACAACATGCACGACGTGTGAGGGGTTGTTTTTGAGGTCTAAACAATAGAGACGGGGCTAACATTGGTTGTCCTGCATCTTTGGAAAGGACAGAGAAAGAAGAACTTGAGTGAAGATTTGACTTTTCAGTGAATGCTGCTGAGAAGCATCAGTCCACCCTCTGCCAAAGAACAGCAATTCTGTCTTTTGACTTGTTTTGTTCTCTCCCACCGTGTGCTCATCCACTTTCCATTGCTACAACAAAATGCCAGGCGCTGGGTAGCTTGTAAAGAAAAAGAGATCTATTTAGCTCACTGCTCTGAATGCCCGATAGCATGATGATGGCCTGGTTTCTGATGGGTTCTGGTGGGGTCTCAGGGTGGTGGCACCATATTGGGAGCAGGTGTTCATGGAATAGACCACACCGTGAGACTGGAAGCCAGAGATCAGGGAGGGGCTGGTCTCACTCTTCATGAACAGCCCTGTCTTGCAAGAACTAACCCATCCTATGAGGCCAGAGTTAATCTCTTCCAAGGACAGCACCCCAGATAACCTAATCATTGCTCGCTGAGCCCCATCTCTTAGAGGTTTTGTCACCTCTCAACATTGCCACACTGAGTACTGAGCCTCCAATATAGAGACCTCAGGACACAGATTTCCACATCATAGTACGTTGTCAGAACTGTTCGGTATGCACATACACAGATGAAGCAACTGAAGATGTCCAATATGCAAATGGAAATAGACGTAATGGGAAGTAACTTTCATTATTTTCATGCTTTTCAGTTTTAGAGAATTCTTGAAATTCCCTGAAATGAATAGTGCTAAATTCTAGGGAAAATGATGTGGACACCACTCAACACGGGCTCTGTTAACATGCAGGTTGTGGTTCAGTAACTCTGGACTGGGCCCAAAATCATGCTGTGCATGTATCATGCTTTGCATAGCAACACTCTGCTACTTTTATCACTTTTATCCTACAACATCCTGCTCTGGAGGGACCACTGGTCAACTGGGATGAGGTTTGGGCTTAGGGCATCAAGGTCTGTGTTTGCAAAGTATTTCTGCTACTTATAGCTGGGAGGTTGGGGATGCCAAACCATTTTGAGCCTCAGTTTCCATAACTTAGATGGAGATCATTAATTCCTCCCTTGCAGTTATGTAGATGAATAGAGTTGCTCAGTTGGAAGAGTCTGGCACATGCTGGAACTCTGCAAATGTGCACTCATTCCCCTGGGCTCTCTCATTCATCCTCCTGGCTAGCTTCCCTGACAAATGCTTTATAGTTTCCCCTGGTATCTGCCATAATCATTACTATATTTTATTTATCTTGGTTTTTTCATATAATTTTACCTCTATATTCATCCTTCTTCATACATACAAGCTAGCATCAAATATCAATTTTTAGCTCAGTATCGAAATGACTTTATTAAGCTAATTTCTTGCTTCATTAACTATTACAAATTTTCTCTGCTTTTCTTAGTTCTACTTTGATCTAGTTCCATTGTATGCAATGGAACTGAGACTATCTGGTTTTCACTTGGTAGACAAATATTTATTAAGCACCTACTATGCATCACTTTCTTGTATTTCTGAAACTAAAATAGACAGTTTTATATTTCCTGTCTTGTTTTTGCTTCTTCTGTTTAGCTCTGTGGACCACAGGGAAGTCTTCCTTTAATTCTTCACTCATTGATGTCTTTTGACTTTTCAGTTTTTCTGATTTTATTTTCCTCTCTTCCTATTGTTCATATTTATCCTTTGGATCTTTTCCCTTTGAATCTACCAGACTGACTTGGAACTTCTTTCCTAAAACTCTTTATAAAACTCACTTTGTGTGAATGTTTCTGTGTGAAACTGTTTCAATTTTTAATCAAAAGCAGTGGGGACGTTCTGTGTAGCATATGCATAAGGAAAAAAACTGTCTGGAATACCGCACACCTCACTGTTAATTCTAGAATCGGTGAGAGAGGGAACTTTCACTTTTTTTCTTTATGTGCTTTGGCACTTCTGAAAAAAAAAAATCCCTCCCTTATAATCAGCAAATTCTATTCTGCAACACAGAAAAAAAAATGAGAAAAAATTTAAACCTGTGGATGAATGGACAACACAAGGAAAGATGAAGGAAAACGAAAAAGACACTTGCGATCTTCAAAATTACCTACACTCTCTCCTGTGTTGTATGTCTTGATGACTGGGCCTGTCTTTTCCAGTCTTTTTCCACCGGTGTGGAGGCCTGTCCTCCTGGGGGACGGTTGGCATGAAAGCAATAGTTGTGGTGAAGCCATTCTTACAAGAGGGAGCGCTGTCCGATGGATTCTGATAAGGTTGGTATGTGGCCCAGGAGGTCATAATTAACCACATCAAAGGAGGAGTGGCTTCTTAAGCAAATGGACTTTATCTTGCCATCTGCCAAAAAATGTACCAAATGCTCTTACTTTGTCGAAAAACATCTGTACTGTTGGAACCAAGTCTTCATATTTTGGACTAATGAACCTGATGAAGAAACACTTTTATGACTTACATGTTTGACCTCTCAGTCTTTGTTTGGTACTTCGTTTCTCTTAAGTCCTAGCTTGGAAACATCATCTGCAATTTGCATAAGTGAGAAGGTATTGGCTCACGGCTCAGTTGGGAACAGAGAGACACTCTTTGATAAAAGCAGAGCAGGAAGAATTTAATCTTCCTGTTTGTGGTCAGTTTTCATGCTACCAGCTGATATTCTCGGTGAGTTATTGCTAGAGAGTTGCAGGTGGCAGGCAGAACTGTATTAAAATTTAGCTAGGACTCAATCTGTCTTCTCATTAGAATCCTCTGGAGAGTTTTATAGGAAGCTTGATGTAATTGGCCAACTTTGGGATTAAGAGCAACAATAGAACAAAACACAACACAAGAACAAGCAGAAACCTTTCGACTTTCCAGGTGTCTCTAATGTGCAAACAGGAGAGCCACTTCTGGGACCAGGCCAGTCTTCCAAGAGGTCTTCGGGCTTCACGGCTTTTAATTAGAGTCCACATGGTTTTCTAAAGAACAGACACTCTTCAACTTTGTCCTGTCCTGTGACTTTTGGTTTCATGTACAATTTGAAATGTACAGTGAGTTAGAATGTATGATCAGAGTTGTACAGTAAGTTAAAATAGCTCGACAATACATTGAACATTTATAACTGTGTTTGAGGCCAGGTACTTTTAATATATATTAAAAATATATAATGATAATTAAGCCTTATTTCTTAAATTTTTTTTATATGCGGGTACAGGGAGTTGAACTCAGGACCTCACGCTTGCCAGGCAGGCGCTTATGCTGCTGAGCTATATCACTGGCCCTATTTCTTAAATGTTATCCCATGAAATGTTTCATCTTTTATTTCTGCAATAGTTATTAAATTGGAAATCTTTGTTTTTCGAATACAGAATAAAAATCTCCTTGTCCTTGCCTGTAAGTTTTTGGTGAGCACTGGCTTTTCTGCCATTGATAGCGTCTCCTTTAGGTTCTTTGTTCCTTCTCATGCTGTGCTCATTAGACGCATTTCCATTGTTTTTCTTGGATTTAATAAAAGTGTTTGAGTCAAATCTTGCTGTGGCTTTAAAAATTTATTTTTGTGTGGTACTGGGGTTTGAACCTAGGACCTTCACACTGAGATACATCCCCAGACTTTTAAAAAATTTAAAAACTTATTTTTTAAAAGAATTTTGAGACAGGGTCTTACTAAATCGCTAAATTACCCAGGTTGGGCTCAAACTTGGGATTCTCCTGCTTCAGCCTCCCAGAATGCTGGGATTACAAGCATGCACTACCAGGCCTGGGTTCTAAATCTTGCTGTTTTGTGGCTTTTTCCTATTTGTTTTCAGTATCACTTAGTAATGTATTTGGCTATATTTTCCCCCTTCATTTCCTCATGTTTTTTAAAAAATATTTATTTATTTATTTATTTTTGCAGCGCTGAGGCTAGAACCCAAAGCCTCATGTGGCTAGGTAGACGCTCCAGTGCTCCACCACTGGGCTGCATACACCCTGCCCCCTAATGTGCAGTTTCTTCACCACTTTCCAGGGATTTCTGGGTATAGCATGTTAGAAGGACAAAGATAAACCAGAATGTGCTGCATAGAGCACTACCTGGATGCCAGAAGATCTCAAAACCATGCTGAGTGATGAACATTTGAAGAAAATGGAGGCAACTGTCCTAGAGAAATCCTGGTGGAAATGATAAGGTCAATGATAATTTTCTTTTTTTTATTTTAAAGAGCAAAAAAATAAAACAAGATTTCAAAACAAGATAATAGGAGGGTAACATTGATTAATACATTGTGTATTGCTGTCTCCAAACTAGTTACTCAGAGTACAAGATATTGGCATTTAATTGTCCAGACAATATTAGCACAAACCTTTCTTTTCAATGAACTAAGAGAAGTTAATAGTATAACTATCTTAACTGCCTTTTATCTCTCTCTCTCTCTCTCTCTCTCTCTCTCTCTCTCTCTATATATATATATATATATATATATATATATATATATTTATATATCTATCTTATTTACTCTTTCAGCTTCTCACACTAGGGAGACAATACGATGTTTACACATGTGTGTCTGGTGTATTTCACTTATGAGTATGGTCTTGAGTTGCATCTACTTACCTACAAAACTCTCCAGTTTATCCTTCTTTACGGCTGAGTAGTATACCATTGTACAAAAAGACCACATCTTTTTTATTCATTCCTCGTTTGATGGGCATTTGGGTTGTTTCCAAGATCTAGCTATTACAAATTGTGCTGCTATAATCATGGGTGCACATATATCGCTGTGGTATGATGTTTGTAATTCTTCTGGGAAGATACCTAGAAGGGAAATAGCTGGGTCAAATAGGACTTCCAATGCTAGTTTTTTGAGGAATCTCCACACTGATTTCCACAGTGGTTGTACCAGTCGACACTCCCACCAACAGTGGAGAAGGGTTCTTTCTCCCCACAGCACCTCCAGCATTTGTTATTGGTTGATTTCTTGATGATAGCCATTCTTTCTGGGGTGAGATGGAGCCTCAGTTTTTTTTAATTTGCATCTCTCAAATGACCAGTGATGTTGAATATTTTTTCATATATTTATTTGCTGTTTCTATTTCTTCATCTGAGAAGTGTGTATTTATCTCAGATGCCCATTTTTGGATTGGGTCTTTAAATTTGGGTGGTCTGGTTTTTTCTGAGTTCTTTATATGTTCTTGATAGTAGTGTTTTGTCTGAGGAACAGCTGGCAAACATTTTTTCCCACATTGGGGGTTGTCTCTTCACTCTGTTGGTGGTTTCTCTTGCTGTGCAAAAGCTTTTTAATAAGATGAGATCCCAGTTGTTGATTCTTTGTGGTGGTTCCGGTGTGATTGGGGTTTTATTCATAAAGTCTTTGCCTACACCAATGTCTTCAAGAGTTTTACCTATTCTATTTTCCAGGAGATTTAATGTTTCTGTTTTAACATTTTGATCTTTGATCGATTTTGAATTTAGTTTAGTGCATGGTGAAAGATACAGGTCTAGTTTTAATCTTCGGCATGTGTAGAGCCACTTTTTCCAGCACCATTTATTAAAGGGGCTATCTTTCTTCCAGTGAATGTGTTTGGCACCTTTGTCAAAGATAAGGTGGCTGAGTATGTCTGGAGGTGTTTCTGCATCTTCTAATCTGTCCTATTGACCTTCAGGTCTGTTTTTTTGCCAGTACCATGCTATTTTTATCACAGTAGCTTTATGATATAATTTCAAGTCATGGATTGTGATGTCCCCTGCCTTGGCTTTGTTGCCCAGAATTGCCTTTGCTATTCTAGGTCTCTTCTGGTTCCAAATGAATTTAGGATTGTTTTCTCTAATTCTGTGAGATATGCTTTTGGAATTTTGATTGGCATTGCATTAAATCTGTGTAACAGCTTTGGAAGTATGGCCATTTTCACTATATTGGTTCTTCCTACCCAAGAGCAAGGGATATCCTTCCATTTTCTGATATCCTCTTCAACCTCCTTTCTCAGAGTACTGTAGTTTTCAATGTAGAGATCTTTTACATCCTTTGTTAGATTGATTCCTAGTATCTCGTTGTTTTGGATGCTATTGTGAAAGGTATTGTTTCCCTAATTTCTCTCTCAGTGAGTTTGTTATTTGTGTACAGGAAAGCTATTGATTTTTGAGTGTTGACTTTGTATCCAGCTACGCTACTGAATTTGCTTATTAAATCTAGCAGTTTTTTAGCGGAGTTTTTGGGTTCTATGTAGAGTCTCATGTCATCTTCAAATAATGATAATTTAACTTCTTCCTTTCTTATCATTATTCCTTTTATTTCTTTTTCTTATCTGATTGCTCTGGCTGAAGTTTCCAGGACTATGTTGAATAAGAGTGGAGACAGTGGACATCTTTGTCTTGTTCCTGATTTTAGACAGAAAGCTTTCAGTTTTTGTCCATTTAGTATGATGTTGGCTGTTGGTTTGTCATAGATGGCTTTTATCAGATTGAGATAAAGACCATCTATTCCAATTTTCTGTAGGGTTTTATCATGAATGGGTGCTGGACTTTGTCAAAAGCTTTTTCTGCATCTATTGAGATGATCATATGATTTTTGTCCTTGGTTCTGTTAATATGCTGTATTACATTTATTGAGTTATGTATGTTGAACCATCCCTGCATCCGTGGGATGAATCCCACTTGGTCATGGTGTATAATCTTGATGATTTGCTGCATTCTGTTTGCCAGTATCTTATTGAGGACTTTTACATCTATGTTCACTAGGGAGATTGGCCTGTAATTCTCTTTCTTAGTTGGGTCCTTCTTTGGTTTTGGTATCAGAGTAATGCTTGCTTCCAGGAATGAATTTGGGAATATTGCTTCCCTTTCAATTTCATTAAAGAGTTTGAGAAGTAGTGATGTTAGGTCTTCTCTAAATTTCTTGTAGAATTCAGCAGTGAATCCATCAGGGCCTGGGCTTTTCTTTGTTCATAGGTTTTTAATTACCTCTTTGATTTTGTTGACTGATATTGTTTTATTTAGGATTTTTATATCTTCTTGATTCAGCTTTGGAAATTCATATGTATCTAGGAATCTGTCCATTTCTTCTGCATTTTCCATCTTATTAGAATACAAGTTTTCAAAGTAGATATAGATGATCTTCTGGATTTCTGCAGGGTGCATTGTGATTTCATCCTTTTCATTCCTAATTGCATGGATTTGAGTCTTTTCTTTCCTTTTTAAAATAAGGTTGCATAAGAGTTTGTTGATATTATTTACTCTTTCAAAGAACCAACTCTTTGATTATTTGATTCTTTGTATTTTTTTTTAGTCTCCAATGCATTAATTTCTGCTCTGATCTTTGTAATTTCCTCCCCCATACAAGCTTTTGGCTTAGCCTGCTCTTCTTTTTCTAGAAGTTTGAGGTTTACCATTAAGTTGTTTATTTGCACTTGCTTTGTTTTCCTGATATGGGTATTTGTTGCTATAAATTTCCCTCTTAGGACCGCTTTCATTGTGCCCCACAAGTTCCAGTATGTTGTATTGTCATTATCATTTAATTGTAGAAACTGTCTAATTTCTTCTATTAATTTCATCTGTGACCCATTGGTTGTTCAGGAGGGTCTATTTAATTTCCATGTGTTTAGGAAGTTCTTGTTTCTTTTGCCATTGATTTCCAATTTCATTGCACTGTGGGTTTATAATATAAATATAATATAATATAATATAATATGCATGGGATAATTTCAGTTCCTTTGCATTTACTTAAGCATGTTCTATGAGCTAGTATGTGGTCTATTTTGGAAAATGTCTCATGTACAGTTGAGAAGAATGTGTATTTGCATGTTGTGGGGTGGAACACTCTGTAGACATCTACTAAGTCCATTTGTTCAAAAGTTTGGTTCAGTTCTAATATTTCATTGTTGATTTTTTTGTCTAGTTGATCTGTCTTTTTGTGACAGTGGGGTATTGAGATCCCCCAATACAATTGTATTAGTGCTTATTTGCTTTTTCGTGCCTGTTAATATTTGTTATATATAGTTAGTGCACTGGTATTTGTCGCATATATATTTATGATTGTTATCTCTTCCTCTTGGATTGTTCCCTTTACAAGGATGTGGTGACCTTCTTTATCTCTCTTAATCAATCTTGGCTTGAAATTCACTTTGTCTGCAAATAGACTACCTACCCCTGTTTTTTTATGGGTTCCTGTTGCATGTAGTATAGTTTTCTATCCTTTGATGTTTAGTCTATGAATTTCTTTTTGAATTAAATGTGTTTCTTGTATGCAGCATATTGTTGAATCTTGCTTCTTGATCCATTCTGCCAGTCTGTGTCTTTTGATCGGTGAATTGAGACCATTAACATTGATGGTTATAACTGATATGTATTGACTTATCCTCATCATGTTATTTTCCTGTTGTTGGCTCCCCCTCTTTTTTTCCCTCCTCTGTTTAATTATTTGCCTTGCCTGGTGGATTCCTTCTGTTGGGGTTCATGGAGTTGTAGTCTTTGTTATCTATTTCTAGAATGTCCTTCAAAACATTTTGGAGTGCTGGTTTGGTAGTCATAAATTTCCTCAGATGTTCATTGTCATGGAAGTATCTTATTTCTCCATCAGTTTTGAAAGACAGTTTTGTGGGGTACATCAATCTGGGCTGGAAGTTGTTTTCTTTTAGAGCTTGAAATACTTTACTCAGGTTTGTGCTGAGAAATCAGCTGTGATTCTGATGGGCTTTCCTTTATGGGTGATTTGTTTCTTTTCCCTAACAACTTTTAAGATTTGTTCTTGTGTTGAATTTCTGGAATCTTGACTATGATATGCCTGGCCACAGATTTTTTTGATCATGGCTAATTGATGTTCCATATGCCTCACTTGTCTGTGTGTCAAATTCTTTTTCTCTACCAGGGAAGTTTTCTGCCATGAGGTCTGTGAACAGTTTTTTTTTTTTTTTTTTTTTATATCATTTGTGCTATCTCCTGCTTTTTCATTGACTCCAATCAATCTTAAGTTATTCTTCTTTGCCTCATCTAGCAGCTGCTGGATTGATTTCTCATGGTCCCTTGCTATTTTTAAGACATCTTTCTTTTCATGATCACTAAGCACAAGCCCGTCTTCTATATCTGAGATCCTGTGCTCACATTGGTTTAATCTGCTGTGGATACTTTCAGTGAAATTTTTATTCTACCGTATATCTGCTTGAATCTACCTTATGGATTCCATTTCTTTCCCATGCTGAGCATTCATGGCTTCCATAATTTTCTTAAGCTCATCTTTTTTTTTTTTTTTATCTGTATCTGCTCTAGAGTCCCTAAGCATGGTCTTCACTGTGGACACCATCTCTGCAGTTATCTGAGAAATTCTTTCTGATTTGATTTTTTCTATAGCCTCATTCAATTGCTTTGTTGTTACCATTTCAGAGATGCCAGGTGGGTGGCTTTCGGATTGTCTCACCTCATTGCCCCCTGGGTTTCCCTGTGGTGACCTCGATGTCTGGGGTTGCATTTTGTTTAAGTGTCTTCTCATTTTTTTTTCTTTTTTAGTTTAATTCCTGGGGTGATCCTTATAAATTGCCTATGGTAGGTTGCTTGATTGCTAGTATTTAGAACACTTAGGAGATGACTACTTCTCAAATGTAGTCTCCATGTGTAGGTGATTTTTGGGTTTTGAGTCTGTTGCAAGATCCTACTCTTCAATTTGTTGGAGATGAGAAGTTGCTGCCTGTTTGGCTCAGTCCTTGGTTCTTTGGTTCTGTGCCACAGTATTTTCTATGACCCTTAGTCAATCTCAGTCTTGGAATACCAGGAAGAAGAGTTGTTTAGAACAATTATGTCACTTTTGGCTATAGTGGTACCATCAGTAATGACAAAAACATCAAACACAGCCTAGAAAATAACAAACTGAGCTAACCATTAATTTGCCACCTTTAACCATATGAACCAGATTTGTGGCTATATAACAAAATCTAAAACAAACCAGAAAATTATATGCAGTATACAAATCCTTAATATGTCAATTTTGCTCTCAGGGGTTAAAATTTAAAATGGGTTAGAAAGAAAATAGAGAAGTGGATAAAGAGGAAGAGGTTAGAAGTAAAGCTTGAGGATAGAGGGGGTCACACTAACTTTGGGAAACTGGTGCAGAAGGCTGGAGGGAAAGAAAGAAGGAAGGGATAAAAAAAAGAACAGAACAGAACAGAACCAGAACCACAACCACAAAGGGGCTAGAAACCACATTCACACTCATATAAAAATAAGGTCAAACAATGAAGGAGAAAAAACAAAAACAGAACCACAACTACGACAACAAAAAACAAAGAGAGAGAAACAAAACAAAACAAATTTTTAAAAAGTCCACTTCCAGGTTTGTCTCTGCTGTCACTGGTAGACAATGGGTGGAGACAGAGTCCTGATCCATGCTGATCTATCCCAGCAAGCCAGCAGAAGCTTTTTGGTGGGGTAGGGGATAATCTCAGCGAGCCTGCACCTTTTGGCCAAGACCAGACTCATTCGGCCTGCAGCCATCAGTACACCTTCTGCAGGCCTGAGCTCAGCTGGGAGCTGCTAGATGGAGCTGGCAGCTGCTCTGAGTTCTGAGCTTGGCGGCCCCCTCTCCAAGATGGCTCCTAGCCAGTCACTCTCTCATGCTGGATGACTGAGCCCTCAGCACTCACCGCCAGCTCATGCAGTCCTTCACATCCACTGCTCCCCTTCACTGTTGTGTCTCTCTGTGGAGGCCCCTGGGGTCGCCAGCAGTCACTGTGTGTCCACAGGTTTGAACTGCTCCTCACCCACAGTGAGTCCCCTCTCAGGGAGAAGGCGCTGCTGGCTACCTCCTTCTTCTTTGTCGAAGTTTCTCTCTTCACTCTCTCCGTGGGCTTCAATTCATGCTTCATATCCTTCCTGGGTCCAGGGCACCCACTTCCTTCCTTATCTTCCTCACTTTGCTATATTCCAGCATCTGGACAGTGACTCTCAGAGAGGCTCTTTCTCTGCTGCTTACCACTCCAACTTTCTTAATATTTTTTCTTCTGTAATAAAGGAATTTTTCTCAACTAAGGAAAACTTGACCCTCCAAAGCAGTAGCTCTTTTCTGGGAGTGCAAAGATGGTGTGCGTCCCCCACCTCTTTGCCGTCCCCCATCATGCTATGATTGACAGTGGAGACAAATGATTGAAGCATTCCTTTCTGATGAATCCAGATACAGCTTCAGAAATTTTCTCAACCTGTGCTCCAGGCAGCCATTGCTAATTGATTAGAGTTGGTGTTAACGATGAATCCTACTTATACTCCCTACCTTAAAGATCTCTTGCTAATTATTGTTAACAGGAGGGCTATTCTGCACTTGAGCCATTAAAGGGGTTCATGACTCAAGTATGAACTCTCTTCTATAATAGCCAGATAACAGCTAAGACAAGGTTAGAATATTTTATTAGGATCATAACAAAGGTAAACAAATAAAACTAGGTAATCTTGCCTTTTGTTTCTAACCCATCCTTGGCCTGGGATGTCCTCCAAGCATACCCCTTTGCATGTCTCCTGGTCTTCCTCTGTGGGGAGATAGAGGAATTGTTCTATTTGTTGCCTTCTGAATTATAAGTGAATTGCCTGATATTTCTCTGAGGATTGACAACAGAATGTCCATACAACATATCTATAAGAGAGATCACATTTAACTACAGTTCCATTATGATCACAAAATCCCAGCATTCCTTCAGGAGATTTACATATTTAAAGGTTATAAGTATTGTATTAAAAATATTTGGCAGTGTGGTGGATTAACTAATGGTCAGCTTGTAACACCCAGCTAAGCTGAACTGAACCAGTGTGGTTCTGGGTGTGGAAGGCCCACCTCAGGATTGTTGCCAGCAGCATAAAAGGAGAACTGGAGGGGAAGATGGTGTGCTGTTTATTCTCCTAGAGGGCTTGTCACGCTGGCTTTCCTGATATGAACTCAGCTGTTCTCATTGTCAGAGGAGCTTTGATCCTCACTGTCACAGAGGATGACTGCTGTTCTTTTTGGGGGAGCTCTGGTCCTTACCTTGAGCATTGCTTCCTGGCTCCAGTCCAGATCCCTCAGCCTGCTGGCACAGATCCTTCATCCCACTGGTGCAGACTCTCTAGGTTCCACCACTACTGACCTTTGGGCCTTCCCAGTGTAGATCCCTGATACAGACTTGCATGAGACATTGTTATGGGCTCTTGGCCTCCAGTTGACTCATGGAGGACACTGCCATGGGCTCTAGGTCTTCAGCTGGACATTGCTGTGGGATCCAGGCCCTCAGCTGGATTCTTTGGGTCTCTAGTGTGTGGACAGATTTCCTGCACTCCTCTGCATTTGACTCTGGGTGAATATTATAAAATCCTATAAATTACGTGTCCTGTGTTAAATCTTTTCCCTTGTCAACCCTGACTACAACAGCTAGCTACCACAGAGAAGAAAATGTAGGGTTATTGTGTATTGATTGATTACAAGGGCCAACTAGACCAATGGTAGAAATTACAGGTATGCTAGACTCAAATTTAATAGAAAGTTATATTTTCTACTAATAAGAGCTGCTCTAACATTAATAATTTATGTTAGAGTGCTCCCAGTCACTGGCAATGTTTAGGTTAAGCTGCTGTTGAACGGATGTCAAATGTAGTGTTAAATGGATTCCTATTTTTTTTTGTACGTGTGTGGGTACCGGGGGTTGAACTCGGACCTCATGTGCCAGCAGGCGCCCGTGCTGCTGAGCAATGTCACTGGCCCTTTTTTTTGTATGTGGGTACTAGGAGTCTAACTCAGGACCTTGTGCTTGCCAGGCAGGCGCTTATGCCACTGAGCTATCTCACTGGCCCCAGACTCCTATTTTAGATGGAAAATTGAACTTAATCTTCCAGAGAAAGGCTCTTTGATACATTACAAATAAATAACCTATGCCATATAATACATGTATTTGTAAGCAGGTAATGTTTCAGCTTCTTAACCTTTTCTGTCTGGATACTTGCTGGTCAGTGAATGACCAAGCATAAGTCATTGTGATACATCTGTGACTTCTAGATAAGAAGGTCTTTGGGTGGGAACAGAAAAGTCAAGGTGATGGAAAAGTAATAGTGTGATAAATGTACTGTTACAGGTTTTAAAGTGAATACCACATGGGTACATTATAGCATATAATCATACAATTTAGAAAATATGCATATATAATCTACAATCAGAATTTTACATGTGAATACAAAATAGACAAGTTTAAGAAATCTTTGATATAATTTTGACCTTACAGTTGTAAAGATGGAATACTATAAAGCTGAAATGTCTCCGCTATAGAAAACATGGTGGTGTGGGGGAATATTCACAAACTGCAGAAAAGAATCAGGTCATAAAAATAGTTTGTGAAGGATGATACTACTTTTGATGGGGGGAAAAAAGCATATTTTTATATCTTATAACATACACTGACTAAGGTGCTCTTTAATTTTGTAGGGAAAAAATAGACTGGAATGATGTACTTCAAAAAGTTTAACAATGGATATTGTAGGACAACGGAATTATGGTTAACTTTTGTTTCCATTTTAAATGTTTTCTCATATTTCCAAAGTTCAAAAAACAAGCACACATTATTTTAGGGTCGTATTAGTTTTGTAACAGATTTAATGACTTAAAGACACTAACTTATGATCTTATGGTTCTGTAGGTTAGGAATCCAGCGTGAGTTGAATGGGTTAAAATCAAGATGTGACAGGGCTATGTTTCTTTCTGGAGGCTCTGGTGGATTGGGGCATCCATTTCCTCTTGTTTTCAACATGTGTTATTTTTTCATTTCTATAACCAAATTCCTGAGGAGGTCAATTTAAAGGAAGCAAGATTTATTTTGGATCATGGTTTCAGAGGTTTCAGTTCATGGACAGCTGTCTCCATTGCTGTTAAGCCTGTGGCAAGGCAGAAACATCTTAGCAAAGGGCAAGCCACAGGAAAGCTGCTCACCTCATGGCAGCCAGAACTCAGAGAGAATGGGAAAAAGCCAAAGAGAAAGAGGCCAGGGACAAAATATAGTCCCCAAGGTCATACTTCCATGACCCACTTCAACTAGACCCCACCTCCTGTTTCCATCACTTCCTAATGATGCCATCAAATTGTGATCTCATCAATGGATTAACACATGGATGAAATTAGAGCCGTCATGATCCAATACCCTGCTGAAGGCACATCAACTTGCCTTTGGGGGACATTTTATATTCAAACCATAAGTATCTAAAGGCCTCCTGCATTTCTTAGCTTGTGGGCTCCTTCCCACTTCTGCAGAGAGACTGCAGTATTGCATTGGCAGCCATTCTTTCATTGACTTCTCTGTCTCTATTTCAATTGGAAGAGTTTCTTTGTTTTTGGGATTCTCACAATTAGATTGAGTTTACCTAAACAATCCAGGGTAATCTCACAATCTCAAGGCCCTTAACCTTAATAACATCTACAAAATCCCTTTTGCTACATAAGGTAACTTATACGTAGATTCCAGGAACACGAATATCTTCAGGTAGGGGATATTCTTCTGCCTACCACATATGATTAGGACAAGAAAACATTTTGTAAACATGTAGTGAATTCCCTCAGAGATCATAATGTATTTTCCAGTACAAGCAATGCCATGTATGGGGTCATGGTCCAGGCCAGCTACAGAGCCTGTGTGACTTAACAGTAGAAGGGACTTTGTTCTTTCAGGTAGTGCTGTGTAAGAGCAATGATAAGACTATTTGACTTAACTCCATAAAAAACGATGTTTAGGAAAATGCGTTCAGAGCTCCCAAGTATATGCCAGAAAGACATTCCTTTCTCTGTCTTTTCACCCACTTCTTTTACCCTCTACTTTCCCCCTTATCCTTATTATTGCCTCTTCTAACTCCTCAGATGTTTGGGAATAGTGAGTGGAGACTCAGGTTTCCACCCATAAATGATGGGTGGCCTGTGGTCTAGGTTCAGGTAAGGAGAGGGTTGGGAGTGGAGTAACAGCTGAGGAAAGAAGTGAGTCAAGAGAAGGGAGCCATAGGCTTCTTCTTGGTGTAAATCTCCCAGGTAACCTGGGAGGCTCCTGGCTCTCTTCATTACTTTTCCCAAGGTTCTGAATGATGGACTCACCTCGTTCTCTGGCTGGCTCCACTAGTGGTAAAACAGGCTTCAATTCTTAGTTGCTTGCATTGGAACACCATGTGGTTGTTTGCACTAGCTGAGGCCCTTCTAGAATTTTCTGAGGACTTCTGACTCCAGCCATTTGGGAAGAAAGTAGTGCTTTCCCCTGCCCCTTTCTACTTCTTTTTTGCCTATATTATGTAGAGATCATACTCAGGTGTGGTGAAGCGGCGCTGGACAGGAAGGCCTGCTCTGGAGGGCAGGCTCATGGAGAGGGGAGGCGAGAGGCTCTGCAGTGGGGCCAGGCAGCAGCAGGTGTGAGAGGAGGAGAAGTCCTGCTCCTCAGGGGAGCAAGCTCTCCTCCAGCCCAGGCCATCACAGTCCCAGGTGGGCAGATCCCAATGACAGAACAAGTTTGTCGCCGGGCAATGTTCCAAAAGGTGGTGAGCATATCAGTCCCTGAGGCTCTGAGCTTGCTGTGCAGTGAGATTCGAGGAAGTGTGGGGGGAAGGCTCTTTGGGGACCGGCCTCATGGTATCCCCACTTGGGGTAGGTGAGGGGAACACTGCTCCTGACTGGGATCAAGGCTCTCTCTCCACCATGGTGAAGATGGTGAGGCTCACACTCCATTTGTGAGGTGCTGTGTTTGAGACATCGAGCCAAGTGCCTGCATACATGTAGTTAAATCTTCAGGATCATGCTAACACCATGAGAATGATTTAAAAATAACATAGGAAGAGTGCATAAATTGCCCACTGAGCTGATGCAATGTACATGTCATTCAAAAATTATTGAGAATAAAATGGTGAATAAAGCTGTGATATCACAGAAGGGGCTCATCTTAGAGTTGTGCTAAGCCCTTATTATGGTTTGGATCTAGATGTCCCCCAAGAGCCTCAGGTGCTCAGAGGCAGGGTTTTTGGAAGGCAGTTGGGCCATGGGCATGCTGTAGCTCACTTGCTTTTAAGAGGTCTGGTTGGAAAATGCTGGTCAGTAGAGCCTACCATGAAAGGGTTCACCTCCCTCCCTGGCTCCTCTGACCCTGCTTCCTGGTGTCATGATGTGAGCAGCTTTCCTCTGCCCAGGACTTTCTACCATGCTGTTTTTGAGTTTTTAACCTGCCAAACATGGACTGAAACTTCTAAAACTGAGCCCAAAGAAACCTCTCATCCTTTAGGTTGTAGGTGTCAGGGATTGTGTCCCAGTGACAAGGAGAGTAACTAAAGCAGCCTTGGAATTGCGCATGTGGAACAAGATCCAGAGTCCTTACCTCTCCCTCTACTCCAGTTCTACTGTCCTTTGCTCGCCACACCAAAGCCTCTTTAGTACTCTTCTACCCCTCGAGCACTCCCAGCCCGACAGGGCTGAAGGGTGCCTGCCCCACCCTCACATGCTGAAGTCTTAAACCCCAGCACTTCACAGTATGACTGTACTTGGAGATAGGAACTCTAAAGGGATAACTAAGGTAAAATGAGGCCATTAGGGTGGGCCATAAACCAGTGGGACTCGTGTCCTAAAGAAGAGGGAATTTGGAATAGAGTTTTACAGAGAGATGTCAAAAGCTGAGAAAATGACCATCTCCAAGCCAAGGAGAGAGGTTTTGAAAGAAACCAACCCTGCTGCCCCTTGATCTTAGACTTGCAGCCTCCAGAATGGTGAGAAAATAAACTTTTGTTGTTTAAACCACTCAGTCTGTTTGTTCTGTCCCAGGAATTTGACTCTGTTGTTTATGGCTGGGATTCTCTGTTCCTGCGTTCAATTTGAATATCCCCTTCTCACTGAGGTCATCTCCACTATTCTTAACTAAAACTAATGCTTCCACCTTGCTATAGCTTAGATCTTGTATGTTTTCCAGAGATCCATGACTTAGAGGCTCGATCCTCAGTGTGGCCCTGTTGGGAGATGCTGAAACCTTTAAGAGATGGGGAGTGGCAAGAGGTCTTTAGGCTATTGATGAGGTGTCCTCAAAGGGGATTATGAGACCTTGGTCCCTTCCTCTTCTCTTTTTTGCTTCCTGCCCATGAGGTGAGTGGCTTCACTCCATCATGTGCTCTCACCACGATGTGCTTGCTGTCTCACCACAGGCCCAGAGCAATGGGGTAAATTGACCATGGACTGGAACCACCGAAACTGTGAGCCAAAATAAACATTTTCTCTTTATGAGTTGACTCTCTTGGGTATTTAGTGATAGTGATGAAAAAGTGATTAACATATACTCCTCACAGTCAGCCTCTAACACTTGAATATGTTCTATGTTTTTTCTGTCTCTACTAGCACCTGACATTATTTTCTTGTGCAAGTTTATTTTCTCTCCCTGACCCTTTCTGGAATGTAAACTTCTTGAAGGCTACTTCTAGTTCCTTTCTATTAAATAACCTTTGTAAGGGAGTGGTTCTGGCCCCCTGGAGACAGTTGTGCAGGGTCTATGAAATTTTGTATCTGTCATGGACAATCACAAATTATTCTCAGTCTTTCCTGATTCACTTGTTCCAAATTCAAGTGAGTTTTTTTTTTTTTTTTTTCCTGTGGGTACCGGGGGTCGACCTCAGGACCTTGCACTTGCCAGCAAGCTCTTGTGCCTCTGAGTGATATCACTGGCCCTTTTTTTTCCTTTATGTGGGTTCCGGGAGTTGAACTCAGGACCTCGCGCTTGCTAGGCAGGCGCTTATGCCGCTGAGCTATCTCACCGGCCCTCAAGTGAGTTTTTAAAGACGTATTTTTATTAAATCATATGACTTTTACAGGAGGTCAGGCTTCTCTCCGATATGGCATGTAGATGCCAGTTATCTGCTTTACTTATTAATGACAATGGCTGCATGTTAACTGCAGCCCTTCGCCGTCTCATTTTTAATGTGTTCCCCTGAATTTGTGTGTCCTTTGTTTATATATTATCTTTATGGAAGCAGTGTTCTGTATATTAAAGTACTGGGAAGGGAATATTAAACCTCCTCTGTCAAGGAAATCTTCTCTCTACTTAGAGTCAGAATTGAAAATTGATTTCCCCACTGGGCAGAAATACAGATGCATGAAGTCTCTTGTGTACCTCATTTCATATCCTTCACCCTGGTAACAGTAGTTCAGGGATACTAATACTGTTTGCCCATTGTGATGAGGACTACATATCCACATATGAACATACATATGGTAGGATATTAGAAATGGCGGAAATTCTATTTATTGTGTAATGAAACCCAATTTTGCCAGACATTTACCACTGGGGATAGCTGTTTTACAACTTCATATGGAAATATTATATTTGAAAATATATGATCTTTCATAATTTTTTTTCCTGATATGGGTGAATAGCAATCTGGGAGCTACCAGATGAAATAAAGAACTGTGATAATCTATTTCATTCCTGGGAACAGAAATGAAGCTGACCAAAAAAGGACAGATCAACTTGTCCATGACCTGTAACCCTAGACTGAAACTGTCATTTTCCTTAGCAGATAAAGAGGTGCTTCCTCCTTTTGGTTGTCAGCTGCTATAGCTGTTGTGGCATCAGAGAACCAGAACAATGTGAGTGCACAGACCCATGAACGATTCACACCAAAATGGCACAAAATCAGACCCCTGGTTTGGACTTTCGTCTAACGGCAAAATTTAAAACCCAGGTAGTGATTAAAGTAAAACCTCCTTGTTTCAAGAGGTTTATTCATTTTTTTTAAGGCCTATTACTAACTGAATGCGTTTACAGTTCTGAATAACCATGTGTATGGTCTACAGTAAACAACCTGAACGGCCATTCTAAATGAGTTCTTTATATTCAGCCTCTGGAAACTTGTAATTACATTTGAGGTGGGACATGTGATACCAGAAGATATAAAGCCACATAGTCCCAACTGCCACTTGAATTCAATGAAGGCAGCCCTGCAAGAGCAGTGGAACACACATGAAAATCACTGCCATTAATCATTTCTTAAAGTGGAACCAAAGAAAGCTTTTCCTTAAAAACAAATAGATTTACTCTTTTTTCATTAGTACCAGGCTTTTGAAATAAATTGTGATAGCGTTGCATTTTCAGCAGCACTTGATCTTTCGATCTTACATTTTCTATCTTGCTTGGTCATTTTAGGAAATTATAGGCATAAATACTGTCATAGCATTTCAATTTGAAAAGTGTAAGCCTGAGAAGAAACTTGAGAAAAAAACAAAACAAAACACCTCTGATTTTCAACAACTCTGAAATAAAATGTGGGTCTGCTCCAGTAATTTCTTTCCATCTCCAGCTATGAGAGCACGCCTTAGGAATAGATGTACATACACAAGAAAATGGTTACATATTTGAATATGAACAATCTTTGAATAAATGCTTGTGCTATCAATGTATTTATGTTAGCAAAAATATGACAAATTTGAAACAATACCATTTCCACATAGATGGAGATCTAACAGTTTACTAATAGTTTTACCAACTGCAAAACATTTTATCAATTTTCTCATTCTTTCCAATTTTCATTCAATTAAAAATTGTAGTTATAGAGTCCCACTTAATTTTACAGTTAATGGCATTGAAAATCAGGAGCCTGAAATTTCTCATTCCTATTTAGGAATTGTTATTCAATTTATCGTGACATTCTTGTGATCTACCTTCTAATTGTTCATATTAGAATTAGGTCCAACCTGATTTCTTTCTGTTATTGGTACTCTTGGGTTATGTTAACTATGAGTGAGGTCAACTCTGTCCTTAAAAGCCTGGGACACTAGTTGGCATGGTTGGAGCTGAAGAGCCCCATAAGTGAGTGAAAGAATCACACAGAAAGACATGGCCATGGCCATTGTCAACCCTACACATGGTGCCCAATGGGACATGGACAATGTTCTCCAAACATGCACCTCATTTGCTCGTTTCTTTCTTAAAATTTAAATTAATTTTAAAAACATATATGAAAATTGCATCTATTATTGGGCTACCTACCATGTGATGTTTTATACACATATACATTGTATGATGTTTAAATCAAGTTAAACGTATCTATTTCCTCCAACATTTATCATTTCTTTATGGGGAAAACATTCAAAATCCTTCTGAGTTTCTGATATACATGGTACATTGTTATATATGCTACTGTACTATACAACAGCACTCCACAACTGTTTTTTGAAGTATTTATCCAATCATAGAACCAAGATTAATGACAATAAGAAATACCATCAAGGATTGAAAAACAACTTCTTAAAAATGGGAATGCTTCATGAATTTGTGTGTCCGCCTTGCACAGGGGCCATACTAATCTTCTCTGTATCTTTCCAGTTTTAGTATATGTGCTGCCGAAGTGAGCACCCCAGAACTTCCTATGCCTCATTTTCTTGTGTCTGATGTTTGCATGTCTTTTTTCTCTATTTTGTCCAATTTTGACCTTTTGCATTTTCAACCATTTTTTTAGGACCCAGATCCAATCATTTTCCTTCGTTAAAGCTTCCTTAATCTACTTCATTCATTCCCCTTCATAGGTAATATGTTCTTCTTAAATTTCTATTTGTTATTATTTTTCTTTTGGTACACATCTAGAAGTGCCTTATTTTGCCTAGTACTCCTATTGATTGTAAATTCTTTGAAAATAACACTGCTTCTCATTTATCTTTGAGTGTTTTTTTGCTCTCTTTCAAACAGAAGATGACAGATGAGCACTTGTTGACAAAGTTGGGAGGAACTGCTTGCAATATTGGTGACATACATTTCTTATATGGATTTTATTTTTGCCTATACGTTCTCCTCTGTCCCCACAGATAGTACAAAATAATGAATACCCATATCAAGACTTCATTTACTGACAAGGAATCTTTGAGCCAGAGTGAAACAACTGAGGCCAGGATTTAGCTCTTCATGTTAGATCTGTGGCACTAATTTTCAAAGTGGCAGTTTGGGAAGTCACTAACACAAACTTAACGCCACTGCAAACCAGGAGGCCAAGCATAGCTGTGGGAAAGAAAGCCCGCGTTCAAAAGGAAATATCCAAAATAATAGAATGGAAGGTCTAGCAAGTCACCATCATGAATGCCTTTTTTGTGGTCTCATTTTCCCCAAGGTTGCCATGGTATGAAAGTCCTTCTTTAAGGAGATAACATAAAAAGAAATAAGTGGTGGTGGGGAAAAAAATGTTCATTCTTGTAATGGCCTTGTACACTCTTTGGCTATTTCAATGTGATGTTTATCTAATAAATAGCATTTCAGTGCTAAACAGTAAAGCTGTGTGTGCTCCTGTGCGGAAAGGCTGGACCTCCTTCAGGTCTTGCTGTGCCCCTACTGCTGAAAAAAGTCTTCTTTTAATGAAAAGAGACACTATGACTGGAGCCAGTACCTGCAATTCCTGCTTAACATTTTCATGCTAGTAGTGTGTAAGTCTTCAGACAGAATCACAAGTTTGTGAGTGTATACAAGTATACATGAAAAATATAACTTCAATAAAAACTGAGTAAACAGCACCCAGAGAATGCTTTTTTGAGTTGTGATTGTGTCTATGCCATGGCTTTCTGTATTAAATTGTCTAAGAGAAAGCTGTGATGTGTAGCAGCTCATCTGTATAACAACAGAGGTGCTATTTTGATGTCAAAGTTTAGAAAGGAAGATTAAAAGGCTAATATGTGGGGTTGTGAAGTTTAAAAAGAATGGTAATTCCAGAACATAGGAAATGAAACCTATGTCCGATTACCTACCTAAACTCTTAGACAGCCAGTTCATTTGGTAGCGTCTAAATCGTTTCTGAGACTAAATTTCAGAAACATAGTCCCTGAGCCTTGTTCTTCTTCAATGGAGGGAAATGTTTTTTTGAGAGGAATAAGGGGGATTTTCAACATGCGGAGCAAGGAGATGACTGTGAGAGGGTGGGATAAAATGTACTCCAGTAGAAGTTGCCTCGACTCTACAGAGAAATATATGCTATTGCTCTGTTCATGTAATCTGTTTCTGCAAACTGAGGTGGGAATGTTTATGTGGCTCTACAGCAGTGTTCCTGCTCTGACAGAGTTTGTGCATTTATTTCATGGACCAAAGAGTTTCAGGGTGGAAAATGGTAAAGAGAAACTTGAAAGAGAGGATTTAGTTGAAGTGGTGTCATTATCAGCCTGGGATTCCTAATAAACCCTTGCATATTCATTCACTCATTTCATTCATTTAAAAACTATTAAGTATCTCCTGGGAGCGTAGAAGAGATAGTTACCTTGAAATGAACAGGCCCAGTCCCTGAGGAACTTAAAATTAGTCAGGTCTAAATGATGGGATCGAAGAGTAAGATGGATTTGCAACATGATGGAGTAAGGAGACTATGGCCCATATATCCTGCAGCTGGGGCTTATTTTAATGTTCATGGACACAGACAGGGTATCGATATGTTTATGGGAAATGAATGGTGTTGACATGACTGCCTCATTCTTTCTTAGAGGACTGTTGTTGGCGATAGCCTTTGTGTCCTCCATAGTTTCCCTAGTTCTCCCTTCCTTGGGACCTTCCTCCTTTCCAGCAATTTTCCTCTCAGTCTTTTCAGTAAATATTCCTGACTTCAGTGCCGTTTTCCCAGAATTCTGTGAGTCTACCTTATTTGAAGAATCTCTTTTTTGTAAGGTGTTAATGTATTCCTTTTTTTCTACTCAGCATTAATATCGGAACAGCACAGTTTGAAGCCACCTGCCCTACGCTTGGAGGAATGCTCTAATGCTAACAATTTCGAGTCATGCAGGCCAGGAAATGAATCACTGGGGCACTCAGATTGCAGTCACACACTAAAGCTTCTGCCTATAGCCGGAAGAATGGAGGCTGACCCATCAGTCTGGACCCAGGAGGAGCCAGAGGGCCTGGAGATTGTGCTGAGATACACTGCTTCCTAAAGTTCAAGTTCTCTCCCTGGGCTGCTGCTCCCTGGAAACAAGGGAAGAATCCTGTGAATGTTCCACCTATCACCTCTTCAAATATTCCTTTTCTACTTGTGTGTGTTTTAGCCACTTTCTTTGTTGCTGGGACTAACCCAACACCCACAACTTAAAGAAGGAGAAGTTTATTTTGGCTCACAGTCTATGGTCGTCTGGCACTAAGGCAGAAATGGTGAAAGTGCCTGGGTGGAAGGGCCAGCTGCTCATGTTGGTGGCAGCCAGGGAGCAGGGAGAGAAGGGAGAAGCCAGGGACAAGATGTACCCTTTCAGGTCATGTCCCAGGGACCCACCTCCAACTGCAGCCTACCCTTTAACAGCAAGTCATTTATAACGCCCTCATGATCCAATCACCTTGCAAACACCTGAGGCAGTTGGTCCCATTTTAGACCCAAACCATAATAGTGTGTGTTTTTACTTCATTATTTAAATTAACAAACAGTACCCTTGACTTTTTTTGTGTGTGTGTGTACCATCCTACTAATTTTAACACTTGCATAGATTTGTGTAATCACTATCACAATCAGAGTACACAATGATTCCATCACTCACTGGCTCAGTTCTCTCCCCTCACATCTAACCCCTGGTAAACAGTGGTCTGCTTCTTTGTTACTATAGTTACACATATGTTTTTGAAAATGTCAAATAAATGGACTCATACAATATGTAACTTTTGGAGACTGGCTTCTTTTATTCAGCACAAAGGCCTTTGAGATTCATCCAAATTGTACGCATCAGTGGTTTGTTCTTATTTCTAGGTAGTATTCCACGGAACACATAATTATTCATTTACTCATTGAAGAACATTTGGATTGTCTCCAGTTTACGGTGACCGTAAATAGAGATGGACACATTTTTGTGTGAACATAAATTTTTATTGAACAAGTAAGAGTATACAGTAATGTATCAAACAATAAACAATTGTTAAGAGACTGCCAAGCCATTTTCTGTTGCTCCAGAGTAAGTGATACTATGGAACTGAATCATCTAGAGTCTTTAAACTCAGCCATCTGAAAGCAAAGCAAAGAGAAACCCTCCCTCCCAAAGCGCCATGGACGATTCGCTCCTTCCATGTTTAATCCGAAGCACTAGCTGTGAACATTCACGTGGGGAAGGCAGGCGCTGTGTATCTTCCTGCATCTCCGTGGGCTGGCTTAGTGTGTGTTGCATAGATGTAGCTTGGGTGGGTGTGGGGAGCGGCAGAGCTGGAGATCGATCACACACACGGGGCTGGAGCAAGGCCAGCCCTGAGAACACGGAGTGCCCCAGGCGAGCCACAGGAGAGGGGTTTCACCTGTTATCAACCTCGTGCTGATTGTATCAATAAACGCACTGGTTGGGCAGTTCCTTTCTCCCATCAGGAGAGGGGGCTCCACCTGACCTCAGCTTTCCGCATTCTGACTCTTGTCTTCATTTCTTCATCCTCCACTGTCCTCCCCTCTGGGAATTCCTAGAGCTGCGCGGGAGGTGGCAGGTGGGGGCACTGACTGGGCATGGAGTCTGGCAGAGCCTGGAGTGAACTATAGAGAAGGGAGGGGAGACAATCACGCTTCTTTTTTCTTCTCTTTTCTTTTTTTTTTTTTGGTACAGGGAATCGAACTCAGGACCTTGAGCTTGCCAGGCAGGCACTGTGCTGCTGAACTATATCCCCAGCTCATCACACTTCTTGCCCAAGCCTAGAGAAAGAACACACCTTAGGTTCTGTAGTACAACCCTGGGTTTGATGCTTGGGTATATTAAGCGTTCAGCAGGAACAATGCCCAAATCATTGTCCTCGAAACAGCATCAACAAGGTAAGGTTTGACAGCCTTACGACACTCCTGTTGGTTGTCTTTTTCCTCTACTCGGTCTAAGTGCCTGAAACAGTTCCTTCCTCCTGAACTGCTGTGAATTCAGATTAGCAAGCATCAAACCAACCCTTTAATTGCACACAACAAGAGGTTAAGTAAATGTTAGAAGACGCTTTTTCCTAATCATAGAAAAAGCTGCACTTTGTTTACATTTTTAGCACATCCTACTGTGTTAAACCCAATGAAATGAATTAGTGGTAGCTGTATAAAGAACGTGTATACATTTCAGGTAATTTTGGTACAATTCTTTAAAGACTCTACTTGTGTGATTCAAATTCTCCAATACCACAACCTTAAGTCACTGCTAGCACAATCATGAAATAGAAAATTGATGTACGTGTGAAGAACATAATGGATCGGGGTTATATCAGATAAACCCATTATTACAGGAAAATTGTGGTAGAAGATGAGTAGCAGTTGGAGAACCTCAGAAGGCTTTGGCTTATCTTGCATGCCCACCCAAAAGCTTGATTTCTCAGGCAAAATTCCTGTCCCTAGAGTTGGAGAAATTGGACTGAAACTCTTCTGTGAACAAGTATTTCCATCTTCTGGTGGCCGGATGTTGTCAGAACAGCATCTAACAGGGTCTTTAGCACTTCTGCTATTGCTCCTTTCAGAAACAGGAAACAAACAAGCAAACAGAAAAATGGCCACTTGTTCTGTTGAGTGAAAACACACACACAAAAAAAAACAAACAAAAAATTTTTTCTGGTACTGGGGCTTAAATCTAGGCCTTTGTACTGAGCTGCATCTCCAGTCCCTTTTAATTAATTAATTAATTATTTTTTTGAGATAAGTTCTCACTAGGTCACTAAGTTGCACAGGCTGGGCTTGGACTTGTGATCCTCCTGCCTCAGCCTCCCAGAGCCCTGGGATTACAGGCATTTTCCTCTGTGCCTGGCTTGAGTGAAATCCTGGGAGTCCTTCTCCATCTCCACAGCATGTCTAGACTGACGGCACACTGGCTGTCCACAACCTCGGGCTAACTCTCTTGAAGATTTGCCCACCTCACTCTTCAAGTTGCTTGAATTGGATTCAATTTTTTCTCTTTAAAATGTTTAAATACTGTGCCTGGTGGATATCCGTGTTCTCCTCGTTAGAAATGCCCACTCTCGGGCCGGTGAGATGGCTCAGCGGTGTAAGCTCCTGCCTTGCAAGCGCAAGGGCCCAAGTTCGACTCCCGGAACCCACATACGAAAAAGGGGCCGGTGATATCGCTCAGCGGCACAGGTGCCTGCTGGCACACGAGGTCCTGAGGTCGACCCCCCGGTACCCACAAAAAAAAAAAAAAGAAATGCCCACTCTCTGCTGGAGGGCAGGTATCCTGCTTGTGTAACACTCCTGTGATATTTAACCATTTCTGACTTTCATTCTAATTAGATTTTCCCATGTCTTTTTCTAATAGACCAAGTTCAGCCTGGCCTTGGGCATGTTCAACCTCTTTTCATCTCTTGATATCTATTTCTTAGTAGTAGATTCCCACACAGTATTTGTTGAATGATTGAACTCATTCATCCAACAAATATTTAGTGATCACCTACTATGTGCCAGGTACTATTCTAGGCATGGAGGCAATCAACAGAGAAGCATGCAGGTAAGATTTCTACCCTCAAAGAGTTTATACAGTGGAATGGAGAATGTTTGGGTTACTTTGACTGGACATGCATTTCACATTAAAAGGATTATTTTGTTTCAGTGTAGGATATTCAGCCATGTAGATATGACCAAGCCGTGGTAAAGGGTATACTTTTTTCTTAATTACCATATATGTACCATTCTAAGAAAAGGCAGTGCTAGCAGTGTAGTGTTCTATCCAAGAGCCAGAGTCCTTCACCTAAATACTTGGGTTGAATTTTTTCATACCATCTGCAGGTCTATGTGACCTCTTAAATATTGAAAATTGATGTGGATTACTCACTGAAATTTGAAATGGTAATTTTTAGTCACCAAGTAGGAATGAGAAATAAAAATGATTGCTTCAAGATCCTGCAAGATGTTTTGCTGTAATTACATTCCAAGTTTAACAATGGTGGAGTCTGACACACACATTCCAGCATTCTCTTGGAATTAATTCAGGTAACATATTTGTGGGTCTTTTTCCTCTTTTTTTCTCTGTATTTAGAATTCAAACGAATGAAAGGAGCCTGATTGCTAACTGGAAATGGTTCACTAGGCTGCATTTCTGTGGTGGTTGTTGTCAAAGCTGCAAGGCTCCGATTACTATTACTTGTTACCTATCCGTCTTGGGCAACATTACCTGGAGATCAGTTTGCACTGAGAGATGCTATTTTTATGCAGCACCACAGGGCATATGCATAGAAGTTTTCCACATCTGACATTATGTAACAGAAAGGCATTTTAGAACTAGTTCCAAGTGAATCTTTTTGTTTAACCAATTCATAAAGAGCTCATCTTTGAAATGTACCAGTTGTCTTGTATAGTTGAATAATTAGAATTCTTAGAGGTCACTGTGTGTCCCTTAGAGGTCACTGTGTGTCCTGTTTACCACATAAACAGCAGTGTGATGGTCTGGAACAGTTCAATTTCTTATTTTCCTTATATGCCTTCTTTCTGGTGTAAAAGCATTAAGGAATTTTGACATAATGATAAGTTGCTATTTAAAGTCCTCACTTGTGAGATCGGAATGCAGTGCATTCAGAAGAAATTTAAAGCTCTACATTCTAGGTTAAAGCCAACAACACTGAGCATTGTTTGAGGCAGGAAACAATTCACATTTCAAATTTTTATGAACTTGATTACACTGAGCGTGGAGGTGATTATCAGAAAAAATTGGCAGTATCTTTTAGATTCTTGTATAGTCTTATAGAAAGCAAAATATACTGGTGATAACTAAAAAAATTAATTGCTACCCATATGTTTTGTTTCTGTGTTGCCAAACATCTGGATGTTAAGAAATATTTGGAAAATCAAGTGTGTTTTTAAAGTATTCTTTTGTTGTTGTTGTTAATGTGAGTGTATGCTTGCCATCGTGTGGTCTTAGCTGCATAGTTAACGTGAGAACAGGGCTGGTTTGTAGTTTTATATTATAACGCTACGACATAATCTCAAAAGCATCTCTGGGGAAGATTTCTTTGCCACGTAGAATTCTCCCTGATTTCTGAAGAATTTGCATGCAGTTGTATGAGGGATGTTTATATGAACAATACATGGACGAGTGATCGTTATCCAATTAAGTTGATGTTTTACAGGACCTTGCAAAGCCAGGGTTACACATCAGGTTAGAATTGAAGGAAATTTAATTTCAACTCAAGGAACTGGAGAGTGACTCAAAGGGTTTAACCCTTGTTTACCTAAAACAAGCAAAGAGGCCTCTGGTATGGGAGTTAGGACATTTTGGTGATGACTGGTACAAAGACTAAAATGGCCACAAGTAAATTCATAATAAAATCTGTATTTTTATTCATAACAAAATCTGTATTTTATATCATTGTTATCTGTATATATTTGTATTTATATTTTTTTGCAAATAAAATGTAAATAGAAAACTAATTATAAAATAAGGAATACTAATTTCTTTTTTTTTTTTTTTTTTTATACGCAGGTACCGGGAGTCAAACTCAGGACCTTGCGCTTGCCAGGCAGGCGCTTATGCCGCTGAGCTATATCATTGGCCCCAGGAATACTAATTTCTTTGGGATAATTATTATGGAAGTAAAATGTATTGGATGAAAAGATACACTAAATAAATAGAACAGAAATTTAAAGCAATTAGAAGGCGTATTATCAGAAGGTATTTAGAATTATATTTCTATATTATTTTAATAAATCTGTGTTAATGAGAACAGGAGAATGTTTTCCCATTTCTTTGCAAACCCCTTTAGTGTTCTGAACAGTTTTGTATACATTCTAGATATTTAGTTCAATGTTTGTTTATTCCAGGAATTTTCCACATTCAATGGCCAAGACTTTAGCATTGTGATTCACAAGCTGCCTATAGAGAAAGAAAACATCTCCGTTCTGTATGCTAACTGCCTCCACATATGGTTTTCTAAGCTTGTTTCTATCTAAATCACAACACTCCACAAATTAACAAAAGCCTCTCTAAGTTCTTATTTTGGTTACTTAGGTATTTATTTACTCAACATGTTTAGTAAACATAGACTATATACAGATGTGAAAAGGAAAAAAGAGGGGAAGGGAGAATAATATTTCTATAAGAGATAAAATATCTCAATCACTGCTAAGCTTTTTATATCTGTGGGGCTATTCGTTACCTTCAACAAATCTGTTGTCTTGTAAAGAGGATGTGATAGGTACTACATCCATAAATCAAGGTAGACTGTGAGCACTACCTACAGATAACTTCAAACTGAATTGCATGTGAGAGTGGAGAGGCAAAGACCACTCTTAACTGGGGAGGTCAAGAAATTCCACCCCGAACATGGCTAGGACTTCAGTAGGAAGGCAAAGTATGTGGTGGACAGAAGTTGGAGAATCTGAAGTCAGCACGGAGAGAGGTGGTGTAAAGTATGCTGGTAGGGAAAGAAGGAGAAGTATTTCAGCAAAAAGAACTGCAGTTTGTATGGAGTATATTAGTTCTTCCCCAAACCATCAGACCAAAAGAAGTACTTGAGCATCTATAGAAAACAAAGCTTCCGCAGAGCCATCTATTTATTTAGAATTTCTAGGCCTATTTTTTGGCAAACTTTTTTTTTTTTTTTAAGTAAGCACTTAAAGTGATGGCTGACATCAAGTAAGTTTGTAAAGAGCTGGAATATGAGAGGCGGAAGTGAGAGGGAAGCCTTGCATTTGGAGTTTTCTCAGAAGGCAATCACTTGCAAGTAAGAGCTCCCACCTCTCTGGTCAATAAGAAAAATATTTCTAAATTTTCTTTGGCTGTATCCTTTTGGCTTGTCAGGCACACTCTTTTAGACACTGGGGAGCTCAGTCCCGTTAGGTAGGTGTGGCCCACGGCCCACCACTCTCCACACTGACCAGCTGTGCAGCGTGAATCCTGGATCTGCATAGCCCGCGCGGAGCAGGCAGCTGCCCCGGTGAGGGCTCCTGTTTCACAGAACTGGGCTGTGTTTAAACAGTTCTCTCAAGGCAATTAAACATAGTTTTCTACTGCACGTCCCTTCCTGTGCAGTTGCTCACTGACAGGGCTGGGACATGTATTAGCAGACAGGGAGTGTCAATCTGGCTTGGTCTCTTCTTTCTATTTTTCAAGAGATGAAAGCTCCCAAGCTTTTGGGGGAACAGACAGATACAGTGAAAAGGCACTGTTACTGAACTCAAGTCTTCTATTTTTGATAATGGATGCTCTCATGTCTGGGTCATGAAGGTAGTACCATGTTCTTTATAAATATGGTTTTTTAATTGTGTATTAGCAGAATACCATAAAGCATGATAGCATTTGGAACACCCTAGGAGAGGAACTTCTTTTCATTTTTTTCTACTTTATTTTCATGCCTTTATATTTATCTTTCTGAATCCAGTTCCTTACTTCTAAACACATCTCTTCTTGGCCTGCCTCTTAGGACTGACTCCTTCATGTACTCTACCTTAGTCTGTTTGTGCTGATGTAACAAAATACCACAGAATGGACAATTTATGAAGAGTGGACATTTATTTCTCACAGTCCTGGAGGCAGGCAAGTATGAGGTCAAGGCACCAACAGGACTGGTGTTTGGTGAGGACTCTCCACTCCCAAGATGGCACCTTGAAGGAGAGGAAAGCTATGTCCTCACATGTCAGAAGAGAGGGAGAGAATAAATCCACCCCTCAACCCCTCTTGTAAAGGCTCTGATCCCATCCCTAGGGGCTCTGACCTCCTGATTAATCACTTCTTAAGGGCCTCACGTATTAATACTATCACTGTTGCGCCTCTTCCTGTTCTGCTCTTGGATTGCCCTCAATCTCCTCAAGCTGCAGTGATGTCATAGAATTCTGCCTAGAGAGAGCTGAAGAGTGGCTAGAGAGGAGTTAAGAAAGAGGGTGGTTAATCACATAGGTTCTTGAGTTCTACTGCCTAGCTTCAAATCCAGATTGTGTGATTTTGAGCAAGTTAGTGTCTGTGTGCCTCATTCTCACCTCAAAAATGGTCTTTTTTGTAGTATGCAAATCACACAGCTACTGTGAGGACTGAATAAATTCAAAGCTGTAAAGCACTTAGAACAAGGCCTGGCACCTTATATTAATCAGCTTTTTGTTTCTGTAACAAAATAGCTGAGATAATCAGTTTATAAAGAGAAAATGTTTATTTTGGCTCACAGTTTTGGAGGGTTTAGTGCATGGTTAGTTAGTACTGTTGCTTTGGGCCTGTGGTGAGACAGCACAGCATGGTGGGAATGCTGGGTGGAGGAAGCCCATTCACCTCATGGCCAGGAAGAAAAGCAAAAGGAAAGGGAGAGGCAGGGTCCTACTATCCCTTCACAGTTACGCAAGAGCATGCCCCAGTATCCTAATTTCTTTCCAATAGCTGCCGCTGCTGTCACCCACCTCCCTTCTTCTTTCAGTACTGGGAATATGGGATTGAACTCAGGGAGTGCTGAGCTATATCCCCAACCCTTTTTTTACTTTTTTATTTTGCAACAGCTCTTGTGAAGCTGCCTGGGTTGGGCTCAAACTTATGATCCTTCTGCTTTAGCTTCCTGAGTAGGTGGGATTACAGGCATGTGCCATGGTGCCCAGCCCAGGCTCCATTCCTCAATGGTCCCACTGCCTCCCAATAGCACTATGCTTGAGACCAAGGCTGTGACATGTGGCCTTTATGGGCATTCCAGATCTGGTTACCAAATGCAACTGTTCATTGTTATTTCTCTGATTCTTTACTCCTAAAACTATATAACTGCTCCCTTCCTCTTCCACACTGAACATGTCTCTGCACATTTCCTAGCTTCAAACATTAGCATATTATTTATAAAAATATGTGAACATATTATTCTTTAATTTCAGATGAGAAAATTTAATGTTTGATTTCTACAATACTTGTGTAAATGTGTGTGTAAGATGGAGTACAATAGAGAAATTGAAACCCCCTTTTCTCTGTGTGTCCACTCCAATAAATGACTGATCCACTTTTGTGAGCAGTAGCTCCTAAGCTGAAGTTTATGTTGATTTAGGCAATTCTTCCCCACACTGTTAAGGTGAGTGGTCTTGTCTTGCCTTGCCTTTTCTTTTCTTTTGTTTTCTTTTCCTATCTTTTCTCTCTTCTCCTTTCTTTCTTTCTTTCTCTTTCTTTTTCTTATTCGCCCCTTGCTATATGCTATATTCATTGACCAACACCTGATAGTTTGTGTAATGCTCTTGGGCTAACAATCAAAATTACACAAGGAAAAGAGAATAGAAATAAGAGACTAGAAAGGAGATATTTTACAAATGGGTGAAATATGAGTACAAGCAATTTATTTTAAAAGGAAAAAGGGATCTGTAGCTGGGAAGGGTCCATCACCTTCTAGGACAAAAGATCTAAAAAATTTTGTGCATCAGATATACCTGAAAGGTTCTGCCTCAGGGCTTGTGATAAGTTCAGAGCTGCATTTTAAATCAATTCCCAGGGCCGATGAGATGGCTCAGGAGTGTAAGCGCCTGCCTGGCAAGCGTGAGGGCCCGAGTTCAACTCCTGGAACCCACATATGATAGAAGGGCCGGTGATATTGCTCAGTGGCACCGGCGCCTGCTGGCGCGCGAGGTCCTTAGGTCAACCCCCGGTACCCACAAAAAAAAAAAAAAAAAAAAAAAAATCAATTCCCAGGCAATGCTGATGCTGAAGTTTAAGGACCATTCTTCGAGAAGTGTGGCTATGGATTTCCCTTCTTGTCACTTTCATTTGTAACACTTTATTCTTTGCTTTTTGTTTGTTAAAAATTAGTATTTCTCTTAATAATAGTTTTTCTTTGTTCCTGCTCTAAAATAAGTTAGTTTTTCATTGGAGCTACTGCTACTCATTGTATTTTTCTTTCCTATTGCCTTTATTTGTAAAGTTTTCCTCTCTCACTTATAATAGATTCCTCTCTCACCCCCATCTCCACTATATCCAGCCGTCATTTACTCAAAACTCTGCTTCTTACTTGTATGTGCATCCTGCCCAAAGTGCATACTGAAATGGGGACTATAGAATGATGAGTGTGGAAAATGGGGTCTTGTGATTGAATTAAAGTAAGAATTACCATGAACCAGTAAGGAGGGAGGAAAACAGCAGGACCGGTCGCTCACATCTGCTGGCAGACACATGGTAGTGTGAGGACTGTAATCAACATCTGTTGTATTTGCCTTCCTAGTGCCTCTTCCCTCCATTTCTGGTAGAGAATCTTAACTTCTTCTTTAAGGAACTGTTTCTGTTCTACTTTTTGGGATAATAATTTGAGGTCCCACCTTCTTAGCCTCAGGCGTGGGTTGTGGGCTTTTCAGTCCGAGTGGCTCACGCTCTGGTCAGGGTGACTTGTCATCATGTGGGTGTGAGCCCAGATGGGCTGTTCTGAGGGGTTCTTTGAAGCCCAATGTGGAGGGAAAGAGAAGAACACTCTCTTTTGGAAAGTTCAGAGGCTAAGACCATGTACTTCAGGGCTTCTGGAAACTCTATAGGCTTCCTTTTGGAAAAAGCATGCCTGAAATGAAGCCAAGACTAAAGAAATCAGGAGGAGAGACAGGGAATGAGTTATTTCAGTCCCTGATTTTAGCTGCACAAGAAGCCAAACTACTGTTGGAGTTTTTAGTTATATGAGCAAATTAAGATTCCTTTTTGTTAAAACTAGATAAATTGGGCAGTTCTCATTTTCTTTTTTTTTTTTTTTTGTGGGTACTGGGGGTCGACCTCAGGACCTCGTGCGCCAGCAGGCACCCGTGCTGCTGAGTGATATCACCGGCCTTTTTTCGTGTGTGGGTTCCAGGAGTCGAACTCAGGACCTCGTGCTTGCCAGGCAGGTGCTTATGCTGCTGAGCTATCTCACCAGCCCAGTTCTCATTTTCTAAAGGGGAAAAAAAAAAAAAAAAAAGGCCAGAAGGGCATTAAACCTATTGCTGTGGCCTGGATCATCCAGGGTTTTCTTTTGGAGCCTTTCTTATCCCTCCACTCTGAGGTACGTGGATGGTGACCCTTGGCTTGACCAGTCAATAATTCCACCCTCTTGGCTATGGCAATCTGTTCAGGCACTAGCAGAAGGCACAAGCCAGGTCTAAGAGACTCAGTGTTGGGATTTCTGTGGGAAATATTGGAAACGCACAACTAGCTTTCCCTTGAAATCGCCGTGCTGGAGGACATTGTCTGGAGCTGCTTGCTCAATTACGAGGGGAGGGCCTCTCTGAGAGCAGAGCCCGTAGAGAAGACTGGAACAGAGAGAGAGGAAGGTTGATGACATCAAGATTCAGAACAGTGGAGGTGAAGAGGTTTAGGAAGCTTAAAAACATTAAAGAGAATTGTTAATCAGCTGCAGAGCACACATGTTCAGAATCTCACTGAATCACGGTCAACGTAGGCAGATTTTTCCCGTTGGCTTTGTGTTCTAAAGACTGCAAAGTTGTATTAGGCAAGGAGAAGTTATTTCTGGCATTTGCTTCCTTAGATAGAAGAATCGAACCCATTTCTTGTTGAAAATTATGAAAAAACCCTAGAATTTCAAAGCTGAAAGGGACTTCGAGAGTTCATCTAGACTGATGGTTTACCAAGCGTGACTCATACCATTTTTATGAGAGTTCCTTAAATCCATATATGTCACACTTTGTCCTGTATGTGAAAAAAGCCAATATATATGGCACATATACATGAGTTATTATTTTTCTTTTTTAAAATTAGTATAGGTATGTGATACATAATAAATACATTCATCACGAGGAATGCATCTTAATCCTTTTGAATTATTATTTTTGAAACAAACCTAGAAGTTATTATGATTAACTGTGCCAGAGTTCATGTAAAGATTGGACTGAGAATACGGTAGCTATTTATCAACCAGTAAAGCTACTTCCTCAGTCAGTACCTAGTAAACATTTACTTCGAACCCTTAGTAGAAGAAAAGATCTCAAAAATCTTTTTACGGTAGCACATTTCACATAACTGAAAAGATTTGAAAACAGGTCTGTGAACCAAAATGTTGATTTGTATTAAGTGAAGAGATTGAGAGGTGATATGATCTGCCTGAACATTCGGGTGGTTTCTGTACACTTGTCAGCAGGCATGGTTATTGGAAGGTAGCTGCCTACATGGCAAGGTTCCCCCATGGTAAGTGAAGAGTAGAGTCCTGGTGACCAACTATGCCTCCACCACCCATCTTCCTTACCACGGTCAATGTTCGTTCCTCTCGGGTCTCTCCCAGCCCCTGTGCGCTTGCCTCTGTTTTGCCCTTGCTGGCTGCACTCTTGTCACATGACTTTCTTCCAGTGTTTTTGGAAGACTGCTTTCTCCTACCCCAGAATCTTGGCAACATGTAAAATGTTCTCCAATTCTTCCTCTTCTGTCCTTGCATCTCAGCTCCAAAGTCAGCGTGACAGAGCCAGGCTAACCTGATGACATTCATCCTAGCCCATGTGCAAGTCAAGCCCTTTTGTGACATGTCTTCCACAACCAGCACTGCTGTCCTTCAAGTGCCCCTCCCAGAGTGTACCTCTGCTTTCCTGCTGGTACTGATCAGGGCTGATTTCCCCGAGAAGCTGGAAGTGTCCTGAGGCCAGGCACCGTGTCTCTTTTTGTGCATTATCTCCCCAGCGCCCAGCCCTTGATAAAATTTGTTGTGCAAAGGGAGTAATCTGTTAAGGTATCTTAAATTCACCTTCCCTGTGCCCCTAACTTCTATTATGACTTTAAAAACATTTATTTCTGCTTTTCTGTCCCTGTAACCAGTCTCAAAACTCTTTAAGGGCAGAAACTGTATTGCATTTATCTTCATATTACTAATGTATGTATCTGTTTTTATCCACAATGTGAAAAGAAGGCCCACCTGCAAGTCTGTGACATAATCAGAAAACTATGTCCTATATGCAGCCCTCTTCTAAAAATAGCCCAGCACATGCTCGGTGTAATCTGACTCAGATGCTGCGTGTGGTAGAATTTCAGGAATACGCCTGTCTTTAGACGCGAGTTAAGACCCCCGAATCAAGTTAGTCTTTAAAAGGTCCATTTAAACAACCGCTAAGATAAGGGGAAGATACTGCCCCTGGGTTTAATTAGAAGCCAAGGTTCTTTAAGCCTCATACAATCTATACAATCACCCCCTTCTCTACATAACCTTCTGTGAAAGTGAAAGGATTGAAGGACAGGCAGCTCAGGCGGACCACCCAAGAATCACACTGCGTTTACTTTAATGCGTAAGCATAAATGTGCACACTGTGGGTTTAACCTCCAGATTTTCTGCCAACTAGCTGTGTGACCTTAGTGAGGGCTGCATTTCTCTGAGCTTTATTTTCTTCACAATGGAATGGAAAGAAGAATAGTATGGAGCCTGCAGGGCTGTAGGAAGTGTTGTTGAAGCTGTGTAGATGGAGTGCTTGGTACAGGACCTCCTGAAGGGTCTGTGTTCACAGTCAGTGGCCCTCTGTCAGCGGGAGGTGAGTGGGCAGGTAGAGCTGAGCGTCTGAGTGCAATGAACATCTTAGGGGAGGGCAGCACTTCCTCTTCTTTCTCTGCAGCCAGAGCAATAGATTAGAGAAGATTGAACAGGTCCTGGAGAACAGAGAGCAACCCTCCCCAAGCCAGTATCTTTTTTTGGGCCAAGGGATGGGGTCGCAGGGATTGGGCCAAGAATAGCTTCGAGGCAAGGGTGGGACAAATGCCTGGCATGTGGGGTTGACTAAGTTTTTTCCAAAGGAATAAAATATTGAAGGACCGTGAGGGAGGAAGATAGAATAGATATACTTAAAATATAGCTCAATACAGATTCTAGATAAAGCATTAAGTGCCTCAGAGCTCCCAGCAGCTGCAGTCTCTGACAGTATCTTTATTGAAGATTTTAAGTCTGATATTTTCTTTACATGATCTCTCTCTCTCTCTCTCTCTCTCTCTCTCTCTCTCTCCATGATACCTCTCTTGCATGCTCATTTCTACTTCCAAAGAAATGTCTTCTGAGTTCCTTCTAATCCATTCTCCAGACTTCTCTAGGGGGTTATTCCTAAAACAAACACTGGTCACATCTTTTTATGGCTTTTGGTCTCTCTGACTCAATACCTATAGCAATAATTGTCATTTTTCATTAAGTCCTTAAGTTTTTGATAAGTGATCTAAAAAACCAAGTCAAGTAGAAAAGCAGCAAATCTTTCCTTTACTCTTTCCTTCCCCAGTTCTGCTTCTCAGGGTAGAGTGTGTTAAACCTTACTCTACTCAGTGTTGAAGCTATGGTGACACTCAAGTGCCTTACTGGGGTTTAAAATAATTATTTAAAAATGTAACTACTGAATGTCATATCACATGTAACAAGCTTGGAATATACCAAAGAAGAAAATATGTCTTTGATTTATCCCCTAACAGTACCATAGTTTACTCAAAGATTACCATATTATTGGCTGGACCCCAAATTATTTAATTATTCTCTTAATTTTGGGACCTTGAAATTATTTCCAATTCTTGTTACTATAAATAATATTGCAGAAAACATTGTTTTCCATTCAAAGTCTTAGCCTTTAAATTGGTTATCTAAATTGCAAAATCTGGGCCAAACATTTGTATGGATCATGATACTGGTTACCAAGTTATTTTCAAAAATGATTTGGCAACTATATAGTGCTGCTAGAAATATATGTAAAGTAACCATTTCTTCCCATTCTTCCCATTCTTTTTTTTTTTTTTGGCTAAGTAATGTCTCATTTTTGTTTTGAAATCTAGGCCTTTGTATTTTTTGTTGTGCAGAAATTCATAGTCTGGTGAGATAGCTCAGCGGCATAAGCGCCTGCCTGGCAAACGCGAGGTCCTGAGTTCGACTCCTACTACCCATATACAAAGGAAAAAAGGGCCGGTGATATCGCTCAGCGGCACAAGCACCTGCTTGCAAGTGCTAGGTCCTGAGTTTGACCCCCAGTATCCACAAAAAAAAAAAAAAAAAAAAAAAAAGAAATTCATAGTGTAAGTATTATTCTTCATGGGAAACTTTTTAGAAATAAAGTTTTAAACTACTTTTAAACTTAGATTTCTTGCAAGTTTCAAAATACTACAACTTGATTGCTTTCAAACTCTGCACCATTGAGTTACCAGATATGATGAATTCTAGTTTCACTTTCTCATACATTCTTTATTTCTGTCCTGGTTACGTTCCTGCAGCTTATTGCGATAGGAAAAGGTATGGCAAAAAAGGTATGGCCCTGCATCCAGTGTTGGTTGAGAAAGTACCTATCTCCGCAATTGTCTGGTGTGTTTTGATTAAAGGTACAGTGAAGTTTAGAAATGTTTCAAAGGTTTCTTTTTCCAAAATTTGAGAAAAACCTGTGAGTCACTTGCATGTGCAAGCACAGAGTGATTCATTTGTTATTAGTGCCTTTAGGGTCTTCGATTGAACAGTGCCTATGAAGGAATGGAGAGGGCCCTCATTTAAATACAAATAAAGACTTGATGCTTTTTCTTTTTTCTTTATTCACTGGAAAAGATTTATAGTATGGTAAACAGAAATTCCACTCTGGCTCTCAGGCGTTCTCATCTACATGATGCCAACTTTTGTAAGGGTGCTGTAAATTTTATTCTCAAACCATTGTTTCATGCTATTTTTTCACAAGGACCAAGAAATGGATTGCTCTCGGAACCAGACAGTTGCACGGATGGCTGGTCCAATTGAACCGCCTGCCTTGATGGATCACTGTCCGCCAGGGTGGAAGAACTGGAAACACGACACAGGCGCCATTGTGATCAGAGGCTGAAGTCAAATGGCACGAGTGCTCGAGCCACAGTATGTCTTCCAGCAGCTCCATTCTGCAACCTGAGGAAGAGCAGGTGACAGGTGACACGTGACAAACTGAGTTACTCTCCTACAGTATCAACATTTGACAAGCTTTGCGGGAATGTTCAGTTGTCATGTTACAAATGTGAGTTTTATTAATGTCTATACAACTTTTGAATAAGGAGAGTAAACAAGAATCTGTTATGGGAAAATGTGCTTTATAATTATTTTGTTGTTGTTGGTACTGGGAATTAAACCCAGGGGGTGTTCTACCACTGAGCTACATCTCCAGCCCTTTTTATTTTTATTTTGAGACAATGTCTTGCTAAGTTGCCCCACTTGCCTTGGCCTCCCAAGTAGCTAGGATTATAGGCTTACACCTCCACACACGGCTTTTATAGTTACTTGTCCCTGTTCAATCCTAGCTCTTTCTCAGCTTTAAAAAATGTTTTCAGCTTTTTGAGACAGGATCTTGCATTGCTATCTAGTATAGGCTGGTTTTGAACTCACTATGTAGCCCAAACTGACCTCGGATTTGCTGTGATCCTTCAGCCTCAGCCTCCCTGGTGCTGGGATTACAGGTGTGTGCCACCACGCCCAGCTTCTTCTCTACGTACAGGTCTCCCCACTTCACCCCAGGTGTTGTATCGACCCCGGCAAAACATAAAAGTCCTCTCTCCACTAGTGAGCGGGGCTCGGGATACAACTTCTGTTCTAAGTGTTGTTTCTCAAACAGTTATTTCATGCCACACTCAGAGGCAGATAAATGAGCTGTTCTGAGGAACCAAACAGTTTCATGGTTGACTAGAGAAAATTGATCCATCTGCCCTAATGGCTCATTGTGTAACAGAGTTAAAACAATACTACCAACAACTGTGCAACCAACTTCGCTTTCGAGCTCTGGGCTGCCGTGGAGCTCAGCCAAATCCTTCCTGTTTGGTGACAGTGAATGATGTGGCAGCTTCCTGAACCAACTCTCCTCTTGTGAGGAGCTGAGGGTGGCGATGTGGTGTGGAGACGCAGAGAGGTACCAAACCTGCCTGTTAAAACCTTCATCTGCTAACATTTTTGTCTTGTCTTTAAGTTGTTGTCTTTCTTCTTCCTCCTCCCTTTGACAGGCAGGATTAGTGTGCTTCTTCCATCTGCCCATGTCTCTGCTCCAAGTCCCCCGTGTAGGAGTGGCCCAGCCCTGTACCCAGATGTCATGATGACGGTCAAGCCTCCTGGAGATGAGTAAGTTTCGCCACCACCTTGGCTTTGTATTCATCTGAGTTTTGCACTTGAAGATTTATTAGGCCCTGACACTTTCTTTGCAGACTGAGGGGTGAGGTGTGTCCACAAGGACAGCAGAGCCTTGTCACTTTTCCTCCTAGGGTCATACCCTCCCCATGGTGGCTCCTCCTGCGCCTGCCTGCTGCTTTACTGGCTTTTCCTGTTACCACTGTACCCAGGTAGGACAGGCAGTGCTGTGCTGTGGTCGGGCCAACTTCCTTTTGAAAGGTGTATTTTATAATCACCTCAGCTGCTTGGATTCTTGAGGAGGGTCTGTGCGTAGGTGTGTTTACACAAACAGTGGTGTAATAAATAGTGTGACAAATGTGCATTTGCAAGACAAAGCCAATAGAAACATGGATTATATTACTGATTTTTCTTCACAAGAACAAAGTTTTCTAGCAACAGAAATGTAAATTTAGTTGTTGGTGATTCATTACTTAAGAGGAAATATTCCATTTCGACATTGATAAACAAGGTAAAAGTATAATTTATTCATCCATGAAGCCAGCGCAAATTATTTGAGCATCTCTTAGGAGTAAGATTTTGCACTAAATAATAGAGATGAAAATATGAAAAAAAAAAAAAAAAGAGCTTCCACCCACAGAGAGGTAACGGTCTAGAAGAAGTAACGGTCTAGAAGAAGCGACGCATACAGAAGCATTTGAAAATGATGCAATGTATCTATTAGGATACACAAAGAAGATTAAAGGGGTATGAATAAGTGAATGATCCATTCATATACTTTAATGAATGGAAAATAAGTAGTTCAACTGCTACCTACTGGGTAGGGTGGTTTAAAAATGTGCAAATGTATATTTTATATGAGAATTTCCTAAAACACACTTTCCCATTAAGGTGTGGGGTTTGAGTCCGGCGTGGTGATGTGTGCCAGCAATCTCAGCAGTCTGGGAGGCTGAGTCAGGAGATTGCGAGTTTGAGCAAAGCCTAGGAAACTCAATGAATTACCAAGACTCTGTCTCAAAATAAGAAATAAAAAAGGGCGGGGTGTGGAGCTCATTGTGAAGGCCCCAGTTTCAATCCTCAGAATCACAAAAAAGAGAAAAAAGAAAAGAAAAAAGAGACTTTTTTTTTTTTTTTAGAAACTGGGCAGGAGTTCTGCCTGTTTTGCCGCAGAGATACGCTCTGTGACTTCCAAGGCTAAGCACAAGGGCGGTGCAGATCCCGCCCTGCCTGTTTGAATGCACGGGCTCGCTCCAGGCTGGAGGAGGCCCCTGTTAGCCCGTGTAGAAAGACTGCACGGAGAGGCTCAGCCCATGGGAAGGAGAGATGCCTGGCCATCCTTAGCTACGCCAAGCCCGCTGCCGCGGTGCTCTAGCCCCGATCCCACGGCAAGCACCTGAGAGACCTTGAACCAGAATTTCTTGGGGGAGCCCCGCCCAGATTCCACACTACAGAAACAGAATAAAATATTCGTTGTTGTAAGACACCAAGTGTGGGGTCGATTTGTTTCCTGTTCCTGTGCAGCAGATAGGTTTGCAGCTACAAAACAAAAAACAAAGCAAGACAACAAAAAGCCTAAGCCATGTACTAATAGCTTTGTGTCTGGGTGGCAGGCGATGCTGGAAGAACCTTGGAATTAGCAGATGCCCACCGGACCTTGAGGAATGTGTCGTAAAGGTTTAAGGGGATGTGAGAAAAGCTTTATTGGAAACAAGAATATAGGAGGCGTTTGTTAGGCAGTGACAGCAAATTTAGCCAAATTGTCACTGGTAGTCGTGTAGAGGAGAGAAAATGTACCAAATAAATAGATGGGTGTACCTGAGAAAACCTGCGGGCAGCGTGGGGAGAGGTACCTGGTTTCTTTGAGCTGCAGATGCTAAGGTATGCATGGAGTGATAAGCCAAAAATGCACCTGTTCTGTTTTCTACAAAACCTTGGGAGAAATATTAAGATGCCAAGAAGGCTTGAAAAATAAAACTGTTTCTTGTTCCTAGAGAGCAAAACTCTCAAATTAAGTAATAGTTTCAGGGCAAAATCAAATCCAGGGTTGTCCTGTAAGGTCCTTTGTGAGGACCTCAGATAGGTGGCCAGTGGAGCCTTGTACATCCTCACAGACAGAAACTTTCTAAGAATCTGAAGGGATTAAACTATGGGAATTTTAAGGTTCTTAAGAGAATTTTGCAATAGCAACAGCACTGGGAGCCACGGTGGGAAAGGCTTAAAGAGTTTTGTTTAATGGAGTAGACTACACACTAGTATACAAAAATCCCACAAATTTTAAAGGAATCACATCAGCTTGCACTGAAAAGGACAGAAGCAGAGCAAAATGAAGAGGTCTTTTCCCCGCTTGAACTAATGTGGACAGAAGGAAGGCTAAGAAACACAGTAAGCAGGCTAATTTTTGCAGAACAGTAAAAAAAGTGAGGGGGTTTTGTTGTCTTAAGACATTAACTATTGGGTAGATTTGTTACCTATCAGAAAAGAAGCACTGAGGCTGCACCCAAGAATCACAGAGTACCGTGTACATTTCTTGGAAGGAGGACTAAGTCTTCTGCCAAAACCTGGCACCGTGAGCATGGCTGGATATCAGAACTGCCGTGGACCAGAGGCTGCAGTGTTTCTTATTTTCCCCTTTTAGGAACGGGAGTGTCTGGAATGGTTATCCCTGCCTGTTGCATCACTACATGGTTGGAGTATGGGACAGATACTGTCATTCTACTTCGTACACCTTCACATTGGGAGGAACTGCACCCAAAAGTGTGTTACAGTTGGATCTAAAATGTCTCCCCAAATTTTCATGTGTGTGGAAGGTGACTGGATCGGGGGAGCTCCAGCTGACTGCTGTTAGGAGGTGGGGCCTGGCTGGAGGGAGGACTCTAAAGCATGACCTGGGAGGGTGTATTCTCCCTCTCCTGGCTGCTGTGGGATGAGCCGCTGTCCTCTACCCAGCCCCTCCACATTGCTGTTTATGTCTTGGACTCTCCAACCATGACTCAAAATAAACTTCTCCTCCTTTAAGGTGCAGGTGTTGGGTATTTTGTCCCAGCCAAGAGCAAGTGACTCAGACAAAATGCCATCTATGTTTGAGTTAGGTGGATGAATCTCAAGCCCGATGCATTAATGGAACAAAGCTATAGGGGCTGGAGAAAGGTGGACATTTATTTTGCATGTGACAGGAATCTAAATAATTTGTGGACAGAAAGTGTGCTGTACAGTAATTTTCAAATATGCCTGCAAACACTTCTCCTATTGAAGTTGGTCTAGAACTGTGGTGGTGGGGCAGTCTGGCCCAGGTGACGGGGGTGGGGAGCTGCCACAGTCCAGGTGTCGCAGGCTGGCCATGCACACAGGCCAGAGCCGGGAGTGTGGGCTGAGGCCTGGGCAGCGAGGCCTGGGCAGCGAGGTCTGGAGGCAGGACCCGTGCTGGACCCTGCTATGCGCTTTCCCGCCTTCACAGGTGATGCAGTGCCTGGGATCCATGCCCTTAGGAAGAGAGCTTTCTGCTTTTCTCTGCATCTGAGGCAGAATTTGATGTGGTTGTATATTTACACAATATTATCATGACGAATTTCAGTCATCACAGAGAAACGTCATGGACAAGTACTACTGGGAGTTTGAAGACATGGAAGAAAACAAAGTCACCTACATGCCCATTTTAAAGGCATATTTCTCTGGTAGAGATGTATATGGGGGTGGATCAGGGCGGCTTTCACAATTGCATTACATCAACATAAGGATGAACTGGCTGGTGATATGGTCAGCGCGCTGTTCACATTTATGGATTTTCTGGTTTTTAAAAAATGTTTCTGAGCTACGGAGCAGAATTGGAAGGCCAAATACTGGACTTGAGCAACAGAGTGGTGACTTTGTTGTGCAAATCACCTTCTATGTCCAGAATGATCTGCTACACTAAGCCCAATACCCCCCTTCCAGGCAACGAATGGGATCATTCTGGATGTCACCAGCCCATCAGGCTCCTAGAGACTTCAGCTCATGACCACAGAAGATGCATCTTGAGAAGTCTGGCTGTTCTGCAGCCCTTCGTTCATGGTGAGTATCCATGGTTCAAAAATGACATGAGTGATTCTCCTGGCTCTGTTTCTCTGGAAATACTTTCTTGCATTCAGGAACCCCTTCCCATGTAGGTTCTTCCAGGTCAGACTCTTCTGGAGCAAGTGCAGGTCACTCATTTCCCCTGGGGGTCCTTCTCCAGCCTACATGTTGGGGTGCGAAGAGTGTGGAATAATGCACCGTCACCAACTCTCTTTGGCCCAGCAGGCTTTGCTTTAGTCTTTTTGTGCACTAGTTGCTCTGTTTTGCAGTGGTCAGAGTTTCAGTTTTTGTAGCATCAATAGGGTTTTCGTTTGGGACTATTTATCTCGAGAGTTGCTCGAGCCAGTTCCATGTTCTAAGATTTCTTAGTCTTCTATGATCACAGGGTAACTTGGCTGCAGGAATCAACTGAGAAAGACGTCTTTTACCTAGAAGCTACATGTGAAGATCAACTCTGAGTTTTACATTTGCAGCACTATGTCTTCTGCTGGTCCTGATGTTGTCCCACTGCTTCTAGATGATACTTTGACTAACCTAGTGGTTCTGATGTTGGAACTTACATGACTACTGACGCAAAGCTAGAAGATGATGCGTGCTTTTTAATCATTGGTCCTATGAAGGCAGAAATGCTTTCTACATTGGTGTGCCTGTTTTACTGGGCACCAGTGAATGTATGCTGTGTGCTGGGAATAGATTAAAAGCTATCCTGCTGTGACAGTGTGGAAAGTGTGTTTGTGCAAGATTGTTTAAAATCCTTTCTATACAAACCAGTTATTTTGGGTTTTCTGTTGGGGTAAAAACTATGCAATTTCTGCTTCCTGTTAAAATTTCTCCTGCCAGGACAGTGCTGCACTGGCTTACCTCAGCATGATGGGGGTAGTAGACAGCTGTACTCATCTTCTGTTAGCTTTGGTTTAGTACAATGTCTGGTAGACGATCACCAATCAGAAAACATGTCTGCCCCATCTCTAGAAACAAGAAGAAAAAGAGGAGAAACCAGTTCAGTTCCCAATGTGTACTTCTGATTTTACTTCTTATAGTAAAAATAAGAATCTGTACTGACTTTCCACTTGGCTATTCTGGTTTCAAAGGATGAGCTATAAGCTATGTGTTTTTCTGTACTAATATGTCACTTATTACTTTTGTACCATATGAAGAGGTTGGGTCTATGGCCTTTTTCTTGAAACTATGTGGGCTTTTGTAACTATTCTAACCATGGAGTAGGGCAAAGGGATGCTACGTGATTTCCAACGCCAGATCGTAAATGGCAGTGCAACTTCCGCCTTGCTTGCTGGAACACTTGCAATGGAGGAAACCCAGCTGGTTCACCTAGGGAGGTCACATAAAGGAAACCTGATAGAACAATGTGGTACAAGGAGAGAGGGAGACAGGGAGAGCGAGACAGAGAATATGAATGCCAGGCCAACCCTCAGCTTCTGCAGACCTTCCACTCTTCCTGATCCCCCCACTCTCTGACTGGATGAGAAATCCCAGGCCTGACCTGTTTGGCAGAGCCCTTCCCAAATTCCTAACTCACAGGAACTGTGAGTGATAGTGTAATGATTGTTGCTTTAAGCCACTAAAATTTGGAGTGATTTGTTATATGGTCATAAATACTCGGAACAGTGATCATGTTAATGTGGATAGTGTACAATCTGCTGTGCTTCTTAGTTGCTTTCTTAGTCACTGAGACACAATACCTAACAGCTGCAACTTACGGGAGAAGAGGCTTGTTACAGTGACAGTTACGGATGGCTGGCAGGCTCCAAGACAGAGACAGCACGGCGAAGGGTCCGATAGAGGGAAGCAGCTCACATCATGGTAGCCGGGAAGCAGACTGAGAAGTGAAGAGCCGAGAAGGGAGATGTACTTTTCCAGCTCACATCCCCAGTAACTCACCTCTTCCGACCAGGCCACACCTCCTCACAGCAAGTCAGCTATTTTGTGCTCATGACTCAGTCACCTTCTAAAAGTTCCATCCGTAAGGGCATGAGGCCTTTGAGCAATATTCTTGATCTAAACCATAATAGCTTTTTCATTTACTGTTTGACTTATGTGAGACGCCTTATAAGCAATTTGTTGAATAATTGAATCAATGAACGTATCCATTTTAAAGTAAGAAAACTAAGCCACAGAGAGATAAAATAACTTACCTAAGGCCACGAAGCAAGCAAAGGTCGCACCTGGATTTGAAACACCACAAAGCCATTTATTAAAGTTCAGTTTATCATATACTGTATTTCATTCATTCAACAATATTTTGTTGTATGTCAACTATGTGCCAGGCACTGTGCGGGCAATGGGACTACAACAGCAAACAAGACAGTCATGGTTCCTGCTGGTGATGGTTAATCTTCATGGTCAACTTGATTGGCTTGAGAGACGCCTCAGAGTTTAGGAAAGCACATTTCTGGGTGTGCCTGCATGGGTCATGGCGTGGGGACTATATCTGGTCCCTGGCCCCTTCTTTTCTGGTTCACTCTTGTTTCTCTGCTTCCTGACTGCTATGACTGGCAGCTTTCTTCTGCCAGGCCCTTCTACCATGATGTTTCTGTCTTGGACTTAGCTGACCATGGACCGAAACTCTTAAAACCATGATCCAAAGGAAGCTTTTTCTCCTTTAATTTGTGCATGTCAAGTGTTTTGTCCCAGCATTCAAAGGCTGATGAGTGCATTGCCCTAACCAAGCTAACATGTTAGCAGGAAACTGACAGTAAAGAAGAAGTAAGTATACATTCTAAAAGATGTGGAGAAGAAATTTGAGAGTGCCATGATAGATTGCAAGGGGGATGCTTACTTAGGGAAGGTGTTTAGGAAGTTTCTCTCCAAGGAGGAGACATCTGAGTGAAACACACAGGTTGAGAAGGTAGTCAGCTATGTGGGCGGGGACACTTGGCATCTGTTTCAGAGAAATAGAAGACATAATGTGTGTAAGTTTCTCAGCCATTATTGTGCCATGACGCCTCACTTCCCAGAGTCTCACAAGAGTAGGATGGGCAGTGAAAAAGTTTTGTATAGACATCCTGAAATTGAGCACATCCTTAAATTTTCAATTTCAGAAAATGGAAAGATATCTCTTGCTCATGGATAGGAAGAACCAACGTTGTGAAAATGGCCATACTCCCAAAACTGTTGTACAGATTTAATGCAATCCCGATCAAAATACCATTAGCATACCTCACAGATCTAGAGAAAACATTCCTAGAATTCATTTGGAAATAGAAGAGACCTAGAATAGCAAAGGCAATCCTGGGCCTTAAAGGCAAGGCAGGAGGCATTACAATCCCTGACTTGAAATTATACTACAAATCTACTGTGATAAAATCAGCATGGTACTGGCAAAAAAACAGACCTGAGGATCAGTGGAACAGATTAGAAATTGAAGACACAACTACAAACACACTCAGCCACCTTATCTTTGACAAGAGGGCCAAACATGTTCACTGGAAGAAAGTCTCTTTAATAAATGGTGCTGGAAAAATTTGCTTTGCACATGCTGAAGACTAAAACTAGACCCATACCTATCACCATGCACTAAACTAAAGTCGAAATGGATCAAAGATCTAAATATTAAAACAGAAACACAATCTACTAGAAGAGAAAGTAGGTAGAAAACTTGAAGACATTGGGGTAGACAGAGAGTTCATGAACAAAACGCAAATTGCATGGGAAGTACTTCAAAGAATCAACAACTGGGCTCTCATCTTATTATTATTATTTTTTTGTGGGTACCGGGGGTCAAACTCAGGACCTCGTGTGCCAGCAGGCACCCATGCCGCTGAGCAATATCACCGGCCCTTTTCTCATATGTGGGTTCCGGGAGTTGAACTCAGGACCTCACACTTGCCAGGCAGGCGCTTATACTGCTGAGCTATCTCACCAGCCCAAGGGATCTCATCTTATTAAAAAGTTTTTGCACATCAAAAGAAATCACCAACAGAGTGAAAAGAAAACCCACAGAGTGGGAAAAAATTTTTAGCCAACTGTCCCTGAGATGAAAGACTTCTATCTAGAACATATAAAGATTTGAAAAATATCAGACCCCCCAGATTCAAAGGCCCAATCCAGAAATGGGCATCTGAGATGAATATGCACTTCTCAGATGAAGAAATACAGATGGCAAATAAATATACGAAAAATGTTCAACATCACTGATCATTCGAGAAATGCAAATTAAAAGAACACTGAGAGGGCTGGGGATATAGCTCGGTGGCACAAAAAGACAAAAACCAAACAAAAAAACAACACCGAGATTCCATCTCACCCCAGAAAGAATGGTTGTCATCAAGAAATCAACCAATAACAAATGCTGGTGGGGCTGTGGCAAAAAAGGAACCCTTCTCCCCTGTTGGTGGGAGTGTAGATTGGTACAACCACTGTGGAAATCAGCATGGAGATTCCTCGAAACACTAGGATTGGAGGTCCCATTTGACCCAGCTATTCCCCTTCTGGATATTTTCCCAGAAGAATTAAAAACATCATACCACAGCGATATATGTGCACCCATGTTTATAGCAGCACAATTTATAATAGCTAAATCTTGGAAACAACCCAAATGCCCATCAACTGAGGAATGGATAAAAGAGATGTGGTATTTTTATACGATGGAGTACTACTCAGCTATAAAGAAGGATAAACATGAGGCTTTTATAGGTAAATAGATGCAACTTGAGACCATACTCATAAGTGAAATAAATCAGAATAGCTTGTGTAAACATCGTATTGTCTCCCAAGTGTAAGAAACTGAAAGAGTAAATAAGATCCAAAATATACAATAGATATTGTGAAAGAGGAAGAAACTGCTTGAAAGGAAAGAACAACTGGAATGGGGGAAAGGAGAAAAGAAGGAAGGGAAAAGAAAAAATATATATATACAAGAGAGCTAAGATAATTATACTACTAATTTCTACTAGTTCATTGAAAAGAATGGTTTGTGCTTATATTGTTTGGTCAATTTTTCATGCTTATATCTTGTAATCAGAGCAACTACTTTGAAGATAACACACAATATATTAACCATTGTTAATCCCCTACTAGCTTGTTTTAAAGTTCCTTTTTTTTTTTTTTTTTTTTTGGTACTGGGAATTGAACTATTGGACTCAGGGCCTTGCACTTGCCAGTAAGTCGCTGTGCCACTGAGCTACATCCCCGGCCCCTGTTTTGAAATTCTGTATCATTGTTTTTATTGTTTTTTTCTCTTTAAAAAAAAATTTTCTTTTTCAACTTCAGTTCCACTCTTGCCTTATCGAGTTCTGGCCCTATATGTGAACCTACACATTTTAGGTCCACATTACATTGTGGCTTATCAAGTTTAAGGCCCTTCAATAGAATAGAAGAATAGACATAGACACAAACACACATACATAGGGAAACAATAAGGGATTGATAAAATACTCACATAATTAATGGGAGTTTTATGATAAAAATCAAGCAAACTGGCTCCTATACTGAGGCACAGGATTCGTTGAGATAGAGGTGTGTAGTTATACACTGGATAGGGAGGGGAGGGAGAAGAGAGGGAGGGGGAGAAAGACAGAGACAGAGAGAGAGAGAGAGAGAGAGAGAGAGAGATCAACCAATGATCTTAGGATTTGTGAGTGTTATTTTAGAGGGCTGTTTAGGAAAATTTAATATCCACAAAGTCCTTTTCTATAACATAAATATTTGATTTAGTCAAATTTTTAGAAACTCAGAGATTTGAAGAGTATGTATTACTGCGTTTGGATTCACAATGTATCTTGGCTAGGGAAAACCAGGAATACTCCTTCGTTAGTGGGATCATGACCCTTACAGGTTCTGAGTCATTCCTGGGATGGCGCAGATATGAGCTGAGGTGAAACTATGTGGCTCGCAGACATTCAGGGGAGATGGTGCCAAGCTGCAGACCCAAGGCAAATTCCACACTTGGGGAAGAGATAATGCGTGTCCGCTCACTTCATGTTTTATCTTCCAAATATTCTTTTGGGATCAGCAGTTTTGCTTATCCTACCATTGTTCATTTCTCTCTCTCTTTCTCTTTTTGAGGGATTACTTTTCCCAGAGGAATGTGAGGTTCAAGGTCATTCATTTCTAATTCTCACATTTGTTGTTATTGGATTATTGATGTTTTTCTACTATGGATATCTATATATTTCTCTCTATAGGCCATTGCAGATATCACGGCAGCCTAATCAGGCCCTGAGCTCAGAGAGGATGAGCTTTTCCTCATCTGGAAAGCTCAGGGCAATATGGGTTTACTGAGTAACAACTTGAGCCAGGCAATGACTCTGGAGTGTTGGGGGTTTGCAGTTTAGTGAGTTTCTGGAAGAACTCACGGCCCAGTGTAATTAGCTATTTGGAAAACCATGTGCAGTGAATAGGTAATTAAGATACTAGTTGATAAGCATCAAAAAAAAGTACCTAGCGTGTGCTTCAGGTGGGCTCTTCAGGCTGCAAATATTGAATATTCGTTTGAAGCACTGTTTAGAATTTTGTTTCAGACAAGGAGATTTATTAGCTCATTAGCTTAATCTGTCATTCATCAAACATTTATTAAGCACCTATTCTATACGAGGACTATGCTAGGTAGTGGCAATACAAAATGAGTAAGAAAAGTCCCTGCCCTTTAAGAGCTCACAGTAGCTGTGAAACAAAGGGTTGTAATGTTGCTGAGTGCTGGGATAGTAGGCTGAGCATGCAGGCATGGTGGTGCATAAGGGAGAGCCGATTTCTTCAGGAAGGCTCAGAGAGATAGACTCAAATTTTAAAAGACAAGTGGCTACTTACCAGGACTTTATAAAAGATGGTGAAGGAGGAGAAAGAATGTTCCAAACTGAGCACGTGTGCAAGGAGGCTGGGAACCACCCAGCACAGTCGGAGGATCTGCAAGACATTCCTCCTGGCTGCAGCTTCAGGTGTGTGAAGTGGGCCAGGGAAAGAAAGCCAGGGCGGGTGGGCAGGGCACTTCCAGAGGACCACACATTGGCAGAAAGGCAACGTGCATTCACGGAACCACCAGTGATTTAGCCTCTGAGGCATGGGAAAGGGAAGCCACTTAGAGAGGCAGGGGAGAACCAGGACAAAAAGGCCTTGGATGTTGATCTAAAGCAAACAATTTTTTTCTATCAGTGAACAGGTATTAAAATTAATTGCCTTAAATCTTTTTTTTATTTGTTTGTTTGTTTGTTTGTTTTGAGACAGGGACTCACTATGTAGTGTAGGCTGGCCTTGAATTTGCTTATGTAGCCCAGGCTGGCCTTGAACTCATGGTGATCTTCCTGCCTCAGCCTCCTGAGTGCTGGGATTACAGGCATGTGCTACCATACCCCGCTTGTTTTAAATCTTTTATTCCTAAAAATTAGCATAAAATGTGTCCTTCTTGGTGTACAGTTCTATGAGTTTTGACAAAGCAATCTATAACAACCCCATAGAGACAACTTTGGGACAATTTTATCATCTCAGGAGTCCCTCAGGTCTCCCTTTGGTGTCAAATCTTGTCCTACCCCAGATAACCCTTGATATATTTTCTGTTCCTAGAAGTTTGCCTTTTCCAGAATATCATACAAATGGAATCATGAAACACATCATTTTTTGAGCCTGACTTCTTTCACTTGGTCTAATGCATTTAAGATTTATACATTTAGTGGGTTTACCAATAGTGTGTCCCCTTTTGTTACTGAGCGGTATCCTACGGCATATATGAGGGATGATAAACTGTGGTGAATGTTTAAATTAAAAATATTTGTTACTGTAAAACATTAATCCTCCTTTGTTACAGTGCCATTAATCCTCCTTAAAACACTACTTCTCACTTTGAACATACTTATCTCATCATTCTTGCCACTTTCTGAAGCAGTTCTGGAAGTCCTCTTTCATAAGTGTCTTTAGTTGCACTGCTGTGGCTGCCTTGATGTCCTGAATGTGTTCAAAATGTTTACCTTTCAAGGTTATTTTGACTTTGGGGAAGAGCCAGGAGTTGCACAGTGCAGTGGTTTAATAAGGTGCATGAGGACCTACTGTAATGATTTTATGAGCTTGCCTTTCTGTTGGGTGTACTTTGCAGCAACATTCACTGTGTTTTTGATCACATTTCATAATGACACTCACAAAAGGACTTCCAGAACTGCTTCAGAAAGTGGCAAGAATGATGGGATAAGTGTGTTTGACAAGAGGGGAAGTATTTTGAGGCAGGGATTAATGACAGTGTGTCTTTTGCTGTAAAAAAACATTTAAAAATTTAAACACCATATATACTAATCACACCTTGTATATGCCACAATTGGAGGACATTTGGGTCAGTACATTTTTGGTGCTTGGCTATTACGACCATCAGGTACAAGCTTTTGCATACACATAACTTCGTTTTCTCTTGGGTAAATATGAAAGAGTGGAGTTACTGGGCTCCATAGAGAATGTGTTTAATTTCGTAAGAACATGTCAAAATGTTTTCTAAAGCTCCTGAACCCTTTTCCAATCCTAGTGGCAACACATGAGAGTTTCAGTTGCTCTGCACACTTGTCAGCATTGGTACTGTCAGTTTTTCAAAAAAAATTTTAACTATCCTCATAGATATGCAATGCTATCTTGCTATGGTTCTATTCTGAATTTGCCAAATGTCTAGTGATGTTGAACAATTTTCCTGTGCTTTTTCCTTTTATTTATGTTATCCTTATACCTGCTTTGGTGACATGTATGTTCAAATCTGTTGCCCAGTTTACTTTATTAAGTTTGCTTTCTTAATGTTGAGTTTTGGATGCAATATATATATATTCTGGATGCAAGTCACTTATCTGTATTTTACAAATATTTTCTTCCAGCTTGTGGTTTGTTTTTTTATTCTCAATAGTATTTAGCAAAAGCATTTAATTTTGATGAGCCCAGTTTACCAGTTTTTTTTTTTTTATGTGAGCAGTCTTTGGTATAATTTCTAAGAATTCTTCACCTAAGCAAGGCTGCAAAGATTTTCTCCAAAGTTTTCTGTTAGAATTTTTAATAGTTTAGGTTTTGCATTTGATATGTGACCCATTGTGTGTTAATTTTTTTGGATAAGGTGAGATGTGTATTTCTTTTTATTTAAGGTTGTGTTTTAGAAAGCTTGCTCTACCAACAATGTGGAGAATGGATTGGAGGGACAAGAAAAAGACTTGTGGGAATGTTTCACAATTATTTTATCATTTATTGTTCTAGGATGTTGTGCATAAGTTGGTTCATGGAAAAAACATTCCCAACACAGTGATTGGGGTGTAGATGTGTCAATTATATCAATTTAGCCAATCTGAATGTTAAAGTACTTAAAAAATACATACCAGTCAGTCTCTTGGATATTTGACTTCTCTCTTGGCCATATAGAAATGGCTTACACCCTTCTTCTGACCTGATACATACCCTTTTCTTTATCTCTTGTGGGATACAAGGAAGTTCAAAAGAAGAATATTTCTTCCTTCACCTTCTATGATTTTATGTCTAAGTGAGGTTATTAGTATTGTGCATTGCTAATACTCTGGGCGGTGTCATGATAGTGAGGGAAGATAGTTTTGCTTTGACTAATGGCTGAGATAAAATCTTGCCTTAAGAAAATCCGGGTGTTGGCTTACGAAAGTTCAAATCCTAGAGAGTAGCTATCATTTTTTCTGTAGACAGCAAAGATAATACATAAAGTAGAGGTACTTACACACATTTTAAAGTCCACTTTCAGTGGATAAAGTCTATGCTTTTAAATTTTATTTAAGTTAATTTAAAAACTATTAAATGAGAGATAAAGCTAGAGGACGGAAGTATATGTAGGCTGTGGAATCCAACCAAGTTCAAATCCCATTCTCACTAAATGGGTGACATTAAGAAAGGTCCCTAAAGGCTATGGTGGTTTTTTCCTGCCCTGCAAGGTGTGAATGGTAATCATAAGACGCATACATGGAGTTCTCGTGGAAATTAATAGAAATAATGACTTAAAATGTTTCACTGAGACTGACATATCATATGTGAGAAATAAATACCAGCTATTATAAATATTAATAAACCTACTTGAAGGCAGTGTACTATGTATCGCATAAGGGTATAACAATAGTATAATTCATGGCTTCTTGTCGCAGGGACTTTGCAATTTGCAGCCTATTGAGGGACACAGATAGGCAGAGAGTTGCTAGTTAAAACTCCACTAGAGTGACATAGTGTTGTATGATACTTATGTGATAAGATGAGGCTAGAATGATTGTCAGCCTCTAGGTAGATTAGAGGAGGCTTCAGCCAAAGAGGACATTTGATCTGGACCTTGGAGGATGGAGAGGGTTGCACACGTGGAGAAGCAGAAGAGAGTGACTCAGACACGGGTCAAGGAAGGGCTCCGAGAAGGGCTCTCTTGTGCTGAGGAGGACGAGGTGTAGGGGACGGTAGGGGAAGAAGCGATGCAAAAAGCAACAAAGAGCAGTTTGTAAAAGGCCAAGGGGAGAGGCTGGACTCGGTTCTGCTTATTCACATCATTTTATGACTTTTTCATATATGTGCTTTAAAATGGCCAGCCTAGAAGAGAACTCATGCAAAATTTTATTTCCCTTCCTTTGGCAAAAAAATCACCCTTGTAAATCATTAATGGCCCATTTTAAAAGGGGGATTACAGTCCTGGGAATCACTATTTTTCTACTCAGCAGAGAAATAAAAAGAAGCATATTGAATTATGTGAAATATGAATTGGCTCTGTGCTCCAGTACCTATCTGGGGCAGATTGATAAATGCTGAAATGATATAAACGACCATTGTTCGGCTCCTTTAACATCAAAGAGCTTTTGATGGCAAAGCAAAGATTTGGAAAGAAAAAGTTTTGGGGAAAAAGAGTAGTGGTTTATAGATCTAGACATTCTTCTTCATCTCTTCCATGTTGATCTTTGTCTAATGAGTACTTGAAGATTTTTAGTTTTCTGCCTACTCTGTCAGTTCTTGGAATGTTTGAAGAATCAAGAATTTACTCCTTCATTTATTAGTCCCTAAGTACATTTGAAAGGCAGCAGTGAGATCTTAACTCACTTGATCACTCTCCATTGTACAGTATTATTGAGGTAGAACTAATATTCAGAGAATTAATTACTAAAAAAGTTTAATTAGTTCTAAAAATGACACAAAATTATTTTCCTCAAACATTTAATCTAATGTCTCCTAGGATAATATAGGGTGCAGCATTGGGAAAAGATGATAAGAAATTGTTCATATTCCAGATTAGGCACACAATGCATGAATTAACATTCTGTAATTGAAGGAAAAAAAAAATCTGTCCCAAGAATTGAATAGGGAAAACAACTCTTGTTCAATGCCAAGAATATTTAGCTCTCTTAGAGAAGTTTACCTATATCACAACTGGGAATTTTTAAAATTTTCTCTGCCATCTGTAAGTTATTATTGAAAAGGAAAATAGAAATAAAAACTTCTAACCCTCTCAAGCCTTGTAAGGCAAAGTGTGGAAACACCTATAGTTTTTACAGTTTTATTTTTGCAGTGCTATGACCTTTCATGCCAGGGGTCCACACTGACCTACACCCCAACTCCTGCACCCAAAATTTTTTCTTTAGCACTGACTGAGTCTCTGCCCTATTTTACAGTAAGCATTGGATTTCAAAATTTTCTTCTGTGGCATTTCTTCAGGGTTACATCCTAAAAAGATTTTCTTGTTTTATGAAAACTAACCTAATTATTGTCCCATTTCCTTAGGGCTCTGATGAATGACTGGAATTTCCATTAAAATGATTTTTGAAATTATTCTGTTAATTTTTGAATAACTTGGTTATTCATTTGATTTTTATTGATTGAATGTATGCAATTTATTAGGACTTGGTGGATAAACTTATTGTCATTTACTTGAAAGAAAGTGAAAACAATACAGGCTTTAATACAAGTTCTAATATAGGCTTTAAAGAACAAAATTCTGAGTTCAAATTCTGAGTGTATCTTTAGGTTCCCAAGTGTCTCTGTTAAACTCATATATAACTTCTCTGAATTTTGGATTTTTCATCTGTAAAATGGTGTCAGAAAAATAAAGTCATGGGGTTACTGTGTTTTTTTGGGTTTTTTTTTGTGGCTTATGCCGCTGAGCCATCTCACCAGCCCATGGGGTTACTATGAACACCACTGTCATGGTTAATCTTGATCGTCAACTTGATTGGCTTGAGACATAGCCAGGAATGAGTAAAGCTCACTTCTGGGTGTGTCTGTGTGGGTCAGGGGTATGACCTTAGGGACTGTATCTGGCCTCTGGTCTCTTCCTTTGCTCACTGCTTCCTGGATGCCATGAGTTGAACAGTTTCCCTCCACCATACCCTTCCACCATGATATTTCTGCTTTGCAGATGGGTGTCCATGGACTGAAACCTCTGAAACTATGAGCCAGAATAAGCCTCTCCTCCTTTAAGTTGCGGGTGTCAGGTATTTTGTCCCAGCAACTGAAAGCTGACAAGTACAACCATGAGGGGGATTTGCAAACTGTAAAATGCTATTTATATGACATTTTATTTTATTTGTTAATGAGTAACTCCTGCTAAGGGAACACTTCATCACCACAGAATATCCGTTTTGTGGTATAAGTTTCAGGTAGGTAGGTGCACACTGGGTACAGGATATTCTTTGGAATATGTGACAAATTGTGTGTTCTAAGATAGCAGCAGTGAAATCTCCATTCCCATATGCTTTTGCAATGTGACATGGACAGTTGTCCCATTGCATCTTCCCTTTGCACCTTGGTGACTGTTTTTCTGTCTTGCTGTCTTGGGACACTCACATGGGGTACTCCGGCCACATGGAGGGGCCCTGTGCAGATGTCTTGGCTGATGGCAGAGCTGAGCTCCCAGCTCCTGGGCAGCATCAGCCAGTAGGGAGTAAAGATGCCTCCCTAAAATTCCATCACCCAGTTTTCAGGTGTGCCCAGCTCAGACCCCAAATGGCATGGAGTAGAGATCCACCATCTGTGATGGGCCCTCTCAGTCTAACCCACCAGAATCTCTGAGCAGAGTGAAATAATTGTTTCATGCCATCAAGTTTTGGGGTGATTGAGTACACAGCCATAGTTTACCAGAACAACATGGGATGATTCGTCTACTCCATTTCTGTTTTTTGTAAGAAAGAGTGTGAAGGACATTTTCCCAGAGTTCTAACCCTTCCCCACATTGCTCCAGCCTTATAAAAACTTCAGTACCCCTACTTAACTGGCCTGGTCTAAGTCCTGTTTATAGAATAGACCATTCCTGACCAAAAGGCCCTTAGATCCAGAAGAATAGTGAAGCTTACATAAATATGAAACGAACCAGTGACCATGGGCTAAGATAGATGAGCCGATCCCAGAACAGTTCGTTTCCAGCTTCCTCATTCTCTGCTACCCAGGCTACTCCATGTAAACTCCTTACTCTCCTTCGGAGCCAGCAGCCCCTCTCAGATCTCTGTAGCGAATAAACCCTGTCCTTGCTGCAAGTCTTTCTCTCTGTCCTCTTTATTTTTTACATTTTTAACATTTTAAGAAGTCTGCAAAGGAAATCGAGACAGTATTATTTCTATTATCTCAACACCATTGCAGCGTGATAGTGAGTTATTGCTCACTGGAGCAGAACAGAGATTTAAAAGTATTGAAAGTTCATAATTTTTCTCAAGTAGGATCAAATATAATGAGGCTAAGTGTCATTATCCCCCCACTTCACCCCAACAACTCCTCAGCTTTTGAGTAGAGAAGCCGGCTGGATTCCTGTTTGTTTCCACTTCTCCAAGGAATGGGAAATGAGATTCTTCACTCTTTGAATGTTTTCAGAGTGAAATTCCCCACGGGAGCTATTTTTGCTGTTCTCCTGTCTGGCATCCAGTCTTTCAAAGTTAGTGGTAGGCAAAAGGTAGATGATCAGTGGATAATTTGGGAAGAGACCACAGGAAGTACTTTCTCCTCTCTGCTCTATGTGATACTTTGGGCTGCTGGCTTTTCTGGAACCCAGGTATTTCAGCCCTATTCATCTCCCCATCTGCTCAAGAAGACTGTCAGCTCTCTTGTGCATGCGTGAGCGTGTGCTCTCTTGTCAACCTCTGGGCCTTTGCTCAAACAATTTATTCTACCCAGGATGGAGCCCCTTGACCCCTAGCCTTCAAAGTCCAGTGGAAACTCTATCTTTTCCCATGAGAGTTTCCTGAGTTAGAAGCAGCACTTATGACTCCTTAGCACTTTGTTGGCACTTCCTTGAGAATTCTTAACACCGCCAATTTATGTTTCCCTGATTGTGAGATACGTTTTTGGCAGAGTTGCCATCTTGTTCTCCTCCGTGACCCCTGCTGCAGTTCCTCAGGAAATGCCTGTTAAATTCCATGAGGCAGCTCAAAGTAGTGCCAAAATTGTGCAATTAGAGTCAAGATGTTTGGTTCCTGGTCTCAGGTCTAAGCCAGGTCAGTCAGTAGCAGGTTCTGGAAATTGCTTTGTGATTCTAGAAAATTCTTTACATTTTTGGGCCTCAGTTTGCTCCTCTGTAAAAAGAGAAGTTTAGAGCAGTCATTGGTTCTCAGGGAGAACCAAGGGTCTGATGCTTTCTTGGTTGTACATCCTTGGCTGAATCCGCGGTTTATTAGATGCCTTCCTGTTCCAGTAATTCATGTGGGCTGGTGGGTATTGCTGTGGCCTGCATATTTAGATGGAAGGAAATGAGCACGTTGGAATTACAAGTTAGCACTTCAGAGCCATAGCAAAAAAGAGACTTGAGGCAGCTCTCTGAATAATAGTCATTCACATTTATTAAACTAGGGGCTGTGTTGAGAGCTTGGAATGCATTATTTCATTTCCCCCTCACAATGTCCTATGAGGCAGGTATTATTGTTATCTCCATTCTATGTGTTAAAAAAGCCCTGAGGTTTAGAGAGATTAAATAATGCCCTGTGTTACTAAGCCCGGAGTCTGAGATCAACCCCAGGCTCTCTCACATTAGAACCTGTGTTCCTAGCCACTCCCTGGCTTTCTTCTCTTAGGTTTTTGCTTTTGTTCTGGGGAGCTGATAATATCATAATTAAGAGTCCTGACTTTACTAATCTTTGCAGTTTTATGTTCTATGTAATATTGTGTTTTGGGTCCCTAGCAAGCAATGTGTACACTCCTAAGTGCAATACTATAGTTTTTATGTAGACGGGGCATTGAGACATGGTTTGGCCACTCAATTTTCGAAAATCACAGCATAGTATGTCAGATTCATGAGAAGGTGGCATCATCCAATTCTTTCACATGACCTAGAGCAGATTCTGTCACATGAAAGGAATTTACTTTCTGAAGGAAATACCTGGGATTAAAGGATCTGGCCTTACAAGATCACCAAAGACTAGGAAATACAAGTCTAGAAACTCATTGGCTTCACTAGTGGTGAGGGAAATGCTGTTCCTTGATTACACAGATGGGACACTGATAACCCACTTCCACTTGCAAAATATTTCACCCCACAGAAGAATTAAGCAATTAGTATTTATTGCACCCAGATATTACTCATTATTTTATGTAAACAACTGCCAGATCTTCTCACCCCCAATTTCCTGATCGCTGCAGAGTTTCTGGTTGCATCTGCACTGCCTTTGCTGGGTTAAATGACTCTTGGGTCCTGTGACCATGACTGCTGGACTGCATTTCCCCTCAGGCTCTTCTGGAGCCCAAATTCCTGGTCTTTCTTGGCAAAGCTCCTCTGTCCTATGCATAATTTGACTTAGGGTCAATCCTGCTCTTACCCTTTATTACTCTATCTCCCCATTGTTGTCCAGTCTGGTTACTTTTGCCTTCATGACATGACTAAAATCTCTTTCATTCAATAATGCTACATCCCATCCTTTCCTACAGAATTATCGTTTCCTTTCCCTCTATCTCCCAGTGTTCATTCTTCTGCTTTGATCTTTATTAAAAATCTGATCAGCAAAAAAATCCTGTTATAAGTGATGTTCTTCCTCCCAAGAAGGTGTAAATGGGTCAGGTGTGACCAGCACTTGTGTTTGGGGCCACAGGAGAGGAAAGCAAGGAGAGACAAGGCTAGGATGTCTGTAGAGCGGAGGAGAAATGGGCAGCAGGCCAAAGGTCAACGCTTGGGCCTCCAACAGGACTGTTTGCTTCTGGGAGCACATCATGTTGGGGACAGGACTCTGCAGACCTGACCATGAGGGGCTCAGAAACATGGGCAAGCAAGTCCCTAACCTCTAGGGCTTCAGTCTCTGTGCCAGTGGCGTACATGGTGACCAATCTCCCTTCTTTATGTTATTGGAGGTGACAAGATGCCTTACTAAAAACAGTGTATTTCCCAGCCACGTATTTCCTGTGAAGTCTGGAGCCTCTGTCTGGAGGAGAGCTGGGTGAAGTTTTCGCCGGGACTTATGGGAAGGCTGCTTAAGAGTGGGAGGTTGCTGAGTGAGGAAGAACTCCCCTGTTGCCTTTTCTCCCTTCTTTTTCCCTACAGCTGGTGCAGGTGTTGGAATTTCTTTTCTTTTCTTTTTTTTTGTGGGTACCGGGGGTTGACCTCAGGACCTCGCGCTTTCCAGGCAGGCGCTTATGCCACTGAGCCATCTCACCGGCTCCCCAGATGTTGGAATTTCAACAGCCATTTGCACTGTGAGGTGCTTGGGAATGGAAGTACATCATCTTTGTTTACAATGCACCTAGTGTATTAGTGCCTAATCCAGTGCATTCGTTTTCTATCGTTGAGTGACAAATTACCACATATCTAGGGGCTTAAAGCAACACAAAGTTACCATCTTAGTTTCTGTTGGTATGTAGCTGGGGTGCATGTGAGCTGAGTTCTCTGCTCAAAGTCTCCCAAGGTAGAAACTTAGGCATTAGCTGGGCTGCGTTCACAGGGGGAGCTTGGTCTCCTGTTCCAGGCACCCTCGGATTTTGGCAGAACAGAGTTTCTGGATGTGGAGGAATGAGGCTCCATTTCCATGCTGTCTGTTGGTTGGGGATCACATTCAGATCCCACAGCCTGCCCTTATGTCCTGGCTGCAGGGCTCTCTGTCACGCACAATAGCTTTCTTCCTAAAGGCTGCGTGTGAAGGCTGGAGACCTTCTCTGAGGCTTGCCAGCCACCATGGACTCTGTTGCTTTAGGGTGAGCCCGTGCCCTGTTGAGGGCTTACCTGATTATCAGGAGTACCCAGGATAAGCTCCCTTTCAGTTATGTTAAAGTCAACTGATTTGGGACTTTCATTACATCTGCAAAGTCTCTTCACTTTGTTTTTGTAATGCAACCTAACCACAGAGTGAGATCCATCTTATTCATAGGGGAGAGGGTTATTCTAGGTGTGTATGCCAGGGGAGGACTTGTAGGGGCATTTTAGTGTTCTGGTTACTGCTCCCAAGAAGGTGGAGCAGAGAGAGGGAGAGGGGGAGAGGAAGGGAGAGGGAGAGAGTCGGTTAATGACTGCAGCTTCCCACCACTTGCAGGCGACTCACTTCTGAGCTGCTTTTAGATGAGAAACACATTCTTGGATTATTGAAGCCACTGTGCTCAGGTCTCTCTTACTAGCAGTTGAAACAGTTCCTATTTAACTCAGTGAGGGAGTTGGATAAGTATTTATAAGTGTTAGGCTTCCCCAGATTCTGGGGACATTCTTTGGGATCCATCCAATGGAGGATAACCTGTCTTGGAATTCAGAACTCTGCCTGCTGTTCATAGCACTGCTCATTCCAGCCTGAGCTCTTTTACCTCTCATAATCTTCTAGGAGTAGTTTTGGTTGAGTGCTAAAATAGTATTGGGGAGATTAACACTGGTAAGAGAGTTCCTGCCCTCACAGGGCTCACAGCTTTGTGAGAGAGGTGGACACATAAGTTGTAGCGTATGGGATGAGTTGGGAAAAAGGAATGTATGGATTGGTTTGAAAACTCCTAACCTAGAACTAATGGGTTGGAAAAGTCTTTCTAGAGGTCATAGCAAATAGATAACAACCAGGTAAACAGAAATTAATAGTCACAACTACCACCATGTGTAAAGTATTTCTATGGTCAGGAATGGTTCTCAGTATGTTGTACATAACCCTTAACTAATTCGCTAGTAACATTACTAGTAAGGGGTGGTACTTGACTCCAAATCTGTGCGGTTTCACTCCGGAACCTGATCTCCTAACTGTTGAGCACAAGCCGAAGTGGGTTGGAAGCTATGTGCAGATGTGACAGAACTTGTGCCTTTGGGGGAACTTCAGGTAGTTCACCAGGGCCTTGGCAAAGCACCAAAAGATGTACTTGGGAAGAGAGGAAAGGATTCAAGGGCATGGAGAGGTAAGACTACACAGCTTTGATGTTCCACCAAGAAGCTTGTGAATTGTTTATACTAAGGGAAGCCAGTTGAAGATCTTGCCAGGGTTGCTTTTTATAAAAATCACCATGGCACAGATGGTTAATGTGTTGGAAGGGACACTCTTGGACACAGGGAGTAGGAAAATGTAGGGAAATGCTGGAAATTGGGTCTAGGGAAATGTCAGTAGGACTGAATACAAGGGCATGAGTATGTGATATATTAAAAAGTTAGGATAGATTTAGTGTGGTTTATCAAAAAGAAGGGTGCAAGAATGAGTGGTAGTGTTTGGTTTAATCCAGTAGAAGAAAATGGGTGGTACAGGAACAAGTTTGGAGGAAAGGTGAAGAGATTTTAATATCTGGAGTGTAAGGTGCTTTTGTTGTGTGCAAGTTGGCAGTGAATACAGTTATGAGTCCTAATGAGACATCTGGGACAGAGATATAAGCTTGGGAGTTGCCAGGATGTGGTCTGTAATTGAAGTCATAGAAATGGGCAAGATTGGTGAACAAAAGTATGTGGAATGGGAGGCCACAAGGACAAGGACAGAAGTGTGGGGAGCACCCATACTGGAGCTGTGAGCAGAAGGTGTGCAGAGGACAGATGGAGACTGTGGGGAACAGAGTTAGAGAAACAGTAATAGATGGTTTCATGCAGTATGGAGAGTCAAATGGATGCAAAATGACAGGTAAGTGAAGGATTGAAATACATTGGCCATAGTCAAAAGGTTAAGTCTTCTGTGTTAAAACAATAAGGTTTTCTTATTTTTTTAAGGTTTCCTTATTAAAAGATGTTCTTGATACAAAACTGAACTAAGAAACAAAGGTGAGATTCATATAGCTATGAGATTCATTATTGCTAATCTCATGGTGTGCTAAATATATTCATGCTATCTGGGTGTACAGGTCTTCTAAGATGTAAAACTGGGATTGTTTATGGTGATAACCCTTTTCTAGACTCAGATATCTGCCTTTTTCTTGTGCTCCAGCTACTTGTGATAAGAAGTATATGTCAACCCAGCATGAGACCACCAGTCAGATGATAGTTTTTTTTTTTTTAAAGCTTATGTGGTGTTATATATGTGTCACTACACTTAGAGATGCTAAGGCACTGAGCAGTCCAGTCCACAGTGACATCCAATTAAAGGATAACAAATTATGTGAGAACTTCTTCATGTACTAGATAGAGTTGATTGACTAAAATGGCTAGTTTATATTAAGGTAGACATTTAAATGTGTTTCAAAGATAATATGATTATTCTGCTTACTGACTATGTGTGGCTCTTGATCTCAAGTTTTCTCTGTAAAACTTTTATAATTGTTGTCTGTTAACATTCTGCAGGCATTCAACTGCTAAAACAACCATGTTTTATAAGAAATAACAGTCCTCTGACTATACTTTATATTTCAAAGTGCTTGCTATCCAGATGAAATTATAATAGTTGAACTCAACTGCCCCCACTGCAATACTAATGTCAGGGTATTCAACAAGTAAAGTTTAGAGACTGGAACTAGAAAAGTAACTGTGCTAAGAGGAAAGCCAATATTTTGACCTTGGCACTCCAAGGTCAACAAGGACCCAGGACATGAGAGAACCTTTTCTACAAAAATCCTTCAATTTTGGTGAGTCACCCAACCTCCTGAGCAGGGAGATTGCTGGCCCTCGGAGGGCAAGAAACAACACGTGTATAGTGTGCCAAAGAAGGGTCACCAAGAGGGAAAAGTCTCCCATGCTTTCACGGAAAGCAACATGGTCAAACAGGGCCATGACCCATCTTGATGGCTGACACTGACAGAGGAGCTGAGGCTCTATACATGGTGCCAAGTTAATGCCTAAGGAGACTTAACTGACCTCGATAGACAGGAAGAGGTTGATTTTAATTAACACAGGTCTCACTTTAACTTAAAAACCCAGCAGAAAAGTATAATCAAAACATGTATAAAACAATGCCATAGTAATAAGCTAGATATAAAAAGTAGCTTAAAAACCCAGCAGAAAAGTATAATCAAAACATGTATAAAACAATGCCATAGTAATAAGCTAGATATAAAAAGGGACTCTAATTGCTGACCCCTTCTGGCAGTTTCCAGCTACACCAGTAGCTGACCACTATTATGGGTCATTAAAAAACAAAACAAAACAAAACAAAACAAAAACTACAGTAGAATCTATAATAGCTCAACAAGAATCTTTTTTTTAAAGCAAAAATCTTTAAATTCTTTAACTAAAATTGTCCTTCAAAACTGCCAAATGCTCCATCTTCTTACAGCTGAAACTGGGGAGACTTATGACAAAATATCAAACTCCATCAGTAGAAGGGTCTAAGAGCCAGTGGTTTACAATTGCTTTTCCAGTCCCTTAAGAACAGTTTCTAGACTTGGCTCTTTCCCCAACCTACCTTTCCATTCTAGCACTCATGCTTTGATTATACATGCTCTAATTTATTGGAAAATTTGTTTATTCTTGCCTAGAGGCTGCAAAACTCCAAGTGATCATACAGATGGAACCAACGACAAATGTGCTAGACTCCTTTTTCCAGGATCCATCAGATTGACCCTGTAAAGAGAGTTCATAACTGCTAAACCACAACATGACTTCTATCTGGGGCCCATTAGATTAGCTCTCTGGAGAAGGCCCCTGACTGTGGTCTCCCCTGCATCGACCCTTTCTCAGCTTGAAGCAGCTGGATGGAAACATCCATTCAAGCAGTTGGGGCCCCTTCACTCCCAACCACAGTTAGGGATAGCTCTTCAGAGGGGGGAATACTGTACACAGCTAAATTAGTTATAAATAATACAGGCAGTTAGACAGGGGTTGGCCCTCAGCACATAAGACAATTGTGGCTGGAGGCACATTCACTGAAGGCCAGGCTTCAAGAAAAAGAGGAGTGACTACACCCACATACTTCCCCTAGAGATGAACAGCAGTGATTGATATTCTAAATAGGCATCAATCACCTTCCAAAACCTCCCTAGCTCATTCCTTCTCAGAAAATCCTTGTTCGGTCCATGTGCACTTGCTATGTGACTTGCTTTCCCATTTGATCCCCATTTAATCAATATTACCTAGGCAACTACACTTGTTGTAATCTTATTGGTTCACCATAATTTTGTCCTACCTCATATCCACCTTGTGATTTCCCATTGGGTCAATATTACTTAAGTGACTATACTTGTAATCTATTAGTTGACTATAGTTTTGTCCCACCTTGAACCGCCTCACCCTTGAAAAGCAGGGTCAGTGGGTCACTCATTTGGGACTCTCTTCTGTCCCTTTTATTTTTATTTTTTATTTATTTTTTTTTTTTTGTGGGTACCGGGGGGTCGACCTCAGGACCTCGCGCGCCAACAGGCGCCCGTGCCGCTGAGCGATATCACCGGCCCCTTTTTCGTATGTGGGATCCGGGAGTCGAACTCGGGCCCTCGCGCTTGCCAGGCAGGCGCTTATGCCGCTGAGCCATCTCACCGGCCCCAACCTTCTGTCCCTTTTAGACTTAAGTTTTCTTTCTTTCAATAAATTCTTCCTACCCTTAAAAAAAAAAAAAGAGAAGGATTGAAAAGCATCCACTGGATTTGGCCACAAAAAGACGAAAGCAATCTCAGTGGCTGCTCTGGGTGGAAGCCAGGTTGCAGAGGCTGAAAAATAAATAGGATGTGAAGTAAACTAGAACTTTGGTTATATCAGAAGGAGAAGAACACAGGATAGCTGGAGAGGGTATGGGATTTAAGGAGTTTTTCTTCTTTCTTTCTTCCTGGAAGATGGGGATGTTTGAGCATGTTTTTGGTCTCAGGGAAAAGAGCCACTACAAAGGGAGGTATTAAGATAAAAAGAAGGAAGGATGGCAATGGAGGTTTCCTGGGGAAGTTGAGTAAAAATGTTCAGAATCTGGGTGAGAGGAACCTCTTCCTAGACTCCCTAGGCAGGGATTGGCCAGGCTCAGGTGGCTTCCCTTCTCCACCAAGGCTTCCTTTCTTCTGCTTTTGTCATTCTATCGATTTATCTGCATGCATTATCCAACAAATGCTGATTGAGTACCTACCATGTGCAGCCACTCTTTGATGTGCTGCAGACACATTAGTGTTCAAAACAGACAAAAATCCTGGCTCTTTCTCAAGGAATTTTCTTATTCTGGTAGGAGAATGCAGATAATAAAAGAGCAAATTATGTAGCATATTAGGTGATAAAGGCTAAGAGGAAAAATAAGATGGAAGAAGGAAAAAAATGGAGGAAGGAAAAAGAGGGATCTTAGAGGACTCATGAAGGACTTCCCTGGTGGTTTTGGGTTTTTTTTTTTTTTTTTTTTTTGGTCTTTTTTGAGACAGGGTTTCACTATGCAGTTTAGGCTGGACTTGAACTCACAGCGATCCTTCTGCCTCAGTCTCTGAGTGCTGGGATTACAAGCATGCGGCACCAAGACACGAGGATGAGGGAGCCCTGCAGCTGTTTGGAAGAAGAATGCTGCAGGCGTGGCAGCAGCACCCCCAGTGGCCCCAAGGCAGGAGTAGGCCTGAGTCTCGGAGTAACTGATCGAGTACTGGGTAATGAGGTTGCTCCATGCCAGATCATTTAGGGCCTTGATTGGTCACGTGAGAGTGTGGGCTTTTCTTCCAAGTGAGACAAGAGGTGAGAATTGAAAGGAAGAGTAGAGCAGAGGAGAGACATAGTCATTCTTATGTTTTCAAAGGATCACTGGCTGCTGTTTTGTAAACAGACTGTGGGAGGAGGAGGTTGGGAGCAAGTATGGAAGCAGAGAGACCAGTTAGGAGGCTACTGTGATAACACAGGTGATGGGTAATAATGGCTTAGGAGAGTTGCTTCAGGAAGATCGTGAGCAGTGGCCAGACAGCATCTATCTTGAAGTTTGAGCCAGATGGGTTTATAGAGAGATTACCAGGAAGATCCAATATGTTTGTCCTGAATAAACAGAAAATCTTTTATCTGCTGTCTGTGGAAGAGGATCTGGTTTATAGTTCTTTGTGTTTCCTACTTCCAAGTACAGTGTTGAGTGAATTTCATGTTTTGATTACAAATTATTTAAACTTATTTAAAAGATTTATAGGTCTCCAAACACAAGCCCTGTGGGATAATTAAAGCAGTTAATTTGTTGTTTCGAATATACCTTTTCCCCAACTTCAACGCTGAATCTACCAAGGTGTCCTCTGCTTTTTGACAGCAAGAGGGACCCTCTGGTGGGGCTCAGGGAACAGGTAGGACATGCTTAGGGGTTCATGTGGAGGAAATAGGGGGAGCTTGGAAACATAGGATGGCTGAAGGTTGGGGTGAGAATCTGACAGGCAAGTACAGAGTCTTGAATTATGGATTTTCCTCCCAATACCATTGGCATCCTGACTGTTTATTCTGACTGTGTGTGCCTCTGTACCACATGCAAACAAGGGTTTCATGGGATCTTAAGAATTGCAAGAGGAAGGAAGATGTTTGAAAGTATGCCTTCATGTTTTCTTTTCTTTAAAAATGCATCATTTATTGTTTTTCATAGCTAAAGAAATAGTGCTGCATCAGGCATCTGTGTGTCTGCACTCAGACCCACATGCACCCTTCCCCTGGGCTGCTATGCCCAGCCGGTGGCTTTCCTTCCAAGCACACTCCCCAGGGTCCCTTGCCAAGCAGCTTCAGGCTCAGCTCCTGTGGGTGCTGCAGAAGATCAGAGAGTGTGAGGGGCAGTGCTAGAGAGTCACTGTTTTTTCCCCTCTTTGCTTCAAGTGCTGTTCTCAAAGTGGCTGAGTCGCCTCAGCTGACAGCCACAGCCTCCACTGAGGGCTCCGGCTACCACCTCTGCTCATATTCCTCCATTTCTTGATGCCACCAATTGCTAGACTGTGTCACTGTTCCCTTTGTTGAAAGACAAAATTACAACAAATTTAATCTTATACATCTTACTTGGTTTTATTTGTGACTCTAGAGCCTAGTAGTCATCTGGACTGAGAATGGTTCAGAATCCTCCCTGCCACCCACAGGTGTCAGTTATTTTTATAGCCAGAGAAGTGCCATACAGAAAAAAGAAATGAGGTACAGAGGTAGCCCGGTTGGTTACAGCACATGGCTATCTTATTTGAACATGGTTTGATGGCTTGTGATTGGCTGAGATTCAGCTACTTGTTACAAGAGTGGGTTACTGTCTGTTTAATATCAAATTAGGTTACAGTTCACTATATACAGAGAAACCTTGGAGTGAAACTTAAAACCAGAGGGATCTTTAGGCCAAACTTGGCACTTGTTACCTTCCATCTCCTACAACACCTCCATAGGTAGCCCCCTATATTAAATTCCTAACGTTGAACTACTGTTCTTTTGGTTGGAAGTTGACTGAGATGTGTATTTATTGTAGAAATTTGGCAGAAGGTGAACTTTGTAGAAAATACAAAGAATGTAAAGATAAGCATAGTTCATATTTTGGTGTGTTTCAACTCGTTTGCATATACCACATTTCTTTTAAAACTTCGAAGCCATACTATATTTTTGCCTTGTAAACTTTTCTTTTACCCCACTTAATATATTTTTAAAAAATTCTAAACCATTAGGTATCCTTATTTACCGTAGTTTTTAAAGACAGTTATTTGTATGACATCAAATGGATATACTGGAATTTATTTATTTATTTATTTATTTATTTATTTATTTATAGTACTGGGAATTAAACCCAGCCTTTTGCATTGAGCTATATTACCAGCCCTTTTTAAAATTTGAGATAGGCTCTCACTAAGCTGCTAAATTGTCAAGGCTGGGCTTGAACTTGTGATCCTCCTGCCTCAGTCTCTCACAGTGCTAGGATGATAGGTATGTACCACCATACCTAGTGATGTATTAGAATTTATTTAACTAGACTCCCACCGTTGGCTATTTAGGTTGTTTCCAATTTTTTCCATTCTATTGCCACACGTAAATTTGGACCTATATTTCTGATCGTTTCCTTAGGATAAGTTGAAAATATAACTTGTACTCTAGCGGGGTTTGTCTGGTTTGTCCATTGAGTCGTGGGTGCCCAGCGCAGTGCTTGCTGGGAGTGGGCACTCTTGTTGAGAGGCGAAGTAGGATGGCTGCGTTAAGGATGATGCAGTCTAGAGACCTCCTACACATGGACACGCCCCCTTCCGAGGCCCCAAGCTGATTCATCACAGGGAAAACAGCCAGCAGGCTCAGAACTGGCTGGCTGCCCAGTGCATTGCGCAGGACGCAGCCCCAGGCTAGCACACTCAGCCGGTGGGATCTGCCCTGTAGCAACCGACAGCAGCTGGATGGAGGGTGAGGTCCCAGCCCCCAGCGCCCGCTTCCCCAGGACACCCGCCTGCTGCTCTGCTGGTCCCTTGGCACTGTGCCCCGTGGGAATCCAGTTCAGGCCCCACTCCAGCTGGACAGAGGCTGCAGGGCTGGGTCCTTCTGCTCCCACATCTTCAGGCCTTGTTAACCCTGAACCCTTGAAAACTTGAGATTTTCTTAGTTTGAGGTTTTCAACAAAACTTCTAACTCTTCTCTCTTGAGAGTTAAACCTTTCTTACAGAACAGGACTATTGAGTAGATATTGAGGAAACTGTCTAATTTAACCTCTTTTACTCAGTTATCAGCTGACAAGCTTGTTTTAGTTTTTTAATGAAGCACCCACAGGCAGCCGCAAACTTGAGTCTTAACGTTTATCCTTGGTTTGCATAAGTCCACATAAATGACTGCGTGTCCCAAGCTAAATAACAACAATATGCCAATAAAATCAAAACCACAAAGACATAGTGGAATGTGGAGGACAAGCAGATTTCATGCTGGGGATTAAACTAGAGCCTGAGGATGCATCTGGATATCTCCAGTACTGAATGCCGTGGTTAATCTAAACAAGTCCAAGGGACTTAAGAACTAGTTGAATTCAACAATTATTTATTGATCATGTTTTGTGCTCCATGTCAGGTGCTGCCTCTTGGAGTTTCACCTTAGGAGAGAATGGAGGTGCAAATTCCCACCTCTGTAGATGAGTTTAGTTAGGAGCCTGTTGTTGGGTTGCCTGGGTTCTAATCCTGCCCCCACAATTATTTGCTGTGTGATCATGGGGAAATCACTACTGCTTCCTTAACTTCAGTTTCCTAGTCTAGGAGGTGCATTAGCCCCCAGGGCTGTTGGGAGAGTAAAGAATTCACGTATGTTGTGTACTTGGGGCACTGCCTGGGGCGCAGGACCTCCACTTTCTTGCTTTATAGCTTCTCTCCATGCAAATCCTCCTCCTGGGGAAAGGCTAATGGGGGGTGCCTGGGGACATTGATAACATCCGGTATGTGTGTGTGTGTCCTGAATCTGCGGGGACTTTCTAGCTTTGGTCTTCTTTGTGGCTTTGTGACCTTGCTCTTGGACTACATGACTTTTGGTCAGTTTCCAGTCTGTCCTTCAGCTAGAGCTTAGTGCAGCACTGTTAGGTGCTGTGGGAGACAGGGAGTTAGAAGACATGGTCTCCTCATACGCTTAGTCCCTGAGGGCCTAACACATCCTGTGCAGGGAAAGACGCCTCAGAGAAGAATGATGATATGGGTCAGAGTTCCTTAGAATCAGCAAAAGGAGTCCCAGTCCCTGAGAATGACCCTTAGCAACTGGACTCAAGAAAAGCCAGACTTTCACCAAATCTGAGATTCTTTATATACTGTACATTGAAAGAGGGTCATTTAGCTTCTGCGCTAACATTTTATTTATCTGTTCATTCCATCATTCACTGGGCTGGGCCAGTCACAGGGACTTCACTGGTGTGTGCTCTAAAACAGCACAGTAAACCCACCCAGTCAGCTTCCAGCAGGTTGTCCTTATTCTGGTTTCACAAAAACAAAGTCAAATCTCTATTTATATACACAGGGATGTACATTATCTTCCCAAATCTTTCCTTTTTAGACTCATTTATTCCATCTTCAGATTATTCAATTTATATGGTATCATTTCCACACTGCTTGCTGTTTGGTTGCTTTGCTTGGGAACGATCTCAGCCTGAAAGTGTCCCTCAGGTACAACCCAAAGGTCTAATCCCAGCACTGTGCATGTAGAATGAGAGTCTCTTTGATGCTCTATATCCACAAATGGTGTCTAAAAAAAAGATTTTAGTTCTTAAAGGAAAACTTTAAATGAGTCATTACTCATACAGTTTTCTTCCACACCATAGTTATATAATTGGCTTTATAAATCTACGTGCAACAACTTAACTTCAGCTCATCTATTTTCTGATATAATTTTGAACTTGCCAATTAGAGGCATTTATGGTTTCTGCACTGCTGAAAAGTTTGAGGCTGAGAAAGAAAAGGCAAGGACAACACATTTCAGTGCTCCACTGCAAAATTTGCTTCGAGATTCAGACCCATTTATTAATCAACACTTTCACTTTAGATTCAGCCTATGTGTCAGAGTCTATAATCACTGCCCAAGTGTCTTGGTAGTTTGAGTTGCTAGAGCAGTACCCCATGGACTCAGTGGTTTAAACAGTGGTTATTATTTCTTATAGGTCTTGAAGCTGAGTGTTGTGTTTGGTGAAAGCCATCTTCCTGGTTTGCAGACAGCCATCTTGCTTCCTCACGGAAAGGAGCAGAAAAGAGAAGAGAGAAGAGAAGGGGAGAAGAGGGGAAAGGACAGGAGAGGGAAGCAAGAGGAGAACAGGGAGGGGAGGAGAGGGAAGGAGACGCCAGGGGAGAGGGTGGAGAATCTTTGTTTCATGCCTTCTCCTATGTTTCTCTTTATGTGGTACTAAATCCATTACGAGAGCTTCCCTCCGATTACCTACTTACCTTCTGAAGACCCTACCTGCAAATAAAATCACATTGGGGATTTAGGTTTCAAAATGAGTTGTGGGGAAACAGAAACATTCAATCCATGGCGTGAAGTTTGAAGCTCTTCATTTTTATCAGGGTGATACAGGAAAGTTACATCCGCACCATGAATCTCAGTTTCATCACCTGTAAGGTGGAGAATGATCCACCTGGAAGAACTGAAGTGAGCAATAAACAAGGTAAGTTATTGAAAAGGCTTATCACAGTGCTGGACAAATGACAAGTATTTAGCAAATGTCTGTTATTTAATACGAGTCTCAGTTTGCTTATCATTTAAATGGGGTCAAGAATATAAGGAGTTTGAGGGTTATAGGAGAAAGTGCATCTGAAATGCTTATGATGATTCCTAATCCATAAATACTCAGTACATGGCAGCTCAGATTTTAGTTATGCTAAGAGAAAATTTCACCACTGAATCTAATTGGTGCCTTTTCCATAGCAGCAGAACAGGGGAATGCTGGCTTTTTTTCAGTCAGTAGTACGACGCTGCAACTGAGTGATGGAGAGTGCTTCCTGTCAGCCCCTACAGACTTCCCTGTCACTGGCATTCAGTTTATTAGCTGCATAGCTAACTCCTGGAGCCAGGAAGTCATGTCCAGCGTATGACACCACCCTCGGGCAGAGCAGACAGATGTTTCTTGGCTTCTGCTCTCTGTGACTTGATAGCGCTTGGAGGTTAGTCCTTGCTGACTCATTAAGCCGTGTTCACCCCAGGGGTCAGTGGTGAAGATGTGGGAGACGTCGCGTTTGAGAGAAAAAGAGGTGATTCAACGCATGCAGCATCCTCAGCCGGCTTTGGCTCCCTGGAGACAGGAAAAATATGTGCTTCCCTGCAGGGAAAGAAAACCGCTTGCCTTTTCTGTGGCTCATTGATAGGGGATTTCAAAATTCTATCCCCTGTTCTTTTTGCCTTTTGCCTTTCTGTCTGCTAAAGAGCAGCACTTAGCTCCGGGATCCAGGAGGGTGAATGTCCTGGTGCAGTGCTGAAAGTGGCTACTGCTGGGATGGGAATAAAACCCACTGGAAAAGGAGGAAAAATGATGTTTTTATCTCTTTCAATGAAGCATTTGAAAAAACTGGTTCTATTTTCTCATTTTCTCTCCCCGGTGTCCTATGTGTGTAGTGATGGGAATGGAAATTTTTCCATCTGGTATTGCTGACTGAATTATTCCAAACCCATTTTTTACTTGCTTCTGTTCGTTGTTTACTGGGTCAGGAGGGGCCGAGTGTCTGATGCTCGGCTGATGCAGGAGTTCTCCAGGTGCAGGCTGCTCTTCCTCTCTGGGCTCCCTTGGTCACCATGCTGTTTCTGGGATAAGAGTTCGTGGCCAGGGAGCAAGTGCATTCTCAGCATCAGCAGGACATTGACTGGAGTGACTGGAATATGGTCCCTAGGAAGGTTCCCCTGTCATGTTGTGAGTGAGCCAGTACTGGCTTCTTCAGCCTATTCTTGTGTCAGGAATCACTTCTGTAACTGTCTGTTTTAGAACTTTGTTAAGCTTAAGCTTTGTGATAATATGTGCCCATTTCTAATTATCACCTCTGATAATTTCTCTGGAGCTGTAGACTTCAATTTATTCAAAGGGAATAGGTGCTGGTTCCCTTGGGCTTGTCAACTGTTTTGTATACGTTCTACTTTGAGAAAGATTTTCTTGGTGAACAAATAAGTGATGAAGAGAATGGTCAAACAGGTTGGGCTCATGGTTGGGGTTAGATCTGTGCTGTGCGCATGGCAGCTGGGGCTACCATATTGGACAGTGTAGATGCAGAATATTTCTATCATCACAGAAAAGTCTAGTGGATCTATTGGATCTGTATTAGTTGATCAAAAGAGTCAGACCATCCTCTGCTGTCCTGCAGGCCTCCTCAGTGGAAGTCAGGAGAGTGCTGTCCAACTCTTCAGGGTCCCGTAAGGACCACCCTCATCTGAACACCTGTGTCTTTCCCACCTCCTCAGCTGCCTTGGGGCCACTAAGACTACTCTTACCACACCACTCATCACATGAAGCCCAGGCCTGGGCCATCATGGCCAGGCTCTCATTCTCCCATGGCTTTGCATTTCTCTTCCTTGAAGGATTCCACTGGTTTCTTAGAATTTAAGGTCAGTCATCGGCATACTCTCCAAAATACTTAATGCTGTACTGAACCTTCTCTGCTGTCTTGTTCTTTCCAAGTCTCTTGCTTCCCTTTCAGCTCTTTCAAGAGGTTACTCTTTTCTTTCTCTTTCTTTTCATACTCCTGGCCCTGGAGGTGAGGTAGATCCGTTATTTTGTCTCTCATTTTCTCCTCTAGACTTTTCACTCTTCTTCTCTCCGAACCCACTCAACTACGCCTGTCCTGTCATCAGCTTAGACACCCACAAGTGCCCCTTGGTGCTGCATTCAGGTAGCACACCTCGGATCATTTTGCCTTGTTTCCTGAAGACTTTAGCTCACAACTCACTGTCATTCCTTCATCATTAGTTCTTTCTTAGTTACTAGTGGTTTACATATACATACAGAAGATTCCTGACTTTCTTTCCTCCAATTCTCTTCTCCATCTTATCTCTTAGTCATTCCCCAGTAGACTTCTTGTTTACACTTAACTTGAGTCTTGCCAGGGTCTCAGTGTCAAACATTCAGCTCTCTGACTACCATTTTCACTTTTATAGCCCACTTTCTGCACAGCTTGACTCCCACAATCCCTCAGTCCCATCAGGATCTTCAGTCTAGTCTCTCTACCCTCGGGTGTCTTGATCCGTGTGGGTGAGTGAATTGGGAAAAGGTGCTCTCTCTGGCTGATGCTACCCCATGCCCAGGCCCCATGCCAGCACACAGACTGGGTTTCAGGGCTCACTTGCCCCTTTCAGTTGGGCACTTTAGGGCAGGGAACAAACTTCACAAGTGCACATGAAGGCCCTACTTCAATCCATTTATTCTATCACATTTCAGCTGTTCCCACAACCCTCCACATGAGCTCATCCATTTTTACCCAGATTACACTGCTTGATTAATCAGCATTATCAGGTGTTCAGGCATATCCTCACTCCCTGGCCTCTTCCTTGACTTGTTGTACTCTCTTGGCTAAATTCCAACCCTGGCTAAATCCCACTCATCTCCTCTCCATGCCTGTTGCCCTGATATTGAATAAGGCTAAGGAAAAATGCTTACCTATGCTGTTTATTCTTACTTCAGATTAATGACCACTTACCGTAAGTGGGCCATGACTCTGCTGTATTTTCTTATTGCATATAATTTTATATCTTTCTAGACAGTGATTTCATTTCTTCTTCTTTCTCTTCAAACCTTTAATGCCCCCTCCCTTGCTCAGTTTCAGCTGATGACCATGCTTTCCAGTTACCAGGGAAGCTGGAGGCATCATGATAGAACTTTCACAAGTTCCTCCCAGTGCACCTCCCCGTAGTTCGCGCTCCCTCTCCTGTGTCTCACTGTGCTTTCTAAGGACATTGCTGCGGGAATTCTCCTCACTCTCCTCATCACCAAACAATGCCATTCCATTTGATCATTCCTAACAGAAATAGTGACCATTTCCTTCATCTTAAACATATTCCTTCATATTCCCCCTTTTCATTCTTTAGCTCTGATTTTCTATTTCCATTCACAGGAATAATTCTTGAGTGTATCATCTGTACTGGAGGTCTCCATGTCTGTGATCAATCTACCAGTTCTGTTCTTGTTATGACCACCAAGACACCCACATCACTAAGTCTGATGGGATGGTCAGTCTTGCTCTCGTTGGCATGTTGGAGGCAGTGGGGTAGTAGATTGTTTTCTGTTTCTTGGAAGCTTTTTTTTTGCACTTATCTTCTAGGGCACTACACTCTTTCTGATTATCTTACAGACATAATGTCTTTTCTGCTGGTTCTTTCTCATTTCTAACCTTGAACGATTGGAATATCTTAGTGTCAATCCTTAGGCTTCTTTTCTTTTCTAGTTCTTGCTACATTATTGGGTCCAATCTCATGTCTTCAATATTTTCATGTTGGTGATGCCCAAATTTTTATCGCCGGACAGATAATTTCCTAGACCTTCAGATTTGTACTTGATACTCCAGTTGCCTGCTTCGCGTCTCCACTTGGTTACACAGTAAACATCACAAATTGAACAGCTTCACATTGAACACCTGAAACACACACCTCCTCCCAGCTGTTACCCTCGTGGCCTTCCCTGACTCTACACTGATAGTTCCATTCTTTACGCTGATTAGTCCCCAAACACTGGAGTCATTGATTTATCTTTTCTCCCTCTTATATCATCAATAAATCCTGTTGGTTCTGCCTTTAAAATATATCCAGAACTTGGTCCCTCCTCACTTCCTTCACTGCTCCACCTTGGGAGAACCACCATCACTTTTCACTGGTTACCTGTTATAGCCCCTCAGTGGCCTCCCTGCTTTGACCCTTGATCTGTTTTAGTCTGTTTTCCACATGGCAACTGTGGCAGTCCTTCCAAAGAATGAGGCCTGTTATGTCGTTCCCCTCTGTGCCGCCTTGCAATGGCTTCATAGAGCACTGAGATAAAATCCAGTGTCCTAGGCATACCCTGCAAAGCCTGTATGACCTGGCTCCAAGTTATTTCTAGCACAAATTATTCTGTGGCTTCTTCCTCTACCACTTTTCCTGTTGTTCCAGTCACACTGCTTCTCTGAATTCACCAGTGAGGCTACTGCCTCAGGACCTTTGTACTTGCCATTCCTATGTCCAAAATGCTCTTTGTCCAGATAGCCACATGGCTCATGCTCTCACCTTCTTCAAGTCTTCATTTGAAAGCCAGTGAAGAATTTTGCAGACACCCTGTCTAAAATTGCATTTCCTTAAGCCACTTTCTGCCTTCTTCTCTGTTACATTCACTTCAGTGTCTAACCTAAAGCGTATTTTGCATTTATCTTTTGTTTTGCTCACTACAGTGCTTGGAAGAGTGTGGGGTCCCCAGCAAGTCATTAGCAAATCTTTGCTGAATGATTAATTGAAGATAAAGAGGAATTGACCAGTACAGCCTTTTTCTTCAAGGTGTTATATCTTACCACGTAAGAGCATGGGCTTGGCTAGACATGGTGGCATGCCTGTAATCCCAGCACTCTGGGAGGCTGAGGTAGGAGAAATGCAAATTTAAGCCCAAACTGGGCAATTTAGCAATTTAATGAGACAATCTCAACTGTCTCAAAAAAAAAAAAAAAAAAAAAAAAGGCTGGAGAAGTAGTTCAGTTTGAAGGCCCTGGGTTCTGTGCCAAGTAATGGGGAAAAAAAAAAATCAAAAAACAAAAAACAAACAAAAAACAAAAAAACAAAGCATGAGCTTAAAATTCTGCTTGTGCAACTCTTTGGGTAGGTTTTGAATCTTTTTCCCTCTGTGTAAATGCAATAACAAGAGTTCCTACTGCAAAGAGTTATTTTTAGAATTCAGTGAGTTTTATATACACATTAGGCTTGTACAAGTGAAGTTTATAGAATAAACATACAATAAGACTTAATTCTCATCATGATTGCTGTCCTCTGTTGACATTATCTTCCCAGCTTCCCTTTACACCATCCTCTAGGTTGCTTAAAGTACACTATAAACCTATTTATAGGAATCGCAGCCCTGCCAATCACTAGTTCTATGATTTGTCTTACTTTTAGACTAGGGACAATGGCACTTTGTAGAGTCTTGGTGATGATTAAACGATGTGTTCAAAGTTTTTAGTATCTTTCCCTGACACACAGCATGTACCCAGTAAGTTACAGCTGTCAGCTGTGTTGTGGGGTGCTGGATACGGTGGGAGGACCTAATCTTGCCAGGCCAACAGGAGCCTGGCAGCGGAGTCAGCTGGAGTGTTCATGTTCAAGTTCTGCTAAAAGTAGAGCTCATCAGCAAGCAGCCCGTTCAATCTCAGACTCTAATCCAGTTCTTCCTTTTCCTCACCAACATCGCTCAGCTATTTCTTTTTTAGTAGAGACTGTAATTTTTAGCATTTCTTGAGACGTGTTTCTTTTTATAGTTTCTGCCTTTCCTAGACTCTTTCCTCTGAGTTTTAAACATCCTGTCTGGAATCTAGAAGCACATATGAGTATCTATTCCTCCTTTCTTTGTTTTTCTTCCACTTGAAGATAGCACTATCAGTCCTGTCCAAGCTTTAGTCACTTCCCATGTCTCCAGCCAGTTCTTCCTTGTTGATTGGGGTCACACACAGAGCAGCAAATCCACTTGTTTCCCCTCCACCTAGCTTCTAGCAAGGAAACTGATATTATTTTTGGATTACAGGGAAGCTATGAGAAGTTGTCTACACTGACCTATTTTAACCTAATGTTCCCTCAAGCCAGACTTAACCAGCATGCGTACAATCCTGAGAATACCTAGCAAGCTGATCATTCAATACCACCCACTCTCACCCTCCTGCATTCTTAAATCTGCTGCCCAAACTCATTTGCTGTCCTGGTTTCAGGAGGAACTCCGTGAACAGAAGAATCCCTTAGGGGACAGAAGTGAGAGTTAAATCCTATCCTAAATACATGAGCTCACCTCTTCAGAATCTTGCAGAACAGACAGTGGAATTTTGCCAACATTTCATATTGACCAGGCAAACTTTCAACATCATCTATTTCCTTTCTCTTACGTGGATTAAATGTCTACTGGAAAGCTACAGAGTGTGAAAAACCCTTTCAACCTGGTTATGGCTCAAATTGTCGGTATGTGAGCAAAACAAAGTGAAATGACTAGACAGAAAAATGCTTGAATATGATTTTTAAAATGATTTTTCTGGTATGTGAAACTGTTGAAGTAAGGTGGCAACATAATTCTTGGAGCTGAGAAAGGACTTTCCAATTATGGAATATGACATACTTTTACATATTTTGTGCCGCAGTATGATATGGTTTTGGAAGGAACTGAACACGATTGCTAATTAGCTTGAATTTATTCAATGTAGGAAGGATAAACCTCTTCTTTGGTATTTTGATTGCATAGAGCAGCATCTTACCTCTTGCAAAATGAGATAAATACCAATTGAACTGACAGTTTTTCTTCTAATGAAGTAAGAACTTGTTAACTTCTCCTCAAGTCTGTTGTCTTCTCTTTATGTAATTCTTAAGTGTCCATCCTGGTTCCTTGTCTCCCATTTTCATTTCACTCTTGAGAATGAGCTAAAAAAATAGAAATGAGATTTGTGAAGTTGTTTTGCTCTATCACTTATGTTTCTAAAGAACATGTCATCCTCTAATTTCTCCAGAAAATTTGTTAGTTGTGCCGCTGTCAGGTGGGTGATACCTTGGGAAAAGTTCAGACTTCTGATTTCAGAAGGAACTTCATGATTGAAAGGATCCGTTTTCTCCCTTGAGTGTTATTTTTCTTTTTATTGAATTTATATATGTATTTTTACGTATAAAAGCACATGCCACAGGCTTGTACTCTATGCATAATCATAAAATCAAGCAGATTAGGGACTTGCCCAAGGTCACCAGTCTACCGTGGCAATAGGGACTCAGGCTTCTTTATTCTTCATCCAGTTCTTTTTCATGTCCCATTCTCCCCACACCCCCTTTAAAGAGTGTATCTCATCCCTGGTGGTAGAGACCTGAACACAGCTGTCTAACAACACAAACAAGAGTACTTGGTAGTAAGCAAGAGTTACTGGGTCCTTAGTAGAGTCCTAATAACCTTTGCCTCCTTTTGAGATTTGCAGAATACTTAGCCCCGTTCTAGCCTACAATATCCATGCCAGGGCACATTTTTTTCCTGCCTGTTGAGGACATCATCTGTATTGGTAACTCACAGTTCAGTCCAGTGGCTTGATGGGCAGGGGAACCTTTGTAGTTCTAGCTCCTGGCCTCATAGGAGAATGCCTTTTTCTCCTGTTCTCATGAAGTTCAGGTGTGAACTGTGGCCTCAAGGCCTTAGGCATCTCTGTTCTAGTACTCCTGAACTGCATGGGCCTCCTGTACTCATGTTAGCCCGTGAACGGGCCTTGCTTCCCTTTCAAGGGCTTCTGTCTTATCTCCTTCGCTGGAGTGTCGCATTCACCTTGAGAGAAGAGACTAAGTCATAAACACTGTCTCTCTAGGCGGGCACATTAAAGCGGGCTTCTCAAAGTGTGCTCCTCAACATCCTATACCAGAAACATCGAGCACAGCTTATTAAAATTGTAGATTTTTAGGCCCCACCTGTCCTACTAATCCAGTATTGGGTTTCGTGAGACCCAATCTGATGAATTTTAATAATGTCCCCAGGCGATGCGTGTACACACTGTACTTTGAGAACCACTATGAGGCAGACCTGAAGACTGGCCAGGACACTGTTCCACTGACAGCTGGCAGACACCTTCACAGCACGTCCTGTGGGCCCCAGGGGCCACAAGGACAGGCCAGGACCAGAATCTATACGTACACTCGGTTAAACATCACCATTTTACTCTGCTTGGAACAGGTATGACAAAGAGTTAGATAGGTAGAAACTGTCCCTGCTCCTGAGAATAATGGGGTCAAGTCATAAAATGTAAGGACGTTAGAAATCATTCCTTCATGAGCATCTTCTCTTTATTTTCATTTTTATTCCCCAGATATTTTATGAATATCTTCTACTAGCCAGACTCTGTCCTAGGATAAAACAAGAGGCCCTTTCCCACACACAGAATTTACATTTTAGTATGGAGAAAAGGAAAATAAACTAAACTCAACCCTAAAATTGATTACAGATTGTGACAATTGCACCGAAGTAAATAAACAAAGTACTGCGGGGAGAGACTGCCTTCAAAGAGTGAGGACTCATCCTTCAAAGGGTGAGGACTAGGCCGTGCTGCTCCATCAGGTGGCGTTTGAACTGGGGATTGATGGGTGGTCACAGCTAAAACGGGGGCAGATAGAGGGGTCACCTGGAGCCCTATGCCTGTGATGGATACTACGACTGCTACTAACGACCGCTGTTGTTTGCTGAGCGTTTCTTGTGCGCCAGACCATGTGCTAAGTTTCACAGGCCCTGTTGTACTCAGTCTTTGCCGGAAAACTAGGAGGTAGGTGCTATTGCTCCCACTTCCGGATGGGAATGGGAGGAAGTTCAGAGAGGTGAAGTGGCTCATTCAGGGCCCCACCGTCGGGAACAGCAGAGTGGGCAGTGAAACTAGGCTCTGTGCGATGACAAAACCTCGCTCTGGCATCTTGTGATCTCTTTCCTTGATGGCACGAGACTGCTGCTGCTGACTGCAGAAGCACTAGGACGAAACGGAGAGCACACGGGCTTCCGAGATATGAGGATGGCCGATACTAAAATGCATAATAGTAACGATTTAACACCACTGCGCACCTAGTTTCTGCGAGGCACTGCACGAAGCACCACATTTTTATTAGTTCATGCGGTCCTAAAAATCATCCTGTGAAATACAGATGAGGAAGTTGGGATTTAGAGAAATTTTGTCCAAGGTCACACAACTGATAAGTGGTAGATTCACATAAACCCTTCCAAGTCTGATTCCGAAGTTTTGACTCTGCCCTTCTGCTTCCCTGATAGAAGAGCTAATACCTGCGCAGGGGCCTTAGACACAGGTGGAAACAGTCAAGGTCGAAATAATCAACCTCCCCCCTGCCTACCATAACTCTTTTTCTTCTAGCCTAATTCCTGATTCATGCGACCTTGTCTTCAAGACTTTTGGGACACATGAGCTACAGAATTGCTGTGCTTTCTCGCCTGTGTTCTGATTTATGAGAGTTGACAATTATTGGCAAGTACCTGGGCATGTCACAAGAGAATTTGCTTCTTTTTCTATCTTTAGAATGCTGTCACCCCAGTATCAATCACCTTCAATCATTCACAAGCCAGGATAGGTTTGTCTGTCACTATTTTTCCATAGCTGAGGGATATCTGCAAGCAGGACGTGAGAAGCTCAGGTGTGAGGGTGAAGACACTGCTATGCCTGGTTCAGGGCCTATGTTTGGCTCCAAAGCAAAGCCTCAGCAAGGATTCTGAAGAACCAGGATGGAGCTGCCCAGGAACTCCCTGAGAAGGAAGGAGGGAAGGAGCCCTTGGAGTGGAAGGTGGTGGTGAAACAAAGCAAACATCATGGTTTTGCCTCATGCAGGCTATTCATGGTCACATTCACAATCACGTTCATGTTGAATCCACCATGGCACCACAATAATAGTACCAGTCTTTAGGATACATTTCTGTATCGCGGTAATAGTGGCATCGGATGACAGTGAATGCCAGGTTTATAATTCTACGTTGTTGATTTGCTTTATAATTTTGGTTAAAATTTGAGCCTTGACTCGCTTCTGGCAAATACACTACTTTCAGAGTTTCTGACCCATTCCGCTTGGGTGGTTTTGTGGTTTGGGTTGGATGACACGTGAGAGGTGACCTGGCACCATTCATTCTGTTCTCTAGTTTGATTTGGGTTGGGATTAGTGGGATATGGCTTTCTTCCTGAGATTTGGAGTTGAGCTGGATTGGGTGTGGGAAAAAAACCTAGCTCTCATTCCCTATCCACTAAGCCTAAATTTCTAGGTCCACACTATGGTGATTTTAATATCTGCCATGTGGTCATCTTTTTTGAAACTCCTCTTATCTTTTCAAGTGAAATCTGGAAAATGGTGGGATCTTATATATTCAAAGAACGGCTTTTAGCTTCACCTTAATTTGGAACTTTTGTGAACAAAATTATTTTGATATCGGTGTCCCATTTTCTAATCTATCCAGGCTATTAGTATATTATAATATGCTATTCATACTAAGCAATGGGTTAAATAAACTCCTCTCCATATTATACAATGGGTTAATTGAACTGGAGCACTATCAAAAAAGGATTAAAATTGGGTATATGTAATATTTTGCAGGATAGTTTTATTTGTAAGACATTCTCAGCAGGGGCTGGGGGCATAGTTCAGTGTTAGTGCGCTCGCCTAGCATGCATGAGGCCCTGGGTATGCATGTATATGCAGACATATGCTTGTACACACACGTACACACTCATATACAGACACACAAATCTCATTGAAAGCTAGGATGTATTAGTGGTATCTCCAATGTTTAGAGGTTGGAAAGAGCAGTAAGCCAGTAGTCAGCTGACCAACAAACCTGGGTTCTGGCTTGTATTTTGCTACCAACTAGCTATGTGTTGGGGCGAATCCTTTGACTCTTCAAACCTCAGTTTCCTCAAAGTACTGCTGGGCGTGAAGGGTGGAGGACAGGAGGCTGCACCAGCTGACTCCTATACACCTTTCCAATTATGACTATTTTTTCATGAAAGTGACCTTAACTTCCACCTCTGTCCTTTTGTGTCACTATCGGAGGCTGGTGACTTGAACTGAGATGCTCTTGCGTTTCAGCATTTTAATGTTCAGTTCCTATCTTTATTTTTAAATCATGATAGTGATGGGCTCATAGTCCAGGATACCATCTTAGGCTCTGATTACTGTTGTGCGATACTTGGGTGAAAAGGTTTCCACTGAGTTTTTGAAATTGTAGGACGTTAATTCTCCTTTTTGAGTTTCCAAATGGCAAATGGTAACATAATCTTTTCTTATTCGCCAGTGCTTTGTTAAAGCTTTAGACAACAGCTGTAAAAAATCAACCAGCTTTGTGCACTGACTTTTTTTTCTTTAAAATCTTTTTGGCAAGCTTCAGTGTGCTCGAGTAACCATCATATATAAGGCGACTACTTTCTCCATTAATAGAGGTGCTCAAGACCAGGCTAACAGGTTTGCTGCTGTGGTGATATAGAATAATCTCCGATAACTATAATGAACTGGTATGCTCTTGTCATAGGCTGACTCACCACATCGTTCACACCCCTCAGCATGGATGATATTCCTCTTTGAGATGCAAACAGATTCTTCCAACAACTGTCTCGAGCCACGAGGCTGCAGCCGCAGCTTGTATGCATTTATCCTTGGCAGCAGCACCATCTATTTTAGGAAGGTATTTTGACACTTTACCTCTTGGCTATAGTGTCTCTAAAAATGCACTCAGTGAACAGAACACTCTCCCACCCCCTGCAGAGCATGCAGGCGACAGTCGCCCCAGCATGTTCTGTGGCAGTCAGCTGGCCCAAGACCAAAGTAGCTAATCAGCCCTGGGTTTATTCTGGGGCTCAAAGAAGATTCCTTACCATTTACTGACAGCTTTTCCCCAGGGTTCCTCTCCTTTCTGGCAGTCCTGTTATGCACAGGGCTAGAACACTGTGCTTGGGAATGCTAACCAAGGTACTATTTGATGAGAATAATTGTGTCTCTGGGCTTCATGTTTAGACTCTTCTGAGGACTTGTTGGAAGGCAAATATTTGGAAGGCAACCCCGCGGGCTGCCTTGCTCCTCGAGGGGAGCTCTTCATCCTCTGCATGGGTTTAGGGGACAGCGAGGGAGACTATCTGTTTCTCCCTTTCGGAGCCAACATGGGAATCATGATGAGGCAGTGTTTAGCAAAACAGGCAAATAGCAGATGCTGATTTGACAAGCAAATAAATGTGCATAGAAATAAAAATGAAGGGATTGATATGAAACAAGCCTAGTTTATTTTTGGGATCTGAGCAAGATACAATTTTGTCAGAAAAGATAGATCCAACCCAATGAAAATAAATTAATGAAGTTCGACTAGGAAGAAGTGCTTCAGTGGTGTTTCTTAATGGACCAGACCGCAGGGATGGTGCTACTGGCATACTTTTCTAGACTATCATTTGGTTTCCTAGAAATCCGTCTTCTCCAGATTCTCGAGCTCGAGCCCCACAGCATTTAAACCACATTAGTGAGAGAACCTGCTGGCTGATGCTAATCACAGTGAGGCTTCAGAGGAAGAAGAGAAGTCTATTCTTAATGCTGCTTATAGTAAATACGTTAAAAATTACAGAATAGCAGCTGTCACGTTTTCTGATATGAAACAAAGTTTAATTTGTTTTCAGGCATTTTGGTAAAGTCTTAACTTGTTCTTTGTTAAATTTCCCTTAATCTTTTTTTTTTTTTTCAGGCTCATGGATTCTCGTCAGTCTTTAGAAGTGGTAAATATTCATAAACTTGTCTGACATTATCTCGTATGAAGGAAGGATTTTGTCATGTGGGTCCTGAGTAAGGGAACCTTTACATATTGTTGAGAATAATGTCACGTGACCAATCACTTTGGCAAAAAAACCAAACCAAAATAAAACAAAAATCCAAGAAAAATAATGATTAGACTGGTTATATCTTTCTTTTGGAGTTAACAAATATAAAATGATAAGATTTGCTGTGAATCTTTGTTGGTGCCAACAAGATTGGAGTAGAAAGTAGATTTTTCCTAGATCTGGAAAGTTTTGGCAACATCTCCCATGCAGTCACGTTGAGGCCTCCCTGTACTGACAGCTCAGAGATTCTACGAGAGGTAAACAGTTCCAAGATTTAGAGAATGACGACTGAGCATCAGGACATTTCCTGAGGATAAATGTCCAGCTGGAAGGAATTAATTCACAGAAGTAGGTTCATTATTATTTTTTTTTTAGAACCGGGAATTGAACTCAGGACCTTGCGCTTGCCAGGCAGGTGCCGTGCTGCTGAGCTACATCCCCGGCCCAGCACTAGGTTCAAACAAGTGCCACAAACCCATCTCTTTCCCAAGCTTGTTTTAGACTGGTAGCCGTGTATGTAGGACTTGTGTGCAACTTTACATCCAGGTCCACCTGAGAGGGCAGAACAATTGCTTCTGGAGAATATGATGCATAGTTTTGTTTTTCCTCACTGTAAAAGTTTTCTTTAATAGCAGGTACCACTAGCAGGGAAATTTAATGCTGTTCCTGGCCACAGACATTGGAAGGCAGACCCAGCAGGCAGTAGAGTAGAGCCCTGGCATGGTGCCTCCAATCTGTTGATTGTGCCAACAATCTCCAAGCCCCAGCCATGTGCCTGGGGGTGTTCAACAAATCTTGAAAATCAAGCACAGGAACCTATCTTAGGGCAAACTCCTCACATGTTTTGAGAGGAGGTAAAAGAAGCGATTGAATTAAATTAGGGGAAAATAGAGTAAGAAATAACTGCCTGGGAGTCTTCCTAAAACTAATGTTATTACTTTTTAAGGTCTTTGCAATTATACTTCAAAGTCAGGGAACATCATCAAAATTTCCCCATTTTCTTTTAATCATTAATGATATCTTCTATTTGTTATTCTTTCAAAGTATGGCATTTTCCAAAGTGGACAAATAGCAATTCTTATTAAGCAGATAAGCCAAGCAGCAGTGTGAAGAAGACAATGCAATTTCTAGATGGGATCATCTGTTGTTACTTTAATTACCATACTTGCATTAAATTGTTTTGATTATTAGTCCTTTGCAATATACAGTGCCATTTGCATGGTTCTTCATTTTTAGAGCTTAAACAAAGCATATTTTAAATGATAGCAAAAAAAGTCACAATCCAACATTTTTACCTTTAGACATTCCCATTTTAGTTTTCTGCTGATTGAAGTGATCTCAAAAAAACAGTGTATCTGAGTACAAGAAAGAGGATCTGGAATACAATTGCTTAAAAATATTCCACTTTGCATTTATAATACATTTCAGAATGTGGAATGAATATTTTATGTGGAACCCATTTTTGACTTGAAGATAGTTTTATATTTAAAAGTTTCTATTCAAATGTCCTCGAAAGGAATACACTCAGCTATCCATTGTTTTCATGTCCAAGCTCCTGTCAGGAGGGAGTATTCAGGGATATTCCAAGAGTAATTTTTCCATTTATAGAAAAAATGATTAGAGTGTATTTATGTTAATAAGGTATGCTCTGCTGACCTTTGATTCTACACATGGTTGCATAATCAGATGGCAAAATTTTCGTGTGACAATGCAGGCCTGACACATTTATCCAGACTCCAAAGGTGGAAGATTCAGGTTGAAATACTGTTTATTGAATATCGAGTACATGCTATAGACTCTGCTTACATTCTTTTGGTTTTCACAGAAAACAGGCAAACGTGTGGGCAGCACAGATATAGTGGGGGATGAGACAGAGCGACATTGTGTGTGACATGTTTTCTCGGTGTGTGGTCCATTCTGGGCTGTGCTCTCTCATGCCATCTCCTTGTGCTCTGTGGTTCCCGCCCCTGAGTTCTTCCTTCTCACTGTACTCTGGTGTTGGGAAGCGCTGTGATCTATTGCTTTTGACACAAGCATAACTGAGCTGAAAGATGTCTTCCAGTGAGTGAAAACCTAAATGCTTCAACACTTCCATAAAAAGGCATCTGAAGCCTGCTAACACCTGACTGTAGTGTTGCTGTTTGGCCGCATTATCTTTATTATGTGGCCTGCAAGCACACACGAACAGGTTCAGCTTGTACGTGCAGAGGAGGCTAGGGCTGGAAGGAGCTTTGGAGATCGTTTAGTGCAGTGTGCTTTTGAGTTTCCCTAGGTACGGCTATTGGGCAAGGGTCAGGAAGGACAGGTCAGCTCCTCTCAACAAGACCAGGTCAGCTTTTGTTTTACATATTGTGGTTCTGAGTAGGATTTCTTTAGGGAAAAGGTATTCTGCACCCCGCCCCCCCGCCCAATATTTGAGAACCTCCTGTGCTATTTTTTTAAACTTATCATGAAATACCTGTTTGGAGTGATGTCTTAATGAAATGTCACTTGCAAATATGGAGATTTTTACCTGCACTTAAATCTCTGGCTTAGGCTGTATGCAACTGATTCATCGCTTTGCTTTCTCAAATCTTTGTGGCTGGAAAGCCAGAAGCAGTGCATCTATCTGGCCTGCTTCTGTGCATCTGTTTAACTCTTGCAAGTGTATCATCTCAGCACATGTGAACATGTATGTGTGTGCATGTGCGTAGGCGTGAACACTCAGGCTTTCCTTCCCTGGGCTCCGAGAGCCCATTAATCAGTACAACTTGGGGATCAAGTGAGTGACCTCAGTAGCGAAAGCCACAATTCTCGGACCACTTTCCTTAGTTTCCTGTGATTCAGCTGATGCTGCTTTTTGCCAGTTACGGAGTGATAAACACAGCTCCTAGCTCTTTGGCCACTACTGTCTTCAACAACTGCTGTTAATTGAAGATCTTTGGAGGATGGGGGAAGACATTAGATTAATGGGCGTATTCCAACCTGGGTGTTGTAGCCCGCATTGTGTGGGGGAATCAGGGTCAATGGGACACAGCCGTTCAATGCCTGTGTGGCCAAGAAGCCCATGCCCACAGTTACAATCTGAAATTGATATTTTCAACTTTGATTCTGGAGGCCACAAAATGTTAAACACATGCTTCCAATTCCCGCCCCCCCCATGTATTCAGTTCAGCTTCGTCCAGCAAACATTCTGTACTCCTGCTTTCTGATAGGCCCAGGCTACAAACCACATGTGAAGAAATCACTTAGCCATGATGTTCATATTTCTCCTTAAAAGTTTATTTAAAAATAGTTTTATACCATCGGTGGGAAGGTAAAAAGGTGCAGCTGCTATGGAAAACATCATGGAAGTTTCTCAAAACTAAATATAGAATTACTATATAATCTAGCAGTTCCACTATAGATATTTACTCAAAAAATTTGAAATCAGTTTGTCAAAGAGATATTCTCCTATGTTCATTGTAGCATTCTTCACAATCATGTAGATGTGGAAACAACCTAAATATCTACCACCAGATGAATGGATAAAGAAAATATGCTCTATATATCATCCTTTTCTATATATCTATATAACAGGAAACACTATTCAGTTTAGAAAAGAAGGAAATTCTACAATATGGGATGATATAGATGAAACTTAAGGACGTTATCCTAAGTGAGATAAGCCAAGCACAGGAGGAAAACACTGCATGATTCCACTTTTATGAGGTATCTAAATATGGCCCAATTTAAAGAGTCAAAGAATGGTGGTGCCAGGGTGTGGGGGTTACTAATCAATGGGTATGAAATTTCAGTCAAGCGAGATGAATGAGCTCTGGTGTTCTGTGGGACAACATTGTACCTATAGGCAACAACAATACTGTAGTGTACAGTTAAACAGTTGTCAAAGGGTAGATCTCATATTAAATGGTCTTACTACAATTTAAAAAAACCCACAAATGTTGAAAACTTAAATGTTTATGAGAACAATACTGTAATTGAATTAAGTGGGGAGTGGGGAAGGTCATTGAAGGCCCAGTCAGTTCTCAGTATGTAGGAACTTGGGCCTTATTGTTGCCAGATCTGATTCAAATGAGGCAAGAAATTAGATTTTTAAAATGTTGCATAGCCCACTTTTCGAATGTTTTCAACTGAGTTGCGTTAGTCTGTTTCCGTGATTATTTCTTCCTTTACTGAGGCTGGGTAACTTATAAGGAAGATTTATTTAGCTCACAGTATTGGAGGCTAAAGATAAAGGTGAGGGCCCCTTGCACGACACCATGGTGGATACCATCAAGGTGGGAGCCAAGCGACAGAAAGCCACTGACCTGAAGAGGGCCGGGCACTGTCTTGTATAACAACCTGCTTTCTGGGAAGGACCAAGGTCCCATGAAAACTACTTAATCCCTGATGGTGGTGCCTCTGATGACCCAACACCAGCACCTGGAGAACCAAGCTTTGAACACACAAACACACAAATCCTTGGGGGCACAAGCCACATACAGACCGTAGCACAAGTTCATGTCTGTGAGCTGCCCCAGTTCGCAGAAAGCCCAATTTGCCACCGATGCTTTAGTGTAACCCTTGAATGTGACCACTGCATTTGTGCTTGGCCGTCCTGCTATGTAAAACACATTGTCTTTGAGTGCCGGATGCTGGAAGGCCTGCACGACACGTATGGCTTTGCAGGCATCTTGCGGGCAGCCAATGAGTATTAATCATCAACAGCAGTTTTATCACCGTCATTATGCAAGCTTGAGAAAAGCACTGCAGAGTGGTCAGTCGCAAACCTGCAAAGGTAATCGTGGGACCACTTTGGAAAATGATGATCTAGAATTAGTTTTGCACACACGCTTAAAAGCAATTATAAGCAGTGAGTGAATGAGAGAGAGAGAGAGAGAGAGAGAGAGAGAGATGATTACACTGTGATCAGAAGAGAAGGCCAGGATATTTTAAAATAGTTTTTGTGTTTCTGTCAACTGAAGAACTAACTTACATTCCCTGAAGCTTTAGTCCAGTTTGATTACAAAAATATACACGTTGGTTCCTTGGCTTTCATGGCAATGGTGAAGTGTTTATTTTCTTGATTGGTAATGGCCGCTTTAGCTGTTACTTCTCTATCATACACAATCAGAAGCACTTACTTTCTAGAGTTCATAATTGTATAATGGAGGCAAAATTTAAGAGATTATTTCCTGAGCACAATGAAATGTACTTTTTTATGCAAATGAACTGAGGTGATAATGTAGACATTACTTCTCACTAATAGACACACTTAGAATTAGAATTGTCAGCCCCAAAGGGGCTCTTAAACATCATAGAAGCAGTATTTTGAACTGGGAGAAAGCGTAGTGATCATCCACCTCAAATCTTATCTTTCTGATGAGTAAACTAAGGCCCAGAGGAGTCAAATCATTGCTGAGTGCCATCCAGCAAAACAACAATACCATCCAAGTGTCCAACATCAGGCATAGAAACCCATAACATTGATAGATTTAAGACTGTGGTTTCAATTACATACTAATAACCTGAAATCCATGGCATAGATTTATAGTTTTGCTGAAGGCTGGATTTGAACCCATGTATAGATGTTGATATACTGAGCCATGTCCTTGGCTTACCACTTGGTATCTAAGACAACCAGCTGTCTTTTTTCTGCTCTGAAGGGCTCACTTACATCACTTGGTTGTATTTTGTTGCCCAGCTTACGTAGCAGGCGCTCAGTAGAATGTTTATTAAATGAAGGAGTGAATGAAAGGCTATGTTTTATAGAGAAAATTGTAAGCTGCAGAGGCATTTGCAAGCCTGAGTATTCAAAATTTCTCATGACGTTAGCCTTTGTGAATGTTGATGATCAACTGCAGTTTGTATTAATAGAAAAGATCCTTAGATAAGAAGGTAGAGCCCCCAGCAGTTTCCCCAAAGGGCACTTAAACCAGGCTCATAATTTTGTGGTGGTTAAAAGGTAAAACTAAAATAGACTTTAAAATTATTTAATCCAATCCATCCAGTTCTAAAACCAGTCTCTGAGATTAAGTTAGAAGCTTTTGAAAACAGTGTTGGCTTTTTCTAGTCTTTTGCATCTCAGTGAATTATTGCATTAAGGTAAACAATTTCACGTTTAGATGCTGCCTGGTGTCATGTGATCACGACTCCTCTTCTGAATGTGCACATCTGTAAAATTGACAAGGACGCCTTCTAGAAGGGTTTTTGGAGGTTCCTGGGGTGTCCTTTGGGAAGACCGCCCTGGGCTCTTTCCAGCGCCTCCCCTTCCGATAGTGCGTGGTCCTGTCATCGTCTGCTGCCTGCCTGTGACATCCACATTGCTGTCAGCGCTGGGCGTAGAGTCGGATAGCGTGGAGATGTCTTTTTGTATTCCACTCAGTAAATAGCTATTGGATAAACAAAACTGAATAACGTGAATGTAAGGAATCGTTACAATTTCATCTAAGAAGTTTAGTCCTTTATTTGAGGGTACCCTGGGCCATGGTGGATCTAAAGATGGATTTTTGCAAGGCCTGTGCACTGTGTGGGGCCCTTGCAGTGGCGGGGGTGACGGGCCTTTGTGTGTCCTTCCTTTCTCTGACGGTTTATGACAGCCTGTCTTCTAGTTCACAGCGAAGCCTCTCTCGTCACATGATAAATTCTTCCTCTGTTCTACGATGACCACATCCTTCCTTCCTGCTCACCAATACATTCAGTGCAGTGGGGACAGGAGGGGCAATCATGGGGTGTTGTGTGTGTGTAAAGAACAAAGACAGGGCTATCACCGACTTTTGTATTGGGATCCATTTTAACTTGTTGCTAGATGTCACTACCCCCCCACACTGTACCAAGGATTATTGTTTCAAAGACTGGCTTCTCAGAGTTTTTGTCAAGCTAAAAAAATAACAAAGATTGTAAGAAATGATAGAAGTGGACTTGGGAAAGTCCATGGCTCTGAGATTACTTTAATGTAATAAAGCATTTAGTTGCTATAATATGATATTATTTTGTTCTCCCCAAAGCACAATTTACAATGGTTTTGCTAAAGGGCTTCAAGTCATTTTGGTAAGTGATCTTTTGTTTATGTGTCTATAATTACTCAGATCGGTTTTTCCTTGACTTCAGCTCATCTTAAAAATTTTCAGAGGCCATGCCAGGATAGCTGAAGGGGTACCAGCCTTCTTGCTAAACAGCCAGAAAACCACTATATATTGGTTCTGGGGAGCTGTAAAAAAAATTCAGAGGTGTAATGGAGTAGTTATTGTGATCCCTAGCTCTTCTTGAGCCCCAAACCAGTTGCATGCTCTCATCTAAGCCTAAACCCAAAGCTATATATGGTGTTGAGATGAAACAGCATTGTGCCAGAGATAATTATGCTGAAGTTTGTCTTGAGGACTTGACATAACCAGGCTGACTTTTCATAAGGGAAGTCTTGTGATTCTGGAGCACCAGGCATTTGCTGCCTGGGGGTGTTTACAGCCCCCTCTGTTAAAGACACAGGCCCCTCTAAGCGAAATGCTATGTCCAGGGAATACCTAAATGCTTTTCACTTCAAGCAACTTGCAGGCTTTCCCGTGGGCACAGAATCAAGTAAATATGCACTGTTAAATGAGTTTCTGACATCCGCGCATGAATGTATCATGTCTGGAAGACACAACATCTTTTGGGGAGCAGAGGTCTGGATAACTCCATTTTCATGGTTGCTTCATTATTGTAAAATGGTCTGAAGTCCTGTGACATGCGGCCCTGGGAAGAGGGGAACGCTGACCATCCACCGTCTAGTCATCGTTCCGTCAGATGTGGATAATCGAATCCAGTTGTACAATGAACACTTGGTGCCGAGAATGGAGCTCTTGCTCGGGGTCCCCCTCGGATCTGTTTGATCTCTACAGTCTGTTATCTTGTCTGTTTTCTGCCTCCTACAAGGCCAGACCTGCCTTGGTTTTTAGGACGAAACCTGACCTTAGAAGCCTTAGGAGTTCTGCCCCAGTTCTGTCCCTGGAGCTCAGCATCCAGTCACTGATTTGCTGGTCTGGCTTCGAGTCTGACTTTGTCTTGTGCTCCAGCTCTGAAAACTGAGCTTCTGACACTCTGCCCTTGTTCCCTCCAGTCTCTGGATCCCTGCTGCATCTCGTTCCCGCCTGCCTGACTCCTCATCGAGGTCACTGAGAGCTCTGCTCACGGTGCGGCTGGGTCCTCTTCTGCTGCTTTGCTTGCGGGTGCCTGGAGCTTTACACTAACCACAGACGGGGTGGAAGCCCTGACTAATATAAGAATGACAAAGATAATAGTTGCTATTTATTAAGTACATACTATACATCAAGCACTGGACTTTACATACACCATCCCTTACTTAATCTTCAAGGGCACTGTATGGATTATTAACGACATCCTTATTTACATGTGAGTTGAATAATGCTCATGTGGTGCCCATGTTAGTCAGCGGTGAGCCCTGTCCTGAGATGTGAGTATACCTGAGTCTTTGCTCTTAGAAATTACCCTCTTCTGCTCTGAGGACAGAACTTTCTTATGCCTTGTGCCTGTCCAGATAGCCAAGTGCCGCCCCTTCCTGAACGGCCTGTAGCTTTGCTCTGTCTGCACTTGAGCTTGGTTGAATCTCCCTGCTGAGGCACCTTGCTGCGGTGGTTCTCCTGGACCATACCTATTGTCCACTACCTGGTGCTCAGACACTCCATTCTGCTTCCTGGAATGGGGTCTTTCCATTGCATGCGGCAAGGTGACTGCCCACCTCCTGGGGACGGCTGGCTTCAGTCCAGCCCCCTGAGTCTGCCCTGCCCTACTGTTGCTTATTTGGCTGTGCTTTTGCTATGATAGTACTCAGCTTGCAAGGAGTGGAACCAGGAAGTAGGAAAAGAGGTGGAGGTTAGGCTTGAGGCCAGCATTCAGACTGTACAGAGAAAAAACCCCCACGACATTAAATAATACCAGTGGCTCCTTCACATTGTATAAAGAAATCAAAACTGATGATGTCACTCTTAAAGTTCGGGAATACAACTCCTGGAGAGCCTTCAGAAGCATTCATGAGTAACTTCATAGTTTTCCACAACTGAGTATATCACACACATTTTAGTTGGCCTGTAAAATTTACATTTTTTAATCTAGATATGGTAAAGATTATTACTTGTCTTTATAGATACAGTAAATTTAGAATTATCAGAATTACTCCAAACTGAAGTCTTAATTTATTGTGTTCTGATCAGATTGTACTCATATGCCTCGTGATAAAATATGGTGAATGCTTGAATATATATATGAAATATTATATTATATTAAATTATTACAGTTGAAGACATATTGCCATCAATTCCCCTCAAAATACTCCCCCTCACTGTGAACACACTTATCCCATCATTCTTGCTACTTTCCGAAGCAGTTCTGGAAGTCCTCTTTCATGAGTGTTTTTAGTTGCACTATTGTGGCTGCTTTGATGTCATGAATTGATTCAAAACATTTACCTTTCATGACCATTTTGACTTTGGGGAAGAGCCAGACTTCGCATGGTGCCAGATCTGGTGAATAAGGAGAATGAGAACACACCATGTTTTTATTTGACAGAAGTTGCCATACATCTGATCACGGGGATTGATCACAAAATATGGTGAATGTTTAAATAAAAAAATTATTACAGTAGGAGACACATTGCCATTAATCCCTTTCAAAATACTCCAAATGCACTCCTCACTTTGAACACACTTATCCAATCATTCTTAGCAATAGATCTTTTACTGTAATAAGTTTTATTTGAAAATTTAAACATGTTTTGATCGCCTCTTATATGTACTACTGTGTTCACATTCCCAGCTGTGAATATGAATATCTCATATCAGCTCACTCTTGGAATGATTAACTTTTACCCCAAATATCAAGTTCACGCCAGTCCCATGCCTTTTGGGCCAATCGCTATACCTGATTCCTCTGTGTCCCTACACGGACTTTAGCCCCTTACATTTTGTACTTTTGCGCATAGTTTTGTCAACTCTAGCATCTGCATCTCATCCTCTTAGCTTTGATCTGGCTCTGCAGTTCGTGGGTGGTGGCTTTGGGTGACTGGATTAGCCACCCTGACTCTGTGACGCTGTCTATAGGATGAACGACAAAAACTGCTGCTGCAAGGTGCTCATGAGAGTGAGCGGCATGGAGGGAGTAGTCGGCGTGGGCTGACTTGCTGTTCTCTCCTCTATGAATAAGACTTTCAATGGTTCACTTTAGGAGAGTTTGTTTTAGTGCGATGCAAAAGCAAGAATGAAAAAAGGAGTTAAGAGGTGTTATATATAAGCACCAACTCCACAGATGGTATGTAAACATTATGTACGGCCAACACGAACTAATAAAAAAGAAAGAATTGTCCTGTCACCCTTCTACTTTATGGGTAAAGGACCTTGAATTAGGGAACAGTTCTAAATTCATTCCATTTCACTTGTTACTTCTTAAAGGAAAGAGACAGTCTGAGGATTTGGGCTATCTGATTTTTGCACTAATCATTAAGACCCATCTTCCACAATCTAAGAGAGCCAGCCAATTGCCCTGGACTCGGAACAAAACAAAACAAAACAAAACAAAAAAACACTTAAAAAACTCTAGTCAACTTTCAAGTCACTAAGAAAAGTAAAATCAATGAAACAATCTTTTTTTCCCTCTGTCGTGGTACTTGGGGATTGAACACAGGGCCTCATGCCTGCTAGGTGAGCACTTCACCAGTGAGCTACATCCCCAGCCCCAGCCAACCACTCTTCACTACTGGGTCTTTTTTCAAGAAGAAATACAAATATACATTCTGTGTTAAATTCAATGGCAAACGTCAAGGTCAAGAAGTCACTTGAGATTCCCAGCTCAGTATGCTTTCTTCATTTTGTGGGTTCGAGTCAGACAATTGATGTGACTTCACTGTGGTGAAAAGAAATTCTTGTCTGACTGCATCACACTTTCATCAGACACAGAGCGGGGCTGCAGCGTCTTTTGCCTGTTCCGTGTTTGATTGACTTTGCTTTGATGCTTGTGGATTTATTAGCCAGCCAAGCGCTCATCAGGAGCCTCAGAGCTGGGAGCTGTGTGCCAAAATCACAAGTTGCTCTTTCCGTCACACAAGGCTTTTGTTTAAACATTTCTCAAACAAATCTGCCTGCTTGGTCTGATTCTGTGGGAGAACATATTTGTAACACAAAGCAATGCTGTGGACTACCAGGAGGCCTGTGACTCCTGGTGAATTATTCACTCCTTGCCTTGCTGGACAAGCCAGGTCACTGGTATTCACAGCGGGGAGTGAGGCATTATTCATTACCAGGCTTTGGTTTGCTGTCTTCAGAGATTCCTCTACACTTTCATTACCCTTTCAGGTTTTAACAAGACATCGCATTCTTTTAAACTTCCCCTGGGCAGCTGAGGTCTTCCCCTACCCCTTTCTTTTCTTTCCCCACTTGCAGAAGGTACAATAATAGGTAGAGAGCTGGAGCAGTTGTAAATTGCAGTAGTTAATGTCAAATTGACAGAGCAGTGATCAAATGTAGTTCATAACCACACAATGCAACCTGAGGGTGGAATGCTGTTTCAAACATTTCAATGACAGGGTTATAAAGTCATAAAAACGGAGCCCTCTTCTTTTGGAGAGGGGCAATAAAAGCAATTCATTTGGATTACCGCAACTATTAATGAACATGGGGCTGGACACCGGTCTAGAAGAGAGCGCTCTGCTGGTTTGGGACAGAAGCTCCTTAGAGCTTCAGCTCTGGGATGTTCTCAGAGTTCCGATTTCCCCAGCTCTATGCCTTGACTCTTTATCCTTGGCCACGGGGATACGAGAGGAAGAGTTTGTTTGTCTGGTAGAGCAATGGTGGCAAATTGCTGAGCTGTCTGCTTAGCTCAAGCGTATAGCACAGTCCCTTGACGAGATAGAATGAAGGACAATGTCATGAGGTTAACAGGCAGCAGAGGAGTTAAAGACCAATTACAGTAGAGGCTATGCAGCTGACTTCCAGATGTGTTTAGATGCAGGAAAACATTGCAACACAAAGAGTCTGAGATGAATATCTAACAGATCCCATTGTTGCTTCAGACAGGAGGGAAGGGTAAGTCTATTCGCTTTAGTATATTTCTCCCTTCACTGGATGCCAAAGGTGTCAGTGTCTTGGAATTATCATGGTCACAGAGATTTGGTTGTAGGAAAGGAGGGAAACTGAGACTCGCTAGCCAGACTCGTGAGACAAAATAAATGACAAAATGCCACTGAAACAGCCATCAGGGCATCCTCCCTCTGCAGTCAGAGGGGATTTGTCTGCACCTCTCACATGGCCTGCACATGCTGATGGCTGGGGACACAGTTAATAGCCTAGGCCAAAGAGTGAATCGACAACTTTCCTTGTTTTCAAGTTGGTTGAAGTATAGGATACTTTAGTGATGGAACTCGTGATTGTTGACATTGTGGTTTGTGAAATAACCCATTTCATTTAAGACTGGAAATACCCATGGGAATAACTGAGACTGTAAAATATGAAAATTTACATAAATGTGGAAAGATGAACTCATATGAAAGTATATAAAGTACCCAAAAGAATGACAAGTTTATAGGGCTTATCCGCAAAGCACAGAAAATCGCGTGCAACTGGGTAATTCCGACAAATCGCTTTGGCTCACCCTGAATTACTTAAACAATTCAGGACGGAGTTGGGCAACTTTTCCTGAACATAATTAGTGTGGTTCCCTTTGACTGTGTGGACCTGGCTGTATGATATGTTATATTTCAATTCCTATAATTTAAAGGCACATGTGCGGGCTAAATATTGTAAAGCAGGATATGGCTCTTGGAGGTGCCAACATTCGCCCACTAATTGACCTGCTGAGAACCAGCAGCAACATGCTCTCCACTTGTGGTCTGGAGGCTGAATTAAAACAAATGCCCACACTAGTGTCCTATTTAGATTTGCCTGATTGAAAAATTCGTCTACGAAGCTGATGAGACCCACATTATCTGCAAGTTAATGCTTGTGGTTTTCTTGCAGTCGGTTCTGCCAGCACCACTCAGTAAACAGGAACTGAGGCATGGCTGGCTGCTCTCCACTGAGGCCAGGAGCCCAGGCGTCGAGAGAGGCCCGCTGCAGGGCGGGGTATGGCAGGGGCATTGTCTTAGAGCCAGCTTGGGTTAGACTTCTAGTTTAGCTACGCTTCTTCCATTGATTCTTAATCATTCACAGGGGCCTGGCCATGGATGCCTCATCTGTGCAATGGGAAAATAGTGTGGATGTCACAGCTGGGGGTGAGTGTGCAGCAGATGAGGAGGAGACTGGCATTTACCAGCTCTTGAGCTGTACAGCAGCATGGGGGGCTTTGTGCTGGGAAGGGCACTGTGGTGCCAGGACGAGGGATTTCTCTCCCCCTGGAGTTGGTGTCTAGACTCCAAGGGAAGGGCTTCGGGTGGCAGAAAGCACTTGTGTCTGACTGAGGGGCCACTGAACCTCACTTGGAAACAGAAGACCTTTAATAATGTTTTTAAATGACAGTTCCCTTCAGATTTGGGGGAAGTCTGCATTAAGAGAAATTTGACGCCTTGAGCCCCAGGCAGCAGAATTACCATGTATCTTTTAATCTCCAGAAACAAGAAGCTTTACTTCATAACTAAACTGTGCATCTTGTCTAGGCTTCTCGCTATACCGTATTTAGGCAGTCGCTTCAAATGGGGGAAATCAGATAGGTTCTGGCTGATTCAGAAAGTCCTGGCTGAGAGGCAGAGAAGATGTCAACAGAGATTTCAGGCTCATGGAAAAGTGCTTAGGCCCAGCTTCGCCTGCTTCTCCCATTCTAATCAGAGAAGTCCTGCGTGGCTCATAAGGCAAGAAATGAGGGTTTTGGAGAGACTCTCAAGAGCCAGGGGCCAAGAACTGGATCCCAAGAGCAAAATGCTTAAGCAAGTTCTGTCTGAGGAGTGAAGGTTAAATGACCCCAGGGATGAGCCGGCTGGTTCTTAAGCAGCTTCCTTGGTTTGGAGCCAGAGGGCCAGTTGCCTGGTGTCTGTGAATGCACAGGGATTTAAGGCAGACTGGGAACCTTCTGTGCTTTCCGCTCAGCCTTGGAGGACTTTTATTCCATAAAATATAAATTATAAAAGGCAATCCTGTGACCTTCTGGGTCTTGGACCCAGAACCCATTCTATAAAAAAATGGACTTTACCCAGTAATAAAATGCTTTGAGACTAGTCCCAGCAAAAAAGATAAAAATCTTAGACTGCAAGCATCATAAGAGTCTTAATTTTATTTAATCATGGGCATGTTTCCTGCTCTAAATTTTTAAAGATGGTCTACATTTGAAAAGAATTAGGACAATCCTGTAGCTTTGATCAGCTCAGAATCTCTTCAGGGGAAGAGACTTAGCACTCTAGTTTTAACCAGAAATATAAATATGCATCAGCTCACAGTTTTCTAAATTAGACAATATAAACTTTGCATTTTCATGACATCCAAATGAATACGAGGCCGGTTTTATGCTTAAAAGTGATCGTCTTTGAACTAAATGCACTTGAGTGAGGGGTCTATGTGTGTCATTATTTTTGACACAACTTGTCATTAGTTTTAGCTTTGACCAGATTGTAATGGGGAATTTGGTTGTGCAAGCTTGCCTATTGTTTATTTATGCCCAGACTTCATTGTTTCCCAGGTCCATCATCACCATTTTAAGTAGAAAAAAATGGCCTTATCCCATGGGATGATTCCCACAGAGTTTATTACATGGAGTTGGATCACGAGGTCAGGTGTGTAGACGGAGAGGTCAGAGCAGTCCTGGGCTGGGGTGGGCAGAGTCCCCTGCAGTCCCATAGGAGGAGAGAGAAGCTCAAGGCTTTTTCTCTCCCTTAGAAACTCTTCAGGGAGTTGGGCGATTAGAAGAGTGGCTGTTACGTGGTGTCACAGAAAAGTCTTTTCATTTTTCTTTACCATAACCCTTTAGAAATTTCCACTACTAAAGAATTCCTTAGAGTGCAAGTCACTATGGACATTATTTTTTTCTTGTGGGTGTTGGAGGATGTTCATCATCTCTGCCTCTTTCCCTCCAGTTATTTTGGCAGCAACATTGTCTTCAAAGTGTTTAAGAATTACTAAACACATTAACCAAATTAGTAGAGAGTCATGAATAACCCAGATGGAAATTCCAGAGATTTTCTTAGGGAAAAGAAAAAATAAAGAGAGGGTAATGTCAGAGGTCATAGTGGACCAGGTCAAGAGTTAGGGGTACTAACGGTATGTGCATTGGCATTGGCAACTAACTTCACCTCCTAGAACTTGGCTGTTAGGTGGGAGGAGGAAGGGAAACAGGAAATGACATTTATTCCTCGAGTACCTACTGTGTGCCAGAATTTTGTAATTGTTGTTTAACTTCCTCATCACTACTCTGTGAATGAGGTATAATTATTTAATTTTCACATAAGGAACTTAATCAGAGAGAGCTGACAGTGACAAAGCCAGAATAGGAATCCCTGGCCACTTGAATCCAAACTCTTTTTAAAGATTTAAACTCATGAAGCTTCCTCTGCATGATATGTTCAATGTTTTTCTTGGGATCTTAAGTATCCAAATTGCAAGAGCAGGTAAGGAAGCTGACGGTTCTGTTACTGTAACTTGGATAAGTCATTTCTACCGTGAACCTGGTAGAACATGGCTTCATAGAGTATATTTTATATCTCTCCCCATGATGCCAGTCAGAGATCTATCTGCTTAGTTCCGGCAGCTATAATTATTGTACAATTCCTGACAACCCAAGGCCACGCTTTATACCAACAAAGACCGTCATTTCCTTCTCTGTGGTTAAAGATACTGTGTTGTACTAAGGAACTTGATAAGAACTTAGGTTTAGGGTGAGAGGCAGAGACTGGCGAGGTGTTTGCCAGTGTTGTTCCCCATTGCACCAGGAGACACAACTAGAATGTGTTCCTCAGTGTTCCTTGCAACTTGATGGCCAAAGGAATGTAACTGGACATTTATGTATATTTCTTCCAGGCCTGACCTATGCAGTCCTCTCCTGGATCCTGCACTCTCCATCCTCCTTGTGCTGGCTGGATTTTGCAATCAAGATGATCTTAGAAACTGTGGGTTGAACCAAGCAGAGGCTTCGTCATCCTGAGTCCTTATGAAGCAAACTCCCTCTCTCAGTCTCTCATTATTGATTGAATTTCATACCCTTGGTTAAATTCACTGGTGTGCAGGATCTGGCTTTTACTGAGTGGCAAAAGCTGACTGTTAAATTTTCAGGAATTTTGAAAGCCGGTCAACATCAGGTTGATAGTTTAGAATCAGTGCGATTGGAGCATTTACAATTCAGAAATTGGCAGACATTGGCAAATCAGAGCTTTTCTTTCAGAGTGTCATTTACCAGCATACCACTGGTGAAGCTACTCCGATTTACTGTGTATAGGTTGCATTTCATTATATATATAATATAATACATAATATATGATATATAATATATGATATATGATATATAATATATATATGCCTAATAAGTCCCATGAAATCCCTGTAATTAGCCTAGTGACTGAAAGGAAGGTGGCAAGAGAAGGGCACTGAGGAAATGATGTCAGGGACTAGGAAATCGGAGATTTTCATTTTGCCTGGGAAGAACCTCTGCAGGAGCTTGGAAGGTGGCTCCATGCCCAGGCTGCCTGCACCTCTTGAGGAGGTGTGGAAAGCACAAAGGTAGTAATGTGTTTTGGTTATCACTAGTTACAAGGGTAAAGTGTGAGAAAATAAGATAAAACTGTGGCAAAAATCAACTAGTTTGTAAACAGAAATAAACGAGAACAGAGTTCAGAATATAGGGTTTTATAAAATTGGAAAAATGTACTACATTAGGATGACCCCAAACTGTACGAAATAAGACAAGAGAAGCTTGTGCACAACAAACACTCCGTTCAAAACTAAAGGTGTATTCTGGTTTGGTTTTCTTAATCACCAATGCTTTTAAGATGGAAATATTTGCATGTAAATCCCAGGTTTCACTTTGAATCAATTGAAAAGAAAAAGAAAATTCAGCTGCCTTGGTTTGCTCCCATCATAGCGCTCACTGTTCCAGTTTCCTTTTGCTGTATAACAAACCAACCCCAAACCTAGTGGCTTAAAACAACAGTCAACAGGCAACAACTCCCCCTCCCCCGTCCCATATCCTGGGGATTGAATCCAGGGCCTTTGTACTGAGCTACATCCCCAGCCTCTGTGTTTTTTTTTTTTTTGTTGTTTGTTTTTTTTTGGAGGCAGAATTCTGCTAAGTTGCTAAAGTTGTCCAAGCTGGCTTGAATATATGATCCTTCTGCCTCAGCCTCTCACAAGCATTTGCTACCATGTCCAGCTAACAATCTATTCTTTTCGTCATGAATCTGTCATTTGGGCAGGGCTGGAAAAGGAAGGCTCATCTTTGTTTTATGCAGTGCGCACCAGGGTGGCTGGGCAGAGAGCTGGAGGGTCTGCTTCAGGATGACATAGACACCTGAGAGCTAGGTGCTGGCTAGGATTGAGGGCTGGGCTTTTGTTTCCTTTTCACATGGCCTCTCCATGTGACTTGGGCTTCCTCACAAAATGGTGGCTGGGTTCTAAGAACAGCTGTCCTAAGAGACTCCTAGGTGAAAACTATTGTCTTTTACAAACTAGTTTGGAGGTCACATGTAACATCAGTTCCCATGTGTGCTACTGTTCCAAGGAGTCACAGGACCTCCCCAGGTTCAGAATGGGAGAACATAGAGCCCACTTTTTGATAGTGGATGGCAAGGCTCTAGAAGGGAACGTGGAGTACAAAATACAGCTGTGACTTTTTGCTACACTCATTCTGCTGGGAAGTGAGAGAATTAGCCCAGTTCACTTAGGAACTCATCTCTGCTGAATGAGCAAGAAGAATTTGATATCTTGAAGTGATGTTTTGAAGTTAATGCTTACATTTCCTTCTAAGGCAGACTACAACTTAAGGCAGTAACAACTCAGATTATCCTAACCTAGTCTAAAGAAAGGAATTCCCGAAGTGGTACCCAGAGAAATTTAGAGAGAGAAAAGGAATTATTTTGGGTAAAATAAGAGCCAGAACTCTTGGCTATTCATCTATGTAATACAATGGCACCTTGGTTCATGAACTTAATTTGTTTCATGATTTTGGAAAAGATGGCCATGCTTGTGCTTGTGTGGGAAAAATGGCCGTGGTCATGTTTGTCACCTGATGCAGAGTTTGCAAACAAAAACAAAATTTTGCCATATGCTTTTGTTTGAGAACCAACAGTTACCACTGTATATGTTTGTTGAAGGACTTCTGTGTCAAGCACCATTTGAATCCCTGGGAGATAAAAACGAATGGTTCTTACTCCCTTCCTCTCTCTCGAACTGAGGATTGCACCCAGGGCCTTCACACTGAGCTGTATCTCCAGCCCTTTTTAAATTTTTATTTTATTTTGAGACAGGGTTTTGCTAAGCTAAGTTGCCCAGGCTGGGCTTGAATTTGTAGTTTTGCCTCAGCCTCCCAGAGTGCTGGTTTATAGGTGTGAACCACCATGCCTGGTTCTGAAGGAAACTGAGGGTGGTGGAGGACATGGGGGTTGAGGGGAGTAGAGAGGCATCTATCTGTTTATAAACCATTCCTATAGGGGCAAAGCTGCCTGCCTGGCTTTGCTGACTCAGAATATAGTTCTTCTTCTTCTACCTCTTCCTCTTCCTTTTCCTCTCCTTCTCCTTCTCCTTCTTCTTCCTTCTTCTTAACACTATGCAACTTTTTATATTGAATTGTACTGTACAGATTATAAGAGCATTGGGAATTGAGTATTAAAATGTCTTGTGAAGTTGTGTTCTCTAAGCCCACAGAGATGTAGGTCAAGATCTTGATTAGATGCAATGACAAGAGACTGCAAGAGCATGCAAATGCCTCGTCCTCAGAATATGCGGAAATCTTATTGGATCTGAAGGCTTTAGTTTCTGATCTGTCTAAATTTTTGCAAGAGCCACTAAGAAGAGGCAACACAGATTGTTTTCTATTTTGTTACTTTTTTTCTCCTTAGCAATATTCTGAAGGTAACAATAATAATATTGGCTAAAAAAAAAAAAAAAAGAAAAAAAGAAAGGACATGAGTTATCTGCTAGTTCATAAATTGAGATTAAACAAACATATGCATTTTCATAGAAACTCATGTATTCATGATCCTGAAAACAGTTGACCCTGCATATTTGACACGTTTCTCCCCTACCTCTTATATGCATTGTATATTTGGTCCAGGGTCTGTGGTGTTTGACCAAGATAAATAGCAGTGATCACTTAACTCTGCTTCTTCAAAAATGAGGGATATTTCTGCTAACCTTGAAAGTGTCTAAAAATTCTTTAAATGGAAAATGTTTCAATGAAACTCATTTTAATTTGCAGAGTGGCATGCTAGTCATGGAGTGAATTTAAGAGAAAAAGAAAGAAGCTGCTAATTGCAACAAGTGATAACTGGGCTTGTGTTTGCATCCCTGGCATTTGGGTGGGATGATGCAAAGCTTTGAGGAATTTGGCCTCACTGTGAAGTTTCTCTCATGTTGAAACTTTATCTGAAATGTCTACTTTCCCAAACCTTGTCTTAAAGCAGTCTTCCAATGAACTATGCTGTGCTCTTATAGCGTCTCTCCTGTTGTACTGGGAGCCGAAGTGAATTCATTTTCTGTATCCTCCTTGGCTTGTGAGGGCTCTTAGAGCTCAGAGCCCAAGCCCATCTCAACACTCTTCATGCTATGAATAACGTAACTTTGTAAGAAGGTGACTACTCCTGGTGAGGTAAAACAAATGCTAATTTTAATAGCAAACTCTATTTTCAAATGCATTTCATAGTTTACACTGAGTGAGAAATGCTTAATTCTCACCACGTGAACTCCAGATTGCTTTGTTGAGCGGTGCAAATGTAGCTGTCTTGAGAATCTTTGAAGCCAAGATTTGGCTTTTTCTCTCTAAACGTCTTACTCTTATACTAAGGTGTGTGAGGAGCAGTGACCTGTCCTAGCATCCTGAATCAGTTTTCCATCCCTACCGGGCCCATGTGTTGCGTCACATGGCAGATGGAACATCATACCCACTTGGTTCTGAATGTCTCCACTGGAATTTGTGGATGAAAGGCTTGGCCTTGTCTTACAGCTCAATACTCACAAGGCTGTAAATTCTGAATCAGATGTGGGAAGTATTTATTTAGTGGCCTAGTGGATTTGAATTCTATACTAGATATTATGTAGAAGTTTGTGGTAGGATGCTATCCCAGAAGAATCCCAAGACACATGGCAGGTTGACTGATTTGATGATATTTTGGTGCTCTTAGGATAAAAATTAAAGTTTCTAGTATCGAACGCTAGAGCTTTCAGGGTCTCCCCACACCAACCTGACCTCCTTCTCTTTCTCTGTTGGCCAGCCGCGCTGGCCCTGGTTCCCTGAATGTTGCATGTTCTGTCCCTTTCAGCACTGCTGTTTCTCCTACCCAGAGACTTGCTTCCTTTTTTGGTCCCCTAGTCCAGTAATGTTCAACTTTTAAACTTCGGTGCAAAGGGCATTCCTGCTGGAAAGCCGTCCTTCTCACACCCTTGCCTGCGCACTGTGTGCCCTGAGCTGTCACTGTGCTTATCGCTTGCTCGCGCGGCTACTTGATTAGAATCTGGTTGTTGCACAGGACTCTGCAAGACCAGAGATCTTTTTTTTTTTTTTTTTTTGCATATCATTATATTCTATGGGTCTAGGATAGTGTCAGTGTCATAGAAGGTGATATACAAAGTTTATGTGAATAAAAATTTTTTGTCAAGTACCTTGCAGAGTCCCTGATATGCAGTAGGGACTAAGTATGGCTATTAGATTGTTCTTAATCTAAAAGCGTGGTTCTTTTGTAATCCCTTCTCTTTTATATTATGTTAATTGGGTTTTACTTTCTATTGCTGTTGACTTGCTGGTTGAACCTAGGAGATCGTCTCTGTGGTTCCTCGGTTTTCTCAAGAGTGGGGCAATAAGTTAGCAGCCGTTATGTTAACCGAACCCTGGGGAAGCATGGATGTCAAACTGATGGTGAAGCATCAACGTTATTTGAAAGAAATAACGCTCGTGCTGAGTAAATCAATGAACATTAGCATTGAGTTCTAGACTCTTTATGTTTGTGGAAAGGCCCGTGTTCTCTCTTGTCTCTCTGGTCTCAGTGCCTTTGAAAAAAGCAGGTGGTGGGGCAGTAATGCTCATGTTGCTTTCTTCATGCCAGCCATTTTACCGGCACAACTTCATTTTTATTTATTTTTATTTATTATTTTTATTTTTTTGTGGGTACTGGGGGTCAAACCGGCCCACTTCATTTTTAATACGTATTGAGGATAGATGTTTTGAACTTGATTTAATGGGTAAGAAAATTGAGATCGGGCCGGTGAGATGGCTCAGCGGCACAAGTGCCTGCCCGGCAAGCGTGAGGTCCTGAGCTCGACTCCCAGTACCCACATACGAAAAAAGGGCTGGTGATATTGCTCAGTGGCACAGGCACCTGCTGGCACATGAGGTCCTGAGGTCAACTCCCGGTACCCCCATAAAAAGAAAAAAAAAAAAAGAAAGAAAGTTGAGACCTACAGAGGATTAAAAATTGCCCAAGGTAACCCAGAGAGTAAATGAGGTAGTTGGAATTTAAGTGAAGTGTCGCTCACTGAGATCTTGGGATATAATCCACTCTTCGGAGAGTTTTTCAAGTGTCCCTAATACTACCTGGAAAACTTAATTGTCCATTCTGATTCCAGCAAGGCATTTTAGTGGCATAGAAACCAAAGCACAGATCCTTCTGGTGATTTTGGGGGTTGCTGGGAAATGAACCCACCCAAGTTCTCGTGCACTGTAAGCACATACTTTACTGCTGAGCTACATCCCCAGACGCTCCCTCTGGTGACTGGAGTTAGAAGGTAGCTCTCCTCCCAGGCACATTTTTCTGCCTCAGTTCTCCAGGGTCTGATCCACTGGGAAGAAATGTTGATGTGGCCAGACTAATAATATGTCTGATATGAGTATGTTGAAAAAGGAGTTGAAATTTGGGCTGATTAGAGACCCGGGAGACATCTGCAGAATGTTGCCCACAGTAGGAGGGGGAAGCTTGTCCAGGGAGTCAGACCCCATCTCAGAGTGGAGGTCAGAGGTGAGAAGCATGGCAGCTGTCTGTCATGGGCTCCTTCCAACGCAGGCCAACTGGGAAGAGTCACGTGTGTGTGCATGTGTGTGTGTGTGTGTATGTCCGTGTGTGTGCATGTGTATGTGTGTGTGTGGTGTCAAGCCACATGACTGTGCACCCCTGTGAACATGAGACAGAAAGAATTGTCTCTTTTCATTCACCTCTCATGGTACATCATGGAGCAATGTCACACAAGCAGAGTTTCTGGTTCACAGTTGACTTCTGTGAGATTTTAGTCTTGGGGCTAAAGTTGTGGAGTTCTGGGTCACTTGATAGGAGTGAAAAACAAAGACCAGATAGATTTTTTTGCTGAAGAGTCCTTAAAATATTGTGGCAGAAAAGGGACTTTCTAAACATTTATACAATGTTTGGGGTCAAAGACAAGCTTATTAATGCAACTGAGATTCATCTGTGTTTGCCATTTAGCAAAGCCTGAGACACTTGGGTTACATCTGGGATAACGAGATTAAGGAAATGGATTCTTTCCAGGTTGTATTGTATTAGCCATAGGGGGCTGGAGCTGTGAAAGGGGAAGAATACCTGTTAGCATTTGTGTGGAATTTCTATTTTCTCTTAATTAAGAAACTGCACACTGACCAGAATTTTTCTTTAAAATTCTGAGTAATTTGTGAATATAGGTGGGGAAGGATTTGTTCAGGTTTTCATAGTGCAGTGGCTAAAAATAATTGAATAAATGAATATATTTAGTAATATTCATTCAAATTTAGCATTTTACTAGATCCTGGAGATATGATGGCATCTTCATGAAGCTTATAGACCAGTGGGGAAGAGTGACATTAAAATTGATACCATCTTTTGTAATTAAACATTTATATGAATAAATTCTTGAGCTGAGTGGTATGTGTTATGGAGAAGTTGATGGTATTGAGACAACACTGAACAGGAGAATCTGCAAGTCAGAGAGGCCATTCAAGGCTTCTGGGGTAAGAACAAGCCCCTCTGTAAGGATTTGGGTTTGGTGAGGGGTGGCTGGCAAAGCATTTTTAAGAGAGTGAGACCAGCAATGCTGAAAGCTCAGGGATGAGAAGCAGCTAGCTTCTAGTTTTGCTTTTGCCCAAAACTAAAATGTTGAATTTGATGATCACTTGACTTCTTCTTAAATTTAATAGTCCATTAAACTCGAGACATTTCTAGGTACATAGAGACCATACTCTTAAGGAAATAAATTAGACACACATGTTCAAATATTGCATGGTTTCTCTGGTGTGAGAAACCAAAAGTGTAAATAAGGACCAAAATGTATAATACATATTGTGAAATAAGAAGAAAATGTTCAATTTTTAGTCTATGTGCTGCCAAAGTGAGCACAGGAAGAAAATGTTCAAATGGGAAGGGGAACTAAGAGAAAAGAAGGAAAAAATGGAAACAAAGCCTTTTGTAAGTAAGGAGAAGAAGAAAGGTTGAAGGGAGGGGTGGGGAATGGGAATAAAAAGAAGGATCGGGATATATCATGTACAGGTACAAATTCCCTCTGATGAATGTGATCATTATGTGTATCTAAAATGCACCAATAAAATTAAATAATTAAAAAATTCAATAGTCTATGAGTTGCATATTTTTATGACAGTTTTCTGATCATATGTGAGAACATGAATTTGAATTTCCCTGCTACCATGTCCTAAATTTAGGAATGTCCTCATCTATAAAATAGTGATAAAATAACCATTTTAATAATCTTCCAAAGTTATAGTGTCAATAACATGTGTAGTGACCAATGTGTGCTAATGCATGCACTGACCAAAATAATATGGCCTGTATAGTATTCCATGAATGTAAGATACTTTTTTTAGGTGGTGTAATATATTTTTGGTCTTTGTCCCTGGCTCCTGGCACAGAGCTCCTAAGATCCATGGAATTTCCTGAGTGATAAAGGTTAGCAGGAGCTCCTTTTGTGCTAACTCTTCATGGGCATCCAGATAACTTCAGAATGGGCCAGGTCACTAGAAAGACCAAGCCTTGGTCAGAAGGTTGGGACTTTTAGAATCACCACTGACCTGCAGGGAGCAGAGAGGAACTGGGTGTTCAGTTCAGTTACCAGCGGCCAGTGATTTAGTCAGTCACGCCTGCGAGATAAAGCCTTCATAAAAACCCCTAACCCAAGATGTGCCCAAAGCAGGCATGGAAGCTCCACGCCCTCCCCCGTACCTTGTTCCTTGCAGCTCTCCCAAGCTGCTCCTCAGCTGTGTTCTTCGTGATAAGCAGAAGCACTTTCTCAGTTCTGTGAGTTGCACTAGTGATGTTCACCCCGAGGGAGGGGTTGTCACAATCTGCAGCAGCCAGGTAGATGCGAGGATATCCCAGGGACCCCCTCTGCAGCCAGAATCCAACATGGGAGCCATTCTGAGGGACTGAGCCCCTATCCTTCCGGGTCTGGACTAACTCTGAATAGTGTCAGAATTGCACTGAATTGTTGGAGACCAAGTTGCTGTTAGAGAACCAGAGCATTGGTTGGTGTGGAAATAAACTTCCTACTTTCTTATGTCTAATTTCAACCTGATCCAGCTGGAGACAGACATTTTAGAACACAAGGCTTGAGCTCATATGACTCTTGAATAAGGTGGCAAATTGGCATAATTTAAACATCATTCTTTGGGGAAATAGTTCAGAATTCTCCTGGAGGACAGCTGGTGCCAGGGAACTAAGACTAGAGAGCTGACGTCACTTACAAATATAATCGGCCTTTAATGTTGGGGCTGCCTAACTCTTTGCATCTGGTTCTTCCCCTTAATGTATATTTTCTACATGAATGATTTGAAGTTAATGTTTATTCAAATTTTTTTTTGTTTGTTTGGTTCAAATATAAATCTCTGTGAAGGCCTCACCACAGGAAATGGACTGCACAAGGAAGGTGACTGAATGAATGGGCGAGGAGCTCTGACCCCTGTGCGCCGTTCTGCTCTAAGCGAAGAGGTTGATGCAAAAGCTAACCAAGGATCTCGGAAGTGCATCGTTTCTGTTTAAAAATATTTATTTGCTATCATCGATTCTCTCCCCTGTTTCTCTGAATTCAGTGTATTCCGGCTTTCAGCAGCCTGGCAGTGCCACTGGGATGGTATCACTGAGCTCTTAACCAAATCTCACTAGCCTGGAGTCCCCACCAGCGCGCAGAAAGTCCAGTCTTTGTGTGAGTGTCCGCTCTTCAAATAGTTCCACAGTGCCCACAAATTAGTGCTTAGCATTTGTACCGCAACCACGGAGTCCAAACCCAGACTTGCCCCTGGAGGCCTAACCTGTTTGGTATAACAAAATACCATAGATTTGGTGGTTTAAACAACAGAAATTCAGTTGCATATAGTGCTGTAAGTGGGGTTTGAGATCAGGTCCCAGTAGGGCTCTCTTCCTAGTCTGTAGACGGCTACTTTCTCTCTATGCCCTCACATGGCATGGAGGAGAGAGAGAGAGAGAGAACAGAGAGAGGGAGAGAGAGAGGGAGAGAGTCTTTATATAGCCACATTCCTATTGGGTTACGACTCCACCCGTATGACGCCATTTAACTTTGCTCAGACCCTACCAGCGATGGTGAACCTTTTAGAGCTTTCAGTGTTATAAGTAGCCCACTGTGCAGGTGTGCTGTAGGTTCACCACACTGAATCCCAAAGGCCCTATGCAGATGAAATCCCATTGAAGGTTAGCTGACATAGTCCACAGAACCAGGGGGAGTATGGCGGGCTTCTGCCTTTGGAAGTGCCCAGCGTAGGAACACCTCCACTCTAAGTTGGGTTTTAATGATGCAATAATACAAGCGATGGTGTGCAGCAGGACATACAGAAAGGGGCTATGTCCTGTTGGGAGCTATGGAAGGCTACCTAGAAGAATTTGGATTTGGACTAAATTTTGAATGATGGACAGGATTCTAAATGAAAATAAGTTCAATAAGCAAAAATAAAATTCATTTAGGGTAAAAGGAACACAAAGGAAAAGGGGCCAAAGCAGAAAATAAGAAAACTTGAAGGGGAGCAGAGGTAGATTAGATTCATTAAAAGACAAGATTTTGGGCAGGAGGGTCGTCAGGGCTGCTGAGACTGCATGGCTGGAAAGTGTGAGGTGGGGGGTGATACTTGAAAAACAGGCAGATTTGTTTTTTCCACCTATGATGCCGTCGACAGCATCTGAAAGCAGGAGCGACAGTGTAAGGTCACTCTCGGGGGGTGCACCAGTGGAGGAGACGGGACAGCAGTTCTGGAGTAGAGACGTGACAGCAGATGGGAGCCACTGGCTTTTTAAATTTCCCAGTGGCCACATGTATTAGTTGTCTACTGCTACTGAAGCAAGTTATCACAAACTTAGTGGCTTGAAAGAACACAAATTTACTCTCTTACAGTTTTGGAGGACAAAAATCTAAAACCAAGATGTTGGCTTAGCTGTTTTCCTTTTGGAGTCTGCAGGGTAAAATTGGTTTCCTGGACAATTTCACCTGAGAAGCCACTTACATTCTTTGGTGCGTGGCCCCTTCCAAATGCTCAATCTTCCTCCTTATAAGGACCCTTGTGATTGCATAAGGCCCAACTGAGTTATCCAAGAGAGCCACATCATTTCAATAGCCGTAGCTTCAACACAGGTGCAGGGTCTTTTGTCACGGAAGGTAACATATTCATAGACTCTGAGGATTTGGATGTTGGTATCTTTGGGAGGTCTTTAATCACCACCATTAAAAAAATCTATTAAACTATTGAAATGATTTAACATTTTACCCCAATAAAATAAAATATAATTTCAACATGAAATCACTATACAAAATACCTATATATCTATATAAATAAATAAATATATATATATATATATATATATATATATATATATATATATATTTCCCACTGAACCTTGGAAGGGCGTGTGCCTTTATAGTACATCTCTTCAGATTAGGAACATTTCAAGTACTCAGTGTGACTTGGAGTTGATGTTAGGTAGATGGTGCAAGATGGCAGGAAGTGGTAAGGAGAACTGGGTGACGGAAATGATGCTATGAGCTACAATCATCGATGTGGGGATTTTTCTTTTCTTTTGAGGGGAATACATATGAGTACTCTTTTGAACAAATGACTGAATTGTCCTGTGGGACGTGTTAGGAATGTGGGTTTGGAGTTCAGGGGAGGAGTCAGATGTAAGGCTGTGGTTTTGACTTGCTTTGTGAAAGACAGTTGGCTCATGATGGCGAATGAGGACAGAACCTTGGACATGCCAGTGTTGTGGGTACAGGCAGAGGAAGGAACAACTGAGGAGGGGGAACAGGGCTGGGGAGCAGGGCATGTCTTAGTCTAGAGGTAAGTGAAATGGTAGCAGAGGGGGCAGAGCAGTCCCAACCCTGGCAGCATCCCACCATACGAGCGGTGGGTCTCTCTGTGTGTCTGCAGCAGCTCCCTCCAGGTCCAATGTGGCTACTCAGCCTCCCACACAGGCTGCTCTGCAGTTCCCAGTGGAAATGGGAGAGGACTGCTTACTAAACTCGCCTTAAGAATAACATTACAGCTATGTCTACCCAGTGGAGCTGTCGTTGGCAATTGGAATTATTGCTTACGTGATGAGTACAGAAAACAAAAGAGAATGTGTCTCCTCAACTCCTAAGGAATTTCAATCCAGATCAAATGAGCTGAATTATGGCCAGGACTTCCTTTAATGGGTCACATTTTAAATGATCTATGACTTTATATTTCTTTGGGGCAAATGATTCCATTTCCTTTCTAGATCCGAGCTTCTAACCCCTTCAAGAGGCAGCTCTGTTTAATAGCGGAGTGTGAACTTGAGAGTCAGGCAGCCAGGGCTCAAATTCTAGCTCTGTCTCTTGCTAAATGTTTGGCTTTGAGCTAGTTACTTAACCCCCTTGTGCCTCAGTTTCTTGCCAGAAAAATGGGGATAGTCGCAGGATCTGCCTCTTGGGTTGTCGTGACAGTTAAATCAATGCTGCTTTGAATGTCTGCCCCTCTCAAACTCAGGTTGAATTTTAACCCCCAGTGCAGCCGTGTCGGGAGGTATCTGGGCCATGAGGTCTCTGCCCTCGCGAGCCGGCTAATGCTGTTGTCATGGAAGAGGCTTAGCAATTGTGGGAGTGGGTTCCTGACAAAAGGACATGCCTGGCGCCTCCTCTCTCCTCCTGCTTGCTCTCCTCTCTCATGTGTGTGCTCACCATGACTTGTGCCATGTCACGATGCAGCAGGAAGACCCTGCCAGATGCCAGTGCCTCAGACTTGGCAGCCTCTGGTGTGAGCCAGATGAACTGGTATTGTTTCTAAATTGCCCCGTCTGTAGATTCTATCACAGCAGCAGAAAACAGACTGAGGCAATTGATAGGGATGTGGACATTTATATTGCCATACACTGTTTTGCTTTCAGTCTTCTCTAATCATTTAGAACTCTCTGTCTCCATTTTAACAATGTAAAAGGACGCCTTTGGTGGATGATTTATGTCTTCTATTACTTAAAATTACTTAAAATACTTTCTTATTGCTATTACTGTCCTACACTAAAATGCAGAGGAATTTACTTGCATTTCTCCTACAACACAGTTTTAGTCACAGATGAAGCTAACATCTAAAAAATCTCCTTCATGAATCCTGTAACTGGCTGTAGCCAGATTTAAAAGTTAAAATTAGGAAAAGATGAAAAAATACCTAAACAATTATTTATATTACTGTGCTGTGCAGCTATTTCTTCATTTTATAACTTCAAGCCAAGGCACAAATGCAAAATCTTTGCAGAATGAAAGCAGTTCTGTAAGACTCAAGTGGCATATTACCAATAGACATTTCCTCCTAAACTTTGAAGAAATCATTTCTCATGCACTGGTACCAAGAACAATTGAGAGAGGAAGCCATCTGCATATATATAAGTTTTATTCTGATTTATTTGCACAAAAAGCTTTATAAGTAGAAATGGAAAATTGTATCTTTCCAGTACCATAACTTATTCTGTTAAAGAGATTAAATGGAAAATATATGTGCACAAATAATCATACGCATTTTAAATAGACCCTTTTCATCCTAGAGTATTTTAATTTTTAGAAGATTGATTCATCACCTATGAAATGAATGGCCATATTCTGCAAAATTCTTTAAGTTTGGAATTTCTTTATTCTTATACACGGAGATGACCCCTGGAGAAAACCATTTATTTTCTTTTGATTTTGGTATTACCTTTTAGGATGAGCAGGCATGGTAGTATCATGCCAGTGATCTCAGGATTACACAACAATATTTTATAATTTCCTAGAGCTTTTTGGTAACTAATTGCATGACAGAGACCAGTGATTCTTAACTGGGGGCAACTTTGTCCTCCAGGGCACATTCAGCACCATCTGGAGACATTTTTGATTTCATGACTAGGAGCAGCATTGCTACAGGCACGTAGTGGGTAGAGGTCAGGTTTGCTGCTGAACAAATCACAGTACGCAGAAAAGGACAGATCCACCCCTCCCCACAAAGACTTTTCCCACTCCAAATGTCAGTAGTGGCAAGGTCGAGCTCTAGAGAGAAGAGGCAGGTCCCTAAGCACGGTATAGGGAAAAAGCAAAAAGAGCAGGATGTGACAGGGCTCCTCTTATTTTAAAGATGAGTGCTTTTGATTTTCTTATATTTCTAGCAAGGATAACATTAAGTGCTACTATCTGACAGAGCACTGGAATGTATGGCCCTTCTAGGCAGTCGTATAATCACCATTTTCCTTTCATGGAAGTTCATAATTTGAGTATTTCTTGAGGATCCTGGGGTCAGCCAGGCATTGTGGTCCATATCTGTGTAGTCTTTCTTTGCTATACATAGGAGGAGGCAAGCTGGTTCTCAAGGTTAAATTGATTTCACTTCAAAAAAATCAATCCTAGCCAAATAGGGTTATCATAAATTGTAGATGAGTAATCTACAGCAAAATGTGGAAATGTGATCAGGCCCTTGCCTTATAGTTTCTTTGTGAGAAAATTAAAACACAGCACAGACACTATAGATTTTGGAGTCTACTAAAGTTTGCTCAGTAATAGCCCCAACCATGTTACTTTCCTGGGGTGAATTACTTGGTCTTTTGGAAACTCAGTGTAGTAATTGGTATAATAGAAGCATACTATACAGCTTGCTCGTTAAAGTAAGTTGTTATAATTAAATAAGAAAATGTATGTAAAGGTCCAGCATAATAGATACCATGCAGCAGAACTTCAGAATATTTCAGTTATTTTAACTCCATAAACTTAGGATCTGAGGTGCAAATTAGATAATCCACTTCATAAGGGGAGAGTAGTTTTCTGCCCACGTCCTCAGTAGAGAGTTGGAAATCGTTCGGCAGCGAGAACCCTGTTTTATCTCTGTGCTGGTTGATGCTGCTCTGCTCCAAGCTGGCTGATCCGGTTGGATAGACCCATGCATTTGGTCTAGTTTTCTTGCTGTAGAGCTCTAGCTGTTGTGAGCCACATCCCTGTCCCATAGATCCTTGATAATTTTTCCTTCCTTTTGAGCTTTCATCCTGCCCTGTGAATATCAGGAACTAAGCGTCCCTGTTGACATTAGAAGAGGCACACCAGCCAGTATGGTAGTGAGGCAATTAGCTAGAAGACCTAGATTCCGATCACAGTTTTGGCCTGTGAAGTTATATGACCCTAGACTCTGTGATACTTAACCTTTTGTTTACCTCTGACCTCAGCTTGACCACAGTGGTTATTGGGAAATTCACCACCTTCCAAAAGGAATGTTTGGAAGGTTAATGACATAATAGTGCCTAATCCTGGTGATGAGGAGAGAGTAAATGTCTACCTTTTGGAAATGCATAATAAATCTTTAAGGTAAATTACTTTTCCCCTATTGAACTATACATATCCTAAAGGAAAACCATATGAAGAGCTTTCAGTTTTAAAGTGTTTGTTGTTGGTGGCCTGAAAGAATTTCAGAGCTCCTAAAGTAGAGCAAATATATTCTTAGCACAAGTGGGACTTTAGACATTAAAGGCTCTCAGTTCCCTGTGAGGAAGGGGCCTCGGGCTGTTGTCTAGCTTCCATGTGGAATTTTCCTCACGGTTCCATGAACCAGTGACCACGACAGTCTTCAGAATAGGGGAACTCAGATTTTTCAGCTTGTGTTTTATTTAAATTTTGAATAAAGACCTCACAGATCACTTCCTATTCCTGATGCTCTTTTAGGATACCAAATGGAAACAAAAATTCTAGACCCTCCTAAAAACCTTGCCCTATTTGTAGGAAGGTTCCCTTTTAATGCACGGACTTCTCAGTTATCTGAGAGTACAAATTTGTTTTGAGATGAAAAATGAGGTGGAGAGTGTGTAAAACTATTAGGATGAGCCTGACCACTTGGGAGAATTTGGGGAAAATAGAGAAGCGGTCAACACTATTCATGCTCCCAGTGTCAGCTGTGAATTTTAAGCAAATAATTAACACTAAGTAAAGAAGAAAACCATCTATTTATGAGCACTTGCTATGTTTCGAGCTTGATGTGAGGCATTTTCACATGCATTGTCTGGCTTAATCTTCGCATCTGCTTTCTGAAGGGTATTATTACCACATTTTTGCATTTTAGGAGAGTGGTTAAGTCACTTGCCCAACATCACACAGCTCTTAAGAGCCAGGATTCAAATCCAGAGTAGTCTGACTCTCAAATTCATGCTCTTTTTCATAAGCCAAGGTGTTTTTGTAAATAGCAAGCACTTCTATTCCTTTTTGTTCTTAGTTACCTGACCTCTTTATGGTTTTTTCCCCAAAAAATTTTTTGGAAAATTCATTTGTACTGAAGCATGTGAACTTGTGAAAATGGAGGCAGTAAACTTTTTTGCAAAATTGATGGATAACCATTTCTGCAAATACCATTGTACTTGTAGTTTGTAAAGAGATGAGTGTATGAATGTAACCTATTATTATTTAGTAATAGTGTGCATTATTATAATAACATACAATTATTTAGCTTGGGTAAAATTAGAATGGTGTATATTTAAGATGTCATCCAAGTTCTATTTTTCTAGACTCACTGAAGAATACTGTGTATTTAATGAATTGCATCATAATCTGTATTGCATAGGAAGTTTATATGCATCGGGTTTTTACCTTCAGTCCCTGGGGATTTGCTGTTTTCTAGTATTAGTCACCGATTTGAATTTATTAACACTGAAAATGTATTAATTAAATAGCATATAGACTTCATATAATTCTTAATATGGGGCATATCCAGGGGGAACTATTTGGTCCAACCAACTAAATGCCTAAAGCGTTTGAGAGAGGCAAATTTCTTTGAGATGTGCCTGCCCCCGGATGTATCTGTGTCAGACTACTGGGCAACGAGTTCCAGAGAATGGAGGCTGCCAACATCATGAGAGCTTTTCCCACCACAGCAAGCTCACTAAATAGCCCTGGCAGGACAAAAAATAACTAGCCATGCAATAACTCTTCAGCTCTTTACCTAAATCCTTGACTTTGCTGGGGGGGGGGTGATTCTCTTTGTGTCCATTAGAATTAGAGGAAATGGTTAAAATCAGTATATATCATCATGCAACTTATTAGCAATGGTAAATAAGGAACTTGGTGGTAGATTATTTTGAAATAATCTCAGTTTAGCTTTTAAAAACTTTCCTGTTTCTGAGAAATTTGTGGTTTCTCTGACTTCATTTTTTTGATAAATACATATTTATTGGTCACTTATGATGGCTCCAGTCCTCTACAGACTTGTAATATAGCATCCTAGTAAATTTTATATTATATACAAGTAAGTTTAACACAAGTGAATACGTGGTCTGTGGTGTGGACCTTATTACCGGGGGGGGGGCGATTCCCGTGATTCATTTTGTACCAAACCCCGTGCTAGGTGGCAGAGACACCAAGATGAACCAAAAATTAATTTTAAGCCCCCGATATTTATCAGATAGCCAGAGTTAGGATAAAGCCAGTCTTGTGATAGGTGATGGCTAAATAAACAGACATTTATTTCTTTAGGACAAATGTAATCTTTAATATCACCATTCAAGAGAGAGATTATATAAAACTTCAAATGTTTGGTCTGGGAGTTTGCATAATTGGCAACATGCTGGGGCTCCTCATGTCTTCAAAATCCTGGCTTGGTGCTGCTAATGCCAGATTCTACTCATATTTGCTTAAGAATGAGGAATTCTAGTGTCTAATTCCTGGCTGTCTCCAGTTTGGAAGTCTCCAGGGCCCAGCATGGAAGCTGCTTGAATGCTAGTGGAGGAGAAAGCAGAGGAGGGTATGGCACCTGAGCACCTACGTGTGAAGGCGCTAGAACCAGTCCAAGTTCCTGGGAACTATTCAGGGCATAGAGATTTACTAGGACTTGGACTTCATCCACCATTGTAGCCAGGGGCTCAGAATCAGATGAAATAATGGGGACCGGATCCAGCTTGCCCAAGGGTTTGGCAAAAGCGCAAGTGGCTGTGTGCCTGCTGGTGCATCATGTTGGTTCTGTGCCTACTGCAGAGCAGCAGCGAGGTCGGCATTGATTAACACCCATCTATGTGTTGGACCTCCATCCAGACAGCTTGGTTCAGTGCCCCAGATGGAGCAGGGGGCAGCTGGGGTCTGCTTGGCTCAGGGTTCCTTGTTTTAGGTCCTTTCTTACTCTGAGCGACTTGCCCTGTGAGGCAGGGTGCAAACCCTTTTTGGTTGCTGGCTGCCCTAAGGGACAGGGCAAGTCTTGTCTAGCAAGGAAGAAGCTGGTGAATCTAGCCTTTGTTTTGCAATCCTTTAGGCCTTGCTTACAACAGAGGATTTCGTGATGAATACGTTTTGGTCACTCTAAAAGAAAAATACATCCACTGGTGTACTTGTCTCCTGGCTGTGGTTTCTGAAGTCATATTAAATTACATTAAAAGCACTTCTCTCATTGCCACTGGTCTTTTACTATTCAGCTAGACTTTTACAGAGATGATACGTGGGTGAAAGATAAAAAGCTCAATGACTGTCACTGCCTCGGGGGAGATGTTCTCACAGGGAGAAAGTTCCCTGCTGGGTGAAGCAGAGAGGTCATTTATGGGCAGCTGGATGGTTAGAATTCTCTCTTCTACTGCTGCACTGTCTCTCTCAAAGTGCAGCTTAGCTTTGCCAGACAAGTTATTTTAAGCTCTTGCAAACAATTTCATAGCTTTATTTTTGCCCTTGGCTCTAGGAAACTGGGGCCCCATGCAGTGCTCTCCTGGCATTCAAATGCGTCTGAGCTGCCCTACCCACTAAGGGTAGAGGGTGAGGAGGGTTGCTGCTGTAGGGGAGGGCAGACGCCAGGGCAGTAGTCCTTTGGGGCTGAACATTAAGGATGCTTCTTGGGGATTCCTGAGGGCTAGAAGTACACTTTGTACATTGTATAAATCCACCATGCAGACTTTGGTTTGAAAGCCTTTCTGGACATCTTTTCAGGCTACTTTGAATTCCATTTCCTTCTGTTCTCTTGTTTGAAAATTCCTGCTTCCTTTTTTTTGATAAGTTTTTATCTGTCTACCTACCTACCTGTTATCTATCTTATTTAGTTTTGGAAAGAGATTTCTGTAGTGAGAAAGAAGTTGGGAAGAGTTGTTTGAGCATGCCACTTACAAGTTTTGGTCAGTAGAAAAAGCAGTGTGCTGGAAGGGATAGCACTGGCCTATTACAGGTTAGAACCCCTGAACTAAGAGTTCCTAAGAAGCAAGCCCCACTTGTGGTTGGAAGTCTCCCCTACCTCTAGAGTCCGTGGTGCGGCACCAGCTCTGTTGAAGGTGGCCGCTCTTTCCTATCTGTGAGTCCTCTGTGATAGGGAACACGGCAAGCTCTAAATGAGAAGACGATTAATTTGAGGGACTCTGGATGAGGTTATTTCCTCCCTTATTGGCTCAAGAATCCTCTAATCTCATTGCTGGGATGTTTTTCCTTGGCTTATGGCCTTGTTAATGCTCCCTAGCTGCCTTATCAGGTTTTTACACCTTAGTGTGAATTAGTTTATTGGCTTCTTTCCTTAGAACCAGGGAGAATGTTGAGTAGATGATGGGAGAGAAAATAAAAGGGGAAAAGTGTAAAAAAAAAAAAATGTTTGTTGTGCTTCAGGTCAATTCCTGCTTTAAAACCTTGCCCTGCTGTGGCCCTGCCTTTGGGCTCTGCCAGCAGCAACAGTGCTCTGCCCGTTCAGCTGTCTCCGAACAGAACCTTCTTTTCAGTGCTGAGATGGGACATCTGTTTTAAATTAGGTCAATTGTACCCAAATAGTCGAGTGATTGGCACTTTCCTCAGCATGTCTGAGAAAACCACAGTAAAAGTGAAGAGCTAGATGCTTCCAGGAGGGTAAATTATTACCTGAATATGAGTTAGTCATAGGGTTGGTGCTTTCAATTTTTTAGGCCACCAATAAATAACGCCCGGAAAGTACATTTTAAAATTACTCCTGTGCATCCTGAAGTTACTGAACATGTAAAGAGTGGCTTTTCTTGTCTTCATGTATTATGTCTTCTGCAAATAAAAAAAAATACGTAACCCTTGGGATTTGTGTATTGACTTACCAGCATCTTTTAATCTGGTTCTATAAAACCTTTGTAAATTCTCTACCAAGCAAGTATACCATTAATTACATATATATATATACATATATATTTATATATATATTTTAGAAAGAAAAACATCTGAAGCTAGGTCAAACTACTTACTATAAGAGGTTGTTATACTTGTTTTTGTCTTCCGGTGAATCTTCTCGGCTGTGGAATTATTCAAATTCTAATACACCATCAGGTCCCATTGAAGTCATATCTCAGGCATATATTTTAAACAAACTGGGATAGCTTTGTATTAAGCTGACATAGGGAACTATGTTTCTCTATCAGTTTCATGTTACTACCATGACACACCCAGGACGATTAACTTTATACGGAGAAGTTTTTTTAGCTCACAGTCGTAGAGGCTCAGAGGCTAAAGGCAGACACACGCTTGGTGAGGGGTGGTCCTTCCTGACCACCTCTGAGCGTGGATGGCGAGGGTGGGGTACATGTTGGAGTCAGCAGCCATATCACTATGAAGACAGCACAAGACTGGGATCCCGCAGTCTTGTGGAGGGTGCACCCCACTGACCTCAGGCATCCTACTACGCCCCACCTCTTAGAGCTTCACAGCACCTCTCAACCTCACCACCCTGGGACCAAGCCTTTAACACATGGGCCCTTGGAGGGCACTCAGGATCTTAACTGTAGCAGTTTCCCAGAACTCTCTTCTGTGTGTGAGTTTGGGTTAGCACCGGCTACAGCATTTTGCCCAATATTTGGAAAACTGAAGTGAAATTGCATTCTGGAGGTAGGTGCTGGGCACCAGACACTGTAGTAACGCACACATGTTGTTGCAGGCTGCCGGCTCGACTAACCCTAACTGTGGCTCCCCCGGCTCTCCCCACGGGACCTCCCTTGGCTTCCCCAAGTGCGAAACTAAGTGGATGTGCAGTTCTGTGGGGAAGGGGACCAGCAGGTCACCTAGAGCATCAGAGTTGAGATTTAAGAGACAGATGTAGGTCCCACCTTATCTTCCTGTTTTCCAGTTCGTCTTTTTTCTCATCCATATTCAACTTTTTTTCCTAGCTGTCAGCCTGGATGAACTCTAGGGAATTAACCATGGTGGCTTAGCCCTAGTCACAAAGATGATAGCCTTAGAGACCCTTCCATCAGCCTGCATGGACAGCTTCCACAACTGCATAGATCTAACCCCTCTAATAAATCTCTGTCTGAATTGTTTGTGACAGTATGGTGATGACTATGTAATCCTGACCAATATGCAGAGATTTAGATTTATTTAACAAGCATGTGTACATGCAGATTTCCAAGAATTATCCAAATCATTTTGGGAGCTATATGATAACATTGTTTCCTTAAATAAATAAAGGAGAGAGAGAGACAGAGACAGAGAGACAGAGACAGAGAAATGGTGCAATATAAAATTAGTAGGGTAGCAAGGTTTTAAACTCACGCCCCCCAAACCACTCTATTTCTTGTCCTCAGAATAGTTCTTGGCTCATAATAACTCCTCCCTAAATATTAATTGGATGAGTGTTACACATTTGGGCTCTTTATCTACGGAGAGGTAAGGTATGCCGTCACATTTCATCCTGCATTTCAGATGCTTATAGAACTTGCAACTTGAGGTTTGGCAACTGGTTATACAGGTCTGGAAAGCAACAGAAAATTCTGGATTGGAGCCATGTAGGCTTGGGGATTATTAACATACAATGAATATGGATCAGAAACTTGGAAAAGATAAGAGTGGGAAAAAGCTGAGGAAGGAAACTTGGAAAACGAGATTGAATTATCATATCAAATTCTTTACTTTCTGATAATTGAATTATACATCCATAGTCTTACAGTAGTTTTACAATGGTACTACGTACCATGTGAGGTTGGACCGTGTGACTGACTTTGGCTAATGGAATGTTGATGGATATGATGTGAGCAGAGGCTTGAAATTTGCTTTGGCGTTTGGGCTTTCCTTCTTCTGTCCTGGTGATTTGCTGTGAGACAGACATAACCCTGATGGCCACTGTCCTGTCAGGCTGGGTCCAGAATATAAACAGGTAGAGTAGACCAGAGCTCTACTGTAACCTGCAGCAAGTTTAGGCTAACACACAGTCTGAAGGAGAGTTTACCGTAGTGTGGCTGAACACATACAGTGGTACCACGGTTCATGAACTTGGTATGTTCCATGATTCTGGGAAAGATGGCCACGGTTGTGTTCGTCATCCGATGCAGAGTTCGTGAATGGAAGCAAATTCTGCCAAATGCTTCTGTTTGGGAACCAAATTGTTCCCGAACAGAAACACCCGTGATCCGAGCTATTACTGCACATAAATTTTATCTAATAGGTAAAATGGTTTTGGTTATATGCTCATATAAAGACATCAGCAAACATAACTGGTTAGTACCAAATTTTATGAATTTTATTATTTACATTTAGTAAGATTATGATAAAAGCCACTGAGGTAAAAACAGGGAATCCGCGCTTTTGTTTACAATTACAGGATAATTTTCCTTGAAAAGAAGCTCATGAATTATTTGTGTTTACACTGTTCTGCTTCTATGTCAATGCTCTTTCAGGGAAGCTGTTTGATGAGTGCCCTTTTTCATCATTTCCTTTGTGTTTGGTGAAAACTGTCCTCTCACAGGTTGCACTCTTCCTTATTTCCACCCTCAGCTCCTGAAAAAATACCCAAGACGTGAGCGTTTCTGTAACCTCATTAAAATGACCTAAGTGGCACATGAAAGTATTCAAGCAAGGTTAAGTACAAGAGCCCCCTGGGTTAGTTGTAGGTCAGATTTTCAGTTTTTACACGGTTTCCAGGATACAGTACCAGGAGATAAGGAAGATAGAGGAAGACAGAGGACACAGCAAGCATGTTTTAAAGTTGGTGAAAATTAGAAAATGAAAACAAACACTGAAGATGGAATTTGCATACATGTAAGTGAAAAGCTTGAAAGAAATTCCAAGCTTAGGTTGGGCCCTGCTTTAGGATTTGTTAGTAAAACTTGCAGGGTCTGGCAATCTCTCTTCTCTGTCTTGTTTAAAGCTTTCTTTGTTAAAAACTTGGAAAGTGCTGTGCATGGGATATGCTCTGCAGAGCAAATGCCTAAAGCTGCTCCTTTGCCCTAGATCCTGAGTGTCTTTCTGGGAGACTGGGAGGATGTTCTTTATGAGATTTCCTTGCAGAACCACTTGTACTCTTGAGTATTTTCTGGCGCTCCTGATGGCCCCACCGTGATAGTGTTGTACTTCATTCAATCTACTAGAGCGCTCGCTGCACATACAGAGCTGTAGGCATTTGCCATAACGTCTTCCTCTGGGATCTTCTGTCTGCAGAAGGAAACCACCGAAGTAGGTGATGTTCCTGACTCTCACTCCCACCATCTCCTGGCCTCTGCCCACCAATACATCAAGTCTTCTTCTTCATTCAACAAAGTCACAAAATTCCCAAGGAGCAGGGAGCTGTCTACCTGTAGTTAGAAGCTCTAACTATGCATTCCCACAACTTTCTTCTCCATTAAATATGCCAGCTCTTCACATTTGGCTTAAGCGTGTTCATCTGTTTCACGCTGGCTCGTTAGCCTTAATGTCTCTGCTTTAGTCAGGCTGAATCCATGAGACGCTGGTTAATTTGGATCAGACCTCCTATTTACATCTCCGGTTCAGTGACTGAGAACCAGCAGGTCAAACAGCCAGGCTGGGTTGAGAGACATCAGCCCATTCATCTTCTCAGTCTCCCTAACTCTCTGCGGAGCCCTCTACCAACATTCTGTGGCTGTCCCTTCACTTACAGTAGCCTCTGCCTCTGAATAGTGGTTTCAAAGCAGGTGGCCGAAAGGAAGCACTCAGTATGAACTCAGGCTCCTTGGTGGAGTGTGTGTGTGTGTGTGTGTGTGCATTTTGAAAAGTATATTCTAAAGTTACTTTTGTCTGGCTTACTTCTAACTTCAGTATTTACTTTAGCTTTTTCACCTAACAAAAGAGAAAGGCATATGATTTGCCTTTAAAAGAAGAAACGGACTTTAAGAGTTTGCAAATATGACCACAGACTTTGCGGAGCCGATGAGACCTTGCTTTCTATGCATCCCCCAGCACTGCTGTGCAGTGAGAATATGCTGCTTTCAGTGATTCACCTGAAAGTTCAGTAATTTTTCTGCTCCTTAGTTCAAATTACTAGCAATCTGTGTATCTCGAGAACAAGAAACTAATACACACAAACCTTTGGAGTCTTCAAAATGTAGGCACTAAAGTTAGTAATCTAAAATTTTTTTGTTTGCTTGTTTTTTTTGTGGGTACCGGGGGTTGACCTCAGGACCTTGTGCACCAGCAGGCGCCCGTGCCGCTGAGCGATATCACCGGCCTGTTTCTTGTATGTCAGTTCCGGGAGTCGAACTCAGGCCCTCACGCTTGCCAGGCAGGAGCTTATGCCGCTGAGCCATCTCACCGGCCATAATCTAAAATTTTATACCAATCTCTGCATGTGTTCATACAGAGCCCATTAATCTCCCTATTATCCAAAACTAACACAATCTAGTGGCGTAGGGTTGGCTATTGTGTATCTTATGATTCTTAAATTTTGCATTTGGGCTAGGGCTTGGTAATTTGCATTTCTAATAAGTGATCCTGGTCTAGGGAATCATGCTTTGAGAATCACTGGCCAGTTGTGTAAAAAAAGGGTAAGCTTTTGTTATTCTTCCCTTGTTTCTGCTGCTTGGAGTGTGGCTGTGATGGTTGGAGCTCTAGCAGCCTTCTGAAGATCATGAAAAAGTCACATGTGGCATGGCAAAGACTCTAGGGCCTCTGGTGGTGTCTGTGGAGTTTTCTTAGCAGGTTGCTTTTCTCTGCACTTCCTTTATACAAACAAACACAACTTTTGCATTTAAGCTACTACATATGAGCATCTTTACTTCTAGCTTAATATAACCCTATCTGACACACCTTGTTAATTTGCTTTCTCAGTAGCTAAAAAATGACCAAATTAGAAACAGGAAGGGCTGCTTCTGTTTGCCAGAGAGGAAATAGATCACAGTATTCTAGGCTCTAAGAGAGCATTAACAGTAATGCAGTTGACTTCAAGTCAGCAAGGCGGTGGGAAGAGATATAGAATATTTCTTAGATGTCTAAAAATTAAAAACGGTTGACGTTTTGCCCAGCTTTTATCCTGTTAGAGTTGATCCCTTAGACGCTTTTCTCCCCTAATGACCTCCTTTGTCATCAGCCCTTCTGGAACTGGGGATTGTGTGAATGAGGGCAAGCACCCTGCAACACCTCTGCATTCAGCGTGTTCACAGCAGATCCCAGGATGGTGAGACATTTGAGTGAGTACTTAGGGTTGTGTGTGCTCAGTTATTTCGTATAACGGGGTAGCCAGGGCCGCTCGTTAGTTTAGGGGCTACTCCTCTGGCTACCCGTAGCTACGTGCATTGTCCTAGGCCAAGGACAGAGACAGTGGCCAGAGTAAAACCTAATAACTGAGTTCCTGCCGCTGTCTCTAACAAATGACACTACCCAGCTTGCCCCAAACTCTCTTTAAATAAGTGGAATTTACTTCCTCCTTGACTACCTTCTGACAAAGGGGCTCCTGTTCTCTTCCTTCTATCGCTCCCAGAAATACCAATACAAGGAGCTTCACCAGGAACCAGGGTCACAGAGTCAGACAAAGCTTATTGTCTGGGTTGGTGATTTTATTCCAGGAAGAGAGCGCTTAAAATAATATCAAAACAGTAAAAAAGCATAGCTGGTCTTATTCATTCCCGAACCCTTTACAGTTCCATTTTATCAGTCTGACACACTGAATAATTAATTTTCAAAATCTACCGGACCCCTTAGTCACTACCAATTGTTGTGGGGAGAGATAATGATTAGAATGGAACATGAACAGAGAGTTGATTTTAAGTAAGGAAATGAGGTCGGGGAGAGGTTAAGTGGCTGGCCTGGGGTCAGATAGCAAACTGGTGACTCAACTTCACAGCTCCTGGATCTGAGGCCGGCAAAGAAAACCAGAGCCCATTTCCTCTTGATAAATTAGCTGCCCCATATCTGTGGTCTATCATAAGCTTTTAAGGGCCACATTCCTGTAGTGACTGCAGACCTGAGCGCCTGTGGCTTTCCCTGGAGTCTGGAAACGCCTTCAAGGTCAGGCTGTTATTCTGAGGGCAGAATAGCACTTCACCACTGAAAAGCAACGTCTTTTCCATGCCGTGTCCCCTACACCCGGCATATGCATAATAGCCTGAAGTACAACAGATGGTGGCATCTTGGGAAGGATGATGACCGGTATTTACAGAGCGCTTACTGTGTGTCAGGTGCTCTGCCAGGTATTTTCATAGAGCATCTAACTTTCATGGTGACCTTGTAGGGTAGTCAGTTTATAGCTCCCTCTTCTTTCCTCTCCTCCTTCCCCTTTCACTTTACCTCTCCTCCTCCTTCTCCTTCCTCCTTGTTTTTATTCTCTTCCTCCTTCTCTTCCTCCTGCTGTTCCTCCTCCTCTTCCTCCTCGTCCTTTTAAGGTGACAAAATGTCACCTGGGAAACTAATGACTAGATATTATAAATTGAGTTCAAGCATTTAGTAGACATGATTTTATTAAATAATGTGTTAGTGAAATCATGATCGTAAACAGAACACATGCATGTGGCTTCAGCACCTAGGCAGATTTGGATTCAGTTCTCTAAGTCTTATCAAATGAATTACAAATATGTGAAGGAAAGTGACCCAGAAAAAAATGGAAAGCATGTTGTAATGTTTCAAGATACGAATATTTTGAATTTATTTCTTCTGCTTTTTAAAGCACACATTCTGAGTTTTCAGGGATATACAATTGTTAGGTGAAAACCCAGTGGGGTAGACCTAGAATGTGGGCTACTCCTTTTGAGAAATATTACTCAAAAATTAAAACTGTAACCAAAAGAACTAAAGTAACCTTTCAAAAAAAGTTGTGAGAGCAATGTTCATTGTGAAAAAGTAAAATAAAACTACAAATAAATGGAAAGGAGAAAATGAGAAAAGTCATTTACAGTGTTTGACGTTTTGTGTCTCTTGCCTAGAGATAGCCACTGTCAATACTCTGAGCTGTGTACTTGCAGGTCCTTTGTGTACGTGCGCACATACAAACACGCGCAAGGCCCGCTTTGCATCCTGCTTTCTGATATATTTTTCCATCTAATTCTATGTTGAGACTATGGTATTAACAGCCATAAATGTTTTTATATGACGTAATTTTCCATGGCTGTAGTTGGACATTTAAGATTGTTTTCAATATTTTACTATTGTAGAAACTCTGGAATAATCTTTCTTTTTGGAAAATGTTAATCTAATCATTAATTATTTTTTAGAGTAGGTTCCTAGTCTTATAATTTCTGGGTGAAAAGGAATGCAGATTTTGAGATTTTGAAGCATAGTCTACAGTGCCCTCCAGAGAGGCTTACTAATTTACATAATGGATATTGGTGTATATGGGCTTAGGGGTGCTGGAAGTTCTGAAGAAGTGTTTTTGGTGATAACCGTGATGCTATTGCAGGTTGTGAATGTGAAAAATAATCTTTGCTGTGTGGTTAACTTAAAGTAAAATATATTATATGTATATATATATAATTTTTTCAGGAGAAAAATAAATTATTTTAATACTAGCACAAGTTCCACAGTACAATTTAAGGTACAGTCATCAGTCAAAGCTCATGATGTGTGATCCTTTTGATGATTTGCTGCATTCTATTTGTCAGTATCTTATTAAGGATTTTCTACCTATGTTCATTAAGGAAATTGACTTGTAAGTTTCTTTTTTAGTTGGATCTTTATCTGGTTTTGGAATCACAGTGATGCTGGCTTCCAGAAATGAGTTTGGAAACACTCCTTCCCTTCCAATTTTGTTGAAGAGTTTTGAGTACTGGTGTTGTTACCTCCTTGAAGGTCTTGTCGAATTCAGCAGTGAATCCATCAGGGCCCGGGCTTTTCTTTTTTTTTTTTGGTACCGAGGGGTCGACCTCAGAACCTCGCGTGCCAGCAGACGCCCGTGCCGCTGAGCGATATCACCGGCCCCTTTTTCGTATGTGGGTTCCGGGAGTCGAACTCGGGCCCTCGCGCTTGCAAGGCAGGCACTTACACCGCTGAGCCATCTCACCGGCCCCTGGGCTTTTCTTAGTTGGTAGGTTTTTTATTACTGCCTCAATTTCCTTGCTTGTTATTGGATTGTTCAGCATTTTTATGTCTTATTGATTTGGTTTTGATAATTCTTGTGAGTCTAAGAATCTGTCCATTTAAAAAAGTTTTTCTAATTTGTTGGAATACAATTTTTCATAATAGCTATCTTCTGAATGTCAACAGTGTCCATTGTGACTTCACCTTATTGATTTTTAATCGCATGAATGTGAGCCTTTTCTGTCTTTCTTTTGTTGAATTTGGCTAACATATTATCTATTTTGATTGTTCAAAGAATCAGCTTTTCCATTTGTAGATTCTTTTTCTTTTTTAGTCCAGCTTTTCCATTTGTAGAATCTTTTTTTTTAAATTTAGTTTAAATCTCATTAATTTCTGCTCTGATCTTTATGATTTCCCTCCTTAAATTTGGTTTGTTGTTATTTTTTGAGTATATTTTTATTTAAAGAGAAAAAATAAAAATAACAATAAAATAGAGTATCTTGAAATTCATCATTAGGTTATTTATCTGAGCCTGTTCTATTTTTCTAATGTGAGCATTGATTGCAATAAGATTCTCTCTGATGACTGTTTTCACCGTGTCCCCTAGGTTCTGCTGTGTTGAACTGGGATTGTTGTTTGATTCCAGAAATTGTTTAACTTCCTCCTTGATTTTGCCTGTCACCCACTGGGTATTCAAGGGTGTGTTATTAAGGTTCCAGGTGTTTATGAATTTTCCGTGGTTTCTTCAGCGATTGATTTCTGGTTTCAATGCACTATGGTCTGATAGCAAACATGGGGTGATTTTGATTCTTTTGCATTCACTTAAACATGCTTTGTGGGCTAGTATATGGTCTATTTCGGAGAAAGTTCCATGTGCTGCTGAGAAGAGCGTTTTATTCCATTGTAGGAGGCTAGAACATTCTGTAGATAACTGTTAAGTTCATTTGTTCGAAGGTGTGGTTCAACTCTGATATTTCTGTGTTGATTTTTTGTTTGGTTGATCTCTCTCTTTGTGAAAATGGGGTGTTGAGGTCACTGCTTATGATTGTGTCGGTATTAATTTGATCTTTTATGTCCTGCAGTATTTGTTTTAGGTGCTCCAGTATTTGGTGCATATATATGTATTTATGAATGTTATCTATTCCTGTTAGACTGTTCCCTTAACTAGTATGTAGTGACCTTCTTTGCCTCTTCTGATCAGTTTTACCTGGAAGTTTATGTTTTTCTGAGAGTAAAATTGCTACCCCTGCTTGCTTCCAGGGTCCTGGTGCACAAAATATTGTTTTCCATCCTTTAATTTCTAGTTTATGAATATCTTTTTGGATTAAATGAGTTTCTTGAATGCAACAGATTATTGTTTTTTTTCGTTTTGTTTTGTTTTGTTTTTGTGGGTACCTGGAGTTGACCTCAGGACCTTGTGGGCCAGCAGGCGCCTGTGCTGCTGAGTGATATCACCGGCCCTTTTATCGTATGTGGGTTCCGGGAGTTGAACTCAGGACCTCCCTCTTGCCAGGCAGGCGCTTATGCCGCTGAGCTATCTCACCAGCCTGGGTTTTGGTTTTTTATCCAGTCTGCCAATCTGTGTTTTAGTTGTGGAATTGAGGCCATTAACATTGAGAGTTGCTACTGAAAGGTGTTGAATTATTTCTGACATTTTATTTCTCTTAAATGACACCTTTATTTTTCTTTTCTTTTTTTGTTTATCTATTTGCCTTGCTCGGTGTATTTGTACCATTTAAATTTTTGACTTTGTTGTCTCTGTCTAGAGTAATTTCTGCAGTGCTTGTTTGGTATTCATGTATTCATGTATTCATGTATCTCTGAAGTTGTTCTTTTACATGGAATGACCTTATTTTAACTTTTCTTTGACTAATTTGTAAATATCTGCTACTTGGTGTTTGCTATATATAGCAGTACCTTGGTTCACAAACTTAATTTGTTCCATGATTCTGGAGAAGATGGCTGCATTTGTGTTCATGTGGGGAAGATGGCCATGGTCATGTTTGTTACCAGGTGTGGAGTTCATGAATGGAAGCAAAATTTTGCTGAATGTTTCTGTTCATGAACCGAATTGTTGGCAAACAGAAGCATTCATGAACTGAGGTATTACTGTATATTAAAACCTTGGTTTGTGAGAATTATTTATTCTGTTTATAGTCCAAAGCACTTGTATATCAAAGCAGAGAGAAAGAGAAAGAGAGAAGAAGAAACAGTTGTGATCATGTGATATTTGGCCTGATGTACTAACTGTATTGCAAAATATTGCTCTTTTATCAAGTTAAAATTTCTTAGAAATGTTTGTTTGGCTTGCAGAATACTTATAGACCAAGTTATTTGCAATCCAAGGCTTGATTGTATATTTCTTTTCTTTTTTTTTTTTTTTTTTTGTGTGCTGAGCGTTGAAGTCAAGTAGGATGAAAAGAATTGTAGTTGGTATGAAGATCTGTTTAGTTAGACACTGCCTTCCAGTGATATTTTTCAGCTTTATTTGTCCAGAGATAATATTCACCCTTTCAGCTATGTAAATTAAGTGGTTTGGACCCTGTCACTATGTTTTGTGGAGACAATTATTACTGGTTATAATAGCATCTCAGATCTAATCGTACATCACTTAAATGTGAAAAACTTTGCATTTATACTTTTACCCATTATCTAAGCGCTTTGTGGCCTATCTTATGTTGTCATTAGCCATTAGTCTGTGATATTGAAGGAGAAGTGAAGGGGCAAGATAGGGGAGGGTGAAAGAGGAGTGTAAGTCAGTAGGAGGTGAGGTAGATAGGAGAAATAGTAATAGGTAGAAAACATTAGAAGGTGGTCAGGTCATCTGGTTGGATAGAAGGGTCAGGGTTGAGGTCTGACTACAGGCGACCACACCAATTTCCTCTCTTTTCCCTTGTACTAGAAATCTAACCCAGTCTTGAGAATTCTCCCCTCCAGCCAGCAGGCAGAATCTGATGCTCTTTCTGGTCTTGGCTTAGTTGGCCAGCCTACAGGGTCCATTGGAATTGCTGGACACATTTACATGCCTGTCGGGGTCTTTGGGAGTCAGCAGATGGGGGAGTGTGCCAAGGTGGCCGCAGGCCCTGTCCATTTGTTTATCCTCTCTCTACCTGGGTGTGTGTGTATGTTGGGAGAAAGTTCCCTTGCATGGTGAGCACTGGTGTGGATGCTGCTGGGGGGCTGGGTTTCCCAGTATTTGGAGGGGAGTTGGTGGGAAGAAGGGGCCAGTATATGCAAAGTCTGTCCCAAGAGTCCAGCCTTTGCAGGCTCATTTTTTCCCTCAGGCCGTCTGGAATGCTGTCTTGATGGTTGCTCCTGGGAGGGGCAGGGGCTGGAGAGGTGGTGGACTAGCCATGGTGGTGCTGCTTCCCCTTTTCAATGACCCAGATATTTGGTTTGATCTATATGTATCATCTTTCTGATTAATTTTCTGTTTCAAGGTGTACATCCCTCCTCCACTACAGAGTACTCGTACCTGTGGTTTCAGCCAATCCTCTCTGAGCATCTCTGATGTGACCCCTCTTCTAGTCAGCCGTGTTGAATCTCTCTCTTACTATTATTAGTAGTAATATAATTGTTGCCATTGAAATCCAAGCTCTTTTAGAGATCTAGCTGAATGTTATGTAAATCAATTGGTTGCTGGCCTTTCTACATCTTGAACATGTGGCAAGCTTAGATATAATTAAAATTTGATATTTGAACAATTTCCAAAAAATTAGTATATATAGAAAGTAGATGTCCTATATCGATAGCAGTTAAGTTTTGCATTTGGAATGTTGAGCTATGTAGATAAGACTAATATCTTTGAGAGATTATGTTGATGTTTTAAACAAATACATGCATATATTTATAGGGAAAAAATTCCTTACATGGTTTCCATGGTTAAGTTTTAGTGGGGGGTCCTTTCCTAACAGTTCTTGAATAATTTGACATTCTTCCTTTATGGTACGATTATGTGACATATTAGGTTGTATTTTAATTGTGGAATTTGCATTTTTGCTCTTTTCTTTTAAAGAGAGTAGTACTTCAACATATCTATTTAAAATGGTGTTTAAATTTTGTTGACTACATTTTCCCTGTGACTTCAACTAGCCAGAAGAGTACAGATAGTGAGGTAACATTGTATAAAGGTTTTTCACTGTACCCCGGCTTCTTGCTGATGAAGGACTCACTTATTTACTCCCTCCCTCCCTCCTGCCTTTACCTGTCCATCCATCCACCCACCTACTAAATTTCTATTGAGTATTAATTTTATGTCAAGTCCAGTGGTACCACCTGTGTCTTAGAGAAGAAAATGCACTGAATTGGCCCCAGTGGTAACAATGGAGCTTTGGCAAATTACAGAGTAGATTTGTGTGGCTAACAGATAATTAAAGAATTTGAGGTTAAACAAAACACTTTTGTCTGCATTTTCTGAAGCATTAGTCTCCATTTCTTGCAATACCTCATCTGGGTATTTCTACTCATTCTTCTAGTTTGACATTAGGTGAAACTTCAACACGATGGATGAACCCAGAGGACAATGTGCTAAGTGAAAGAAGCCAGGCGCAGAGAGACAAATACTGTGTGATCTCACTTATATGTGGGACACGAAACAAACTCACTGAAGCTGAGAGTAGAATGGTGGTTACCTGCGCCCGAGAGGTGGAGAATAGGGAAATATTGGTCAAAATTTCAGAGAGGAGGAATACCCTTTTTGAGATGTATTTCTCAACCTGATATAAATTTACAAAAAGCTAAAACAGGAAATCCAGGTGAACTGGGGTTGGCTTAGGAAATAATTTCAAAACAAACCATCAGATTGGGGCAAGAACACACCTCCTAGAGCGGAAAGCATATTCCTGGACTCTCTGTGCATGTGGGCAAGGCGAAGTGGCCATGGTGTCTGACCCTGGGTTCTCGTTCTTTCTTTTTCCCCCACTGTCCCCTAATGAAGAGGTGGAATAAACCATCACCTCTAACCGCTTTGCTTAAGGCTTACAGTGGTTTTAGATTAAAGGCCTATGAAAGGATGGCTAATTGCACGGCAGGCTTTGATCAACATATGGTTGTGTGTTCCAACTGCAGCAATGCCCATGGCGATCTAACCCAAGCCTCACTCACTCTCCCTTCTCTGCACCACTCCGAGGTGGGGTTCTGTTAATAGTGGGTCAGACTGAAGATGTTGCTTCTGCTTGGCGGGGATTGGCATCAGTAACCCAGAGAGCGGATAGAAAATAGCTATGCAGAGGAAAGGAGTAGATGTGAGGGTGGATGATAGACAGGAAGGGAAAGAGTTGATAGTTTTGAAGATGTTACAGGAATGCCCTTTTTTTAGTGATTAAAAGGAACACTTTTTTGCATTATTTGTGATTATTGAGGTGTACACCTTGTTATACACATCTGTGTAGAATCTGTGTATATCTTCAATTATATTCTTTTTCTCTTTATTTCCATTAAAATTAGTTTTCTGCTTCATTACCCTTACATTTTATTTTTCATTAAAGTAATATAGCTGAAAGCAAAAGTAGCATAGTCGAAATGATGCTGGAACTGTATTTTAAAAGCATTTTCTCAAAATGTGAAAAAATCAATTTTAAAACATTAAAATGTAAGTGTTTGTTTCACTACAGCTCCAAGAATCAGTTGATTTGTAAGTCAACTGGTTTTCACAAGTCAGTGTAACGGCTGAACATTGACTTTTAAAAAGTGTATGAGTTGATTTAAACTATTTTCAAAATGCTAGAAAGTAAGAAAAACAAAACAAAACCCAACAACCAGGATTCTTCTGGAGTTGAGCTCAGAAAGTCTAATTTGCCAGAAAAATAGAGCCAGACATACTAATATCCACGGACTTTCGAAGCCTAGGCAGCACAAGGAACATATTTTAAGGGGAGAAATTCTCTGATATAGTGAGGCTGGCAAAAGGGAACAGAAAAATCAGTGGTCTCTCAATGGGCCCAGTGCTATCCACCCTGTTACGGGCGGCATCTTGAATGTTCCCCCAAAACTCACGTGTTGAATGATTGATCCCAAATACAGCAGCTTTCAGAGGTGGGGCCTTTGAGAGGTGATGGGATCAGGAGGGCTCTGATCTCTTGAATGGATTAATCCACTTATGGATTCATAGTTTAATGGGGGTGGAGGAAGGGTTTGTGATAAAAGTGAGTTCTCTCTATTTCCTGCCCACCTGGAAGTTTGCAGCTTTCCTGTGTCTCGTGCCTCTGCCATGACGAACCGCCTCACCACAGGGTTGGAAGCAACTGGGCCAAACCAGTGTGGACTGAATCTTCCAAAACTGCGCCAAATTAAATCTTTTCTCCTTTTAAGTTGTTTATCTCAGGTATTTTGTCTCAGTGAGGGAAAGCGAACAGGCAGCCTAATAACTGAATAGGATTGCAAGGTCTTCATTCCGTCTTCCTCTGGCGTGGTGCAGACGTGGAACTCAGTGGCAGAGCAAATAGTCTTTTCCATGAAAAAAAAAAAATAGCTGTCCTCAGTGTTTATGAAATGGAACAAAGAAACTCCAGGCAGAATGACAAGGGTTACATTATAAGCATAAGAGGGAAAAATTCAACCTAACCCCTTATTTGATAGTTATACATAGCAGAATGACTAAATTCTAACGTTCGTTTTCTTGCCTGGCTTATGGAAACTGAGCTTACAACATTATTATCACAACACAGACAAATGAAGATTTTGTTTAACTGAATTCCACTTTGGGAATATAGTGTATGTTGACAAAAGTACAAAATAACGGAATATTGACTGCCCAACTCCAGAGTATAATATGATAAATGTCTTGCATTTTATCTTACAGCCCAAATCTTCCATCCAGCTGGAAAAATTATATTCCATCCACGGAGAGGGAAGAATATACTTGTGAAGTCCTACAACATATATATTGTTCCTTGTAGAACCAAAAAGGTTCAATTTTTTTTCTTCAAAGTGTGGAGAATCACAAACAACAGCTCCACTGCTAGAAAATTACTTGCAGTCACAATACCCCATGCGCTCCAAGGCCCGAGAAGCACTGGGAATCTACGGCAAGCGGAAAGGAACTAACTTTCTTGCTCCCACACCGAAAGATGAGCAAATCACCTGCTTGACAAATTAGACAGTAATCACTCTTTCTTGTCTCCATCTATCTATTCCTTTTCTTTCTCTCATTCACTCTTTTTCTTCCATTTTACTCCTTCCTTCCTTCTTTTTTTTCTTCCCTCCCTGCCTTCCTCCCTCTCCCATTCCCTCCCTCTCTTTCTCCCTTTCTCCTTTCTTCCCTCACTTCCCTCTCCCTTATTTTCCCCCTTCTTCTTTCTCTTCCTGGCTCCTCTCCACACACTACTGATAAAGCAAAGATGCAATGATCAGATAAAACAGGGTGTATATGTGTAGCAAATTTGTCAAGTATTTTCCTCTCGAGATTTGTAACTTAAATTCAAAGTAAATTCTTTAGGGTTAGACCTTGGCCCTTTCAAAGACCTGACCTCTCAGTTTGGCAATAATTTGTATAAAAACCTTATACAGTATTAAGCTTCACCCAAAACTTTAACTTTTGAAATTGAAGGAGCAAATGTATATGTGACTTTAAACCTTATCTCTTCAAAGGAGATTTGTGTCAGAAAATGGAAAATGTATAGAGCATTGACCAATTAGGTGAATTGGAGCTTTGAGGTTTTAGAGAAAGAAAAGAACTCTTTATAAAAATTGGCAACAAGGATACTGGGTATTATCCAAGAAGCTTTCATAACAGAAGTATGTTCTTCAAATGGTTATCTTGGTGTGCTTTAATTTATGGACTCTAATGGGTAAGAAATCTCTAAGTAAAAAGAAAGAGTTGTGAACCTGGTAAGAAGATTATAAATGGGCCTTGACACGAGGGATTAAAAGGAGACATTATGGCATCCAGGGGACAAGAAGTTACATTTTGTTCTTAGGATGTGTAATTTGCTTCAAAATCGTCAAAGTTATCACCAGATAATATTTCTTAAACTCTCTGAAGGACCTGGTATCTTAAGATCTGTACAAAATCAAACACATAATCACACATAGTTAAGGTAAGTCACTCTACTTTTCATGTTGTTAATAATCTTTTGCCAAAATATCTTAGGTAACTCTAAACACCAATCTCACATGAAGGAATTTTGCAAATATCACTTTACATGTGGTAGAAATGGAAATTACAAAAAACTCCCCAAACTTCAAACCCAGAATTTAGAACTGGTTATAAATATTTCAGGTCAACATTATGGAAAAGGCAGGAAAAAAAATCAGTGGGAAAGTAAAAGCTTTACTATACATTTCCATACCCTGGAGAGAAAAGTACATGTGAGAAACTACATGTGAGAAAGAAATTATGATTATGCAAGTGGCTGCCCAGCAATCCAGTGAAGAGGACTTGGTAAGCTTGGACTTCCAGGAGGTTACGTTCCAGGCCACCCTCTGGGGAAGGTCGTGGGGCTGTATTAATGAGTCCTGCTCCTCAGTTCTGAAAAAAATCTACCAACCTTGAGTGTGAAGGCTGACAAATGAAATGAAAGGACAAATATATAAAACTGTACAAAAAAGTTTTATCAGAAATATGGACATCCTTGGTATTAAGACTTCATGAACCTGTTGCTTGGCCTTAGGTAGAGAATACTATTTGCAATTGCTCCAGTACTAAGGGTTATTTCTCTCTCTCTCTCTCCATATAGATATATAGTGTGTGTGTGTGTATGATTGAAAAATATAGTGAATATTTAATTTTAAAAAATTATTGGGCCGGTGAGATAGATCAGTGGCATAAGCGCCTGCCTGGCAAGCGTGAGGTCCTGAGTCCTACTCCTGGTACCCACATAAAAAATAAATAAATAAATAAAAAATTATTACGGTAAAAGATACATTGTCATTAATTCCCCTCAAAATACTTTTCCTTGCTTTGGACACACACAGCCCACCATTCTTGCCACTGTCTGAAGCAGTTCTTGAAGTTCACCTTAGTTGCAGTGTCACGGGTGCCTCTATGTCTTGAATTGATTCAAAACATTTACTTTTCATGGTCATTTTGACTTTGGGGAAGAGCCAGAAGTTGTACAGTGCCAGACTGGGTGAATTTAAGGTGGATGAGGACACACCGTAATGTTTTCAGAGCCTGGCCTTCCCATTAGATGGCACTTGGCAGCAGTATTCACCATATTTTTGATCACACCTTGTAAAGATATGAAAGAGGACTTCTAGAACTGCTTCAGAAAGTGGCAGGAATGATTCGATAAGTGCGTTCGAAGTAAGAGGTAGTATTCTGAGGGAGATTAATGGCATGTATCTTTCAGTGTAATAAATTTTAAAAATTTGAACATTTACCATGTATTTTGATCACCCCTTATATAGGCGCTAAGCACGTCAGATTTACTGGGCTCAATACATCAGCCAGGGGTATATTATTTTGCTTATTTTATAGTTAAGAAAACTGGGAGAAATAGATTCACCGTTGGGTTCACTGACCATCTAGATGGTATAAGAACAGGAGCTTTGGGGCAATGATCACACGGCCACATCGGAAGAGGACAGCAGCAGAGCCCCGAGCCCAGGCCTGCACAGCCCCTCCCAGAGCAGTGTGAGCTTTCACGTCGGGATTTCGGTGTATTCTCCCCTAATCTCCGCTAGGAAGGCAGGGCAAGTAGTACAGCACCATTTCCCAGATAGGACAGTGGCCACAAGGGCTTACGGAGTTATACACGGTTAACTGTAGAGTTGAGGCTTGAATGAGGCTGTGTTCTTTCCACGGGCGCCCGCTCACCTGGATTCCATGTCCTTCCCCGCAACAGACACCTTCACAGCAGGCAAAAGTGTGTGCGGGGCCTGTGGGTCAGGAGGGAGGGTCATGATGACACTCGAAGGCCTCAGAGGAGCTTTTCTTACTCGTTTTGCCCTAGCACACTCATGTACGCACGTGCGTGTGCACACACACACTTCTACTTGAAGCTACAAATTACTTATAGAGTAATTTATTGTTATTGAAAGAGCAAAAACTGAGGACAAACATGTCAATGCTGTAAATGTGGTCAGCTGTGGAGAATGCAGAGCTTTGGGAGAGCCCGTCTCCGGTTCCCAGTCCCACGCAAGCACGATCGCGCACACTGCTGGGAGCCGTGGCTCCCTGCTCTGGCCGTGCTCCATGTCAGCGGAACCGCCTCTTGTGCCTTTGATGGAGCCCCTACAACCTGCTTCCTTCTGGCTGAGGGTCCCTTTAAAGGCTTCGGAAGTAGTCAGAAAGGAGAGGGGTTAAGATTTCTCCATGATGTCATCGGGAAGATGACACTCACCTCAGAACTTCCTTCCTCTTGAGCAGCGTACATATGGAGAGCGTTTTCTCTTCTTTCTGAGGAGAGAGAAGAGCTGTTTTTGGCGGATTAGGAGAGGGTGGTGTGCAGGAGGCGGGTGCGTAGTTCAGTGCCTGGCATCTGGACATCTTGGTCATCAGCAGAGGTGTTGGGTGGCTCTGGCCACTGTCGGGCCTTCTCCAATTGCTTCAGAGCCTTCAAAATGCTAATGAAATGTGTTTGCATTTTAATTTGTGTTGATTATGGCTTGTATTAGTTAAAGCACTGCCAGCTGCTATAATAAAATTTGAAATCTCTATGACCTAACACAGTGGACATTTCTCATAAAGACCAAGAGGTGGCGGAGATGGAATGTGGTAAGGAGGTGGCACTTGTCCACACTGTCATTCAGGGACCCAAGCTGAAGAAGACTGTACCCTTTCCCCCTCCCCTCCCCTCCTCTCCCCTTGCCTCCCTTCCCTTCCACTCCCCTCCTCTCTGCTTCCCTTCCTTTCCCTTCTCTTCTCTTTCCTTGCGGTACTGAGGATAGAACCCAGGGCGTTTCCCCAACTTTAGCTACATCCCCAACTTAAAAAAATTTTTTTAAAAAAAGTTTTGAGGCAGGGTCTTGCTAAGTCATTAAGTTGCCCAGGCCAGCCTCAAACATTTCATCCTCCTGCCTCGGCCCCCTCTCCAATGCAGGGATTACAGGCATGTGCCACCATACCTGCCTGAAGGCTCTACCATTTTCAATGTGTGACATCCAAGGTCACCCTGGGAATGAATATCTTAGTCTACTATGCAGGAAGAAAGAGAGGGTAGAGAAGGCACTCATACTTACGCTTGCACTCATACATGGTGCTTGGAAATGGAGTCTGGGCTGGCGGTGCTTCCAGGAGCAACTTTGTACTCCGGAAGGGAAGCCCAGGTAACCGGTGGACAGGTTCTGTGCTCTTGATCGTGTCTCCGATGTGAGTGACAGAAACTGATCCCAGCGAACTTGAGTAGTAAAATGCATTTATTAGCAGGATATGAGGTGGGCGAGTTAGAAACTCTTGGCAGGTTTTGTGAAAATGAGGCTGCCAGTGGGATGAAACAGACTCTGTGCGATACCTGCGTCGCTGGAGGAGCGTTGCGCTGGCCTAGCAGGTCACTGCCTGCCCCTCCCACTGTGTGCGAGGTCATTCCTCTCGGAGACACAATGTTCAGTGGCGAGGAGAATGGAAGGCAGGAGCCGTAGCACAGACAACAAAAGTCCCTACTGGGCCTTTCATGGCAAATGCCAATTTTAAGGTGTACAGGGAAGATCAAGCCAACTTCTTTATCACAAAGTTCACTATTTGCCAAGTACAATGGGTATCGGATTGAAAATTGTAGGGTTTTAAAAATACCACAGATTTCTGCCAAATCCGTGAATTTAGTAACTGCTTTAATCGTCATCATATATTCCCTTTCTTATTATTGTTCTTCAGAGATAATATATTGTTTATTTCTTTTTGTAGACAGGTTTGTAGTGCATAATGTTTACGTTCTTTGTGTGGAGTTGGTACGAACACATCTTAATTCTTCTTTCACCACCTTTCCCTCCCCTTCCCTCCCTATTTCTTGATCCCTTTCCCACTTGAGAAAGATCTGTCTCCCTGCTTCCTAGAGAGATAATATTTTGTAATCATTTATTAATGACACCCTGCCCATGAGGCTTCTACCCCATTGGTACCTCAGTCCCATCATGACTTTGTCTTTCATGCCTCGGCCTTTTGAGAGAGAAACACAAGAGTCTATGCCTTTCGCCTCCAAGAAATGGAGGAGGTGGAGGTTGCATATACTGTGCGCTTTAAACACACTGAAGGGATATGGCACTTTAGACAGGCTGCGGATCCTTTGAGATGGGAGTCAGGAACCCGCCTTAAACTAGTTTACACAGAATAGTGGCCGCGAGGTCTGAGAACTTCAGATGTGGCTAGATCTGGTTCATAGAATGTCATAGAAAATTGATTTTTCCCATCTCTTGGCCAGCCAACCAACCTTCCCTCCCTCCCTCCCTTCCTCTTTCTTATCTCTCTTTTTCACTTTTCTCCCCTCTCATCCTCTCCTCTGTCTTTCCCTCCCCTCCCCCCTCAGTTTAATTGTTAGTTGGTGGTAACAAATATAGATTCCTTGCTCAGAGGGAAGGAATCGCAGAAAGAGTATTCTTTTGCTCGTGCCTAGGACAGCTTCTGAGGAAGGTTCTTTCCTGGGTCATAGGCCACTACTGTTTCCAGGGCAATGAGGGGCAATGAGGTGTGTCACATGCACACCTTTGTGATGGGAAAGTGGGGGTCACGTGCTTGACGGGTCCACCACATGGGAACAGCACTATTTCGGAATAGAAAATATACTAAGTGACAAACAGTGCCAAACACATGTAATCTCAGTAAAACCAACCAACAAAACCCAAAACTAAGTTACTTAAACCAACAGGTCTTATTATTTCTCCTGCTTTTGTGGGTCAGCTGGGAGGTTCTTCGGGTCTGCACCGACTGCTGCTCTCTGTGGACATCTGGCGGCTCAGCTGGGCTGGACACCTAGGCTGTCTCTTAAACATCCTGGCAGTTGTGTGCAGGTTGTCCGAGGGGCGCATCCATGGAGCAAGGGGTCTCTGCTCCTCATGTTCTCTTATCCTCCAGGAGATTCTCCCGGGCTTCTTCCCATGGTGACCTAGGCTTCTAAAGGACTGCAAGAGACGCAGGGCGCACTCCAATCCCAGTACCTTTTAAGCTTCCGCTTCTGTTACAGGACTCAAGCAAGTCATAACACCAAATCTACATTCAGTGGATAGAAAAATGAACTTCATCTTATTCTGAGGAGCTGCAGGGTCACATTGCCTAGGTGCTCGCCCACCAGAATGGGGGAGAATCTTGGCCACTTTTGCAATCTAACACAATGCTAGTTCTCTTTTTCCCTCTTTTGCCTCCTCTTCACACTTGCCTTTGTACTGTCTATATGTGAACTCAGGAGTCCACCACAACGTGATTATAGTCTCTTTATGTCAATTCAAATATGAGAAAGGGAGGAAGAGAAGGAAGGAGGAGGGAATATGGATGCAATCTACTTCTCCCAGTTCATGGATTCTTTCTATCGGTCAAGTGCCCACAACCATTCCAATCAATTTTTGGATGGGTGTGTGTGTGCGTGTGGGGCACAAGTAGGGTCATGGCATAAAGTAGGGCTGTGCCTTCCATGGGACATGAATGGAATTAAATTAGAAAATCAGAAGAGGATTTTGGGTATGAGCCTGAATCCAAAGTCATTTCTCTTAAGCCCTATATTCTGCTTTGTACTGTTATGTAACTGTAATATAATGTGAAGACATATTAGTACAGGGCTTTGCACATGCTGGCAGTGAAGTCAATCCCAGCTGTACTATCTGCTTCTGATGGGTAGGAATCATGTTTCATTTTTTCCTTTATATGTGTTGAGGCACAAACTCAGTGTTCATCATATTCTTGCTGAGTGCGTTTGAGTATTGGAGTGGATTTCTCCTTAAGAGAAATCATCAAGCAATTACAAATTAAGTTTAGTAAATTCCAGCTTATCAACTGTGTTTGTTTATTTGTTTGATTCTCTGGAGAAAGGCAAGTTTAATATATCAAAACACATTTACCAAGGAGATATCTTGTATTGAACTATAATTCAGAGCATTGTATTTCTAGGTTATTAGGTAAGTAGAAAAGCAAGGAAGAAAGTATGGCAATATGAAAAATCATATGGAAAGTGGAACAAACCCTGAGAATTGGAATTCAATTGACTTTATTATCAAGATAGAATATTTTCAGTTTTTTTAGGTTGAAGTTCTTTATTTGGCATCAGAACAAGTTCCTCTTATGATTGAAATTAGACACAAACTAGGACTGGAGTAAGTGTCCCTTCACCCTGGAGTGGCACATGGACTGAGACAGAGGTTAGACTAAAGAGGAAAAAATTCATTCCTGACAGAGTGTTTGGGTAAGAAATGATTCTAGAATGAAAAAATAATGCCTTTAGGACATTTTCCTTCCTTGTCATAATATAACTTCTTAGTTACATCTCTTCTTTTTTCAAAATTAGATAACAGAATTTGCATATTTCATTTCTCAGTTATCTATAGTAACAGGAAAGAGAAAATGACTGGGGGGGAAGCATGAAAGAATATAGATAATTGGTATCAACAGATAATTTCCAAGCCTCATTACTTTATTTCACCCATTAATTTTAAGCTATAGCCTCATCCTACCTGATCTTTTATCAGAATGACAAGAAAAAGCTCATGAACACTATTTTGATTTTTAGCTGTTTATTTCAAAGTTAGGTGGCTTTTAAAAGGTGCAAAGTGATCCAAAAGCAGCTCATCAGGAAGGACAAACGAGGACATGAAAATGTGACATTATCTGGGTGTTGCCTCTGCTAGGTGTGAATCAGCTTATGAGGAAAGGGTCAGTCCTGGTAACTGCTTTATCACCATCTCAGCCTTGGATGGCTGTGTGGATGGGCACCAGATCATCTGCAAAGGGATGTATCAGGAGCAGGGAACCAAATGACAAGGAAAGTTCTGCAGAAAAAGTGGTAAGAACCAGCAGAACAAATTGGACTCCTAAAGCATCAATGCTGAGGCTAAGAAAGGATAATTAAATAAAAACTGTAACAACAGCAACACTCTCTGCCTATCTGATGGGATTAGGGGCCCGTCACTGCCCGCCACTGTGGCTGGCCTCGCACCAGCACTCCAGCGCAGACGTTTATTACCCACATGTGGCACCGGTTCCTGTCCTGAGAGGGACTGGTCTTCTGCAGGACATAACCTTAGTCCTAATTCCTGGAGTCCATGAGCCCTGAGTTAGGTCTGTTTATGTCCATCAGTAATAGCAGGGGCAGTCAGGAGGAATCCCAGCTGCAAGGAGAGTGATCAGGGGAGATCCAGGTAGCAGGGGAGAAAGGAAGAGAACCTGCAACTGAAGCCTTTGACGTCGTTGCAAAATGTGGCCTTAACTTCCAAGTGAGGTTACTCTGCCTTATCTTTACTTTGCTGAATCAACCTCTTTGAGAAGATGAGCTGTGTTATTCTTTTTATTACAACTTGTCTCTCAGTTGCTCTGTGCATGATCGTGATAAGACGAACTGGATTTTGAGAATTTTGAGAGTAGCTGGTCAGCAGCTTGGCTTTACAAGACTTTCCCTTCAGTAACAGAATCAGTCCTTTACAAAGCACATATTGTGTGGCCAACCCTGTAATGTATAAAGAAAATACAAGATCTCATCCATTTTACTAAAGTTAGGCTTTTGCTAGAAAACAGGTTAGCTAATAAAACCCCAACTTACGCAACAGTGCACTATACATAATAAAGCTTCTGAAGTGGAACTTGGAGTTTGGGTTGGGCCGTAAGGTTAGTGGGGAATGTATGCGCAGCAAGGAGAGCAGGAGAGGTGGAGAGGGAGACAGACTTTGGGCTCGGAGGTTCCTCTTGCCTGGTGAGTTGAGGTGCTGTTTTCAGTTAAGTGCTGACTCGATTCAAGGGTAGTGTGGGTGAAGGAGAGTCCAGTTCTCAGCCTTGCAGTGGCAAATGTGTTTCTCAGCACATCGTTCAAGCTGCAAGCACCAGTGCTTTAGGATCAGACTTGAAACCTATTCGCCATTCTAATTGTTAACTTTTATGAATTCTTCCCGAGGACCTCAGCAGTAGAGATTTATATGTGGGAAAGAGAAAAGTAGAAGAAGCAAACTCTTCTTTCTTGAAAAAGATTTGTCTCACTTATCCTTAGTTTGCTTTACTGTCCTACTTCCACTAAGGGAAAGCAACAAGGAAATGTACCCAGGTTTAAATAGACACCTGCATTGGGCAAAGTATCTTAATCTTTATCTTCTATCTTAATTCATTAACGCATTGAAGAATTAAAGTCTGCATTGTTGGTGGGTCACTGGGGTCCTTATGTTCCATAGATGGGACCGTATGTCCAACACCACCTGGCTTGCAGAATCCATGGACCAGGGCTTGGCTGAGGTTGGTGTGTGGGGTAAAGCATTCCTGAGATGACTGTGTAACTTCGTGGAGGGTGTGCTGGCGCAGAGGCCAAGCAACGGAGTCTCCCTTTATTGTTGGTTCCCTGCTCTAATTCTGTAAAAAGCCTTTCTTCTCATGCCCCCCAAAGAATTTTAACAAAATATTTCAAGAATGCTTGAAAAATACTTATAGCTACTGATAACTACTGAGCTTTAGGAAAAATTTGACATGACACGAGCCTATCAACTTCGGTCTGCTGGTAGCTGGTGTCCAAAAGGAACTTGAATTATTGGACACATCAAACTAAGATGTGGGTCAACATCTCATTAAATAAATTGAATTTCACTTGTTTGTACTTATAATCAAGCAAATACACAACACAAATAATGTATATTCTCAATAATACAGATGGTAATAACATAAATGATAATGGATTATGATAATCTTTCTTGGAGAAGACAAAGTAGAAGAATAACATTAGAACAATTTACAAATACTGCAGAACAATTTTTAGCGTCAGCCAGGGTCTAAATCTAAACAAAATATTGTTCTAATGAAGTTCTTTAGGAGAAAATATAAAAAGACAAGTTAATTTCAGTTGGTAAATTATAGGTGTCAAGCTCTACTTACTCTTCGGCTGTTGCAAATTTCTATCATCAGATATATAGCTTTTGAATCAAACTGTTGATCAATAGTCAACCCAATAACCCCAGTAAAAGGGTTTGTTCCATGATTTCCTGCATCAAACCAGGCTTCTGAGTGCTCTAAGCCCCTCAAGAGCAGGCACTGCTCTTTCCTCTTCTTTGAATCCCTCCAGCACCCAGCAAAATACTTGCCACCGTGAAATAGTCATGGAATTAAGGGGGCCTTATGTACTATTTCCTGCCATGAAGTTTCCCTTACACTTAATCACAGTCATGAATTTGAGCAGAATATATTGGCATACAGGGTACAGATGCAGGGTTCACCAGTTCAGTGTAATGTAAGGAATGTGGAGCATTTAGAATATTGGTTCTAGATAGCAGATAAGACTAAGAACTTACAGGAAAACTAGCTCATTTTAGACAATTTTATTTACTTCCTTTTCTTGTGAATATGTCAGTCACCCTTAAGTAAGATAAATATCATTGAAGCCATAGCACACACCTAGTTTACTGGTATTGATTAAGGTCTGAATTCAAACTCTCGATTAGGCTTCTTGCCATCAGTAATGCATAGTGGCTCTGGAAGATTCGAGAAGTCTAGCTGGACAAATGATTAATAGTTCAGACTGACAGTTTGCTTGAATGAAATTCTCAGTTTGTAAATGAAATATAAGAGAAAGTCCATTTAAAAAATAAGATTGGAGGGCTGATGGATAAATGCGTTGTAATGATGTGATATGAAATACTTAGTATTTCTGTCCTCTCTTTTATCTGTGTGAAGACTGATTCCTAACTATTATTTGATAAATATTTATAGAGGATCTAGTAAAGGACTTGAATTGTTTTTAGACTCTTGGGATAGAATAGTGAGCAATATGTGACTTCCATGAAGACTTCATTTTGGTGGGATGGAAGCAGACTATTTAAAAAAGCAAACACATAGATAATTGCAGATAATGGTTTGAAAATGTGATAGAATGAATTGGTAGGCAGGGGTTTCCTACCACTGGTATAGTTAGGGTAAGTCTTCTCTGTGCGAACGTAACATTTGAGACAGTTTATTACTGCCAATAGTCATGTAAGTATTTTGAGGAAGAAAATTCTGGGTAGAGAGAATAACAAGTAGAAAGACCCGGGGATGAAACCCTTCCAACTAGTTCACTGGTTAGTGTGGGGGAGTGTGATGGGTCAGGTAAAGGGGGAGGCTGGGAATTATAGGCTATGATGGTGAAATACCGACCTCAGTGGGAAATCACCGATTGTAGGCAGTGTTGAATAGTCATTTAACACTTGTGGCCGTGACTTTTAAAGTAACATCAGGGAATATGGTTGTTTTATCTTCTTCAGGAAGAATTCTTATATCAGATGTGGAGCAATGAGTTGAGTTTAAGCAGATGTGCTTTCCCTAGGGTGTGATGGTGGTATGAGAAGCAGGAGAGTTGGAAATGTTTAAGTGAAGATTATAATGTGGTGAATCACGGAATCTAGGATGGATAGTGAGGGATGGCGTTTTGACTGTGCCCTCTACACTTGATGGGTGAGGAAGGGATTCCTGCCCTAGAGTGATGGAAATGGCTGATCAAATGATCTCCAGTTCTAGGCTGATGATATTGACAAAATTAGTCACATCTACTTACAGCCTGAGAAAGGAGAACACTGGGCATCATGCTGGGTTACATAGGAGTTGAGCTTGGAACAGAATAAACAACCTGGATGGTAGGAGGCTGACTTTGTAGTTTCAAGGGGGTGACAATGTCCCCCAATTCCTGCTGGAGGATGATTTGAATAATTCTGTGGGCTCGTAGCAACCTACAGCCTGCTCCTCGGGGGTAAGCAGGAGCTGTTCTTCACCCTCACGATATGGAGTGTCTTTGGTGTGGGGACTTGATGTGATAGGAGAGTGGGAGAGGAGCTTGCTCAGAGGCCTTTCAGGGTCCTCCAGATTGTTCCCAGATGCTGGGGTAACACATAATGTTGAAACTTAATGTTAGGCCTTACTGTACAGCTGGGAAGATAAAGGGTGATGGATAGAACAATGTGGCAACGGACTGGAGATCTCCATATGTTTGAAGAATTTCTGGAATGGGATTAATAGAAAACGTGAGATGGGAGGCTCAAGGACAGAGAAAGATGCTTGGAACTGTGATATCAGAGGGACTGCGGTTGTTGGGACAGTACGAAGGACATGACCTTGCTAGTGGTGGCGGAAGTGGAATTGGCTGGTGGTAGAGGTTGATGTGTGATGATGGATGACCTTCAAGAGTCAGAATTCTGGTGGTGACAGAGTTGCGAGGCACAATGGGGTTAGTATACGGGTAGGGAACCAACCAGGCTAGGCCCTGAGTATTCATCAAGGAGGTGTGAGGTCACTAGCAACTGTTCTTCTCAAGAGGAGGGATGATCTCAAGGGAGTGCAGTGGACCGATGACTCTCGGAGGCCAGATGGGGGTATAATCTCATCGGCAGCACCGCAGTCCCAGATCGCTTCTGCCAAGCTCCATTCACTGGCATAGTCGCTGCCATTAGGTAGCAGGTGCCAATGTCTGTCAAAATGATTTGAATCAAATGTGTCAATTAAATAGAATGCAGCTAATGGAAAAATTGGAGCCCCATCTCTATTCTTAGGAGTTTCTGGATTGATCAAAGAACTGATTGCTTCCTTTTTGCTCTATCGGGTCACAGGGTTCCCCTGGGTACCAGGCCAAACTTAACTCAGTTATTTAATGTGCATTTAATTTGTGTGTAGTATATGCCACACACTGTACTACATGCTAAGGGTGTAATGGAGAACAAGGCAGAAATCCTTCCTGGGGGTCTTTTTTTTTGCAGTTTGTGTATTTGGAAATTTGGAAGAATGTAGTTGGTGTAATACAGTGTAGTAAGCACCATGACAGGGCAAGTATAGATGCTTAGGAGGGGCATTTGATCTAGACTTAGAGAAGTCTTCAGAAATGGGATAACACCTGACCTGAGATCTGACAGATGAACTGGGTTAGGTTGCAGGAGTTGGATGAGTAGGGGAGAGCTGGTAAGGAGCAGACCACGAGTTTCAGGAGAAAGAAATAACCACGTATTCAGCCCTCTTCTGCACTCTTTTTGCTTCCTTATCCTTAAAGTGCTCTCCTCTTCTGACATCCTTAAAAGCATATATTATATTAATTTACATAATGGTTTTACAATTTTATTCTACTGTTTATTTAATGTATGTCCTGCATGTCCATAAACTCTTGGGATCTATCCTTTCTAGTTTTTTCACGCAGTGTGGAATGGAGTATGTACTAAATGATGAGGCAGAAAACATCCTATGATATTAGAAATAAGCATATGTTCCTAAACAATAGTAGTGCTAACAGGAAATAGAAGTATCTTACACATGAAAAAGTAATGTTTAAAAAAAAATCAAGGGGGCCAGTGAAACTGCTCAGTGGCGTAAGCGCCTGCCTGGCAAGCACGAGGGCCCGAGTTCGACTCCCGGAACCCACATACGAAAAAAGGGCCGGTGATATTGCTCAGTGGCACGGGTGTATGCTGGTGCACGAGGTCCTGAGGTCGACCCCTGGTAATCACACGCACACACACAAAAAAATCAAGTGACACAAGCACATTCATAAATACACACCCTAATTTAGAGTTCATGTGGGCTGCAGCTTCTTGCAGTTTTAAAAAATGAAAAGAAAGCTGGGTACAGTGGTAGACACCTGTAACCCAGCCCTTAGGGAGGATGAGGCAGGAGGACTGTAAGTCTGAATCTGACCGTGGTAACTCTGGGAGACCCTCTCTCAAAAATGCTGGGGATGTAGCTCAGTGGTAGCATGGCCCTGGGCTCGATCCCAGTACTGAGGCCAAACAACCAAACAAACAAACCATAAAATCCCAGTTCTACCTAAATGAAAACAAGCGAGCAAGAAAATGGGGACCTCAGTTTTGCAAGCTTTGAAGCATCTCGTGCTCCTGGTGGCCTCTGGATATAGCCAGCTGACATTGATTTCAACCCTGAGCAGAACATTCTGCTGGTTTTAGGCCACCAAATTTGTGACAATTTTTTATGCAGTAATAGAAAATTTATACGGAGTGATTAACTATACTTTTCCTTGCTTTGAGGTATATAGGAAACAATCCTTTTCAAGTGTTTAGTACAGAGCCTGGCACATCATAAATATACGTGTGATAGCTACTGAACAGTACTAACTGGATAGGCAAGCATTTCACCTAGCCAGATTTTGTTTGTTTTCATCCCTTATATGAGAGCATTACACTGGAGAAAAATTTTTTTTCTTTTTTTGTGGGTACCGGGGGTCGACCTCAGGACCTCGCACGCTGGCAGGCGCCCGTGCCGCTGAGCGATGTTACTGGCCCTTTTTTCATATGTGGGTTCCGGGAGTCGAACTCGGGCCCTCGCGCTTGCCAGGCAGGCGCGTACACCGCTGAGCCATCTCACCAGCCCTGGAGAAAAATTTTGACAGACTAAACTTGTTTGGAAGGGCCCAGGGATTTCTGAAAAACCAAGCCACTGTTAAGAACTTGAGAGAGATGTTTCCAAAGTGGGAATTGCTAAGGTCAACATAGATTCTCCAAATATGCCTTACATTTGAGATTTTGATCACTAAGACGTCCTTTGGAGGTAAGTTAAGTAAGTTAAGTGGTGGGAGTTTTTGGTTCTTGCTGTTATTTTGTTTTTGGAGGGAAGAAAAGTCAGAATATCTCACGTCTATGAAACACTATACTATAAACATTTAATAGTGGCTCGTCATTGATTTTAGAAAATAGAGCCATATTCAAAAAGCAAGTTAAAAAGATTGAGTTTTATTAGCCAATTAATGGTGAACAAAGAACATCCCAAATAAAGCAAAAAGGTTATGGTATGTTTCAAAACTTTTAAAAACCATTAATTTACCAGAATAAACCACCTGGTCCCAGGCTGAAAGGAAGGTATGCCATTTAAACCGTTGAAAGCAAAATTTAGACAGTGTATCAACTAGGTGCTAATGTATCTTTATTAGGGTCTATAACTTCAAAATTAAGTTTTCAGAACCTGTGCAGATTGGATCTCATTAACCAGCCTCTCCTCTTTTAGGATGAGATATTAGAGGCCAGAGAATTCTCACAGCTGTTTAAGAGCTGAGTTCCTGGATTTCACAGCATTTGTTAACAATGTGCAAAGATCAGCTATAAAACCTCCCATGTTGGGCTGCCTTAGGTATGACATCCCAGGCACAGGGAAATGGTTTTGGCCATATGCGCCACAGAACCATAGGCGGCATGCCTGAAGGAGAAAGATAAACTTCCCAGCAACCTGTGGAGGATAACTCCCCTTGTGCTGGCAGCCTGGAAGTAGCGGTTTCCTGCATTTCTTCCATGGAGACTTCATGCAAGCTTTCATAATGAGAAAGAGAACAGGAAAAGAAGTCTTGTTAAGAATGCAGTGGGATTCTTTTTTTTTCTTTTTTTAAATAGGTGTGCCCATTCCAGATTCAGAAGGACCACCCGCAGGCGTCACTTCCCTAATTTAAATGGACTTATATGGGCTTATGATTATGAGCATGCACCTGCAGTCACATCTATCTTTGGTTTTAAAGGTTAGAGCCTGTTAAATATTTACCTGTGCATTTGTGTGGTATTCCCAAGATACCTGTCAAAGGGTTACTAGACAGAAATCCTCCTCATCTAGAGTTGGGCTGTTCAGTAAGCACCTTTCTTTTTTTAAGAAGCTCAAGCTGGAGTCATTAACCTGGAGCACAGATCTATCCATCTTTCTGTCTCGGTCTCTGTCTCTGTCTCTCTCTCTTTCTTTGCAGGGGTAGGGATTCAACCCACAGAGCTTCCCTTGCCTTGCCTTGCCTTGCCTTGCCTTGCCTTGCCTTGCCTTGCCTTCCCTTCCCTTCCCTTCCCTTCCCTTCCCTTCCCTTCCCTTCCCTGTGGGGAGTGGCTGAAGCTGGAGATTGATCACTGTGCGGCGCTGGAGCAAGGTGGGTCCCAAAACAAAGAGCACCCGAGGCTGCTCCAGGCAGGAGAACACCAGGCGCTGAGGCGAGCCAAGCAAACAGGTTGCTAGGCAGAGGGGTGTCACGTGACACCAATCTGCCGAATGTATAAATAAATGTGCTGCAATGGTTGAGCATTCCTTTTCTCCGATCTGGAGAGAGGTGTCCACCTGACCTCAGCTTTTTGTTTTCTGACTCTTCACCCTCTGTATTTCTTCATCCTCCATTGTCCTTCACCCTGAAAACTTTGAGAGCTGTGCTGTACATGGCCCTTCCCTTCCCTTCCCTTCCCTTCCCTTCCCTTCCCTTCCCTTCCCTTCCCTTCCCCTCTCTTCCTTCCCAGTGGTAGGGAGTGAACACAAGATTTTAAGGTTGCTGAGTCAGTGTTCTGTCATGGAGCTGTGTCCCCATCCCCGTAAGCAATCCTTGAACAGGGAAGACCTGCTGTGTACATCGATCTACAACTTGCACCCTTTTTTAATTTACAGCCCCCCCCAGCAACTGATTCTGAGGGTAGCAAAGCTTGTTTCCTGCTCTTATTTGCTGCTGTACAGCACTTGAAGTCTCTTTCTGTAAATATGTGAAATTTTCTTCCTAAATCCAAACATGCTGACTGCTAACTTGCCACCCAGAACAATGTATTTAACCTTTTGTTGCTCATAATGTAAAACTATGAAATCTGCATACAGAGATCACCCCAGGTTCCAAAATAAAGTGGTCTTTCTGGCACGTGGTCTTCAGTTTAACAGTGCTCTCTATAGTGGAATGAATGGATTCTTTGGGGCCTCATAACGTATAATTATGCTAGAGTCAATATAGTTAGCCTTGAACATCACCCAAATTATCCCAAGGATTTTCTGGATGGATCTTGGGGAACCTGAACAAAGTTGAGTTCAGCCTCTGTGTGAACATTAACCATGAAGCAGGGCAATTTCTGGGCAGCAGTCCGGCAAGCGGACCAGCTGGGCACCTGTCCCTTCAGTACTCAGGGCTCCGAGAGCTCAGCAGGGACGCTAAAGCCCCAGGTGGGGTGGTTTTAGGAAAAGCATTTCTCGTGGAGACAGGCGTATGTGAAGCTGGAGCTGGCTAGGCTATGTATTTTCTATAACCCTTTTTCTTAAACTTACAAAAATGGCCTGGTGCCCTGTGTAAAGGGCCTGTGTTCATGGCAGGCAGGTAGTCTCTTAAGGCAGGTTCAAAACACATTGCTCTGATGAAAATAAACTACAGACTTGGAGCCCTTAACTGTCTCAGGAGGTGTTCTTTGGATATAGGCAGACGGTCTCTAAGGTAATTTTTTTTTTTTTTTTTGTGGGTACCAGGGGTCGAACTCAGGACCTCGCGTGCCAGCAGGTGCCAGTTCTGCTAAGCGATATCACCGGCCCTTTTTTCATATGTGGGTACCGGGAGTCGAACTCAGGACCTCATGCTTGCCAGGCAGGCGCTTATGCCGCTGAGCCATCTCACCGGCCCAGGCAATTTTTACTGTACGCATTTAATGAATATATTTGATTAGTGCTGCTTCTTTTACCTGCATGTGCTATGTCCATTTACATATTCTGAATACATGATATTAGAATTAATTTCCATTTTTATGGATGGACTACAACTGTCTTTTCCTATGGCCATTTACTATATGGTTCTGTCATAAAAATATACTTGTAGGTGGTGCTGGGAGAAAGGGCCAGATGACTGGTTTGGGATATTCAAGTTATCCAGCTAGAGTGAGCGGTAAGGAATGTAGATAGCATATTTAGAGGATTAGGGGCAATCCCACTGAGAAAGCAGGCATAGTGCCTGAAATTCAGGTAGATGAATAAGGTAAGTCAAGGCTCTGCTGATCAAAGTGTCATAGTGTGAAACAAATAAGGAAGCAAAATCTTGCTCAACCAGAGTCCTGGCTATGATCTAGTCTCATGATATAGGATGACCTTGGCCTTCAAGTATCTGTAAATATCTGGGTACATCAGGCAAGGGAGGAGTGTATTAATCATCTCTTCCCTTTACAAGATTGTACATTTCTCAAGTGCAAATATTGCTTCTCCTCCATCTTGCACTGTGCCTGGCACCTAGGAGCAATCAAATGTGGTCACTGAAAAAAATGAATGGATTTGTGGAATAGCTAATACTCTTAACTATAAGGTTAATGATAATTCTTTTGGGATTTTAATCATGGGTTCCCTTATATTATTAGTATAGTGTTTTTATGTAGAAGTGGGAAAAGTGACCATTCCTCAAAGTTTAAATAAATTGCCTTTATAAAATTAATGGCATCAGAAATAATTTTTTAAAATTCAAATTTAATATTCAAGTCAAATACTGAGTATTTTATCACCTCTATTTAGAATTTGTATTTGAAACTTGAATATGTTGGTGCTGGATTGTGTTGTGTGTCTGGCTGCAGTTTTCATTTTCTATTAAGTGCATATTATATACTGAGGTAGAGTGCTGTAATAACTTTAATTGCATTTTTTTCCAAGTGCACATTTACTTCATTCATGTGAGTATGTATTCTTTTATCGTATTAATCTATGTGATGAAAAAATGAAGACTGAGGTCCCTACTGATTCTTTTTTTAAAAAGTGGCTACAGGAAGGAAGTTGGATAATATGTCTGTTGGGTAAAACACCTTAATGCTTTATGTCTTTGTATGGTTTGCCTTGAATATTAGGATTTTTTTTATCTTAGCCTTTTAAGCATTTATAAAACAAAGCTCCTGTGATAGTCCATTTTCTGTCGCTATAAAGAAGAATACCTGAGGCTGGTTGCTTTATGAAGAAAAGAGGTTTACTTAGCTCAGAGTTTTGGAGGATAAAAGTCCAAGATCGGCCTCATCTGTTTGGCATTTAGTGAGGGTCCTTGGTTTGGTCACATGTGACGGAAAAGTGGAAAGGGGTCAGAGTCACATGTGGAAGGGGCCAAGCATGTAGGGTAGACTTACTTTAAATCAACCTGTTCTCAAGAGAACTAACTCTCTCCTTGAGATTAACATCAATCCCTTCTGGGGCAGTGCTCTTGTGCTATAATCACCTTCTGCTAGGACTCACCTTTTAAAGAATAGTCCCCTCCACATCACTATGCTGGGAACTAAGCTTCCCCATAGGACTCTTCAGGGGCCACCCTCAAGCCATATCCAAACGACGGCAGCTTCCCTCCCCACCCCCAGTGCAGCCTTTCATAATTCCATGAAATTCAGAAATTCAGACTGAAATTATGAGCAAAGACCCCACCTGTATATATTAAGCAAAGGAAAGAACATCTCAAATTTAGAACTCATTTCATTTCCCAGAGCCTAATCAGTCATCCTGGACTTTAGGATTTGTTCATGAAGATATTACTTCAACTGAAATGAAGTCGAACCAATATAATAGCCTATCATTACAATTATATCAATTGTAGCCATTACAGTAAACAGTTTTCGTACATTTAATTTGTTTGCATTCCAGAAATTAAATGCGTTCAGGTCTTGAATTCATTGTGAGTTTATTTTTGTTCAAAATGTGTTTGAAAAAATTCCCCACCAGACGACCATTTTCTTGACTTAGGAGCTATTTCTGCTTCTTTTTTTTTTTTTTTCTCAATTTCTCCCTTTTCCTCCTCACCATAAAAATCATTTTTTGTCCTTTGCCTATAGCTTGAAAAGGCTCACTCTGTGGGTGTCTAATGAGGAAACTGCCACAGGGAAGCTGGTGGCAGGCACACCCCCTTGCCACTGCAGCCTCCCTCCACGTGCTGACCAGACTTGGGCCATGTCTGCAGCATACGTTATCTTCTGACGGCCTCCTCTGGGCTAACATTTAACTAAAGCTTGCTGCAGCAATGCCCAATTGCACGCCCCATAATTAGACTGAATAACATTTTCCATTTTAAACCCTGATTTTACAGGATTTACTACTTGGCCCATAAAATCTTGTTCCAAACTTAGACTTGGCATAATTTTTTAGCGTAAGGAGATTTGCCATAGCAATAAATCATGAGCTCAGTTCTTGAACCTGTGAGGTGAAGACCAAGCTCGTGTTCTTTGACAGGACAGAGGCCCTGTTGGTTTGTGGAGGGTGGCAGCATCCTTGTTCTCCCTGGTTTTGCACACATGCTGCAGAACATTAGCGACAGACCTGGGTGGGGGGAAGTCCCAGGACACAGTCCAGGAAGGGAGCACATAAGTGATGCTCTTGCTCTCAGGGTGGTAAAGAAATAGTTAAAGGCTAATCAGAGAAAAGTGAGAATAACATGAATTGAGGGGCGTGTTTCCCCTTTGGATTTGATAAGTGAGGATAGATAGGAGGGTCTCTGAAGAAATAATCAATGCAGAAATCATATGTATGTATTTTTTTCAATGAAACATGCCTGTGAGGAATTCTAGCACCTGATCTTGTACAACCCTCTGCCCCCCACCACCAGAAGGACATTGGCCAACATCCACTGAAAGAAACAAATATTCCTATGCCAAATTATTTTTTGGCAGGGCCAAATATTGTACTGTACTGCAGAGGTTCTCCAAGCATGGTCCCTGAGCAGCATCCATGTTACCTGGGAACTCATTAAAAATGTGAATTCTTGGGACCCTTCCCAGGCCTTCTAAGCCAGAAACTGGAGTGAGGCCCAGAAACCTGTGTTTTTATCAGTGATTGTGATGCTTGTCAAAGTTTAAGAACCACTGGTGTAGTGGTTAGGATCATGGGCTCTGTGGTCACATGGACTTATGGTATGATTCAAGTCCTAAATGTCCCCCAATGGCCCATGTGTAGAAAGTCTGGTTTCTGGTCTGTAGCACTACTGAGAGGCAGTGGAACTGTGAGGAGGTGGAGCCTAGAGGCAGGAAGTTAGGTAAGTGGGAGCATGTTCTTGTGGAATCCTAGCCTCTCCCCTTTTTCTCTCTTTTGCTTAATGGCTGCCATGAGATGAGGAGGGACCCCCCGCCTCACGCTCTTGCCATAATGTACTATAGACCCAAAGCAATAACCAAGCTACCATGGACTGAAACCTCTGAAACCATGAGTCAAAGTAAACCTCTTTTCTTCCTATGTTGATAATCTCTAGTATTTGTCAGAATAATGTAAAACTGACTAATACAACCTGGTTTTCTCTCTTGGTGTTCTCCTATCTTTTGCAAACTACTTAACCTTACTGAGCTTCAATATCTTTAAATGAGCTAATGTATGTAAAGTCCTTAGTATATCATCTGGAAGATAAAAATACTTAATAAATAATAATTATTATATTCATACAAATAGAGAAGAAAAGGAGAAATTTTGGAAGAAACATTTCCAATTTACTAAGATATGGTAGTAAGATTTTTTCTCAATAGTTTTCCATGTTATTTAAATAGAATTACAGGGCTGGTGAGATGGCTCAGCGGCATAAGTGCCTGCCTGGCAAGCACGAGGGCCGGAGTTCAACTCCCGGAACCCACATACGAAAAAAGGGCCGGTGATATCGCTCAGCCGCACGGGTGCTGCTGGCGTGCGATGTCCTGAGATCGACCCCCGGTACCCACAAAAAATAAAAAAAATAAATAAATAAATAGAATTACACAGTTAATGGAACATATGTAAAATGTCAGTAGGGTGTGAGCAATTTACTTGTTGAATAGCTTGTCAGGAATTTTTTAAGACATCAAGTAGCCAATATTTATAAAATGTTTTGAAGATAAAAGTTACTACAGAAGTTATAAAAATTATTACTATGTCAAAGATTATGAATCTGTCATTACCTATAACAATTAAAATATGCAGTTCTGCTATTGCTTATAATTGTACGTATATATTTCCTAATTTAATGCCATAGAAAACAATGAACATACATTAAAGATTTAAATGAAACTTCAACAAAGGAGAATTATTTTAAGTAAAAATACACAATAATAATAAATTCTTAACTACCTGTAATTTTTGGCAAACAAAAAAGTTTTGTCATTAGTACTCTAATTAAAAACAAGTGAGTTTTCACTTTGAAACTTAGAATATATATTTATATTCTGAATTTTTTTTTTTTTTTTTTTGGTGGGTACCAGGGGTCGAACTCAGGACCTCACACTTGCCAGACAGGCACTTATGCCGCTGAGCTATATCACCAGCCCTATATTCTGAATTTTTATGTCTTGAAATTTGCTTGAATTCTTGCTCTTTCTCTCTACGTACATACAGATTTCTTTTCCAAGTTGAGTTCTCCATCCATCTGTCCATCCATCCATCCATGGATCTGTCCATGCACCCATTTATTGCAGGTAATATTAAAGTCTTACTTTTCAAAATAACTACATGGGCTGGGCTTGATGGTGCACACCTGTAATACCAGATACTTGGGAGGCTGAGGTAGAGTAGTACAATTCAAGCCCAGCCTGGGCAACTTAGTGAGACTGCATCTCAAAACAAAAACAAAAAAGCATTGGGGATGTAGCTCAGTGGTAGCTTGCCTAGCATGTATGAAGCACTGGGTTTAATCCCTCTCATAACAAAATGAGAAATCAAAAAACAAAAAGCTATATGGCCGCTGTTGAAATTTTATTCTTCCACTGGACCTAAGTGCAAATGATGACTAATAGAGGACCTAAGTTGTTTAATTTTGGAGTACAACATTATGAATACTTTCACAGAAAACTTCCAGAAAGCAGCATTGCCTGTTTGTGGGGATGAGAGATTCAAGGTGAGGAGCCAGCTTGCACTGTAAAGTCCTTGCATGGTAATGGTGACTGTGGGAAACAGGGAAATGTCTTTTCATGAGGGTCCAGTTGAAAGGGTCAGGAGGCCTCTCAGACAGGCTTCTTGTTTCCTCTTTCTCTTTATTTCTGGACTGCAAGAGAAGATGCTAGGAAGCAGCATGATATGTGGAATCCAAGAATAGGACGTGACAATCAGTTGGATCTGGGTGCAAGGCCCTTTATTACTTTCTAGCTGTGTGACTTTGGATAAGTCACTTATCTGAGACTTAGTTTTTTTTGAAAGTTGTAAAACAGCTGTTGTTGAAGTCAAATAAGATAGTACACACGAAAATGTGGTAAAATTGCAAAATACTACAAATGTTAGTTGTTATTATTAAGGTTGTGACCCAAGATTATTAGGCCAGAGTTCTACTGTATTTCTCTTTTATCCTAACCATTCCAAAAAGGGTAGACTGGAATTATGTTTCACCTCCTTAGTCATTTTATTCTAAGCATTTTATTCTTTTTGTTTCTCATTTAAGTGGGATTGTTTTCTTGATTTTTTTTCAGGTGATTCACTGATAATGTCTGGAAATACTATTTTTTGTGTTGAATTTGTGTCTTCAAACAATATTTATGTGTACATATGTTGTTTACTATTTCTAACAGTTTTCTTGGTTGAATCTTTAGGAGTCCTTCAGGAGCCGAATCTTTAGGAGTTTTCCACATAGGAAGATTATGTTATCTGCAAATAGTGACAATTTCACTTCTTCCTTTCTGATTTGGGTGCATTTTTCTCCCTCATAATTGCTTTGGCAAGGATTCCTAGTACAGTCTTCAACAGAAGCAATGAAGTGGGAATTCTGTCTTGTTCCCGATCTTAGAGGAAAAGCTTTCAACTTTTCACTGTTGAGTACAGTGTTAGCTGTGGTCATGACATCTACCCTTTATTTTTTTGAGGTACCTTTCTTCTATTTGCTGAGAGTTTTTATCATGAAGGATATGTTTTCTAGCTAGATTTTCTTCCTATCCATCTGGCTTAAAAGGCCCATTAAATACTAAGGAAACTTATAGCATAAGTTTCATAAGGAGCTTAAGAAAAACTCCAAAATCATTTTTTCAATCTTCAAAGATTACTTCAGGGATTTATAAAAAAAAAAGTGGGGGGAGATTTGCTATTGCATTTGTCATATTCAAACCAGAAATGTATTGAAGTTCTAATAGCTCAGCATTGGACAGTTTCTCAGCAGATTTCAAATGAGGATACAAATGAAATTTACAAGTGTTATTTAAAATTCTTGTTTATATTGGTCACACATCAGAGAGGTGACAGAATGTTGGTCCTAGAGGAGAGAGTAACTGGTGGGCAGTACATATTGAACTTGTTTGTCTTTTTGTTTTGATTGGCAGACCATTTTAGCTCTCTTTTCTAGGATACCAAATCCATTTAAAATTAGAACAAAAACACTTAGCCAAGTAAATGAGATGCTCTTTATAATAAATACTTGCATCTAGCATATGGCAAAGATTGAGAAGATGATGGTATAAAGCCTCCCACATATATCTTAGGGAACCCTTAGTTTTGAGAATTAACAGAACTAGAATTTGAAAGCAATGTGTAATTGAGTATCTGGTATCTTACTTAAGGTGTAACTAATTTCAAAGCTGGACTTATAAATTCCTGTTCACTTGTTTAAGCTCTCGGCAAATGTGTTTGGGAGAAAGAAAGAAAGGGGAGACATGAGGAATTTTTAAAATATATTTATATGAGTTCCTGTTAATTTTACAAAATATTAGGTTTCACTGTGCTGTTTTCATACATGCATATAATATAGTTGGATCATATCCATTCCCCCATTGCTCCCCCTTACATCCCCTCCCCTTCTCCCCTGTTCCCTTCCTCTTGTCTAATAATACACAAAGATTTTGATTTTAAGCATTTTTATGGATCGCAGTCACCAAATGAATAAAGAATTACAGTTAGATAAAGAATATGGTGAGAAATTGTAAACCCAACACATTTGATTTTGAAATACATGCTGTTGCCCTTCTATGTTTTCTAAAGATATAACTTATTCTTGAATTCATCCATGTTGTTTTATCATTGCCAAATATGCTTTTCTTTTTGCTTGTTGTAGTAGATGAAATGGTTACATGCTCAAGGATCGGACATAAATTTTAAAGTCAAGTGCTTGTTTAGGCACTGGTATACTTTTATTGAAACAATTAAACTTTGTTATCTTACCTTCCCCACCGCCAGACTTTTTTGGTGGCCTTACATTTTTGAGCTTTTGCTTTGTTTTGTTTTATGCAGTGTGAAAAGGAGGATTCTTAAACCTTTCAGGGATTAAGAGTTAATTTCTGGAGATTATTTTAATAACATTTGCTAGTCTTTATTGATACCAGATTCTAGTCAGCTAAATGTTGTATTCTCATTATTTAATTTAATGTACACAGCTACACTATGGGTTAGGTACTATTTTTTTTCCTGACAGTGTGCACATTTGGAACGTTAGGCTCAGGAAGGTTAATAATTTGCTTGAAGTCTTACAGCTCATAAATGACAGAGTCAGGATTTTTTTTTTTTTTTTTTTTTTTTTTTTTGTGGTTACCGGGGGGTCGACCTCAGGACCTCGTGTGCCAACAGGCGCCCGTGCCGCTGAGCGATATCACCGGCCCCTTTTTTCGTATGTGGGATCCGGGAGTCGAACTCGGGCCCTCACGCTTGCAAGGCAGGCGCTTAAGCCACTGAGCCATCTCACCGGCCCCAGAGTCAGGATTTGAACCTGGGCTCAATGACTGGAGAGGTGTGCTTTGAACTACTGTCTTGCACTGCCACCTTTATTGCCTGGTAAAGCAGTCCTTAGGAAGGCTGGATGAAAAACAAAGTCAGAGCACTCGAATTATCTGGTGAGGTAGAGAATTGGTTGTTTATCCAACAGCTATTTCCATGTCTGCTAATTTCGTTCAGGTCCTGGTCATCTAAAACTCTGAGCATTCTCCAGCCTGGTAAGTTAAGTCGTAGTTAGTCCAAACCCAAACTTGTAATGCCAACGTGTTGCTATTAACTGGTTTAGGAATGGCCTTGTGACACAATTCTTGTTCCATAAGACACAAAAATAAGTCTACCTAATGACTTCTGGAAATGTGTATTTTGTTCTAAAACAAAGGGGTACGAAGGAGATGCATTCTTGCTTCCCTTTCTGAACATTGATGGGTAGAAGCACAAGTAGGAGCAGCTGTAGCCAGCTTGCAACCATGAAGACATAAAACTGAGGGAAAAAGAAGCCCATCCGGAGAAAGGCAGTACAAACAGCCTGAAAAAACTCTGGTCCCTGAGAATGTTGTGAAACTGCTAAGTTAATCCACTCTGGAAACACCCTACCTCTAAACTTTTAGTTTGGAAAAAAATAAGTGTGTTCAACTCAGTAAGCTAGTTTTGTTTTTTGGCACCAAACATTCTAATTGATACAAGACATACAGTTTCTGGGTTCCATGCATGTCTTGCTTTGATATCTTCTGCACATCCCATTCCTTTACAGATGATACCATTCTGTGTGTTTGTATTTGTGTGTGTATTTTATAGTTTGTGTTAGGTTACAAACTGGCTAAAAGATTTTCTGAACAGATGTTTGAGACTTTCCTGAAGAGAGGTATTTTGAACAAAAATGGGTAGTTTTTGACTTTAAAAACTAAATATTTACAGTCTTTCCAAGCCGCTACGGCTGTCCAGGAAGAAAATTGTAAGTGAATGTTCTATCACATACAGAGTGGAATAAACAATATACACAAGAACCCTTGGGGGACTGTCAAGCCACATGAAATTCTACACATCTTTAAGCAAATCTACAGAGCCAGCACAAAGTGAGCAGTAAGAACTGTGAGAGTGTTCAGGACCCTCCAGGGGAGTTTTCCTTCCTCTTGGCAATATCTGTCAGTGATTAATAATGCTCATCCATAAGTATGCTGTTATTATCATCATGTGACTCTTTAAATAATTCAGCTAAAGTTTAAAATATTCTCAACTGTGTCTCTAACCTCATGTGTGAAGAGATAATAACTAACTGGAATAAAAGCTGGTTCTTATTTTTGCAGTACATGGGACATTTAAGGCACGCTGCAAGGCCTCTCAGCTGCAGTCTCTTGTCACCTGCTGTAATATGTCTTTCTCATTGGCAGCATGCACGTGACGGCTCACTAAATGGACTCAGACTTCTTTCTTTGTATACAGACGTTCATAGTGACAAATAATATTTCTTGTCATTGCTTCGCTTGATTTATGTTAGGCTGGGGCATTTTAGACTCTATACCTGTAAATGGACTTGGGGTTGTCTCTAAGACTGCCTCAGTTTATCTGAATTATGAATGTTGGTTATTTTTATGAATGTTGGTTGATCCACGCAACCAAGGATAGTACATCTGGGAGCCCTTCCCACAGGTCTTGGGGATGCTATATTTCTTCAGAAAAGATGTCTGGCTATTTAGCAAATGTCTTCTCTAGTTCACTCAGTTAGTAAACAAGACTGGAGAGTTTATCCATTTGTTTATGAGAGTGTTTCCTTTAGCAAATAGCGACTTCCTTGAGGGCAAGGGTTCTTGTACTTTTAAATCCCCAGACCATAGCACAGTGCTTCATACAAACTAATGGCCGATCTATAACCCCCTTTTTATCTTTCCATTGTGTGGACCACTAAGAAAGATCTAAGGACAAACAGAGCCTTATGCTCCATCCTGACATTTCCTCTGAGTATAGAAAGAGCTAAGTAAAAGCCAACCCAGCTCCACGTACAGCCCAAGATTCCAAGATGATGCGTATTCTCCTACAATTGATTTGTCCTGGACAACAAGGGCAAGAAGCCAGATGTATATTTGTAGGAAATCCAGAGCTCTTATTACAGCTCTCCGAGCCAGAGCAAAGATCACTCCTTTCTCTCTCAGTACTGTCTTTTGGAACTGGCAGACACATTAATAGGGGATGTTCGTGGTTACTAAAGAATGGAAAACTGGAAAAAATATTAACTCTAGAATAATAATCATCTGATTATCCACAAATTGTACAAAAATTGAAATCCAAATAAGGGAGCTGGTGTGGGATGGGGGATTGAGATTTTATAAAACTGCTTAACATTGAAACAGAAATGATTTAAGTGTGGTACTTGAGGAGATCAAAATCCTCCCACTCCCAAACACACCTACTGCGACCCTAGTGAATGTGGTTCATTACATTTCTCTTAAGGATCTCAATTTGGAATGCTCTTGCATAGGGTAAAGCAGAATATCACTGTTAACATACATTGTTTTATGCTCATAAGATACCATCCTTCTCGAAGTGCTCTGGGAAGCATATCAAAATATTAAAACACGTTATGAGGAAAATCAACACAAAGGGGAAGAAGTTGACTCAGAAGGTGAAACTCAACTCCTATTCTTTGGAAGAGGTCAAGGGATCTTTAATGTTTAATCAGGCTGAAAACCAACATTCACTTTTAAAATCTAAATTATTTTCCAGATCAGAATGATTTTGGTAAGCACTTAGCTTTGGGATGGTGTCTGTTAATACATGCTTAGGGATTTTTAAGCAAATGGGTTCTACTGATAAAAATACGAGTATCTTCCAGTTTTATATTTGTTCCTTGACCCCACCCTACCATTGCGGTGAAGCACTAATTTCTTAATATTACACTTCAGTGAACAGTGACTGATGGAGAGCAGGAAGTGCAAAGATAAAGCTCTAGTTATAAGACACTTTAAAGGGTATTTCCTCAATATGCTCCCCTCCTTTCTTTCCACTCTTGCTTGCAAAGCAGCAGCTTTCAAAAATGCTAGTATTTCTAGTTCAGAAATACAGACCTAGGAAAAGAAGTGTAAATGAAACCCAAGGGGTATTAGAGAGATAATGATGAGGCTATTCACAGGTAGTGGAGTTCACACTAGGGATTAACAGAATCAAAGGCTTGAAGCGAAATCATGATGGCCGCCACTGAGCCTTGATTTTGTTCTTAGTCCTTCACTCACATAAAATGTTGTTTATTCTTTGCAGCAATCCTATTATCTACGTATGTACCAGCATCCCTATTTTCCATATGAAATGTTTGGAGGCTCTGGGGAGTAGCAGTTTAAATGAAGTTCACAATGCTAGCACACGTGGGCCTTGGCTTGGGGCCCCCAGTCAGACCTAGAGCTGCACTCAACTGCCGCAGGGAGACTGCCTCTATAGAATAAGATTAGGCCAAGGAGGCCTTGAACAATGTGCTTTCTGTCTCTAGTCTGTATGTAGATCTTTGGTTTTGGATATTTTCAAGGTTGTGGAATTTTTTTTCTAATGATTTGTTTTGCCAATATATTAACCAGATAAAAGTGAAAGCATCAATCTTCTCAATAGCAAGTATTGATATGTTAACAGATCAAAAGGAACCCGCTCTGTTTGGAGTGACAAGGATGTGGCCCTGACCTACTTAGCTGCTGTTTCTGCCGTGGCCCCGGAGACATAGCTGTGGCCCTCCCAAGCTGTGTACGGGCTGGGGGTGGTGACGCCGGAACTGTATGACAAGTTCCAGAAGGAATCTGTGGCTCTCACGTGCAGCGTAGAGGGGAAAGTGGAAGAGAGATCTGATGACGACCACTTGCCTGGCTGCTTCAAGCTAGACTTGATGAACACTTGCTCCAGCCAGTGGAAACAGAGAAGAGTGGATATGAAGGAAGGATTCAGGAAAGGACAAATGGCCGAAAATGAAGATTTATGAGAAAGAAGAATTTAAGCATTTCAGACAATGATATTTTTCACTTAAAAAACGTGCTAGAAGTCTAAAGATTAATTTTCTGAAATATTTTGAGTTATTCATTTAGTTCGTTTTCTTTTACAACAAAAATTTTTTAGTTCAAAACATTGTTTAGTTAAAAAAATTTATGTGCCCCTTCCATATTCCATTTTAAAGGGCAGATTTAAGACTTAGGATATATAGAACATATTGCAACTCATAAGCACTCAAGGATTAACTAAAAAAGCACACAATTAATTCAAATTTCAGGATGGTCTGTCACTACTCTTGATATCAAACAACCAAGAGATTGATGGGGCAGCTCAGGCCCACAGAGGGAAGCCCAGATGTGTGGAGTGAGTGGCAGGGTTGTGTTTCCAGAGATTTAACAGCAAGGAATGTGCTCTGGTTTTAAGATTCAAGGCCGGGCATATAGCTCAGTGGCACAGCACCTGCCTGGCAAACTCGAGGTCCTGAGTTTGATTCCCGGTACCAAAAAAAAAAAAAAAAAAAGATTCAATACAACATTTATGTTGATTATATCAAGCTCTTAAATTTCTTTCACCTCTCATTGTCAACTAAGCAGAGTATGGAAATTTTGAAACATTTTCGGTCCAAAGTCAGATGGAAGTGTTCATACACATGAACTCTTTCCAAAACAACTACCATATAGACCCAGGATCATAAATCATTTTTAATTGGCTAAAGCTGGTCCCTGAAGAAGAGTGATTAAAATATAGTGCTGGCTAATGAATCCACTGTGAAAGACAATTGCAGCACTTCCAAGGGATGCTATTATTTTAAAACTGCCACTAAAGTGTTTCGATTAATTCCATTTGGGTTTCTGAATAAACCTCCATTCCCCTTTGGGCCTTCTAAACTGTCTTTGCCACAGAAAACCCACCTCAGCTCCATCAATCTATATTTTGTTTTGCACTACTAGTTTTTTTAAGTTTGTCTACTTTTTTCTTTTTAAACCCTATCTCAGGGGACATCATGCTCTTAGATGGTTAAATCAGTCTATTGGCTAAAATATATGCAGATAATTAATAGGAGGGAAAATTAATACAAAGAGAAATGTGATTTAATGAGCTACTTTTGAAACAAGTTAGAGCACTGGTATTATTGTGGAGGGGGGTCCCAAAGCATCCCTAGCTTTCAGACTATCCCAGAAATTGTAGTCAAATATTTCCTTAAATCACAAGTGTGAAATCTTTCTGAAGCTTCTCAGAAAGCAAAAGGGGGCACTAATGAACATGAACTAAAATACAATTCCAATTTTACAGCACACTTAATGTTGCTGATAGCATTATAGAGCATAATTAAGTCAAATTGGAAGGGGATTCTGGTAGTGAAATAGCCCTCCTGGCTGAGAAAGTGGATCCTATTTAAGTATTATTTACCCTTGGTTGACAATGTGCAAGCAAGCACCATGGAGTTTATACAGTGGATTTTGAGAAGATATGCAAACTGTTTTGATTATTTTGTGATTTCCTGTGTAGTACGAGGAAACATCTACTTTGGGATGAGAGAGGAAAAGGAGAAATTATGTTTGCACACTTAAATTTCTCTCAGTAGAGGACTTAAAAAGGCAATACTATCCCCCCCAAAATATAACATGGTTTTCAAATAACAAGTTGTCAGCATTAACAGGAACAGTCTTATAAAGGAAACCATTGACTTTTAGAAGCAGATTTCCCTTGTGTGCTTTACTGATTTTTTCTCTCTGCTTGAGCTTCATAAAATGAGAAAGGCACCATATGCTTTCTTCAAATGACCTCTACTTTAAAAATTAAAAATGCTGTTTAAAGGATGAAAGATAACATCATTAAGCTCAGTAAATCTAACCACACAACTTCACATTAGCTATCTATGTAGGTTCTTCTCATCTGTGATAATCCTCCAGGAAGGAGAAGCTCGGTCTTCATCCTGTTGATAGGTGCCATAGCAGTCAGCTGTCAGGGACCCTATCTGCTGCTTCCACAGGAGTCCCAGCAATGTCCCTTCAGCGTGCTCCCTGCCCCGTGTCCTGCTTTCTGGCTCCTCCTGGTCAGCCTCCGAAGGCAGCAGCAGAGTGGGCTGTGTCCCCTGGTAACAAGGCTTATCCAAGTGCCCGGACTCTTAGTTATCATTCCTCATTCCCTTCTTTAGTTTTTAAAGATTTTGATGCAATGTTGAAAACATAGTTAAGGACAACAGAAATATCAAGTGGGCTTGTGTCAACGAAAAGGCTAAAGGAGCCATTTTCCAGGCGTTTAGCCTCAAATTAGCACTCTGGAATGTGGGGAATGTTTTAAACATAAAAAGCTGAGTTGTATATTGTAATACAGGGTAACTTTTTAAATGTTAGGGTTTCATATCACAGAACACACACACTGGAAATTAAAAGACCCATTGTTTGAAACTTCTGCATCCAGACACTTACCTAAGCAGTGGTTATAGCTGATTTCAAGACAGAAGAGGGGACTCGTAAAAACCTTGTGTGAGATTTGAGGTTTTGCTTCCATTACTTTTTATAAAAGCTGGACAAGCAAAATTCCTAAGCATTGATCTGGAGATACAGGGTCCAATTTACCATTACCTTTGGATCGGGGGAGTTTTTAATTTCTTGGAAGGCAAGGAGAAAATGAAATATTAGAGAAAATAGTTACAAACTGTTAAAAAAGTCTTTTTGGTACATCAGGTAGACTTCAAAATCTAAGGGATTTCCTCTGTGAAAAATTAGACTCTAAGCTCTTTGCAAGTATGAAATATATCTTACATCTTTCTTATAAACCTCACAGAATTGCTTGGTTTGGCTACAGGAGGTAGATGACAATCTTTGAAGAGAAGCAGAGAAAGCCTTGTGACAGAGCAGCTGTCTAGTGAGTGGGTAAGCTGGCTGTGCCCCACAGGTGACGGCAAAGCCCGCCTTGTCCCTAAATGCTCCCCAGGCTTTGTTGTTACTCTCATCCAACAGCTTCTCTTTCCCACTACTGCTACTGTGCAATTACTTCTTCACGAGCTCTGAAGTCCCTGCATAGCACTTGTTGTGGTTTGTGTCTAAATGTCCCCCCAAAGCCTAATGCAGTCACAGGGTTTATTGGAGTTGGCTGAATCTAGAGTGTGTGATTCATTCACGGTGCAATGCTGGGATTAAGCATGGGTGATTGCTGGATCAGTCCATTGATTAGATTGGCACTGCCCTAATCCTGGTAGACTGGATACAATATAAGGAACAGAAAGAGGCTTGTCTTGCTCTCTCTTGTTGCTTTTGCTGTCTTGTGGGCGCCATGAACTGTTCTTCTCTGCGATGCCCCTCTGCCAAGGCACCCTGCCTTGGAGCCAGCCGATTATGGACTGAAACATCTACAAACTGTGAGCTAAATAAATCTTTCCTCTTTTAACTTTGGGTGTCGGGTATTTTGTCTCAGCAACAAGAAAAGTAAGACAGCACCTTACTTGCTTAGTGACTTCTGGGAAGCCCTACAGCACCAAGTCCTGGTCAAAGGCAGGCAAGAGGGGATCATTCCTCTCTCCTTCCTCTTCCCTTCCTCCTTCTCTTTCTCTTTGTCTGCTCTAATCTGTTTCTTTCAGAAAGGATTTATGATGGTAATTTTTTTCTTTAATTCCTTGACCTAGAATCTTTTATCGGATAGGTGATTTAGGAAGGGAACTGGCAACTTGTTTTTTTCCTGCCTCCAGTGTGGGTAGATCCCTTCCTTCACATTATTAGCCCTGCTGGTTTTTCTGTCTCTCTTGAATATACATTTCAGTGCAAGAGGGTGAGAACAAACCCATTTATGGTCCCTGTAATGAATGCCCTGACACATAAAGTGTTTATGAGTTTTTGTTTTGTTTCATTTTTTTGTTTTTTGTTTTGGTGGTACTCGGGCTTGAACCCAGGACCTTCACACTGAGCTACATCCCTGGCCCTTTTAAAAATTTTTTATATTGAAACTGGATCTCCCTTAGTCACTAGTTGCCCAGGTTTGTCTCAAACTTATGATCCTTCAAAATAAATGTGTGCCTTTATGAATGACTAAAATTTTATGCCTATGGTTTCCTTTGCAATAGTGAGGTAGGTAGCTTTGGTTAACCCAAGATATTGAAGCAGATAAAAGGAAGATGGCTTGACAGAGCTAAGCATCGCGGTGCTGGAGACAATCCAAGGTTAAGTGATATTAAAGTAAAAAGTGAGTTTCGCCAGATACAAATGAGGATATCTTAATGTAATGGACTCTTTCAGACATCTGCCTGTATCCTTAGGCAGAACCCTATAAATAAACCAGAACACCTTTTATACTATTTTGAAAGTTCATCTAAAATTGCCTTGTTTATTTAATAACAGTTCCATTTTAGGGAGATAATAGAACATGCTAGAAAATTTGAGAAAAGAATATGAATAGTGAGACCAAATTTGTTTTCTTATATAATATTTATCTATCTATCCATCCACCCACCTATTGATCTATTGATTCAGCTTCTGCTGTGAAGTTGCAATGTGTGAAGATTTCAAAGACTTCCTGTAACTACATGTAACTGGCATGAGATTACTCCATGTTCTATGTTTCGGGTTTTCAGGCATCTGAGAAAATTTCCATTCTTTCCTTAAAAGGCCAGTAATCACTTTGACCACTGTTGCAAAGCCAACAATCTGGAGAACTTCATTATTCTTGCTGTAGTGTGAATGAATTTATTGAGAACTCTCTAGAGAGCAGGATTGGACCTAAGAGGAGTAGATGTTTCCTGTTGGAGGTGCTGGGTTTCGAGGGAAAGGCACAGAGAGATGGAAACTGCGGTCTTGTGACACTCCACTGGATAGCTGCGTCAATGGCTAACGCTGTAGCTGTCTTGGATGAGGATAAAGAAGGAAGCCAAGTGACAGATGATGTTGTGTGCCTCCTTGTGCCGAGTGGTGTGTGAGGAGCTACTTTCAGAGGAACCGACCATAAGCTAATGTGGCTTTGGGAGACTTTTTTTTTTTTGCTAAGATGAGCCTTGGTTTTAAGATGGGAAGGTGTTTTCATTAAAGAACAATGTTCTATCCTTTGTTTCTGTCGCCATCAGAGAGACTGAGGTAGGGTGTGCAGGGGGCAGGGACCAATTTTAAAAATAACAAACACTTCCCTCTGTAGTCCCAGCTCCAGGAGGAATGTCAGTGTAACCGTGGTACCTAATAACTATAATAATAGTTCCCCGAATCATTTAACTGTGTTGCCTTATTCTTCTGTTCTTGATATTAGTTTTTTCTCCTGTCAAGCATTTAACTTTTTGTAGGCATAGATTTTATGGCTTAAATACTAAGCTATATCTCTAAACAAATACATCATTAAAATAAATTTATAATGGTGGGATTGCAAGGGATTTTGATGCTTATTGGCAAATTACAATCCAGTAGGGTTGTACCTATTTATATGTTCACAAGTAGTACTTTTATTCTTTCTGATAGTAGGTATTTTAATTCTTTTTGATATTTGCCAGTGTGAGGGATGAAAGATTTGATAACTAATTTAAGTTTTTAGCTTTTGAATAGAGTACTTTGTTTACTTTTATTTATCTTTATTAATAAACTATTTAAGGCTATAAATTTTCCTCTGAGGGTAGCTTTTGTCCTACTTTTTGACAGGTAGTTCCAATTCAGATAATATAGCTCTTCTGTAAATAGATTATATTAATAATTTTGATTTCTTTTTAGATAATTATTTAAAATTGCTAAATGGTTGTTGCCAATTATAATTTTGCAAATTTAAACTTTGTTTCCCACAAAGTCACATAATGAAGTCAATATTATGTAGCTATTGAAATTTTTAAAGTTTTTCTTTTAAAATATTTTATTAGTGCATAGAAATATTATACAATAATGTGATTTATTTTAGGAAATTGGTATGATTAATATATCTTAATTTCAATTCCCTGCTTCCCTTTACCCCCCAACTTGTCCCTTCCCCCTCTCCAACAGTCTATCTTCTTATTTTCTGTCTTCTCTCCTTTATTTTAATTATTTATGTATAAATTTATGCATTTTTAGGTTTTTCATGTGATATTTAACTTTCTGAAAGCATGTGATACTTAACTTTCTGTGTCTGGCTAATTTCATTGAACATGCTGGTTTCTATTTCCATTCATTTTCCTGCAAATGCCATGATTTCATTCTTTTTCATGCTGAGTAATATTCCACTGTGTATATGTACCCCATCTTTCTTTAGCAATTAATCTGTTGGTGTTTCTACAGCTTAGCTATTGTTAATGGCACTGATATGAACATGTATTACTATATCATGCAGTCCTTAATTTTTGGGGGTATATGGCCAATAATGTTATAGCTGGGTCAAATGGTATTTCTAGTTTAGTCTTTTGAGGAATATCCATAGTTGTACAAGTTTATATGCCCACTGACAATGTAGGAGTCCTTCTCTCCACCCAGTATCTTTGCCAGCATTCATTGTTTTTTGTACTCTTGACGATAGCCATTTTGACTGTGATAAAATGGAAACTCAGTTCAGTTTTAATGTGCCTTTCGAGAGATGAAAGGTTAAACATTTTTCATACAATTTTGTGCCACTTGAGCTTCTTCTTTTGAAGTATCTATTCAGTTCATTTGCTCACTTTTTAAATTGGATTCATTGTTTTATAGGGGTTAGTTTTCAGAAGTTCTTTATATATTCTAGATATTAATCCTTTATCAGAAAAGTAGCTTGTAAAGAATTTCTCTCATTAAATGGGTTGTCTCTCCACTCTGCTGTTTCCTTTGCTCTGCAGAAGCTTTTTAATTTGATGTAGTTCCATTTATTGATTCTTGATAGTATTTCCTTTGCTTCTGGAGTCCTGTTCAGAAAGTCTTTGCCTATGTCTATGGCTTCAAGTGTTTACCCTACATTGTCTTATAGAGGTGTTAATATTTTTGGTTTTATAGTTAGGTCTTTGATCTATTTTAACTTGATTTTAGTACAAAATAAGAGATAGATATCTAGTCTCAATTTTCTGCTTGTGGATATCCAATTTCCCTAACCACATTTGTTAAAGAGGCTGTCTTTTCTCCAGCATATATTTTTGGCCCCTTTGTCAAAAAGCAGATGGCTGTGGATGCTTGGGTTGGTTTCATTGTTTTCTATTCTACTCCTTTGGTTGTATTTCTGTTTTTGTGCCATGTTGTTTTTGTTACTGTGGCTTTGTAATATAGCTAGGAGTCTGGTATAGTGATGTCTCCAGCATTTTTTATTTATTTTTTTTTTTTTGCTAACTGTTGTTTTGGGTATTTCTGATTTCAAATCAAATTCCAGATTGCTGTTTCTAGTTCTGTGAAGTATGTTTTTGGTATTTTAATAAGAATCACATTGAATCTATAGATTGCTTTTGGTAGTACAGTTATTTTAACAATATTAATTCTTCCAATCCAAGAACAAGTGATGTCTTTCCACTTTCTAATGTCTTCTTCAGTATCTCTTTTCAGTTTCATAATTTGCATTTTAGAAGTCTTTTAACCTCTGTTTTTAGATTGATTCCTAGGTAAATATGTTTTTTTTTTGTGGGTACGGGTTGAACTCAGGACCTTGCGTGCTAGCAGGCGCCTGTGCTGCTGAGCGATATCACTGGCCCTTTTTTCATATGTGGGTACTGGGAGTCTAACTCAGGACCTCGTGCTTGCCAGGCAGGTGCTTATGCCGCTGAGCTATCTCACCGGCCTAGTATGTTTTTTTTTTTCTTAAAGCTAGGGCTTTTATCATGAAGGGTATTGAGTTTTGCTAATACATGCTGGTTTTTTTTTAGCATCTATTGAGATGATCAAAGGATTTTTAGAAAATCTTTTATTCCATTATGTGGTGTGTTACATTTATTGACTTAGGTATGTTGAACCATCCTTGCATTCCTGGGATAGAACCAACTGGGTAATGATGTTTTATCTTCTTAATGTGATGTTGAATTCTGTTAGTATGAATTTTACTGAGGAATTTTGCATCTATGATCATTAAGGATATTGGTCTGCAGTTTTACTTTTTTGCTGAGTCTTTATCTGGTTTTGGTATTGATGTAATACTGGCTTCATAGAATGAATTTGGGAGGATGCCTACCCTTTCTATTACAGTATATGGAAAAGTTTGATGAGTGCTGGAATTTATTCTTCTCTGAAGGTCTGGTACAATTCAGCTTTAAATCCATCTGGTCCTAGGCTTTTCCTACTTGGAAGAATTTTAATTACTACATCAATTTTCTCACTGCTTGTTAGTGATCTGTTTAGATTTTATATATTGTTAGCTCAATTTGGGTAGGTCATACACAAGTCTAGGAATTTATCCACTTCTAGATTCTCCAATTTGTTGGGATATAAATTTTGAAAGTAATTTCTGGTGATCCTCTGGATTTAAGTGATACCTGTTTTAATTTCATGTTTTTATCTCTTACTTTATTAATTTGAGCCTTCTCTCTCTTTTTGTAAGATTGGCTAAGGGTTTATCAATCTTATCTTTTCAAAAAACAAACTCTTATTGATCCATTGTATTGTTTTCTAAGTTTCAATTTCAGTAATTTCCACTGTGATCTTTATTGTTTCTTTCCTTTTACTGGTTTTGGGTTTGTTTGTTCTTGCTTTTCTAGGACTTTGAGATGCATCATTATTTATTTGGGTTTGCTCTGTTTTTCTAATGTAGACACTCATAGTTAAACTTGTCTTTTAGAACTGCTTTCATTGTGTTCCATAGATTTTGATATGTAGTATTTCCAATATCATTTGATTCTAGGAATTTTTACATTTTTAAATTTGTGTCTATCCCAGGAACCTACCTTCCCAATATATTAAGGATGAGAAGTTGCTATCTACTTGGCTCAGCACCAAACTTTTGGTACTGGTCTATAGTGATGGTTATGACCCCATACAATCACAGTGTTGTCATGCTGGGGAGAAAAACTGATTATAACAGGTATGACATCCTGGCTAAAGTAGTACAGTTAGCAATAACAATAGTCTTAAGCACAGCCTGGCTACTGACAAACTGTGGTAACTATTAATCAGATACCTTTAACCATAGGAGCAAATTCTACAGTTATATGACAGAATCCAACATACAGGGGGAACTTGTATGCAATGACTTTCCCTGTAGTGGAGTGATTTTACCCTGTTGTTGTGGGGTTAAGAGGGATAGAAGGCAAGATAGAGAGATGAATGAGGTCAAATATCGTAGGAGCAAGGCCAGAGGGCAAAAGGATGATCACCCAAGTTTTGGGAAAATGGAAGACACAGAAGGGAAAGAATGGAAGAGAAAGCAAAGGAGTACTGAAATGAACCAGAAAGAGAAGAAACAATCTTTACTTGTATGAAAGTATCATAAAATCAAGCAAGATAATTGACGAAAGAGAGTAAGAAGATGAGTAGAAGAAAACAAAAAGGAAGGTAATAAATCTAAGTTGTGAGAGAAAGAGAGAGAGAAAAAAGAGAAAAAACAAAAATAACCATAAAAAACACGACAAGACAAGACAAAACAAAATAAAACAAACCTCAACTGGACAGAAAAAGGAAAACCAATCAAACAAACAGAGAAAAATAAAAGTAGTAAAATTCTTCTGGTGTCTACATTCTGTGGTAGGTCCAATTCAGATCCCAGAAATGTATACTACAGCCAAGTTTGCAGTGGGATCTGCGCTAGGTAAAGGACTGATAGTGGCCTCTGCATGTGGGGGTTTGGACTGGTCTCTGTTGCTAGAGTTATCCACAAGCTCTTTGATAAAAAAATAATGGTGGCCCCACCTACCTGCCTCTATTGCGTGTATCTGTGCACCAAAGCACAACACTGGTTCACCTAACTCACCAACAACTGGCTTGTACTCTCACTGCTGCTTTGGACCTCTTCACACAACTGGTCCTGACCACCAGGGCCTTGCTGGGTCGCTGGGGGTTCTGGTGAACGTTTTAGATCTAAACAATAACACGTCGATAGTATAGTTTAACTCTGATGTTTATTGTTGTTTTTTATTTAGTTGACCTACCTATATGTGATAATGGGGAGTTTGAGTTTCCCGCTGTGATTGTTTTGGTGTTTATCTGTCCTTTTATGTCAAATAATATTTGTCCTACAAAGTTGGATGTGCTGATATTTGGAGAATATATATTTATAATTGTTATCTCTTCGTGAAGGCTTCCTTTACTAATATGTAACGGCCTTTTTTGTCTCTTCTGACCAGTTTTGCTTTGAATTCTACCATGTTGGATATGAATATAGCCATCCTGCTTATGTCTGGGCCGCAGCTTCTTGAAGTATCATTTTCCATTCCTTCACTTTACCCGTGCATGTCTTGGCAGACGAGGTATGTTTCTTGCAGCCGACATAAAATCAGGTCTTATTTATTGATCAATTCTGCCAGTCTGTGTCTTTTAATTGGAGAATTGCGAGCATTTACATTTACACTATTATTAAAGGATGTATAGTAATTCTTGTCATTTTGTTGTTTTTCCTAATGTCCAATTCCCTTCTGTGGTTTATTTGTTTACATTCTGTCTCAGTGAGTTTACTTTTTCCCTTTGTCTTATAGTTGTCATCTTCTTGGTCTGTATTTAGGATTCCCTAAGTATCTTCTGCAGTGCTGGATTGATGGTCATGAATTTCCTTAGTTAATACTTATCATAAAAAGGTCTTTATTTTTTGTTCAGTTTTAAAGGACAGCTTTGCAGGGTACAGTAGGTTGGCAGTTATTTTCTTTCAGGGCTTGAAAGACTTCATTCCAAACCTTCTGGCCTTTAAATTTTCTGTTGAGAAATCTGCCATTATTTGGATGGATTTGCTTTTACAAGTGGTTTGGGAGCGTCTAACAGCTCTGAATATTGTTTCTTTGTTTTTGAATTTCTGGCATTTCTGGGGGGTGGAGAGGGGCAAAGGCCTGATCCAGGACTCTATGGACCATCACCTCCCTCAGTGCTTGCCTGTTTTATCTCTGCCTTAGTCTGAGTTTGTGACCATGAATTCCAGCCCTGCCACAGTCCTCCATGTTCTCTCTGGCTCAGAATTCCCACAGCTCCCTACCCTGGCATGAATAACAGTCTCCAGGGCCCTGCGTCCCAGCAGCATTGCCTCTGGGTTCTCCCAGGACTTCTACTTCTGGAGGATTTGGGGCATTTTACAAAATGATTCAGCACAGAAGTAGAGTTGCAGCTTCGATTCTTCCTCTAGCTTCCCCTGCTCCTATATTTCACCTGTTTGCTCAGGTTATGGTGGTGGTGGTGGGGGGGGTGGCAGCCTGGATGAGTGCCTCAGCATGATCTGCGAATGTTATTTCCTTGACACTGCCATGATGGAATCCCTGGAGTTTTCTTTGTAGCATTTTATTTTACATGTTTTTGTAAACATCCAAGATTTGAGAAGAAAGTGTATTCTCATTTCACAGAGGCTTGCAAGTGTCTATTATGAAGTGTTTTATGTCACCCAAACTTCTATATTTTTATTCATTATCTATTCAGTCTGTCAAAGATAATGCATCTTGCTATAACTGCATTCTTAAAAGTTATTTGTTGTGTTTCTAGTGGCTTTTGCTCTATATATCTTGATAGCTGTCTGATCAGTATTTAGTTCTGTAACATCTTCAGTGTAAATTTTGCCTTTCATTGGCATAAAATAATTATTTTCTTCATTTAATACTTCTGACTTGAAGTCTACTCACTCTGAAAATAATGTGGTTATTTCTTTCTATTATTTTAATACTTCTAACTTGAAGTCTACTCACTCTGAAAATAATGTGGGTATTTCTTTCTATTATTTTCCTTGAACATTGTTATGCTGTTTTAATGTAGGTGTGCCTCTTGTAAATGCCATATGATTGTGGCTTGTTTTTGTTTTTGTCTAAATCAGAGAGAGAGAGAGAGAGAGAGAGAGAGAGAGACTGACTTCTGACATCTTATTCATGTCTGCATGCTGTTTTCCTTTGGTTCTTTTCTCACTTTGGCTGTACTGATCAGACTTTTAGTAATTCTTTTTTTTCTTTGCTGCATTGGCAGTTAGGAACTCTATACTTATGTAACTAATAGTTACCTTTAAACATTTAAGTAACATATGTCAACTAATATTTATATTTTAACAGCAAAAATGAAACAGTTGCTAGCTATTTTTAATAGCAATGTAAGAAAATTTAATGCTTCTTAAAATATTATCTTATCAGTTTTGTTTAAATTTTTTGTGTTATGAGGCCTTAAAGTAATCCATATCAGGATATAAGGAAGATAAGCATAAGAAGATATGACAGAAGGGTTGTAGTTATTCGTAAATAACGTAGAGGTAGGAGTGAAAAAACTTCTATTAGGCAGCTGGAACAGGGTTTAATTTGAGGAATGATCTATATACCTAAAATTAAAAACTTCACTATTATTTCGTACTGAAATGGCCAAACACATTTTCACCCATCCTAGGTTTGTTTGGATTGTCTGATTTACAATAGAAACCATGTGGTGGCATCACCAGCACCCCCTGGGGTCACTTCAGCAAGTTCAGGATGGTGGCCTCTGTGGGTTTACAACTGAACTGCTTTACCCAAGCAGGCCTTAGAGAAACCTGATCCAAGAGCAGGAGCAGGGATTCACCCGTTTCACGGTGTCCGATGGTACCTGTGAGAATAACTCCCTGGACAGCAATAATGTTAGGTATACTATAGGGGCCATTGAAAGGACCCCACAAATACTGGGGTTAAGGGTTTAGATTTAATGTGATCAGCTTAGAATACATTGCTGATTCCTAAGAAAGAATGACTTCTGGGCCAATCAGCATTTATTACAAAATTCTGCTCCATTAGATTTTTTTGAAGATCCTAAGAACAATCATGCATTTTTCACCCTTGTATTCCCTTTAGAAAATGTCATCCAGTATAAAATTTTTGGTATGTTCAGGCAATATTACTCCCATAAAATGCTTTGTTTAAATTTTGTGTCCCAGGGTTTTAATTCTGCCCTGAGGTAGTTCTTCAGAGGCAGTCAACCTTCTAATGAGAGAGTCATGGTTTGGGGCCATCCGTGATGTATTTAGCTGTGCCTTGTACGGATTGTTCTCTGTAAAACTACAGAAAATTTATACTCTTCTTCTTCATTTTACAGGCCTCTCTTTAATCAGTTAATAAAATCTGTGTTGAAACTATGACTTGCCTGGCTGTTCTTCTATTTACTGAGAGGTTTAGAAATGATCTAAGAACATTGCTTTGGAAACAAACCAACACTTACCTCATCAATATTCTAACCCAAAAGAGGAATCCGGAAACATCAGTTAGTCGTAGGTATTGGGTAATATGTGTGTGGGGTGGGAATATATTTTTGAATTGATCACAAAGAAAGTAAGTGAATAGAGGTATTAATATAATGGTTCCCCAACCAAATGGTAACACTTGCAATAACAGCACACAGTGTGCTACCTCCCAGTCTCACTATTCAAAAGCTATTTGTTTTCTTTTGTGAGGATTTCTCAAATCACAGGGTTTTTTTTTTTTGTCCTTTCTTTTAAGTCCCCCAAACATATTGCTTCTTATCTCTATTATAGCATTTTCTGGGGTATAATTTATATATAATAAAATTCTCTCTTTAAAGTGCATCCTTTGATACATTTCGATAAAAGGTACACATTTATGTCACTATTACTACAGTCACATAACTATAGTAAGTAACTATTACATTCAAGATATGGAGCATTTGGATCATCTGCCGAAGTGCCCTCAATCCCCTTTGCGGTCATTCACCTTCCTCTACCCCCAGATGTTGGCAACTAATAATCTACTCTTTGCCAGTATGGTTTTGGCTTTTTCTATGTCTCGTTAATGGAATGATGCAGTTTAGGCCTGGCCTCTTTTCTTTATCATTATGCTTTTAACAGTCATTCATATCCACAGTTTGATCATTTTTATTGATATTTAGTGGAGTGGTCCCTCCTTATCTTCAGCTCTGCTTTCTACAGTTTTTCCCATGGTTAACCATAGTATGAAAATGTTGAGTAGAAAATTCCAGGAAAAAACCCAAACAATTCATACTTTTAAATTGTTCTAAATAGCATAACAAAATTGTGCACTGCCCCACTTTGTCCCACCCAGGACATGAATCATGTTTTTATCCTATGTGTACATGCTGTATACACTACCTACCTGTTAGTCACTCAGTGTTTGAGCCCATTATCAGGCTGACTTTCACAGTGTGGTAGTGCTTATGCCAAGTTTTTTATTGAGTTTTTTACTCAATAATGGCCTCAAAGACTAGTGATGCTGTCACTTTGTCTACGTCAAGGAGCAGCTGTAAAGTACTTCCCGTAAGTGAAAAGGTGAAAGTTCTCAATGTGGAAGGAAAGAAACTAGTGTGCTGAAGTTGCTAAGATGTCCAGTAAGAATGAAACTTCTATCTGAATTGGTAAGAAAGGAAAAAGAAATTTGTCCTAGTTTTGTTGTCACACTGGTAATGCAAAAGTTATGGCCACAGAGCTTGATAAGTGCTTAGTTAAGATAGAAGATATTAAACTTATAGATACAAGACATGAACTGAATGAAATGTGTTCCAATGGATGGCAATGTGTTGTGCCAGAAAGCACCAAGCCTATATGAAAATTTCAGCAAGGGATCCCTTAAAATGAGTGACACCAAGCCATTTTGAGCAAGTAAGGGATGGTCACACAGGAATAAGTTCGGATGGAAAAATACAAAAATTACTGATAGGCAGCATCTACTGATGAAGATGCTGCTGCCATTTTTCCTGCAGAGTTAAGGAAATTAATTAAGAAGAAAGGATACCATCCACAGAAGTCATCAATTGAAACCAACAGAGCCTGTGCTCATGAAAGTGCAAAGGAGGCGCCAGGGCATAAAACAGGGAAGGACAAATGGACTCTGGTACCAAGCAGCAATGCTGTAGGGCATATGAAAAAGCCAGTATAGTGTACATGCTGAAGGATGTACCCCTTCTCAAAAATAGAACAAAAATTATATTTTGAGGGAGTGAAAGAGATCACATTCACATAACTTTTACAGCAGTAAATTGTTACAGTTTTCAACAAAATTGTTACAGTTTTAATGTTAATTGTTGTTAGTATCATAGTGTGCCTAATTTGCAAAGTAAACTTCATCATAAGTATATACAAAAAGGAAAAATAGGGCCGGTGAGATGGCTCAGTGGCTTAAGCGCCTGCCCGGCAAGCGCGAGGGCCCGAGTTCGACTCCCGGAACCCACATACGAAAAAGGGGCCGGTGATATCGCTCAGCGGCACGGGTGCCTGCTGGCGCGCGAGGTCCTGAGGTCGACCCCCTGGTACCCACAAAAAAAAAAAAAAAGGAAAAATAACCCATAGAATACTGTCTTAGTTATTTTTCTTGTTGCTGAGACAAAATACCTAACACTCAAAGTTAAAGGACTAAAATTTTATTTCAGCACACAGTTTGTAGAGGTTTAAGTCCATAGTCAGCTGGCTCCAAGGCAGGGTCGCATGACAGAGGGGCATCACAGAGGAGAAACAGTCCATGGCAAGCAGGCAGGAGAAGGCAAAGCAACAAGCAGCAGCAGCAGCAGCAGGAGCAGCAGCAGCAGCAGGAATAGCAGAAGTGGTAACAGAAGCAGCAGCAGCTTCTTTCTGTTTCTTTATATTCTATCCAGGCTATAAACTTATTGATTGGTGCCACCCACACCAACCTCTGAAAATCCCCACCTATGACTGCATGAAGTGTTGGGGGGACATCTTTATATAAGCCATAACAAATATGTAGGATTTGGTACTATTCGAGTTTTTGGTACCATCTACCCATTGTCTTAGAATGTATCCCAGTGAGAAGGGGTGATTACTATGTGCAATCTATGGATATATTAAAAGTTTCAAGTGTTTTTTTCTTCATCACAAATAACCTCACTTCCTGTAGACATATGTTGAACACTTACTACATGCTAAGAAAGTCAAGGGTGCTGGGGATAAGAAGGTGAGTTAAAACAGAGTTCAGATTATTCTGGAATTTGTATATAAACAGGTGATGTTAATATAATACATCAGGTCTAAGGTGAAGTTCGTTCTACAAATTGAGAGGAAGGAGGCTTCAAATAAACTGAGCCTTTCAAGTGAATAAAAATTAGCATAAAAAGAAAGGCAGGGAAAAGCAGAACAAAGACAAGGAAGAGAGTAAACAAAGGTATGGAGACAGGTAACAGCATGCAAAGTTATGAGCATTTTACTAGAATGAGAAGTTTCCAGCCTAGAGTGGAGAAAGAGGCTGAAGAAATGCACAGAAGCCTGCTCACTAAATATCACTGGCTCTGTAGCAGCCACATCATGGGGGACTTTAAATATTGTACAAAGATCTTATTCTTTATTATGTCATGTTAGGGAACCAATGATATGTTTTAAGATGGGACAGACAGATTTTGTGTTTTAAAGTAGATTCTGCGGGACAAACGGAGTATGAGAGTATAGGTTTAGATGGTCACTGCACTACTGTAGGCCAGGGACAGTGACTCCGTGAATTAGCACAGCCATCTTAGGGATCGAGGAGTAAAAATGAATTAGATGAATATTTGGAAAGGAACAACTTGGTGAGTGAGCAGTTGGAGATAGAAAGCACAGTGAGGCACTGTTTCTAGGTAGGAGGTTTGGATAGCTATTTGTATAAGGTTTAGGAGTAGAGAGGAAGATTTTCCTTTTGGACATAGTGGGTTTGAGGCACCTGTTGTGCACTCAGGAGGAAATTTTAAGCAGAGTTGAAGAATCTCAAGTTCTTGTGTGAAGAGGAGGATTGGCTTTAGGAATAATTAGCAAATGAATTAAAAATGAGGAAATGGAAGAGATTAAAGTTCCTGGAAAGGAGGGACAAACATCTCACTAATGTTTATGATCTTCACAGCTCACAGTACAGAGCCTGAGATGCTCTAGAAATATTTGCTGAGAAGATGAATGAATAAACATATTCCCCTTTCCAAACTGAATTTTATCTTATGCCTTGCACACTGGAATACAAGGGAGTTAGACACAGAACTAAGGCGTAGAATTGCATGACCTACTTAAAGGCGGCTAGATAATATTCTCATCTAAAGCAGAGAGCTTTACACAGTGGGAGGACAATAACCTTCTAGTTATTTTCTATTTGTGGGTTGCTGAGGGAGAGAAAGAAAGCCACCTGGAGACTAGGTTGAACACATTGCCAAACCACCATGATGTCTACCATTCGATTCTACCCCGTTAGGCCAGAACTGGGTAAATGAATGCTTCATTTTGCATCTTTCCACATAAACAGATGTTCTCAACCAAAGACAGATTTAGAAAGCTGTGTGGTTTTAAAGAAAAGGGAGGCTATTTGTCTAGCTGGGAAAAAAGTCACTGCTTATGATCAGACTTAAAGACATGCTTATTTTTTAAAACACAGGTAACAAATCTCAGCTCTTCCAAGAAGCCTTCCTAAATCTTACCAGTTGGAATGAATTCCTACTCATCATTTACTTTCCTATTATTTGTCTTGGAAACTGCATAGTTCATTGCAAAGAGCTCGGAGCTGGGTAGGTCCTATTTTGGCACTGGGGATCAGAGAAACTTATTTGAATCTCTTTTCCTTATCTGGGAATTACCTGTAATGATACATGTTAGGGTTGGGAGGGGCGTGTTAGCTTCTTTCCCTGTTTTAAGTTCCAAACTTTGAGAGACAGATACAGGTGATAGATGATATAAAATACTAGTTGTCCCTCTGTAATTTATCTGAGCAATTCCTTTTTATGCAGGATGTTGAAGAGAATCTGTTAGTGTTATACATAGATTTTTTTTTTTTTTGTCTTGTGAGGTAAAGTAGAAATGGGGAAATAAATATTTCCTTAAAAGAATACCTACTTTTAAGTTTATTTTTCTGAAAGCCAGGAAATAACATTTGAGAGGCCAGGTAGCACAGGGCGGTGGAAGGCAGGACAATCTCTGTCTTCCTGTGTTCTCTTAGCAGCACTAATTACGATGCCATCATTTCATGGGTTATCATTAAGTGTTTGCTGAGCTGAAGCAGAAGCATATTTCACTGGTTCTATGAATATCAGAAGTGGAGATAGCATTTCTTTCCACAATTGCTGTATCTCCTCTCCATGTGGTCTTTAGATGAAGGTCCATACAATTTTTTCTTTTTTAAACTTAACTTTTAACCCAAAATATAAATACACAACAGGAAAACATAAAAACCATAAATACCTTGATGAATTCTAAGTGGATCACATTCATGTAACTATTACTCAGGTGAAGCAATAAAACATTGCCAACAGCCTAGAAGGAAGTCCCCTTCCAGAGCAACCAGGAGCTTTATTGCTAACACTTATATTAATTTTATCTTATATTAATTGAAATGTGTGTGAGGATCTTGTTCAGTTGCACCACATTATTATTAACATCTTCTCAATTTAAACTACCCCGCTGAGTGTGTAGGGATATGTCATTGTGTTTCAAATTTTCACTTGATGATTAATAAAAGTTAGGTAAATATTCCCATGGGATTGTTGGCTTTTTGGCACTCTAACACATGAAATTTTTGTTCCATTTTTTAAAAAGTTATCTGTATTTTTCCTACTTTCTTTCTTAGATTTGTAGTCTAATTTATAATTCATTTTCTTTTTTTTCTTTCTTTCTTTTTTTTTTTTTGTGGGTACCGGGGTCAACCTCAGGACCTTGCGCGCCAGCAGACGCCTGTGCTGCTGAGCGATATCACCAGCCCCTTTTTTCATATGTGGGATCTGGGAGTCGAACTTGGGCCCTCGCGCTTGCTAGGCAGGCGCTTACGCCACTGAGCCACCTCACTGGCCCTATAATTCATTTTCTTAATTAATGATTACTGGATTTTTGTTTAGTAGTTTAATAAACTGCTGCCTAGCTCAGCTCACTAAGATACACTACTGTATTTTCTTCTGGGGCCTTACCCTCTCCTTTTCACATAGATTTCCACATTCCATCTACAATTGAGCTCTTGGTATATGGTGTGAGAGAGTCAGGGCTCATTTTTTGATATGAATATTCAATTGCTCAGGACTGCTGATTAAAAATAATATCTTTTAAATTTCTGTACTGTCATAGTTCAAAGGTCTATATGCACAGATTTGTTTCTGGATTTTATATTATAATTTATTGTTCTGTTCTATGTTTTCATTAATACCATAATCTATTAAGAGCTATAGATTAATGTATTTTGATATCTTATAGCTTAAATCCTCCAATTCTGTTTTTCTTGAATACAGTCTTCACTGTTCTTGGTCCACTGCATTTTATATAGATTCTGGAGTTATCTTGTCATTTTCTACATAAATTTCTTTTGGGATATTTTTAATAAATTTTTCATTTTGGAATAATTTTTGCTTATAGAAAATCTGAAAGAGAACAAAGAGTTCTCACATAGTCCCTCATCCGGTTTCTCACATTGTTAACATCTTATATTACCACGGCACATTTATCAAAACTAAGACACTGACATTGATATATTACTATTAACTAAATTCCAGACTTTATTTGGGTTTCACCAGTGTCTCCATCAATGTCCTCTTTCTTTGCAGGACTCAGTCCAGCATACCTCCTTGCATTTAGTTGTCACATCTCTCTGATTGCCCCTAGTCTGCGACAGTTTCTTGTCTGTCTGTGTTTTCATTATGACTTTGGCAGCTTTGAGAAGCACTGGCTAGTTACGCTGGAGAATGCCCTTAGTCTGGGGTTTTCTGTTATTTTCCTTGTGTTTATTCTGTGGTTATAGGTTTTTGGAATGACTACAACAGCGTTGAAGTACTCTCATCACATCATACCAGGGTGTGATATCTACTTCAATTTTCTGGTGCTGTTAACTATCCTCACTGAGTTGAAGAAGTTTTTGCTGGGTTTTACCACTGTAAAGCTATTTTTCCCTTCATTTACTCTATTCTTTGGAAGTAGGCCGCTACGTCTGGTCTACTCTGGTTGGACCAGGGAGGAGCAGAGATTAAGCTCTGCATCCTAGGGGATGTACAATCTTCACATATTTGAAATTCTTATGTGAGAAAAGTTTCTGTCTTTTATTTATTCTTTTGTTTAATTATTTATTTATATCAATATGGACCCATAAATATTTATACTTTGGATTATAGCTCAGTACCACTTTATTTATTTTATTGCTCAAACTGTCTTAGCTTTGACCATGGAGAAAATTTTCAACTTGTCTCTTGTGTCACTTTGACACGTGTTCATTCTTTTCTGTTTGGAGCACTCCCTTACTTTCTGGTATTGCTAACAGATTCTACACTCATCTTGTATATTGCCCGCCTCAAGTCTTAGAGTCAGGCATTTCTTCAATGAGCCCTTGTCCCTTTTACTCTAGAACAGTGTTTGGAAACCAAGATCTGGGCACTGGGAGTGCTTATTATTACTGGCTGTCATTGCCTTCTCAGTGGTTAGTGCTAGAAGAGTTAGATCTGTGTGTATCATACACACACACATATATGAATGTATGTGCCTACTTATATGGTATGTGTATAGGTAGATGTATATATGAATAGTAATCCATAAAACATAAATGTCTATGATTATTGCTATCATCTTATATATTAAGCTAAATATTAATTATATTAATATCTCTGACTGTAATCCAGTAGTACCAAGCTCATTCTAATACTTCTTTCTTGCTTATCTGCAACTCTCCTTTCTGACAGAAACCTAGTACCTACCATCATTCATCCATTCTTTCATTCATTTGTTCACTCAACCCCAATGTACAAGTAAAGCAGTTTCAGAATTGTTACCCTATATTTCACTGAGAAAGGAATTTACCAACTGGAGTACAGCGTTTATACACAATTTCTTTTGTCTAATAGCCTCGTGATTTTTAGCCAACAAGTTGTCCAAGTTATCCAGGTTGGTCTCCTTCCCTCCCTCCCTCCCTTCCTTCCTTCCTTCCTTCTTCCTTCTTTTTTTCTTGTTTGCACATAGTGGCTTTACTTTGGTAATGTACAGCTCTATCACTTTTTTTTTTTTTTTTTTTTTTGTGGGTACCGGGGATCGACCTCAGGACCTCACGCTTGCCAGGCAGGCACGTAGGCCGCTGAGCCATCTCACCGGCCCAGCTCTATCACTTTCTTTTTTTTTGTGGGTACCGGGGGTCAACCTCAGGACCTTGCATGCCAGCAGGCGCCCATGCCGCTGAGCGATATCACCGGCCCTTTTTTCGTATGTGGGTTCCGGGAGTTGAACTCGGGCCCTCATGCTTGCTGGGCAAGCGCTTACGCCGCCGAGCTATCTCACCAGCCCAGCTCTATCACTTTTGACAAATGCAGAATCACATGTCTATTGCTCCAGAACAGTACTTGTATCTTTAAAGTTGCCCCATGAGTCCTCTGTAGTCAATCATTTTCCTATTCCCCATCCGTGGCAACACTAATCTGTTTTCCCTCCTTATAGTTTTGTTTTTTACCAGAATGCCGTCTGAATGAAATCACATGATGTGTAATCTTTTAGGTATGGTTTCTTTCGCTTAGTACAATACATTTAGGATTCATCCTTGTCGTTGTGCAAATCGACAGTTTGTTTCTTTTTATAATGATATTTTAGTTACTTTCCTGTTGCTGAGATGTGATAACCAGACACCCTCAACTTGGAGCAGAAAAGGTTTACTTTGGCTCACAGTTTGTAGAGATTTCCGTCTGTATGTAGTAGGCAGTGATCCAAGGCAGTATAGCATGGCAGAGGGGCATGGCAGGCAGGAGGCAACGAGACTTCCTAGTTTCTGTTTATACCATCAAGGCTACAAGCCTATGGTTGGTGCTTCCCACACCCAGCATGGGGCTTTCCTCTTCAGTAAATCCATCATCCACACCCAGATCTATGCCAAACCAATTAGTGGGCTAATCCAGCAATCCACACCCATGATCCATTATCACACACACCCATGATCCGTTCACTCCCAAAAGCCTTGTGAGCACATGAGGCTTTGGGAGGACATCTAGTTATAAGCTGAACAGTATTTTATTGACTAGATGTGCCAGCTTTTAATCTATTTTCTTGTTATAGTACATCTTCCTTGCTTACAAGTTTTAGCAATTGGGAAGAAAGCTGCTAGAGACATTCATATAAAGGCTTTTACACATACGTTCTCAGGTTACTTTCATAAATACTTAAGGGTATAAGTAAGTGGTATGGTACTTCTACGATTAACTTTATCAGAACTGCCAAACTGCCTTCCAAAGTGGGTGCATCAATTTGACATTCACACCAGCATTGAGTGAGAATTCTTGTCCATCCTCATCTTTGCCAGCATTTGTCATTGCCCGTCTTATGAATTTAAACTCTTCTAATAAGCGTGTGTGGGGGGTATCTCACTGTGGTTTTAATTTGCATTCCCTTAATGATACACAATGTTGGGTATCTTCATATTTCTCTCTGGCAAGAATGTATCTTTGTTAGTGAAAAGTCTGCTCAGATCTCTTGCCCATTTTTAAATTGGATTGCTACTTTTCTTCCCCCCCCTGTGAATTTTGAGAATTCTTTATATTTTCTGGATCCAAATCCTTTATTAGATAAATCCTCTGTTAGATTCAAATAGTTTTCCCCAGGCTCTGGCTTAACAGTCTCTTTCACAGCAAAGTTTTTAATGTTGATAAAATTCAACTTTGTTTTGTTTTTTGTTTTTTTCCTTTGTAGACTATGTTTTTGGTGTTTTGGTGATGACATCACTACCAAAATTTAGGTCAGGCAGCCTTTGTCTTCTATTTTCTTCAAAAAGTTTAAAACTTTATGTTTTACACTTAGTTCTATGATTCATTTTGAATTAATTTTTATGTAAGATTTGATTTACATGTCTGGGGTCCTTTTTATGTTTGGACACTAAAATATTTGGGTACCATTTGTTGAAAAGATTGTCTTTTCTCACTTGAATAACATTGGCCTTTTGATTGGATACCTGTTTGTGTTGCTATTCGTTCATTTGAATTTCTATTGGCAGTACATACAACCTATGGATCAGTATTCGACAAAACTGATGTTCTTTTAATCTTGAGACTTCCACTTAGTGAAAATTATCTTTATATTTATCTAGATTTTCTTTATTTTGATAGTTTCTTTGTAGTGATCTTGACATTATTAGATTTATTCTTGAACTTGTGATTTTTGATGTTATAATAAATGGTATTACTTCTTACATTTCATTTTCTAATAATTTATTACTTTTATATCAACATGCCTGTGACTTTTAAAAATATTAATTTTTATATTCAGTAATATGTTTAATTAAATTCACATATTTTGTCACTGGTAGTTTCCAGTGTTCATTTGTAGGCTTAAAAGATTTATTTGTTTCATTCTAATCTTTAGCCTTTCATTTATTTTTGGTCTTGTTACATTGGCTGGAACCCCCAGCAGGCATCATTGTCTCAAGAGGAAGTTTTATAATATTGAAACATTTGATACAGTGTTTGCTGTAGATCTTAAGAAAGGTAAAGTTTACCATGGTAAGTAAATCCCCTCCCTTCTCGATTTGCTAGGAGTTTTTAATCCAAATATATATAGTGTTTTTCAACTGCTCTTCTTGCATTTATTGGAGAAATCATATAATCTTTGTCTTTTAAAGTTAATGTGGCAACTTACATTGTTTTTTGAATGTTAAACCAACCTACATACCTGGAATAAGCTCCTCTTGGTCATACTGTATTATTTTTAAAATGTATTCCCAGATTAGATATGCTAATACTTAGTTAAGAATTTCTATGTGTCCTTTCACGAATTTTATTGGTTTATATCTTTTTTTCCTTGAATATCTATGACTAGTTTTGTCATAAGGGCAGTGTTAGCTTCATAAAGTGATTTTGGAAACACTTCTTCCTTTTTTGTTAAACTGCAAGATTTGAATAAGATGGAAATCATTGCTTCTTTTAGTACAATTTATAGTTAAGTAATCTGGACCTGGAGGTAGTGTGTGTGTGTGTCTGTGCGTGATTTCTCATTAGGTATTTAACTTGCAGAAATTTTCTATTTCAAAAATAATTATCACATTAATTTGCATGAAGTAATTTTCTAATTTCTGTAGATCCATAGGAATATGTTTACTTTCCTATTTTAATATATTATGACTTCTAGTTTTTCTTAGTCTTTACTACCCATTTGTTGGTTTTGTTAGCCTTTTGATTAAACCAGCTTTTGCCTTTATTGATTTGTGATACTATGTATTTGTTTTATCTTTTATAATGTTTTCTTCTGTATTATTTTTTCCCTTTACTTTATTTATTTATTTATTTATTTTATTTTTTTTTTTTTGTGGGTACCGGGGGGTCGACCTCAGGACCTCGCGCACCAGCAGGCGCCCGTGCCTCTGAGCGATATCACCGGCCCCTTTTTCGTATGTGGGATCCGGGAGTTGAACTCGGGCCCTCGCGCTTGCAAGGCAGGCGCTTATGCCGCTGAGCCATCTCACCGGCCCCCTTTACTTTAAGTTCATTGTTCTTTTCCTGAATTCTTGAAATGGATGCTTGGATAATTACTTTCAGCCTTCTCTTTTCCCTAACAAATGCATTCAAAATTATGTTTCCCTCTGTCTTGGTTACTTTTCTCTTGTTCCTGAGACAAAATACCTGATGCCCAAAATTAAAGAGGGAAAGGTTTATTTAGCTCACAGTTAGCAGAGGTTTCAGTCCGTAATCAGCTGGCTCCAAGGCAAGGTGGTGTGGCATAGGGGGAACTGTTCATGGTTGTGGAAGACAGCAAAACAACAAGAGCAATGGGGGGAAAAAGCCTCTTTTCCTCCATTATATTGTATGCAGGCTACCCTCCCTTGGGCAGGTGTAGCACTCATACCCCAATCCTAACACTAGACAATGAACCAATCACAAACTCTAGATTCAGCCACCTCCAAAAATCTCACCCACCCCCATGACTGCATGAGGCTTTGGGGGGACATCCAGACACAAAATAACATTCCAACCCTGGCCCCTCAAAGACTCACCCACATCCCTTTATGCAAAAGGCATTTAGTCCATCTCTAAGTGTTGCCAAAGTTCTAACAGTTTCAGCATTGCTGAAAAGTCCAAGTCCCAAGTCTCCTCCAAGATATAAGGCCAACTCTTAGCCATGAGCCTCTGTACAAAGGAAAAGTTAAACATTTTCAACATTCAATGGCACGAGATAAACATTTCCATTCCAAAAGTTACAAACAGGGATATACAAAGGAATGGGACCAAAACAAGTCCAAAATCCAGCAAGGCAAACATCAATTTCTTTAGTTCCATTTGCAGCATCTGAGGCAATCTGTGGCAAGTTGTGAGCTCCAAAGGGCTTGTGTGGCTCCACCCCTTCAGCGCTTCTGGTGGTTGTAGCTCCCATGTAGCTTCTCTCGTAGGCCCACTTTGCTCCCTTCTTGCATCTTCCTTTAGATGATCCAAATTCCTGACTTTTGTAAACTTCTGGAGTCTCCATTGAACCTTTGGCTTCACACTCACAGCTTCACACTGCCCTCTCAGGGACACACTATCTGTCCTCCCAGACTTTTTTCTGAAATCTAGGTGGAAGCCTTCTTAACCTCACAACTCCTGCATTCTGCATGCACCTTCATGAATAGAAGCATTTGGCCAAATTTTGCTTCCATTTGCAAACTCTGTATCAGGTGATGAACATGACTGTGGCTATCTTCCCCTCATGAACACAAATTGGGCCATTTTTCCTGCTCTGACACATTGTTATGGCTTCCTCTAGTCAAGATAATGGCCACAGAGAGACTTGTGCACACTTCCTGTAAAGCTTTTTTGTGTGCTTTTTAGCACATACGGTATTGTATAGTATTATTCAATCTAGCATGGCTCAAAAGAAAGTTCAGAGCAAGCATGATGGTAAAAAGAAAGAGCAGAGCAGTAATGCAGGTGACAAGAATGAGCAGAGCAGTAATGAAAGTGACAAGAATAAACAGAGCAATAATGAAGGTAACAAGAAAGTGCAGAGCAAGAATGGTAAGAATAAGGTTTTGAAGAAAATAACCATTGAATTGAAGAAGAAAATTGTAGAAAAGCATGAGTGTGGTATTCATGTGACTGATCTGGCCTCGGAGTACAAGATGGTGAAGTCGACAATCTTGATAATTTTAAAGAATAAAGATGCCATCAAAGGAGCTGATTGACAAAAGGAATAACAATGTTAAATAAGCAGAGGACACAAGTGCTGGAAGAGGTGGAAAAACTTTTGTTAGTGTGGCTGAATGAGAAACAGATGGCAGGTGGTAGTTAGTGAAGCTATGATCTGTGAAAAAGCCAGGAAATTGCACAGTGATTTACTGTATGAAAACAGTACAAGTGCAACGAGTGACGAATTTAAAGCCAGTTGAGGGTGGTTTGATAAATTCTGCTACAGAAGTGGCATCTGCAGTGTGATAAGACATGGAAACAACAAATGATGTTAGACAAATTTTTCATCAAAACTGACCCTGCAGCTAAGAGACAAAGAGAGAAAATCCTTCAGGGAGATCTCGTTCTTACGGAGGAGGATTCTCCTTACCAAAAATAAACTCTTCCTTACCCACCTTCCTGCTCTCCATGCCAGAAGTCCCCTCAAGCAAGGTTAGTGTTCTCTCCCTTCATACTGTACTGTACTATACTTTGTTTCATATTTTTTGTGCTTAGGAATACATATCGTTTAGAATGTGTTAACCTTATTTACATTGAACCTTATGGGGAAATTTGATTCAGTTTGTGATCAATTGTGTTTGTGACCATAATCATGGGACAAATTAAGTTCGTGGACTGATGCACCATCGTAACCTGTTTTTTGAATTTTACCAAGGTTCACAGCTAAGAGTCTGCCTTAGGTTTCAGAAGAGAGTTGGATTTGGACTTTTAAGAAATATTTGAACTGTTGAGACTTTGGGGGAAGGGTAATGTTTGGGTAGTATGCAAGTGAAATTATTTTCTCTATTTAGAAATTAAGTATGGTTTAATGAGAAGTGTTTAGGTGTCAAGTTGACAAGGGGTAGAATGTGATGGTTAAACTTAACTGTCAAGTTCTCTGGATTAACTCCTGGACTCCTGGATTGTGTCATGGGAGTGCTATACTAATCTGTGGATTAATTGACTAATGTTCATAACTGAATGTACTATTAGGGCTTAATTGGAAGTGAGTCATGGGGGTGTGGCCTTGAAGGATATATCTCTTGCTGGTACTGTTGACCTACTCTGTTTTCTCAGCCATCAGGAAGTGAATAGCTTTGCTTCACCATGCCCTGCTGTCATGATGTTCCTTTCTTGGAGCCAGCGTGCCATGGACTAAACCTCTGAAACCGTGAGCCATATTATATATCTCCTTTGAATTGTGGGTGTTGGTATTTTGTTTCAGCAATGGGAAAACTAATTAATACAGTAGCAGTTTTCAATTTTGTAACTTGATGTCTTTTTTCAGTGTTGGAAAATTTAAGGCTTCTGTCTCTTCAAAATTGCTCTTTCTCTTCCTTCAGTGATGGTAAACCCTATCTTGGAATACCACATATCTTTTATATTCCTTGACCTCCATTCTCTCCTCCACCCCACTGTATGTTCCATCCCTATGTTTCCTGTGCTTTAGTTTGAATATTTTGATTTTTCAGTTCACTAATCATTTCTTTGTGTCTTTCTTCTGTTAGTATATTTATTACAGTTTTAATTTCAGCTAATGTGTTTCTCAGTTCTAGAATTTATACTTCATTCTTTTTTTAAAGATAAAATTCTCCATCTTCAACTAATTTTTTTAACATAGTAAGAAATATTTGAATGTGTATGCCTGATAATTTAATATTTTCTATGGGTCTTCTATGTTTTATTTATCTTGGTTTGGGGTCATATGTTCTTATTTTCTGTATGCTTGGTACTGTTCGATTCACTGTGGGACACAAGGTATTAACTAGTATAGAAATAAATTGGGGCTCTTGGTGGCGATTTCTACATCCCCATTGAATTTACTTTTGTATGTCAGGCAGTTGGAATATGGGCCTCTTAACCCAACCTGGGTTTAAGCTAATTCAAAGCTGTGATTTAGTCTCTGTGTTTTAATTTTGACTTCTCTTCATTTGTAAGGTGGAGGCTTTTTGTGGTCTGAAGCAAATGCTTGGCTATTTTTTTTTTTTTTTTTTTTTGCACACCAACTTTTGTCCTTCAGTTCCATAAAATCATAAGAAATTTTGCTCAGCTTCGTACCCTCTTAACTGCTATTTTTTATTTTGGCTCAGTTTCCAGTATCCCATCAGCCACCTGAGAGCCCAGAAATGATTTAAGGGGGAAAGGCAGTACCAAATATTGTAGTTATCACTCTGTTTTTTGTTTGTTTGTTTGTTTTTTTACTCTTTTGGAGCTTGGCTCATTTGGCCTCAAAACTTTGGAAACTCTTTAATGCCTCCAAAAATAATATATATGTATGGACATTTAATGTGACATTTATTTTTTTCACAATGCAGAGATTGGTCTATGAAATATTAGCCTTCATTCTGGAAAGAGGTTATTAATTTGTATGGTTCATGATAATGATCTACTGTATTTGTGTAAATGGGTATAATAATACCCAGATTATTGTAAGAATCAAAGTAGACCTTAGATAGGAAAGCATTCAGCAAACTAAAAAGCTATATCCAAACAAATGTATAATTATCCTAAATACAGATCATGATCTCCCTGAAACCTAACCAATATAATAGAGAAATATTTGCTAATTTCTATCTTTTAAAATATGAATCCTATAAAATGGCCTGGATCAATCTAGTGAATGTTCTAATCACTGTAGAAGTAGGAGTAGTAGCAAAATGTGAGATTCTATACCTGGTGTACTGGTTAATTTTTCATAACTGGAACAAAATATAGGATACCTATAACTTAAAGGAGTAGAGATTCATGTGGTTCATGGTTTTTGTAAGTCGAGTCTATAGTTATCTGGCTGTAAGAAAGCAACAGCATGATAGAAAGGCATGGCAGGGGACAGCTGCTCACTTCGTGGCAGTCAGGAAGAAGAAAGAGAAGGGGACAACAGTATACCCTTCCAGGTGCTGGCCCCAATGACCCAGTTCCTTCAACCAAACCCCACCACCTAACAGCACATTCAGCTATGAATTCATCAATGGATTAATCCCCTGATAAGTATAGCACCTCCATTCTGAACACATGAGACTTTGGGGGATCGTTTAGATCTGAACCATTACACCTGTTAGAACTGAGACACATATTCTCCAAGGCAACTCAAATGCTAAACCATAATGCAAGAACTAAGAGAGTCATGTCAAATCCCAGCACAGAGGAGAATGAATAGGGCACAAGATGTATGGGGCCAGAAACTGGGTGAGTGAGTGACAAGAGAAAATGAAGTGTAGAAATGGTTGGGGCAAATGGGTCACAACATTGATGAGGAGTAATCAGAGGACAACAGAATTTATCTTGTACATTTAATGAGGAATGGCTGTGAGACTGAAAAGAACCGTATGTGCTATAATTTATAACTTGGTAATGTTTCATGGATTTAAAATTTTATCTTTAAAGGATCTAATAGAATTATTTCTCTTCTTCTATATTTTTGTACCCCAGTTAGATTTTGGGATGTGTGCCAGTGGCATTATACTCTAAGTACACTGAATATTATTATACCTATGAACACATGTTGTGTGTTCCTTAACTTGCTGCATGTTAAAAAGTGGGTTGTGGAAAATATGTGAATACACAAAGGAGGAGGTGTGAAAACGAACAGAAGGACAACATGCCGGTGTTGAAGTGGTCTATCAGTTATAATTCAATTTAAAAATGTCAGCACAGCGTACTTTCTGCTTAGTATTGAAAACATGATGTTCACTATTATATTTATTATTGTCTTTGGTTTGTTGCTTTCAAATCCTTAAGGTCTGCTGATGGAGGTGAAATGGTATTCTAAGTCTAAGGAAGTCTAAGATGGCAGCTGCCAAAAACACTTCTTTCTCTCTGCCTTCTAATCAAGATTCTCAATTAGGAATGGTGTGACCCAGTCACTCTGTCACCCCTCAAGAGTTTCAACCTTTCGCTTTTTATTTTCTTCATTATTTCCTCCTAGCCCGGACTCTAGTGTGAGCTCAAGCTTTTCAATACTGTAGATATTCTCAAAAGGAAAAGGATAGAAATTATCACACCATTCATGCTAAGACTCCATCTTGATGTACTGTACCTCAGAAAAGAAGATACCTCCAAATAAATCTTGCCTAGAGTAAACGTTGCGTATTTGCCTGGATTGAGTTTGTATATGTTCTTATATGTGACACAAAAAGAGCTCAAATTTATTAGTCAGGGATATAAAGGCCACCTCCAATGATCAATGAAAGAGCTATAAACAGCAATTAAAAGACAGAAATCTGATTTAGAGTGAATATGGGGGATGAGTCCTAGTGTAAGTACATCATTTGTCATAAAAGGGAGAAAATCGATGTGCTGTATTTTTATAGAGCAAGGAATAGAGATAAGGGCATCTGTAAGTGAAGTCATAACAGAAGACCCATGGAAACACTAGAACTGGAAACCACTGAGTGGTTACCTCAGGGTCGCGGAACCGGGAGTGTTAAGGGGAGAGAGGTTTTTACTTTTCACTCGATGACATTCTGAATTCTGACTTTTTAATTTACCATGTCGATATTCCACTTACAATCAAAAGAGTTTTAAATACATGTGATCGTATTAGACAAATGCACATAACAAAATAAATGTAGGAAATATTAATAATAGAAATTTATTAGAAAAATTTAAAACTAAAGGCTTGAAAACAAATACTTTCACAATATTTTTGGTTCAGAGGATACAACACCAAATATGCAGTACTTTTTTAGAAATGACAACTATATAACTGCAGAGGGAAGTGAAGTGTGTAGTTTTGGTTATACTACAATGTAACTATTCACCTATTAATGGCCATTTCTGCTGTTTTCAGGTTTTTGATATAAAAATATTTATTCTATTATAAATATTTATTTCCCCTATTAAAATATTTATTTACCCATGCAGATATTATATATATCTTGCTTCACTCCTTTTTGTATATTCATATTTCTGGATGGTATGATTTCTATTGTGCTTGGAGGACTTCTCTTGTCATTTCTTATGGTAGGGGTTTGCTCATCACCAAATGCTTTCTTCCAGATTTTGTGTAGCTGAAATCAGTCTTTATTAAACTTTGTTTTTGAAAGTTATTTTCCTGAGTCATACAATGCTAATCTGGCACAGTTATGTGCCTTCAGTATTATAAAAATATTTCTTGATTGTCTTCTCACTTGCATTGTTTCCAATAAGAAATCTTAGTTTCCTTACCTGGATCCCTCTGTGAGAGCGTAACTTATTTTCTGCCTGACATTTTGATGTAGTGTTTATCCCTGATTTTGAGCAATTTTATTATAATATAATTTTGTATAGTTTTCTTCATGTATATTTTCATATTCCTATAATTTGGAATTCTGCTCAAGAAAATGTGATTGGGTTTCATTGAGCTTTGTGGATCTATAGTTTTATGGTTTTCATCAAATTTGAAAAATGTTTTGCTATTTTTTAAAAATCATTTTTCTGTGTCCTTTATCATCTCTATCCTTGAGAATCTCATTTCATTTATATTTGTTTTTGTAATTTTTTTTGGTACTTGTTTGCAGTACATAATGATTACATCTCTCATGGGGAGTTGGTATACGTGCATAACATATTCATTTATATTTGGCCACTTAAAAATTTCTCAAGATCCTTGATACTATTCATTTTTAAACACATTCTATTTCATCTTTGTTTCATTTTAGATAGTTTCTATTACTATATGTTCATGTTCACTAATCTTTCCTTCTGCAGTGTATATATTTTTAGTAATTTCACTCAGTGTGTTATTCAGTTCAGACATAGTGGTTTTCATCTTTACAAGTTTGATTGATGCCTTTTAGTATCTTTCATGTCCCACCCTAACTCCTGAAGATATTGAGAGTTGTAACAGATGGCATTGTTCTTGTGCACTAACTGTACACCTCTGTCAGTTATTGGTTATATCAATGAATTAATTAGTCTCTTTATTATGCTTTTTTATTTCATGCCTGGTGATTTTTGAGTGGACCAACATTATGCAATTACATTGTCAGATGATGGATATTTTTGTACTCATATTTGGGCCCTTAAAAAAATCCTCTTCTTTGTTTAAAAATATTTTGCACATAGTGTTTTAATTTATTTGTGTACTAATTGTAACATGTGCATCAGTTGTCAGTTTTTTGACTGGGTTGATTTTTTTCTATCATCATGGATCATGTTTTTCTCCTCCTTTGCCTGCCTAGTAATCTTTGATTGAGTGCTAAACATTGTAAAATTTTAGCTTTCTGGGTGCTAGATACTTCTGCATTCCTATAAATATTCTTGAGCTTTGTTCTGGTATGCAATTAAGTTACTTGGAATAAATTTGCCCTTTTGGGTCTTGCTTTTAAGATTTGTTAGGGGAAACCAGAGCAGTGTTTAATCTAGTGCTAATTATTCCCCACTATTGATATAAACCCCTTCTGAATACCCTACTCAGTACTCTGTGAAAAAGAGATTTTTCTTTCTTTTTCTTTTTTTTTTTTAGTCTGGAGAATAGAAATAGGCAGTACTTCTTGCCTGCATGTGCTGAATAATGTTGTCTCTAATCTTTGGTAGAGGGCTAACTTTCCCTGGACTGAAGTAGGTGTTTTACACATATGCCCTGCTTAGTAAGCTGCTAACTGAAGATTACCTCTGGAGATCTCAGGAGTTCCTTCCTGAGTAGCTCTCTCCCCTTCAGATCTCTATCCACTTTGGTCTCTGTGAACTATCAGTGCTGTCTTCTGTTTGAGTAGTCCACCAGGCTGCATCTAGGCTTCACCACTTTCTCATCACTACCTGAAAGTTGCCCAGGAATTTGGGACCAAGATAGTGCTCACCTTACTCGTGTTCTATGTCTCCCAGATATCTAGTGTCTTGATAAACACTGTTTCATGTATTTCACCTGTTTTCTTTCCTTTTTTAGGCAGGACAGTAAATTCCTCTTTACTCTATCTTAATCAGAAGTAAAAAATAAGAAATTCTATTTTGATGTGCTAGTTTAAGTGGCACGTTAAACATGATATCTTTAAATAATAAAATAGTAAAAGAGCTATGCAATCTTGCAACTCAATACTAAATCACTCTTAAGTGGATTTACTGTTAGACATGTATTTTTGTGAAGACATAGAGTTCATATTATATAATTTTCAAATTTTTATAAAGATTATTAGGGATTGTTATAGTGCCAGCCAAAGTTTGAAGCATTATAAAAATATGAACTTGTCATAATTTGGGTATATATTCTTCCTCTCATCATAATTTAAGGGGCAAAATACCTATATTGAAAAAGAAACCTAGTTATGCTCCAGAGATCTTTTAGAAATATCCCTTTTACAATTACTTTCAGCATATGGCTTTTGGTCTGTAATGTCTGCTGATGACAGATACCTAGCATATTTATTAATTTAACATTGGTTTAGGATATTCAGCAGATTTTACATGTCTATGAAATAGAAAATGACAATTTGAGGTATATCTTATTGCTTTTTAAAGGATAATTTGATGCGTATCCTATTGCTTGCTATGTGTATTTATATAGTGAATTCAGTTTTGATTTTTAATAATGGGTTATTTTAATTGCGAGATTTACACATTTTTCTCATGTTCTATGCAAAATGTATGGATAAGCTTGTGAAAAATAAGATGTCGATTATGGTAGCAATTTATACCCCAATAATTATAGAGAAGTTTTACTTTAAAATCATCTTAGTTTTAAATACTTCTGTTTTAATATATGTGAAGTACTTATAATAGCATCTAAAATATAAGAATTCAAAAAGTGTCAAAATAAATGAAGTAATTTCTTCCTGCTTGAATTATTTTTGAGATGTGTGTGATTGAGTGGAGTAATGATACTGATTCTGTAAGTCACTGGATCCTTGCCCTAATGACAAAATGCACTCATATAAGTCAGTATTTGAGAAGAGTGAGCCACATGGCAATGTAGAGGCAGTTTAATCTTCTTCACATTGTTGATAGTTTTTCATTTCAGTTCTGATTGTATGGTGAAGCTGTTACTCAAAATTGACACTAGGTGAGGAAGAATGGAAAGGTTGCTGTGTGTAAAGAGGAGGGCGTGCAGCGGCCTGGGGTTAGGGGTGGGACTGCAGAACAGAGCTGAGAGGCAGGATGAGAAGCTGTGAAGCTCTGCAGAGGAGGCAAGAGAGTAGCACAAGAAAGGGATCCTTCTTGCATTTTAACTTTCTAGACTTTGCAGGGGAGATGCTCTTCCTGGAAATGCATTTAAGAGGGAGATAGAGGACCAGCAGAATCTTGAAGCTGGAAGGAACCTTGAAGAACCTATCAGATGAAAGTAATTTAAATCGGCGAGCATACTTGGTAAGTAGTAAAGTGATAAAGTTACTACCCAAGAGCTAGTGATTCTATAACAGCCCCATTCTATAACAGCCTATACTATCTGAAAGTCATCAAGCTGCATATAAAAATTATAATATAGTATTTCTTTAAGCAAATCGGTGTGTCTTTTATTTCTAAAATAAAACATATGATTTCTAATAGTTGTATTGATGTAAATAATTCTCTATTGTTTCAAATGCAGAGCATTAGTGTAATTCCAAAAAAAAGTAATCTACTCAATTACATTGTTAAAAGGTAATCACTGAAACTTATAACTGCACTTCCACTTTTGGACACAAGGCTATAAATTCTTCTTATGTTGAGATGCTTATCTGTTCATTACACCCCATTGCAGTCTAGTTCTCTGGAATGACATGGAATAAGTCTCCTCCATTTTAGGTACTTGGAGATAGCTGTGCAATCCCAGTCTCGTGCCCTGATCCCTTACCCCTCACTATGCCGACCATCTCTTTAGATTACAGAGCTGATTGCCAAGGTCTTGAGAATAGAGATAAAAAATAAAATAAGCTTGCTATCATTAAAACACTTGTGAAATATTGATTTTTTTTAGCACCTGTCATGTATCTCTATAACCAACAGATGTGATAGGTTACCAGTCATGAGGGGGAATTTTAACAGGTAAAATCCATATAAGTGGCCTCGTGAGTTCTAAGTGGCAGTAAGAATGTTTGGTTGTAGCATATGTTGTCCAGCCACACACATACCATTTGCAAAAGACAAATGTTAATTAATTCATTCAAAAATGATTTTATTCATCCATCTATTCTTGTAACGTTTCTCAAAATGTGTTCTGGGCATCATCATATTGTGTGCTTAAATAAACTCCGCATGGTGTACTACCCATTTGAGATACTCATAAAGTTTTCTATCAATCCCGTAATACAGAAACTCCTTTGACATTGTTTCAACCATTTTTTCCAATGTTTTTTCTTCTTTGCTATGGGAAATTGTTTAATATTCACTAACTTCTTATGGTACATATTATGGAAAACACTGTCTTTAAACATTGAAACTCAGAATTGCATAGACTTTTTTTTTTTTTTTTGTGGGTACCGGGGGTCGACCTCAGGACCTCGCGTGCCAGCAGGCGCCCGTGCCACTGAGCGATATCACCGGCCCTTTTTTCGTATGTGGGTTCTGGGAGTCGAACTCGGGCCCTCGTGCTTGCCAGGCAGGTGCATAAGCCGCTGAGCCATCTCACCGGCCCTTCATAGACTTTTAATTCCACACATTTCAATAGGAGTCTAAGCATTTTTTGTGAAAAATGGTCCTCACAGGAAGATGGTATGGCATTTGAATTTAACTCTAGTGTCTATTGAAGGTTTATCACAATCTCCATGATGGAGGAGTGGAGTGAGCCTAATGACTAGAGGAAAGCAACAAAGTGTGTGGAGGAGAAGGGGATGGAGAAAGAATTAAGATGTGTTACGTATGTGTACTAACTCTGCACAATGAATGTAATCACTATGCACTGCAAACATGTACTAATAAAATTTTTTAAAAAGAATACCATAAAATGAAGAAACATTAGAAAATTTTGGTTTCTATTTTATTCATTCTTTTCATTAACCAGGGCAGTACTTATTCAACAATAATCCATCAGAAATGTATTTTGACTAAAGAAGAGTATTTACAGATCACTAATTAGAATGTGATCTCAGTGAAGGCAAGGCTGTCATCCCAGAGTTTACAGTTTAACAACACAGAAAAGCTGTATAGCTACACAATGCCCAAATAATTTTAGATGGGATGCAATAAGTTGTTGAGTGGCTCAGATTATAAATATTCTGAAGGGGAGACAAGGAAGTTATCCCTGTGAATGGAGTTTGGAGGTTTTCTATTTCTAAGGAGTCTTAAAAAGTGGGAGGTTTAATTTATCTTTGTAACTAATATTACAAGAGAATGTCTCAAAGCCCTTTATTTTTAACACATTGTTTATTGCTGTAGTTTATATACATTTCTCTTGACCGGTCCTTAGTGGGAATAGAGAAAAGACATCTCCTTGTGTATTAATAATATAGCTGCCAGAAGAATATCTTCATGAAGACACCGTTTTCTGTTAGCAGGAGTTTTATATAACATACAGGTGAACAACATATTGGTCTGCAAGTTAGTGATAGCATTTGGAAGGTGAGATGACTTCAGAAGGCAGTTAGGAAAACTAGAAGACTTATGATAAGAAATAAATAAAAGATAAGACACAGTCTAACAAAGCCAATTTAATGCAAATACCAGAAGGAACAGGGCTAATAGAGAGTGCATATTTAAATAATAGAAGAAAATAGTAAAAACCACAAACGAGAAGCAGATCTATAGGATAAGCTAACGGTTGAGATTAATATATGGAAACCAGACTGCAAGAATGGATCAGAACAGAGAAGCAGCCACCTGGGGATAAATACAGCAGCAGATAAGAAGAATGGAAATATTGGATGGAGGCTTTATTTCCTATCTTGAAAAGATCTGGGGGAAAGAACAGCTAGCCACCTCAAACAGTTTGAAAATTATGTACTTCCTCCTTTCTCAAGAGGGTTATGTAATTTTAAAATGTTAAAGTAGACCTTCGAAAAACACGGGCATCACTCCCCATGTTACTTTAAAACACTTTTTCATTTATTAAGCACAATTAAGCTATCAAGTCCTCTGTTTTTTAACTATGCAGAACACAGTCCCCACAGCCAGAAGCACAGCGTTAGAAACATCAGGAACAATTCTGAACCTGCACAAAATATAATTGGCCAATTTGAGGACATTGTTTTGCACAGTGTGATGTGTCTCATACATTTTTCATATAGAGGCAATGCATTTTATGAGGCACGCAATAAGCATATGGAAATACATTCATTCTCAGGAGGCTGGAAAGACCAGTCGGGGGATGGGAGACCAGGAATGGAGCTGAATTGCATGACTAGATTTGTAAGCTCTGAAACTTGACAAGCTTGGAGAATACTATTCTAGGCAGGCTTTGCAAGGTACTTATAATTCTAATTATAGCTGGTGAACTTCATTTTTTCCTTGCAATAATTTCTTTACTGGTTTTAATTAAGTGTTTTTAATGTCTGATAGGAAGGTGGAGGTCCAAAGAGGGTGAGAATTTGCTTAGCAGACAAGTTTAGCCTTGCCCTTGCTAATTTTGTTCTCTACTCAACTGTGCTTTTTCCTACTATTTTATATTATGACCTTCCTTTCTACTAATTGATGTCTTTTTATTCTCCACTTTTGCTAATTCTACAAATTATGGTCCTATTTAAATGTTGTCAAGTTCAATCACTATCTTCTTTTGACCAGCATTAGGGTAAATGTTATTAATCTTCTGTTGATTGACATGTGATAGCATTAAACATTACAGATGTGCAAGAATAGAATACTAAAGAGCCAGTGAAACTTGAGGGGAAAGGCCCCCAGTGAGGGTGAGATTGTGTTTGAGTAGACAAAGCTGGAGCTGGGAGGTAGAAGGAGCACACTGCACCATTCACCTCTGCGTACACCCGGTCAGCACTTGCTGATCACAGCGTTTGGTAAAGTACATTTGTACTAAGTTCAGGATGCCTTTTGAAAATTTCAAGCCAAACCTACAGCCATAACATTTAATCTGTGTAATTCAGTTTCATCTAAAAAGAAGGAAGAATATCCTTGCTGTAGTTTGAATCCACAATGTTGCCCCATGCCCAGTGGTAAAGGCTTGGTCCCCAGCTTGCTGTTATTGGGAGGTGGTGCAAACTGTAAGAATTGGAGTCTAATGAGAGCTCTTTCACCACTGGAGGTGTGCACTTAAGGAAGCTTATTCACCCCCAGTGTCTTCTTTCTCCTTTCGCTTCCCAGACACGAGGTGAAGGGTTTTCCTCCACCCTGTGCTCCCTGCCATGATGTGCTGCCCCCACACAGGCCCAAAAGCAACTGGCCAACTGACCATGGACTGAAGCCTCTGAAATCCTGAGCTAAAATAAATCTTCTTTCTTATAAGTTGATTAACTCAGGTATTTTGTTATAGTAATGGAAGCCGACTAACATAGTCCTTTTTATTAATTTTCTATTTTAAATTTATTATATATTGTTCAACATATACAAGATGCCTTCTGGATGGATGTAAAGCACAATTACTGAATGTGGAAATGGATGAACTGAGACTTCTATAAGAAATTGACACTTGAACAGGGGAGAGAGAGCTGTGTAGGAATAAACATGATCCAAGCATTCATTCTTCTTTGCAATTAAACATTTATTAACTGACTATGATGTATTAGGAAATATGCTGGGGGATGAGGCTCTAAGGATGACGAGTACACCATATTTGTTCTCAAAGGATTTGATAACTAGGACAGAGATGCACATATGTAAATAAACAATGGTGGCAACAGAGTAACTCCTGTTAGGAAGTTAATAGGCAAGAAGTTCTCCAAACCCTGAGAAAGAGGCTAGCCTGGCTTCCTGGAAGGACAGGCTTGGTGTTTTGGGGTCTATAGTGGAGATTATGTCTCACTCTCTTGTCTTAGATTTTATAAGCAAGTAAGTAATCTTACCTCTGCCATTCTAGTGCAGCTCTTGAATTTCCTGGGGGGAGGACAGTGGAGGATGAAGAAACGGAGACAAGAGTCAGAATGCAGAAAGCTGAGGTCAGGTGGAGCCCTCACTCCTGATGGGAGAAAAAGGAATTGCCCAACGACTGCAATGCATTTATTTATACACTCAGGAGGTTGATGTCAATTGAAACCCCTCTGCCTAACAACTTGTTTGCCTGGCTCACCTCGGGTGCCTCATGTTCTTGGAGCTGAAACAGCTTGTTCATGTGGTTCACCTCAGGCACTCCATGTTTTTGGGTCTGGCCTTGCTTTAGCCCCACATGTGTGATTGCTGTCCAGCTTCAGCCACTCCCCACACACCTCCTTTATTGCCTAAGCATGTTTGAGCTAGATTTCTGACACCTAGAGTAAAAGGATTCTGTAAAATTCACAGCCAGAACCTTGTATAATTAGTGATCTAAAAATAGGGTGAATGTTTGAATTTTAAAATAAGTACTGTATAGTAAAATACATATTGCCATTAATTGCCCTTAAAATACACCCTTTCACTTTTTACACACTTGTCTTATCCTTCTGAAGCAGTTCTAGAAGTCCTCTTTCATGAGTGTCTTTATGAGGTATAATCAAAAATACAGTGAACACTGTTGCCAAATGCCATCGAATGGAAAGACAAACTCATAAAAACATTATGGTGTCCTCATCCACCTTATTCACCTGATCTGGCACTGTGCAATTTTGGGCTCTTCTTTAGAATCAAAATGACCATGAATGATAAATGTTTTGGATGGGTTCAGGACACAGAGGTAGCCATGATAACACAATTAAAAACAGTCACAAAAGAGGACTTCCAGAACTGATTCTGAAAGTGTCAAGAATGATGGGATAGTGTGTTGAAGTGAAGGGGGTGTGTTTCAAGGGATGAAATGGCAATGTGTCTTTTACTGTAATAAACTTGAAAAAATTTAAACACATACTGAATTTCTTAATTCAGCTAGTACATCATAACAAAAGTGTGGAGAAATAATAAGGAACCATAGTAGGATACTTCTTCTGTCTTTTAACTAGAAATATTATTTCATTTACATTTAAATTATCTTCTTACACATGTATAGTAATATTGTTTATGTATTTGGAAAACATTTTGTGTTTTTTATTTACCACAGTTTTTCTTAATTTTTGGATATGTACTGGATTTATTACGTGTTTTATCATTTCATATTTTCTGTTTATTTGTTTGGAAGTTAACCATTCTATCTCTATTCATTTTGTGTTTACTATTATATTTTTTAATCCCAAGGGTTAGGTAAAGTATTAATCAGTATCTTTATCCTTATTAGATGGGATATTGTACTGCTATAATTTCATTCATACTTACTTCCATATACAAAATCATTATCCAGCATTTTTAATCTCCTCACTCATTAATCATTATTACTATTATTATATTTATAGTCTACACTTGTGCATATGTACTACATGTTTATAAATTTTATTTTTGGCAATTTAACCTATTATTTTGGGGGGGTTATATTTTCATTTTGAGGTATGTGTGAGGTAAATCCTTTAGCAATTATTTCAGCTATTTGGCGTGGTGAAATCTCTCTGTCTTTGTCTGGAAAAATCTTTAACCTCAAATTTGAAGGCTAGTTCAATTTGTGCATGATTCTGGAGTGAGAGATGTACTGGATGTCACCTTTGTGTCCCATCAAGGATCATTCTCCACTTTCTACATTCTACTCACTGCCCAAGAAGCTGATCTAGGTAGACTGACTCCACAATCTCTTTGATTTCTAGTTGGGTAAAGCAATGGGAGACTCTGGCATGAGCAGGCTGGAGGGATGAGATCCAGGATGGAGTATTTATTTCTTCCACTCCTCTGTGATGGGTCACTTTAGGTTGGCTGCTTCCCTTGACCCAGCCAAATCAACAGGTGAGGGGCCTGCCAGGAGCAGGACAAGTCAACAGACCCCCACAGAATGGCCTTTTCAGTACTTTGTCCCATCAAGGCCAATGAGAGGCTGGCTTAGCACCCAGCCATGAAGGACATAGACCCCACACCCCACCCAGCAAGGCCACCTTATGTTAGAAATGCTGCTTTTGTAACTGGGTCATTTATAACTTATGCACTGATGTTAAGCCCCAGCTATAGCTGGAGATACCTCTGGGAAGTTAGGTTCAAAAACAGCAACTTCTCCCAGCCTGCCTCCCCCTGTGCCTGGTGTGTTGGGGATCTGTGTGATCCTGTAACGTAACTCCACCTCGCCTTCCTCTTTCTTTTTGGACTCCTGAGTGAACACTAAGACCTAGTTCATCAACTGTTCGTTGGTGGGGACTTTGCCATTCCTCCACTCAGCAAAACACAATTTCCTCTGTGTTGCAACTCTATATTTGGCGAAAGGATTGGAGGCTTGGCACGACCAGAGCTGGCTACTAAAAGCAGCACAGTGAAACCCCACAATGATTTGCCTCTTTTTCGGCTTGGCACATCATGTTAGAATCTGGAATAGAGAAGCATTTGTAATAAATTGCAGTTGGGAGGAGGGTGATGGTGCTGCTGGAGAAGTCCTGCCTGTGCTTTCTCATCCCGCCCCTTCCACGGCACAGCCATGAGCCTCACTTTTGTTTTTCATATTTTAAATTCAGCCTGTACTGAACTTGCCGCAGAAATAGATCTGCACCAACACTCCCACTCTCAAGCTGCTGGGACTGCAGCTGCAGGGTTTGACATCCCTTGAGCCAACCCAGGGACCGGAAAGCAGAAGCAGAATTAAAGAGGTAGCTTCGTGAATCAACCCACATCCTGGCTGGAAAACCTGGGATCATTTGTTGTTTCCATCTCGGACACTTCTATAAATCTTTAACATCAGTGCTATACTTACCGCTTAGTGATTGCCCAAATGTGTAAGGTTTTACTAACAAAGGGAGCTGTTATATGGCGCAGGCGTATTTTTTTTGTACTTAAGTCAAAGGGGGAAAGCAGGGATTGTCCTGTCTTGGACATTTCCACTGTGGATGCCTGGGCCTTGGAAGTCAGACTGATAGAACCACTAGGTCACATCAGTCATCAGCCCTGGAGGATGGCATCGAGGAGGCCTAGTGGGAGGTGACAGGAGGTCCTGACAGGAGAGTGGGGCAGAGCACTCTCTGGAGGCCTGGAAATGCAGCCCAAGGTGTCAGGAAGACCAGGCAAAGGGCCTCACTGTGGGCCTGAAAATCAGAGTAGCCCTTAGGTACTTTGAATGAAGTAGATCGAGGTAAGGGGAAGGAGAGAACCTGAGTTGCTAGGGACTAATAATATTAGCTAGAACTTCTTGAGCAATTAATTGTCAGGAGCCAGTCACTGGGGTAGCAATGTTCTTGCATCAATCACTGCTTTTATCATGATGCATTTCTTCTGCTTACTTTTTTGCATCTCTTACTGGCCTATGATTTCCTTGAGGGAAGGGCCTATATCTTGATCACCATCAGCAGGGTATTAGTAGGGCACTGACACTTAGAAAGCATGTGCTAAATATATGTGGGTTGATTGAGGGGATGACATTACATTTTCCACAACTCTGCGAAGCATTATTACTCCCCTGTTCTTGTGGGTGAAACCGACTAACAGATTTGCCCCGGCTTTCACCCAAGCTAGCAATGACAGTGCCAAGTTTGAATGCTCTTCACATTCAGCCACACTGCTCAAGGGACCAAATCAGAATTTAGGATCAACAGGGCAAGGGACATCCTGGATTGTAGAAATGGAGTTCATGGGGGGAATTTGTCAAGAAAGAGTATCTTACTGAAGTTTGGTGCACGGTGGAAATGGAAGCAGCACCTGGGTGGTACACTGCAGCACTCCTGAACTGCTTACTGATAATTACCTGGTCCCATTCCTGTACCCTCCTGTCCTACAATATGGTAAGGATGCAATAGCGGTAAGGATGCCAGACAAAATCTAGGACACCTAGTTAAATTAGAATTTCAAATAAATAGTGAATAATTTCTTAGTATAGATTTGCCTCATGAAACATCAGGGACATACTTATACTAAAATTAATCATTTATTTTAAATTCAAATATAACTAGCACCCCATATTTTTATTTGCTAATTTTGACCACTCTAGATGGAAGTCAGCTTTAAGGATGCCAACTTGAAGGATGCATGTGGGAATAAGGAGGTAAGTTAAACCATCTTCGCAGCCACAAAGCTGGTTCCATTGGGTTCCAGCATTTCTATGACTGGGATATGCAGTGGGGAACAGCATCCTAGCATAGCAGCCCAGCCTCTGGATAAAACATCAGCTCTAGTGATCCTTTGTTACCTTCTCGGCAGCAGGATTCGTCATCCTCACTGTTACTTCCTTCTTCTTGTGCATAACACTGTCACACTTCCAAGGAGAGCCTAGGGCGGGGCTAGTTGTCACCATTCATTGTGAAAGACCTGCTATGGAACAGCTACTTAGTATTGGTTGAATGAATACGTTTGCAAATGTGTCCCCTCAAAAATGATTCATCTCCTTTATATCCAGACTGTTGTAGTCGGGGTTTGCAAGGGAAACAATACAATACAGGACACATAATTTATAGTATTATTTTATAATAGTCACCCAAAAAGTTATATACAAAAGAGTGCAGGAAATCTGTCCACACACTAAAGACCCAAAGAATCCATCTGAGGACCTGGATTCCACAGCAATGTCCTGCATGAGTCCAGCTGAAGACCTAGGGCCACAGCAATGTGTCATGCAAGTCTGTTCCACGGATCTGCACTGGGAAGGCCCAAATGTCAGGGGTGGAAGCTAGAAAATCTGTGCCAGCGGGATGAAGGATCTGTGCCAGCAGGCTGAGGGATCTGCGCTGGAGCCAGGAAGTGATGCTCAGAGTAAGGACCAGAGCTCCCCTGAAAAGTACCACAGCCATCTTCAGCGACAGTGAGGTCCCAAGCTCCTCCAACGATGAGAACAGCCAAGTTCCTATCAGGAAAGCCAGCGCGACAAGCTCCTTGAGGAGAACCAACAGCACCACCTCTTCCTCTTCAGTTCTCCTTTTTATGCTGTTGGCAACAACCCTCAGGTGGGCCCTCCACACCCAGCACCACGCTGATTCACTTCAGCTGGGTGTGACAAGTTGACCACCAGTTGTCAGTCCACCACACAGACTATCTGTGTGAGTGAACTTTCCATCACTGTAACAGATACCTGAGATAATCAACCTTTAAAGAGAAGAGTTTTATTTTGGCTCTCAGTTTTGGTGGTTCCAGTCCATAACCAAGCAGAACCATTGCTTTTAGGACCCTGATGGAGGTGCTGGAGACATTGCTGGGGAATGCATGGAAGATTGGAACTGCTTATTTCATTGCTGGGAAGTGAAATAAAAAGGAAGAGGCAGGGGAGCCACTGTCCCCTTAGAAAGCATGCAACCCAAAGGCCCCAAGACCTCCTCTAGGCCCCGCCTCTTAAGGGTCCCTTCAACTCCTAATAGTGCCAAGGACTGAGGACCCAGCCGTTAGCACATGGGCCTCAGGGGCACTTATCAAACCATAGCACCAACATGGTAAGCTTTGTATATCTTCATGTTTAACCAGTGTGGCTAGAACATCAGGGTCAATCAGAGCCGTAATGCAAAACCACTGTAGCTCTTTTCTGGAAGATCCCTTAGGGCAGCTTTCTCACTTGGGAGCGTGAGTTGCTGCAGGCAATCTAGAGCATTTTGGCTTGTCTGGGATACACAGCAGGACTGGTGCACATAGCCTCATGTCTGGTAAACGTGGCCTGTCCAGTACACTATCCTTAGATTGTTAGTATATTAGTATACAACAAACTCTGGACATATTATTGTTAAGGTAGTTATATAATTTATTATCTAAACTGGATGCTTTGGTGAATAAAAGGAGATCCCATTGATAATGTCATTAGGACAACTAATGAAACCTGAGCTATTCTGGACAAACTGAGATATGGGGTCATTTTAATTTTTGCAAAAAAACAAATACTCTCCAGAATCCCTTGCATACTATAATTTCCAAATGCCAGTCTTTGGACATGGTGATTATATTACACAATAGGCAGGAGAGCTCCTGCTGCTTTACCTCAAGAATGTTTATAAGGAGAGATTCTATGAGATGTTCCTCACAAATCAGATTCATATTATATTTTGCTGAGTACATCTCTGTCCCCATCCCGCCACTGGAGTCTTTTATGGTGCGGGTCCATGCCACTTACCTTTGTATTCTTAGCATCTAGTAAAGTTCCTCTTGCTCAGATTTCTTATATCAGTCATGATAGACTGCATTATGCTGCAGTAACAAACTGCTTTCAAATTTTGACCATTTATGAGAAATAAAGTTACTTTCTTGCTTACACCCTATACCCACTGTTGGTCAGCTTGGGAATCAGCTCTGTATCCTGCTTAATCAGAGACCCAGAGAACAATTTGTGTATGGAATGCTGCAGATCTCATAGCAGAGGGGAAAAAGGGGCAATACTGAGCCATAGACTGACTCTCAAAGCTCTGCCCAGCAGAGAGAGTTACTTCCACTTGCATTTCATTGCCAAAGCAATTCACACAGCCAAATGTGCTCCTGTGAGGAAAGGAAATACCATTCTCCCACAGGGAAGAAGGGGAAATGTCTTTGAACAAGAGTAGGGCATCCATTACAGTGTCCAGTAAATATAAATGGGATTAAATTAAGAATTATCACTTAAGGGACACCTCAGGCTTTTCTGCCACAAAGGTGGGGTGGGGTGAGATGAGCGGGTGTGGGAGAAAGAGCATACTCTTTTGTCCAGTATTTGAGGAGCTCAGAAATTCTGCTCAGCTTTCTGTTTTCTGCTCAGGCACATTTACAGCTGGGAGATAGGAGAAAGCCTCAGTGCTGGTTCTTTCCTTCCTCTTCTCTAAGGATTATTGTTCTTCTTTCCCAGGGTCGTGACTGAGAACATAGCTGAGTGTCCTACTGGGAGCTCTGGTTCTAAGCCATAGGTGGCTCTGAGCCTTTGATATGAATTCATGCATCGTTAACACCTATCAAGTGGCAGGCACCGGACACTGCACTGGGTGCCATTAGTCTTAAAAATATCAACGTTCTTGTCTTCGAGCAGCATTCACTCTAGTAGAGGAGAAGAATGTGTGAACCCAGTTCCAGGTGAGGAGGGACAGGCCAAGTCCTCACTGCTTGGAATGCTGGCATCCTAGTGTACTTGGGTCCCTGATTTCCAGTCCTGACCGGACACCCCAGCAGATGAACACCAGTGATTATTACGGCGACTCCTGCCTTCTGCAGAGAACCTTTCCAAACTCAAGCAGAGGAGGTTTGAATTCCTACCAGACTCTGCCTCCTTCACTCTTCTTCCTGTGCTATACGCATTGACTCTAATGTGAACATGCTTGATTGAATTCTCTCTCTGATATTTGGGTATTTCACAGCCCCTGTGGTTTAATACCTTGAAATACAATTGCAGTTGGCTCTCCGTCTGTATAGGTTCTGTATCTGTAGATTCAATCAACTGTGAATCAAAAATAGTCAAAGAAAAATTGCTTCTAAACAGGACATGCATGCACTCTTTTTTCTTGTTTTTATTCCCTAAATGACATTGGTAACGAGCATTTACATCCTGTTTACATTGTGTGGCTGTGTACAGTCATCCCTCAGTATACAAAATGGTTCCTACACACATCCTCTTCTGTATGTTAAATCATCTCTGGATTGCACATAATACCTAACAGAATGTGGTCCTATATTAGGATGGACAAGGAAATTCAATCACAGTCCAGGGAAAACTATTTCCATCCAGAGGAGCCAATCGGAGAGTATGAGCAGGAAGTCCTTCAGATCCAGCTCACACAGACAACAGGTATTCTCATGGCAACGGTCCCTTAGCCCAGGCTGTCCCCAAAACCAGAGCATCATTTAGCTCCTAGGTGAGTGAGCCATTTCTACCCCTCATGTTTCACCTCATGGTTGGAAAAATTTGAAAATTTGGGCTGGTGAGATGGCTCAGTGGCTTAAGCGCCTGCCCGGCAAGCGCGAGGGCCCGAGTTCGACTCCTGGAACCCACATATGAAAAAAAGGGGCCGGTGATATTGCTCAGCGGCATGGGCGCCTACTGGCACGTGAGGTCCTGAGGTCGACCCCCCAGTACTCACAAAAAAAAAAAAAAATTGAAAATTTTCTGAGGTTTCCAGACAAGTCTCTTAAAATTATTAAGATTCAGTATACTTCTAAGCATACGTCTCAGCAGATTCCAGAGCTCTCTGACGATTAATATTCTTACTCCATGTTGACATCTCAGATTGTTATTTTACCTATGAAAAACTGAAATTCAGAGAGATATTAAGTGATTTGCACATTTGGTTGATTAAAATAACCTACAACTCTTAAAAGCTGATCTATATATAAAGTGGAATCCAGTGGGCACAGTTGATGACGATAACGACAGGGCATGTTTTCCTGAGTTCTGTGTTTGTGAAGACATCTTTTTTTTTTAGAAATTTCATTTTATAAGTGTCATGTTAAATAAGGTAACTCTGTCAAGTGTGTTCTGCCTATTTCACAGTAGCATTGGTTCTTTAAAAGTCAGATTTCTGAGTCATGTTGAGTTATTCATACAAACAAATGCTGAACCTGGCAAATGGAAAAGCAGGGATAAACACAGCGACAGCACTTCTCACTTCTATGCAAGGCTGGAGAGGGTTTCTCCAGGAATCATGGCAGAGTTGAACGCTGAGCATCACTCTGTTAGTCTCATCGGTAAGGAAGAGTCATGTCCAGTGATCTTGACAAAAGTGAGATATTACATTTAATAAGCAATTTAAATACGTTTGATGGCCTTAGTAAGTACTGCTGATGTTAAGTCTATCTACTTAACAGTTATGGCTAAACTGGATTATGAACTCCACTTGACTGCTTGCATGAATTTCACCATAGTTCCCGGATACCTCCTTGGACCCTCTTGCTACTTCGCTGGCAATAAAAATACCTCTAATTCTTCAGGACCAACTTTTGATCATGAGTTTCTCTGTCCTTGTCTCTGGAATTAATTTTCTCCTTGGCACTCTGATGAAACTTTGAATATGCAGCCTTTATAGTTCTTGTCCTTTTTTACAGAGACACATATAATAATAATCCATGTGCTTCATTTCTTCTGCCATAGAATAAGCCACTGAGAACAGGGGTTGTGTATTTCCTTCATTGTGTCCTTGGAAGGTGTAGTGTTGTGACAAGTCTATAGTCTACCTTCTCCAAATGGTGCAATTAAATGAAACTGAATTATGTTTGCATGGAAAGGCCCAGCGTTGAGACATTGTCTATTGATATAAAATAAATTAAAGAAAGGTTGAGAATTTTAAACACCAGAGTAAAGGTGTGAGAACATGAGCTTTTCAAACTTGAAAATATTTTTTCTTCTGTTCATATGTATTTTATGTGATATGACTGTTGTATTTTATAAAAAGCAAGTTAACTGTGCTAATTTTTGTGTTTATAAGAAAGTATGCTTTCTTATGGAAACAGTGAAAACAGACTGTGAAATTATTACTTTCCTCCTTATCTATGCTTACACTATCCTGAAATCACATTTACGACCTGTGTTAGAGAGGTTTTTCTTTTTGAAAATCATCACGTTGTTTCCATTCAGATTTCTTTTCTTTTTTCTTTTCTTTCTTTCTTTCTTTTCTTTTCTTTTTTTTTTTTTTTTTTGTCTTTTTGAGACAGAGTTTTGCTATGCAGTTGAGGCTGGCCTTGAACTCACTTTGTAGCCCAGGCTGGCCTCGAACTCACAGAGATCCTCCTGCCTCAGCCTCCTGAGTGCTGGGATTATAGGTATGTGCCACCATGCGTGCTCTATTCAGATTTCTTATACAGGCCTGATAGCACATTAATCCACAACTCTTTGTATACCTTCCTTATTCAGTGGGAGAACAGAGGTCCCAATCACGTGGAAATACTGGCAAATTTGATGAATGTTTTGTGTAATTTAATGTATAGTTCGCTGTTTTAAAGAGTTTGTGTAGATGCTTAAATCTACTGATATTCTAGCTAGTGTAAGTATGATTATAAACAATCAGTACACAGGTACAATGGAATAGGAATTAGTATTCATTAATTACCTGTCATTTACTAGGTAACATGCTTTAACTAGTAATAATTGATAGTAAAAATGGTAGCATTTATTTTTAGTAAGTGCTTACTCTGTCCACAATTTAAGTCATTTAATCCTTTCAGCAAACCTTAGAACATACCTTGTCCAGTTCACAACTGAGTAAAGAAGCCTGCCACTAGAAAGAACCGGCTGAAGTCAGGTGGTGCCAGAGCCAGGATTCAACCTGGTCTAGCCAGGAGTGGTTTAGTTGCGTGGTCAGACTTTGTCTAAGACTAGATGAGGGGGAATTTTTCTTGGAAAAAAATTATTTTAGAACAATTTTAGTCTTATAAGGTTTCCCTATTGTTAACACATTAAATTAGTAAAGCTCATTTGTTATAATTAATAAACTAGTATGAACACATTATTAACTAAAGTCCATAGATTGTTCAGGTTTCCTTAGTCGAATGTCTTTTTTTCTTTCTTTCTTTTTCTTTCTTTCTTCCTTCTTTCTTCCTTTGGTTCTAGGATCCTATCTAGGACACTACATTAAACTTGGTCATCATGTTTCCTTGGACTCCTCTTGGTTGTGATAGTTACTCAGATTTTCCTTGCTTTGATGACCCTGATGGCTTTAAGGGGCAGTGACTGAGTATTTTGTAGAATATCCCTCAGTTGAGGTTTGTCTGGTGTTTTCCTCATAATTAGGCCGGGGTAATATGTTTTGGGGAGGAGGACTACAGAGGTAAAGTACTGCGGTCATCACAGTATATCAAAGTTATGTCGCCTCCACAGGACTTACCATGGCTGAGGTGAACACCTGGCAGAGGGTGTACATATTAGGTTTCTCCAGTATAAAGTTACTAAAAATCACTTTTTTGTTATATGGTAGAGAAATCTCACACAAACTCATGGTAGCTATTCCATAGGAAGTGGAAATCATTAGGAAGCCACTGCCTCCAATAGTATCTCTCTGGGATTGTGTGGTCTGTCATTTCCTTTGCTTTGGGTGTTTTCTTCATTATCTCTTCTATGTTTTACTAACTGCTGACAGATTCCTGGCACTAGGTATCTCTGATCCTTAATTTTCCTATTCTCGTCTCTCTTTGTTTCTTAATTTGGCTGCCAGCACCTGCTATCCATCCCTCGCACCCATGGATCCCCTTGGTGTCTACCTCACTTTCTCCCCCTCTCTTCTCTTCATTGCTGGTGTCACTTCCTCTCCCCTAGTGCAGTCACAATGCCGAGCACTTGTCCCTTAGTTAGTTTGATCCTTAATGCAACACTGTGAGATAGGTAGGATTGTCTCCTTTTATAGATGATGAAACTGGGTGCCAGAAGTTCTCATGAGTTGGTTTTCAGACTCCAAAGCTGGTACTCTAACGTCACAGCGCCATTCTTGTTGTTCTATATCAGCTCATTCAAAACTCCCAGTAATCCTCTGAGATTAAGTAGTTTGCCCAAGATCACCCAGCTAGTAGTGGTGGTGTAGGACACAGACCTTGATGTTTCACAGCCCAAAGTCCACTACCAGCTTGCCTTCAAAACACTGCAATGTATAAATTAATCTGACGAATGTCGTTGTTTTAGGTTTGTTCTGAATGGGTGAAGATAAAAGTGTGGGCTCTATAGTACCTCCCTGTTCCTGAGGAAGTTCATTCACAGCCTGGCCTTAGCACTCATTAGCATTCATCTTGAGCAAACACTCAATAAATATTACCCTCCATAGATAACAGAGCAGTAGATCTGGGCCTTGTGATTAAAATTTGTACTGGGAAGTTTGCAAGGCTAGTTGGATGGGAAGATGAGAAAGATAAACAAACAGTAGGGAATACTGAGCCTGCCATAGGTGACAAATGTCCTTCTGTGTGAATCTTATGTGTACGTGTATATGTTTGTGAATGTTGGTCTAAGATGGTGTGATGCTTGACAGAAACGCAAAGTGGCATGTTGCCTGAAACCTGATGTGTTGGGATAGTGAATGTTATGGCCTTGAGCTGACAGGAAGTAGTTCCACTTGTCTTGATTTTTCTTAGCATGGCGGTGCATGTAGAAGACTAAGCAATAGTGAGAATGAATGACGATGGTGTCTTAGACTAGATGGTACCAGAAAAGATAGAGACAGAAACGAACAAGAATGGCTTCAAGATACTGAAAATGAAGGTGAAAGTGTAGAAGTTGCCAAGGATGTTGGGGGGGGGGTGATAATATCATTTGCTCAGATAGCAAACATTGGAAGATCATATTTGGTTGGGGTGTAATGGGGAGCCCACAACTATGGATTCTTTAGCCATCCAACTGGAAATTTCAAGTGTAAACTATTGTATATACATCTAGAACTCAGGGAGAGGTCTGGGCTAGGGATATTCCTTTGTGAGTCTCATATATGTGTATATATGTGCATTATGTATATATGTAAATATAGGTCTATCTATCTATCCATCTGTAAATAACTCTATGGGTGTTGTCCAAAGCTCCTAGAGTGGCCGTAGAGTGAAAAGACAAGAGGCCTTAAAGTCTAAATAATGAGTAATTTGTGAAGAAGGAAAAGGAGCAGCCTAACAAGTAGGAGACAAGCTGAGAAAAATCCAGTGTTGGGAAACGGATGTTTCAATGAAAAATTATAAAGACATAAATTGTAGATTAACAGATCATGGAGTCATTAATGAATCAAAGAATTAGCAAAAGCATTTCTGTGCTAAGTAAAATTTTATAACAGACCATGGAAACTATTACTGTCCAATTAGCATCTTAGCCTTGTATTTTGGCAGTGCTTGGAAGGGAACCCAGAGCCTATGCCAGGCAAGGGCTCAATGCTGAGCCCATCTCTGGGCTTGTCTCTTTAACGTGGCTTTCCTGCGTTCACTCAGGAACTGGCTGTGGATTATCCATATGAGCCATTTTCCTCATGTTTCCTTCTAGTCTTTTATTACTGTCATCTCTCTGCTTCTTAACACTTCCACCAGAGAGTAGGCAGGAATAAGGAAAGGATGGAATAGCAAATGCTGTAATTTTTCTGGTTGCTCTTCAGGGCTGATAAATACTTGAGAGTTTAGGAATAAAATTCTGGGGAACCTCAGTGGCTTTCAAAAGATCTCTACATTTTGTTTTTCTCACTGAATATTAGAAGTTGATGTTATCAGATCAGTCATGTAGAATTTCAAAATAATGCAAAAATCAATGCATCAAGGAAAAGTAAAGAAGCTAATATTATTGAGGAGGCAATACATATTTGTTAAATATTTAATATTTTGGTATTTTTAAAAAAATTCAAATCCACCTAACATTTAGAAGGGAATATTTTAAGATTAAATGTGAGATAGTTTAAAACAATGTTTGTTAACCAAAGTAATTATTTTTACTCATCAGATGTTTGTTATACAATAAGAGTCTTAGTGTATTACAATTCGAAGGTTGCACGGGATGAGGTAATGTAAATCGTCAGATTAACTTGGAGGTGCTGTTCTGTAGAGGGAAGACAGGCTTCATTTTGTACAAGTTCTTTATTATCAAGACACTACTTATACTCTTCATACTTCCTGACTAATACTGACTAAATGTTATTTAGAATTACGGCTTTCAGACTGTTGTATCTTTTGGTACGAGGTGACACACAGTAGAAAATCTGGCAAGTGTATGAATTAAATCACACGCATGGTATTGCTGTCCTATACTGGAAACAGAGCCAGGTGTGCAGTAGGGGCTGTGGAGGAGGCAGAAACTGCTCTTCTGGGCTTGAAGTCTTGTCCAGATGCTCCGTGCTCCAAAACATCTCCACACTCGGCTCCTAGCCTCAGCCAGATGTTGCACTGAACGTTTCCCGTTACTCACTCCATTGAATGGAAGCACTCATACACAAATGTTATCTTGGGGTGATAACGTGAAATGTAATTTAAAAAAAAAATACAGTATTTCACTACTTCTTGGGAGACATTTGGATGTAAGAAGCAGCCTACTAAACACTCACCCTACGTTAGCCTTGTTGGATGGTACAAAAGTAGTATATTGCTCCGTGTCCTCTTGTAAATCATACAAAATAGAAAAAAGGGCAAGATACTTATTTTAGCATTGTAAAGGCATAAGGAAAAAGTAAGACCTAGAATCACAATGTATTCTAAACAAAGAGACAATGACCAAAAAATATCTTAAGTTGAGTGGCCTCTGAAAGAAAGAAAAGGAAATGAAATGTTCTAATACTCTAGCAGGAATGTCAAAATCTTACCCTAGTGACCCTCCTGATATCATTCCTTGTATTTGGCAGTGTTATTACTTTTTTCCTCTGGACCACTTATTTCTCCCATTTTACTTGTTTACGTCTGTGATGTGTCTGCCTGAAAAGGTGACTTCCGTGTGGAGCTTTGCTCACCTGACTGCTTGTCACGGCTCAGCGAGCTGCCCCAGCTGGTCTCAGACAGTCTGCAGCACAACTGAGGAAGCGGGGCTCTGTAGTCAGGAGCGGCCCCAGCACATAGTGCTGACTGTGTGAGCAGAAAGGGGCCTTCTTGTCAAATGCTATATTCCCTGATGGTCTCAGTATCTGGGTGTTACTTCATCCAGCCAGTCTAGTGATGGACACTGACGAATGAAGAATTTCTTGTCTCACTTTTCACCTACCTTGTCCATCACTGAGTTTTGTCACCTGGTGCTCCTGGCCACATGTGCTTTGCTCATTATCTTGCCAGCCCACTTCCCCCTTTAGGGATCTTCCATTTACCTGTGAGACCAACTCCTAAACGTTCTGTACGGTACCATTCTGGATGACTGTGGTAACTCATCAAAAGTTAGGCAGCCAGTAAGTCAGAACATATCAAGAGTGCTAGGAGAAAAACGGTGAAAGAAAAATTACTTGCATGGAAGATAGAAGTCCAATATGTTTTGATTTGATTTGGCTAAGAGTAAAGTATTAAATTATCCAGGCATCCATATTTATAGCCATAAAGTCATTTTTGTGGTGGCTACATCTAAAAGAAATCTGTAATAAATAGACATCCTTAAATAAAATCAGCTGCCTTATAATTTGTATTGGCTTCCATGAGTGGGTAACATAAATTGTATTTTGTTTCTATCGTAACACAGTTATTAAGGCAAAATAGTCAAACATTATTGTAGTTCCTCCTAATTATATAATTGCTATTATGTAAACTAATTTTTGTTCTGCTGGTTAAAGACGAGACTATCTTGTTTTATGGCAGTTCGACCATGTCATTTGTGTGTGAATAAAATGTGTGCATCGTTCAGAATTAATCCATTCTTTAATATTCACAAAATTTTAATCAACATCATTATTACCTCTTAATGAATGACAAGAATTTGACTCTAGAAAAAAACACAGAAATGTGCCTTTATTCTTAAGGTGAATATTAACAGTTTATTTACATATTCAAAATCATTGATGAATATTTTTCCAGTTAGGAAAGACACTGGACTGGATAGAATGCTTTTTCTTTAGGAATGAGACATTTCTAGCTTTATTCCTTGAATTGATTTAGAAATCTTCACCTGCTTCAGTAGGTTTATTACACAGAATTTGGGTAAATTTGAGATAATCTCAGGACATCTGTAATCAAATAGGTGGGGAAGGTCATATTTGTTAAAATACAGCATTCCTGTGGGTTTTGTTGATAATGCTTCATAGTGGAGACTGCAGATTTCTTTCTTTTCTTGCACATGGCTAAGAAAGGCAACTTAGAGAGTCAGCAACACTGACTTTGTGACATTAAGGCAGACATTTACTATATCTGGGCCTCAGTTCTTCTGGAAAGTGAGAAGTTGAAAGAGATGTTCTCCGAGTCCCTTTGAAATTGTATGGAAGTCATAAAAAGCTGGTAAAACTGACTTTTAATGTTATGTATGAGGGTGCTTTGAAACAGATGATAGAGGAAAAAGCAGCAAAATGGTGGAGGAGGAGAAACTGCAGAGGGGAGAGCGTGTGGGAGACTCACGGGTGGCTCATCCCGCTGGCAGCCTGGCTCTTCTTCCCTCTGTTTCCGGTAACTTTCTCCATGATCCACCCAGTGATCTCACTCCAAGAGGAAAATCTGGGTGTGGGTTGAAAAGGAAGGGGGCGAATTTTACTGAGAATGCCAAGCTTAGTCTAAAATTCATTAGTTACTTTAGTGATAGCTAAAATGGTGGAACATTAGGTCAGAGGGACAAAAGTTAAGACAGGCAAAATGCCTGCAAATCCAGGTTTCCCTGCAAGGTCATTTGAGGTAAATTTTTACCCAAATTAAAAAAAAAAATAACAAAAACAAGATTTAGTTATATCATTTCTATGGTCAACATATGTCACACCTCTAAAACATATGCCTTTCCCTGAAATGTTTCTCAGAGAATGTTTTTTCTCTTCCAAATTTGTATCCTAACTGCTCTTTCACTGTGAATATGTTTTATAAAATAACCTGGGAACCTATGATACCCCCAAATAAGCCCACCTGATCTCTTAAAAACATCTCTTTGTTTCCTTTATCTCTGTGTTTACCACCATACACTGCGAGTGGTGGTTTATCTTCATTTCACTGTCCCTCAACAAGACAGTCTGTCTAGGACACAAATTGTAACTTATTTTTTATGTTTTCCCCAAACTAAAACTACTCCCAGCTCAGAGTAAGCAGAGCATGGTGCTATGAACAGAAGATGGGAAGATGCAGGTCCAACCGTAGGTGCTTATAGTTTGGTGGGGGACTCAGTAGAGAAAAATGTATATGATTTCAATAGATTACCGTGATTACTCCAGCTGATACATGAGTCAGGGGATGATAGGGAGTCGAAGAGATTTGGTTGTAAGGACAGAAGAATGAGACAGTGGTCACTGAGTCACTTGCCCTGTGACCGCTAGATCTAGCATTTTAGAATGAGAAATGCTGAATTAAAGGATTAGTTCACTTTCTCCAAGGAGGTGATGATGCCTCATTAGTCTACACGGATGCAACATGCAATAAGTATTTAAAAAGTCAAACGTCAGGTAGTAAATAGTCCCACCTCTCCTACCTCTACCTCTGTGCCTCCCTCCAAGCAGGGTCTGCCTCCAGCCTCTGCCACACAATCTGTTTTCTAGGTCTGTAAATGCCTCCCCCACTTCTCGGCCTGGTGACTTCTCACACATCTGTGATGGATTAAAGATGGCTGCAAATCTTTGCCGCTTCCCTCATTGAGAGATGCGCGTTTCCCTGAGCTTTGGATCAGACTTTGCTTTGTGGCTGCTCAACCAATAGCATACGATCAACCTGGGCCTCAGGGACTGGCGGCTTCTAGACACTCTGTCGTGGAATACTAGTTCTACAGAAAGCCAGCTGCCATGGAATAGGTCTGGCTCCCCCAGACTGCCTTGCTTGTGAGGAGCCCAAGTCACATGGAGAAGCCCTGGAGGATGAGATGCTATGTGGAGAAAACCAGTATAGATTCTCTTGGAAGTGGATCTCCTCCTGCATCAACTGATACCATTGGTTAGAGCTGAGCCGCCATCTGAGTTCCTAACACAGTGAGGAGGAAAATAAGATGGGAATTTTAAGGCAGTGCGTCTTTGTGTAGTTTGTTACATAGAAATAAATACCGGAAGTAATGTGCATCAAGACTGGTTCGCATATTATTTCCCCAGGCAGTACTTGTCCGACGTTGAGGGCAGAGCTGATCTTTCCCCGATCTTCTGCAGAGTCACGTATAGGAAACAGCAATAATTGTCACCTTTTGCTGAGTATCTCCCACACATTGGGCATTGCACTTGGGGTCTTACATATGTCTTCTCACTAATCTCTCAAAACAGATCTATAAAGGACATAAACACATAGTTTTTCTCAAGAAGGTGGGGGTGAGAATTGTCCAAGATTATCCACAGTCACCAGGTGGTGAGCTGTGGGCTGGGATCAGAACCCAGAACTTCCTGGCTCTTCCCCCAGTAGCCTCTGTCATCCTAGATTGTGACGATCTGCTTACTATTCCGTCTCCCACACTGCAGTGCACTAGGCAGAGTTTCGATTCACTGCGATGATCCGCGAGTCTGGCACTGTGTCTCATGCTCAAGAAATGCTCTCTGAATGAGTGAGCAGACTGCAGAACAATTTCTAGAAAATCAAATACAAGGTCCCATTCACATAGAAACAGAGAATCGCTTTCCAGTGGAAAGGTAAGAAGTCTTTAGCAGTCCTTTAAAATCCAGATTTTGCAATCCCTCCCTACTCTGTCCCAAGTAGTTTAGCCACAGTAACAACTGGGAGTTTGGCCAAGGGCCTAAGCTATCTCTGGAATTTTGAACAGACAATACCTCAGCAGGTCCACAGGGAGCTGATATTGTTATCTGCAGTAGTCCTGAGAAAACACCTCTCTAAAATGGAGCTGGATTCGTACATAATAGTAAACTCAGTCGCCTCTGGAGTTAGGGTGTCTTTCCACCTTAATAGTACTGAGGTTCTGGGAATCAAGAGTGCAGGGTTGATCCCCATTTAAAAGGAGGGAGCTGATAAGCAGCGTCAGATAATGTAGCACAGGCTAGTTAGAGATAAGATGTTCCAGAGATTGGGCTTTCCAATTTGCTGGTATTCTCCTCCTCATTTGCTGTGGACAAGAATTTTTCCTGGATCCTTTCAATCTTGGTATTGCTGACGTGGTCTGCTTTTTGACACTTTACTGGCCAGACTCCATCAGTGTTTGCCTACCATGATCCAGTAAAGAATATTTCAGAGAAAACAGCACAGCCCAACTCCTTTGTGAAAGCCGAGCTGATGTAAGGAATTTCCAAGTAGAACAAGTCAAATAAAATGCCAGTTTATAGCTTAAATCTTGCCAGATGATCTGAGATAACTTACAGAATGTGCCCTTTTCACCAGAATGTTTGCATGGAGGATTAATAGCTGCAGTAAGGAATGAAAAACTGGAAGAGAGATCAGCCTTTGGGGTGTCCTTGTTAGGTTGTATGGATCCCCTCTGTGTATAGTTAGAAACATATGAATCAGGGGATGGTGGAGATTTAATTCACTTGATCCCACATTGAAGGAGAGAAAATAAATTCCTATTACAGAACCTGTACGCTTGTTAATGCATTTGATAAAAGAAAAGTTTTTGTGATGGACTGATTTTAATTAGCTTTGTTTTGTTCTCTGAATATACTGAGGTTTAATTAAAAAAAAATACCATAATCCCATTGGGGCCGATTGGCTGTAATACTGTAGGTTCCTGACAGGCAGGCTCCCTGGCCATCTGAGGGTCTATGCTCTTGTCAGTAACATGTCAGTACTGTCCTCTGCCTGCGAAATGTTTCTGGAACACATAGAGAAAATGTGGATCATCCATTGCTTGTATTATATTTCTTTCTTTGCTTGTCTGTCATTTTCATTGGAACATTCAGTGAAATTAGGTCAGTTATGGTTTTAGTTAGAATGCAGCTCTTGTGTTGTACACAAATCATATGATGTTTTTAATTATTTCTGCTTTTTAACATTGATCTGAAACCAGATCCTTAACTATGCATGGCTTAGAGGTGCTTTCCCCTCTCTCCTTTTTGTTTTGACTTCTTTCCGGGTCTACAATGAAACTTAATCTTGCAACAGCAAGATATAATAATTTTTGGCTTTAATAGGCAGCTTGAAAGTCTGGGGTTAAGAAGGAAAGATATGGGTAATTACTGGAAATATAGTTGTAAGTGGAAAATTTTAGAGTAATTAATAGTGTTATCCACTACTTTTCTTCTAAGAGAATGATGCTTATCTTTGAACTTTATAGCTACATAGAGAAGCCTTTTGGAAATCTCAGTGGTTTGCCTTGGGCCAAGAGCTCTAGATTTTCTGACTCTTGAACTGTGTTCAGTTTCCAAGAGTAGGGAGGAAATTGGACAAGATTTCCTTAGGCCTCAAAATCTGGGCCTGGAGTGGTTGGCAGACTGCAGAGAACCTGGGAAACACATCATTTGTAAGGAGAGAATTTTTTTTTAATGACTGCTAAGAGGAGCAGCGTCACAAAAAGATTTAAAAAGCATGTCTCCGTTGGCCTTTAAATGGAGCATTGATTCACCTCCATCTAGTTTTTCAGATCCTAGGTCATCTTGCTTCTTTGGATGTGTCCCAAGGCAGGGACTAAATGACTTCCAAAGGCCTCCAGATCCTCAGCTCTGTGAGGAGACAGGAAAACCTTCAGTGCCACTCTCAGTGGCCCTTGGGGACTTGTCCTCGGTGGTGTTCCTGCTGAGGAATACTAAGTATGAGACATTCTTGGAAGCCTGACGGCTAACGAGGACGGCATAGGTGGGAAATGGCAAACTTTTCTTATAACCCACTTATTTCTCCTTTTCTTATGCACAAATGTATTTATCGAATACCTCTTAGGTACTGGAAGCTATCATAAACTGCGGGGATTAAGAAAAAAGAGTAGGAGGCGGTTCCGGCCCACAAGGATCCCACAGTCTGCTGAAGAAGACATACAGATGAACAAATTACCACGATACAGTCTACCACAGTGGAGTGGGTTGAATCATGGCAAAAAAAAAATCTATACCTGTATCTACATTTATATGTATATCTATATACATATATACACATAGATATCTATATATAGATATACATATAGATATATATAATCACCTCTGGTGCCTGTGAATATAAACTTATTTAAGTTTATCTTTGCAGATATGACTAAGTTAAAGGTATCAAGATGAGATAACCCTGGACTTAGAGTTAGCCCTAAATCACTGAATGTGTCCTTATAAGAGAAATGAGAAGGTGAGCGAGACATAGAGACTCACAGAAAGGCCATGTGATGACGGGTAGAGACTGGAGTTGTATTGCTCCGAACTAGCAGATGCTAAAGTTGTCAGCAATTGTAAGGAGCTAGGAACCAGCAAGGGGACATGTTCCCCCCCAGAGCCTCTGGAAAGAACCAACCCTACGGACCCCTTGATTTTAGACTCATGGTCTTCAGAAGTGCTCAAGAGCACAAGCTTTCATTTTGCTTTGTTTTTTGTTTTTGAAACAGACCCTGTTAGTAGTACAGAATGGTGAGATGCATTTCAGAAAGTTGGTACAACCCAGAGATGGCAGGGGAGAGCATGCCTCAGTGTCCTCCCAGGTTACTTAGCGGCCACTCCGGTAGGAGACTCAGCTCCGCTGGTGGCTGTGCTGCACCTCCCCCGCTCCCACCACTCCAGACACTGAGGAAGGGTGCGCCACTCCTAACGTGGCAGAGACCTGGGAGGGATCTAGGCCTGCTATTAACATCCCCCAACCCCCCAGCCCCAGTAAGCTGTGATGAACATTGCCAGCTCCCATAAGGGTCCCTGGTTTCAGCCCTGCCATTTTTCGTGGAGACACAACTGCTGTCAATCAAACAACTGCCCTAAACCCCTCCCCCAAGAGGTCTGCCCTGACTGCAGCAGGTTCAAATTTAAGATGCAGAATTGAATTTGGACCAATCACAGGGCTGCACTTGGACCAACTGCAGGCCTGCAGCTGCTGTAAAAGCAGCACACTCTCATACTTCCAGGTTGGGCTTGAAGGGCTCCCTCTGGTGTCCTGACCCACCAGTGGTGCAGCACATGTTCTGTTCAAGGAAAGATTCGCTGCAGTGGGCCTGTAAACCTGCTTGTGATTTATTTTTCAGGTAGCGTGTCCTTGAAAAGTCCTGTAAATCTACTTGGGATTCTTGTCTTGAGTAGCATGGACAGAGTTATTGCTTTAAACAAAAGATCAATAAACTCTAGGGGCTGTCAGCCCTGAAGCACTCAGACTAGTGACCAATGGCACTTCGCAAAGCTGCACTTTGCCAATTCATGATTTCTATCTGAGTTGAGCAAAAGAACCCTCAGCTGCTCCTGGCAGTGAGGTTTAGAGCAGATGCGGATGGTGGGAACGGTGACACTGGCATTTATGCTCTGGGTACTCTACCATGTATAAATGATATTCCTATGTAAAAACAAAATAATAAACTGTTTTAAACATGGAAAAAAAGAAAGTTGGTACATGTATTTAACGTATCTTGGTCATTTTTAATCCCATTGTCCTCCCTCTCTTTTCTCCTCCCTCCCCCGATTTTCTTCTTCCTTTCCAAAAGTCTGCCTTATAGTTTCTTGTCACCTATCTATAGTGAGCCCTTCCCGGTCCTCGTCATGGTCCAGGAAGTTTATATTTGTGATCCCATGGAAAAGTTATTGGAATTCTAGTGAGTTAATTCCAATCTACCACTTTCAGTGCAACCCACAGCGAGAATAAAGACACTAAGGAATATTTACAGTTGTGGGGAGCCAAGAGGTCCTAAGTCCAGCCAAGATGGTGGCTACTGGAACAAAGGCCTTGATCCAGGGCCAAACCCGGGTTTTATTAATTCTCGAGGAGGGGAGTGGCTTGGGGATGAGTGACTGTGAGAATGGTGGGAAGTACGTGAGCACCATGAGCTGGGCTAGGTAGGTGGCCTGAAATTACCTTTGCAATACGCAGAGGGAAGGACATGCAGAAGGAGTAATCTGCATAACACAATTCAAGATAGCATCTAATATTTTGGGGTCGGTGCTTCAGCTCTGATGTGTAATCTTCTATGACCTGGGAAGTCATAGCCTCATTCTCGAGGCTTGATCCCAGCCAACAGCGTGGAGCACGGCTTTCCATCCTGCCAGGCTAACCCACATATTGGGAGCAAAGGGCGGGGAAACACAGGCCTGTCGCCTTGCCTCAAAGACTACATATCAGAACCTCAGCTAGACCGATTTGCATTGCTTAAAGCCAATTGAAGAGAGAAGGAAAAGTCCTAGCCAGCTCTGTACATATCAATACGTGGAAATAGGGCCAGGTTTAGCCAAGATGGAGATAATTGCTCTTCTTTCAAGGAGAGTCATGTAGGTGGTCCTCCATACCTATCCTTTATTTTATTTATTTATTTAGGTTTCTCATAGAAAAGAAACCATGAAATATTTAACTTTCTGAGTCTGGCTTATTTCACTGAACATAACCACCTCCAGTTCCATCCGTTTTCCTGCAAATGAGATTTCATTTTTTATGGCTGAATGATATTCCATTGTTTATACATTCCACATTTTCTTTATTCATTCTTCTTTTAATAGGCATGTAGGCTGTTTCCACAGCCTGTTATGAATTGCACCACTATAAACATAGGTATGCATGTATTGCTATAATGTGATGTCTTTAATTCTTTCAGGAATATATCTAGGAGGAGTATATATGGATCAAGTGGTATTTCCAGTTTCAGTTTCTTGAGAAATCTCCATACTCCATGGTGGTTGTACTAGTTTACATTCCCTCCAATAATGTAGGAGAGCTCCTTTTTCTCCACACCCTTGCCAGCATTCATTATTTTTTTGTATTCTTGATGATAACCATTCTGACAAAGATGAGATGAAATCTAGAGTGTCCACCAAAAAACTGTGTACCCACTTCGAGAAAAGAAAAATAGTATGATGTTTTCTCAACAGATGGTGTTACCTTCATATGGGGGACCCTAGAGGATGTTGTATATTGCAGAAAACCCACTACACTGCTGGCCCTTAGGGAAGAAATTAAAAATGTATGTGTAGCAATCTCAGTGGACCAAGGTTACTAAAGGAGCAGTGTACCATACTAATAAATGTCTGGAAGCTGCTGGCCACCCCTTCGAGCACCTCTTGTAACTGTAAAAGCCAAATCTCATGATATCTCAATAAATTTGGTATTACAATATTTACATAAGTTTCTTTTTTTTTCCTGAAGTGTATGTACATTTTTTGGCAGACTCTGTATATTAGTTAGGGTTCTCTAGAGGAACAGACTCGATATGAAATATGTGTATAATCGTGTAAAGGATTTATTACATAGGCTCACAGGAACAGAACAGAAGGGTCCCAATGGCTGTCTGCTGATCAGAGGTAGAATCCAAAATGGCCATGGAAAGCCAGAGGATCCATCAGCAGTTGCAGGTTAGCGGCCTTGAAGCTCATTACAGAGGCGCCAGTGTGAGTGTGTGTCAGAATGTGGAAGAGTCTGTCTTGGAAGGCTGAAGAGTATGTCCTGGAAGGCTGAAGGAACTGGAGACCAATGTTTGAAGGCAATGGTGAAGACTGAAGTTTCTCCAAAGAAAAGGGGAACACTTCCTTCTTCTTTCCCTTTTTATTCTGTAAAAGCTACAAGTCTATTGGTTGGTGCAGTCCACATGTGGGGCGGGTCTTGCACCTCAGTTTGCTGGCCTACATGATAATCATCCACAGACACACCCAGAATTTACTAATCTCCTAGGTCAGTCATGGCAAACCTTTCAGAGCTTTCATAGGTAACAATCAGCCAGCTGCAGCACAGATGCCATAGTTACACTACAATTGTCTTAGATGATTCTTGCTCGAGTCAAGTTGACATATCACAATCAACCATCACATAATCTCAAAGCAGTTTTGATTTGCATTCCTGTCATGACTAAAGATGAACATTTTTCCATACGTTAATTGGTCTTTTTTTTTTTTTTTTTTTGGTGGGTACCAGGGGGTTGACCTCAGGACCTCGCGCGCCAACAGGCGCCCGTGCCGCTGAGCAATATCACCGGCCCCTTTTTAGTATGTGGGTTCCGGGAGTCGAACTCAGGCCCTCGCGCTTGCCGGGCAGGCGCTTAAGCCGCTGAGCCATCTCACCGGCCCTGGTCATTTATACTTCTTCTGAGAAGTGTCTTTTTTGTTTATCTGTCCATTCTTTGATTGGTTTATTTGTTTTGGGGGTTAATTTTTTTAGTTCTTCATACATTCTAGAGATTAATTCTCCATCAGAAGAGGATATAGCAAAGATTTTGTCCTATTTTGTAAGTTGTCTCTTAATTGTTTCCTTTGCTGTTCAGAAGCTTTTAAATTTGATGTAGTCTGACTTGCTGGTTTGTGATATTATTTCCTGTGTTGTTGGGGTACTAATTCAGAAAGTCCTGTGCCCATGGCTTCAAGTGTTTCCCCAATGTTATCTTCCAGGGTGATTTCCTGGTTTTATATATAGGTTTTTGAACCATTTTGATTTGACTTTTGTAGAGTAAGATGCAGATATGTAGTTTCAATCTTCTGTATGTACATATCCAGTTTTCCTAGCACCATGTGTTAAAGAGGCTATTTTTTTCTCCATTGTATGTTTTTGGCTTATTTTGTGAAAAATCAGATAGTTGTAGGTGCATGGCTTTCTTTCTGTGTCTTCTGCTCTATTCCATTGGTCTATTTGCCCATTTTTGTGCCAGTACCATGTTATTTTTATTACTATAGCTTTGTAGTTTAGCTTGAAATCTGTTATTGTGATTCCTCTAGCATTGTTCTTTCCATTCAGTATTTCTTTGGCTATTCTGGGTCTTTTCCAATTCCATATGAATTTTAGTATGCCTTTTTCTAGTTCAGTGAAGAATATTTTTGTATTTTAATAGGGATTGCGTAGAATCTGTAGATTACTTTGGTAAAGTGGCCATTTTCTCAATATTTTTTCTTCTGATTTATGAAAGTCTTTTTTTATACTGTCGTCTTCAATTTCTTTCCTCAGTATTCTGTAATTTTCTTTTTTTTTTTGATTTTTTTTTATTTTAAAGAGAAGAAAAAACAAAACAAATCAAAAGAAGAACAAATTTTCAAAACAACATAATAGGAGGGTAACAATGGTTAATACATTACGTATTACTATCTTTAAGTTAGTTATTCAGGATACCAGACATTAGCATTCAATTGTCCAAACATTATTGGCACAAACCTTACTCTTCAATGAACTAAGTAAAATTGGTAGTGTATCTATCTTAACCATCTTATATATATATACAATTTTTTCCCTTTCCCTTCTTTCTTTTCCCTATTCCAGTCTCTCTTTCCTTTTGACCAGTTTTTTTTTTTTGATTCACCATGTCTATTGTACATTTTGGATCTTATTTACTCTTTCAGTTTCTCATACTAGAGAGACAATACGATGCTTACACATGTGCTTCTGGTTTATTTCACTTATGAGTATTTTCTCGAGTTGCATCCATTTACCTATAAAAGTCTCCAGTTTATCCTTCTTTATGGCTGAATAGTACTCCATTGTATAAAAATACCACATCTTTCTTATCCATTCCTCAGTTGATGGGCATTTGGGTTGTTTCCAAGATTTGGCTATTACAAATTGTGCTGCTATAAACATGGGTGCACATATATCGCTGTGGTACGATGTTTTTAATTCTTCTGGGAAGATGCCCAGAAGGGGAATAGCTGGGTCAAATGGGACCTCCAACCCTAGTTTTTTGAGGAATCTCCACACTGACTTCCACAGTGGCTGTACCAGTCGACACTCCCACCAACAGTGAAGAAGGGTTCCTTTTTCCCCACAGCCCCACCAGCATTTGTTATTAGTTGATTTCTTTATAGTAGCCATTCTTTCTGGGGTGAGATGGTATCTCAGTGTTGTTTTAATTTGCATCTCTCGAATGACTAGTGATGTTGCACATTTTTTTGTATATTTATTTGCCATTAGTATTTCTTCATCTGAGAAATGTGTATTCATCTCAGATGCCCATTTTTGGAGTGGGTCTTTAAATTTGGGAGGTCTGATTTTTTTGAGTTCTTTATATGTTCTCGATAATAATCCTTTGTCTGAGGAACAGCTGGCAAACATTTTTTCCCACGTTGTGGGTTGTCTCTTCACTCTGTTGGTGGTTTCTCTTGCTGTGCAAAAGCTTTTTAATAAGATGAGATCCCAGTTATTGATTCTTTGGGATAGTTCCCGTGCGGTTGAGTTTTTATTCATAAAGTCTTTGCCTACACCAATGTCTCCAAGGGTTTTACCTATCCTACCTTCCAGCAGATTTAATGTTTCTGTTTTAATATTTAGATCTCTGATCCATTTTGAATTTAGTTTAGTGCATGGTGAAAGATATGGGTCTAGTTTTAATCTTCGGCATGTGTAGAGCCAGTTTTTCCAGCACCATTTATTAAAGAGGCTATCTTTCTTCCAGCGAATGTGTTTGGCACCTTTGTCAAAGATAAGGTGGCTTAGTATGTCTGGGATTTTTTCAGCATCTTCTAATCTGTTCCATTGATCTTCAGGTCTGTTTTTTTGCCAGTACCACACTGTTTTTATCACAGTAGCTTTATAGTATAATTTCAAGTCAGGGATTGTGATGCCCCACTGCCTTGCGTTTGTTGCCCAGAATTGCCTTTGCTATTCTAGGTCTCTTCTGATTCCAAATGAATTTTAGGATTGTTTTCTCTAATTCTGTGAGATATGCTGTTGGAATTTTGATTGGAATTGCATTAAATCTGTATAACAATTTTGGAAGTATGGCCATTTTCACTATATTGGTTCTTCCTATCCAGGAGCAAGGGATATCTTTCCATTTTCTGATATCCTCTTCAATCTCCTTTTTCAGAGTACTGTAGTTTTCAGTATAGAGGTCTTTTACATCCTTTGTGAGGTTGATTCCTAGGTATTTCATTTTTTTGGATGTTATTGTGAAAGGTATTGTTTCCCTAATTTCTCTTTCAGTAAGTTTGTTATTTGTGTACAGGAAGGCTATTGACTTTTGAGTATTGACTTTGTATCCAGCTACACTACTGAATTTGCTTATTAAATCTAGCAGTTTTTTAGTGGAGTTTTTGGGGTCTTCTGTGTAGAGTATCATGTCATCTGTAAATAATGATAATTTAACTTCTTCCTTTCCAATCATTATTCCTTTTATTTCTTTCTCTTGTCTAATTGCTCTGGCTAAAGTTTCCAGAACTATGTTAAATAAGAGTGGGGACAGTGGACATCCTTGTCTTGTTCGTGATTTTAGAGGGAAGGCTTTCAGTTTTTGGCCATTTAGTATAATATTGGCTGTTGGTTTGTCATAGATAGCTTTTACCAGATTGAGATAAAGACCCTCTATTCCAATTTTCTGTAGGGTTTTTATCATGAAAAGGTGCTGGACTTTGTCAAAAGCTTTTTCTGCATCTATTGAGATGATCATGTGATTTTTGTCTTTGGTTCTGTTAATATGCTGTATTACATTTATTGATTTACGTATGTTGAACCATCCCTGCATCCCTGGGATGAATCCAACTTGGTCATGGTGTATAATCTTCTTGATGATTTGTTGGATTCTGTTTGCCAGTATCTTATTAAGGATTTTTGCATCTATGTTCATTAGGGAGATTGGCCTGTAGTTCTCTTTCTTAATTGGGTCCTTCTCTGGTTTTGGTATCAGGGTAATGCTTGCTTCCAGGAATGAATTTGGGAGTATTGCTTCCCTTTCAATTTCATTGAAAAGTTTGAGAAGTAGGGGCGTTAGGTCTTCTCTAAATTTCTTGTGGAATTCGGCAGTGAATCCATCAGGGCCTGGGCTTTTCCTTGTTGGGAGGTTTTTAATTACATCTTCAATTTCATTGCTTGATATTGGTTTATTTAGGATTTTTAAATCTTCTTGATTCAGCTTTGGTAATTCATATGAATCTAGGAATCTGTCCATTTCTTCTGCATTTTCCATCTTAGTAGAATATAAATTTTCAAAATAGGTATAGATGATCTGGATTTCTGCAGTGTCCGTCATGATATCACCCTTTTCATTTTCAATTGCATGGATTTGAGTCTTTTCTTTTCTTTTTTTAATAAGGTTGGATAAGGGTTTGTCAATCTTATTTATTCTTTCAAAGAACCAACTTTTTGCATCATTGATTCTTTGTATTTTTTTTAGTCTCCAATATGTTAATTTCTGCTCTGATCTTTATAATTTCCTCCCTTGTATGGGCTTTTGGCTTAACCTGCTCTTCTTTTTCTAGAAGCTCGAGGTTCACCCTTAAGTTGTTTATTTGCACTTGCTCTATTTTCCTGATGTAAGTATTTAATGCTATAAATTTCCCTCTTAGGACTGCTTTCATTGTATCCCATAAGTTCCGGTATGTTGTACTGTCATTATCATTCAGTTGTAGAAAGTGTCTAATTTCTTCTTTAATTTCATCTGTGACCCATTGGTTGTTCAGGAGGGTGCTGTTTAATTTCCATGTGTTTAGGGAGTTTTTGTGAGATCTTTTGCCATTGATTTCCAATTTCATTGCACTATGGTCTGATAATATGCATGGGATAATTTCAATTCCTTTGCATTTACTTAAGCAGGTTTTATGAGCTAGTATGTGGTCTATTTTGGAGAACGTCCCATGTGCAGCTGAGAAAAATGTGTATTCTGATGTTGTGGGATGGAACACTCTGTAGACATCTACTAAGTCCATTTGTTCAAAAGTTTGGTTCAGTTCTACTATTTCATTATTGATTTTCTGTCCAGTTGATCTGTCTTTTTGTGACAGTGGAGTATTGAGATCTCCCAATATAATTTTATTAGTGCTTATTTGATTTTTCATGTCCTTTAGTACTTGTTTTATATAGCTGGGTGCATTGGTATTTGACGCATATATATTTATGATCGTTATCTCTTCCTCTTGGATTGTTCCCTTTACAAGGATGTAATGACCGTCTTTATCTCTCTGAATCCTTCTTGGCTTGAAGTTCACTTTGTCTGCAAAAAGAATAGCTACCCCTGCTTTTTTCTGGGTTCCTGTGGCATGGAGTATTGTCTTCCATCCTTTGACTTTCAGTCTATGAATTTCTTTCTGAATTAAATGTGTTTCTTGTATACAGCATATTGTTGGATCTTGCTTCTTGATCCATTTCGCCAGTCTGTGCCTTTTGATTGGTGAATTGAGACCGTTAACATTGATGGTTAAAACTGATATGTATTGACTTATACTTGTCATGATATTTTCCTGTTGTTGGTTCCCACTCTTTGTTTTTCCCCTTTCCTGCTATTTAATTATCTGCCCTGCCTGGTGGATTCCTTCTGTTGGGGTTCCTATCTCTTTCTAGAATGTCCTTCAGAACATTTTGGAGTGCTGGTTTGGTGGTCATAAATTTTCTCAGATGTTCTTTGTCATGAAAGTATTTTATTTCTCCATCAATTTTGAAAGATAGTTTTGCAGGGTACATCAATCTGGGTTGAAAATTATTTTCCTTTAGAGCTTGAAATACATCATTCCAAGCTCTTCTTGAATTGAGGGTTTGTGCTGAAAAGTCAGCTGTGATTCTGATAGGTTTTCCTTTATAGGTGATTTGTCTCTTCTCCCTAACAGCTTTTAAGATTCTGCCCTTCTGTTGAATTTCTGGGATCTTGACTATAATATGTCTGGCTGAAGTTTTTTTTTGATCATGTCTAGTTGGTGTTCTAAAAGCTTCACTTATAGGGGCGTCAAATTCCTTTTCTCTTCCAGGAAAGTTCTCCCTGATTATGTCTTTGAACAAGGTTTTAATGTCATTGATGCTATCTCCTGCTTTTTCATTTATTCCAATTATTCTTAAGTTGTTTATCTTTGAGTCATCTAGCAGCTGCTGAATTGATTTTTCATGGTCCCTTACTGTTTATAAGAATTCTTCCTTTTCATGATCACTAATTGCAAGCCTGTCTTCTATATCTGAGATCCTGTCCTCGCATTGGCTTAATCTGCAACAAATACTTTCAATGGAATTTTTGTTCTCTTGGATATCTGCTTGAATCTGCCTTATGGATTCCATTTCTTTCCTATGCTGAGCATTCATGGTTTCTATAGTTTTCTTAAGCTCATCTATTTTTTTGTCTGTATCAGCTATAGTGTCCTTAAGCATGGTCTTCAATGTGGACATTATCTCTGCAGTTATCTGTGAGATTATTTCTGTTTTAATTTTTTCCAGAGCCTCATTCAGTTGCTTTGTTGTTACCACTTCAGATACGCCAGGTGGGTGGCTTTCGGATTGTCCCACCTCGTTGCCCCCTAGGTTTGCCTTTGGTGAATTGGATGTGTGGGGTTGCATCTTGTTTAAGTGTCGTCTCATTTTTTCTTTCTTTAATTCCTGGGGTGATGTTTGCAAATTACGTATGGTAGGTTACTTTATTGCTAGTGTTTAAGATCTTTAGAAGATGACTACTTCTCTGCAGTATCTTCCAAGTGGAGCTTGCTTTTAGGTTTTGAGCTTTCTGCCAGATCCTACCTCTTCAATTCGTTGGGTATGCGAAGTTGCTACCTGTTTGGCCCAGTCCTTGATTCTTTGATACTGTGCCACTGTATTTTCTGTGTCCCTTAGTCAATCTCAATCATGAAATATCAGGAAGGAAAGATGTTTAGAACAATTATTTCACATTTGGCTATAATGTTAACTAAAGCATCAAACACAGCCTAGAAAATGACAGACTGAGCTAACCAGTTATTTACCACTTTTAGCTGTATAGAGTTGCGGTTATATAACAAAATCTAAAACACACCAGAAAAATTATATGCAGTATACAAGTCCTATGTATGTCAATTTTTCCCTGAGGAGTTTAAATTTAAAATGAGTTAAGGAGGAAATAGAGTGTTGGGAGAATAGGAAGGAATTAAATGTAAGGTTAGAGGACCAAGAGGGATCCCACTAAAATTGGGACACTGGTGCAGAGGACTGGTGGTAAAAAGAGAAGGAAGGGATAAAAGGAGGAACAGATCACAACCACAATCACAAAGAAGTTAGAGGCTCTGTTTACACTCATATAAAAAACCAGAGAGAATAATGAAGGAAAGAGCAAATACACATACAGAAACAAAAACGAAGATAAAAACAATAAAACAGACAAAACAAAAATAAAACCCCACCAAAAAAAAAAAAAAAAAAACCCTTCGCCAGAACAACAAACAAATGAGTGAGAAAAAATTAAAAAAAAAAAAATAAAAAAAAAAATAAAAAGAATCAGTTCCAGGTGTTGACTCTGCTGTAGGCAGGCACCGTGTGGTGACAGAGTCCTGTTCTGTGCAGGTCGGTCCCAGTAAGCCAGGAGCAGCCCTCTGGCAGGACGGTGAGCAGAGGCCCGTACTTTCAGGCAGAGACCAGTCTAGCTCGCCTGCCGCTCTCAGCGCCCTTTCACTATCCCTGGGCCTGAGAGGCGCAGCGCGCTGTCCGGAGCGCGGGTTCCCTGCACTGGTTTCCCACCGCTCTGATTTTCACCACGCCCCCCACAATGGCGCCGGGCCAGTCGCTCTCTGGCGCGGGACAGGTGTGGCTGAGAGACCAGTCTCATTCGCCTGCTGACCTCAGCACACTTTCATGGGCCTGAGAGGCCCCGCACTGCCCTGTCCCGAGCACGAGTGTCCAGCGCTGTTTTTCTTTCGCGCCGCTCTGAGTTTCGCCACACCCCCCACAATGGCGCCAGGCCGGTCGCTCTCTGGCGCGGGGCAGCTGTGGCTGAGAGACACTCACTCACCGCTGGCCAGCGCAGTTCTCCACCGCTCCCCTGCCCCGCCACTGTCTCAGGATCCTCCGTGGGGGCTCCCTGGGCGCCAGCTGTCACCGTGTGTCCATAGAATTGAGCTTCTGTCGCACTGCGATTCCTGGGATGGTAGAAGGTGCGCGCGCGCGGTCTGCTCCTTCTTCTTTGTTGGAAATCACCCTTCATTGGTGCCGGGGGTCCCAGATTGCACTTCAGAACTTTTCTGGGTTCCGGGGAGGCATCTCCCCCCCCCTCCTGTGCTTTCCCGGTCGCTATATTCCGGTGTTCCAACGGTAACTTTTAGAGAGAGTTTCGCTGCCTGCTTCTTACTCATCCGCCATCTTCTTCCTCCACCTCATTCTGTAATTTTCATTGCAGAGGTGTTTAACCTCCTTGTTTAAATTGATTTCTAGATATTTAATTTTTTGGAAGCTATTGGGAATGGAATTATTTTCATGATTTCTTTCTTAGTGGGTTCATTATTTGAGTATAGGGATGCTATTGGTTTTTGTGTGTTGGTTTTTTACTTGATTTGTTATAAGGGCCCTAGGGAACTATAAGTATTCATAAAATGCTTTATAAATCTAAGGATCAAGGAAGCCTTCTCAGAGAAGGTGCCATTTAAGTAGAGTCTAAAAGAACAGTTCACTATTTACACAGGAGTGAAAGATGTTACTGACCAAAAGAACGGCACGAGAAGTTCAAGTTAATAAACATGACATCCTCAAGACATGCTGTACAATTCAGTGTCCTTGTAGTATAGGATGTGATGTGGAGAATGAGAGACAATAACAGGCTTTGTATGACATGCTAAGGAGATTTGGACTTTTTTCTAGGCCACTTGTACTTAATTTCTATGTCACAATACAGTGTGCCTATGAGGTATATTGTAAGTAATTAATCATGAATAATAAAAATGACGATGCTTTGGAAAATCATTAGTTTTATTTGCAACTAGAAAAGACTTGAGATTATTCTGATAAATTAGCTCTACTGATTTGTATTTTAACGTGTTTCTTTATTGGGAAGGAAAGACCATGACAAGTACTCAGAGAACTGTAGAATTGTAACCCGCTGGTGTATATGGACATCTGTTTCCCACATGGCAGGAAGGTGGTTGGGAATTACTACTTTGTGCAGCAGGGATCCAACAGAAAGTTTGAAGGTGAACAGCAGGAAGATAACTTTGACTTTTTATGGTGAGAACTTTGAAAGCAATGTTGAGAATGGACACAAATGGAAATACATTTGTCCCAGGGAGTGGGTAGCTATAGTGACAAGCATCAGTTGCACTTGTAATCTGAAGCAATGGCTTTGTAGACAGAAAAGTGAGGGGCACTCAAGAAGTCTTGCTGAGGTAGAAATGGCCTATGTATGTGATAAGAATGATGTCTTCCAAACTTGGAAGAACAGACTAATCATGATGCCAATGGTTGCGTTGGAGGACAGGGAGGAGGACTAGGTTTGTGGGAGATCATGGCTTTGAGTTTGGACACATTTGGTTTGGATCAACTCTAAACTGTGCAGAAATAAGTGTCTGGTTTCTGGCAGAAGATAGAATACTGATAGTATTATCACCCACGATGGGGTCTGATGACAGTGGGAGGAATTACTCAACTCAGGAAAACTGTTCATGTTGTGTAGAAAAGGCTAAGAACAAAGCTTTACAGGAACCTTTCATTGTAGGAGAAAAAAAAAGAATGAATGAGTGAAGAGGCCTGAGAAAGACTGACTGGTTAAGAGGAGAAAAAAAAGGAAGGTTCTCTTGAAAACTGAAGAAAAGCAGGTGTGTTAATGTTTTTAAGGCTGCGGTAACAAATTAACATGAAGTTAGTGGCTTAAAACAACAGTAATTTATAACTTATAGTTATAGAAGCTGAAAGTTCTAAATCACAGTGCCAACAGGGCCATACTCCCTCCCAAGCTTCTTGGTAATAATCCTTTCTTTCCACTTCTAGTATCTGGTGGCTTCTAGTGTGGTAGAATAACTTGAGTGTTTGCTTCATCTTCATATGGCCTTCTTTGTGTCTCAAAATCTTCCTCCTTCTCCTTATACCAGACATTGGATTTAGAGCCCACCTAAATCTAAATGTCCTAAATGTAGGACATTTTGAGGCTCTTAATTTGGTCACATTTGTAAAGATCCTATTTCCAAATAAACTTACATTCACAGGTACCAGAGACTAGGACTTGGACATCTTTTTCGTGGGACATAATTCAAACTACCACAGTGAATAACAGCAAATACCAGAGAAATGAGTGGAGGTGCGGTGGGGTTATGATAATCAGTAAGGAAATTATTGGCGACTTTCATTAGAAAAGTTTTAAATAGTAGGGGTGCTGGAAGACAAACTAAGTGGGCAAGCAATGAATGGAAAAGTTATTACTTTTTCATGATACTTATTCAGCTCATGACTTGATGGATCTGAAGTATTAATATGATCTAGTATTCTTAGTGGGAGGCACCATTAAGAGTACGGCAAGGAGGATCAACCTGTTTACAAATGACCTGGCAGAGGACCGGAAAGGTGAAGTAATTTGCCCAATGTCACATAATTGTAGTTCAGGCTATAGCATAAGATTTCCACATTCCAGGTCTCTGGTCATATTTATGTATTATATGTACATATGTATGTATCTAATTTGAAAAATGCAAAAAAGTAAAAATTATGCATAATGCTATAGCTTTAACAGACGTCCTGACAGAGGTCTCGAGAAGTCAGTAGTTAGTATTTTGCCTTGAGATGGAAGAAGCAAAGAGAGTAAAGTGACCATTCCTCCCAGTCTGCCTGCCCTGAGAGTTTTTCTTGGACATGGGATTTTAGTGAACAACTCAGAAATTCCTGGACAAAAATAGGGGAGGGCATTATTCCTGGGACCTAAAAGAACTGTAGTGTAGGGACAGTTACGGCAGGACAGGAGCAGAATTTAACCAAGGCCTGGTGGAGAGGAACCAGTGGGCGAGGATGGAGGCCGAAATGTGGGGTAAAAATCTAGGAAACAAATACCGCATCCCATCTCCCCTCCCAAGGTGCAGTCTGCTGGCTTAGAGGACCAAGAACCCTGGGTTTGCAATCCATTGAGTTCATTCATTCTCTAGGGCACAGAAAAGAACTGAGAGTAGATCCAGGAGAACAAGCAGCGAATAACCATCTGCAACATGAACTATGTTCTAGACATTGTGCTGGGTGCTCTACGTAAATTACCTCCTTTAATCCTCAAGACCCATTTGAGAGGTGCAAATCAGTAATCTGAACACTTACAAATGGCAAGCGTTCAGTCAGAGAAGCTTCATCTGCTGTTCTTTTTGAACCATCAGGCCTTTATTGACTGCTTCATGTGTCTACTTCTCCAGATGCGGAGAATATAGAAGTAAAGCCTCAATTTTTACTTTCAAAGGAGGACCCAGTCTAGGGCACATCCTGTCTACTGTCATTAATTTATCCAATTCAACCAATAATTTTTTAATTAGAACTTGTCATGTGCCTAGAATTCTTCTAGAAGCTGGGCATGAATTAGTGAATGAAATAGACAAAACTTCTTGCCTTTACAGAACATGTATTATAGTGGAGAAAATGAGAAATATATAAGTAAGCAAATTAGTGTTCTTCTGGGTGATAAGAACTTTGGGGGAAATTAAATCAAGATATGGGGGGTGGGTGGGGCAGGCAATAGTTTGCTAGGTCTCCAACACTTCCTAGAACCGTTCCTCGCATTTCCAGGTAATACCTTGCCATGACTAGAATTGTTGAGCTAGAAGGCCCGTGCCAGGCCTGTTCTAAGTTCCGCACACATATTATCTTATTTAACCCTTCTGTGAAGTAAATTGTTTATGATTTTGTTACAAATGATGGAACTGAGGCTTAGTAATTTAGCACCTTACTCTGACTCATGCAGCTGGTTTGGGCAGAATCACTTAGTTTAATTCTGGAAAATGTTTTCTCTCTGTTTCTCACTTAACCACAGTTGTTGTTTCTGATCTTGGTCATTGTCCCCAACTCTCTACCACTCAATGTTCTTTTACTTATTTTGGTTTTTTTTGGCTGTATAGGAGGCTGCTAACTACACCAAAAAAGATGACAGAGGCCACCAGGCAGAGATATTTTTAACAAATCTTATCTTTCATCTCCCCAATTATAAGCATTCCTCTTCCAGATTACGGTTATCTTCACCTGTGCTTTGGAGCACTTCTTCCATGGAGGAAGAGATCGCCCTCTATAATTTACCTCTTTGTGGGAGTGAGTAGGGAAGGTCCTAGGAAAAGAGGAATTATCCAGAGGAGGTGCTTAGCAAGAACCTATGTGATGGCGTTCTGGAGTGGGCTTCACTTGGGGTTCTCTGACGTTTCCCTGAGACCTCCTGTCTGATACATGCAATGCATTCTCTGGGTGACCACGTGGGCTCTCGCTTAGCAATTGCTTGAAGAAGTCACTTTGAATTAATATTCTCCTCACAAGCCAAACATCAAAACAAAACAAAACGAAACAACAAACCCAAAACCATGAATTTCTACCCCTGAAGTTTGCTCTTGTCACCATTAATTTCTCTTTACATTTTTGTACCTGCATTTAATAATACTTCTGCAGAAGCTACTCTTGCTTAGGTCACCAGTAATCCTCTTATTGAAAGAAATTTGATCTAAGGTTGTATGTATTTTATAAAGCAGAAATTTAATAATAATTGTACATATTTTTGAAGTATAATATGATGCTTCCATTCATGTATGCATTGTGTAATGTTTAATAATAGTGCACTGCATGTTCAAAATAACTAGAAGAGAGGGTTTTGAATGTACTCACTATAGAAAAATGATCAAAGTTTACGGTGATGGATATGCTAATTACTCTGACTTTATCATTACCAAATGAATTTTTAGAAAGTCTGTGGGGTAGGGGTATTGCATTTAGGCCTGGACAGAGACCAATATATGCATGTTCCTGGAGTAATATTTTTCTTTTAATCTTTACTTTTAAAGTTTGGAGAATTTGCAGAAGTTTTCTTTAGCTGAGTGTATTAACACAGCTTGCTTCCATGTGACATGCATGTTCTTGAGGAAATTATGTGTCACCTTCTCACCTGCTCTATATAATGGGTGTGGGCAATCTGCAAAAGCTCTTTTCATCACAGAACTTTGGGGAAAGCTGCTTGCATGGACAGAGAGGCTGCATTTACTCATTAAACCATCAAAAGCCTCTGTGATTTTAGCAGCATCTGTGACTCTGATGGCGATGATGTGGACTGGCCAGCTTGTACTCATCAGCATTTGCAGTATGAACTTGATGTTTCTGGTGATGATGACCACTAAGTTCCTGCTCCATTGTAAATTGTTTTATATGTTTGCAAGACACTTGTGGACTAAGTGTGCATAGCCCTAAAACATTCCAAGTCCTCCGTACCTAGCATAAAAAATATATTGGTAAAAGTGTGTGCTTTCTCTGCATTCAGTGATTTTTATGACAAAACTGTTTTCTAAGAAAAAAATCTTCCTTGCCAAAGAACATTTTTCTCACTCAAAGATTTTTCAATGTAACATCAAGTAAGATGTGGCAAAATGTTATTAGGATCCATATGTTCCATATCTTCAGGCTAAAATACCAACTTACTACCACCACCGAAACCTTTCAGTCCGTAACACCAAATCCTTCGTCCAGATTGTGGTCACGGAATTTCCTGTGCTAGTGTTCCTTCCTGCGAAGAATCAGTCCTTCTGGTCATTCTTCTTTCATCTCCTCGCTGTCATTATAACATATGGTCGCGTGTGTGTGCCCACACACGGTTCATATTTTATATTGTACATAAAAACAAATCAAGGGTGTGCTGGGGCTGTACCTCAATGGTAGAGTGCTTGCCTAGCATGCGTAAGGTCCTAGCTTTAATCCCCAGCACCACAGAAAGAAATGGGGGAAGGGAGGAAAGGAGGGAGGGAGGAGGCATTTCCTGAACATAGAAACAGTAAAACCCACAAAGAGTAATACATAGATGTAATTAGCCTTCTGTAGACTTCACTGTCTTGATTTCCTAAAGGAGTCGATCTACTGACTCTCATTTCTATCCCAAATCTTTAACTTTCTGCAAAGAAGGACTATTAAAAACTTGGTCTGTTACTTCTTTCAGGGTTCTCTATATAATGCTCCACATTGAAAGGGCATAGAGTTAAGTATGAGCTGCAAGCAGAAGAGGAAGTGGGAGGAAGCTGGGGAAATGAAGAAGGTGCCATGACTTTATAGTGTTATGTCTCTTTTTTGATTAGTAAATGTTCTCTTATGATGAGTCTCAGTACAGTGTCTAAATTCTCTCCTTTGAATTATACAAGCATCCTAGTTACTCAGGTTGTCCTGGGGACTTCCAAATCAACATATCTGTACATAAACTTTATTGATAATTTTAGAGTTATTTTTAAATGTTTTTCTCCTTTCTTATACAAAGAATTTTAAATTGCATTATCAAATATTTACGATCTAAATATAAAACGTTAAAACCAGGAAAAATGTAGCTTTGGGAAAGACTGAGAAAAAAACAAACAGAACATAAGTACTTAAGTATCTATGCTAGGATTGTTGGGCTGAAAATTTGACCTGTACGATTTCAAAATAAAACAATGAATGTGTCACATAGTTCTTATTGTTCACAAATAACAAAAACAAACATTTACTGTGTGATGAACACTGTTCTCAGTGGTCTGTATATATCCATTTCATCTGATACCTGTCCCAACCCAACCCCAAAACTCTCATTTTGCAGATGAGGAAAAAGAGGCACTGAAAGGTTAAGATATCCTGACAATATATAGATAGTAGGTGGGAGAACTGGGCTGGGAACTAGGCACTCTGACCCTGGGTTCTTCACCTTTAACCAGTACACTAGGCTATTTCTAAAGGAGCTCATTTCAATTCTTGATAGAAAGAAAAGCTTTCCAAGTATCATACTTAACTCTATGCCCTTTCAATGTGGAGCATTATATAGAGAACCCTGAAAGAAGTAACAGACCAAGTTTTTAATAGTCCTTCTTTGCAGAAAGTTAAAGATTTGGGATAAAAATGAGAGTCAGTAGATCGACTCCTTTAGGAAATCAAGACAGTGAAGTCTACAGAAGGCTAATTACATCTATGTATTATTCTTTGTGGGTTTTACTGTTTCTATGTTCAGGAAATGCCTCCTCCCTCCCTCCTTTCCTTCCTTCCCCCATTTCTTTCTGTGGTGCTGGGGATTAAAGCTAGGACCTTACGCATGCTAGGCAAGCACTCTACCATTGAGGTACAGCCCCAGCACACCCTTGATTTGTTTTTATGAACAATATAAAATATGAACCATGTGTGGGCACACACATGCGACCATATGTTATAATGACAGCGAGGAGATGAAAGAAGAATGACCAGAAGGACTGATTCTTCGCAGGAAGGAACACTAGCACAGGAAATTCTGTGACCACAATCTGGACGAAGGATTTGGTGTTACGGACTGAAAGGTTTCGGTGGTGGTAGTAAGTTGGTATTTTAGCCTGAAGATATGGAACATATGGATCCTAATAACATTTTGCCACATCTTACTTGATGTTACGTTGAAAAATCTTTGAGTAAGAAAAATGTTCTTTGGCAAGGAAGTTTTTTTTCTTAGAAAACAGTTTTGTCGTAAAAATCACTGAATGCAGAGAAGCACACACTTTTACCAATATATTTTTTATGCTAGGTACGGAGGACTTGGAATGTTTTAGGGCTATGCACACTTAGTTCACAAGTGTCTTGCAAACATATAAAACAATTTACAATGGAGCTCATTTTAGGTGGCTTGAATTTTTTTAAAAAAGGCTGTTGAGAGGTTTTTTGGGGTGTCCATTGTCCAATATTCTGTGTGATCATATAGTTAATGAATAGTAATCATCTGCTACAGGTATTATTCAAAATGATTATAGTTTCGATTTATCAATTTTTGTTGGATTGTTTCAGTTGCGGAGAGAACTGCTATTCTATGCTATGTGCATATCTGTGATCCGCATCCAAATCTCCACTCTTGGAAGGTGGGAGACTGGGGCGTGAGAAATCTTTGGCAGAGGAGGCTCAGACAAGCTCAGAATGTTGACTGCAGGGAATATTTAAGCTAAAAATATATGAGGCACGGGGAAGGACCTTGCTGTGCTTCACTTTTTAATGGACTGAGTTTTTTGGCTTTGGTTTCCTGACTAAATTTAAAAGTGGGAGGATTTTGTGGGTGTGTTCTACATGAAAAAATTGTTTGATGATGGTATGAAAATTTTATTTCTATAGTCAGAATTTCAAAGCAATTCACGTGGTCTTAAGCCATAAACATTAGCTCATAAATGGCACCGTGGAAATGTATCAACAAAATTCAACTCACTGTGCTCAGCTCTCACCGTAACAACTGCTGGCTCAGGAAGCAGCTATGAGACCACCTACGGCACCAGCTCAGAAAGTTTTCTGTCGGTGCAGAGTGGGCATGGGCTTCCCCAGCTGCCAAATAATGCAGCAGATAGGGTAGCAACATGAAGACAGCGTGTTAATATGGTTTACTTTTTGTGAGCACTTGCCAGAGAAACAAATTATAAAACAACTGCCCAAACCAAAGTGTTCAGCCTACAGCTAATGTGCCACATCCTGTTTCTGAATAACATGTATGTTTCTCCATTTGTGGATTACCAGGCTATGAAAATTCCGAGCATGGACGTAGGGAGAAGACAAGCCTTGGTTTAAGCCACTGCAGGCCAGCACGTTGCATTTGTTTTTACAAGAAAGAGCATGTAATATAAACTGTATGTATGTGTGCTCCGGGAAGGACTGCTTATGAGGGGAAAACTGAGAGGCCCATCAAACATGGAGGCAGTTCTTCAGTCAGGGAGGTCCGAGTTTTATTGCCTGAGAGCTATATTACCCACTGCCAAGGGGAACCAGGCCCCACCCTACCTGCTCAAATGAAAGCTACAAAAGCAAAGAACAAGTGGAGAAATAGTTAGAATATCTTTTCCCAAAATGTAAAAGCAGTGTAAGTGCGCTCTGTTCTCTTTCATGGGAGGGGCCCCACCCTTCTAGTTTTAAAACACAGGCATCATCAAATTCACACTGCTGGGAAAGGCATTATATGCACCCTTGTAAAATCTTGGAAATTTGGCTTGCATTTGCTTATACCCAGATCGACTTGGAAGATATATATTTTTTAATGATAGCATGCAATAGCTATGTATCTTAAAAGCTCTGGTTAATTTTATAGTTTATTAAAATAAGGTTTTATGGTACAACTGAGTATGGGCCAGGAGCAGTGTTGGAGAAATGAGCAAGCTGGCTGGCTGTGCTGCAGGAGGCTAGATGCAGAGGGGTGGAAAGAAACTCATTTCCCTTGATGAATGTCATCTTGACTTGAGGGGTATCTGAGTTGGAGAGGGGCATATATGCTCTGAGTAAGGTTGTCTGTGACAACTATTAGTATTGTGTACGGTGGAGTATGAAGGTTTTTATTATGTGGTTCTAAGGCATTTTGCACACACTGCGATTTATTTTCCGTGAAATTGATATCCGTGAATAAATGTAATGGTTCAGTACCAAAGCGGCAACAATCACACTGATTAAAATCGAATCCCATTATGTTTACTCTCTTTGGAGATCCAACATCCTCTGATAAAGAAGGGTGCATTAAGGGAGATATGTGTCTGAACTATTCTTAGTTCAGCATCGGCTCTTATTTATGTGAACTGCCAGGGTCCAGATATAAGACAGATTATTACAATTAAAACAGAAATCTAAAGGGATATTCTAAGACTCTTCTCCTATATAGGGAAGACTTTGGCATAGTCCAATAAAAGAGACAAAATATCCCTCTGTATACACCTCTAGAGAGGCCTCTTCATCAGATTTTAGTTTTTGAATGAATAAATGTTTTTACTAGAGCACCTTTATATTCATAGCAAAATTGAGCAGCAAATACAGAAATTTCCCATATACCTCCAATCCCCACATGTTCCCAGCCACCCATATCATTAACTTCCTCCACCAGAGTGGTACATTTGTTGCAACTAATGAAAGTAGGTTGACACATCATTATCACCCAAAGCCCATAGTTCACATTAGGGTTCACTCCAGGTGCTGTACATTTGGTGGGTTTTGACAAATGTATAAGGATATGTATTCATCATTATATTATCATATAGAATATTTTTCCCAGCCCCCAAATCTTCTCTGCTCCATCTATTTATTCTTCTCTCTCCCCAACCCACTGACTTTTTTGCTGCTTTTTCTAGAATGTCATCTAGGTAGGATCATGTAATATGTAGCCTTTTTGGATTTGTTTCCTTCACTTATTAATGCCATTAAGTTTCCTGCATGTCTTCTCATGTCTTGATAGCTCATTTCAGTGCTGAATAATACTACATTGCCTGTATATAAGTTTTAAATTTCAAGCTAAGGATTTTGTCAAAGTGGAAGAAAGAAGGGTGGTTTGTGCAATAAGGGCAGAAAATGGACTAAGCAGCTATCTGTGCTAGTGAAAGCTGAGTGAATGGAGCTGTACCGTTTTTATTGAGAGAACAGTTTAATTTTTCACTGTGGAGCTTTTCCTCCATTCTGGTAGTTCTTTCACTGTTGCAAAGAATCCCATTTGGCTGAATTCTCTAAATGTTGACTATATTTGTTAGTGGAGACAGATCTTCCTACTCAATTATGGCACACTGGATTTTGTGCACTGCAGGGCTAGACTTTTGTGTGAAGAGCAAACTTTGCATTCCAATCCCTTTCCATAAGTCAGGCCCCACTGCGAGAGGAATTTGCATGCCGTTAATGTGGCAACGCACTCAATATACTGGGCTCTGGTTTGGCCGAAAAGTATGGTTGTGTACAGCTAACTTTTAGCTTTTTTGCTTTTCTTGGTGAACTTATAAAGAAAATTTATCTTCTTTAGATTTACTAGTGAAGGAAGGAAAGAAGCTTCACTAAAAGGCAAAGTAAATGCAGAAGAGATGTTTGAAGCTGGTACGAAGAAGTGTTGGGACTATTAAAAGAATCAATTAATTATATAACCACGGTATATAAAATGGGAGATTAAAGAGCTGACGGCTGCTTTCCGGCTGCTGGGTTTAGGAGCATTGCCTTTAAGTGTTTTCTAGTTTAATGCTGAGTGTCACAAGGAGACACATGGGCTTGCAGTTTGATAATGATGTGTTGTTAGCAGTTAGTTGAATACTGACATGGAAAAGCCGGTGCTGCTGAGTCGGTGCAGTAAACATTTGACTCATCACGACGGAGCCTCTTTTCATGATGAAGGGCACCACCTGCCAGAGTGAGAGCCCAGAAATGATTCACAGCACCTAAAGCAGCAGCACCAATGAGTTCCACATTCTCACAGATCACCTGCCACCCTTACAATGCCAGATCGGGCCTGATCCTGTCCATAAGGCGATCTCCAGCACTGGAACACTTTCACCCTGTTGTTTGACTCAAGGGCCTCCTTCCTAATCCTCTATCAGGGAGGCCTCTTCTGGTTTAAGCTGAAGAAGATGTTTTACTTTGAAGTTAGTTTCTACTGGGCATTGTAACCGGGGTATGTGGAAAATCCCACAATGGAGTCCTGCAAAAGTATTATCTGTAGAAACACAAAGAGAACCAAGAGTCATTAAACAGTCACATTGGATTAAAACATGGATTAAGCTCTCACCATATGCCAGGATCTAATTTAGCTAATGAGGATACGTTCCTGAGGAAGACCCAGTCCCTAACCTTGAGAAGTTGACAGTTGAGTTTGGTAGACAATCACATGAACAAATGCTTACAGGACAGCCTGATATGAGCAACAGTATAAATATGAATACCCCAGGAATTAACTCTGTGGGGACCCAACATGGGTGTATGTCATGGAGGTTCACTGAGTTCCCTAGGTGACAAGAAGTGGTGGAGAATTCCACACAGGAAGGGTTACATGTCCGAGGCACAGAGATACGGCGTACTGTAATAACTAGAAATGAATGATTGCAGAAAATAAAGATGTGAGAATGAGGGCAACTGAGTGTCTGGAGATCCAAGTAGAAACCATAGCAGGAGGCAGTTTCCATGCCACTGTTCAGGAGCGTGTGTTTATTTGGCAGATGCTGGGGAGGCAGTAAAAGATTTAATCAGCAGAGTGACTTGGTCAGTTATAATTTAGAGAGATGTTTATGAGCATCATGGGAGGTGATTTGGAAGAGAACAAGAAAGGATAGGTAGGAACCAGTTAGGAAGCTATCATCATATTTCAGAAAAGAAAGGGTCACTTCCAGGACTAAGAAGATTGAAGACATGCTGAAATGGAATAGAGAAGCAGTCATATGGGAAATAAACGTAGTTTAGAGATCTGGCTGAGTGTGGGTGATGAATAGAGATCTGGTGGAGTCCCAATTTTCTGTCATGAGTCACTGCCACATAAAGCTACCATGAAAGTAGAGAATGAGGGAGGGCAGGAGCTGAACTGGTGTGTGTCGGGGATGGTTAATTACGGCTGCATTAAGAATGGAGAGTTCAAGGCTGGACACTGCATTTGGAGTGTCTGTGGGTTGGCAGTGGAAGGTTCTGTACATGGTGGGATATAACCTTCTAGACTAGAATGTCCGGTGGGCACACTTCATGGGGACTCCTAGAGGTAGGTGTTTTGCCCCCTCTTCCACCAAAAAGATACACTGAAACTTATGTGTTAGATACTACTTGTCAGAAGTTTCAGTTTAGCAAGGTTCCTCTTTACAAGATATATGCTATTCCAAATAATACTGTAAATTTTCATTTCAGTTTTAAGTGCTTATAGGTGAGACAAAAATTGGTTTCTAGTCTTGTTCTTTGCCTTATTGATAGTACCAACTTAGGATCAAGAAGACATATGCCCCTGTCAATACCTTCATTCTCTCTTTCTCTCTTCCTCTTCCTCTTCCTCTCCCTCTCTCTCTCTTTCCATACTCCACTCTTTGTGATAAATATGACATCTACCCTATTTATCTAACCCTCATGGAAATTCCCTGCAAAAAGTGCCTCTCAGCTCCATTTTTATTAGTACATATTTATGATACAGACTAACGGGCTTCACTCTGACATTTTCGTACGTGCACATAATAATATACTTTGATCGTATCTTCCCCCTATGGCTGTCTGTTCTCCCCGTGCCCTACCCCCTCTTTACTTCCTTCCCCTTGATCCTTGTCTGCTTCTCTAGTAGTATCCCTCCTATTTTCATGTTGTTTTTTTTCCCCAGATTGCATATGTAAGAGAAAACATGGGATACTTGCCTGAGTCTGACTTATTTTGCTTAACATGATAATCTCCAGTTTCATCCATTTTCCTGCAAATGATACAGTTTTATTCTGCATAGCATAATAATACTCCGTTGCATGTATACACTACATTTTCTTCATCCATTCATTCATTGACAGGCACCTAGGCTGATTCCATAACTTGACTACTGTGAATAGTGCCTTGATAAACGTGAATATGCAGGTATCTCTGTAGTATGCTCACTTGAAACCTTCAGGTATATTTTAAAGAGTGGTACAGCTGGATTGTATGGTAGCTCTGCTTTGATGTTTTTGAGGAACATTCATGCTGATTTCCACAGTGACTATATTAATCTACATTCCCACCAACAGTGTATGAGGGTTTCTTTTTCTCCATGCCCTTGATAGCATTTATTATTTTTGGGTTGAAGATAGCTATCTGACTGGAGTGAGATAGAATCTAATGTAGTTTACATTTCCCTGGATGGCTAAAAGTGTTAAACAGGTTTTCATAAACTTATTGGCTGTTTGGTACTTATTCTTTTGAGAAGTGTCTGTTGAGTTCTTTTGTCCACTATTGATTGGATTATTTGTTCTTTTGCTGTTATAGCTTTTTGAGTTCTTTATATTAATGTTCTGAATATTAACCTTCAGTCTGAAGAATAGCTAGCAAAGTTCTTCTCTTTCTGTACTCTGTCTCTTCATTCTGTTGTTTCCTTTGCTTTGTAGATACTTTTTAATTTAATACAATCCCATTTTTAATTCTTAGCTCGATTTTAAAACAAATAAATAGACTGAGTCAAGCTAAGTGAGTTGTCCATTAGCAAACAGAGATGGAATTTCAGATACTGACTTCAATGTCTGTGTTCTTAACCAATAGCTTATGTTGACACATATTTTTCATGATTTATTTAATAAGTTAAAGACATTTTAACTTATTCTATGAAGTTGAAAAATGAACAAAGGAATATAATTAACGTAACCCTATCACTTTTTTCTTCCTATATATATTTTATTAGCGCGTATTTATTTTTCAAAATATTGGGTTTCATCGTGTCATTTTCAGCCATGCTTAAAACATATTTTGATCATATTCATCCCCCCATTACCCTGCCTTACAACCTCTTCTCTCCTTCCCCAATCCCTTCCTCATTTTTCACAGGCTCCCTTCTACTTTCATGTCATTTTTCCTAGATTCCACATATCAGGGAGAACATGTGATATTTGTCTTTCTGGATCTGATTTATTTCACTGAATCTGATAATATCCATGTCTATTCATTTTCCTGAATGACATGATTTTCTTCTTTTTTGTGGTTGAATAATACTCCATTATGTGCATATATCATATTTTCTTCTTTTTAACTCATTTACAATACAAGAGCTTTTACATGCAAAAATTTTGTCATCTGGACTGGCACATATATATGTATATATAGCATATATAATGAAAATAAACCTTCATTTTGTGGCTTTACATCTGGAAACATCTCCGTTCGCCTTCCTTTTTGCGAAGATTCCAAAGACATGGAGCAGATCATTTGAGAGAAAGTGAGATGAGTGATCTGGATATCCTGAGCCTGGTCTGGCTCTAGCTCTGTGTACCTTTAAGCAAATAATTTCTCCTTTCTGGCTAAAAATCAATGAATGTGTAAAAGCTATCACTGTTCATCTGCAGACCCTGAGGAGATTCCTCAGAGAACAGCTTGAAAATCATTTAATGGAATGATGTTTGATAGTCAGTGATCTTAATATTTCCAGATCAGTGCTTGATGAAAGCTGTAGTGGTATTTTGTTCCCTAATACCTTTAGGTATTATTACTTGCAGTATATTTAAGATGCATAATTTTATGAGTTTGACATATGTATACATTTAAGAAAGCATACCACAATAAAGACAATGAACATATCCATCAGCCTCAAAACTTCTCTGTGATTTTCCCCTCCTCTGCTATATTGCCAGGTAACTACTGTCCTGTTTGTGCCATAAAAGATTAGTTTGCATTTTCTAGAGTTTTCCACAAGTGTAGTCATACAATATGTATTTTATTTATGCTGGGTTTCTTTCACTCAGCATAATTATTTTGAGATTCGTCCATTGATTTGTAGTTTTTTTCCTTTTTACTGCTGAATGGTACACCATTGTATGGATATACCACAGTTTGCTTATCTATTCATCTGTTGGTAGACATTTTCGATGTTTCTGACGTTTTCGATGTCTTTGACTATTAAAGTAAAACTACTATAAACATTCGTGCCCAAGTCTTTGGGTGTATACTTTCTTTTCTCTTGGTGAGTATTTAGGAGTAGAATGTTTGGATCATATGGTTGGAGTATGTTTAACCGCCAAATTCTTCCCCAAAGTGATTGTTAATTTTACATTTCTACTGGCATTACGTGACAGTTACAGTTTTTCTACACCCTTTCCAGTATGTGGCTATCGTCAGTCTTCTTAACTTTAGTTGTTCTGCCAGGTGTGCATTATAGCATTATCTTGTTATAATTTTCATTTTCCTAATCACCAATGATGCAGGTTCTCCTTTTCACGAACTTATTCACCACTCATACAACTTCTATGGTGAAATGTCTGTTCAAAAAATAACTACTTTTTAAAAATCAGTTGCGGGCCGGTGAGATGGCTCAGCGGCGTAAGGGCCTGCCTTGCAAGCGCGAGGGCCCGAGTTCGACTCCCGGATCCCACATACGGAAAAAAAGGGGCCGGTGATATCGCTCAGCGGCACGAGCGCCTGTTGGCGCGCGAGGTCCTGAGGTCGACCCCCCGGTAACCACAAAAAAATAATAATAATAAAAATAAAAAAAATAAAAATCAGTTGCTTTCTTATTACTGAATTTTAAAAGTTAATCTTGGCACAGGTCCTTTGTCGGATAGATAATTTGCAAATATTTTCTCTGAGCCTGTGACTTGCTTGTTTTTTCATTCTTTTAACAGTGTCTTTCAAAGAGCAGACATTTTTAATTTTGCTGAGGTTGAATTTGTCAATATTTTCTTTAATGGAGAAGCTCTGATGATATAGATAGTGTATACATTTGCTGCTATAAATTTCCTATAAATATTGCTTTAGTGGCATCCCACAAATATTGAAATGTTATGTCCTCATTATCTTCATTCAGTTGAAAATAGGCTATCATTTCTTCTAAGACCCATGGGTTATTTAGAAGTGTGTTACTTAATTTGCTAATACATAATTGGGGATTTTTCACATAATTTTATGCTGTTGATTTCTTAATTCCACTGTGGTCAGAGAATACGTTCTGTGTAAATTAAAACCTGTTGCATTTATTGAGACTTGTTTTATGGCCTGGAATATTATTGATCTTGCAAAATGAACATGTGAAGAATGTACCTACTTTTCGCTGTTGTTGGGTAGAGTGTTCTATAAATGTCACTTAGGTCAAGTTTGCTGATAGTGCTATTAAGTCTTCTATGACATTACTGATTTTCTGTCTACTTGTTTTTGTCAATTACTGAGATGTTTATTGACATCTCTCTAATCTTGAATCTGTTTTTACTTGTGTATGTATCAGTTTTTGCTGCATGCCAAAGGTCTGATATTGGTGTACAATGTTTATTCATCTCTTGATGAATTGATCCATTTATTATTGTTAAAAAGCTTCTTTATTTTTTGTTCTGACACCTGCTTTGTCTGATATTAACGTAGCCACTCCAACTTTCTTTTGATTTATGGCAGCATTCTCCAGTTCTTTATCCTTAAGCTGTATGTGCCTTTACATTTAGAGGACATTTCTTACTGGCATATTAAACTATTTCTTGTTTCTTAAATGTAATCTGATGGGCTCTAACTTTCAAGGGGGTTTTTAGACCATATACATATAAGGTGATTATTGATATGATGGGTTTAATTTTCTTGTTATTTGTCTCATCTATTCTTTGTTCCATTTGTCCCCTTTTTGCCTTCCTTCAAATTGCATGTTTCTAACATTTAATTTTATCTCATTTACTGGCTTATTAGATCTAACTCTTTGTTTTATTATTTCAATGGTTGTTTTTGATTTATAGTTGTCAACCTAAATAACAAGTTTAGAGTTTCTCCAAAGATTAATAAGTTAATTCAAGAATAGTGGAGCACTGCAGTGACAATACACTTGGAATAGTTATCTCTGAGTATATTCAAAGAAGTTGAGGCAAGAGGAAGTTTCTAAAAGCAAAAAGGGAAGAGCTATGTAAGTCATTTTGAATCATTAATCTTTGGCTACAGAGATCAAGATGACATTAGTCTAAGTCTTAAATGTATGGTTTTTGGATAGATATCCTTGTAGCAGTATTATATGTGTAAGGTTGCAATGGATTTTTTTCCCACCTTTATTTTTGAAAGATATGTACATAGAGTTCAAATGGATGGTTTTTTTTTTCCTTTCAGTACTTGAAAGATGTGGCTGTATTCTTTTCTCACTTGCATTATTTCTTATGAGAAATCTGTCATTGCTACCTTTGTTCTTCTTTATGTTAACTCTCTCTCTCTCTCTCTCTGTGCAATGGCCACTTGGATACAGGAAACTTGGAATAGGCTTATATAATGAGGATGGGTTGGAGAATCTGGACTACCCTGGAAAATGGCTGGCCAGGATCCTTCTTGTCCTCCTTGACTCCACAACACCAGACTCTGTTTGTCAGTGTGGTTCATGTGGCCAACTGTAGAGGAAACACTGAATGAAGACAGCCTCTTGCTTCTGGCATTATGCCTCATTCTAGAACCCTGTGATGGATGATTGAGGCATAGGGTAAGAAATGGCTATGGTTGAACCTTCATGGGGAGGGATCAGAGAACTTTCTGAAAGGGCTGGCATTTGCAGACATCACAATGATTTAAAGTAACAGGAGTGCAAAATAATGGACATTATAAGGGAAATTGAACATCTGATTCTAAGCTCTGAATATAGAAAGAAAATATTTAGAAAACCCTCTTTCCTCTCTGCAGATATGCCTGGTAGATTTTTGTTATATTTTGAAAATTGCCCTTTTCAAATGGGCAAAAAAAGGTAAGAAACACTTTGTACAAAATAACTAACTCATAAAATATTTTTGGAAAATATTCTTTAATTGTGCAGATTTAATAGTATTATTAAGAAGCAGGTTTTTTTATTAGAGGTTTTGGCACAGTATCAGGAAAAATGTCTAAAAACAGTTTTACAGTTCCTATGCAATCAATTAAACTTTCAAAAAAACTGCATTTGACAAAAATTTGCTTCAACTTCTCATTGTTGTACTGTACTGTACTGTAAGGACAAGTTTCTACTGTCTATAGCTTTCTTTGTAAACAAGGCAATCTTCTAAAAGCTTTTATTTAATCTGGTTAAATAAATTACTAATCATCTTTAAGCAGGGACAAATCCAAAGTCACCACATGAAGGATAATTCGTAATGGCTTTTAAGCAACAACTTTCTCTTTTTCTAGCCAAGCTAGTCAGCAGTCTGCCAGTTTTGCTTTTGTGTGAATCAGAATATCCGTGCCAGGCCATTTGGGCCATCTGCTACAGGAGGATCACAGGAGATAGGCCTACGGACACCTGGTGGGATGACGTTGAAATGTCAGCTCCAGGGTAAACATCAGCTCCAGTGATGAAAGACCAAGAGCACAAAAAATCTTGGAGGAGAAATGCTGCTAGTAGCAGCAAAAAAGGCACACCTGTTTCTGAACATGTAAGCATGCTTGCATGCATGCTGGTATTTTCAGTACCAGTGACTTCAGAATCTTAATGACAGCATAAAATTTCTTGGGAAAGATAAAGGTCTATCAGGAAATATCACACATGTCAATCCTGGTAAATGCATTTGATGATGTTTGTAGAAAGAGCTATATTTATGTAGTTTAAGGGCAATGTGGAATGAAATCTCCAAGTGCATCCTTTGGGGAAAAAAATCTTTAATTGTGGGCTCAGAAAAGCTCCTTTAGGTCTCCTTATGGTATATATCAACTCATAATTTCAGTTTCTTTTTTCCCAAGGAACTAATAGTTAAGGAACTACTCAATATGGCCCCAGTTTTTAAAGTGACTGAAACATCCAATGGTGGAAATAAACCTGGGAATATTTATGAATGTTGGTTTTGAGTAAGACAAAACACCTAGGTATGATGGGCAAGGAGTTGCAAGTCATTTCTCAGCTATAGGCTCTTGAAGCTGGTTCACTACTGTGACAGTTCCCTATGAAAATAAAAATAACTTTTTTGTGTGGCATTATCCAGCTTGTGTGTACACTTGCACTCATGCATAACTACCCTTCCTCTCCTTCTTGTTGGTGGTTCACAAGGCGTGAAGATCATCATCAGTATTATATTTAATTCTGACCTTGTTTGAGTTCGAAGTCATATAGTCAGTAGTGGAGCCAATTTTCAAGCCCAGGTCCGGCCAGACCCAGTGATTTTGTACACGTTGCACTACCACGCTGCATTATAAGATCTTTGTTCTCTCTGCACTTCCAACTTGCCCCACCTTTGAGCCCAGTGCCAAAGGAAGCCCTGTAGTAGTAGCAGTTGACCTCACTGTAATCAATTTCAGAAGTTCAGACCTGCATCCCAGACCTCTAACGTCATATAAGAGTAAACTGATTGTAATGAACATAAAAGTAAATGTTTTTGGATGCTGTACAGTTTTAATTTTGGCATGCTTCTAAAATTCTCATCCTTAATTTGTTCCATTTCTGTGTTCACATCTTTATCAAATCCATATCCTTTTTATGTGTGTACCGGGAGTCGAACTCAGGACATCGCACTTGTCAGGCAGGTGCTTATGCTGATGAGCCATCTCACCGGCCCCCACATCCATTTTTAAGATCCTTTAATTCAGTCTCTGAACTGGGAATTCACAGGAAATTTTGCAGCTTTCCAACAGATTTTTCTCATTCTGCTCCTTATGATGGCACACGGGACAGTTTCTGATGTGACCTTGCTTCTGCCCAGCCATCCTGAACTACCTACTGTTCCCTGAATGTAAAATGTAACGGACCATTCTGTGCTCCTGGATCCTTCTCTCTTCTCTGGTCCAACCTCTTTTCTGCCTGATGATTCATTCCTAAGATTCAGCTCAAAGGCCTCTACTTCCTTGAAGCCCTTCTCTTACCGTTCCAGGCTTTCTCCTCTTTGCTCTCTTGTTTATTTTAATTACATTGCTCTAAGTATTTGTTAATTGCCTGTGGACCCTGGTGCACTGTCAGCAGTTTGAAGACAGGGCCTGAGTTAGCTTCATCTCTGTAGCCCAGAACTTAGTACAGTGCCTGGCAGGTAAGAGGTACTTAACGAGAATATTTTGACTTCGTTGTTCCTGAATGCCTCCTGAAACCTTCAGGAAATGTTGCTGGTGCATTGGAGAAGTATCTTGTTGAGTATCTGTGGCGTATCTTCAGGGGATATTTAAACACACCTGGGAGCTACTGAAAGAAACTTGACAAATTGTCTGCTCTGCAAACATAACTAAAGCCTTGAATTGGCATAGCCTCTCACCTCTGATCCTCAGTGGACCAGAGATTAAATTGTTACGTATGTGAAATGGTTCCAGTTTTTAATGGCTGCCCAGAAATCTCTGTAAGGAGCACTAGGCCAGGACCCAGAGTACCTATTAAATAATGCCTGCTTGGATGCTTCCCAAACCCCCAATCCTTTACTCTCCCTTTCCCCATAAAGAAGACACATGGTACCTAGATGCCAAACAAACCCCTGGGAATTATTGTGGAACGTCTGCCCTCCCTCATTCTCTCAGATTCAACCATTCAGCAAGGTCAGCCAGTTCTCTCCCCTTAATAATACTGCAGATCTCTTTTTTTTTTTTTTTTTTATGGGTACCAGGGGGTCGACCTCAGGACCTCGTGCGCCAGCAGGTGCCCGTGCCGCTGAGCGATATCACCTGCCCCTTTTTCGTATGTGGGATCCGGGAGTTGAACTCGGGCCCTCGCGCTTGCCAGGCAGGCGCTTAAGCCGCTGAGCCATCTCACCGGCCCAGATCTCTTTTCTTTGCTCCAGTTTCATTGCCATACTTTCCTTCCTCAGGGATCCTCTCTCTCTCTCTCTCTCTCTCTCTCTCTCTCTCTCTCTCTCTCTTCCTCTCTCTCTAGATAACTGAAAAAGTCTCTGGTTCATTTTGTGTCCTCCTATCATCTGTGGTTGCAATGTGGTTGAGCTATTTTTCTGAAAAGCAAATCTGATGATGCGTTGGTCCCACTCCCACAGAGAGTTGGCTGTGTCTCTCCTCCAACTTCTGAACTGGGTGCAGGTCTGAGGCCCTTCCAGCTCTGGTACCTGCCTCTTTGCCTGGTGCAGCTTGATTTCTTTTCCTCCCCTCCCAGTTGAACTGCATGCATGTTCCCTAAAGCAACACTTTCTTGTCTTCAGATTTTTTAATACAATGTTCCTTTTCCCTCCTACTTCCTCTTTCCCACCTTCTTCCTACTCATCTTTTAGTCCTTTACTTAAACATTTCCTCTTTTGGAAGAATTTCTTTATTCTCCCAAACTGGGTTAACTGGTCCTCCTAAGGTGCCCAATGTATGAATCTGTTATGATTCTTACCATAAGCATTGCTGTGGTCTGCTTTGTGTTTATCTCTCTCATTAGACTGTGAATTCCATAGGGACAAAGCTGGTCTTATTAATTATCATAATCCTAGATTCTAACATAGAATCTGGACACAGACATTATTCAAAAAGTATATGTTGACTAGACAAATAATTGTCAATAACTAGCCACATAAATAGATTGAGCAATTTGCAAATACTTTGTAGATCTGCTCAGGCAAAGCCCTTCCTAATCAACACAATCTTGACATTTGTTTTGACCCAGATACTTAGAGAATGTAAAAATACCTACTTCCCATTCAGATCTTTATCTATTTGCTTATGAAGGGTGAAAGAGTCAGTCCAATTTAATTAGGAGTGGAAGGATCTGGGTGTACAGCCTGGCTTTACAATACATGTGAAGGGTTTGTGTTGTCTTTGCCTCTGCCCATTAAAACAAGGGCATAAAAGAAGTGAAACCAGGAGAGAAATCACATGCTGTATCTTCTTAAGGCAAGAACACATTATAAATTTAAGACAAAGGAGATTATTTAAGGAGAATATATTTTGATATTGAATAATAAATGTTAGAGAAAATTTTATAAAGATGGAGAAATAATGGTCACCTTCTTGACTTTGGTGATCAGTGAAGGTAAAATTTATATATAATTCCAAGCCATATATAGATGACCTCATTTAAAAGGTGTTGAAAGTTGAAAGTTAGCCATCATAATACACTTTTGACCTCCTTTGTCTGATTTCAGGTCTAGAAGCGATGGTGCAATTTGTGAAGTTTTTCTGGAAACATCAGTAAGATTAGTTTACAAAGGAATGCACACACACACACACACACACCTGTACACACACACTACCACCAGCAGCAATTAGTCTACTGCATGGATAATTTTTTAAGTTCTAAAACAGAAATTATTTGACAAAAATTCATGTATGTAGTAGGTAAAGGGAGAAAAATCAAGCTCTAAAAATATGAGAAAACACTTATCCCAGAATTTGTTGAAGTTTTGATTTTATAAGAGACCATGGCAAATGCTTTGGAAAGCATCACCGTTCTCTATCAGGATGGTTGCCAGTGGCCATCTTGGTGACTGGTTGCTATTGCCCATGTATATTTTTTGTTAGTTTATCTATATCATGACTCCATAGTTCATGCATTCTATTCTTAACATAAGGTCCATTATTTGCTATAGCTCATGTGTGTAAATAGTTGTGCATGATGGACATGGTGCCTATGAGGAGATACAAACACATATACATAATTTCAATTCAACAGGATGGGTGAGTAACTAGTGTGGGAGTGTGATGGGAATGAGATGGGATTTGTAGGGAACATTCCAGCCAAAGGGAGCAGAGCACAGCAATGAACAGGATATTAGGGAAAAGGGTGAGTATTTCCTTAAGGTGAAGGAAATAAGATGTATGGAGAGGAAGTGACTCCAGATGGAACTAAAAAGTTGGGCTGGATTCAGATCATGAAAGACTTGGTATAATAATTTCAAGACATTATTATCATATTTTATTTACTTGTATAGTACTTTAAAGACTAACTTCTTAATTCTATCAAATTTTATATGTAAATATACACACCTACTCTTAAAAGACACGGTTCTGTCAGACTTTCTACAAAAATTCATTCAAGCCAAAATTGTTCTCCCTACTTGCCAAATTCTCTACTAAATATAAATGTTACTTCATTTTAAGGAAAACAAAGGGGGGCTTTTTTCCATATTCTTATTCCAAAATGACAATTAAATATTTTTTTTGTATTTTGTCTTTCTAAATAACATACTTATACTGCTGTGTATTGATATTGTGTATTGAATTTCTTCTAATATATAGTTATGTTAATGGTTTCAATTAGACCAAAATTCAGTATTTATTATGACCATGCAAATATCACTCACAGATTACATATGTAAGCTTATTATGAATTCATGTGATCAACTTACTTTTTTGAAAATTTTTTGTCTTTTTTGAACATTATAATCATTCATCTGTTATTTGCTTGCTTTTCTATATACTTCCACTGATTCTTCCTGAAAATATTTGATAGAAATATTGTTAGAAAACACATCCAAATACATCAGGAATTGTACCAGTTTCTCTTGTCCCTTTGGAGCCCTCGTCTTCTGTCGTCTTAACCTCTTGCTCTCTGGACTCTGCCCAGTTGCTGCCATAAAATCTCTCTTGGGCCACCATTCTGGAGATCCCTTTCACATTTCTTCCAGATTAAAGCCCTTGCTTTGGATTCTGTGTAGTCCTTTCTTGGTGACTTTTGCTCCAGTAGCTTCTTAAGTAATTGTGTACATGAACCCTTGTAGGCCTTTTATATCTGGAAATATCTTTATTCTATTTTAGTTGATTTTTATTGTATGAAATTTTTTATTAGTATATGTTTGCAATATATAATTCTTATATTCCTTGGATGGAGTGGGAACATGCACATAATGCATCTTAATTCCCTTTTACATCCCCTTTCCTCCCCTTCACCCCCATCCCTCCATCTCTTGATCCCTTTCCCCTTAGAGAAAGATCTCCCTACTTTTTATTATCTAACTTTTATTATGCTCTTTGTCTATAATTAGGGTTTCCCATATAAGAAAAATCATGCAATGTTTAAGCTTGGGTGTCTGGTTTATTTCACTTAACATTATGGTCTCAAGGTGCATCTATTTTCCTACAAATGACTCAAGTTTATCTTTCTTTATGGCAGAATAGAACTCCACTGTGTGTGATATCACATTTTCTTTATCCATTAATCTGCTGATGGATATATAGGCCACTTCCAAAATTTAGCTCTTATAAATTGTTCTATAAACATGGTATGCATGTATCACTATAATATGATGTCCTTAACTCTTCTAGGAAAATACCCAAAAGGGGAATAGCTGGGTCAAATGGAATTTCTAGTTTTAGTTTTTTAAGGAATTGCCATACTAATTTCCACAGTGGTTATACTAGCTTACATTCCCACCAACAGTGTAAAAGGGTTCCTTTTTCCCTGCAGCATTTGTTATTATCTGATTTCTTGATGATGGCCATTCTTTCCGCAGTAAGAAGGAATTTCAGTGTGGTTTTAATTTGCATTTCTCTAATTGCCAGCAATGCTGGTCATTTCTTCATGTATTTATTGGCTATTTGTATTTCCTCTGTGAAGTGTCTATTCATTTCACTTGCCCATTTTTGATTGGGTCTTTTTTTTTGGGGGGTGTCTAATTTTTTGAGTTCTTTATATGTTCTAGATATGAGTCCTTTATCTAAGGAATGGCTGGCAATTTTTTCTTATTCTGTAGGTGTTTTTTTCACTCTTCTGGTTGTTTATTTTGCTGTGAAAAAGCTGCTTAATTTCATATGATCTCATTTGTTGATTCTTGGAATTATCTGCTGTGCAACTGGGGTTTTCTTCAGAAAGTCCTTGCCTATACCTATGATTTCAAGAATTTTATCTATTTTGTCTTCCAGAAGGTTAAGGAGAATTAACATTTAATTCTTTGACTCATTTTGATTTTACTTCAGTACATGGTAAGAGATGTGTGTCTAGATTCAATCTTCTGAATGTGGATAGCCAGTTTTCCCAACATCATTTATTAAAGAGGCTATTTCTCCTACAGAGTGCATTTTTGACTCCTTTGTCAAAGATCAAATATTTGAAAGTACTTGGGATTGTTTCTGCATCCTCTATTCTGTTCCATTGATTCTCATGTCTGTTTTGTGCCAGTGCTGTTTTTATCACCATGGCTTTGTAATGTAACCTCAGGTCAGAAATGCAATTGATTTGAGTGTGTTGATTTTGCATCCTGCTATATTACTGAATTTGGTTATTAATTCTAAGAGTCTTTTGGTAGATTTTTTTGGGTCTTCTACTATATGTAGAGGATCATGTCATCTGCAAATAATGATAATCTTCCTTTCCTGTACGTATCTAATTTATTTCTTTTTCTTGACTAATTGCTCTTGATAATGTTTCAAGTGCTGTGTTGAATAGGAGTGGTGATAGTGGACACGCTTGTCTTGTTCCTGATTTTAGAGGGAAAGATTTCAGGTTTTTTTAAATTTTATATTATATTGGGAATAGATTGGTCATAAATGACTTTTTATCACATTGAGAAAAGGTCCTTCTATACTTATTTTCTTTAGCTTTTTTAATTATGAAAGGATGTTGGATTTTGTCAAAGGCTTTTTCTGTGTCTATTGAGATTATCATGTAATTTTTTGTGCTTGGTTCTATTTATGTGATGTATTACATTTATTGATTTGCGTATGTTGAACCATCCTTGCATTGCTGGGATGAAGCCTACCTGGTCATGATGTATGATCTTTTTTATAATTCCTTGCATTCTGTTTGCCAGTGTCTTGTTGAGGATTTTTGCATCTATACTCATTAAAGAAATTGATTTATAGTTCTCTCTCTCTCTCTTTTTTTTTTTTTTTTTGGTTGGTTCCTTGTCTGGTTTTGGAATCATGTAATGGTAGCTTTCTGGAATGACTCCTTTCCTTTCAATTTCATTAAAGAGCTTGAGGAGTATTTGTGTTAGATATTACTTGAAGTCTTTGTATAATTCAGCAGTGAATCCAGCCAGATCTGGGCTTATCTTAGTTGATTTTTTTTAAATTACTGATTCAATTTCATTGCCTGTTATTGGATTATTCAGAATTTTAAAATATTGGTTCTGTTTTGGTAATTCACATGTATCTAGCAATCTATCCATTTCTTCTGACTTCTCCAATTTATTGGCATACCAGTTTGCAAAGTAGTTGTTAATCATCTTTGATTTCAGCAGTGTCCATTGTGATTGTACTTTTTTCATTTCTAATTGCATCGATTTAGGTCTTTTCTTCCCTTCTTTTGGTTAGATTGTCTATGGGTTTGCCCATTTTTAAAAATTCTTTCACAGAACCAACTCTTTGTTTCACTGATTATTTATTTGTCTCAATTTTATTGATTTCTGCTCTGATCATCATAATTTTCTTCCTTGTACTAGATTTGGGTGTGGATTTTTCTTGCTTCTCTAGAGATACATTATTATGTCATTTTCTTGAGATACATTATTAGGTTATTTATTTGGACTTACTCTGATTTTGTGATGTGGACCTTCACAGTTATAAACTACCCTCTTAGATCTGCTTTAGGGCCGGTGAGATGGCTCAGAGGCTTAAGCGCCTGCCTTGCAAGTGCGAGGGCCCGAGTTCGACTCCCGGATCCCACATACGAAAAAGGGGCCGGTGATATCGCTCAGTGGCACGGGCGCCTGCTGGCGCGCGAGGTCCTGAGGTCGACCCCCCGGTACCCACAAAAAAAAAAAAAAAAAAAAAAAAAGATCTGCTTTAATTGTGTCCTAGGAGTTATGGTATGTTGTATTAGAATTGTTGTTTATAGAAACTGTTTTATATCTTTCTTGATTTTTTCTATGATCCATTGTTTACCTGAGTGTATTGTTTAGTTTCTATGCATTTGCATAATTTCTGTGTTTCCTTTAGTCATAGATTTCTAGGTTCATTGTACTATAATTTGATAATAGGCACGGTATAGTTTCAGTTCCTTTACATTTACCTACAAGTGATTTGTTGCTTTATTCTAACTGCTTTTAAGATTCTGTCCTTGTTTAGGATTTCTGGGATTTTGATTGTGATGTGTTGTGAAGTTCTTTTCTGATCATGGTAATTTGGGATATGTCAAATTCTTTTCCTATATTTGTAAAGTTTTCTGCTATTATTTCAGTAAACAGTTTTTTTAAAAATGCTATTCGTGCTGTCTTCTGATTTTTTCACCTATTCCAATTAAACTTAGATTCATCTTCTTTGAGACATCTGAGAGTGGTAGGATCAATTTTTCATATTCTCTTGTTATTTTTAAAGTATGTCTCATTAATTGGTCACTGACAACAGCCCTCTTTTCTAATTTTGACACTCTGTCCTCACTTTGGACACTTCCATTGCCCATACTTTTGGTAAAATTTTTAGTCTTCTAAATTTCTATTCGCACCTGTTTTATGGACTCTAATTCTTTTCTATGCTTGTCAATCATGTTTTATATTATTTTGTTTAGCTCTGTTAGGTTTTTATCAATGTCTTCTGTAGACTTGCTGATCATTTCATTTATTTGGCCCAATATCTGTTTACTTTTAACTTCTGCAAGCTTGCCAAATGCCTTATTGATCTGTTCTATTATCTCCCCTGATATCATTTTGAATAACTCAGGTGTGTGGTTTTTTGTTCCCTCCACTTTGATGTCCCATGGATCAAGTTTGAGGGAGTTGGGCATTTTTGGAAGCATTTTGTTGGCTTGTCTTTTCATATTTCTATTTTTGCTTGTTTGTTTGTTTGTTTGTTTGGGGGTGTTGAGGCTTGTGGGTTGACTGTTGTGGAAAGTCTTGTTCCTAGTATGGAGATCTCTTCAGTTAATGTCTGCTTTTTCTGGTGTCCTTTGGGCAATAATTATAGTATTGGCCTTTGACATTGTCCCATGGTCCAACCTCCATTAACATGGAATATGAGGTTACAGGGCATTTGGCCCAATACCCAGTTCTCCAGGAGTGGGCCACCATATTGTTAATGAACCCAAAGAAATATAGATATTGACCTCTCAAGAAAACCGATCAACAGCAACAACTATGCCACCTTGGCTATAGTAATAAAAACACCATCAATTATAGCATCAAATACAAACTGAATATTGACAAAGTATAAGCACCAATAATGTACCCTCTTAATCATAGAAAAGAGATCCATAATTATACTATGAATACTAAGACAAAGAAAATATGGACCTACTATTTACCTACAGTAAATATCTACTAAATGGAACAACTTTACCTCTATTAACATTAGAACAATATTCAATAGCAATAACATAATATTTAGTAACTATTTGGAGATTCATAAAGCTTAGTTGTTATACTAGTAGAAGTAGAGGGGGTGGGGAACCAGAGAATGAAAGAGCAGAATTTGAAAATTTAATCAGTGGGTTATGAAAATAAGGATGAAAGTGAGATGGGGATCCTTTTGAGGAGTAAAAGGAAATCAATAGTGTTAGAGAATAGTTACAGGAAAAGAACGAATAAGAAAAAGAAGCGAAAAGATAAACAGAGCACAAAGTACAGGAAATAAAATATAAGGAAGAGAAAAATATTAAAAGGGAAAAAGAGAAAAGGAGAGAAAAGAAACTAAAAAAGGAGAAAAAAGAAAGGGAAAAAAAGGGGAAAAAAACCCACTGCCCCAAAATTCTAATGAAGGGAAGATAAAAATAATGAAAAATAGGAAAAAAAAAAGATCGAGTCAAAGAAAACATTCCTATATTTTTGAATGAGTGGTTTCTTTCCAAGATCTGCAGTTTTGGAATCCAGCCAGTCATAATTTTCTCTACCAAGTTTTATGGCCTATGGATTGTTGAGATGCCCTCACTGCACCAGGGGCCACTCTGTCCATTCACCCCAGACTGCGTTTACCATTTAAGCCAAGGTGTGCCCTTGGTCCTGTTGGTAGATGGGAAATAGAATCAGCCCTCTGGTCTCTGCTGGATGTAGGCCATGGGGTTTAAATGGACTGTTGAACTTACGGTCAACAGTCATGGGGTCTTGTTGCTCCCTTTTCTCCTTGGGCATTGTCCTTGTCCAGAGTCTGGTTGGTTAGTTAGTTCTTGCCTGTGCTGCCCTTGGTCAAAGTGAAGCAAAACGTAGAGCCAGCTTGGAGTTTCTTCTGGCTGGTTGCACCATTGTGTTTGGGGGGTGCTGGCTGTTCAGTGTGGGACTGCTTGCTTGCACTGGGGAGGAGGCGTTGCGCATCTGGTCTTCTTGTTTGTGTCCTCACTACGTTATTTAATCCTCAAAGACTCTGAGGAGTGGATATGATCCTTTCCATTTTACAGAAAAGCAAAAAAGTCTAGAGGGTTTTAACTGATTATCTACATAGTTAAAGTTGTGAGTAGTGGAGCCAGAACCTGACTGAGGTGAGATGCAGAACCTTGCCACATCTCCCTCTGCCTGACTGCTGATGGGCCCACCTGCTGGTCTTTCGTGATTTTGATCGATTTTGATTGAGGTGAAATCTGGAAGGTACTGGTCTATTTTCTTTTTAATGCCATTTGGATTCCACACATCTTGAGGGAAATTCATTTTTGTTTCCTTCTCTTAGACTTATAAGATCTCTTCTTTGTCCCCAGTGTTTTAAAATTTCTTCATAATGTGTCTTAGTGTAGGGTTTTTTTTTTTTACTGTTTTAATGAGGGGTACCCAGGGAGCCCCATCTATTCAAATCTGAGAAATTATCTTAAGTATTTCCTCTTTGTCATTTTCTTTCCTCATTCTTTAGCTCCTAATATTTTGTTGTTGGACCTTTTCCCCTTCCATTTTGCTACTTCAATGAGAAGTAGGATGAATACCAAATGTAGACAAATGCTCAGTAATCAGGTAGGAAAATGAAATAACATCGGATAATTGAGTCAATTTTCTTTACACATGAACAATAGAACATCATAGTTTTAAATACCTGGCAGCTTGAAAACTGGTCTATCTAGGAAATGCAATTTCAGACCTCTGGCTCTCTTGAACATTCTAGAACATGTGCCCATGAAGGACCTCCCTCACTAAAATCGCTTTATGTATCTTAGGTATTCATATTATAGAAATTACATCTTAGATTCTTACCCTTTTATATTTCCTTTCTCTGCTTCATTTTTCTGTTCATCAGCTGACATGTCTCTATTATTATTCATTGTTTACCTTCCCTTCTCCCTTAAAATGTGAGCTCCATGTCAGTAGGGAAATTGTTTTGTTCATATGTTACAAGTGCCTAAAACAGGATATGCCACATGGTGGTATCAGTATGCAGTACCCAAAATGTCATGAGTAGGCTCTAGGGGCTTTTAGGTTGTACTTATTAAGTTGTACTCTAGGGGCTTGTTTTAAGTAGATTATATCTAGGCAATTGAGTTGACTAGCTTCTCCTCCCCCTCTTCTTCTTTTTCTTCTTTTTTAATCCAGTCACTGCAGTAGGTTGGAACTTGGTGCTCAGCAAGGAATATTCTCAAATGGAATTGTGAGGAGGGGTGACTCCTATCCTGTTCTACAGTAGAAAGGGTGGGAGGACACGTTACTTCCTGGGAAAGGAGTTATAGGTAATCCAGTTGTAGCACAATAGGACAAGATCGAAGAGTTTGCCTTTTACCAGAATCTTGAATGAGGACCCAATAGGAGATGTTAGTGGAGTGACAATGCGTATGGCAGGCATACAGCTGGTATGACTTAGCAATCCTTTGGAGACTCAATCCTTCTTCCTTAAGAAGGCTCGGGAAAAAGATGAAAAGATCCTATCTCAGATGTATTCCTTAGACCTCCTGAGAGAAATGTACTCCCATTATATTAAGGTGAAATGCTCCTCTTACTGTCCTTAGGTTTTTCCAATGTGAGTCACAACAAAAAAGGCAGCCTCCAGTAGAGCAGAGCCCATCAGATTCATGTTTTTAGAGGTCTTATTTGTGATAACTTCCCCTTAGGCCAAAAAATCCTTATCTTTTACAATAAAAGAAGAGAGCAACTCCAAGAACATCTTCCTCTGAATCTGTTGAGAATGAGGACTAAACTGGAGATAAGTCTATGAGAACTGATGAATTCATAAATGTTGCAAGCAGCCTGACCCCAGGCCATCTATTTTACTTTTTCCTATGAAGAATTTCATCATCACTTGCCTCCTCATTAAGGTGAGTCTCCAGGGATTACACAGAGGGGTAATTTGACAAAAATACACATTTTGTTAATTAAGCTGTTTATTTATTTTTACTTTTAAAATTCTGTCTTATTGACAGAGGCTCTAGGATCACTGTGGGCAGCTGTAAATGTGAAGGGGGTTTGGAAAGAGAGGTGTTCAGCCTCCCTAATTATGGCAGTTTGGCCTTTACCTGCTATCAACTCTTGAAGTTCATTATAAAACTAGGCTAACATCAGGAAACAGTAAAAAAGAAACAAAATAGGGGAAATTAAAAAAAAATAGACAGCTGGTGAAGTGGAAACTAAATCTTAAAAAAGAGAGAATAAGGTAAGGTAAAAGGGAATGAAGTGGAAGCTAGAATAAGAGATTTGAACTCTCCACAAAGGTAAAAGGTTAAGAGTTTAAAAATACAAAACAGATGAGATTTAAAAATAAAAGGTAAAATGTTATAAGCCAATGAGATAAAAGGTTAAAACATGAGTCAAAGCTATAATGGTTTAGGCTAAAAGGCTAAAGATTATGAGATGAAAAGCTAAAAGCAGACCATTCTTCGGGATTAAGGATTTGGAGCAGGAAGTCAGAACTCAAAAGGCAACGGAAAGAATATAAAAATTAAGTCAAGCCTGTAAGAATAAAGTGGATTAGGGGAACTATTATTTTTAAAATATGTAACAGAAAAGCAAAAGGGAAGTGTTTAGAGGAGATGGAGTGTACGGCCAAGTTCTTCAGGCAGCTGCATCCCTGCAGGAAGGCGCGATGGAGGCCCTGTTGATTATGCCTTTTGCACGTGGAGTCCGTGGACTGAGGGCAGGATGGGCATCCCAGGCAGCTGCAAGAGCTGCCTGGCTCTGGGAACACTAACGGAAATAGCTCTTGTCTCCTTTAAAAAATATTTAAATTACAAAACCCCAAAAAATCTTGCTGGCTCTCCCATCGTCCATTGCTGCTCGATCTTCAGTATCTCCCTGATCTTTGCATTGGCGGCTGCTTCATGTCTGTTTCCTTTCTCTCTCTCCCCACACTGCAACCGGATTAATCTTCTGAAAACACTATTTGGGTCATGTGATTATACTGTATATATAAAAAACCTTCTGTGCTTATCATTTTAAAGACCAAAGTATTGAAAGGTTTAGCAAAATCTGGCTTTAATATGTTTTTTTCAGCTAAGTTAGAGATTGTCTATGTTTTCCCCTAAATTCAGGTTTGTCTACTGCATTACATATATTAATCCCGCAGATACTTGGGCAGTAAGTGTTCTGAAGCTGGGAATGTGACCCTGAGATTTAGAATTATTTCAGAAAAATGGAATTCTTCATTCCATTTTAGAAAAGTAAAAATATGTTGATATTGATTTTGTTTTAGCTTTTGGTGAGAGAGAGAGAGAGACTGAGAAAGTAGAATTTGTATTTGCGTTCATGTCTTTCTGGGAAAATTAGACATTTTAAAAAAAGAAATTACAGCTGAAGCTCCCTTCTTAGCTATTCCTCCAAAATGAGTTTCTTTCACAAGTCTGAGGATGCATTTTTTAAAAAAATATTTCTTGAGCCTTTCTCTATCCAGTCCCGAAAATAACAAAAATCCAGTTTCTCTCAGTGTTTGAAGGAAAAAAAATATAGGAAGAATGCTAACCGTAGTTAAGATTATCCCAAAGAATTTTCTGCCAAAACGCCAGATGCCACTAGGAAAAAAAATCTGCTACAACTTTCTGTCTGGGAACTGTGCCTGCCTCTTTAACGGAGATAAGGAGAGCACTGTAGAGCAAGGCAAATGGCAAATCTACTCCAAATAAACAGTGCTCTTATGTAAAAATTTTTAGTTAAGATGATTATGATTCCAGCAGTAATTCACTTTAAAATTGTTATTTATCTGGAAATACAAGGCCACTGTAGAGCAAATGCAGTGTGAACGCAGGGTACTACCACATTCAACCATTCTAAACACTTTTTCACATGTTCATAATAAAACTTCCTGGCACTACATTCAATTTCAGCATGAAAGAATTCTACAGTCAGAGGTAAACTTACCATTTCTAGTTTATCACACTGATGCTTGTTTTACTTTTAGTTTTTACATAGATCTGGATATATTATAGCCACATCTATGGTGCATTTGCCATACCCTGATGTAGGTCTTTTCCTTCTCCTCTTAGTGAATGAGAATGGCATTAGAAATAGAATTGAATTTTGAGAAATGGAATATGTGTGTAGCATAAAATGCAATTGAAACAAACCTTGGATTAGAAGAATGTTTCAATTTAATATTTTTTATCAAAGTTCTCAGATGACTCATAGCCTTTAATTTTTATGCAGTTCTATGCTACAGTAGGAGCAGAAGTGCCTGTAGATTGTGTGAAAGCCTTAACTCTCTCCAGTGTGGATGAGAAACCCAGAAGGAAGATAGGATCTAAAATTTCCTGCCTGCTGCTTCCTAAGTTACACCTGTCTTACTCAGCCTGAGGTTTGGATGGTTCAGTAATTCATCATCTTTTTGCTATGGACTGAATGTGTATGTCTCCTCCTAATTCATATGTTGAAGTCTCATCACCCAGTGTGTCTGCATTTGGACTAATGAAACAATTAAATAAATTCGTAAGTGGGATAGTAGTGTCCTTCTATGAAGAGACACGAGAAGCTCACTCTCTGTATGCATGCTGAGCAAAATCCAGGTGAGAACAAAATGAGAAGACAGCCGTCTGCAAGCCAGGAAGAGAATCCTGATCAGAAAATGAACTGGCTGGAACTTTGATTTTGGACTTCTCAGCCTCCAGAGCTGTAAGAAAATAAATTTGTGTTGGTTCAGCCACTCAGTCTGTGGTATGTTGTATGACAGCCCAAACATAACAAACAGCATTGTGTTTGTACTGATAACAAAAATCAGTTCCAAAAAGGAGATAGGTTATGGATGAGCATGGGGTCCTGGTTTGTCTTATTTAATGGCTGCATCCCTGGCACCCAGACAATGGTAATCAGTGTTTATTTTGCAAAGTGAATGAATAAATCAATTGGTGAGTGAGTGAATGAATGAATGGATAATGGATAAAATATCTAAGCATCTCATGATAATTAGAATTGATCACCAAAGTGGATTACAAAGGGGAGCACTGTATTTCTCTTAAAAAGGTTTACATGTACACTTATGTTCTTTTTCTGATTATTTTGGGGAAGTTTCAACAAAAGGCCATCTCAAGGGTTTTTTGTCTTGTTTTATAAACTAAACTACAGATTTTGTTTGGATTTCACCAATGTTTCCATTAATGTTCTCTCATCTTTATCCAGAATTCAATTCAGCACACCACACTGCATTTCAGTTATTCTCCTTTGGTCTGTGGTTGTTTCTGTCTTTATTTGGTTTTCTTCACCCTGAGGAGTATTGGTCAGCTCTCCTGTGTTCTCACGATTAGACAGGAGCTATGGGTTTGGAGGAAAATACCACAGAGGTGAAATGCTCTTATCACACAGTATGATAGCATCCATATGAAATCACTAGTGATGTTACACTGAAGTTGTCTGGACCAAATTATCGTGGTGACTTGACACTCCTATAGTATGTGCAATTCTATGGTCTCAATGCTTGTGCCTCCACTCCCACCCACCCCAGAATTCTCGTTAAAACCTGGTAGGGTTACTAGGCAAGGGCTTTGGGAAGTAATTAGGTGAAGAGCTCATGAATTAAGTTAGTGCCTCACAGAAGAGGCCCACAGAAGTGCCCCATCCCTTCCTCCATGTGATAGCACAGCTAGATACAGAGTTGTGTCTATGAATGAGAAAGGGAACCCTCACCAGACAACTCATCTATGGATGCCTTGATTCTAAACTTCCTAACTCCCAGGACTGTTAGAAACAAACTTCTAGGGCCAGGGATATATCTCAGCAGCATGGCACCTGCCTGGCAAGCACGGAGTCCTGGGTTCAATTCCTGGTACTGAAAAAAAAAAAAAGAAATAAACTAGTCTGTAACCATCCAGTTTAAGATAATGTGGACTAGCAGTCAAAATGGACTAAAACATGCATCAGTGAAACTGTACATTCTGATTGGACAAGGAAGATCTTCATTTCATTTCCCTAAATTAACTAATGAAAGCTTCTCCATTTCTACCAACTGATAGGAAATACAATTATGTGTGATCTTGTACACAATGAATATTACCTTTATAGCCTTATATTTTGTGCAAAGAACCATAGTAAACTATGCTGGAAAAATTAATAAGGAGAGATTTTTCTCTAAGGTTTTTGGTTCATTTCTGAGATCCAGGTGTAGCAGAAAATGCTCCCCACCCCAGCCAGTATACTTCAGTTGCCCAGGTAATAGTTCCTGTTGCAGTTCCGGTTGCTTCTGTCTCTTAGAATCGGCTGGTCACTGGGATGCATAGCTGGTCACTATGATGCGTATTGTAAAAACCAATCAGACAGCCTACTTCTGTAGCACCCCTCTTTGCAACCCCATAAACACCTCTCTCCCTGAGCCTTCGAGGCCTGACATTTATAAGATCTGGTTCCTTGTCAGTGCCCGTCCAACATTAAATATATCTGGCTCAAAATCCTGGGTGTTGTTTTGGTGTTTCTGCTTGCCGTTGCACAGACAGAAACTTTGATGGCACAGAGCTCAAATTTAGCCCTCCCAGTATTAGCACTTTAAGCACCTTGTAAAACATAATTTATTTAATGTCCCACCAGCCGTACCACCCTCGAGTGTGATGTCATCAGCATGTGAATTAAGGGCATTTGGGACTTTCAATAAAGCAAAAATGAGTTTTGGCAAGGAAACGAGAAGGTCATAGAGAAGTAATTGTGGGGTCTCCCTTCAGCCACTCCTGAACATTGCGCTTGTGGTGCTGCAAAGGGAAGAGTGCTAAGTGCTGTGGGCAAAACCGGAGACAAAACCATGTCAGACCACTGCACTGTGAAAAGACCGAGACGCTTCCCTCTGCTCGACTTTTTGTGGGAATATTTATATTGGAACTTACCCAACGTCAAGTCAAATCGGGGTGAGTAAAGCAGTTTCTGGGGATTACCTTGTCCAGAAGGGGTGATTACCTTGGCCAGAGTTTGGCGTAAGAGCGAACACTTTGCCCCAATGAGGCCTTTAACTTGCTCAGCCTCTCTTGTGAATTGCGTGCATTGTGCCTCCTTAACCTCTTGAAATTTTATTGGTTATTCAGATTTTACTTTCTGTCTTGGCATATAATGTAATGTAGCCACCGTCACAATGTGATTGACTCAGAAAGTAAGACCCAACTGTGGACAAATAGTAAAGAAAATTTCTGGATTAAAGATGTATGTTGGCCCAAACTATGATTCCATACAGAGAATTTCATGTTTTTCTAGTTCAGTAGCTCTTTTTGAATACTTATAATGTGCAAAACAGTGTGTGAGATCTAAAAGGGTACAAAGGAAAGTGAGAAATGTCCTGAACTTCATGTAATATATTACAGACAAAGATTAAATTCATAATTAATAATTAAATCCAGAATATTAAATATAATGAAAAAGAATAAATTACAGCAGCAGATAGTGTGAAACTATTTACATTGTTCAAATACAAAGAGGTATTTAAATTGGATGAAAATTTCACTTTATTAAGATGGAAACTCTACCTGGGTGAAGCGGCTTGTGTTTGGTCCCCTGTAAATATTCCTGAGTTTCCCAGGTAAAACTTCATAACTCTTGCCCTTGGGATTTTGTTATGGGGATATTACTCTACCAAACTAGAGGTCAACTTCATATCTCTCCTCTGTATAACTTGGAAGTTTCAAATACTGCACCCACATTCCTTGGCAGAAAGGGATTCCCAAGAATTCAGTGTTCTTAGCCTCTAAGTTTCCTTGGTGGCGTGCCATCAGCCACACCTGTATCATCCTCATCATTAGCCTACTAAGGTCTCATAATCAATTAATCTCCTCTACATATTCTTGATTTCCAGAGTATAGATGACATGATAAACATTGGGAAGCTTGCAGAGAAAAAATGTGAAAGTGTTCTATTGATTTTCACCATTTATTAATTTGACATGTCTTTCATAACTTTTGGATTTTCTAAGTTAGTATTACTCTGGAAGGCATTGTCCAGCAGCAAAGACTCCAATTTCTGTCTCCAGGGATAGTATTTTGTCCCAGGATATTCATATCTTCTTTCTTTGTTTCCTCTCTATTTTGAGTATGGGAAAGTTGGGAGCTTGGAAGTTTTTATTTTCATATATTCTTAGCAATGCATTTAAAATAAGTGTCTTTGTATTTTATTCAACATTTGGGGTTTCAGAGTTGAAGGACTTTTCAAAATATTTAGTTACTATACTCCCCACAGTAGAGGTTTTCTCTAGAAATTCAAAAGATGTAGAATAAATGAGCATGATTTTATCTCATTCCTTTTAGCTCTACCTCCTGCTCTACACATAAAACATTCTTTGCAAAGAATATATGAGATACTGCAACCAGTTCACCAACATTATTAGAAAACACCTAGAATTCTGTTAGATTTTTCTTCTATACTTTCTGTAACACCATCTCTTCCCCATCTACCCAGCCCTGCCATTCCCTACAACAACTTGGAACAGGTAGGAAAATTTAGAGGTTCTTATAGAAATAAGAGATGTGGTAGTAATTGAATGTCAGAGATGTGCTTACATTCCCGGCATCTTATTTGTAGACCTGGTCTTAAGAAAGAATCTGGAAGAGCGTTTCCTGGCAGAGCATGAATTGGTATACTCTTGCTACAATTTGTGATAAAATTAGGGTACTCCTGAGCTAAAAGGATCAGTTAAGATATAGAGGTACAGGGCCGGTGAGATGGCTCAGCGGCATAAGCGCCCACCTGGCAAGGGTGAGGTCCTGAGTTTGACTCCCGGTACCCACATAAAGGGAAAAAATGCTGGTGATATCGCTCAGTGGCACAAGCACTTGCTGGCAAGCATGAGGTCCTGAGGTTGACTCCTGGTACCCACATTAAAAAAAAAGAAAAAAAAAGATAAGAGGTACAATAGTTCTGCTTTATCTGTGGTTTTGCTTTCTGCAGTTGCAGCTGCATACTGTCAACTATGGGGTGAAAACATTAGAAAATGGAAAATTCCAGGAATACATGACCTCTAACTTACTTTTACTACAGTAATGTATCACATGTGTATATTTTTACAATAAATTACTTTTATTACAGCATATTGTTATAATTGTCCTACTTCATTATTGGTTATTATTATTCATCTCTTCTGATGCCTAATTTATGAATTAAATTTTATTTCAGGTATGTATAGGATAAAAACAGTGCATATGGGACTCAGTACTATCTGCAATATCAGGCGTCCACTGGAGGTCTTGGACTGTATCCCCTGCAGATAAGATGATGCAATTGATAATGATCACAAATACAGGTGCTTGCTGTCAGCCAGGCGTTGTCCTACCCACTTTATATATTTAACAACTCTATGAGTAAGGAACCATGCTTATCTCCTTTCACATTCTTTATATGACTCACCCAAGATTGTCCAGGAGTAAGAGAAGGGTCCAGGTCTCAAATTCGTGCTCTGAGTCTCCGTGCTGCATATCACTGCCTCACAAAAACGGCTAACTGTGTGAGGGCACATTCATCTCTTCAGACGGGTGGAAGGAGGTAAGTTTTACTTTTGTTTTGTACTAGAAATAGATAATTAATTACATCTAGATCTTTTTGTATATTTGCCAAGTGAATGAATAGTTTTCGTTTTACAGGTAGGTGGTAAGAGCGTGACTAGATTAGGCCCTTTTTGTGTCTAGGATAAAACGCTGGGAAATATTCCAGATGTGGGTTTAACTAAATTCAACTAAGCTATGAGTCTATCACTGATTTCTAATTGTTGTCCATCTGTTGGTAGATAAGAAAAAAAGAAAATGAGTTTACATCCATGCTTTTATACCTATCTATGTTCAATTACGATGTTCAACATGCATCTTTGTTCCTTCAAGTGTCCTCTGTGTGTGAGTTGTGTTATACAAATCTAGGCTAACAATGTTGAAAGAGCAAACAAAGTCAGTGGGCAATGGAGGTTTAACCTCTGGTGGAGGTTATAGACAAAGAGGCAGACATTTAAATCCAGTTGGGTAAAATAAAATGGAAGATATCTCAGTCTCTTCTATCCACAGACATACAGTTATTTGGATGTTTTGCAATTCAGTTAAAGTCAAAATGTTAAACCAAAATTTTTCCTAATACAGATACAAGAAAAACTTAAATTATGGCAGTTGATCTGTGAAATTCTATAATGATGACTCCTTGGCCCAGTGAAATTTTACATAATAAAAAGCCATTAAGGGGTGGGGGAAGGGAAAGCTGTAGTTTTAATATCCCAGGTATGTAATTTAAACAGCTGGCAATACGCTGGCATCACAGCAAATGAAACTCAGGAAAAAAAGTTGGATTGATGAAAAAAGGAAGCAAAACTGATTAGCGAGCTCTTTCTCCTGCCCCTCGGTTGAGAATCAGTTGAGCTATTCTGTCTGGATTCTTGCTTAATTTCATTCCTTGCGTTAATGATTGCCTCACTACAACGCAAACATTTGGAAGGCGGGGGTGGGGGCTTATTTTTGCTTGCAAAGAATTCAGTAATTCTCTTCTTTGTTCTGCTAAAGAACATCTGTTACAAATCTAGTGTTGAGTTTATTTGAAACTAACAGCTGCCCAAAAACACATTAAGAGAAAGAGCCTAGGTGAAATTATTCTGTAGATTCCTTTCTAAAAGGGCTAATTTCTAAACCTTTACTTTTAATTACAGTTAAATTATGTGATATGGTAGATAGAGGAATGGCAATAATCCTCCCTGTTTAGCACGATGGATCTGTGTTTTGTGTTTATGATAATCCTGATGTACTTAATCCAAATATTTAGATATTTAAAGACTACATAAGACGGGGGGAAAAAAAGGGTACAATTTGAACTTGAAGCCAGCTGGCTTTTCTGAATCTTGGCTAATGCTTTCTGCGTGAAGCACCGCTGCCCATTCTCTGCAAGTTTCCTTGACAAATTCCCAGCATAATTCTCCCTACAAATTGCATTAGAATAAATTTGAATAGTGCAACAGTCTGAGTCTTCAGTGGTTTAACTTTTCAGAACTAAGCAAACAACGAACTTCTACTAAAACGACCATTGAAAAGAAAACTACAAAACTACTACCAGACTAAGCACTACAAATCTTAGAGGTTCTAATGCCTGGCTTGGAAGTTTTAGATAATTCAGCAAGGGGCACTTATGAAATATTAGCAAAGATTCTTCTGATCCCATAAAATGTGACACCAATGATACACTCTTTTAGTCTTAAATTTGTAGAGTTGTTCAACACCCTCATATGACTTATGTTTGTATAGCTAAATTTTCATATAACATTTACTTTGAGCATAGCATTGTTCTAAGCTTCTCCACACACTGCTCCTTAGTCCAGACAACAGCCATGAGGGGTGAAGTCTGTTGCTAACTACAAGTTGTAAATGAGGAACTGAAGGTGAATAACTCATTTAAAGTTTTGCAGCAAGCAGATGGGTAAAGTCTCAGGTCACTGAGCTAGCAAATGCCAGGGCTGGATCTGAGACCCAGAGTTTTCTAACTCAAGATTCCATCTGCCCTGCTGCATGTGAGGGTTCATCTTTTGGCATTTGTTTTGGGAGAGTGTAAAAGTAATAAAGAAGACATTAGGAGTGAAATGAAAACACAAACATCGAGTAATTCTTTGGCAGTATGCTGCTTCTCTTTTTAATCTCTTCTAAAATAGGTGTCCTTTCTTCTTTCCCTTTTTCTTTTTCTTCCTCTTGCTTCTCTATTCTGATTTCTTTTGGCTTCAATATTGCTTATTTCTACTTTGTACTAACATGGGCAATTCTTTCTAAATGTTCATCAGGATCTGCAAAACTGTCTACGTATCACAAGATAAAGGGCTCGAAATCTAGCTAGATAAAGAGAGTGTGAGGAGGCTTCAAAATCAGGTTGGGTTTTTCTCCACTAGCTGGCCATGGAGAATCATTCATGAATTGATGGCATTTTAAATTTAGAGAGAATCATAGATGTAATGAAGTCAACCTCTTTACTGTACAAGGCCAAAAGAATGTGTGCTAAAGAATGTGTGCAAAATGACTTGTCAGAGGCACCAAAGCCAGCAACTGGCAGATCCAGGAGCCCTCACATGGAGACCTCACACGCCACGTGTGATCTGGCTCCTGACTCCACTTGACAGAAGTCTCTTTCTTGGCACACAGAGTGATTGCTTAGTTTTTTTGTCATCAGGATTCCATGCTGTGCTGGATAAGGCAGTGCACCTTGCTCCATCTTCCCATTACTAACCACATGGTTCAAGGCATATTCCTGCCCTTCTTTATGACTTTATTTCATCTGCAATGTGCAGAGGTTACCACGTGCCTTCTGTGATTGTTGTGAAGACAAGAAAATTGTAGCTATTGTTTATAGATTGCTTTTTCTGTGTCACAGTCTGCACTAAATGACTTATATTGATTTTTTTCAAGTAACATTTTTTTAAAGGAGGAGAGGTTTATTTTGGCTCACAGTTTGTAGAGGTTTCAGTCCATAGTCTGCTGACTCCTAGGCAGGGTGGCACGGCAGAGGAGAAGCAGCTCATGGCATGGCAGTGGGAACCAGAGCTCAAGTCATGCTTACAATGTATGCAAAGTGCTTAGACCATATAACAGCAAATATGTGTATATGTAAACAGACACACATACGCAAACACACATTGCTTAGGAAGGTCATACACACACATATCAGTTGGCACTTCATTTAAGTCCTGACTATATTGACCTAAATAACTAATAGTAGTCCTGTGGTGAACAGTTGTCCAAGCCCCTCATGCTTGTCTCTTGATGTTATCAAAACTCATACTCTTTCTGTCCTGCCAAAATCTTTAGTAGAAGATTTATACTCTCGAGGTCACAGGACGGCTGCTCATCCATACCACCTCTTCCTGAAGTGGGCAAATAGCAGGACGGAATACAGGAAGAAGCAGAAAGACAGAGCATCCTCTCATGGAAGCTGCCTGATGATACGTAAGCACTCATGCTTCTATTGCATTAACTCCTTTATCTATAGGGAAAGCTCTTGAAGGTAGTTTTTACTTGGGCACATTTTACCCTCAAAATAGATAATTGGTAGTTTCTGCCATATATTCATGAAGATAAGCTGAAGAAGTACAATTCATTGAGGAGGTTACTATATATCCATATGCACACCTGCATTTTTATTGTAAAAGAATTGCTTCTTTCACATGTAGAGATGGAGTTAGTGAATGTGTAGGTCAGGAATATAAATATGCTTTCTACATATTTATCCCAGTGAGGTGGCTGCTGGGATTTGGAGCAGCAACTCAACAAAAGAAATTATCAAATAAAATGATTTTTGTGTGTTAGAGTTGCAGAAGCAGGATTCATAAAGGAATGCAACTGCAGAGAAGAGGCAAACGAATGAGAAATGTGATCCAAGGGAGAGGTACAGACAGAAATGTTCCTAGGTAGAGAGAAACCATCTAGGAAAGGCAGCCATATCTATAGGTTGGCGAGCTGAAGTTCTGGAGGTTATGCTAGCTCACGAAGCTAAGGAGATCTTTGAGTGCAGGTGTGACCTAACCTTGAGGTCAACAGATGAGGAATCTGGAAACTGCTACAAGGAGGCCTGGCCTTCTCACCGACAGGATGCTGGTTTGGAGGGAACTATCTCCACTTCACTTTTGGGACATAAAGGAGATTGGGATCAGAAGGAAGATATAATATTTTGAGATAAATTGCTCCAAGAGTCCTTGAGTTAATGAACTAGAAAACTGTACTTCCATTTCCAGTGTAAATAAATTTTACACTCTCACTACTTGCTCAGGCTTGCACTTTTTTCAACACATCTTATTGAGCAGGGACACTGGGGAGGACAAATGGAAAAGGGCCACAGACTAAGTTTGAGGTCTTAGAAGAGAATCTCCTGCGAGACTGATTGAGGACCAGAAAAATTTACTATGACAGAATCTTTGTGGACTTCTTCCATTCTAGGCTAGTCTGTGCTCACTTTGTCACGGGTCATGAGGACTTGACAAATGAATGTCATGGTGACTAGTTCCTGTAGCTTAATACAATCCTTCCCTAAAGCGGAAAATGACATCTTCAGGGGCTATCAGCTCCTTGTTAGCTGTGATTGACACTGAGTGCCTGGCACATAGGAAGCATGCAGTAAAAATTTAATTGAATTTATTAACTAAATAAATGAATTAATAAGCTGTTAGGAGTAGTTAATATGACTTCAATAATCCACAATGTGTCTGTGATATTTAACATATAGCATTGGTGAAAACTAGCTTGCATTAAATAAATTTGAGTTTCTTTTCTATTGTTTGGTCAAAATCACCATGAATAGTTTACTTCTATGGTGTGAGAAAGAATTTTGAAGGAATGGCAGTAACAATAACTTTAGAACATGTTTATGTCTTGATAAAATGCCTGAAATCATATCGCTTTTCTCATACTTATTTATGAGGATAAGAAAATCATTCTCTGCATACCAATCCTTCAAAAGCAAAGAAAAGGTTCAATTATATCTGATATTGTATTGGTATTCATAATAGATTGGGAAAAATTCTTTCTTTACTTAGGATATATTTTTGTTCCCCTAAACATTGTTTAAAGGACAAAGAGATATATGAGCTTGGCTGGGTCAAAGTCTTTCTAACTTTATGTATTTGAGCAGCCACTCATTCAGATGCTTAACAATAGTGATGTCAGTGTTATCATGGTGATTTGCACAGGCTTCTCTGGTAATATGAGAGACAGTTTAGTGTCATTTTTTTTTTTTTTTTTTTTTGTGGGTACCGGGGGGACGACCTCAGGACCTCACGTGCCAACAGGCACCCGTGCCGCTGAGCGATATCACCGGCCCCTTTTTCGTATGTGGGTTCCGGGAGTCGAACTCGGGCCTTCGCGCTTGCAAGGCAGGCGCTTAAGCCGCTGAGCCGTCTCACCGGCTAGTGTCATTTTTAAAAGAGATTAAACTTGGATTTTTGAAGTCTGCTTTCTAATATTCCCTCTATGCCTTATCAGCTATGTAATGTTGGGCAAATTACTTTGCCTGACAAAGAATCTCAGTTTGCTTATCTGTAAAATGAAGATAATAGTAGTATTCATCTCAAAAAGTTACTGGAGGAATTAATGAGATATGCTTATTATGAAGTCATGTTGAATAAAGTACTATCCCTTCCCATCTCTGGGTGCTAACCTCTGCCATGTTCTTTCTTTCTTTCTTTCTTTCTTTCTTTCTTTCTTTCTTTCTTTCTTTCTTTCTTTCTCTTTCTCTTTCTTTCTTTCTTTCTTTCTTTCTTTCTTTCTTTCTTTCTTTCTTTCTTTCTTTCTTTCTTTCTTACCTGCCACATACCTCCCCCAAACACATTTCCTGCAAGTCCTGCAGTATACCATGCTTTCCCTAATCAGGGCCTTAGTGCATGTTGGTCCTTGTCTGAAATGCTCTATTCCCCTAATTCACCCCATTGATGATGACTCTTCTCCAGAGTCTCAGAGCACCCAGTGACAGCTCAGTATCTTCCCTTATCTCAAAGTGTGAATCACTTTACTCACTTGGCTCTATTCTTTCCTAGCTGCCTATTGTTTTCTTACACAGTACTTGTCACAATTTGTAATTTTATATCCTGTCATGTTTATAGAATATGTACCTTCTTCACTAGACTATAGTTCAAATTGGGTGTATCTTTTTAGTTCATCACTGGAAGCTCCTTCAGCACACAGCTCAGCATGTGGGATGTGTTTTAAATGTTTAATATTTGTCTTAGTCTCTTCTCTGAGACAAAGTACCCAACACCCAAAGTTAAGGAAGGAAAGGTGTAGTGGTTGATTGGCTGTGTCAACTTGAGAAGTTTAGAAGCTTAACTAAATCAGCTCAGCAATTCTACACCCTAGGGTGTAGAGGACCTGCCCTAGGGTGGTTGTCTGCACCCTAGGGTGTAGAGGACCCAACCTAGGATGGCTCATCACCTGGATGGTATAAAAGAGAAATGAGGAAGGATGGATGGGCTTCTGTTCTTTGGAGGAGCTCCAGTCTTTGCCTTTAGCTTGGACATCATCTCCTAGCTTCTAGTGCAGACTCTTCAGCTTCTGCCTTGTATCCTTCAGCCTTCCAGTGTAGACTCATCAGCCTTCTGTTGCAGACACATTGGCCTCCTGATACAGACTTGCATGGAACACTGCAGTGAGCTCCAGACCTTGGAATGAAACCTTCAGTCTCCAGTGTGCAGACACCCTCTGCACACTTCCTCATCCAACTCTGTGGCTGACCATCGTAAACCAATCCTGTAATTTCTTATACATTTGTATATCTTGTGTTATATCTGTTTCTCTAGTAAAACTCTGACTGATACAAAAGATTTATTTAGCTCACAGTTTGTAGAGGTTTCAGTCCATAATTGGCTGGCTCCAAGGAAGGGTGGCACATGGCAGAAGGGCAACATTTCATGACAGTGGAAGACAGCAAAAGCAACAAGAGAGGAGAAGAGGGGCAGGCCTGTTTTCCTCCCTTACATTGTATGCAGGATACACACCCTCGGGAGTGTGTAGCACTCACACCCCCAATCCCAGCACTAGACAATGAACCAATCACAAACTTTAGGTTCAGCTGCCTCTGAAAAGCGCCCCCCCATGACTGCATGAGGCTTTGAGGGGACATCCAGACACAAACCATAACAATATTTAATGAGGAAATAAAGGAATGGAAATATGGCTTTGCATATAAAGCATTAACCCCATGTCTGTCTTACAGTACATAGTCTACAAAGGCCAACATTTATTATTTCAAAGAGTAGGTATCAGACTTAAGTTGGGGAGCTCAGAAAATTTTTCTGGAAATGTTGATGTTGGAGGTGAAGTTGGGAGTCAAGTTCTTCTATCTCCCATGCTGTGGGTACAACAGAACTGAGGTTTTAAAATCATATCAGTATGTTTTATGGCTATCCATAATAATTTTAAGGAAAAAAAGACTAGTTACTTTACTTTTGAAATTATTTAGCATAATTTCTTTTGAAATGTTCAAAGCATTGCCTCACGTTGTCTTTTTGAGGAAGGCGAGAGGAAGGATGATTATTTTTGTTACAGGTAGAAAATTACAGAACAAAGAATAAAAGTTAAGTAATAGAACTTCTAGAAGAGAGGAAGGAATAAGAGGCAAAGGGCAACAAAGCAAACTTCAGAGCCAATGGGTTAAGGAAAGTATTACTGACTTCCTAGCAAGTTCCATGTTTGGCTGCCACAGGCTACATTTTCAAGCTCATATGTCCAAACAGAACGTGCAGGAAAGGGGAATGGCCTATATTCAAGTATGGTGGACCCCCAAGGGCACCTTGCTAAACCCTCACTAGAAATAATCAAAGTTCAGCCATAGAAGGCCTTGGGCAAGATTGTGTGGGCTCAAATGACCTCCCATGGGCTAAATAAGATCTGATTAAGTCTGAGGAGTTATAAGGCACACATAGTCTTAATTTAGGAACATTTTCCAGAAAACACTAAAAATTTCAGATTAGGATGTATAGTTATGGGGTTTTATAGGAAACTGTCATTTTACCACACACTGTACTATTTCAACTTTGCCAACCTAAGCTCATTTAAAGAGCTTAAAATAGCCAAAGATGTTAAAATAATTTAACATCTGCTTTCCTTAAAATAAGTAAATGGCAGAAGGATTAGCTCTTCATTTTAGGCAACTCATTAGAGTCTACAGTAGGAAGAAATGGGTTCTAATTTCTGTGCAAGAAAAACACCTCATCTCTCTTGTGTTCTGGACCTTAAAGTAACAACTCTCAGAAAAGTTGACAACAGAGACCACCAAACCTGACACCCCCGTTTCTTCTGTTTTGGCTTAGGCAGGCTTTTCCCAGACCATCCGAATCACTGGGTTCAGAATCTATCTTGAAACAAACATAGCTGCTTTCTCTGACTGTCACAGCAGTCTCATAGACTGAGCTCTGACCCCTTTGAGTCAATTTTTACTTAGTAATTGTCATAGACCAAACTCTAACAATGCAAAGACAGTAATAAAAAAATCCCTCCCTATAAGAAATACTAATTTATTGCATAGGGAAAAATACCAGTGCTGTGCAGCCTTATGATAAGTACTCCATGGCAGACCTACATTTTATGGAAGCCCAAGGAGGAGGATAAGGTCATTAAATCATGGATTTCTGAAGTGTCTGATTGAAGCAAAGCCTTACCCTGTAGTGGAAGGAGATGAACACCAAAAAAGAAATTTTCTTTTCCTCTAGAGACTCAACATGCTTTTCTGAGGGGCAAACAGAGAGCTTTATACCTCAAGTAGTATGTAATGAAATCTGTTATAAGTTCCTTAAAATAACTGTGAAAAAGTACTTTGTGCTCTGGGAGGACTGCTACTTCAATCACTGTGACAGACTAAAACCATACTTTAAAATTCTCAGTAAAATATTTTAATATGTATTTTAAAAGGCATTGCTGAGCTGGAAACAATGAAAATCCTAAGAGACATAAACAAATAAAGCAAAAGCACAAATCCATACAGGTAAGCCAGTAGTAAGAACCAGCAGTTCCCCCTAAAGTCATCTGCTATTTCCTCATGATTTTGGCTTTGCGGCTAAATTGAGGTCAGGAATCAAAACATAAGACTGTACTAAAAGAGATATTAGATTAAAGATAAACATACTCTTGGTGAATCAGTGAAGTAGGAAAGTCCATGCCTTGACTTTGACTCTGGGTAGAAGAGAAAAATTCTCCACTGATCTGGACATGGTAAGAGTTTGAGTCCCAAATTCATACTACTCTTATGTTTAAAATACTTGAGTTGAGAATTTATTATAAAGTGACCCCAGGTTGGCAGTTTCCCAAGATCCCTGGCAGAAACAAATATAAATCCTGGTGGAATACACAGTTACCTTAAGTAAGCCTAAAAAATTCCCACAGATGACTTTTATTAAATACATGCTTGAAACAAAATCATAAAATTCAAGGAAAGAAGAAACCATGAGCACAAATCAGCAAAACAAAGCCAAAGAAACACAAAATAGCTAAACAAGTTTAATAACAAAAATCAGCTTCAGATCCACAAAGATATTAGATATCATAAATACTAGATTAATATATTAATGTGTTTAAGAAATAAAAAAATATTTAAAGTATGAGTATAGAGCAAGAGATCTTAAAAAGTGAATAGATTTTAAAAGGCTAATAGAAATTGTAGAAATAAAAGTATAAGTAAAAAAAAAGACAATGAACAATAGACTGGATGAAGCTGAAGAAAGAATTAGTGACTAGGAAGATATGTAAAGAAATCCAGAATTTAGCAAGAGAAACAGAGATAAAGTATTATAAAAGAGAAATTAAGAAATATGAAAAATAATATACGACTAATTGCACTTACATATGAAAAAGAGAGATAATTCAGAGGGACGATATTTGAAGTATGAGAAAATATCCTCAAATGATATAAGAACATGAATCCTTCAGAAGTCTTAGAAGTAAGAAGTCCAAAAATTTCCAAACAAATTAAATAAAAATCAATCTATATCAAGACACTACGCACTGAAATTTCTTATTACCAAAAATTCATCTTCCCTACTCATTCCCCTAAATAGCCAGAGGGAAAAAAACCCAGGTTGTCTGTTACCTTTGTTGGACAATACTAGTTAACTTGATATCCAACTTCTTAGAAACTATAGTGTAAACAAACAAAAAAATAGAAAAGTATCTTCAGATTCTAGAGAAAATACTCATCGACCCTAGTGTTACATACCCAGAAAAATTATCTTTTGAGCTTGAGAATAACATAATTTTTTTCAGAAAAGCAACACTGATGAGATTTTGATCAACAATACATCCTATATATGTAAGAACAAAGGAGCAAAAACAGTTTATACAAAAAATTACAACAATATATAATTTGGTGGGTACAATAATAATATAACCAAAATATTGTGGTTAATGTACTTTATGAGCTTTATTTATATTTTGTTAAATTAAGTACACATGTTTAAATTTCTAGTTTTAGGATTAAAATAATAAATGAAGAATTTATATTTCTAAACTATATATGTGACTAGATTTAGAATCTGTTAGATTAGCTACATACACGTTTGTTAGATTAAATGCATACGTCTGATGAAACATAGAAAAGAAAGAAAATTTAGAAAGCATAAAAGAAGAAAGTAGAACTGAATCAAAATATGTCAACTATCATAACACATACGTATGAGCTAACCTTTTGTTAAAGAACAAGGTTAAGAAAAGGCACTCAGCGATATGGTGAATTCAAGTGTCACATCTAAAACCAGAAAGAATGGGACATATGGGATATATAAAAAGTACTTAAACTCTAATTATTAGGGAAATGCAAGTAGTACACCACTGACACACTTCCCAGACACCCAAAATGTAAAAGTCCATGGTGAGGACGTGGAGCAACAGGAATTTTTGCCTCTTGCTGGTGGTAATGTACATTGATACTATTATTTTGGAATGTGTTTTGACATCATCTAGTAGAGAAACACACACCTAGGATGTGTACTTAGGAATATTCATAATAGCACTGTTTCTAATAGCCTAGACTAAAAACAATCCAAATGCTCATGATCAAAATAATAGATTCACACAGTGGAATTCTATGCTGGAAAAACTAAGAAAAGAATAAAAATGAATAAATGTAAGAGGAAAGCTAGTCTCTGTCAGTCTCATTAACTTCATGGTATCTGTGAGCTTGAAATGCTTACAGGTACATGGCTGATCCTGGAAATGTGGGCTCGGGAGCAAAGTCAGGCCTTGGGTGTCATCACTGTGGTGACAATGGATTGTTAGCCGCTTCTGAGGGACATTTTTTTAGAGTAGCATGACCTCATTCCACTTAGTAAAGGTGGGAGGAAAATGCGGATATCTGGTGGATATCTGGTATCTGCTAGTCTTTTAAGAAGTTGACTTAAGGGCCAGTGAGATGGCTCAGCGGCATAAGCGCCTGCCTGACAAGCGCGAAGTCCTGAGTTCGACTCCCGGTACCCACACAAACACACACACAAAAAGTTGACTTAAGATGTGTGAGGTACATGTACCAACTCTCCATGATGAATGTCGTCATTGTGTACTGTAAAAATGTACTAATAAAAACAAAATATCTGAAAAGTAGAGAAGTTGGGTAGTAGAGAGAAAGTGAAAGAGAAAACAGGTCAGGAGAACATGAGTTTAACCTCATAGCTGCTTTAACTTATTGAGTGCTTATTCAGAGCATTACATGCAGAGCATTATATGGATTACATTACCTGGATTAATCCACTCAACTCTCCAATGGGTGCTTTCTAAATTTGTGTTTCATAGGTGAGAAAAGTGAGGCACAGAGAGCTTGAGATCACACAAGTAAAGTCAGGATTTGTACCTGGACAGTCTGACGAATCCACTTTTTAACTCTAATAGTAAAACATAGCAGGATTCTCAGCAGCAGGGGAGATTTCTACATGCTGGTGGCATAAAAGTAGTAGAGTCAGGAGAGCAGCAGTTAAGAAGAATGGATGGAAGGAATAGTAGAAAATAGAGGTGTTAGGGTAGCCAGGAGGAGAAGTGGAAAGGAGAGAGTGTTTTCCTTTGGGATTAGAGAAAGGGAAGGGGTGACACAGTGATTGGATGTGTGGCCAACAGGAAGTACCAGGGTCCATTGTGGGTGATTCAGTCCTGCAGTTTGATCGTGGCCGATCAGCTGTTGAGGTAAAGGAGACCAGAGTGACTGTGTGGCGCCATGCCGTAACTCTGTTTAAAGAAGCTGAAACTGTGGGAGCTGAAATAGCAGCTGCGTAGAGAGTAGCCCACTACTAGGTTTAGCTTTTAATGTCAGCACATGCACTAAAAATCACGTGTAATAAAAACTACCTTTGAAAATGCCCCTAGATCTCCCATAAAGTGCAGTATAAGTGGTTTTGTGTGTGCTGCCCCGTCTCTCAATGAGTCTGACCGAGTCAGCTTTCCCTCTAGCCATGAATGAGCTGGCCTGCTTTGGCCCTGCTATGTGACAAAAGCCATGTGGTGTGAGCGCCCTTTGCACAGGGCAGTGTTATCTGTGTGGCCCATGTAAACAGATTGGGGTGAGAATTCAGCCTGGCCCGGTTAGCTGTGCAATGGTGGGTGATTTACCCACTGTCTCAGAGTCTCGATTCTTTCCTCTGTGAAACCAATTAATAGAGGGCCTGGCATAGATTAGATGCCCAACTGATGATTGAAAATAACAATACATCAGCCAGTGTGGATGAATTGAAGGAGGATGAACTGAGGACGTAGCCAAAGCTGGGAAGCCCGAGGCAGTCGTGTGTTACTTGTTCAGGGTGCTCCCAATTTGGAGCCTACAGTAAGAAATATGAGCTAAGGAAGCACACAGTTTGCAGCCAGGATTGAGGACCGGTGCTCATGCTGAATAGATTAGCTCATCCACTCAAGAGGAACGGCACACAGGATCTCGGGAGGGCAAAGTGTTGAAAACAGTTGTTTTAGGAGATTACACTGGGTGGTCATAGGAGCATGGCAGGAGATAATATGCCAGAATATGGAAAACCAAGTAACAAAAACTCCCACCGAGTGTGAAGAGCACAGTTAGTTGCACTCAGGAAACAAAGGGGGGCAGTATGCGAGGTGATGGTGTAGGAGAAGAGAGACTTTATGCTCTCAGGCTCTGTGGCTGGGGCCTGCAAATTAAGCTGACAAAAAACCAGATTAACAGGCGAATAAAACATACATGTCTTATTTGATATGTGTATTTTTTGCATGGCATGAGGGGCTTCACAGAAAGAAGTGAAAACCCGAAAGGAGCCACTAGACCCAGAATCCCAGATATATTATTTTAACAAAGACAAAGAAACTGTGAAAGAAGGGTTTGAACTGGGGGAGGTGTGTTCTGTGAAAGAAGGGTTTGAACTGGGGGAGGTGTGTTATGGACACTAACTGGGAAATGTATGTGGGAAAGCAAGTGGGAGACAAGGATTGCTCTGGTTCATTTGTACAGATCCATCTTGGCATCAATGCCCCATCCCTGGTAATAAGAATGTCCTTTTCCTGGTAGAAGGAGGGCACCTTTCTCACGGGAAATTAAGTCCCTAGTTTTAGTAGAAAGGAAAGGACAGAGAGCCTTTTCTGCATCAGCTCTTTCTCAACTGCTCAAAATAATCATTATGCCAAAATGGTGTATTTCAGGGTATATGTTCTTCTCAGCTTTGATGGGGTCCAGAGAGAACATGTGGAGATCGTCCTTACTGATTTGGAGCTCTTCTTCCCACGGTGATGACTTCTAGGAACTCAGGGACATCAGAACCAAAACACTTCCTTTCTCAACTCAAATTTGAATAGTGTGCTATCCACATTACTATGAGCAATTATTATAACCTTGCTATTTTTCAGGGCGATGCTGCTGCATGCTATTAGGGTCACAGGATCTGGAGCCAAGAGCATGGGATCTGGAACCAAGCTGTCTAACTTTCAACTCTGGCTTCCCCATTGACAACTGTGTGATTTCGAATCACGGATCTAAATTTTCTGCTTCTCAGTTTTCCCAGAAGCAAAAAGAGAGGAAAAATGAATGTTGTGAATCTTAAATAATCTTAGAACTGTGATGAGCCCTTAGGAAGTGCATGATAAGAACACTGTAACTGATATGAAAGTGGGAGGGGGAAGCTCATTTAAGTATGGAGATTCAGCCTTTTCTGGGCTGGTCCTAATTCCATTGTCTAGTGTTCTTTTAATCAGTGCCATGTACTTTTTCTTTGCTGACTAGAATTAAAAGAGCCATCAGTGGCTGTGGAGGGCACCATGTTCCTTCTGGGTTATCATACGGAGAAACCTGTGCAATCACATTTATTGTAGTTTTTTCCTTTTGGCCATAATCAAAGGTTTTTAAAATCTGTGTAGCTTGCAACCTAATGGGTGTTTCTGTCACATCCATCACTCTGACGGAGATAATAACACCCAATGAATAATTTAACAGGAAAAATTAGATTCTCAGTCTAATCTTTAAAGACATTTTCTGAATTAAAGGTGAGACAATCTGGTACAAAATAAATTAACCCTATCTTTTATGTTCAAAGTTCCTTGGGAACAAAGTTGAATCAATTAAGTAGGATCTGGCACTTGGAGGCATCTTTGCAGTATACTTTGCTCTTATTATATAAAACGCCCTTTGAATGGTTATTGCAAAAACTGGTCCAGCTAGAGGTCTAACACAAGTCCCCATGTAGCTTTAAAAATGTCTCTTACATTGCGTGCAGGAGCTGAAGCTCCAGGGCTCTCTGAAGCCACAGTGTCTGCAACTTTGATTGGAAAACCAAAGTGCTTTGATTCCTCCTACAAGGTTAAGAAACTGACTCTGAGGAGATCTCAGCGCTGTACGTCTTAAGGGTAGGGTGGAGGAGAAGCCAATTCTGTGATGCATTTTTCTTATATGCTTGCAGTGTTTGCTAATGGAAAATAGGACAGGAGAAGTCATTAAAAGATATTGGTATTGCCAGCCTCTATTGAAGCTAAGGAAGACGTAGTGGGGTCTCTGTGAAATGCAAGTTAAACCAAGAAGAAAGATGATAGACCATTCTAACTCTTGACTTTAGAATTTCTTCTTGAACTAGAAGCCTAGAGAGCTAGCCTGGTAAAGATAATGAAGAGTTTAAAGAAGAAAATATGTTTTGAGTTCCAATATCTCTTTTAAATCATGCCCCAAAATGGGGAATGGTTGTTTAAGTCTGCAGCTGGGAGGTCAAAAGGCCAAGGGAGAAGTGGTTCTTCTTATTATAAACATATGAATTAATCATGACAAAAAAACAAAATTAGGAGAACATCTTCAGCTGGAAAGGGGGAATGAAAGAAGGCAAAATTTGTTCATTTATTTACACACACACAAACACACACACACATGTTGTAACCTGACAAGGCCATTGCCGCCATTTCAAAATAGTTAAGTTTCTGTTCTTTGTGGTTAAGTTTCTATTTCCCCACCTCAGGGCAAATTCCTGTAAATCATGTGGTTCTGACTATTGCTCAAGGCTCCTTTATGAACTTTCTCCAACCTGATTGGTTGCCCATTTGCTGAACTCCTCTGCCCATAGGTTCCCCTAAGTAACCAATAAACATACTAGATACCCTTTAACTCCCTGCGATTGGCTTCTGTAAACTTTGCTTGCTTATCCCTCATTACCATACCCGACCCTATAAGACTTGCTTCTTGTCTTCGCCCGGGGCTCCTCTCTTTGCTCTGGCATGGAGGATGCCGCTGGGTACCAGCTAAAATAAAGCGCTCTTTTTGGTCTTCCCAGTTGTCCCCGCTGTTTCATTACTTGGGTACAACAACACACACACGTGATATAAATGTGTGCTCATACTCACCACCTAGTTCCTGCATTTGGGGAGAAGAGCAGCATGTGTATTTTTTTTTTTTTTTATCTTGGGCTCCATTTATCTAGAATTTGTGGGTAAGCAAGAGTCTTAATAGATTTTTAACACAAAAGGCTTTCCTTACTCCTATCTCCACCCTAAATCTGAGATAGTTTTAAAGCAATAATTAAATGCCATCTGAGTTCTTGTGTGACAGTTTCAAAACTATAAAGTGACCTTGGAGCCACAGAGGGAGATCAACCCAGTAGGAGTTGAACTCTGCAGTAAACTAGGATCTTTCTCAGTCCTTTGAAGTTACTTCTGTTTAAAATTTTACCTATCTATCTATCTATCTATCTATCTATCTATCTATCTATTTATCATCTATCTCTCTATCCATCTTTACCACAGTGGAATGTACAGTTATATGGGACTTTTATTTCTACATACTTTGCTTGATTTCTTTTTTCTTCCCAATTAGACTTCCAGAATTTATGACGCAGAATACTGACTCTAGTCAATGTGGTCCTGGGTTAGTCTCCCTCACAATTACTGGCTACTCCAGAGGGCTGGGGTCAGAAGCTTGATTAAATAAATTACAGCTTCGGGTCCCCTCCAATAAACCATGTCAGGCTTTAGGCAACTCAAAACAATGCTCCCTGTTTTAACCCATAATGGGCAGTTGAGTTCAGTAAATGGCCTAATCACTGCAGCATAAATATTTATGGGAGAATTTTTCCAATTAAGGTAGAGGCTTGTTTAGATGCTATCAGTTTAGAGAGGGCTTTTCCAACAAGAAAATTACTGTTAAAAGACATCAGGAAATGGTTAAACTCCAGAAGGCTAAGAGGTCAGTGAGTCTGCCATGTGCAAAGCCTGCATTCATAGCAGGGCTGTCCATATGCATTAAATCCTCCCCCTGCCCTTTTAAAAGAGGAGATTAAAAAATAGTCCTTTGTACCTTGGGAAAAATGTTGGTTCATTTATATAAAAAATATTTATGTTGAAAAATAAAACTGGAGCAATGGCTCCACCAGATTTGGTGTTACCCCAACCTTTACAACAGGCTGCACATAGGTCTTGGTTGTCTGCTGGTCTCAAATGCAGAGGGTGACACCAATAATGGCATTGAATGCTTTCCACAGTCAGTCCTGTCAGCGTGGACTCCAAGGATCCCTGTTGCACACACCATAGAAAGAGATGTAAATATGCAGTTTGTAAGTCATACTATCAAGAAGGGGCTGTGTAAAACCTGAAATGTGGCATACAGGCAGAAAAACTCCCAGAGGAGAAGAGTATGTGATCTCAGTGGGAATTCATTAATCTACCGAACAGTGTACATGTGTGCCTGCCATATGGTATTCTACTCTAACGGCAAACATAAAAAAGAAAAAGAGAAAGTGGGAATAAACAATCCCCAAAGAAGTGAACACCAACTACCTTTGCCTGAAAATCACCTCACTAAATTTATAGCAGAAGAAAACACGGCGGAGTGTTCTAGATCATGGCATTCGTGCTGAGAAGGTTGTGGAGGCATTGCCATGTGATTTGGATTCTCCTAGGAAAATGGAATAAAGTATTAAAGATTAAGGTTAGTTAGCAACAATTTCAGCAGTTAGCTCTGATGTAAAATACAGCTTAAACCACACAAGAAGGAGGAAGGCTGGTCTTCTATGTCAGGATTGCCTAGGTTTGTTTAAGCCAAAAGTACTAACAATCCTTTCCCAGGCACAGCTGTGACCAAACCAGAAGGCAGGGAGACACCTGAAAAAATAGGAGACTATAAAAAGAAGCATTTGCCATCTCACATAATTAAACAGGAAGACAATCGACTTTGAGCCCCTATCCAATCCCCACCTCCACCCCCATCCTCAATGTAACATTCTTAAGTACTTAAAAAAAAAAAAGCCTCAGAACTCAACACCCCAGCAGTGACACTTGGCTTTGACCTAGGTGCCCTTTTCCTCCTGGACTATGGATTGACCAAACCAATTCCTGGGTCAGAGTACGAAGTTCTCTGGAGCAGGCCCTCAGCCTAGCAGAACGCCTATCTTAGGATGCACAGAACATGGCTTTGACAGTGACAGCATCAGGATTTACTCAGGCGCTGCATAAGACGCCTTGGGCTCGGAGAACGCAGGGCAGTTGTCTTCTCCACACACTTGTCCCACTGGGAATTGAAATGCTAACATTTCCTAACATATGCTATTCCTATCTTTTTTATGCCCTGCTTTTAAAATAGTGTACGTTCTTAGATTTTATTTTAGATCTTCAACTACATGACGTCAATTGCTTCAGAACTGGATTTCCCTAGCATAGAAGGCTGAAGACCTATTGTAGGTAGAGGAACTTTTCTTAATCTGGGCTTGAAGGCCTACTAATCTCAGTGGATGGGAAGCGAGCCAGATGCACAAATCTAGGCAGGTTCCTGATTCTTTTGTGTGTATGTGTGTGTGTGCACGCGTGCACACACACCCGGTGCTGGGGAGTGAACCCAGGGCCTTCACACTGAGCTATAGCCACAGCCCTTTTTTAATTTTTATTTTGAGACAGCATCTAGCTCAGTCTCTGTATTGCCCAGGCTGGCGTCAAACTTGCCATCCTTCTGCCTCAGCTTCCCAGAGTACTGAGACTGCTACGCAACTCAGACTCTTATTCTAGCAGTAAGGTATATTTGTAGTTACAGAACTCGAGTTTCTACTTAAAAGAGGCTATGTTTTATAGCATGGAAGATAGGAGTCAGCTCAGATCCATATCATTACCCCTTTCTCAGAAATGGTGGTGGACCAGGGTTTAGGGGAGTATACACCTTTTATGTTGTGTTTAAGTCAGGGCCCAGCAGAAGGGAAACAAAAGCGTTCAGAAGGTTCTCCTTCTAGATAACATCACTACTAGTATGCATGGGACCTGAGATTTGGGCAGATTTGATCTGTTTTTCTGATTTCCCATCTAGGAGTACTTCAGAGATTAACAAAATGCTGTTGATGACTGTTTCAGGAAAACCCTATATAAGTATAATAGGTTGAAAATTCATTTCTAATTAAGAAAAGGAAGTTAATCTCCCTTTAACACTGTCCCAGGTCTGTTTGAAGAAAGCATCACAGACAATTTTGAAAGCTTAGGCAGGGGTGCTGCATGATCATGATGATCACACTGGGGCTTTGGTGGAGGGGCGATTTCCTCCCCACCTCTAGCTAATGCATATTGCAGTCTTGACCATCTGTTATGCACTATAATATTTCCTTTTCCTGACACAAAGTCTTCAGCATGAGTACTTATTCAGGAACTTTTCAAAATGGGTATGTTTCATCATAGAAAACTATGATCTGTCATTTAAAAATAAACCCACAGATTACAAGAACAGATAGAACATTCTTTAGAGTTAGTGAATAGCATGTACCTGCAGTTCTGCATTTAGATAGTTGGTTTTCACATGCCAAAGAGAAGAAATGACAAAGGGGGCACACTGGATTTAACTCAGATTTGTCCTTCGACCTCAAGTGTTGAAAAGAGAGTTACTCTTGAGGTATCTCTGTGGTTTGAGTCAGATGATTTGTCATGTCTCATTGTTTGTACAGTGGTAGTGAGTAGCCCAAACTACAAAACTAAATAGCTGCACCCCCAAATCATAGATGAAATACCAAAATCAGATAATGTGGGCGATAGCATAGGAAGCCTACTATCTGTGTGTGAATAAATGAACCTGGCTGAAACACATGAAGAACCAAAGCAATATACCCATTTCAACATCGTAATCTCCAGTTTATGGTAAACTAGGCCAGTGAAGTGGTTTGGAAAAAAACTGTTTACTCCCAGCATACAAATTAATCCTTTTCTGAAGTGTTGGGGCATCATTTAGTGCAGTTATGAAAATAAACAGTGTTCTGCAGACTCAGAAAAATCAGGGCCTGACCAGAGACACTTAGGCTAGAGAGAAAAATTTGATACATTCCTTTTCTTTTCATTTTGTTCCTTTTGCTTTGTTCTCATGGAAATCACCATTTATGAGGATTGTATGGATTTGTTTGCTGTTAGCATAAGTTTGAATTATGTTACTTAAATAATACAAAAGAAAGAATAGTTTTTATAGTCAATGAAGTGAATGCAAAGTTTTAGGTAATCTTGAATTGCTTAGGTTTGAATAGGTTTAACATCTTTCAAGATATGACATCTTATTTTTCAGTCATCTCCTGTTTTACCCCACAGGTGGATTTATATTCTTTTACTTATATCACATCATTTTTTAAAAATTGCAAATATATATTTTGTGCTTTCATTTATTTATTTTCCAATCAGATTTTATTGGTACATTTTAGGTATATATAATGATCACGTTCATCATATAGAATTTGTACCTGTATATGATATAACTTGATTCTCTTTTTTCCTATTCCCATACCCTCCCTTTAACTCTTCCTTCCTTCCCCATTTACAAAAGCTTTATTTCCATTTTTTCCTTCTTTTCTCATTTTTTAAACTTTTCCCTTCTTTCCTTCCCTCTCCCCCTTTCCTCGTTCTCCTCCCCATTTTCTTCCTATTTCACAATACCTATTACACATTTTGGTCCTTATTTACACTTTCAGTGTCTCACACCAGAGAAACAATGCGTATATCACACCATTTTGACCAAAATTAATTATAGTCATCATTAAAAATGCAACACAAAAAAATCATTGTAGTGAAAAAAATCAATCCTAATTTTAATAGCGTGTTGCATTACTAAAACAAGTTCCAAATTTAGCTGCTTTTGTTTATAACATACTACTTTAAAAATAACCCCACAAAGCGCAAAACTAATTGTTATAGTTTGGACCTTGAATATCCCCCCCAAGGCTTGGTCCCCGGGGTGAGCTATTGGAAAGTGGTAGAAACTTATTTAAGAATGGAAGCCCACCAGGAGGTCTTTAGGTAATTGGGGGTGTGTCACTGTGGGATCCCAGCCAACCTCCTCACTTTCTTTTGCTTCTGGGCCATGAGGTGAGCAGGCTTTTCTTGGCCACATGCTCCCGCTATAGTGTGCTGCCTCACCACATGCCCGGGGGAATGGGGGCAACCAATCATGGACTGGATGGAAGCTATGGAACAATGAGCCATAAAAACCTTTTCTTTTTACATTTGCTTACCAAGGCATTTGTTATAGTAAAAGAAAGCTGCCTAACCTGCTAATTGAATACTACAGTTTTATAGTACTTCAAAAGTTTTGAAGTTGTTTTATTTCTTAAAAGCATCTTCCAAAAGCAGTAAAAAAGAAGCAAATTATTTTATTAGTGTTATGGGTGTTAACTCACACCTGATTCTTTCTAACTGTGTTCCTGATAGCTAGTGACTAAGACTACCTGTTAATGAGATCATTTAAATATTGTAGCAGGTTGGCAGGGACGAGACTTTTGGTGATTGCTGTATTAAAGCAAAGCTGTTATGTTATCAAACTATCTCTCTATATAAACGGTAAAGCTATGCTTTTTCCCCCCAAGTAAATTAATTCCTTCAATACCTAAGTAAATGACATAGATGAAGCTCGAAACTCCAGATGATATATTGATTTTTTAAGATGGACAGCATGATGATCTAGAGAAAAAGAATTTTCAAGATCTAGACTCATTATATGATGCCAAACAGTGAATTTTAATCATTTTCAGAAAGTGAGGGTTGGAGAACTCAGTTTAGAGTTTCTGACACAAGTTTATAATCCAAAAGTTGGCACTTCAGATAATTGTGGCACAGACGACATTGCTAAAATTCAAATACTTCACAGCTAAGGAATGTGCGTCTGGAAATTTCCTTCTGGAGTGAACTGTTGCTTGTGCTGATAAATGTAGTGCTGAGAGTTACACTCTGCCCCATAATTTCCCTCGCTCTGTGGCCGGTCTGACTGCGTGTGACAAGTCACGGATTCAGACAGCTGGAGCCTCCTTTTCTAAGACCCTTCCAGAGCACCCATCTTTCACTCCTTTGTACACCTGCTGACAGTTTCTTAGATGGATCAGTGGTTTCCTTACTTCTCCACATACCTGATGACAGTTTTCAGGGGGATATGAAAAATATCCCAGCCTTGAAGTTGTTTACACCAATATTTACAGTTGATAAATCGGGCTGTCATTCTAATCCTACCATAGAGGGCAAAAAGGGGATTTGGTGGTGGTGTTGATCACGGCGATACAAGGCACAAAGTGACCCTACATCCGTTACTTGGTTTCTGGTTGCCATCATCTGTTGTTCTCCATCTCCAATGATGGTAGGAGAAAAGCTTAACCTGCAGCGGAAGGATGCAGGCTGTAACTCAGGCTGTAGACCTGAGAAAGTCAGACTGTTAAATCCTGAACCAGACACCTGACAGAGTTTATGGGCCCTCCTTACGCTAAAGGGATTTCAATAAAAACTGGAAGCTCCACTCTCTGGAGACTCGTTTACTAAACGTTTTTATTTGAAGACAGGTGAAGAAACCAAAATGGTCTCTTGGAAGTTGTTGCATGATTTTGGTTCTTCGTTGTCCTCCACTCCAAATGACTAAAATGTACAGAGAAACCAGCAAGGGGAGTTTAGAACACACAGTGCTATATTTAGGAAATAATTGTTTCTAATTAAATATCTGGTAGTGCATGCCAGAATTATCTGGATAATTTTTGCCAGTGGCATAAGTCTCAAAACGTCAGCACTGCTAAGCTGGAATCTTGGGACTACGGTGGGTGACTGGTGGGCTAGCGAGGTCTGGGCATGTGGAGAATCACTGCTTTGGTTAGGTCAGTGCGTCCTGAGAGCTCAGTTCACCAGGATCACCTGGAAAGCTTCATCATAAAGTAAATATCCAGGCTCTGCTCCAGCCCTAAGCAATCAGAGTCTTGAGGGGGTGGTAGTCTGGCAGGACCTAGCTAGTTTGAAAATTTCCCCAGGTGATTCAGATGCCCTGGCAATTCGGGTGACCATTTCTCTAGACCAGTGATGGCAAACCTTTTAGAGATGAGTGCCCAAACTGCAAGCAAAACCCACTTATTGCTAAGTGCCAACGCTGCAATTAAACCTGCATACTGAGCCTTTAGTTTAGAAAAAACAACTCATATATCGACACCTTTTGTCTTACAAGATGCTTGCCATAGGCTTACCACCACTGCCCTAGATGATAGAAGAACTTAATGGAATGAGAATGGCATTTTAATGATGAAAAAGTCACTTGGTATAGAGGCAGAGATTCATGGAGGTTTCAAAGCTGAGATCTAGTAAAAGCTATTGTCATTAGATCAGTATGCCACTTACGAGGTCAGCTTTTTTTTTTTCTGATTGGAAATATTTATAGTACTCATCGTGGCAGTGGAAGCACATAAATGTTTCTGAATCCTAGTACAGAAAAGCCCAGAAATGGCCTTTAATTCAGAAATTTGTCCTGGAAGAAAAATAGAATTGATGGAATCTGGCCTAACTTGTGGGCTGTTGCGTGAATTAACAAGGGGGAAATACTTATCCAGCTGCTAAGGTCTTCTCAATGCTCTGCACTGTGCTCTTTGTGATGATTTTGCCTTGAGAAAGATTGAAATAGAGTGCTATTTAAATATGTAGGCAGTCATCTCAGTTACCCGAGACTGGCAGACTATTATTTTAGGGGTAGGTCGTATAAGACGAAGCTGAGGGCTAGAAATCACAACGTGGTCTGATTGGGGTTGAGGACAGATTTTTATATGGACAAGAGGTCCTCTTTCACCCATCCTGTCAGTCTGCATGTTCTTTCTCATCTTCAGCTTTCTAAGAATGACAGTCAGTAAGGCAAATTCACATTTAGACGTAAACGTTTCATTTTAGAATGTGTAGATGTACAAGTATGGATTTGTTGGCTACCAAAATCTCCTTTGTAATTGAAAACTGGCCAAAAAAAGGAGGCTGGCTTCATATTCACCCAAGTCATCCCTGGCAGAAATGGCCTGTTAACTTCCAACTGAGCTGGGAGGGGTTACATCTCTTGTACAAACTGGATAGGAAGTAACTGAAGCTGGTTTTCCAAATGTCAAGCATCAAACCATTTCAAAGCCATGGTGTGCAGGGAACAGAGAGACCTGGAGCCCGCTCTGTGAGCCTTAGTCTAAATCCCTTTAAAGTTCCGCCACTGGCTGAGGAGGTAGCGGTGATGAGACAGATAAAGAGGCCCAGTGCTGCTGTCTTTCTGGCAAGCAACCCTAATTTGGGCTCCTCTAGTCCCATCCCTTCCTCTATTAATTATGTTTTGTTTTTTTTTTAATACTGCCAACTTTCAAATTAAGACCCTAAAAGAACAAGGACTGTTTCATTTGACTGTTTTAATGTGTTTTCCAATACAGTTAGAACTTTTCATAAACATGATGTAATTCGAGAGTTCATATTCCCCAGGCATGGTGGCACACACCTCTAAGCCCAGCACTCTGGGAGGCGGAGGCGGAAGGATCACAGGTTCAAGTCCAACCCGAGCCACTTAGTGACTTAGTGAGACCTCATTTCAAAATAAAAAAGAAAAAAGTGCTAGGGATGTAGCTAAGTATGAAGGCTGTGGGTTCTCCCCTCCACCACCAAAAGAAAAAAAAAGTTCTTATTCATTTTCCTGAACGTGGGCTTTATGAAACGTTCTGTTTGTAAGATTTCTTAGGCGACAATCAATCTAGCAGGTTTCAGAGAAACTTTTGGGGCACTTTAATACCACATTGGGAAAAAACAAAACAAAACAACATGAAAAACTTATGCTAAGCAACGTGGGCTTCCTTGTAATGGACATTCATGCAGAGTTAATCCGTAAAATGATCGATGATAAATATATTAACAAAGCCAGCATAGTGACATTTAAATTCTCTTACAGAAAATGTGTATGGGCTTAAGACACAGAGCATGAATTTAAGTCACAGGGGTTTTTATGCACAACCAGAATGCTATTCAATTCAGTTAACAAGTATTTGAGGAAACACTGGAAAGCTATCCACATTCCCAGGGCCCCAGCACGTTCATGGAAGATGCAGTTGTTTTCTGCAGTCTTTCACCCTGACCAGAGGGGAAAAGCCCTCTCTTGCTTCCAGGGCCCCAGCTACAATGATAGCCTGCAGCCCAGTGGCCTAATGAATAATGGGATCTGGATGCAAATAAATGTCAGAAGGAACTTAACAATCAGGACTTACAAGCAATAATCTGATTTGGAAAAATATTAAATTAAGCCCTGAACGGCAAGTGGTGTTTAAACAGCTCCATTTGAGGGACCTGGATTGGGCTCCTCTAAGTGCAGCTGGTGGGCAAAGGGCGCTTGTTTGGGCTGTGGCAGTAGCGTGATTGATGCGGCAGCTCGTGTAAGCCGAGTAACCAACTTATTATTACAGCAGCTCTGAGGTTTGTCGCTGGGCTGTGCAAACAAATGATCGACATCATGTGGGAATGGCAGTAAGTGGAAGGGCCTCGGTGGAAAACACCATTCGTGAAACAAGCTTTTCAGCCCAGAAGTTAGCTACCGAGAGTGTAAAAACAAAGGTCTTTGCAAGAGAGACGGTGAGCAAAGCGTGATGGATAATCTCAATCACGCACGTAATTGCTTCCAGGTGTCTGGCCATTTTATTACCCTGGAGGTTACGCTACCACCCTGACAATGTTTTCTTTCTCAAACACGATAACTCCTCGGAAGGCTGGTGCCAGCAGTTACTGTTACCTACATCACTCTAGCTTGCCTCTCCGGACGGCTGCCACATAAGGGAGATTTAATAAGATGTGCTTATAAAATGGAGATTAGGGAAACCCCAGGAAAAGTCAGCTGAGCGCTGGAAGTTCGCTTTCTTCATCTGGGTAAAGTTGTCAACTGCTAGAGCCATTGATAATTTTTCCAAAGGCAGTTTTTTCTCCTCTGTGAGTCTTTTTAGATGAAGTACATAGCTCTCTTTTTATTTAAGTGATTGGATGTCTAAAGCTATTTTCAAAGATTTTTAGTATCCACAACCTAGTGTTTAATGATTTAATCCTGACGCAGAGTGAAAATACCGTGTGTTCTTGCCTGGATGTCAACACCTACAAATAAGAACATTGATGCAATTTTCTTAACCACCTGCTTTTCTAGCCTAGAAAAACAATCACAAAAGCTTTAGAATAATAGATCATGTTTCATTTCTAAAAAGCTTGTCTCAAGAATAATCAATACACATTCTTGTGTTCTTTAAAATTCCTTCATAGACAGATTTAAGGGTTGTTGACAATTCAAGATTTGGTTTTAAAAATTGCTATAAAAATATCCAAGCAGTGTAAATGAAAACAAGCACTGCGTGCATCTGTACCTAGTTGTAGTCTTTTCCTCCACACCATCTCCAGAATCAATAGAGAGAGAAGGAATTTTTTTTCGAGTTGGAAATCAACAATAAAATTTGATTAAATATTTTGGTATGAAGGACAAATAAACACAATAATTTCACCTTTTCTATTCTATTTTACCTTTTGGTGGCATTGCCTCAAATATCCTTAAAAGAAACATATAAATATTTATGTACATATATGATATTGTTTTATATTCCTCTATGAAATTTTTATACTCTTACCTTAAATTCGCAAGAAAAAAATGTCATCAAACTGTGAAAATGATTTTATGTTTGCAAAAAATTGTTATTGCTGTGTTGTTTTAAACACTCTCATCTTTGGGAAGTCCTCTCACCTGTGTCCTGGGGGGGCACGTGGAGATGAGGTCCTGTCCTTGGGACACAGGAGGACATTGTGTTCCAGAATACCTCAGTTCGGAATATCAATTGTACACGTTTTTCATGTATATTTCTGGGTACTTGTTTTCCTTTTGACCTTATTTAATGTATTTGAAATTCAGGAATATGCTCAAAGGTTGGATCTTACATGTAAAAATTCAAATGTGTTTTACTCACATGGCTCAGTCAAGTGTTACACTAAGAATGAATTGTGTTGGAACGCAGACTTCATCCCCCAGGTGCACCGAAGCATCACTTTTGACCTAGGTGAGGCCCAGCTGCATCTGTAGGCAGGCGGAGGCCACAGCAGAAGCAAGATGGTTATTAGAGAATTAATGGCATGGGCATTGCAATGAATTTTAATAAACTCATCTTCCTACCATGTAAGTCCATTTCTTCTTCAAGGATACAATGTATGTGTATAAAATGGTCCTCTCTCTTACGAAAAAGATAATAACTTTTCATTGTTAAGTATACTGAGGCAAAGGTCTTTTTTCATAAAGTAATATGAAAAGAATTTCACATGGCGTTTGCAACTGCAACAATTTTAACGCTTTGTCTAGATTTGTTTTATGTTCTCTGTGACTGAAGTTGTGGGTCTCCGGAATATAGAATAGTCGACGGGCGGATGTTTAATACATGTCAGGTCTGCTTCTGCTCAGTTGGCCTGCTTTTGTGAATCTTGCTTTCTTTTAATGGCCCGTTCCTGCTGTGAAGGTCTCTCATTCTCTTTGGATAGTTAAGTGATCAATTCTGGTCTTTTGGATGCCCTGTTTCTTGCCCACCTCTTTCCATATCTGAAAAGAGGAGATTGAAAAGAAACCCTCCACACATCCCTGTTCCTTCCCATGAGGCTCCTGGACGCTCCCACCTATAGACAGGTACCCGGGATGTGCTTGGATTTGTAGGGTACCTGGCTTAGTCTTGCTCTGAGAATCTTGCCTGAAAAAGTTATGAAGTTAAAAGTGAAAAAGGAGTAATCAGCGGCTATGGAGGGAGACAGTGAATGGCAAAAAGCCCTCTTCATCTAGATCTCTAGAAAGGTGTTCAGCAAGGGGACCTGTCATATAATTGTTCTTTTTCTCTCAGAGTGGTTGCATATTGTGGAATAAGACCAACAGAAAACAAGTGAGAAAAGAGAGAGCTTTATTGCTCATAGCAGGGGCGCCAGTCTGAGAGTAGGATTAACCCCACCCTCTGGCAGCTAGTGGAGGTCTTAGAGGGTACACAGGCATTGGGTTGGTGGCCAGGAAAGGGCTCCGATATGAGTGCAAAGATGGGGCTGAGGCTGACATAACTTAGTTCTGTTTTCCAGAAACATATTGATTGGTAAGGCCTAACCATCCTAGAAAAAGAAGATTCTGTGGTCTTTGGTTTATCCAGGAAGTGGCAATTTGTGTTTGAATCTTATAATTCTTTTGCCTTTGGCTTGTGAAGAGATGCACGGCTGTGACTGTGGCGCTGATTCCTGTCCAGTGGACATCCACCAGGATGAGTACTCTCTGGCAGGTAGCCCTTTGCTTGCCTTTCCTACCGCTGAGACTTGGCTCTTGCATTTTCTCTCTCTGCAGTGTCTTTCCAACTACCCAAACCTTCATTCTACATGGCTTAGCACAGACATCATTTTCTGAAGTTTTCTCTGATCACCTTGGCAGCAACTGGTCTTTCCCATTGAGGTCTCTATGAATGGACTCTCGTGCGTGCTGGCATTTGCTCTTTGAGCTTTCTATTGCAGTCATCTCTGCATTCATCCTAGTCCTTGTAGTATCAGATTTATACTCAGTTACCGGAGAGAAAATTTACATGTGCCGGGTAGTGTGTTACACACTGTTGGTGTGTAACCTCCTTAAATCCCAAGTGAACTCTCACTAATCTAGACATTCTTGACTTCCCTTTTAACTGAGGCTTAGAGAATTGAAGGAACTTGCCCAGGGCTCACAGTTGGTAAGGTATAGAGTGCAAATTTGGATGGAGATGTGTCCCACTGCAAGATTCATACTCTTTCCTACCACATTATATCAATGCTCTTGGGACAGGGATCGAAACTATTTTTTATCTTCTCCAGGGATTATTAAATATTTGTTGATATAATACTAATTTTTCACAAATCACCTGGCATTTGGCATTGTAAACTTTGTATTTTGAAATGGTTGCAGATGGCATTAAAGAAAAAGGAGAGAATTTTGCGTTAGACCTTGTGATTCATTGATTCAGTGTCATTGCTCATGACAAGGCTCTACTGATAGGGTAAAATGAAACAAATAAATGATCTATCTGTCCCAAAGTCCTTAAATATTTTCCTATCTGTTATGGTTTGGATTTGAAATGTCCTTAAAGCCATGTGTTACAGGCTTATTCGACAGCCCATGGCACTACTGGGAGGGTGCAACCTGTAGGAGGTGTGGTCTAGCGGACAGAATTGAGATCACTGGCAGTGTGCTCTTGAAGGGGCTATAGGACTCCGACCCCTTTTTTTCTCTTTTTGGTTCCTGGCCACTGCATTCTGAGCAGCTTTCCTCTGCTACATGCTCCCCACCACAATGTTCTGCCTTGCCACAGGCCCAAAAGCAATGTGAAAAAGTGACAGTTGACTAAAATCTCTGAAACTATGAGGCAAAATAATCCTTTCTTCCTTTTAAGTTATTTTGCCACAAGTATTTTGTTATGGCAATGGAAAGATAACTAATCTAGTATCATTTTATTGCATTTTTAAATATGGATGAATTAACAAAATTTTGGAAACAAGAAATTTATTTCAAATAGCCATCATAAGTAAGAGATGATCTCCTGATTTCTTGATACAGTAGTACCTTGGTTCACGAACTCAGTTTTTTCCACCATTCTAGTTGCAAACCGAACTGGACGAGAACAGAATCAAATTTCCCCACAAGGTCAATATTGAACCTAACCATTGAATTTGATTCAGTTCTCATCCAACTCAGTTTGCAACCAGAACTGTGGAAAGAATCAAGTTCATGAACCAAGGTACCATTTTATTTTCAAAACAGAGAGGCAGAACTCCAAGTTATCCCAAGAGCAGAGAAAGTACATACACTTGATCTGGAGTCACTTTTTCTGGGGAAGTTTTGAGTGCAGTTTAATGTAATGGCTATGGAACTGGTTTGTGGCCCACTTCAGGGGACCCTGAGTCATATTAAAATAAAAAATGACAAGGTAACATCACTTCAAGGTGCTCTGTCTGCTGACAACGTGGCTGAGCAAAATGCAAGGGAGGCAGTAGGTGGAGGTGGCTGCTTCCTCCCTGGCTGCAGAGGTTGTTGGGGTAACAGGTAATATATAGGAGCCATGTGACCTTGGCAAGCAGGAGCGAGGGTAGCAACTAGGTGAAGCCTACAAACTCCTCAAGGACAGAGACAAAGGTTTGAACTCACTCTTTTAATCCCTAGTGCCCAGCAATTTGTCCCACATGTGATATTCAAAAGGAAAAAATTAAATAAACAATTATTGACTGAAGGGCTGTAAGAAGCTGCCATAGAATTTTGCTTTTGCCAAAATCCAAATTGTTATGTAATATGTCAATTAATATGGTAATTATGTGAGGCCACGAGACCCATTATTTGTGAACATTTGTGAGACATCCTCAGAATTACCCTGAATTAGGTGGGAGAAATTTGGAGACTGATAGACAGATTTTTCCATAGCAGGAATCAAGCTGGAGATTAATATTCCTTTTGCTCTTGTCCCTGCCTAGGGAGTTCTGGCCTGAGAAAATGTAGCATGCTTATTTATTTGTGGTGAGATTTATGCCATGGAGATGGCTCCCAGGATAACAAGATAAGTACTTTTGAAAACTACATTGTTATATTCAGGTTAAGCCAGGGACTACTTAGGAAATTATTATTATCTTTCAATTATTAAATAGGTACCAGTATAGTCAGAAAGAATTAATATAAGTTCCAAAAATTGTTTACATCCTCCAAGGGACTGAGAAAGTCCCAGGAGAAGCTACTTTCAAATTTCCACAATACATGTAGTAAAGGGTATGAAGATATAAAATTATTTAATTCAGCCCTGATTTTAGCCCCATGGATAGCCTGATATAGGACTAAGACTGCTGACTCTGAGTTTCATTTTAGGCTTGTAGGGCTTTAAAAAAAAAAAAAAACACCCAAAAACCAAATGAGCATCTTTCCCTTAAAAGGAACAAGAAGCCTTGTTTTTGTCCTTCACAGAGGAATTTATGCAGGAAACAAGAAGGTACTGGGGTTAGTTATTTGAGGCAGATTTCTGCTGTGTGCAGCATCCTTGAATAAATTGCATCTGAGGCTCCAAATATAGTTTACTCAAAATAAATATAAGAGCTTTCTGTTGGTCCTAGAGAACAAATGAAATCAAGGGCTCGCCGTACATCTTCTGCAGCTCAGAATTCCTGGAAGATGCTTCTGCTTTTCTTACTGGGATGTGATGTAAAAATTCATGATGAAAAGCAGATGTCCTTAATTAGCACCTCAGAATATTGCTGATAGCATATACGTTTGTACATTTGGTAGTAAGTCCCTGGATGAACTTGAGAAGTAAAGAAATGTTTTAAGGGGAGAGGAATGGAGGGCCTGTGAAAATGGAACTCTGTTAGACTGAGGAATGACTCCAACTCTCAGTTGATGAATGAGGGTCTTGTTTCCTAGGAAGCTGCACTTACTCAGAGGGAAGAAGCAAGGAGAACAGGCTCCATGCTGGAGACAAGATTTGCTTGGCTTGCAAGGCTTAAGGCAGAAGCAGATCCCAGCATATGATCATGTCCTGTATTTTCACAGAACGTCACCAGTTGCATTAAGAAATGCAGGCTTTTTTTTTTTTTCTTTTTCTTTTTTTTTGTACAGGGAATCAAACTAAGGACCTTGCACTTGCCAGGCAGGCACTGTGCTGCTGAGCTATATCCCCAGCCCCCAGGCTTTTTTTTTTTTTTTTTTTGACATTGTTGCATCAGGCCATATGACATTGGGTATCCAAGGTCTCTGACCAGAAGGTCACAGAACTGGCCTGCTTGTGACTTCAGCTCACCAGGGCTGACCATTTATCTGTTGTTAAAAACAAACATAATCGGGGCCGGTGAGACGGCTCAGCGGCTTAAGCGCCTGCCTTGCAAGCGCGAAGGCCCGAGTTCGACTCCCGGAACCCACATACGAAAAAGGGGCCGGTGATATCGCTCAGTGGCACGGGCGCCTGCTGGTGCGCGAGGTCCTGAGGTCGTCCCCCCGGTACCCAAAAAAAAAAAAAAAACAAACATAATCAAGCTTATAAAATGACTAGGATTCCTATCAAGTCCAGATGAGCCGCTGAAGTTATGAGGGAGAAAGTTCAAAGCCATGAGGACAAGGTGAGGCCTCAATTTAATCCCAGGCTAGGTGTGGCGAGAGGCAGAGCAGAAATAAGATCAAAAATAGAAAATTCAGAGTCAGAGATAGTAGCAGGGAGGAGTGAGGATCACGGGGCGATGCCAGGGAAGCCACATCAAAGTCTCGCACCTCCATTTCTAGAGGAGAAGCCCCTTGTACCTTCTATGATAAAATAGTAATGCCTTAAATTTACATAAAGCCTTTACACTGAACCCTAGTTTCATAATATTGACAATTAAAGGACTAAATATTTTAACTCATTTTATTCTTAAGATTTTTTAACATGATAAACATTTCTTTTAAATCTAAAATGTGACTCCCACGAATGAGGGCTGTGTTTCATTCCCCACTGCATGCCCAATGCACAGCAGTGCTCAGGGAATGGCTTCTTGCTTTTGTGGTGCTGGGGATCAAACCCAGGGCTTCATTTGTGCACAGCCAGCACTATCCTTGATCCACAACCTTAGCCTCAGTGAATGTTTTTTAATAGAATAAAACAGAGGCGAAGCTCTCCTGTTCTAGACATTATGGTAGATACCATGGACACACGTAACTCTGGCCTTCGAGGAGCTTATTGAGGGATTTAGGATGTATTCATAAATGCTTATACATAAATGTACACAAGGCAGATAGGATCAGTGAGGTCTTTCTGGTGGGTGGGCAGTGGGGGAATATGAGGGAGTATTGTGTGGTCAGCTATCGTCAGTCTTGACTTTGTAGGGTGGATCAGGGGTTAGAAATAAGAGGAAGAGATAAAAAGGTGTTCCAGGCTAAAGACAATACATAAATAATATCTGAGACAGTGTAGAGGGCTCTTTCACTTTCAAACCAGTGAAAGTGAAGTTTAGGTGATGGGAATCAGAGGAAGCAAGGTGGGAAATGTCAACAGTATCAATTGATGGAGGCTATTGAATGCCACAGAAAGGGATTTCAGCTTTATTCTGTAGAAATGGAGGAGTGAGTCACACTGAAAGTTTTAGAAAAGGGGACAATGGTCAAGGTGTGCTTTTGAAAAATGCATTTGAAGGGGGGATAGGCAAAGGAGTAGAGGATGGGGGGATAGAGGCAGCTAGGGAGCTCTTCCTGGGGCCTGAGCCTGATTCATGGTCACTTGAATCAGGACTGTGACCCTAATCCTGATATGTCACCTTGATTGGGTTAAGAATGCCTAGTACATCAGCAAAGCACACTTTTGGCTGTGTGTGGATGGACTGTGGAGGCATGACCTTAGGTACTGTATGTGGTCCCTGGTCCCTTCCCTCTCCTAACCTGCTTCCCAGCCACCTGAAATAAGCATATTTGCTCTGTCATGCCTTTCTGCTGTGATGCTTCTTTTTTTTTTTTTTGTGGGTACCAGGGGTCGACCTCAGGACCTTGCACAGCAGCAGGCGCCCATGCCACTGAGCGATATCACCGGCCCTTTCTTCGTATGTTGGTTCTAGGAGTCTAACTCAGGCCCTCGCACTTGCCAGGCAGGTGCTTACGCCGCTGAGCCATCTCACCGGCCCTGCTGTGATGCTTCTGCTTTGCAGCCAGGTAAGCATGGATTGAACCCCCTGAAACTGTGAGCCAAATTAAACCTTTTCTCTAAGTTGTGGGTGTTGGGTATTGTGTTTCAGCAACAGAAAAGTGACTAATACAAGAATATGACAATGAGGGTTTTGTGGTTTGTGTCTAGATGCCCCCCCAAAGCCTCATGCAGTCATAGGGCTTTTTCAGAGGTGGTTGAATCTAGAGTGTGTGATGCTAGGATTAAGGATGTGTGATTAGTTCATCAGTCTACTGATTGGTTTGGCATAGTTCTGGCTGGGATTAAAGGCATGAGTGGTACACCCGCTCTAGGGTGGGTAACCTGCATACAATATAAAGAACAGACTAAATCTTGTCTTCTCCCCTCCCTTGTTGCTTTTGCTGTCTTCTGCTCTCCATGAATTGTTCTTCTCTGCAAAGCCACCCTGCCTTGGAGCCAGCTGATTATGGACTGAAACCTCTACAAACGGTGATCTAAAATAAACCTTTCCTCCCTTAACTTGTGGGTGTTGGGTATTTTGTCTCAGCAACGAGAAAAGTAACTAAGACAGACAGTGAATTGTGGAGGTGAATGGAACAGAGGACCTCAAAAGAAGGCCTAAGTGCTTGTATTAGTCCATTCTGCATTGCTATAATGAAAAGGTCTATTCTGATCACAGTTTGGGAGGTTTAAAGGCCTGCATCTGGCCATAGCCCTCTTGCTGACAGTGTCCCAAGGTGGTCCAAGGCATCACATGGCTAGACATGGAGAGAGAAGCAGATTGTGTGCATGCATGTGTGTGCATGTGTGTGTGTGTGTGTGCGCACATCCATATTTTCTAGTCCCTCTTCTTTTAAAGCCATCAGTAGTCAATCAAGGAGCCCCCACCCTAATGACCTTATCTAATCCCAGGCCCTTCCCAAAGGCCTCATATCTTTTTTTTTTTTTTTTTTTTGTGGGTACCGGGGGTCAACCTCAGGACCTCGCGCACCAGCAGGCGCCCGTGCCGCTGAGTGATATCACCGGCCCTTTTTTCGTATGTGGGTTCCGGGAGTCGAACTCAGGCCCTCGCACTTGCCAGGCAGGCGCTTAAGCCACTGAGCCATCTCACTGGCCCCAAAGACCTCATTTCTAAACACCGGAGTCAGATTACATTTCCTCCCTCTTAATACCTTACAGTGGGGATTAAATTTCAACATATGAACCCTTCGGTTCCTCCTCTAACCATGTCAATCCATAGGAGTAGTGATGGAGTATCCAAGTGTAACTGTTTCATGTGGAGTTGAGGGCCTGAGGCTTGGGAGGAAAATCAGTAAGAAAAAGAATGGGAAGCCTTAGAATAGAGCTGTGAGTTGAAACTGTAGAACTGAGGAAGGCACCAAGTGAGCAGGGATAGAATGAACAGAGAGTTTGTTCCATTTTAGAGCAACCAAAATTTTATGGAGAGAAGGAAATACTATGAACTGGAAAAAGATGCAAGGAAAAGATCATCAGAATCATGGGAGAATGAAGAGAGTGCGTTACCAGAAACCATGGGGAGAGGGATTCAGGAAATCTAGGAGCTTCTAGGGTGGCAAGAAGGTAAATGTTGTGAAATGAGGAAGGGGCTCTGTCAACAGAAAGCTCACTAAGGACACTTAAGAGAGGGAGCGAGGGAGAGGTGGAAGAAAGCTTGTGTCTTGTCCCATAAGCAGTGAGAAAATGTGGCATAATACAATCCACCAATTCAGGAAGCTTGGAGATTACAAGCAATGAGCTATGGTATTGTCTTGGTGGGTGTTAAAGAATTGGGGAAAAATTTAAAAATAGGAGGGGCTTTTGTTGCTTGTGAGATGAATAGGAGAAGAAAGGATGGAGAAGGAAGAAGGAGGGAGACAGATAGGAAGAAAGAATGAAAGAAGAAAGAAGGATGGAAGAGAGAAAGAAAGAAAGAAAGAAAGAAAGAAAGAAAGAAAGAAAGAAAAAAGAAAAAAAAGGGAGAGGGAAGAAGAAGAAAGAAAGAGAACATGACTCTCCCAGTCTGGTCTGGAAAAGGGGGCTCCATCATAAAGAGATATCTGATTACTGAGTATGGGATGATTACCTGAACTCTACTCTTTGCCAAGACTCATATTATGTTCTGCCAGAAGGCATTTTTACTTATTATTTTCTTATCATTTCCTTGGTTGGAGTGTCCCCTGAGTTCTAATTGTCAGCCAGTTTGGAAACACAGACCTAGACTTTTGTTTCCAAAGTATAAAAATTTAATGTTGAAGCTGTGGCCGCGATATAGTCATTCATGTGAATGGCCCACATTAGACTGGCCCTCTGGTCATTTTGTAAATGTTTTAAGGGCTATTTCTGGGCACAGGTTTAGGCTGCTATTGAAAATGCAAGCTAATGCCAAAATTACACGTGTATTCATAAACCCTAAACAAACACGCAGTTATGCACACAATCCAACACACCCCCTATAATAATAAAACAAAAACCAAAAGCATCACACAAAATACTATTTTGCTTCGCTGGCAGAGTTTGTGGAAGACTTTTTGTAATACGGGGCTCAATTTTCAGAGTTTGTTACAAGTCCATGGTTAAAGATAGTCCGCACAAAAGAATTATTCTCAGCTGTACTGTTGTAGTCCTGTTTGCATCTCTACCATGTGCGGTGTGGGGCTTTGCTTCAGGATTCATCATCACATGTAGCCTTGCGTGACTTTTCAGCACGTTCTTGGATAAGTTCTTTTATTTGCTTTTTAGCCTACGTGGACCTTTGCAATTTGTTCTCTGTTTGGACTATCTAAACAGCATCAAGATGCTTTTCTCTTTTCATTTAAACAAACAATGACTTTGTAGCTAAGAAGAAAATTAGTAACAGGTGAAAGTTTATTTTTAATGACATTGAGATCAAATTGCTGTTTAACTTACAGAACAAACTCCCACTATGTTTCTTTTAACATTTCAAAATTATTTATAAATTAAACTTACACAAGCTCTAAACATTCTCAGAGCATAAAAACAGCCTCTTTATTCTGTATTACCACCAGAATACAAAAGATATTACTTTGTTCTAATTTTCTTTTTCAATTTATTTTTAAAAGCATCTTGCATTACAAAAATATACATAGAGATGTCTTAGAGATTTTTTTATTTTGTACTTATATGTAAATCAAAGTTCTGTGTCTGGCATTATGTTTCTTTTAAAATTCATACTAATGTTTGCTTTTATTAGGTATGTTTTATATTGCACATGTATTTGTTCCTGTTCTATTGTATTAAGATGCTTGTGTCTTCGGGGGACTTTTTCATTATCTTCTTTCATTACCTTAATTTACAGAAGTTATAATAACCAATGTAATAAAAATACTTAGTAAGGGCTAAATCTTACCTATACTTTTCACAATTCTTTAAAGTCATAGAAGGGTTAGCATCTATGAAACTACACAAACAGTGTAAATTTAGATCTAGTTTTATGTTTCTACTTCTATCATTTCTCTTGAAATAAATCAAATTTGGTATGATTTCATTAATGAAGACTTTATGAAATATTTGGAGTAGAAGGTAGATAGTTTTCAGCTCAATACAAAGCACATTTATTTTGACAGTCAAGATCTCTTTGGAGATGGAAGCAGTGGTCTTCAAAAGTGAAAGAGTTCTGAAAATGGGTTGATGTTCCCTGGGGGGAAGCCACCCTCTTAGACCAGATTCTAGGAGAAAATTCCAGTGCCTAGTAGGACTTGTTATGGAGCTATAGGTCTGCTGGTCTATGAGAACTGCAAACTTGAAAATAATTCCAAAATTATTTTCTAAATGAAAAAATGTAGGGTTTTGAATATCAAGATTTGAAGTGGGTGGATACGTTTGAGGAAGGAGAAGTAGGTTTACATGGCCTTAGAATGACTGGTGACAAATTAGAGTTTTATTTTCTTTTGCTTCAAAAGATTTTCCTGTCTCTTTTTGAAAACTTTTACTTGTAACATTATACAATATATATGAATATCTTCAAACTAAATTTCTTTTAATGATCTCATCTTTTCCCAAGTATAAAAAAGGTTGATTAAAGAGTAAACTCTTATTGATTGAAAGCACAACTTCTTCATTCAGTCTTCAGCATTCTGGTGCCACATTCTACATATTCTTGTGAATAATAGATTGTGCAAATACTTCATGGATTTAGTTCATTCTACTTAATAAACAATTTATTAGATATGAGTTACATACAGTAATTATATAAATGTAACAGTCTTATAATTAAGGGTTTACATCTCGAGGACATAGAAAGCAAATATGTGTTTTAGCTATTTGTTGTTGTTGTTGTTGTTGCTGAGACAAAATACCGGACACCCAAAGTTAAAGAGGGAAACATTTATTTAGCTTACAGTTTGTAAAGGTTTCAGTCCATTGTTGGCTGGGTGCAAGGCAGAGTGGCACATGGCAGAAGTGCATTGCAGAGCAGAAGAACAGTTCATTGCAGGCAAAGACAGCAAAAGCAACCAGGCTCATTAACAACGTCTTTCTGCCCATTTTATCATATCCAGGCTATTCAGGGTGGGCAGCACTCACACCCTTAATCCTAGGGCCCTTGATCCTAGCATTGCACCATGAATCAATCCTAGCATCACACACTCTAGATCCAGCCACCTCTGAAAAAGCCCCACCTACGACTACATGAGGCTTTGCGGGGACATCTACACACAAGCTGTAAAAATACAGATAGCTATATGGTTTAGAAACTTTTTCTTCTCTTCTACTTTCTCTTTTTCCTTCTTTTTCATTGGCCAAGTGAATGATTACATCCAGTCTAGGGAGTCAAGAATGATTTGGGAGCAGTTTATCTTTGCAAACACATTCCGATAATGGGGAATGATTTATGGGTGAAACTGAAAATTTGCTATAGGCCAAGAAATGGGCCTAATTCATCCATCTATTGCCTGCACCCACCCACTGTCTGTGCCCGGCAACTGCCCTGCATGCAAAAGGCACTCATTCCAGTTGATCTAGCCAATAAATGGGTGTAGTAGTCAGCTTTCCCGTTGCTGGACACAATACCCAATTTGAAGAAGAATTTAATTTAGCTCATGGTTTAAGTGGTTCAGCCCATGGTGAGTTGGTTCCAAGGCAGAAACATCACAGGAGAAGGGTGTGCTAGAGTAAAGCTGCTTCGTTCATGGTAGCTATGAAGCAGAGGAGGGCAACAGTGCCAGAGAGGAAGGGCCAGGGACGAGATCTAGACCCAAGGCCACACCTCTGTGTTGCAGCCAGACACACCCAGAAGTGTGACCACCAATCATTCAGGCAGATCCCAAAGCCAACCAGGTTGACACTTCGTGTTAACTGCCACAGTGGGGTAGATACCATTTGTTGCCACTCACTGACCTACTTTTCTTAAACACTTTTTCCCATCCCTTCTTTGAGGAAACCCTTTTTCTTATGTGACTCAGCCAGCCTGTGTCCCCTGAGGGCTTCCAGATAACTGGAGGCTCTCCTGGACCTAAGCCTGGCCTCCAAATTGCCTGTTTCTCCTTCTTCCCCACTCTAAGGAGGTCATTGTGGTTATTCCTGCCCTGGAGTGAGTCTCAGTTTCCTTGAAAGTATTGACATTTTGAACAACACCGATTAAGTGCTTGTCTACTTAGAGTGTGGTGTTGGGTGACAATAGTGGAGAACACTGTTCGCAGCTCTCTACCTCTGCTTCTCTACCTCTGCTCTGCCTGACCTTCTCCAAGGACTAAAACGCATAAAATCAAAAGGCACAATCGTAACAGATCATGAACTGCTACTTTCTTTCACTTTTGCAGGGACACTGCATCACAAGGACTCAAAGAAGGAGTTGTTTCTAAGTGGAAAAGTGCACGTTGACAAACTGAATCACACATCCGTGAAATCTTTGTTCCCAAGTGCAATGGCACCTTCGTTGTCTTGCAGCACAGGTCCATGCACATTGCCAGCATTGTTGCAATGACCTATTGCTGCATAAAAACCCACCCAAACATGAAGGCGTAACATGGCAACCACTGGACCACGCCCACTATTCAATGGGTGTGGATTCATATGGAGCCCAACACTGGATGTCCTAAGCCTCAGCTGGGCAGATACAGATGACCAAGGGCGACTCGGTGGAATGTGACTGGCATTGCCTGGAGGTGTCTTTGCTTACACATGGGCACCTGGGCTGGAATCACTCCAGGCTGATTCATGGGCGTTTTTTCCTGAACGCCTCCAGGTCTCCTCTCCACATGGCCTGGGATTCTCCTAACGCAGTAGCCGGGTTCCCAGAGGAAGTGTCAGGAGAGGGAAGGTCCCCAGAGAACCAGGGAAACTGCATGGTGCTCCCACCGAGCCTGGGAAGTCATGGAGCATCACTTCTGCCACACTTTCTTGATGACAAGGAGCCACTTGGCCAACCTGGGTTCAAAGGCATTGACAGGGAGAGGCTCTTCTGTGGAAGAGCGTGTGGCACAGGACCGAATGGGTGGTCATATTCAGAAAACACAGTCAGCCACAGCATTTCGCAGTGTTGCCCCTTATTAGCAGGGCCCACACTTGGCTCTAATGTGCTTTACCACCCCGAACACAAGCTCTCTTTTCTCAGCTAAAGCCGCTGAGCCTAAAAAACTCTAGAAACCTGCCACAGGCCACACAGCTACTACGTGATATAGCTGGGATCCTACCTGGGTCTCTTTGACTTTAAAGCCCATGCTTTGCCATTTTGCAATACCTTTACGTTAGATTACATGGGGCAAGGGCAAGTTTATCTAATAAAATAAGTTTTAACATGCTATAGTAACTATAAAATTATAAAATTATTATTATAAATTATATTTATCTAAACCAAATTTTTGTGTGTGTGTGGGTACTGGGGTTGAACTCAGGACCTCGAGCGCCAGCAGGCGCCCGTGCCGCTGAGCGATATCACTGGCCCTAAACCAAAATTTAAACCTCCTCGTCTTCTTTCTTCTTCTTCCTCTTCCCTTTCCCCTTCCCCTTCCTCTCCCTCTCCTTCTTCCTTCTTCCTCTTCCTCATTCTGTCCTTCTCCTCCTTCCCCTCCCCCATCCTTCTTCCTCCTCTTCCTCCTCCTCTTCCTCTCCCTCTTCCGTTTCTTTTCTTTTTTTTTTTTTTGTCTATGCTATAACAGGTTAGAAATATAATATAAACATGAACATAGACTTTCTAAATTTACTGTATCTGCTGTTCAGACATTTTCAGGGTAGTGAGATTATTTGGAAAGAAAAGAGTAATACCTCTAACTATTTTATAATAGATAACCTGAAAATGTTAACAATATGTGATAAACATGTGAGAGGGGAAAGTCAAGACTGTTTTCTAACTGCATTCATCTGTTCAAGGGTTTCCAGTGTATCTCTGTCTACAGACTTTCTGACATTAATTAAAAACAACTTGTTGAAGCTCTTGTGGTGTATCAGAATCTTAAAATATTTTGTTTTCAAAGGAAAAGTGTAAATGGACAAAAGAGATTGTGTTTGTATCCAAGTATTTGTACGTTGCTGTGACCTGGAAGTAACTGAAAAGGTAGAAAGTAAAATCATACAAATATATACACGGCAAATTTCTGGTTTTAGATTCTTTGTGCCTGGAATGAGGGGTGGGGTCTAAAAGGTAGAGTTGTTGGGTGAAGCATTTTGCTTTTTCTTTTTTTTTTTTTGTGGGTACCAGGGGTCGACCTCAAGACCTCACGCTTGCCAGGCAGGCGCTTATGCCACTGAGCCATCTCACCAGCCCCATTTTGCTTTTGCTATGAGGAAAAGTATTGCTTTAAAGCTATGATTGATTTATACAACTTGCATATATTTACATTAGAGAACAAAGAGGAAATGATCAGGCCTCCGAATGGGCGCCAAATTCCACTGATACAGATTCCTCCCAATAGCGTGCGTTATGCTTTCTAGATAAATGTGCTAATAATGTATAATTCCCAGGCAGTTCGAGAGGCAACACTGCGAAGTCTTCAGGGAAGGGACCCCTGACTCTGATAAACGTCATTCTTGCTAATGGAGCATTTGTGTCATTATTCACAGTTTGGGTTTTAAAGGTTCTTCCCTCAAGTCCCCATGGCATACTGCACCAGCAGAGCATAGCTGGTAGCATTACCATTGAGGATCTGGCGGAAAGTGGTGTTTTGCTAGAGAAGAAAGCTCCCCAATTGAAAAAGGGCCAGAGCTGCGCTTCCTCCCTTGGACCAGGCTACTTCTCCAGGGCCGCTGTAGATGCAGACGGGAGGCTTGTCCAACAGAGCATTTGCCGTCTCACAGTTCTGAGGTGAGAAGTCTGAAATAAGGGTGTGTGAGTTTGGGTCCTCCCGAGGGCAGAAAGGCAAGGATCTGTTCCGAGCTGCTCTCCTTGGCGAATCCATAGCGTCTTCTTCAGTGTCTCTTCACATCGCCTTCTCTTCATCAGGCTCCAGACTCCTTTAATAAGGGTGCCAGTCGCGTTGGGTTGGAGATCACCCTGATGACCCCGTTTTAACTTGACAATTTCTGTGCAGACTCAGTCTCTAAATGAAGTCACATTCTGAGGTAGTGGATGTTGGAACTGGGAGGGGCACAGTTCCACCCCTAAGGGACTCCACTCTGAGCTTTCTTGCTGGGACAGTATCTCTTAAGAAGAATCACAGGCAGGGATCGGGAAAGAGCTGTGAACCCCTCCACGTGTTTGAGAATCTGGCCACTCAGAAATCACCCAAGGAAGCTGTACATGGTGGCACATGCCTGTAATCCTAGCACTCTGGGAGGGTGAGGGAGGAGGAGGAATCCAAGTTTGAGCCCTGTCTCAAAATAAAAAGTAAGAAAAAAGGCTGGGATGGAGCTTGTGCAAAAGGCCCTGGGTTTAATCCCGAGTACTGAAAAACAATCACCCAAAGAAAGAAGAACACCAAATTCCCAGTGCAAGGGTGACTGCGTGATTTATCATCCCAACAGAGACACTGGACAGCAAAAGGGGCACTGACAAGCTGACATTCTGGGCCATGGGTACATCTGGGGACTGCCACCTTCTTCTGAAGTATGCCATGTTGAGAATCTCCAGCTCAGAACAAATTCACCTCCACAACTGGCGTTGCCACCTCTAAATGCCTGACAGTTCCTGGGCAGTATTGCAGCGACAGCAAGGGCGCTGTTTTTTGAGTGGCAGGTGTGTACTCATCCCTTTCCGTATGTTGTCTCCTGATTTAATCCATAAAATGTTTCCTCACGGATGAGGAAAACGAGCTTTGGAGAGTTAGCAACTCAGTCTACGTCAAACAGCTACTAAAAAGAAAAGCCTGGTTTCGGTATGGTTCCCCAAATCTTATCTCTTCCCATTCCCACCCTGGACTCATTTAATTTCCTCTCCTAGGTGTTACACACAGGCCACCCTGGAATGCAGCAGTCTGATGTGTGTATGTGAGGGGCTGTCTGATTTCTCATTTGGTGCAAACAAAGGATGAGGCTGGCTCTTGTGTTTGTTTTGCAGATGCACGTTTCATTTTATTAAGATGACTTGCATTGTGACACAGAATTAAAAAAAAAAAACTCAATGGATTGTGCACACGTGTCTGGTAGATTAACACAGGATTGGTGAGTTTACACCACCCACAAGCCAACTGACGCCTTTGCCATTGTTATAATATTTGTGGCCCTTGTCACCCTTTTCTTACAACTCATTTTAAAACTACTTAAGTTCTAGCACATGATTTTGCACACATGGCACTTAGCATGGGAGATAATTACGTACTTTGACCCAAGAAACAGGATTAAATGATTCGATTCATATTTAATCATTTTTATTTCATTCTGATGCAGAAATCCATTTCCTTCAGAATGAAATAAATGATCCAATCCTCCTCCAGGGAAGAGTTAAGGTAAATGCAGTTGCCACATAAAAGCCAAATGGCTCAAGGTAATATTACATATTTTTAAAAGTAGGCAGTTGAAGATGGAAATGAAACTTAATAGTAATATTGCAAGGCTGCACTGGGATTTTATTATAAGTTTATTGCAATCATAAATATGAAATTTACATGCAGTATATATATATATTTCAATATTATATTTTATTAAATTAGTTCAGCATTTAGTCATTAACTTGTTGGTGGTATGTTACTTATATTCCCTTTGCATTTACATACTCAACTTCTGAGACCCACAAAATGAATTAAAAATCAATTCTTTATGTTCACAATATGTTCTAAAGTTGAGTTTATGTATATTCTCAGTGTTTTAACCACTTAGGAGGTTTTTTGGCTAAAAACACCTGTAAAAAATTAAATCTGTTCTGTAATTTGTGTGCCTGTGAGACTATTTGTGTGAAATGGAGGGATTGACATGGAAATGAAGCCATAAATGACTTAATGACCCACCTAATGATCTACAAAGAAATCAAATGACTTCCTTCTCTGAATTCCTAAATGAAACATCCAGGGAATTCCATCATATTGACTCACAGGGACTACCACAAGTTGTCTGTGTGTGAACCACCACCATTTTCCAATCACGTGCCTGAGCAAATCTTACCCTCAAATTCAGGAAGTTTGCTATGGCAGTGGGGAAGGGAGCCTGCAGGGTGAGCTCTCCCTCTGACCTTCTTCCGGTTTTATTTCTGTATCTCATCTCCCTCCACCCACACCTCCACATACATAAAGCAGTCAGGAGCAGGGCAGTCACCATTTTCTCTAATTTCCTATTTTTAAAGCCAAGTAAAATAGCTTAGGAGGGCATATTTCCCCTGTTTTGGACAACTCTGAGCCCTCCTAAGAATCAACATGAATTTCAAAGTGTGTTAGAAAGAGACTTATTTTCAGTTGAGTAGGATTCTTTTGACTTCATTGATTTTAAAGAGCTTCCTATTAATGTTAGGTTACTTTAGCGTGAGCTTATCGCATACGGTTTTAGAGAAGGAAAAAATGTTTCAAAATGATTCAATTTACAGTATTTGTTAGAACACAAAGTGTTCTTGAAACCTCATTATAATATCGTTTTAGGGTTCAAGTAACGCAACTGAACAAACACAGTCTTCCAGTACTTTTAAAACTAAATTGACTTGGATTTAATTCAAGATGGCTCAAGTTCATAGTCAGGAATGGAACTGTTATATCTGCAAATTAAGCTTCATCTACACCCATACCACATGCTAGCGAAAGCTCGCCGACCGTTAACAGCCACTGCAGAATTTTTTTGCAGTAGGGTTTTGGGTGGAGAACTGGAATGTGTGGTGGTGGGGAGATGTGTTTGCATGGCAAGCATATTTCATATGTTACAAATCAATTAAAGTAGCAGCTTCTATTCCCAGATGCTTTTGTTCTACTTTATTAACATTGAGAAATGTGAACGGTCTATACTAAAAAATATTATCTCATTTTACACAGGGTGGTTGTGGGATTGATAGATAACATTTGTGTGTAGAATTTAAGCCCTCTCCCTATATTCCAGCCACCCTTGGTGCCAGAACTGGTGAAAGTTAAAACACTTTAAGAAAACAAGTACTAAACGTAAGAACCAAATTTCTGACAATGTGAATTGATAAGTTTATCCAGGTCTCTGATTCCTCATCCATACCTCCATAGCTGAACAGATACCTAGAAAGTGTTGCAATTGTAAGCATAACATAACTATGGAAAGAGGAGGAAAATTTAAAACTTGTAAAGAGAAAAAGATCATAAGGATGCATGTGTAAAATCATAGAAATTCTTCCAGAAATGTAAGGGAGACTCTAAATATAGGGACTGTTTTCTCCCACTCCCCTCTTGTGCAGTACAGAGAGGGCACAAAAAGTGTCTTTCTTGCTCCTTCCCAACTCGTTCAGCTCATGCTTCCTCCAGCTTCTTCACAGCTCCCAGACTTGCTGCTCTATCTGCAGACTGTAACACCCCCTACTTCTTCCTTTCTCAGCTGGCCATAGAGCTTTGGATTCTTGCTGTCGTTACTGGAAAATTTTAGCTTTGGTTTACTGGCTTTCCAGTAAATAGGAATATGTCAATATCTACATAAATAATTTTTCTGGTAACCTGCCCTTGAAGTTCCTGGCTTCCAATTTTCTTTTCTTAACCACATTTCATCTTTGACTCCTATGGTCATACATTCTATAAGCCTTTTCATTACCAACGACTCTTTCACAATAACTACTTCAAGCATCATCTCTGAAAACTCTCTTTTTCTAACTTGCTCCATCTAAAATTTGGCTCAAACAATTCTATGGCCCGACTGGGACAAACAATCCATTGATTTTACTGCTTTTCATTGTTTTTCATTTCCTTTTTGTCTCTTATTTCTCTCATTATTGAACTTAGTTAGGTTCCATGATCTTCCATCGTAATTGTCACCATCATCACAATCATTAGCTCTACTGCCTTACTCTCACTTTTTTTCATTGTATGCCTTTAGAAAATCATTTGCAGGAAAATAGATGCGCCTTGAGACTGTGATGTTAAATCAGACATATGATCTTAAATATGACAAGGTTTCTCTTATATAAGAGAGACCCAAAATATAAATAAAGAGCAAAATAAACGATAGATAATAGGAAGTAGGGACATAGATTTTTCTCAATGGCAAGTAAATCAAGAGAGGGAGATGGGAGGGAGGGAAGGGAAAAGGGATGAAAAAAAGGAATTAAGTTATATAGGTACATGGACCAACTCTACACAAGGAATGTAATCATTATGTACTGGAAACATGTACTAAGGGAAAAAAAATCCTAACTATGCACAAATTCAACCCTACGTTCACACAGCGAACTATGGCAGGAGGTAAAAATAGCAAAACTTCCCAAACAAAAACCCACCATGTTGCTTGGTGTTCCCTTTACATTAATATTCTTATCCACGACTTGCATCCTCACATGGGCTCTTTGAGTCCTGTCCCTCCTCTCTTAAAGCCATCATCCTCTTCTAGGTGGCTATTTCATTCATTCTTCCTTTCCTTAAAACTCTAAAACCTCCTCCCTCATCTTCACTCTCAGTTGACAACCTTGATTACTTTCTATCTCACTGAAAGTCCTGTCATGTATTTCTGCTACCACGTCCACCAACCACCCCAGTATCTCCTGCGTCCCCATGCTCCGGTATCTGCCTATTCCTGAATGAAGTGTCCTCACTTGCACCTGTCCCGTACCCCTTCTGATCATCCACTCGATACCATCTCCTCTCCTTTACAAGACCCCCCCACTCCAGAAAATTTCCTTTTTCCCAGGACCTTATAAATTTTCCCTTCCATGGGAACAGAATTCCATAAAGTTATAACAATGTTATAATGTCTCCTAACTAAAACAAAGCACCTTTTGTATCTACTGTCTCCTCCATGTACTGCATCTTCTTCTTTATTGAAAAAAAATCCTTCAGAAAAACAAACATTAACGTTTCCTACTTTTCCCATTAAATATGGGTAGCTGGCTAAGGAACTGCAACTAAACTGTAAATCAAAAAGTGTGTGCCAGCAGGAAGAGGGAAAGACGAAAGAGGAGTAGTAATTTTTCAGTGTTAGCCAGAGAGGCTTGCAAAAGTTACTGTCCCTCTCGTCTCTCTGTACACTGTAATAATTAATATTCTTATCCATGAAGCTCCAGCCTAAAAGGAACTCAAAACCCAGAATTCAACTCCTATTTTTCCGGTGGTGTTTTGTGAGATATGTATTTTGTCCTTCGAAATTGAAACTTTTGTTCAACTCTAGGTAGCATTTTGTTTGGTGTAAGCCGTTCAGGGAATTTAGTGGAAAAGAAGCAGAACATGAAGGACAGACAGGAAGAAGCATCCAGACAGAGCCATTCTACACCCATTAGAGTCCTTTCTGTTAGACATTTTTCTAACTTTTTAGAATAGACTGAAAGTATTCCTTTCAGTAGCTCCCGGATGACCATAAGTCATATGAAGAATATTTATGCAGTTTGCTTACAGCTTTCTTTAAGCTTGGCAGCTAAAATGAAATCCTGCTTTCATACCGTTTTTTATGGTGTTTCTTGAAAGGATATTTTAAAACTGAATGCCACCCACCTTGATATACAAGGGACTCAAACAGAAGAGGGGAAAAAAAAGTCAGCAAAAAATTCCATGAATAAATGGAATAAATTGGAAAGTCAAAGAAAACTCTGTAGCCAAAGAACAAAGAAATCAAAACAAAAAACCCTTACACAGTTGAATTTTCCAGGGCAGCAGGTAATGAATTAACCACCCCTGAGAAAGATGCACTGCAGAACCGATCCGGACTGCGTTTCATATTCTCGTGGGAAAAGCTCACATTAAAATGGTTTTATGCCTCTGAGTCATTTTTCTCTACAGTTATAACGTTTCACAATGTAACTGAACACCTGACCAATTCGAGGCCAGAAATTAGCATACTTCAGTAGTAAAGAGACACAAATTGCTGTTGAAACAGAATCTTCCTTAGAGAAACTATTGGGGAGACAAAGGGTTTTAAAAAACACTTGAGAGTCCCATTGATTTATACTTTTGCATTTTATATATATATAACTTCTGTATTTACTTACTCATTTTACCCAGAAAAAAAAAAAATCATCATCAAAGTCATTCCTTAAGGCGATGTACAAAAATGTGAAAACCAAGTCGAACAAGAATAAACAAAAGCCATGTGTCTGTGAGCAGCAAGCTTTGTGAGCAACGATTAGGAGATGCTGTCCTTAGTTTCCTAAAGACAGAGCCACACAGCGGTCCACACATCATCGTTTCCAAAAACTAGAAGTGTTTTGATATATCAGGAAAAAAATGGATGCCCTAACTGTTCAGAGAGCCCACTTCTTCCTCTTGATCTTTCTTCCTTAAGGATAATTGTGGGTAAGAAGAAACGATGATTTTGATTTTTTAAAAAATTTTCTTCTTTTTGGTGAGTACCAGTCCCCTCTTCTTCCCTTTGGCACATCTTGAGTCAGCAAAAGCCTTCCAAGTCCTCCCTGAGCTGGAGCCTCACAGCTAGCAGAAGCCAGAGTTCTGGCAAGAATTCAGTTCTTATCATTCAAAGTCACTGTTTCTTCTCTGCAGGAGGTAGGGAAAGGGAAGACAATTTCATGCATTGCTTGCAGCCGAAGTAAGTTATTTTGTATCTGCTCAAATAAGATATCGTCCAAAATTCTCATCTATAAAACTTTATTTTAATCTTGAAAAAGCGTTTGTACAGAAACCAGGTTTTCTGATGGTTGCTTTGTATGTAATTCACGCATTAGCTCTGCAGAGATCTTTTATCCAACATAAAATGTCTTTCGTTAAAATCTTTGTACCAAAGGTAAAATACAGAAAAACCTGTTTGTGAGTCCCATGCTAAATCTGGTTTCACCATCTCATTTTCATAACATGTTTTAGTCCTACAAAGTGGTATAAAGTAAGATAAGGAACAATTGTGTTTCTAACCATCCATTAAGAAATAAAATGTGGGGCCGGTGAGATGGCTCAGCGGCATAAGCGCCTGCCTTGCAAGCGCGAGGGCCCGAGTTCGACTCCCGGAACCCACATACAAAAAAGGGGCCGGTGATATCGCTCAGCGGCACGGGCGCCTGCTGGCGCGCGAGGTCCTGAGGTCGACCCCCCGGTACCCACAAAAAAAAAAAAAAAGAAATAAAATAAAATGTGCCAGTTGCCTGGGAGCCTCCTCTGTTCCCGGCTGAGCCACGTGACATCAAACCCAGAGGTAAGAATCCTCCAAATCCCGGTGTAGGTCCTTCCTCCTGTAACTTTACACTTTTCATATGCTAAATCCTCCAGACAATTTAATAACCAAAGTCAGAGCACACGGAGGAGCAGAACAAGAATATATAGAAAGTGTGCGTGTATGGCTGTAAACCAGAGAGCTGTACAGCTTCTTCCCATTCTAAAATTCTGTGATTCTATAAAATAGAAAATGCAGTGAATCAGCTAATTTGTCTTCCTAAAATCCAATGGCAAGCTGGAAATCTAATCCAATCTTCCCCATTCTTTTACTTTAATTGATCTGCATCAATATTCTTATATTGATTGAATGAATTACTCCTGGAAGTTTTAAAAGTTTAAAAAATTGTCGTATGCATATGGATATAACTTCTTGATTTCTTCTCATTTTAAAAATTTATATATACTTATTTTTTTTTTGTGGGTACCGGGGGGTCGACCTCAGGACCTCGCGCGCCAGCAGGCGCCCGTGCCGCTGAGTGATATCACCGGCCCCTTTTTCGTATGTGGGTTCCGGGAATCGAACTCGGTCCCTCGCGCTTGCCGGGCAGGCGTTTAAGCTGCTGAGCCATCTCACCGGCCCATATCATTTGTTTTTTTTTGTTTTTTTTTAAGTGGGTACCGGGAGTCGACCTCAGGGCCTCACGCTTGCCAGGCAGGCGCTTATGCTGCTGAGCTATCTCACTGACCCCCTATATATACTTATAAAACACGGTTCTCATAGTAAAAGCAAATAGCAAAAGCACATGGGACATTAGAGACCTTGTGGTTTATGAATTCAGCTTGCATTGTAATCCAGCCACCTGCAGTACTGGTCCCTGAGTTCGGTTTTTAAATCTGAGACTTCAGAAGGAGTGGCTGTGTGGAGATGGCAGCTGTCCTTGGACTTCTTCACCAGCTCCTCTGTATTCTTACCCTGGCCACTAGACTTGCCCGCGGTACCAGGTTTGCAGGAAGGTCGGGCTAGTCCAGCTGCAGGATGAGTACTTCAGGAGGGCTGGTTAGTGACCCACCTCGGACTGTCTGTGCTTGCCTTCTGGGGAGCATAGTTATAATTTAACCAACTGGACTCAGACCTAAAAGTTTTCTAGTCTCTCACTCAGACTTGGAGCTGAGAGTTTAAAGGCTTGCGTTGATTCTCTTTCTCCAAGCCAATGTATTCATCCTTTCCACCTCAGTGTTACATGACGGTGATTATTTGTTCATTTAAAGCCTCCAACTATCCAGCAGTGACAGATGATGAGTTAACTGTTTCACCATAGCGTGCCATAGGCAGCCAGGGTCTTCTTACCACTGGGCACAGGGACACTAATAAATGCCTTTAAATCTGATTTAATCTGATCAACTTTTCCAGTTTCACATCCTTATAGCTCTGCTCCTCAGAGCCTATTCTGGGAGCTGTAGGTATTAGTCAGAATTCAGTTGAGGATGCAGAAGGACTGCAAGTATTACGGCATAAGGGATTTATATAAAAATTTGGCCTACACAATTGTAGGACAAGGTAGAGACACATGAAAGAAGAGATGGAGGGTTGAAGAATATTCCCTAAGCAGCGCCCTGAGAGCCAGCCGCTTTCAGCACGGATGTAGTTGCACGAAGCACAGCTAGCAGAGCAGAGGGAAGGCCTGGTCTGTACCTGCAAGGGAGCCTGCTGTTACCATTGACAGTCAGGCCCGCAGAAAGGAAAAGCGGCTGGGCACGGCCAGGGGAGAGGGCGGACGAGCTGGAGCACCTCCGCACCAATGTCCTGCTGCATCGAGACAGACTCGTAGAAAGCAGGGCTACTGCGTTGTGTCTGCTGTCTGAATCTTGTGTCAGTTTCTCTTTCGGCCAGTTCCAACCTACAACTACATAGCAAAGGGGATTCTGGGAAATGGAGCTCCAGCTTATCTGAGCTGACAGAAAGCAAGACCATCGCGTGCCCTTCTCTGGAGTTGGTAATTCAGAACCTATCTTGTAGACTCGGAAATCCTCATTCATCTTTGTTTGAACTTGTTCTTTGTTTTTCGTCCTTGTGCTTTGTATACTGTTGCCATATATCTGAATTAGGTCTTTTGTTTGTCTTTATATCTGTGTTAGGTTTGTCCTTATTTATAACTCAAATACAAGGCTTCCTGATTTTATCTATAGTCTTCCCAGTACCTAATATTAGCCTCTAGGGGATATTAGTTTTATCTGTGCTGCTGGAATTTTTTGAGTGCACTTTCCACATTATAGGTTCTTTTACCCTCAAAATATAAGCTACAATTCCAAGCCTCTAGTGATCTAGGTTGTACAAATCAAATTCACTCTCATGAGATCAGTATTCAGATTCTGGAAGCAGCAACTGCAGAAGTCCGAGGAGACGCATCCTGTGCTGGGCATCTTCCGGGAGAGATGCAATGCCTGTTCCTAACCCCAGGCCCAGAGGTGGTGGAGACAGACCAACAGGCAAGCTGATGCTTTGCTTGTGCACAATTCCTGGAGGCAGAGTCTCCAAGGTGACTCCATGGACCACCTGAAGGTGCTATGCTCCGTCTACTATCCTTTGGTAGACAGTTTCTCAAACTTCAATGTACATATGAAGTAGGCCTAGAAGGAGGCTTAGGATTTTGTATTTCTAACAAACACCTAGATAATAAGAAAACTTCTGGCCTAATTGATGAAAGCTTATATCTGTTTTCAACTTCGTTACTTTCATCTTATCAGTGCTGAGGGCAGAGTAGTTGGTGATACACCAGTACCCCAACTGGTAAGGTCTGACTGAAGCTGGGAGTTCCAGCTGGAGATCTGGGCCACCCTGATGTTTTTGGGTTATAGCACAGAGAACCTCTTACCTCACATAAGTCAAGTGTAACTATTCCTTGCTCTGTTCCTTGAGGGAAGAGGGATTTCTTACGAAGTTTCACAACTTTCTAATTTCGATTGGCAGTTCAAATGATCTCATGCCTTCAAGCACCATTGAGTATTTATTGAATGGATAAGTCAACAAAAGGGAAGACAAATGGGTTTAGCCCCACCAGCAAAAAATAAAAAATAAAAATAAAAGATTTTCAGGGCTTTCAGGCAGATATAGTCATAAAGTAGGAGTATTCAGGTCTGTTGGATAAGATAATGATATAAGGCAACATTTCTTTACAGTGGTTATTCAATACTAGAATATGCGGGGTGCCAGATATATAGAACATAATCTTTGCTCCTAAAAGTCTATAAATCAAATAAAGGAAAACATCTGTAAAAATAACTGTAATAAAAGATAGGTATTAGTGGATGGAGGCTTCCAAGAATGTGCTATAAGAAAGTAGTTTCAAGATTCACATGGACAGCTGAAGTTGAGAGGTCACTTTTACAGCCTTGTTTAGTGAGGCGATACCTTAGATACACAGCAAATTTAGTAAGTGGTAACTGTTGTAAGAAATAACATATCTTTGTAATTATGCCATTAGAGGTAGAAAAGAAGCTTAATGAAAAATGCATGCTTCAGAATTGGCATTAAATTACTACAATTTTTATTAAGTAGTAATGCTTCTTATATAAAATTGGGAAGTTGAGAAATGTCAAATATATCAAATGAAGAAAGTGAAATGATCTCATCCATATGCATCAAAATAAGTTAAGTCTGTGTAGTAGAATTATCAGTGTTGCATATGGATGAGATCATGTGGAATATTCTTATTCTTTATTATTGTTATACTTATTTTATCCAGAACATTTCCTTTTATCAATAAACATTTTAAGTGTAATTTCAAAAGCCTGCAAAGTGTTCCACTTCATTTGTTTATATAATTTATTTAATTACTCTCTGTTGGATATTTATACCATTTCCTTTATTTTAATATCATAAACAATACTATGCACATTTCTGTCATTTCTTTAGAATAGATTCCAAAACGTTATATGACAGTAGTCAAGATATGATTACATTTATATCCAAAATCACACACTGCTATGTAGTATGCATCTTCTCAGAAAGTTTTACAAATTAACTTAGTAAATGAATGAACTCAGACTGACATTTTTTACCAGCTACGTTATTAGAAAAATGTACTTATCCTATGTTGTAATGTGGCATTCTCAATTCTGTAGCTCCTATTGACTTGATTAGTGTTCAACATCCTTAGTTCCAAGCAACAATTTCACTGATATTAGAAAGAACATGGAGGTGACATATTAGATACTTGGGAGTACGGTTCTGCTTTGTTCACCTAGTTTGTACTTATCACCAGAAGGATTTCTCTTACATGACACAGTGAATTAAAAATATTTTCTCTGGATCAGTGCTACCTTCTGCTGGTAAACCATTTCAAGAGTCAGTACAATAAGCGGGCACTGCTCCACACCCTCAGTGCTGCCCCTGGGAGCAGGCAAGCTTGGGAAGCCTCATAATGCCAAAGAAAGCTGGGTACTGTTCCATGGGATAAAGGCCTTCTCATCTTCAGAAGCATTTGCCAACACTGATCCATTAAACTTCATGACATTACTGTGAGGGAGGCACAGCTAATTAGGAAAAACAAACTAATGATTATAAAGTCCCTTTAAAATAAAATTACTATTTAAATGCTGGATATAAAAATCATAAAAAGCAGATAAATATTATTGTCTCCATTTTATAGACTGGGGAACTGGGTCATGGGTTCGTATATTAAGTAATTACCTCCTGGAGCAATATAACTAAGAGTACAGAGGAATTCATAATTTGAACTCCGGCATCCTCCAATGCAAGAGGTTCTGTTGATATTTGGACCGGGATTTTGGCAATGGTATTAGGCACTGAAAACTACTGGGAATTGAAAAGTACTAGAAAAATCATAGGCTTAAAGCAAAAGATTCATAGTTTACATTGAAAGACTTTTTATATATTTGGCTATAAAAAAGCAAGTGGCTGTTGAATCCATGGTATATTCTTACCATGGCAGAGTTCTCTCCCCTCAACTGCTAGTGAACATTACATAAATTTATACTATAATATCTCTTTCCCATAGAAATATATATATATATATTTTTTACATTTGTGCTCCTTTCTGCAGACATCCTTGAGATCATGAATTCTATCTTATTTTAAAATCTTTTGTGCCTAGCTTAGTTCTTGGCACATTATAGGTATAAAATAAAACCTCACTGATTGTATAGAAAAGAATAAATAATTAGAAATAAGGTAGAGTCACCATACTAGCTGATTTCAAAATTTATTGCGAAGCTATAGTAATTAAAACATCATGGTACTGGTATAAAAGCAAACACAATTGCCCAACTGAATAGTGCAGACAGCCCACAAATAAAACCATGCGTGCATAGTCAATCGATTTTGAAAATGGTGCCAAGAACTCACAGTAAGGAACAGACAGCCTCTGATAAATGGATATCTATATGTAGAATAAAATCAAGCCCATGTCTCTCATCATATATAAAATTCAGTGCAAAATTGATTAAAGAGTTAAACATAACACCTGAAACTATAAAATTACTAGAAGGAAAGATAAAAGAAAAATTCTGTATCATTGGTCTGGGCGATGATTTTTTGGGTATGATTCTGAAAGCACAAGCAACAAAAGCAAAAATAAGACAATGGGATTGTGTTAAACTAAAAAGCTTTCTGTAGACATAGAAATATTAACAGGGTGAAGAGATAACCCACAAACTGGGAGTAAATATTTACAAACCATAAATCTGATAAGGGGTTAATATGTTAATATGTAAGGAACACAAACAACCCAAGAGCAAAACAACAAGCTGATTAAAATAAAGAACTTGAATAGATATTTCTCAAAAGAAGACATACAAAAGAAGAACAGATATATGAGAAAATGCTCAACATCACTAATAACCAGAGAAATACAAATTAAAGCCCCAAGGAGAGATGACCTCCTACTTGTCAGAAAGGTTCATATCAAAATGACAAAAGATAATGAGTGACAGTTAAGATGTGAAGAACTGTTGCACACCATTGGTGGAAATATAAATTGGTATGGCCAGTGTGGAAAGCAGTATGGAGGTTCCTTAGAAAATTAAAAATAGAGCTGGCATATTACCCAGCAATGTCGCTCATGAGTAGATATGGAAAGGACGTGAAATCAGTACTGGGAAGGGACACTTTTACTCTTACATTCACTGCAGCAGTATCCATGATAGCTAAGAAATGGAAACAACTTAAATGTCTCCTAACTGATGAATGGACAAAAAATGTAGTATAAATACACGTGGAACACGGTTCAGCCTTTAAAAAAGAAGCAAAGTTTTCATGTAGCAAATACCACCAGGGAAAAAGTATTCTAGGCATTCTTAAGAAAAAGTTCATATCAGCTTCAACTGCAGAGCTTTAAAGAAAATGGTGTCTAGACGGGCTGGGCTTCTAATTTATAGGGTATGGGCCGCCTTTTCTTAAGGCTTTGCAGTTGATCCCATTGTGTGCTAGTGATGGAGAATATACCGTTTATTTCCCAAGAAAACCCTTCAGCACCCTACTGTCACCTCACTGAATGACACAGAGAAACTTTGATACTTTTAGTAGAATAATATAATAATATATTTTGATGTGAGAGATATTGGCAGAAAAAAATGACACAGACACATTGCTTGAACTCCGTGTGCCATGAACTATCTTATTTGCTTACACAGATTATCCATCAGTCTTCACAATGATCCTGTAAATTAGTAGGTAGTATTATTCTACTCTTTTTAAATTTAAAGATGGAAATATTGGGCCTTCATATTTTAAGTTAAATATTAATTGCTATCATCATTCTATTGATTTCAACTTTCATCCAAGAAAACTGTGTATAATTTATTTTTACTTTTGCTAGCTTATGAATGTTCTAAATTCTATCACACTGTTCCTCTTTGTTTAGTAAATTTTCAGTTTGTTCCTATTATGTTTCATGTACTATTCCAGGTCCTATCCTTCCCAGGCATGTGGATTTAAGTGCCCACAGCAATAACTACAGTGAAGCTTTATTATTTTAACCTGCCTCTCTTACCAGCAATGGTCTCAGGACAATTTATGATCCAGCAACACATTTTCAAGTGATAACATAAACACGTTATTAAACAATGGTGGGTGTCTAGGTTTCAGTCTGTTGAAATCCCTGAATAACGTTCAGCCAGTACAAGGCAGAATATATCTTTAGTGTCAGCTTCCTACTCTCAGAAAATGAATAATGAGTAACAAGAAGTTGAATCCTCTAAGAAAATAAAAATTATTGCATGTTTTTCCTAGGTAAACCATAAATGTGATATACTGATGAGACATTTTTCTCTTTAATGCGTATTTTCATTGAACTCAGGAGAAAGTATCCCTGATTAGAATACCAGCTGCTTATGAAACGGGATTAAAAGATAAGGAACCTATTATCTATGAAATGCAGGATTACTGGAGAATAGGGTTGATTATGTTAAGAAGGCTTCACATAACCCTTTCTCTGAAGTCATTAAGAAATAAACCATGCTCATTTAAGCTACTTCTGTCAAGATGTATCTTCCCAAATGTATTCAATATTGATTTTGGAAGGGTGTAAAGGTTTTTTAACTAAAATGGCATAACTGACATTCCTGTGACCTTCTGCATCACCTCATTTGGTGCCTAGAAAAATTGCACAATGCAGATCATTGTTTCTATTTTACAGATGATTAGAGAGAAAGTCAAAGGTTTATGTGACATCCTAAGCACAGTAAAATAGCTTAATTGTAGTTGGCTAAACTGGGATTCAAGTTTCAGTGCACTATGATCTGATAAGATCCATAGGATGGTTTCTTTAGTATTTATTTAAGTAGGCTTTATGGAGTAGTATGTGGCCTATTTTGGAAAAAGTTCTGTGTGCTTCTGAGAAGAGCGTGTGTTCTGCCACAGTAGGGTAGAACAGAATGCTCTGTAAATATCTTTTAAATCCATTTGTTTGAAGTTGCCATACAGCCCTGACATTTCTTTAATTTTTCTTTTTTAGTTAATCCGTTTCTTTGAATCGAGGTTGACCTATTTTATGAGGTTGGAGGCCGTCTCCATGCTGTCGCCCCCTGGTCAGCCACTTTATTATACAAATGGATGTAGCACAGAAAATACCGGTTTGTATCGTTTTCTCTCTGGTTCCCAAAAGCCATATGCATGTTTTTCACAACCATGTTTGTGACCGCTGAACCTTACCTTTTGGTATTTATCAACAATTTGAGGTAACAACTGTAAAGCAAGTAGGCTGTTTTGCTGCTAGAATGTCCAAAATGTCGAGAATGCTAACAGTTTGCTTGTAATCTGTTGCATATTGTCATGCATAGCTATTAAATTCCTTGGACTCTTCTTTGGAGAAGGCCTGGAGAAAAGTACAGTGGGAGGTGGCAAATTAGAAGAGCCAGCCTTGTTACATTTGTGTCCTAGCAGCAATAATAAGCTCTTAGGTCTACTTGAGGGAGACTGAGTCATTCATTCGGAGAAAAGTAGACCCTCTCAACGTTCCTTCTGGCTTTTAAATCTGATGATTTTGTGAATCCAGTATTAGTGTTCTGTCAAAAATCTCTGTTGTACAGAGAGGGTAAATGATCCTATTCTTGATTATGTCTGAACTTTCATCCATCTTGAATTTAGGGAAAAAAAAAAAAAAAAAAAAAACCTCCTGACTTCTCTAACATGCTTCAGAGTACTGTAATAAACCTAATGGCAAATCACCTTCCTTAAATGTCAAAGGCAGCAGCTTAATGCAGAGTTTGAACACTATTGAGATTTAACTGTGGCAAATGTCACTAATGCTGTTTTTGGTAAAACCTTTTAAAACACTGAAAGAGGTGGCTTCTGGGTTTCATGTCCTGGAGATGAGATGTAACTTGCTATCTAAAAATAAAATAAAATTTAAAAGTGAGTGAATTTTTACCAGTTGCGTCTAAGGGACATGAAAGTTGTCCTAGAAAATGAAAATAAAAACTGTATCTGTTTTTATGATATCTATGGCATGGAAGAGAGTGAGTGCAGAAAAAAGGAGGCATTTCATTTAACATTTGCCTCCCAGGGCAGTAAAGAATAGACCAAGCGGTAAAAACTGTTCTGTATATCTAACGTGCTATTGGACCAGACCAAGTAGTCTTCCAAGATGCAGTCTACTTATATAAGAGTCACTCTAAAAAAATTGCAAATTTTGGAGTCGTGGCCTCTGGTGAATGCATAATTTCTCACCTGATGTTACTTCTAGTGTTGACTGGTTTTCATATTGCACCTGGCACATATAATTTAAAAATTTGCCTTTAATTATACTAATTACATAACTTCAGTTTTAAGACTAGCAAAGTAAGATATACTAGTTTATCAAGTGGAAGTTTTAATGGGTAGGTATATATTGAATTTTATAATAAAAAGTTTGAGACACAAGTTGTGGTCATATGTGTGGGAGTGACATGATCAATATAATCACATCTGATTAATTACAAAGAAACAATAAATCATCAATACTGCTATAGATAGTCCATTTAGAGTGAGGCCTAACCACTTTGAACCCTAAATTGTGAGTATAGCTTCTTAAGTAAAATGAGGTTTGTTAAAATGATGTACCTAAACTTTTTCAAAGCCACCAAAGGAAACTAATAAGGCTAGATATCACATTTTCAATCCATCGTCAACATTGCAACAGTTAAAATTTTTTACTTTATTAAACATTACACAATGTATACATGTATTGAAACATCACATGTTACCATATTAATATATAAATTTTAAACATATATATCAAAGGTGAATTGAATTAATAATAAAAATTTTAAATTTATTGTATAATAGTTAAGAATGAGATTAACAGTAGACTTTTGAAAGACTACTAAGGTATGGTGTGTGCAACTGATTTTCCATTTGTTGATACTGGCTGGGTAAATATACAGGATGTGTACACAAAGTAGTATGGCCATTTATATTTAAATTATTTATGTAGAGAAAACAGTGTCGTGCATAAGAATGGTATTCTTTGTCTCCTTCAGAGCTTGACATAAGGCGTCAATGACATAATGTGTCAATAGGTAGGAGAATGGGCTTTCTAGGAACCCGGTGCTTACAGCCATTCTTTGTATTTTCAAATGCAGTGACAAATGTGGCTTATGTAAGCAGAGTGGGACTTCTCCATTCTCTTGGCTCTCAGGCCCTATTTCCCTAAATTAGTAACTCAAGATGAAAGATGGTGGGCAGTAGCTTCAGTAAGCAAAAGTCATGACCTGTAAAGCAGACTGTGGTTAGCTAGAAAGGTGGAGCTCTTCCAAATACTTTTTAAAAACCATAAAATTCTCAGTGATTATAGCTCTTTATGTCAAAATATTCAGGGCTGAAATTACTGAAACCCACAGGAGCAGGTGTTCTGAAGGATAATCTAAGATATAATTAGAGTTTCTGAAGAAAAATATGAGGTGCAGTTAACTGAAGAGACTATATGGTTAATCGTGGGATGATTTATTAAACAGTTAAAAATAGACCGATGAGCTATAAAAAATCGCTATTTCTCAAATCTCTTATTTTGACTAAACATAAAGCTGAAATATGTTACTACTTTGATTAAAAATGTAAACAATTTACTTATGTCTTTAAAATACTATATAATTATCTCAATTTTTATGATATTACACCTCATTATTTACATAATATGCAGATTATTTCTAAGGTGCACAAAGCCACACTGAGCAGTTAGATTATAGGGATAAGTAGTAGGACAATGCTTTAAACTCCACTTGGATTAAAGGATTTAAAAAGGAGGATGAACTAGAGATGTAGCCCTCTTCCCTTGAAGAATGTGACCAATTTGGTTATTCGTATTTAAACCACTGTAATCTTTGTGTGTCTATCAATTCATTCTTAGTCATCACTTCGATTTTTCTCAGTCCCCACAAACAATAGATCTAAAGCTCTATAATTACTACGAAGATAATTTTAATGGATAATGATTGGAGCTGGTGTGGCAAGTTAGAACAAGAATCCAACTTCCTTTGAATACTGGTATGTGGGGACAAGGATCACATACTATTGATAAAGGCAGTATTGAAAGAGCAAGGCTGCAAAGTTTTAGAGGCATCACATTGTGCCTCTTTATTATACAAATAATAAAATTGAGATTAAGTGACAGCTGTGATCTGAATATACCCACCCCCATCCCCACCATGTGTTGAAAGTTAATGGCCAATGTGACTGTATTAAGAAGTCGGGGCTTCAGGAGGTGAGTAAGGTATGAGGGCATAGCCCACATGACCAGATTAGGGCCATTTTCGCAAGGCTTGGGGGAGTAGGTTCACTGCTTTTGCTCTTTCTCCATGAGAGGACACAGCTTAAAGCACCAAGGAGGCCTCACCAGGCACCAAGACAGCCTGCACCTTGGTATTGACTTCCAGCCTCTAGAACTAAGAAAAATATTTTTCTGTTGCTTATAAATAACCTAGTCTCAGGTGTTTTATTAGAGCTGTACAGAGGGACGAAGACAGTGATTTTTCAACATTCCAACATAGAGCACTAAATTCATGAGGAAAACAATCGATCAGAGATTGTAGTTTGGCATCATCTATAAGTGAGACACAGACAAAACACTGTAGTTTCAAGAGGCAGGAGACACTGTATTTAGTAGTAGTAATGAAAACGGCATCATGACAAAAGGGACCTCTGTTAACACAGCCTTTCGAAGTTATGAGGATTAGAGATTATGAGTATAATGTGTGCGATATTTGAAAAAGCAAATACGTATGTACCCTTTTTGTGTTTTGTAAGACATGTACATCCCTCTATATAGCTCTTGCCATGTTATGTGTGTGTGTGTGTGTGTGTGTGTGTTGTGTGTGCTTGTGTGCATGTAAGGGTGTACTTATAGCAGGAATGGAAAAAAAAAAAAAAAAAGAAAAGCGTTACTCTTTAGTATCTGACATCCAAAAAACTTTTGCAGTAAGGTTGTAGATTTAGAAGACAGGCATTGGAGATAAAGGATAAAAATTCCTTTATCTCTTACGTTAACACACTGAGAAGTAGGAATGTCTAAATTAGAGCTTTATATAAGGAGGCCCTATCCAACTAGGAAGAGTAAGGGTGAGCAGGCTCACTGTTTTGATTCCAGGGAAGAGGAAGAGGAAGAAGATGGAGGCAGCCAAGAGAACCAGGGGTAGAGATTCTTGAGTACTTGTCTCCTGCCTGGGTGGAGAATTGACTTAGGGCTCTCCCTGCAGGACTCTGAGAGGGTAGAGGTGTAGTCTGTTTAGGCAGAAGAGAACCAGAGTTTACAATTTTTTTAGCTGTGTTTTGATTCCTGTATTCTGTGGAGTGGGAGAGAATGCTTCAGAAGCCCCTACAGGGGCCACAGAACTGCTGAGAGCCATGTGGCCATGCCACCGTATGGTCACAGTAAGGGGCATGGTGACTCCATAGTAGGAGCTACAAAGGACCACTTATGCTCCTGGCCAGTAGGAAGAACTGGAGCACTAGAGGGAGGACAAAGCAGTAGGGACAGTGCCTAGGCTCTGGGCTCAAGTGAGAAGTACAGACAGCAGCAATGCCACTAGGTCCACAGAGATGAGATTTGCCATGGCTCCTTGTCCTTCACTCAGCAGGCAGCCAAGGTGCTGTGTGCACACTGTTCTGTCCAAGAAGTCCACCTAGTTCTGCTGCCCTGCCTAGGTGTCATTCAAATACCACCTGGGACAGGAGCAGAGTGAGAAAGATGGGTACATGAGAGACCGAGCATTTTTATCCTGAGAAACTACAAATTACGAAATGGAATTGAATTATTCCATCGGCTAGATTGGACTCTCCTAAGTAGGACTCATGAGTGAAAGTCAGAGCTATATGAAAGAATGTAAAAATTGACATTTTCTTAAAACCAGAATGAAGCATACATAAATGTGACCCATTTTATACAGCCATGGCTTGGTACTGAGTAGGCATTCAAAATGGTCATTGCTATTATTATAGAACTCGATAACTGATTCAATCTGGGAGACTGAGAGAGGGAACAGGCACAGGACATGCCAGGATCTTGCCTTGAATAATGCAAGAAAATGAGGGCACATTTATCAAAAGCATGGACAGTAGTGGGATGAGTTCATTTGAGCTAAGACTTGTGATACAAAGACAAGAGCATTGATGAAATCTGGAATGTGGAACAGTTAAGAATATCTATGAAATGCTGCATATTTATAACGTAAAGCAGCAGGGAGTTCTCAGGATCAGGAACAGATTATTTCTAGGCACTGAATCCTTGTGGTTGAAGAAAGACTAATGCAAGTCTTGGTGCTGAGTTACAGGTTTTTTCTTTCCTTATAATTGTTGGCTCCAAAACATGGCCTATACATACACGGATGCTGGCATTTTTGTAAGTGATCAAACGCAACCACAGTGCATCACAAAGGCTTTGACTTGCGACAGAAAAATAGTAAATGCTCAGATAAAATGTAGAAGGTTATTATTACTTTTTATTTTAGGAACAAACTAGTTGTTCATCCCCACTTATTTCATCTGCTTCCGTGAGGAGCGGCTGGGAGGGCAGGAGGATGGAGTGGCTACCATGGTCTCTTCTCCCTCTTTCTGCCTGCTTTTCTCTGCTGCTCAGTCGCCATCTTTACTACTTCTTGACACTCATGGTGGACGAAAACAGACTTCTGGGAGATTCACAGAGTTTAAAGTTTATAAAGGGCTGGGTCATTGGAACTCAATTCTCTGTTGGCACATTCACCAGGATTCCGGTTTGATAGGCATCTGTTGAAGTAGACTTTTATAAGAGTATTAAAGTGTGTAAAAGAGAAAACTTCTGAAGGAGTATGGAAGGAAATGAACAAATGTTGCCTATAATTTGCACGTGGATTGGTTTATCTGGAAGTGTGTGTGTGTGTGTGTGTGTGTGTGTGTGCATGTGACAGAGAGAGAGAGAGAGAAAGAGAGTGAGAGAGAGATTCTTATTATGAACTTCTCTGGCACCAATGTTAGAGTCCTTTTAGCATAAAACATATGACTAAAAACCTCACTTTCTACTTTGGCTTTGAAGGTGCGTGGAAAGTGTGAATGATTCTTCCATCCATGATAGGCACTGGAGTACAGGAAAAAGGAGAATACTGGGAGTAGGAGAGTAGCCCAGAGAAACGTGATATTGAAGGAACCTTAGGATCAAGGGGAGATGTAATGGTTGAGAGCAGAATTAAGTTGATGGAGAGAACCAAGCCACAGTGGAACTGGAAAGATTCGTGCAAATTACAAAGTGCATGGAGAAATGAGCATGGACAAATGTAGGTTTATAAACACGGGAATATATATTTTGTTTTAGATCATTTGTAATAATATGCAATGTACATAAAGAAGTAAAATTATCCAAAGATAATCTAAATTACTAGTTGACTGTAAGTTTAGGATATGTTTATTAAGCTAATTTATAAAAGCAAAATAATTTAGAAAGGCAAGCCTATCTCTTAATTATAAGAGGCCTTTTTCTTTCCTTCCTTTCTTCCTTCTTTTCTTTCTTTTATTGGCCATGCTGAAGCAATAGATGGTAAAACAGAATATTTAACAAGCCTTAAATTGTTTCATTAGACAGAATTTGTGTCAGGTAAGCATCTGTTTTTCAAAGGCAGTGAAATATTTTGTGTTATCAGTGCTCCACGTGAAAACTTGTCCCCAATTCTTAAACAGAAGGCAAAATTCCTACTTTTAGAACACTTGCCAGCATCTTTCTTTGTGGTTCATCACTTTTTTTGCCCTTAGGGTGAATAATTAATTTAATGTCAATCTCTCTCTCTTTCTACCTTCTCCCCTCAAAAAAAAAAAAAAAAAAAAAGAGAAAAACCTACAGTATAACTAGGCAATTGAAAGTTATAATTAATTGTTGTATCTTGCTAGATAAGGCACATACACATGAAAGTCATAAAGTAGCAAATTTTTGTTGAGCAACATAATTCCTACACACTCCTCACCCCCCTTTTAGTCCAGCTTCCACCCCCATCATTCCTGAAATGCCTTCTTCTAAGGTCACCAATCATCCTTAAGGCCCCAAATTTTAAGGGTACTGTTTAGCTTTCATTTTACTTGCTGTCTCAGCAGATTTCACAACAGCCGATCATTCTCTTTTAAGACAATCTTTTCCTTTGTCTTCCAGGACAAAACCGTTCTTCTAGGCCTTCTTCCCTCCTCCCCTTTTGAAACCTCTTTTACTGTTTCCTTTTATTCTACTTAAACTTCAAGTATCAGAGTTCCTTAAGGCTTGTTTCTAGAATCCTTTCTCTTTTCATCTTCTCTGTCTTACTGGTGCAATTATCATCTCTCAATATCAATGACTCTCAAATGTCTTCGCTTGAACAAATCTCATCACAGTTTCAGACCTACGTAACTGGCCTACTTGGTGTCTCCTCCGTGAGGTCTCCCAAATACCCCAGATACGACATCTTCAAACATACTTTAGGATTTTGTTTGTAACATCCTTCAGTGCCCCTACTATAGTAAATGGAACCAATACTTAGATATTCATAAGACATAAATCTAGACATCATTCTTGGCCCAATCCAATCTGGACCACTTTCCTGTCATCACCCTTGTCAAAGCCATCATTATCTCTTTTGTTGATGGATACAACTGCCTTGATTTCCCAGACTTTCATTATGAACTCACTATAATCTGTTATTTTTATGGCCACCAGATCCGTTAAAAATCTGTTATCACATGGATCTCCTGCTCCAAACACTTGAATGTGCCAAATTCCTTTCTCACGTCTCTGTGCACATCCATCTTTCTGTGTTCAGTGCCCTTTGTCTCTCTATCCAGCCATCAAATTTCACCTCTATGGTCAAGGTCTCGTGGAAACTTCCATGTGGCCTACGTTATATGCTCCCACGAGTCTCTGTTCTTTACCTTTGTAGAATTTACAAGTCCACAGCTCTCTATGAAGTCATTTACTTCTCATTTGTCTTCCTCACCAGACTATAAGCTATATAACTAAGCTCTCAGAGAACACTTCTGTTCTTCTGATTACTCCATACCTAGGGCTAATGGCAATACCTGGTACATAACTGGGACCCAATATTTACCTGGATCAATGGAGAAGCCACTTTCTATTTTGGTTTCTGACTCGGGCAAAAAAAAAGTGAATTTTATTTTACCATAAATCTTTATATAGATACAAATTTGTAAAACATGAGCCTGTTAGGAAATGCACTAAAATAATTTTACCCAGTGAAGCAAGATAACAGTAAATGTAGACAGCATTCAGCCTAGACTTTTCTGAGATTGAGGTTACCAACTGTCATTTTTATTATTGTTTCTTTGCCATGGCCCAAGGATCAATGCAGGATGAAGAAGGGCAGTGACCATAGTGTGGGCGATGAGGAGCTTGGGCCAAGTGAGGAGTTACCAGCTCTGTCAGTCACCACAGGAGGGTCCGGGGGTTCCCACACTGACTGTGAGAATCACCGCAGCGCCATCAGTGTGGGCTTAGGAAAGGAATGCGCTGGTGCACGCAGCCTTTGAGCAGGGTGGAGTTGCTGTCACCAGGGGAAAAGAGCAGCTGGCCATTTCGAAAGTGCTTCACAATTATTCCTTCATCCAATTTGAAATGAAACAGTGTCCAAACTCCAGTTTGTGGATCACATCGCTAGAAAAGTCATAGACTATAAGTTGGATTCTGCAGGTGTTTCCTTTCAGATTTTTTTTTTTTTTTTTTTTTTTTGCCTTCAGGAAGAAACTAAAAGTAAATAAAAATTCTGGTTATTCCACTGGCACCAGAATAAAATGTATGTATTTTTAGAATGCAGCATTTCAGTTAAAGCTATGCAGGAGAGAGTGGGAACAAAAATGTTATATAACTATCCATTTCTGCATTTCCTGCTTATTATAGTAGCTATCTCAGAATGTGGATTTAATATTCAGAATTCTGATTCTTTTAACAGAACCTCTCAGTGAAGAAAGAGTAGACGCTAGTATTTTAAATAGCTTTGCTGTAACTAATCTTGGAATTTTGTCTGTTTTCTTTTTCAAGGTAAGGGATCTGTTTTGGTTCTGTTTATTTTGCTTTAGTCATGCCATGAGGAAATGAGGTATATAAGTTAATTATTTTAATCCCAATAAAATTATAACAGATAGTAAGTACCTGATACCTGCTCCAACTGGTCAGTTTATTTAAACAGTAGAGAAGCTAGATTTTATTTTGCAAGTTGTAAATGAAAGGTCTAGGTTATTCCTCATGGGAATGGATTATCATAAAACCACACTATCCTAGAGAAAAAGATGAAATCGAATAAAATGCAAAATCTTATTCTATTCTTTCCCAGAAAGCTTGTCTACGTTACTATGATTTCAAAAGATTTAAAACAGTTGCTGAGATCACAAAATACTATGCTAAATTATTAGGCATAACAGCTTTTCCCTTCAGGATTAATTTTCTTCATGAACCTCAGACTTGGTGTAAAATCTCATATTTTAGGGGAACCTCTTACGAAATAACTGCGGTCATACATTCTCAAATAAGCATATTGTATGCATCATAAAGGACCCACATTTACTTTTCATGTGTGAAATTAAATAAGCAAGCAAACAAAAATTACTTACCCTGTATACTCTGTACTGGGCTGAATAGCATCATCCCCGCACTCTTGTCTACCAGGATTTCAGAGTGTGAACTTATTTGTAAACAAGGCTCTTTGCAGTTGTAATTATGTTAAGATGAGCGCATATTAGACTAGGGAAGAGTGTGAATCCAGGGACTGTTACGTTCACAAAAGAAAAGAGAGCATGATTCAGACAGAGACACCGTCACAGAAGGAAGGAGATCCTGTGAAGGAGGAGGCAGATATTAGTGATTCTGCTACAAACCAAGGACAACCAAGTGCATGAAACAAGTGTTTTGGAGACTTGGCTCCTAGTGCGGCGATGTGGGAAGTGATGGAAACTTTAAGGGGTGGATCCTAGTGGATCCCTTGGGTCATTTGGGCCACGCACTCAGAACAGACTGTCAGACCCTTGTATCTCTGACTTCCTTGTTTTGAGATATGAACTCTTCCTGCCATATGTCCTCCCACCACTGCTATCTGCTACATGAGACACAGTTGTGGTTTGGGGGTGAGGGGGAGGGACTTGCAGGAGCCTGCAATACACTATTTGGATTTTCAACCACTAAAATTATGAGCTAACTAAACCTTTTTTCTTTACAAACTTAGCCTGCCTTGGGTATTTTGTTATAGTAATACAAAACCGATGAATACCTCAAGAAACACCAATGATTGCCTGGAACCCTAAGAAGCTAGAAAGAGGCAAGGAAGTATTCTTTCCTACAAACTTCAGGAGCACGTTGGCCTTGTCAACGTCTCCATTTTGGACTTCTGGCCTCCAGAATTATGAGAGACAAAATGTCTCTTGTTTTAAGCCATCTTGTTTGTGATAATTTGTTATGGCAGTTCTAAGAAACTATTACAGTTTCCCAAATCTTTCCCGGTCTTGGCCACTTCGCAGTTGGCTTTATCGTAAGAACTGCCTGCAGTGGATGTTCCCCCCTGAACCCATGACGCCTGCTCCTAAGCCACCACAGTTTGGGCTCCACCACACCATTCCATGTGGAGGCTGCTTCAACCGAGTTTCCCAGTACCCTTCCAAGCTGACTCCAGTGGATTCTTCTCAGCCTTGGTGATATTTTCTCTTCCACAGTATTGGGTGCTCTCTCCCACCTCCTTCTTGAGCTCTGTGACTCCGCAGCCATAGAATTTCTCTCCTACCGTTAGGGCCAGTGCATCTCGGCAACCGTTCAAGCTCCTGCTTTTGCGATTTTCCCTTCAGTGCTGGTATTTATTAGGACTCTGCCGCAGCTCTTCTGCCCAGTCCCTGTCCGGGTGGTTTCATCACACACACCTGAATCCCAATGTTTTGTGAGTCTGTCTTAGGACCAGATCCCCCTTCTAAACTTCAGACTTGATATCTGCTCTACAAGTTAAGTGGACATCACAAATTAAATGTCTTATGGAGTCTCAAAATTAGATGTTTCAACAGAAACCAACATTTTCTCTCTTAAGTTTGCTTCTCCTCTTTTATCTGTATCCCAGCTCGTGGCGCCACCGTTTCCCACTTATTAAGTCAGAAACCTGGGAGACATTTTTGATTTCTCCTTTCTTGTACCATGGATCCCATATCCCCTTTTCTCTTTGCAGACTGCATTGTGGGCCTGCCTGCCATCACTTCTCCCTTGCCTTTCTATAAGAACGTACTGGCTGGTCTCCTCCCTCGTATTCCTTCCTCATACACCTCGGAGTGAGCTTTGTGGAACATGAATCTCCCCGCGTGACCCTCTTGTTGAAATACCTGCAACACCCTCCCTAACCTTGTAGGACAGAGTCCAGAGCATCTGACAGTGCTCAGCATGGCGTGTCCTTCTGTGTCACCAGATGATGAGACGTCACTCCTGGAAAGCCTCTCCGACCCCAGGTACTTTCCATCCCCCATGGCGTGCACGCCACAGCCAGGAGTTGTCTGCTTTTCCCAATGGTCCTGTGCAGGGTCAGAAGCTCCTCCATCTTATTCACTGTTTGTCTCTCGTGCTGACTACACTGCCCAGAGTATTCAAAAAATATTGGGTGGATTAATTACCTAATCCCCACAAATGATAAAAGCCAAGGACATTTGCCTAAGGAAATGCAAGGCAAGCCAGGATCATATATATATAATACATATATACATATATATTATATATATATGTATATATATAGTACTTTTCTTTTTTTCATTCTTATGTGTTTCCTTTAAAAAAATCTTGCATTATATAAAGTTAAATCATAATTATTACAAAAGGTCACTTCTAAATTACAACACGCAACATTGAGAACAAATGATAGGAAACAAGAAAGGCTTAGTGGTAAGTGATACTCCTCATTGCCAGTTTAAAATGAGCTCTTTCTTCCATCAACCACCTTGTCTCCTTTGCCTTCCCCTCTTTGCAGGGCCACTTTACAGATCTTAACTGTTCTTCAACTTGAGCTCAGCTGGTCAGTTCCTCCACAGGTGTCGGATGCCACGTTTTTCTCTTGACTCACTCTGAGCATGAGCAGTGCCCTCAAGATGCCTCCTGCATCTTTGTTTTAAGCTTAATCCATCCAGTTGTAAGCTCCAACTCAGCTCTGAACTCTCACTCACCTTGCCTGCCTCTGAGATGCCTTTGAAGGAGGATGCTTGTCACGGTTCTGAATCTGCCCCAGCTGTTCCTAATTCTTTCATTCCTGACCTCCTCCTGCCTCAGAGCTGTGCCTGCTTCTCAAAAGAAGAGCTGCGCCGGCGAGAAGAGGATGCCTGCGCTCCACTCCACTGGAGCCCTTGGTCCCTCCAGGCTTTGGAAAACTGCTGACCTCGTACAAGAGCAAATTGGTTGTCTTTGTTTGGTTTTGGTCTCTTTCTTCCATCAAAATAAAAATTATTCATGTTCGTTAAGAAAAAAATTGACAATAAAGAACAGAAAACATTCCAAAGCACAGAATTTCATCAAGCTAACATCACTGCCACTAAAATTTTAATACATTCCTTTCTTGTCTTTTTATTTGTGTATGAAACTTGAATTTTGAAAGTTGTTCTGTTGCAAGTATAATTCGTGCCTTTTATTTCCACTTACCACTGTTACTATCTATTCTGTATAAGATTTCAGTGGGTGGATGTGTTAGAAAATGAGTCTTCCTGGATACACTTTTAAATTGTCTCCATTGTCCTTGTGAAAAATGACAGAAGGAATCTGATTTAAGTACATGATAGAAAAAAAATAACACATCAACTAATAAGCTTTAGAAGAGACTTTTTGTGCCTAATGCTTTGACTCTATTTAAAGTGCTGTCCATAAGATTTGTACCCAAAAGTGAAAATACGGAATGAATGAGAATGACCATTTCTTCAAATTGTTTTCCAAACATGTATCTATTTATACTGCAACACGCTGTGTATGAGAGTCTTTATTTCACTCATCCTTGCCATGCTATGGGTAGACATTTCTTTTTCTCCCTAATTTTATAGATCAATTACAAAATTTTTTCTTTGATTCTTGGAGAAGATGAACATTTCCATAAATGTTAGTTCATTGATTGCATTGCTTCCATACATTTCTTTTCATGTGCTTTAATCATTCACGTATTTGGGACTCTTTATTTACCTTTTTTTAACCTCTCTGTTTAATAAACAAGTTAACTGTAATATTTGCTGCAAATATGTTTCCACTTTGGTTATTTATTATTTGAATATTTTACCTAAGAATTTAAAAACATTTGTATAATCAAATATACTTTTTTATTTGGAGCTTTATTAAGTTTTAGCTTAACTATTACTTCTATAATGTTAAGCAGAATAAATCAGACATGCAAATTTAAATATCACATGGTATTTTTTACATGAGAAACCTAAAATATAAATAACAAAATAAAAGAGATAATAGAAAATAGGAAGATAGATATTTTCTCAAATGGGAAGGGGGTGAAAACATGGAAGGAGGAAACTGTGCAGACGGGAAAGGGATAAAAAAAGAACTAAGATGTGCCGTGTACATTTACCAAATTTACACTAGGACTGTAAACATTACATATTGCAAACATGTAATAAAAAAATTAAGAAATAAAAAATATTTTTGGAAATTATTCATTTGTTTAATGTTTTAGTTGCCATGTGCATATATATATATATATTTAAACTTTATTTACTTTTCCCCCTACTTTCTCATTAGTCTTGCTAATAGACTATTTGGAAAACCATTCATTTATTTTGTTTACCTAGTCTACACTTACTCATTTCACTACAGTCATTCTATATTACACACTATCATATTTCTATCTGCTTTCCTTAGGGTTATTAATTCCAATAGCCTGAGTTAAATGCTTATTTTATTTATCTTCCTTAGCTCTTTTGAGATAGATGATTGCATTTGTATTTTGTTACCTAAATAGCATGCTATTCTATTTTTTTATTTCTTACTTGAATAATTTATTCTGCTCCATAGTTGTAATTAGAGTTTTTGCTATTTTTGGTTTGATTATTTATAATTTCTACTTTTTCTTATGGTCAGAAAGTATAGAGAGCAAATTTTCCTCCTTTTTCAAATTATTTTATAGTTGTTCATAACTGTAAGCTTGGTTGTAACTATTAAAGCAATGTTGGAGAAGATAGCGCATTTTCTTTTTTCAATTTATAATTCTTGGATATATATTTTATATTAATTTAGGATTAAATAGGCTTTAAACATTTCTGATTTCTCGACTAAACTTGTCTCTTGTTTTACCATAAACTAATAAGATCAAGCAGAGCTCGTTACAGGTATGTTTTATCAATTTGTTTTTCCCTTTCAAAATCCTTTTTGAGCTATTATTGATGTTTTAAAGTTTTCAGTTGCTGTGCTTTTTGTGTACATTTTATCACCACAAGATGATATTATTTATACCATTTAAAATTTCCCCCTGCACATTCTTCCTTACCTTGTATTTCTCTAGTAATGTTTATTTTTTTATATACAGTTTACATATTTTCTTACATGTTTGTTGATCCTTTAGCTTCTTCTCTGTCTTTACATTTCCTTGATCTTTAAAAAAATTAACCTTTAATACGCAGAGTGTGTTTGTTGAATTTTTTTCTTTAATAATTGGAAAAGTAGATAACACATTCATTTTACACTACTTTAATGTGATTATGATTCTTAAAACTATGGTAACTGAATTATAAAATAAAAAAAAAACTTTAACTTTTTTTTCAGAAAAAAAAAATTCACTTTCAATTTGTTCATTATTTACAAGGAAGGTGAAACTTCCTGCACAGCTAGTTGAGTGCTCAGTATTAGGCAAATTTGTGCCCTGACCGCACCATTCTCAAATAACACAGTAACACTCCCCGAGGAGGTACCTCCCCTCACTCTGGCCTTGGCATCTTCGTTTCTTTTGCCAGCTCCCTTTCTACTCCAGAATCTTAAAAAGATGGAGTAAATAATGGCTTCACTCCAGGACCCTTCCTCTGCAACAAGTGGCAGATTAGATGGAATCTCAAGGGTAGACAGCCATCAGTCCCTGAAATGTGTGGTAATTATTTCATCCGGTCCTGCGGCATCAAGTACCATCCCTATGCAGTCATTTCTAAGTCATCGCAAGAAGTCCAGAGGGTTCCTGTTCCTTTACACCTCGTTATCCCTCGCTCTACAAATTGTGCATCAACACACAGCAGAGTCAAGCACTGTCTCCACTGAGTCTGCCAGTCCCCTTCTGCTCCTGCCTCGCCCGAGCTGCTATAATGGCCTCACTGTTGTATCCGTATTAGCCCTTGCGCCATCTTCTACCCAACACAAAGTGATTTTTCAAATCAGGCATCAAACTGTGCTCCTCTTTGGCTTGAAAATTCTCAGTGGTGTTTCATTACATTCAAAACAAAATCAAGTATCTTAATGTAGACCAAAACGTCCATGAGTTGCTCTCTGCTGACCACAGCCCACTCGTCTTGTACCATATTCCGTTTTACTTATGCTGGTCTCCGTTTCATTTCTTCCATGATCTGAGTTCTTCCACGAGATTCTTGTACACTGTGCCTTCTGCTTGGAGTACTCTTCCTAAATACTTCTTGAGACTGATTTGTTTTTATTCAGGTTGTCTTCCCCCTCAGCTTCTTGATCATTGCTTCCTCAGAGAGGCCACATAATATAGAATGTCCCACATTCTCCATTTTTATTCTTTCTCATATCAACAGCTTGCAAATATATATTTATTCATGTGTTTATATGTAGGCAGCCTTTAAGATGGCCACCAATACCCACCCCCGGCATTTCATGTCTTTATATAATCCCCTCCCTTGAGTATGAGCTGGACTAGTGATCTGCTTCAAATGAATGCAATATGACAAAACATTGCCATATCATTTTTTATATTAAGTTCCCAAAACACTTTGATTTCTGCCTCATTCTTTGGCTGTTTGTTCTGAGGGAAGCTAGCTGCCATGTTAGGAGCAAGAGACTGAAGAAGCCTCAGGTCAACAGCCAGTCAGAAGCAGAGCCCAGTCCACTGCTCCATGAGGAAAGGAAACCTGCCCACAGCCACCTGAGCTACTAGTTTTTTCCTCAACTTGCTGAGCTTTGAGACACCTGCCCCACAAGAGGGGAATGGGTTTGTTAAAAAGCTAGATAGTCTTTGCCACCATAAGGCTTACTTACTTTTTTCCATTCTCATTTTTAATTACCACTTCCTTACATAGAAACTATTCTCCAGCCAGTATACTTAGAATTTGTTAATCCATAAATTAAGTACATATTTATGGTGTGCCTGCTATATGCCAGTTAATATGTTAAGCGTTGGAATAAAACAATGTACAAAGCCCCAATCTTGATATTCATGTAATAGAGAAATAGAGACAGACATTGCAATATTTGATATGTCTAAATGTGATGAGAGTTATGGGGAGAAATAAAGTAGGTTAATGGGAGAAGGGACTAGTATGGCAGGGTTATGGGTCACTATTTTATTGAAGGTAGGCTCAGCAGAGTCCTGCATGAAAAGAAGACATTTATTTTATTGACACAGAATTTATTTTTAGCTGATCCCTAAGACATAAAAGTTGTACATATTGATGAGGTACCATGTGATGTTTAAATACACATGTATGTTGTGTAGTGTTTAAATCACCCTATACATATCCATTTTTTCAATTATTTATCATCTCTTTATGCTAAAAATATTTATAATTCTTCCTTTCAGCTCTTTGAAATTGTCATTACCTATAGACACCCTACCATGCAATAGCACACCATAAGCTTTTATTTCTACCTATCACTTAATACCCATGAATAAATCTCCTCCCATCCTTCCCTCTCCGCAGCCTCTAGTAACAACATTCTATTGTCAACTTCTGTAATATCAGGTTTAAAAAATATTCCACACATGAGTAAGATCATGTGATATTTGTCTTTCACCCTGGCTTCTTTCACTTAACATAAAGATCTTCAATTTTATCCATGTCATCACAAATGATAGGATTTCATTCTTTTTATGGCTGAAAATATAGTATTGCATTTGTATATGTACTACATTTTCTTTACCCATTAATTAAATTTTCAGCATTTAAATTGTTTCCACTTCTTGGCTTTTGTGAACAGGCTGCAGTAAACTTGCCAGTGCAGATATCTCTTCAGCATTTGCATTAACCATCTTTTAAAAGGAACCATTAATACACCCTGTTGTTGCTTACTCTATTTGTGCTGCTATAACAAAATGCCCAAGTCTGGGAAATTTATGAAGAATGTAAATGTATTTGCTCATGGTTCAGAAGGCTGAGAAGATTGAGACTGAAGCACTGGGAAGTTTGGTGTCTGGTGAGGGCTGCTGTCTTCTCCTAAGATGACACCTGGATGCTGCATCTTGTAGAAGCAAGGAACAGTATGTCCTCACATGGCAAAAGGGAAAAGGGCAAAAAAGATGAACTTCTCCTGCATCTAACCTCACTAACAAGGAGAGTTTCCCTCATGACTCAGTTGCCTCTTAAACCATTGCATTGGCCACAGTGCTTGAACACCTGAATTTTGGGCGAGCTACATTCAGATTACTGTAGTTGTCAATTTCTTGTCACAGGTCAGTGCTGGATGGAATGTGTGAACTTCTAGAAAATATTAACCGTCAGTCAAATATGAACTATATTTTTTCCTGTCATTATTTTAGAATTTAATATGCAGGAATACATTTGAAACTTATAAAAAATAAGCTGCTTAGAAAAAAATAAGTTAGATAAATCCAGGGCATAACAATTACCCTAGCCTTTTTTTTTTTTTTTTGGTAGGATGGAGTGAGAAGTGAAAATTTTATGCTGTGGATTAGGTCCAAAGTTCCTTTCTGACTCTTTGTGGAAAGTCTGGGGCAGGGGATTACTTGAGCTTCTTTTGCAGGTCAGCTCTTCTTTTGTATCCTGTTCTCTTCCTGGTGTTATAAAGGCCTATGAGTGAAAGAAAAATATGCAGGCACTTCGTAGTTACAAAATTATATTCTGACTGCCTTATAAAAATCTCCTTGGTAGAGCCAAATTCTCTGATACAAGAAAGTCCCTCATTACTTAGTTCAAGCTGGAGCATTTGGCAGGACCTTATAGTAACTATAAATTAACTTTTGCAATTGGGCAAGTGAAAGAATGGAAGAAAATAATTTGTCACACTAAGTTAGTCTTTACTACAGTGGATGCCAAAACTTTGGCTCCAGGATACCTTGTATATGGTCACTGTTAATGCAGATAATTAAGGAAAGCAAAATAAAAACAAACAAACAAACAAACAAACAAACAGAAAGCCTACGCAGCAATCGCAGCCTGAGATGTATTTTGCTTGGAGTAAGAAACCCAAATGGTGTAGGTACGGCACTGGTGGATTAGGTATAGATGGGCAGATGGCTCTGATGTTTATAACAGAAACAATACCCTGATCAATAATTAATTGGTATTTTATATTTTCATTGAGAAGAGTGTTTTCTCTGTGCTTTTCCCTGGCCTAACATATGGCAATTTTCTGGAATCATACAAAGCAAAATGTGGTTGGAAAGAGAAAGGGATTTTTGCAAGGAATGATTAGGTAATATTAAAATAAAAATGTAGGGCTGGGAATATAGCTCAGTGGCACAAGCACCTGCCTGGCAAGTACAAGGTCCTGAGTTTGATTCTCAGTAACAAAAAAATAAATAAAAATAAAATAAAATAAAATAAAAATGTAGACGTATCAAATTAAAGGATCACAAAGAAGTGTTTCCTTGTTTGGGTCTTTGTTTTATAATTTAAAGATAAATGCGCCAATTCAAGAAATAGATCCGCCCCAGTGTGAGCTGGGGTTCCAAGCACCATGGGGAAGAAAAGGTGGACACGAAGAATTTCTCACATTGTAGTGTATTTGCTGCTCATTGTGTATGTTAATATTTATCATCTATTTGATTATTTTTAACCACCCTGAAAACTCGCCTAACCAGTATCATTATCATCCTTTTTGAACACAGAGAAAGAAAGGACCAGAGAGGATAGTTGCTTTGTCCAAGGTCAAATCAGGAGTGAGGAGTGGGGCTCCAGCCTCCAGGCTAGTTTCTGTCCACTACCACTTGGCACTTCTTTTCTCCGGTCTTCAAGGGACTGAAAATCCATGAAGATAAGCACATTTGTAAAACCTATGCCACAGGGCAGACAGCCTACACGAATTTACGAAAGAAAGGTCAGTTCCAGCTGGAACAAATGGAGATACTTAGAGTATGCCTTAAAAAATTGTTTCAGTTACAGAGATCTGGCATTTCAGACAAGCAATGGTGAGAAATAAGAGCATGGGTTTGTGAAAATTAGTGGACTGATTGATGCAGGACCTTGATACAGATATTTAGAGTAGGTTTGTGAGAGGATGTGGGTGCTGCTGAGATTTTTTTTTCCTACAAGACTAGCCTTTTTATTGTATGATACAACAGACATAAAAGTACTTAGCTAGCTATGCATGGTGGTGCACGCCTGTGGTCCCAGCTACTTTGGAGGCCGAGGCCGGAGACTTTGAGTTCTAGGCCCACCTTGGTAATTTGGTGAGGCCTTGTCTCAAAATAAAAATAAAAAGGGGACAAGGATGTAGCTCAGCTGTAGGGCAGTGGTCTAGCATGGATTCAGTCCCCAGCACTGAACAAAAAAGTACTCAACTAAAGCACTGTGCAAGTTTCTTAATACTCTCAATTACTTTTTAATTGAATTTTTATAGTATGTAGTATTTAAGGTGCACAACACGATGTCTCAATGTATTTACTCATAGTGAAATAGCCACAGATATTTTAAGATAGCTTCTTGTTCATGAGACGACGGCCTTCCAAGGTTCAAATCTCAGTTCTACCTCTTATGTATTGTTTTCTCTCTGTCTTTTCCTATACCGTACCTCAGTTTCCTCAATAGAAAAAATAAGTATAATAGTCACTACTTAGAAGAATTGTGAAGATATAAATAAGTAAAGTGCACGTGTGCCTGGAACATAGCACCTAGAACTAATTCTTATTAGAAACGGCAATGACTTGATCAGAGATGCACCTTGGGAAGGGTCTGATGGCAGCCGGGGTGGGCTGGGAAGGTATGAGAAGGGGGTCACACTAGAGATCAGACAGCAAGATTGGAGCCTATAGCAAAGCCCAAGTGAGGTTCCGTGAGGGACTAAATTGGGATGCTTGTAATAAGAATCCAGGTGTCAAATATTGCAAAACCTTCAACAGGTGAGAAAAATAGTGAAATGTGTTTTTTAATTGTCCAAATGCTAAAGCTTCTCCCGCTTAACTAGTTAGCTTTAAAGGGTTTGATGACCACATTTGTAATGGTCTGTTCTAGTCCGAAACTCCTATAAATAGAACTGATCATTCTAGCCTTTGCACCTGTTCAAACAGCAACAAAGATAAAAGAAACTAGAAGGGAGACCACCCTCTTCCTTTTCTTAATGAGGCTCCATTGATTTTTGCAAACAAATGAAAGACAAAATATTGCCCCAACTGTCTCTTTTTTCAAAGCCAGACTACATTACTGACCCGGGTGTTCCCAGAAGGCTCCAGGCGATAAGGCCTCACAGCTGGACCATAAAATGCCTTTGCGGCTCTGAGATTATTCCTGAAGCCCCTTTGTTCCCATTAGAGCCCGGGAGTCTGGGAGTGTACCTTGTTGACCCCAAGGCTGTTTTTGTTTGTTTATTTTACAAGTCAATCACCAAAACCTCTACAAATTCACAAAGAAGCTCGGAGCAGGTCAGAAGCTGCCCAAATAGCATTTGGTCTCTCTGACTCCAGAGCTCAGAACAGGATTAGGGTTTTAAGGATGGAGAACCCTTAGTGACTGGCGTTACCTAAAGAGAGGTGGCTCGGTCTCCTGCCTGGGGCTTCTGTTCTGTCTGCTCAGCCCAGAAGACCGAAATCCAGTGAGGCACGATCCACCGTGGGAGCTACCAGGGGCCAGGAACTGCTGAATACCTAAAGTGCGACTAAAATTGAGAAGTTCTATAGATGTAAAATACACACCAGGTTTCAAAGATGTGGTGTGAAAAAAAAAGAAAATATCTCAATATTTTTATATTGATTACAGTTTGAAATGTTAACGTTTGGGCATATTGGGTTAAAGTGCTATTAATTCTACTGGCTTATTTCTACTTTTTCAAATGTGGCTACTTTAAAAGCACACACTGGCTCACAGTGTATTTCCCTTAGAAAGCATCACTTTGGCAGAAGAATACCCTGATTCCCAGAGTCTCCTGATGAACTCGAAGCATTTGGTAATTTATGAACACTTTGTTGAAGATTTTTTCGTCTGGACATCACTGTTCGTAGGACTGGATTGGATCATCTCTATTTCTATCTCTCCTACAATTAACAATTTTCCAGTGAGTCTTATTCTAATGTGAGATGATTCCTATTTTGTCTTAATAAAAGCTGAAGGAGCCAATTTAGGAAAAGGATGGACAAATAGAGGCAGATGGACAAAAAAGAAAGTGAGGGAAAATGTAGTATATTGGAAATTTCTACTCAACACATCTCTTCAGACTATGTTTTCTATTTTTATAAAGAAGAAACAGTGGCTCACAGAGGTTAAATAACTTTTTCAGAGCAATAATAGCTCATGCTTGATGGAAGATTAGAAAGGCCTAAGAAACTCTAAAGCACAAACTCTTCCTCAATATCTCAGTGCCTTCCTGCTATTTACAAAAGTGAGAAAATTAAACTAACAATTAATTTTGGATATACTTCTTTTCATATAATATATGTGTATATATATCTATATATCTATATATATATAGATACACACACACACACACACACACACAGACACACATATATATACCTCATTATCTTATTTCCATTAGGTAAGCTTGTGGAAAAACTGACAAAGATATACAAATTAGGAGCTACAATGCTCTAATCTAAAAAAAAAATAAATTTTTTGTTTCATTATTTTATAGAATATTAATTCAAATCACTTAATGTGAAATTGTACTTTTCTTTTTTCATTTTGAAAGTCATTTATTATAAAGACATTTTTTTGACCTGACGATAAACAACAGCCACACCATTAGTGATTATTCCGGACTTCAATGTTAGATCAATTCAATTTCTTCTTGAGACACCACAGGTAAACCTTTCCATGTTTTTATCATTTCTATAATGTCTGGTAGACCATGAGGCCTCAGCAGATTTGGCGATTCATTCTGTTGAATGTTGTGGAATGCAGATGAGTGAGATGGGAGTCCTGCTGCATTAAAGCTCCTAGGAAACTGTGCTGGGACCCTCTCCTCTGTCAGGAACCGTACAAATGGAATGTGTGGCACAACTACCTGAATGACCCCGTGGGCAGGTGCCATCTTGGTGGCTCCCAAAAGATGGAGATACTTCTTTTGTTAATCACAAATGTCCTTATTCTTGTGCTGAAGTGTATTTACCAGATTATGTCGATAATTGTGTTTTTCTTTGGTACCGGGAATCTAACTCAGGACCTTGCGTTTGCCAGGCAGGCACTGTGCCACTGAGCTATATCCCCGGCCCAGATGTTGTTTAAAATATGTAGAATAAACTGTATTCATAAAAGCTTTGATTCACAAAGATTGTTAAAGATTTACTCTTGAGAGATCGGTACGTATTTTATGATCCTTTTGTTTTTTTCTTGGTTGTGTGATCTAATGTGGGCTCTCCAGCAGCATGGAATTAACGCTGCTTACCTCATAGAGCTGTGGAAAGGCAAAGGGATGATAGTGTGGGAGAAAGTGCTGTGCAAAACACAGGTGTGCGGGAGATCTTCCTCCCTCAGAGTGGGCATAAGATAATGATCTCACCCTTTTCTGTGCCACACATATATTTCCACACATCCAAGGCCAGATTTCCTTTCTGTAAATGAGAAACAATAAGAAAAACTAGATATTATAAAGACATTTGGGTCACCTAGTTTGTCCTTCTGGACACAGGGCTTTTTTTTGGAAACACAGAATGGTTTCAGAGTTTCTCTTTAAACAATTAATTCTAGCCAATTTATAATCTTTTGATTTAGGATTTTTTTTTCCTTCTGATAACCTAGGTTTTTCAAGTTGATAAACCTGTGTGATAGTACGAAAAATATTAGACTACTGTCACCTCATAACTTTCTTTTCTCTACACTACATAATCGTATGGCTATTAGTCTCTCCTTTTCTTCATATTCAGCGATATCTCCCAAAACCCATTTAAATGAACTTTCACTCACTGATCTATTTTATTAAGTACGTAAAGATTGTAGATAAAGTGATGCATTGTTACCATTATTTCAGAAGTGTTTTCTCTAAGCCTAGTATTTATTTTTCTTGTTTAGGCTACACTTTAAGAGAATAATTGAAGGAATTTTGGGATACTAATCAATGTTTTTTGTTTGCTGCTGTTGACTTGGATCATTTCTCACTTTAAAATTGAAGAGAAACGATGGTGGAGCAGGAGAGGCAATAGAAAATGTGACATTTTGTGGGCAGGACATGACACACATTCAGCGAAGTGCACTGGGAGTACAGAGATTGAGTTTAAGCTGTCGAGGTGTTACATTTCGTGCCTCTGACTAAGAGGACCCCATCCATGCAAACTAACTCTCTCTATATTGGTTGGGGACATCACCAAGGTGAAGTGCTAATCACTTAGCCATTTACCCCCAGCGTCACTTGGGCAGCATGTTTGTTTACATACTGACTATCCCAAATGTCACTCAGGCAGGTGTCATTTCAACCAATGATTCTTGTACTGAATAAATTTGATAAAATTGTTGTTTTTATATTTCCTGCTACCTTATAAAATTAGTGAAAAAAATACGCAATTTTTGGCCATTCTGTGTTTAAATAATTGAACTGGTGAGTGGTTAATAACCAAAAGGAATAAACAAGAGGGCACTGTTGGCATTTATTTTATTTACCCACCAGCAGAACATGTTTCCTCTTCTAACATTTTCACTTGTTTAGAAATTTTAATTCATAAAGGACAAATATTCCCACCAGGGGACACAGGACTGGCACTATTGAAGTTGACTCCACCTTCTCACTCAGGGCTCTTCCTGCCACTGAAATAACATGAAAATAGTCATGTTTTGATGGAGCAATTGACACTGATTATCAAGGGGATAATGAGTTCTGGTATAACGGCACCAGCAATGCATATGCATGAAACTTGGAGGATCCTGCTAATGTGCCTCTTCATTTTCTCCATGTTCTGTGATACAGTGTTCTAGGCAGAACTCTTAATGACATAAATCATCTGGAGTAAAGATGTGGGTTACCACATCATGGGAATGACTGAGGTACTCGATGAAGTTAAAGAGAATTTAGAATAGTAACAGTAAATAAAAATTATAATGGGCAACCACAGCCCTGTGAGTTATTTCACGAAGTTTGTAGAAATTATGTATATTACCCCTTGCTTTGATATGAATATGTTTGTGCATCTTAATCAGTCTTTTCCTCTGCTCAATTCCCGTATATGGGACTAAGTCATCTAGAAAACAAGTAAGTATCACCTGGAGACACTGTGACCATTAATTGTGATTGGCAACTTCACTGGATTAAGAGATGTCTAAAGATTAGTAAAGCATGTTTCTGGGTGTGTCTGTGTGGATCATGAGGACATAACCTTGGGGACTATACCTGGTTCCTGACCTCTTCCTCTCTGGAGCTCTTTCTAACTCACTCTGCTTCTGTGAACTGAGCAGTTTTTCCTCTTCCATGCCCTCCTCCATGATGTTTCTGTCTTGGAGAAGCCAACTATGGACTGAACCCCTAAAACCATAAGCAGAAATAAGCCTCTCTTCCTTTAAATTTAATATAGATGCATAAAATGGTATGGGAGTTTCATCCTTTGTGGAGTGCAGCCTGTCTTTAATTGAGTGAAGTATATTTGCAATATATGAGGTCTTTATTTGAAAATAAAATACGGGTAGGGTGATATTTATGGGTATTGTGTTGACACAACCACCAATACTTCTAAGGTTCATAACTGTATGGTTCACTGTATGGTTCTGGCATAGAGTTTACCAATGAGAAGAACTACTGAGAGACTTGGATATTGGAAATAAAGCAAAAGCCATTATTGGGGGCTCATGTGGCCAGATGTGATGTCTTACTACTGTGATATTAATGTTTAAAAAGTAGTCACATACAGGTTTCGGTTGCTAGAACATTGACGTGGACGTATTTTGAAACAGACTTATTAACAGGATATTCATATTTAATACTTATGATTCTAAATAAGTTACAATTCCTTTGTGTCAAAAAATGATAATGGGTCACATAGAAATATTTTATGTTCATAGACCTTGCTTCCATGTAAAATGATAACCCTGCTAATGGTGACGGCAGACCATCTAGATGAACACTGGAGAATATCATCTGAGTGTCTGATTACATAGTGGTGAACATATTGATGCTTTTAATATTTTAGAGACTTTATGTTTTGCAGATAAAACACAAAAATGATTCAATAAACTTCTAAGTTTTTATCCAGATGTTTCATGGTGATCTTAGAGTAGAACAGGAAAAACCTGGGTTGTTTTTTATTCCCACATTAAGACAAAACAAATATAATTCAAAAGTTTAAATGCTGAGCCCCTGAATTAAACACTAATTCTATAATTCAGACAACTTCATCAAATATTCTTGTTGTGCTTCTGGACTCACCTAAAATCATTTTGATTTAACGCCAATTTCATGAATGTTCAATATAATGACTAGTTAAAATGTAATTAAACATGAGTTATTTCCCATTGCAGCTTTCCAGGCTAAGGCATATTTAGGTAAGAGCTGGTAAGAAGAAATAAACAAATATGTTCTCAAACACAAGCCCTCCTCCAAATCAACTGAGAAAATACTGCCTTTGCTCTATGTGTCTGTTGTGTCAGTTGGGATCATTTCAGCTTTAAATGACTGCCTCTCTAATCCAAACTGGGCCAAACAATGAAAATAATTGAGAGTTTCACAAAACATAAATTCTGAAATTTCCCAGTACCAAGTTATGCTAATTCTTTACACTTGTTTAGAAAATGTACCAGCAGAGCCTCCATGACATATGTTGTAAACTACTTGGGAAGAATAATTTGACAAGAAATGTGTCTGTTTTAGGTATTTTTGAATGTTTTGAAAGTAAATCTTCCTAACATTCCATAAATCTATATTCAATAAAAACTGATTTTTACAGAAAACCTCTTGCATTTATTGTGAATGTTCTGGTCAAAAGAGAAATATCATGTCAAAATTTACAATCATAGAATCTCAAGATTAAAGTATACCTTAATGTTCATTTATTGCATGAATTATTCATATGTATATATATTTGGAGAATCAAAATATAATAAACTACATTTAACAAATAATGTCAACTGTTATTTAATTCTTGTTGTTAGAAAACTAAAAGATCTTGCTACAAACTCTTATTATGATTATAGTTGATTAAGAGTTGTTATCATACTTCAGAAATGTAATAATGTCAGTGAACACAGTATGTAAGTTGTGAAATGCCATATAAGTCAACTTTATCCATACATCTAAAATACCATTAGTTCTAAAGGTGTTGCAGAAGAATCATAACATTAGATATTTTGCAGTGGTAATCTACCAAACTGCTAAATTGTCAAAGAAATTTTCTAACTTGCAAATCTGGCCCTAGTTATGCATTCATATGCATAGTGTTAGAATAACCTCATTGACTAGCCAGCAAATATAAAGACAATATAGATATAAATAAATATAATATAAATAAAATATAATAATGTAATAAAGATAAATATAATAAATATAAATATAAAGGTTCTAAGAGGGTAATTAATTGCAATAAATGCCTATATTAAGAAAAAAGAAAAATATCAAACCATCTAAATTTGCCTCTTAAGCCACTAGGAAAAAGAACAAACTAAGCTCAAAGTTTTAGCAAGAGGAAGGAAATAATGGACATTATAGCAGAAATAAATGATATAGAAAATAGAAAAGCAATAGATGAAATCAATAAATGTAAGAGTTTGTTTTCTGAAAAGATAAGAAAAATTGACAAACTCTTAGACTAAGAAAACTCAAGTAGATAAAATCAAAAGTGAAAAAGGAGAAATTACAATACCACAGAAAGATAAAGAATCGTAAAAGACTACTTTGAAAAATTATATGCCAAAAAATTGAATAACCTAGAAGGGATAGGTAAGTTGCTAGCTACATACACCTTACAATGACTGAGTTATTAAGAAATAGAAAATCCAGACAGTTTAACAACAAAAAAGAGGATTCAATGAGAAATCAAACCCTCCCCCCACAAATGAAAGCATAGGATTACATGACTTCCCTGGTGAATAATATCAAATACTTAAAGAATTACACCAAATAATTCTCAAACTCTTAAAAAATGAAGGAAAGAGAATGTTCTGAATTCATTTTACTTTTGTTTCCCACATTACCTAAATACCAAAGTTGAATAAAAACATTACAAGAAGAGAAAATAATAGGCCAATATCCTTGCTAAGCGTAGATATGGAGATCATTAAATTATTAGCAAACCAAACTCAACAACACAATAAAAGGGACATATATTCTGATCAAGTGAAATTTATCCTTGGGATGTAAGCACTGTTCAACAAAGACACATCAATTAATGTGATATACATTAACAAAACAAAAGATAAAAAGCATGTAATCATCTCAATAAATGCCAAAAAATATTTGATATAATTCAACACACTTTCTTGATAAAAACTCAACAAACTAGGTACAGAAAGAATTTACTTCAACATGACAAGGCCATATATGGAAAACACAGTTAACCTCATACTCAATGGTGAAACAAATGCAGGCTTTTCCTGTAAGAGTAGGTACTAGGAAAGAATGCCTATGCTTTTGCCATTTCTATGCAACATAGTACTAGAAGTCCTAACCAGATCAATTAACAAAGAGGAAGAAATAAAAAACACCAGCATTTGAAAGAAGAAGCACATTTACCCTCTTTATATATGATCTTATATGTAGAAAACCTTAAAGTTTTCACCAAAAATTATTAGAACTAATAAATAAATTCAGTGAAATTGCAGGATACAAAATCAACATAAAAATTCAGTTGCATTTCTAGACATTGACAATGAACTATATAAATAAGAAATTAAGACTATAATCCCATTTCTGACAGTACCAAAAAATAAAATACTTAGAATAAATTCAATCAAACAGGTGAAAGATTTATATACAGAAGAAAACACTGATAAAAAAGATGTCCATCTGACATAACAAGCCAGGTGCCACAGGCCTGCCTGTTTCTCTGCCTGGCACTTTGAGCTGGTATTGCATCTACTGGAGTCTCTATCTGGCACCTGCATTGGATCCTGGCTCAGTGGAGTCTACACCAGGTTCCTCAGGCCCACTTGAGTCTTCACACAGTTTCCATTGCCATACACCCTCCCTGGGCCTGTGTATTTGCTTGGACAGTTGCCTCAGACGAAGGCTTGTAGACAGGGGAACCTCTCAAACAGAAAAGTCCCCACATAGACTATGGAGAGCGGCAGAGGAAAAGAGGGCTTGCTGAAGTTCGGACTGCAGGTTCTGCAAGAAAATCACTCATTTAGAAATACATAGGACTTTTTTACTTTCCTTTTGACCCAACTTTTTCTCTTTCTGTTTTTGGGTGGAATTTAAAGTTTTATTACCCATTTGCTCTCCCCCCACTGTATTTCACTTTGTTTATTTATTTGATTAGGTCCTCTTCTGTTGCTCACTCTCTCTCTCATCTCTTTTTTTCTCTCTCTTCTTTTCTCATTATGTCTCTTTTGTTTCCTTATTATTTTTTCTTTTTTCCTCTAGTTTACTTTCTTTTTTTTTTTTATTACTTACCTTTTTCCTTGTTGGCTTTTTTCTGTTACTTTTACCATATCTAATACTACTATTTTCTTTTACTCCTTAGTAGTATCCTTTATTTCAGTTTTATCACCTTTTTCCCCATCTTCCCTCGCTTAATTTTTGAAATTCTATTTTTTCTTACTCCCATTCCCTGCATCCTCTGTCCTTATTAGTACAACCATTAACTCTTATGAATCTGTAGATGGTAAACTATATCTTACTACAGTTGAACACTGTTCTGTTGCTAATGGAGGTAAAGTTCCTCTACTGAGTAGATATTTACTTTATATCCATATCTGGTTTGTCTTAGAATTTGTGCTATATTCTATAGATCTCTTTTCTATTGTTAAGGGTCATACATTATTTGTTCTTAGAGTTTGTCAATATCCAGTTTTTATTTGATGTCATTGTTGTTGCTGATTTAACTACTGTAGCCAAGTAGACATAGTTGTTGCTATCAATTGGTTTACTGTGTATGTCAGTATCTACATTGCCTGAGGGTAATAAACAATATTGCAGTGCATTCTCAGAGAACTGGGACTGGGACAAATAGGCTGCAACCTCCCCTCCCAAATAAATAGAGGTGGTTGGATTCTAGGACAGAGGCACAGGCCCATACCTAGGTATGCATAGAGGACATCTCTAAAGAGTAGACATTAACTAAAGAGGTCTCCATAGTAGCAATAAAGCTACCCACTATAATCAATTTGCAATCCTCAGCACAGAAAACAAGCAAATAAGCACAAAATAGAAACATGAGAAAACAAGGGAACAACATGCCTCTAAAAGCTCCTAAATCCCCAAAAGCTGATCTAGGGGATATCAACAGGAAGGAAAACAAAAGCCACACAGCCAAGACATCTAAAATGGTAACAGTGGAGGAACAAAGAGATCCATAAAGCAAACTCAAAGCAGATCAAATTAAAGAGAAAATAATCCTAATAAAATAAATGATCATGAAGTCCAGAGAAGACACTAAAAAAAAAAAAAAAAAAAAAAAACTAAAGGAAGAGATGCAAACCAGGAATGCCCAGCATAGAAAAGAATTCGACTGCATAGAAAGGTTCCAAACAGTAATCCAAGAGATTAAAAATTCTATTGAAAGTATGGGCAGCAGAATCAACCAGTGTGAGAACAGAGTGTCAGATCTCGAAGACAGGGCTGTGATTGGTGATCAACTAAGGACAGACACCTTAAAACAACAATGGCACTTGTAAAATGGGTCCAGCACCTGCTAGATGATGCAAAGATGACTAATCTAAGATTAATTGGAATTAATGAAAACACAAGATACCACAAGAGGCATAAAAAGCCTGTTCACAGAAATAATCACAGAAAATTTTCCAAACATGAAAAAAAAGAATATAACACACAAATATGTGAAACATATGGAACCCCAAACAGACATGATCAAAATGGAAGCACCCCAAGACACATCATATAAAAGGTTCCAGAAATCCAACACAAGAACAGAATCTTAAAAGGTGTTAAAGAAAAGAAACAAATCACTTATAAAGGAAACCTGTCAGAATTACAGTAGATTTCTCAACACAAACCTTAAAGTCAGGAGAGCTTGATGTGGAGTGTTTCAAGCCCTAAAAGAAAACAACTTCCAACCCAGACTCATATATCCTGTTGTATCTTTCAAAAACGGTGGAGAAATAAGATATTTCCGTGATAAAGAGCACCTAAATATTCATGACCGCCAAGCCAGCACTCCAAAAATTCTCAAGTATAGCCTAGAAAGAGGCAATGAAGCTAATAATGCTAAAAAAACAACAGAATGAATCCACCAGGCAGGACAACCAATTAAGTAGAAGGGAAAGATAGAAAATCAGAAGCAAGAAAATAATACAATAACAGGTGTAAATCAATATTTATAAGTTATAAGTGGCAATGTGAGTGGTCTCAATTCACCAATCAAAAGACACAGATTAACAGAATGGATCAAGAAACAAGATCCAACCATATGATGTATACAAGAAACATATTTAACCCAGAAAGAAATTCATATATTGAAAGTCAAAGAATGAAAAACAATATTCCAAGCAATGGGAACCTGGAAAAAAGCAGGAGTAGCTACCCTAATTTCAGACAAAGTGGATTTCAAGCCAAGACTGACCACATGAGACAAAGAAGGTCACTACATATTTGTTAAAGGAACAGTTCAACAGGAAGAGATAACAATTATGAATTTATATGCACCAAATCCTCGCACATCCTAGTTCATAAAACAAATACCAGTGGATGTGAAATATCAGATAAGCACCAATACAGTCATAATAGAATATCTTAATAACCCACTGTCACAAATGAACAGATCAAATAGACAAAAAAATCAGCAAAGAAATATCAGAGTTGATATTCCTTTTGACAAATGGACTTAATATATACCTACTATCCAACTAAAAGTGTTGAATAGTAGTTCTATCCAACTAAAAGAGAAATATACATTCTGCTCAGCAGCACATGAGACTTTCTCCAAAATATACCACATACTAGCCCATAAAGAATGCTTAAGTAAATGCAAAAGAATTGAAATTATCCCATGCATATTATTGGATCATAGTGAAATGAAACTAGAAATCAATGGCAAAAACACCACAGACACTATGTGAACACCTGGAAATTAAATAATACCCTCTTGAATGATCAATGGGTCACAGAAGAAATTAGAAATTTCCTACAATCAAATAAGAATGCCAGTACAACATACCAGAACCTATGGGACACAATAAAATCAGTCCTAAGAGGGAAGTTATAGTGGCAAATTCCAGCAATAGAGAAACAGAGTGAGCTTAAAAAAATAACCTAATGATACATCTCAAGGTTCTGGAAAAATAACAACACTCTAAACCCAAAACTAGTGTGAAGAAGGAAATTATTAAGATCAAAGCAGAAGTTAATGAAATAGAAACTAAAAAAAATACAAAGAATCAATGAATCAAAGAGTTTGTTCTTTTGAAGATTAAACAAAATAGATAAACCCTTAGCCAATCTTACCAAAATATGGAAAGGAAAGACCCAAATCTGTGCAATTAGAAATGAAAAAGGCAAAATCACAACGTGTTCTGCAGAAATCCAAATGATCAATGGTATATATGTTGACAACCAGTACTGTAATAAAATGAAAAATTCAGAAGAAATAGATGGATTCCTAGATACATATGAACTACCAAAGCTGAACTAAGAATATATAAAAATCCTAAATAATCCAGTATCAGTCAATGAAATTGAAGAGGTAATGTAACTACCAGCTAAAAAACCCCCAGGATTCACTGCCCAATTCTACAAGAACTTTAGAGAAGATCTAATAAGAATATCCCTCAAACTCTACAATGAAATTGAAAGGGAAGCAATACTTCCAAAGTCATTCTGGGAAGCACTCATTACCCAGACTTCAAAACCAGAAAAAGACCCAACAAAAAAAAATAAAAAATAAAAAATAAAAGAGAGAGAGAGAGAGAGAACTGCAGGCCAATTTCTTTCATGAATATAGATGCAAAAATCCTCAATAAGATATTGGCAAACAGAATGCAGCAAATTATCAAAAAGATTGTACACCATGACCAAGTAGTATTTACTTCTGTTATGCAAGGATGGTTCAACATATACAAATCAATAAATATAATGCACCACATAAACAGTAGCAAGGACAAAAATCATATGATCATCTCAATAGATACAAAAAAAAATATCATTTGACAAAGTCCAATATCCATTCATGATGAAACACTGAAGAAAATAGGAGTAGAAGGTCTTTATCTCAATTTGATAAAAGCTATCTATGGCAAACCAATGGCCGACATTGTGCTAAATGGAGAAAAAGCAAAAGCTTTCACTCTAAAATTAGGAACAAGAAAAGAAGGTTCACTATTACCGTTCCCATTCAATACAGTTTTTGAAACATTAACCAGAGCAATCATACAAGAGAAAGAAAAAAAGGGATATGGATAGGAAATGAAGTCAAATTAACATTATTTGCAGATGACAAGACCCTCCACATAGAAGACCCTAAAAACTTTATCAAAAGACTTCTAGAATTAGTAACCAAATTCAGTAGCATATCAGGATCCAAAATCAATACTCAAAAATCAATAACATTCCAGTATACCAATAACAAACTCACTGAAAGAGAAATTAGGGAAACAACGCCTTTCATAATAGCATCAAGAAAAATGAAATACTTAGAAAGTAACCTAACCAATGAAGTTAAAGACCTCTACAATGAAAACTATAGTACTCTGAAAGAAGATTGAGGGAGGATATCAGAAAATGCTAAGATATCCCTGTTCCTAGATAGGCAGAACCAGTATAGTCAAAATGGCCACACTTTCAAAACAGATGTACAGATATAATGCAATACCAATCAAAACACCAACAGCATTTCTCACAGAACTAGAGAAAACAATCATAAAATTCATATGGAACCAGAAGAGACCTAAAATAGCAAAAGCAATTTTGGGCAACAAGGGCAAGTAAGGGGGGGAATCATAATCCCAGACTTCAAGTTATACTATAAAAACAGCATGGTATTGGCAAAAAACCAAAACCAACCAACCAAACAAACAAAATAAATAAAATAAAATACTGACTTGTGGATCAGTGGATACAGAAACAACTCCAGACATACTCAACTACCTTGCCATTGATAAAAAGGGCCAAATACTTTTGCCACAGGAACAATAGCCTCTTTAACTAATGGTGCTGGGAAAACTTGCTATTCACATGCCAAAAATTGAACCTAGACTCATATCTCCCACCATGCACTAAACTAACATTGAAATAGATCAAGATTTAAATACCAAAACAGAAACACTTAATCTGCTGGAAGATAAAATAGGTAAAACTCTTGAAGACATAGGTGTAGGCAAAAACTTTCTAAACTGAACTCTGGCTGCACAAGAAATAACACCAAGTATCAATGAATGGCACTACATCACATTAAAAACCTTCTGCACAGCAAAGGAAATGACCAACAGAGTGAAGAGTCAACATAAGGAATGGGAAAAAATTTTTGCCAGCTACTCCTCAGACACAGGACTAATATCTAGAATACATAAAAACACAAAAAAATTAGACCCCCAAATTTAAAGGCCCAATCCAAAAATGGGCACCTGAGAAGAATGGACACTTTTCAGATGAAGACGTATAAATGGCCAATAAATACATGAAAAAAATATTTAACATTGCTAGCCATTCAAGAAATGCAAATTAAAACATCCCTGAGACTTCTTCTGAAACCAGAAAGAACAGTTATCATCAAGAAATCAACCAATAACAAATGCTGGCAAAGCTGCTGGGAAAAAGGAACCCTTCTTCATTGTTGGTAGGAGTGTACACTGGTGTAGCTCTTATGGAAATCAATATAAAGGTTCCTAAAAAAAATTAAAAGGAGAAATGCCATTTGATACTGTTATTCCCCTTCTACATATCTTTTCAAAAGAGTTAAAGTCATCATATTACAGTGATACATGCATACCCATGCTTATAGCAGAAAAAGTTATAATAGCTAAATCTTGGAAACAGCCTATATGTCTATCAACAGATAAATGGATAAAGAAAATGTGGTATTTATATACAATGGAGTACTACTCTACCAGAAAGAAGGATAAACTTGAGATATTGTTCTGTAAATAGGTGTACCTCGAGACCATATTGTTAAGTGAAGTAAATCAAGCACAGAAATTTAAACATCATATTGTTTCTCTTGTATGAGAAACCCAAAGTACAAATACAGAGCAATATAAAAGATAATGAGAAGTAGGAAGATACTTTTCAAATGGGAAGGGGAAGAAGAAATGGAGGTTGGAAGGAAGGAAGGGAAAAGGATTATAAAAAGAGAGCTAAAAATGGAAATAGTGCTTTTGCAAATGAGGAAGGGAAGAAGAGCAGAAAGGAGCAGGGAAGGATGGGATAGGGACAAAAAACATTAAGATGTGTTATGTACATGTTCAAACTCTGCACAGCAAATGTAATCATATGTACTGCAAACATGTACTAATAAAATTTTTTTTAAAAAATCAGTAAAAGACACCCATCATTGGATGAATGGATGAAGAAGAAAATGCGATATATACATATAATAGACTTAAAACAGAAGGAAAGCCTACCATATCTAGTAATGTGGAGAACATTATGCTAAGTGAAATAAGCCAGTCACAGGGGGACACACCCACACATTCCACCTAGATATCTAAAAAGTCAGACTAATAGAAGCAATGTTTGTCAGGGACAAGGGAGGAGGCAAGAGGGGCATGTAGGGAATCGCTATTCAGTGTACCTGTGGAAATTTTCTTATGTAAAATGACTAAGTTCCAGCTATCTGCTATCCAGTGTTGTTCTTATGATTAGAAATATTGTATCATGAATGCAAAATTATCAAGAGGGTAGATGTCATGTTAAGTGTGCTTATCATAAAATGGGATAAAATAGGGTGGAGCCTTAGCTGTATATAAAAAAAGCAAAAAGCCTCTGTGATTGTATCATTTTTTCCTTTAGCTCAATGCTACTCAAAAATGTGGGCTGGGACAGTTGTTTGCCATAAATTTTTACTGTCACTGAGATCAGTGCAGACACTGAAAGTAAGCATTTAGATATTTGTATAAGTAATTTTATGTCTGCTGTAAGTAAAGTAAGTAATTTTATGTCTGCTGAAGCTAATAATAAAAGATTAAGATGTGTATTTTGTAAAAATATGATTTTTAATTCCTTAATCATTTAATCCAATCATCTGTATTATAATGTATCATGATTAATGCATCATAATTAATTTAACTAATTCCATATAGCTGGAAAATTATAGATTGCTTAATTGTTTGTTACTACAAATGATTCTTTAATGAAAATCTATGTACACAATTTTTGAGAGTATAACATTGCGAAGATTAATTTATCATATGAAGCATTGTTAAGTCAAATGGTGTAAACTTTTATAAGACACTGGATGTAGTTTTTTTGAGGAATCTCCATGCTAATTTCCATAGTGGTTATACTAGTTTAGCAACAATGTAGGAGGGTTCCTTTTTCCTCACAATCTCACCAGCATTTGTTGTTTTATGAGTTCTTGGTCATAGTCATTCTTTCTGGAGTAAGTTAGAGTCTCAGTGTTTTGATTTGCATTATTCTAATGGCCAAAGATGCTGAATTAAACTCAAAATTCCATTTGACCTAGATATACCTTTCCTTGGTATCTTCCCCGAAGAGTTAAAACATCATATTACATTGGTGCACTCATGCCCATGATTTTAGCAGCACATCTCACAGTAACTAAATCTTGGAAATGGCTTATATGTCCATCAACAGATGAGTGGACAAGAAAAATATGCTATATACACACAATGGAGTTTTACTCAGCCATAAAGAAGGTCAAATTTGAGCCATTTGTAGGAAAATGGATGTACCTTGGGACCATAATGCTACATCCCACAACTAGTAGCCGCTAGCATTTGTGGTTGCACGCAAGATTTTAACCATGAAATATCATCTTAAATTCTCAGCTACATAAAATATAATTATAATGTTAGTTGAGGAAATGGAATTTAATAGTATTTATGAGGAACACTTGCAAGGCACACAGCTTTTCTATTATTCTAAGACATAAATTAGGCCCTCTGTCAAAGCAGATGTTCGATTTTTGCATCTTGGAATCCCAATTAATTGACATCAAGTACCATTTCCTTTTAGGATGTATTGGGGAGCACGTTTTCAGAAATAGGTGTTTACAGTTTGTTACTTTATCAGTTGGTGATATATTCTATGGAAAGCATGTTTTTCTTCATGTGCCTGTCATCTTTACAAGGACAGTGGGAACAAATTTCTCTCTCGTCTTGATATAAGGAGAGGAAATTATGTCTCCTCTAGATGATTGGTTTGTCTTTGCTTTGTAGACATGGAGCTTTGTAACATTTTGTGTTTCCCTCTTCACTTTTGTTGCTAGGTAACACAGAGTCAAAATTTAATTCATTTCTGGCAAATGTACGAGGCTTTTTATATATTTATTACACCTGGATTTGTTATTTTTCTAACTCTATTCCTCCTGCTTTGCTGTTGATTAACTCAAATCCTTTGTGGAAGGAAGTTTTATTAATACATGTAAGTAATTAATGTAACTGAATCAAATTTCCCCATAAGGTCAACGCTGAACCTAACCATTGAATTTGGTTTGGTTCTCGTCTAATTCAGTTTGCGACCAGAGTCATGGAAAGAATCATGTTTCATGAATCAAGGTACCACTATTGACCAGAAAATAGTAGTGCTATGGAGATACTTTAAGAGTAGATTTGGGAAAACGTGATTTATTTATGACCAAGAGTTTTATGTGATCATAAACAGTGACATTGTACTCTTTTGTGCTTTTATTTCTCACCTCTTTTCTTCTGCCAGTTTCCTTTCAAGTGTGGCTAAACATTTGCAAGTCTCAGCCTTTTTATGGAACCACAGCATTACCTCTGGGGCTTTAGAACAAGCCATCTCTTTCTCTCCATGTTGGAAGTAGTGTCTGCAATCCTGGTTTCCTTTCAATTCCTAACCCATTAACACCTTCCTCTGAAACGTCTGATTTCCTTAACACTAAATCCAATGGATGCTTTCTCAGCCCTTGACTTACGTGGCTCTTGATTGTTTTCATCTCAGAATATGCTGTGTCATGGAACCCCTGACATTATATGTTACTAGAATTTTTCCTTACTCTTTCTTTCTGGATACCCATTCTCAACTGCTTTTCCAGGCTCCTCTGACTACTCACCTTTCCTTTCAATGTTCTGTTTCTCAGGCATTCACTGTACCCCATCCTGTGCAGTCTTATCCACCTCCTAAATTATATCTTTAGCCAGGTAACTTTCCTGATCTCTATTGCCTAGTAGCTCTAGATGTCTAAATATATTGCAGGTCCCTCAAACTCAACTCTTTTTCATCTTGGTCCTTCCACCCTGGGCCTATTCTTTCCAGTGTTTTTTCTGCCTTTGAAAATGGTACCATAGGGCCGGTGAGATGGCTCAGCAGCATACGCGCCTGCCTGGCAAGCATGAGGGCCCGAGTTCGACTCCTGGAACCCACATAGGAAAAAAGGGACGATGATATTGCTCAGCAGCATGGGCGCCTGCTGGCACGTGAGGTCCTAAGGTCGACCCCCAGTACCCACCAAAAAAACCCAAAGAAAATGGTACCAGAAACCCTCTTGTCAACTCTAAAAGTCTTTGACTTCTCTTTTGCCCTACTCTCTAAACAATTGTCTTGGTTACTTTCTTACTGCTGGAACAAAATACATGACACATGTAAGTTAAAGAAGGAAATATTTATTTTAGCTCACAGTTTGTAGAGTTTTCAGTCCATAGTTGGCTGGCTCTAAGACAGAGCAGCAGAGCACAGAGGCATGGCAGAGGAGAAACAGTCCATGGCAGGGCAGGCAGAAAGCAGCAAAGCAGGAAGTAGTGAGCCTCCCTTTCTTTCCCTTTTATCCCATCCAGGCTACAAGCATAATGATTGGTGCCACCCACACCCAGGGTGGGGCTTCCCATTACCCACACCCAGAACAATGCTAATCAATCAGTGGACTAAATTAGTTATCACACACCCTTAATCCATCTTCACACACCCTAGATCCAGCCACATCTGAAAAGCCCCACCTATGAGCATGTCTAGACACGAGCCATAATAACAATCATCATGTCCTAGTGATATGTTTCCTAATCATCACTCTCATCACTACTACTAGAGCCTAACCTACAAAGGGGCTACACCCTCTTGCTCACCTTAACGTCTTCTGTGCTTTGGACAATGCCAAGGACATAAGTAATCAAAATATTTCTTGAATGAATCAATTAAGTAGTTTTAGAAAATAGAGAAACAATAAAAGACAATAGAAGTGGGATATTGATTTTTAAATCCCTATTGTTATTAGCACACAATTTATTTTAACCAGCCAAATAAGTCCAATATTTTTCACATGGAATTGTCTCCTGGAGCATCTATATAAAAATGTACACTTAAAATCTATTTTAATAACTTCCAGGATGCTGTTGTTTTACATTTTTTGTGTGGAAATGTTGTATAAGGAATTTAGTCATACGAGACTTTAGCTGAGATTTAACCTATAAATAATAACATAAAAAACACCAAAATGAAGAAATAAATATGTAAACTGGAGGTTGCTACAGTGACTTTCCATGTATTATTTGCTCTTAAGGAAACAAGAGCCATATTTCTGTGTATCTTTGCCACCTACATATAAAATGCATGCTGAGAAGTTCTTCAATGGATTGCAATTACAAAAGTGAGTCCATCTTTAGTGATAAAATTCTAATTATTCAACATATATGTGTTCATAATGAGGCAGCAAGGAATGTGGATAATTGGGTAGCTCTTTTGAAAACTGAATTCCGCTCATTTCCTTATCTGGTAATAACTAATAACCATATGCTTCACTTTCCCAAGGCACAACTTTTACAGATATTGCTGAAGGCTTCACGAAGAAATATTCACATCTGATATTCAATCTTTCTGGCTGTTGAACACTACAAACCTTTAAGGAGTGGAAGTTTTACTCTTAGGAGGGGTCACATGTGGAACAGTAGAGTTATTTCTTGTGGTCACACTATAGTTCTGTATAGGTTTTACCTGGCTGGTATAAGAACCTTGGAGGTTTTATTTTGCCACTATAATAAGTATATATTATATCACCGTCTTCCGTAGTCAGGGGATGATAAGATGTGTAGGGAGGTGGATTAACTTGGATGTTGCTATAGCTTGGTTCTTAAATGTTCTTTAAAGGCCTGTGTGTTAAGGGCACTCCCTGCCCCAGCTTGGCACTACTGGGGGGTTGTGGACACTTTAAGAAGTGGGTCATAGGGGTTGGCCTTTTGGTCAATGAGCGCATTCCGTTGAAGGGCAATCAGGAACCCCTGTCTTTTCCTTTCTCTGTCTCTTTGTCTTTCATATTTCTCAAATCCATGAGATAAATAGTTTTGCTTTAATATGTGCTCCCATGATGATGTGCTCCCTCCCCACCAAAAGCTTGAAAATAATAGGTTGCCCTAAGCATGGACTGCAATCTCCAAAATTTTGAACCAGACGAAACCTTTTCTCTTTATGAGTTGATTGTCTCAGGTATTTGTCATAGCGACTGAAGGCTACCTGATACAGGTGTTGAGACACTGATGTTTAGAGACTGACCCTCCATGTGGCTATCCCCTGAGAGACAGAGCAGACAGAGAGACATCAGCTAAGATCATCACAGTTAGTACTTTTAATAAAACATGTTAGTTCTTGACCATTCCAATTTTGATGTTGACTTTATAGTGTACTGAGTAAGTTCATTAATTTTAAACTTAGGGTTGTTTAGACACTGAAATGGGCAGATATCCAGGACTCCACTGGACATTTGCAGTTTTTATTTGCAGAAGATTCCTTTGACTTTGGTGAAAGCCAAAAGAGAGGAAAAATATTCAAGGAGGCAGAACTTAAAATGAAAAACAGATGAAATAGGAGCTCTCTGTGGAATTACAGCAGGGAACACTGAGGAGGAATGTGGTGGTGTTCGCCCTTGCATAGTTGGGCCTGACTGCTAAGAGGAACATCTGAGGTTGTAATGTCCATGTTTAATAGACACAATGAAAACAAGGTCAGGACTTGGGCAATGGAATTTCTTCTGTATTTTTTTCAAAACATAAACATTTTTGATCACATGTGCTTCAGCAAAGTGTTCTGTGAATTTGCTAATGGCTGTTAAGTTCCCAGGTGTCTTTCATTTTGTCCAGTTCAAGACATCAAATTAAAAGGCCATTGGTTTCTATGGTCCTTCCATATTGTACAAGGGGAAGCTTGCATAATAAAAGGCATGTATTTACAATTTAGATATGGAACACCTGCTGCAGGTGGCTCTACTGACTTGTAGCAAATGCTATTTTGTGTTAAAATTGCTTATACTGTTTTTTTTGGAACCAGGAATCAAACTCAGGACCTCACGCTTGCTAGTCAGGCGCTGTGCCGCTGAGCTGTTCCCCCAGCCCTATACTGTTAACTAACACTTATTATGTCATATAATGACAGTATTGGCTAAATTTTAAAATGGAAAACAAGTCAATTATCTATATAAATATTTACTTGCTGAATTAGATCTTAAAAATAAATTCAGAAACAGTATTTTTCTAATCTGTAGGTGGAATATGAATTGCTGTGCACCCAAACATTTCTTTAAAATGTCATTATATAACTAGTAAACTTTTTCTTTTAGCAAATGTATCTTATAATCTCTTCTGCTACTATTTCTGCTTTGAAGCACAACTATGATTTTTATAATAAAGTTAATAAGCAAGACTCATTACCTGTTATGAAATGTATATACCTAAACACATGAGCTGCTGGGTTCTTATTAAAGGACAAGTCTGTTCTCCCTGTAGAAGGAAATACTGTACTGGTACTTTCATCTTTTATCTCCTTCTCCAGCCAAGAATGAAGAAAAGATTTTAAAATTGTAATTTACATGCCTTTACATATCCAGTGTTCTGTGTTGATTGCTCTCCTTCTCAATTTGATGCTTGATGAAACTCTAACCATCCTTCAAAGGCTGGAACATATGTGCTCCTCTTGCCCTGGGGTAGGGGGCCTGTGTGGCACCTATGACAAAGATGTGGTGTCTGCTGTGGTGAGCATGGCATGTTGCCATATTTGTGGCCCACTGGGTGGTACAGTACCTGACACAAAGCAATATTCACTGATGCAAAAAATGATGCATAAAATAAGCTGATGGTCTTTGGATACATTTCAAAGGAAAACACCATTATTTCCCTTCTAACTCAAGAAAATAAAAATTATATTTCAAAAAAATAAATATTTATTATCTTTGTGTCCCAAGTGAAAGGATCCAGGCAAAAAAGCTTGCATTTTGTCTTATCTTGCTATACTGGTTTTATGAATAGATAAAAGGCCCAAACTGTAAATATCAGCAACATTAAAAAAATGCCCAATTAATTTGTCTAAAATGGCTCTATTTTCTCCAGTTTTCCTTAAGAATAAGCTGTCATTACATGGCTACACACACATTATTGCTTAAAGCAGATATAGCAGTCAACACTGAAATACCTATTACCTGTAGCATGATATAATTCAGTTTTTAAGATCAACTCTACAAAAGTTACATGAAAGATTTTTGTTGTAAAGTTTGTTATTTTTTAACCTTCTGATGCAAAAGATGATGATACAAAAGCATGAAGAAAAATTTTGAAAAGATTAAAATCATTCACTGTAATAAACACTAATATAGCTATTCTGATTTTTACCCATGACTTTCCTTGTTTTGATGTGTGTATATGTACACTTTATACACATCTGATTGTGATTTAGGAAAAACTTATGAGGTGTTGTCAAAATACACAGTGAATGTTTAATTTTTTTTTTAAATTTATTGCAATAAAAGACACAATGCCATTAAACCCCTCTCTCAAAATACTCCCCTTCTCTTTGCACACACTCATCCCTTTGTTCTTGCCACTTTTTGAAACAGTCTGGAAATCTTTCATGTGTGTCTTTAGATGCAATGGAAACTCCCTTATGTCATGGTTCCCTTAATGTCCTGAATCAATTAAAAACATTCATGTTTAATGGTCATTTTGACCTTGGGGAAGATCCAGAAGTCATTTGGTGCCAGATCCAGATAGTAAAGTGAACGGGGACACAGGATTATGTTTGTATTTTACAAAAATTCCCATAAACATTTTGAATTGATTCAGGACATCAAGACAGCCATGAGAAAATTCACGAAAGAGGATGTCCAGAGCTGCTTCAGGAAGTGGCAAGAGCTAGGGGGTAAGTGGGTTCAGAGAGAAGGGGAGTATTTTGAGGGAATTAGTAGCAATGTGTCTTTTACTATAATAAAAGGAAAACTTTCAAAAATTTAAATAGTCACTGTATTTTGGGAATCACATCTTGTATTTTAAAAATTAGATGTAAGAATGGGAAAATAGGATTCCTCAAACACTGGGCAGAGAGGAATGGCATGAGATGAGACTGAGACAACAGATAGCAAAAGACCATGTAATATTGGGCTGCGGGGCTGGGATAGATCACGTGGACACCATGATACGTGTAATGGGAGGATTGAGTGGTCAATCAGCTTAGTAAAACTAAAATTTCCATAATAAGAAGTTTTCTTTTCACACAATGTGCTGAATGAATTGCAGTGGTAAGAATGGAAAAGGAGACCTCATTGAAGACAGCTGCCATAGTCTAGATCCAGAAACATGGGCCTCGTGTCCTGGAATGATAGCGGAGGAAATGGAGAGCACCGAACAGCACAAGATGTGTTTTTGTGGTGGGAACAATGTCAGATAGTGATGATCAGATATGGAAGTAAAAGAAAAGAGGAATCAAGGATGGCTTAAATATCTGACAGAAGCAGTGAAGTAGCCAGTGGCGGTATTTACAGAGATATGGGAGATAGAGGTGGGTGGGGTGGGTAGCACCAGTGACATGAAGTAATATGTTGGCTACAGTGAATCTGGGGGCTTGGGAAGGTTGTCTGGGCTGGAGAGGCTCATGGGCTCCTTTGGTGGGGGAAAGGCCCTTTTACTGAGGCCCCCTGACAACTTCCATCTTAATCTTAACCATCTCCTTAAAACTGTGGAAATTGGTGAACTCATTTAGGGAGAAGAAAGAATCAAGGAAAAAGAAAACTCATCTTAAATCCAAGGTTGGGATTATCAGTATTTAAAGGTTCAGTAGAAATGGAGATGCTGGCAAAGAATACTTGATAACAGGTAAATCTTGAGCTCTATCTATATGGTTTTATCTCTAGAAAGTGTTGAGCAAAAATTAGAAAATGTGTTGTTAAATCTGGATAACAGGTAAATAGGTGTTTGTTCTATTATATCTCATAGTTTTAAAAATATGTTTACAAGACTCAATATTTTAAATTAAATTATGGAAAGCTTTCCAAATGTCATTCTAGCATAACATTAAATAATACAAAGCCCTCAAATTCATTTTTTGCTAATGATTCTAATAAATTGATTAGAGCAATGAAGTTCTAGTGATGCTAAATGATGTGGATAATAAGGCATAATACGTAGGGTAAACTTTCAGTGAAGGTTTAATGAGAGCTTAAATGGCAAATCTCTGTAATGAGTCTACCTTCAGTTCACTTTTTCCCTCTCCTATGAATTACAGAGCCCAAAGCCGGAAGAGACTGTAAAGCCATCTGATCAAACACATCATTTTTAGATGAAAAAACTGACTCTCAGAGATGCTAATGGGTTTTTTTCACAGTCTCTGCCAGGTCTTGGAAATCCTAGCTGAAGACGCTGCTACACGATTCACAGTAAAGGTACATTTTGATGTCATGTATCCAGGGATGACTTTATGCTGTATTCGAAATACACTTTTTACAAAAATTTAGCTCCCATGAAGTTTAGAAAAGCTCAAATAAATCATTTTTATAATATAAGCTTTGATGTTAACACATTTCTTTTGCTTTTTGTTATTTTTGGCAGGCTGTGAGAAATTTTTTTGCAATATATATAATAAAGATCTGTGAGATATATTTTGATTTAAGTAAACTGATGAAATAATAATTAAAATGTACCTCAAAGATGAAGATGATTAAGCACATTATAAAAGGACAAGCATTCTGGGTGCTATTCCCTTATATATCAAGATTACAAGTAGATTTATAGAAATTACAAGTAGATCTAATTGGGTGTATAATCTCTAATTGACCAGAGTGTCTGCCCAGAGTGCCAAGAAAAGACTAGGCCTGCGTTGACTGGGCATATTATTCAGAGGTCAGAGTTCTCCTGAAACACAACACACATGCACACACACACACACACACACACACACTTCAGACTTACCAGCCCTATAATCACAGGATCATTCAAGCCAACATCTTAAAATGAATCTATTTCATTTATATATTGTATGTCTATTTGTGTAAATAGATTCATTTTAAGGAACTGGCCCGTGTGATTGTGGGGGCTGGAAAATCTGAATTCTGCGGTACAGCCTGGCCAGCCAGAAACTGAGGTAAGAGTTGATATCTTGAATCTAAAATCTGCAAGGCAAGCCAGCAAATGGGAGGGAGGCTCAGGCAGAGCTTCTGTATTGCAGTCGTGAGAATTGCTTCTTGTTTTGGAAACCTTATTTTTAAAATCAAAGCTTGGGGTTATCAATGTTTAAAGATTGTCTAGAAATGGAGAACTTGCCGAAGGCCTGTAATTGATTGGATGCTGCCACATTTTAAAGGGTAGTTTGTTTTACTGAAAATCTACTTATTGTAAATGTCAGTATCTTCAGTGTTTTACTAAACAGCCTAGCCAAGCTGGCACGTGAGTATCATCATGTATTACACTGGGTGCCTGCAATGTGTCCGGGAGGGGAAGGTGGCATTATTCTGCCATGTGCTTGCCATCCTTATTGTGGTTGAATTTGAATGCTCCTTTAGTGTAAGAAAATCTCTTTCATTGGCAAAACTTTAAGAATATTATTGTATGAATGACACAATTTATGTTTAGAAGATTTTTTGGAAGGCAGGGAGATAATGACCTTCTATCTCAGGAAGAGAGTTTTCAATAAATGTACATTTTACTTTGTTGTTGCACTATTTTCTCAAGAAAATATTTTAGTTCTTCCCATCTCATCCCTTATATAATACAGTTCTACCCACATTCACATCCTTCATTCACTCCTCTATGCCATAGGGAGGTCTCCAGTGGAAATGCTTTTATAATTTTGCTTAAAGAAATTAGCATCTGGGCTTTTCAGAAATTAACTTAGAATCAAAACATTAAAATTCCAAACTGTTAAAAAGACATAATAATCATTTGGTAAATATCCTGCAATCTATTAATTTTAATGTTATAAATGATGCAACACATCGTAAATTTCTGTTGACTTCAGTATCTCATTTGATGTGTTACAATTCTAAAAATTGTACTATTATATCAAAGAATGCCTAGAGTTTTAAAATATGATGGGGGAAGCCTCAGTTGTCCATGTTTTACAGGTTTGAAATAAGACTTAAAACAATAATCTTTGTTACAAAAACATGTTTAAGATAAGAGTATTAAAAAATCTCAGAAAAAAAATCCATAGAAGTAAAACAGTGGTTGCCAAGGGAATGATACTTGAAGAACATTTGAGCAAACCCCAAATTCAACAAGAGTTTTCATTAGAATGTTGCTTTTGTTCCCCTAGAAAATGTTTTATATTATTGAATATCGCATGTCTCTCTGAATTTCTGTTTTCAGACACGTTTCCTGCTAGGAACATATGGAAAAGCTAAATGTCTGGAGTAAAGTTTGAATGATGTTATAAACTACGGGAGAGGATCTTGAAGTATTAACGCAGTTGAAAGACTAAAAATATGTCTACAGTTAGATTCAGTCAGCCATTTTGCATATGTTATATTCTTCTTACAGAATATGAAAAACAAAATGTAAAAAGCAGATCTCATAAAATCTGGATACTTTGTGTGTTTACGTTTTGATGTTGGTATCAATTTACTCTTATAATAATGCTTAGCATTATTTTGTTTTGAACACAGGGAAATTTCATGTGTGTGAAACTGCAGAGCGTTCTAGTTGCAGACATTTATGAATCAAGGACAGGTTTCCACTAAGAACGTTTACTCAGAAGTTCGGGGCTGATTTGTGAAGTCCCTATTCTTGGGCTGTGTCTACTGAGAAAACTGTTGTGCTGTGACTCTTAGATGTTAGAGGTGAATTTTAGAATCATGGGTAAATTAGGTGGATGTGAACGATTTACTCAGTAAATCAGGCAAAAATGCGCTTTTAGTATCTGGCTCATTTAGTCTTCAGGTCTCTACCTCGCTGTGACTATAAAGACAAAGCTTTTCTTTTCTTTCTGTACTTTAAATTTAGGTGTCTGCAGCACACAATGTACCACGCACAGCCTACAAGCAACCAGCTCTGTTCAGAGCCATTGCTGCACTGCAGTGAATCTGCTGAGTTTTCGAAGGACTCAGAGGCCTGTGCAGATTGCGTCCCTGCTCAACCTGGGGAGACACTAATGTCGGTGGCACATTTTATCACACGCCAGACCATGGGACACACCTGGATCAGCACACCTCTGCCATGGGTTATCCTAGATATTGAGCTTGTTATTTTTATTTTACAAATAAGACAGCTAATACAAGTTATTTTGCCTAATACCTCATCACTCCAGACCAAGGACTGTAGTTTGCCTTTTGTTTCCAAAGCCTGTTTTTTTTTCTTTTTTTTCTGTTGTTCCCTTTATTGTATTCTCACTACTAAGCTGAGTCTCGTACATTTTGATTTAACTTACCTACTGTTAGTAACTTGCTCCACTAGAAAAAAAATAGGTTATAACAATTAGTATAGAAAATGTTTAATATTTCACCAGCTTTCAAAAGCAGGTCATCAAAGCTTTTAAATTGTTGACATAGCACCAGCTCACAAAGCTGAAATCGATAGGCCGCCCTGACAGTTGAGTTCTGAATTGTTCTGGTTGTGGTACGGGGTTGAAATCAGTAGTCATTCAAAGTACAGGGCAGATGGTCTATAGCGCTTTTATGCACTCCTGGGTATTTATCAATTAGGATTCAGCGGCATGTGTCTGTTCTCATTAGGTAATTACATTAAAAATATTCCTTATCATGGGAAAGAAAAACCTAATTACTAGATCTTGATTAAACCTTGCACTAGAGGCTGACCTCTTGCCCAGTGACATATGACCATGGTAAATAAAAGCAAGCCAGAAAATTCACGAGGGGATTAACAACGATGGCCTGCACCCAGGAACTGATACAGGAAATGTGTTTGCTCTTTGTTTTGCTGCGTCCTAGTCTCAGTGATTACGAATAATATTGGTAGCATGGAAACAATATGTATTGCTGACAACCAAAACATCTCTTGGGTAAATGTTTGTCTTGATTTTTCTATAAATTAAAAAGCTCCTAAAAATATACTTCTAAGAAAAGGTTTTGGTGGCCAACAAATGGGTAGCAACACATTTTCTTTCTTCTAACTCTCCTTCCCCGGGAGAGAGCATAAGATTACATAGACATAAAGTTACAGCATAACTCATATTTGCATTTTTACTGAATCATACGTAGCAGTAAACTCAACACATTTTGAGACTCCTTAGTCATTGACACTTATGTTTCAGTTTATTGCCATCTTCAGGCTGCATGGTTCTCAAAATGTTTTAATGTTTATTATTAGACATTTTCTACCATGCCATGCCATACTTACAACAATAACTCCAGGATTTCATTTGGTAGATATTTTTATGTTCTGTACTATTTTTGAAGGATTTGAGGCTCTAAAGATAAAGGGAATTTTACAGATTTTTTAACAAGCTGATATATGAAACATCCCTTTTTTACCAGTTAAAATTTATGCCTTTGGGGAATAAAGTTTGCTAAACTATGTCATTTCTGTAATAGTTTCTGTTATCAGTGCCTATTTGTATAAATTCAAACACAAGCTGAGTACAAGAAACTGTGATCCCCACATTCCTAATTTTTTTTTTTCCTGTAAGGAAGTGTATATATAGTTCCTTTCTTGTGGTGTACGTCAGTTGAAAGTCTCTTTCTAGTTTCAGCTCTTCTGAAGGTGTGTAGTTCACTGTCCTCTCTCTTCCTGCTTTGGCAATTATTACTATTACTATTATATTATTAATTATTATTATAGCTATTATTATTTGCTTATGATTCACCCCACAAGAATGAAAGCTTTATAAGTACAGAGATCCCATCTGTTGGTTACCATCATTTCCTCAGTGATCATTATTCAATACCTGGTACCTCATGGCTGCTTAAGAAATATCCAGAGTTGGAATAAATGCATGAACCAGTGGATGTATAAGTGAATTAATGATCTAGGAAGAAATGGTAGAATAATGAGATCAGTCGAAAGTTTCACCTAGGTCACCTGTGGAATCACAGCATATAGGATGTGGTATTCTGCATCCGTAGGCAGCTGCAGGCTTAGTGACAACAAAAAGCAAGGACAAAGCTTTAGCAGGCACAAGTGCTCCTGTTACTTTAGCCACTTCCATTTATTATGCCTGTACATTATGCAAGACCCTGTGTCCCTGGTTCCATTTTTCATTTATTGTATTCAGTCCCATCTACAGCACTGGACAGATCGGGACAGGGCTCGTGAAGGAGGCGGTGTCTGAATAGATAAGAAGGTAGACAGTGAAGAGGAGCAGAACAAAATCCTGAGCAGTTAGGCAGGTAATTCAGGCATAAATTACGTTATCAGCATTTGGCAGATTTAGACTTTCATTGTTTGTGTTCCTTAAACTGTGGAGAAATAGTCTTCTTTATCTTTTTGCCATTTTGAGTTTGGGCCCTCGGAGAGCAAAGGTCACAGACTCATTGTCCCGTGGTAAACGTCTCAACACAGAGCTGTCCCAGTATCATTGCCCGTGGTACTGGGGGATGACACGTGCATTCCCAGTTCAACTGGCAGAGGAAAGAGGCAGGCCAGGGGGATCACATGAGTCCCACAATGGGTGCCAGTCGGCTGGCAGCCCCACTGACCACGCAGTATTAGTCAGTGTGATGGGAACAGAATTCAGTGAGGCCACCAATCCAGATGAAATGTACAGCCAAAGCCACTGCAAACAGTCATATGAGAAAAAGTTTTACCATCTCTCTTCCTTCTTCCTCTCGGATACCACATGGTCTTAGCGCAGGAGAAAAACTCAGAGGCAAATCATTTCTGCTGAGAGGTGACTGCATAGATGAGTTCTGAAATACCAGAAAAGGGGACTCTATCCTTTTGACTGTATAAGAGCCAGCCAGGCCTTAAGTGCAGTTCTGATACTTGAAGTTCATTAATACATTTTTTTAAAAAATCAAGTAATGTAAAGAACAGAGAATTGTATAGGTTGTGCACAAATTGCACCCAGTTTCTTCACTTTTGTTTGGGAGCAGCAGCAGATTAACAGGCACTTTCTATATCCTGTGTTAATTTACTTGTAATTTTCTGCATGTGTTAGTTTGAAGCAAGACAGTTAATGAGATTAAGGCTAAGGGATGTGTAATATTTCATCTTACTGTCAAAACCTACTATTTAAATAATTTGAATAATTTTAAAACTCCCAAAATATTGAAATAAACAAGGCTTCTCAAGAGAATAGAAAGGATAAAGAGAGTAAAGTGGAAGAGAGAGAAAAGAGGAACATAAAACTACAAAAATGATAGACAAAAAGACCTGCTGATTTAAAATTTGACATGATGACATATTAGATGCCGTGCGCTGACGTTCACTAAGCTCTGAGATTCAGAGAGTGATCATCTGGTATCTTTTGCCTTTTAAAATGTTTATTAGCAAATGTCTTGTTTTTAAATGAACAAATCTATTCCTGGAAATTTAACTTTAAGCAACCAACCTGTGGATATATATACAGCCAGGCTTCATCAGTAATTTTATATGCTGGGAAATAATCTACTATCAAGGACTTCTCAGCAGCTCTGTAAGGGGTTTTTGACCCCACCCAGCTTGAATCACTCATTTCCTTTGTTTTCCTTAACCTGACTCAAGGATTCTCCAGGACCTGTCTAGCTTGCTGCTCTTTTCTGGCTCTTTGCTGGTTTAGCCATAAAATATTTGCCTGAAGGCCTGTCCTGCTTCACCTTGTGTTCCCTCCTTAGGCCATCTCACCCATACCGTGATGTCATTTGTCTTGTCTAATACCTCTACACGCTTGTGCCTCCTGCTCTGAGTTCCAGACCCAGTTCTTCGGTTGCCTGGAAGACATCACATTTTAGAGGTCTCAAAGGCACTTCAAACTTAATACATCCAGAATTAAACTTACTCTCTCCCTAACCCCTGGGGTAGTCTTATCTCAGTTTTCTTTCCTGTTACTGAATAGCACCAGCAATATCAAGCTGGAAGGCCCAGAAACCTGGGAGTTATCATGACTTCTTCTTCTATATCTAACTATTCACAAAATCCCCTCCTCTTTACTTTCAAAGCTATCCTCATGATTCCATGGACTTCTGCAGTAGTCTCCTACATCAGCCACTGGCATTAGATGTAGCCCCACTCCACATTTTTCCTCCTACCACATGCAGAAAGAGCTGTTCAAATGCAAATCTGATGTTACTTTAAAGCCCTTTGTGGCTTTTTATTTTGCATAGGGTTCAGACTTCAGAATTGAAAGATTACTGCCAACTTTGGATTTCAAAAATCTTCAAATCTAAAAGGCTTCACTTGATATATTGAAAAAGAAAATATTGCACTACATATATTCTTGATTGTAAAGATTTTATATTGACATAATCAGTGTAAACAATGTTACTAAAATTATGGTAACTTTAGAACATTCCATGTGTTCGAGCTTTCTGAAGAAAATCATAAAAACACAAAATCAAAATCAATTTCAAATTGATATTTATATTTGAGGTTATAATAAGGCTCCTTTACGTCATTTTATTTCTTTCATTTTAAAGAAAGGAATTAGGAGGCACCATTATATGTAGTTGGGGAGGATATTTGATCCTTCCATTTCTATTTGTTGTTTAAGAATGATTTTGCCTCAAATAATAAATTAGATGAAAACCTTATAGCAGAAATTGAAGAATTCATTTCTTTTGCAAAGGAAAAACAAAATACCTTCGACTTTACTTCCAGTACAAGTTTCGCTCTCCCTACAGGACGTGAGTTTCCTTGGCTTTTATTAAATGTGGCCGGGCAGGGTTGGTGCTCGCCCATATAGCACTCTTGTGACAAGTGAGGGGGCACATGTTATGAGGTGAAGCCGGGCACAAGTGGATGACGCACAGCACCAATCAGCCGAGGTTTGCTTCCAGTCTTGCTCGCTAGCCTTTCAGTCAAGAGTGGAACACTCATCCATTAGAAGTTGGTGGCTTTATTCCAGTCATTTTGATTACTCTAGAAAAAGAATACCTTACTGTTTGCCGGTGATGTGTTCCTTTATATGGAGGAGCACATTCCTGTGAATATTTTGATTATTCAGTTACCTCTAGCAGCATCTGCTCTTGACATTCCCTGATCCAGGTTTAAAGACTCAACTTTGTATTATTTTGAACTTGGAAAATTTCTTCTATCTCTCAGAAACATGGCTACTTTAGACACAATTCCCTATAATTAATACTTTCTGTGACAGTTAAGCTGAACTGTCTACTTGATTGGCTTGGGAGCTGCCCAGGAGACTGGGAGGTCGCACTTCTGTGTGTGTCAGTGTGGGCCTTGGAGGTGGGGCCTGGGCCCCTTCCTCTCTGGTGTTGTTCTCCTGCTCTGATTCACCATGAAGTGAGAAGATCCATTCCATCCTCTTCCACCATTCCATCGTGGCCTTGGAGTTAGCCAACCATGGACTGAATTCTCTGAAACTGTGAGCAAAATAAAACCTTCCCTCCTTTACATTGTGGGTGTTTGGCATTGCGTCCTAGCAACAAAAAACTAACTAACACAGTTCCTCAAATATGGAGAAAAGTTATGTATCAAGATTTCTGGACTATTTGACAGGAGGCTCTTATGGGGAATATAAATCGAACCCTGCCTATAATTCCAGTTCTGACACGTTAAACGCATCTGGTGGGTGAGAGCCAAATTTCAGGGAATGATCTTGGGACTGTTGAAAGTATTTATCATAAGGAAAAAAGGTAGATTCCATAGAAGCACTATGGAATGAGATAATGTGGTTGAACCTAGAAGTACATCAACTTTGGCACAGTTGGGAGAAAATATATAAACAGACAATGCTACTTTACTAACTTTTTAGAACTTTGGGGTCTAAGCATGCCATAGAGGGAGTCCCTCTCACTTCTGTGGGATAGGGGGAGCATTTTGTTTTCATTCACTTTTAGGTAGCAGGATAGGAATCTCTCTATAGTGAGCCCTCCCAGTCCTCGTTGCAGTCCGGGAAGTTTATATTTATAATTCCATGGAAAAGTTATTGAAATCCTAGTGGGTTAATTTCAATATACCACTTCCAGTGCAACCCATAGTGAGAATAAAGACACTGAGATGTATCTACCATTGTGGGGAGCCAAGAGGGTCCTAAGTCCATCTAGGGTGATCGTTAACCGGAACAAAAGGCCTCGACCCAGGGCCGAACCCGAGTTTTATTAATTCTCGAAGAGGGGAGTGGCTCGGGGATGAGTGACTGTAAGAGTGGCAGGAAGTACGTGAGTACCATGAGCTGGGCTAGGTAGGTGGCCTGAAATCACCTTTGCAATATGCAGAGGGAAGGATATGCAGAAGGAGTAATCTGCACAACACAATTCAAGGTAGTATCTAATGTTTTGGGGTCAGTAGTTGAGCTGTGATGTGTAATCTTCTATGCCCTGGGAAGTCATAGCCTCTTATCTTGAGGCTTGTCCCCTCCTGCCCAGCTCACACATGTTTTTGGGAGGTCCTGGGGCAGGGTAACACTGACCTGTCACGTTGCTTCAAAGACCACGTATCAGCACATCGGCTAAACTGACTTGCATTGATTAAAACCAACTGAAGGGTTAAGGAAAAGTCCTAGCCAGCTCTGTACATATCAATACATGGAAATAGGGCCAGGTTTAGCCAAAATGGAGATAATTGCTCTTCTTTCAAGGAGAGTTGTCCAGGTGGTGCTCCACATCTCTCCAGCACTGGAGATTTCATTGATAGTAACTCAGCTCGATTGGCAAGACTCAACTTGACTTGGAGTAGTGTTTCCACAAGATGACAGGGCCAGAAATTTATGGTCCTTAGCTGAGGTAGAAATAAAACTTGTGTATCCCCAGTTCTGTCTATATAGTAGATGGTGATTTGACACTTAGGAACCCGTCTTAGGAACCACACAGACACTTTGGAAGACAGTTTGGCAGTTTCTCAGAAAAGCAAGCATACTCTTACCATATGATCCAACAATCAAGCTCTTTGGAATGAGTTGAGGTGATTGCCCACAAAACACCTATATAAAGATATTTGTAGAAGTTTTATTTATAATGGCCAAAACTTGGAAACAATCAAGGTGTGTTTCAGTAAGTGAATGGTTAAATAAATGGTGATTCATCAGACTATAGAATATTATTCAGTGTTGAGAAGAAATGAGCTTTCAAGCCCTGCAAAGACAGGGAGGAATCTTAAGTACATCTTACTAAGTGAAAGAGGCCAATCCTGGACCCCTTCCCATGGACTACATACTCTATGATTCCAATCACGTGCCATCCTGGAGAAGGCAAAACTGTGGAGACAGAAAAAGATTAGAATTTGCCAGGGGATTCAGGTGGAAGTTGGGATGAATAGATGGGGCATAGAATATTTTCAGGGCAGTGAAACTGTTCTATTTGAATGATAGATACATGTCATATCACCTTTTTACCAAGAATGTGATTTAATGACATGTCAGGTTTTATCATTGAAATGAATGAACCACTCTGGGGGGGGGGTGTTGACATGCGCAGAGGCTGTGCAAGTATGCTATGTCATGCATGTTGGTAAGGGACATATGAGAACTCTGCACTTTCTTATCAATATTTTGCTATGAACCTAAAACTGCTCTAAAAAGTGTAATTTTTTTTTTTTTTTTTTTTTTTGTGGGTACCAGGAGTCAACCTCAGGACCTCGCGCTTGCGAGCAGGCGCTTGTGCTGCTGAGTGACATCACCGGTCCTTTTTTCCTTTGTATGTGGGTACTGGGAGCTGAACTCAGGACCTCGTGCTTGACAGGCAGGCGTTTATACCCCTGAGCTATCTCACCGGCCCCCTGTAATTTATTTTTTTAAAATGGATACAGTGGGCCGGTGAGATGGCTCAGCGGCTTAAGCGCCTGCCTGGCAAGCGCAAGGGCCGGAGTTCAACTCCCGGATCCCACATACGAAAAAGGGGCCGGTGATATCGCTCAGCGGCATGGGCGCCTGCTGGCGCGCGAGGTCCTGAGGTCGACCCCCCGGTACCCACAAAAAAAAAAAAAAAATGGATACAGTATCAAAAATCCATGCACGTGGCTGGGATTTGCAGTTTGGAGGATTTAAGTATCCATATTAATCACTGTATCTGTATTTAATGATCAGGCAAGGGAAGCCTGATCATTCTGATTACATCTGCTCTCACCTGTGACTGTCACCCTCAGAAGGCAGTCACTTAATCATTTCTTTGAGCTACATGGACATACTGGTATAAAAATATTATTTTGTCTTCCTGCATGAAAATACACTTTTGAGAGAAGCCTAATAGAAGTATAGCTAAGGGTTTCAAGAGAAATTCTCTTAAGTAGAAAAATTTCACTCTCTAAATCCAAAGGTCTAAAGTTTACTATGAAACCCAAAAACTAAGCAAGCTGGACTGTCAAAGATGAGAAGCTCTGGTGTAAACCTTGTAAAGTTCCGTTCCTAGGCCACTTATTGAGATGGTCTCAGCAATTATGGTGATTTTATCTTCATGTTGTAGGGGAGACTTTCAAGGTCTAATTGCCTTGGTTCTATGGGACTAAGAGATTAAGGCTGTATTTATTGGATTAATTCATGAAGTATTTGCTTTGCCCGAGGTTTCTGCGACAGGAATGAATTTGGAGAGGTAGGGGAAATACATTGTCATCTTTTGAACCGATCTTAATTTTTTATTTTATCTCTGACATTTTAGTTTTATAATTTTTATTTTATTACTACATGAAATTTACATTCATCTTAGGGAGTAGGTGCATGTAGATAGCACAGCTATATTTCTGTTTTAATCTCCTTTCCCTTCCCACCCATCTTTGTCCCTTTGTCTTTAAATTCCCTTTCCCCATTTTCATTACTATTGTTATTATTATTTTCAGTTCAGTTTAGTTATTATTATGTTCATGAGATATGTTTACATTCATTGTGGGTATTTGGTACCTGTAAATGATACATCTTAAACTTTTTACTTCCTTTTCCCCTCCTTACCTCCCCTTGTCCTTGGTTCCTTAGACCCCTCCCCATTTGCAAAAGATCTGTCTCCTTGTTCTCTTCTCTCCATCCTTTATTTGGCTCATTTGTACTTTGCCTTACTCAAAGGAGAGATACTGATCTTAATTCTTATCTCTGACTTACAAATGTTCTTCATACCAGATTGACATTGGGCAGGCTTTGGAATGAACTTCATGGAATGTTTAAAATGGGAAATCAAGAAGTGCAATATTTTGTACTCTTAAATTGATAAGAGTTTCTGAGAAAGAATATAGCAAATGGCTAGCAGATATTGCAACCAAAATATGTCATTTAGAATATAAGAAGGAAAGGGAAGAAGATTAATGAATGTGTGGAAACTTGTTTTGGAAGTTGTGATTTGCAACTTTTTGAGTAAATTTGGAAATCCATTTTCTGTATACATTGCATATTGCTAAACAATTCCATTCATTTCAATTTTAAGAAACATTTAAACATTTATCAGTAAGTGGTGTGTACGTACATTAGGATGTCTTTATCAATTACCTGTTTTTAAATGAACAACCACTTTCCTCCTGGAATTTGGAAATTGTGCTTGACTCTGTTGAATATGTATATTTCCATTTGTAAGATTCATTAAATTTCGGAACTACCTCTTGGAGGCCAGGAAATAGCCGTGTCATAATAAAACCCAACTCTGCACAAAAGCCACTGATTAACATAGTTTTTTCTCCTTAGCTACTGAATGATTCATCAACTATTTATTGAGCTTCAGAAAGAGGTTCATAAAAATGGAAAATAACAATTAAAGCCCCCTAGGGGTTATTAATTACCTACTGCCACTCTTGAACCCATTACCTTACATAATGAACATTATTCCTACACAGTGTATCTCCCCATGATCAGTGTGGATGCACACCCTCACAAACGCATTTATCTTTTCTGAGTAATGCTTTTATGTTTTTATTCCATTATTATTTTTAAAAATAGAACTGAAAGCATGAAACCCCAATTATGAATCTATTTTTCCACAAAAACATTTATGAGCCCCTTTCAATAGATATTGCTTGTTTTTAATTATTACTGGGTCTTTATTTCCTGTAGAAAATATCAAATAAATATTTCTTCAGATTAAATTATTTTAATCCCCTATGTTTGGATTAAGACTTTGGAAAAACACACAACCTTATCAACATAATTTTGGTGGGAAATGTATTTAATTTCATCACAGTTAGAGTCATATAAAATTTTCTTCCTAGAATTTTTCCCCTATGTCATGTTTATCCTTTGGAAATTCATTCTCATGCATACATTTGATGCTTCATTTTATTCTTTTTTTTAATGTGGGTGCTGGTAGTCAAACTCAGAACCTCACACTTGCCAGCTGGCACTTGTGCCACTGAGCGATATCACCGGCTCCTTTTCTTCCTTTATGTGAGTACCAGGAGTTGAACTCAGGACCTCGCACTTGCCAGGCAGGCGCTTACACTGCTGAGCCATCTCACCGGCCCTTCATTTTATTTTTATGCTAAAGGTATTTTATGTTTTGTTTTATTTGTAAAGCATTATGAGAAAGCTACACCTTAGTATAGTTCTTGTATGTGGTGTTCATGAAATGAGTACAAAAAAACAGCATTTTGGAACTTAGCATATATTTTTCTAATGTTTTAATTGAGCTTTCTATTACTTAACTAGAAAACACCTAGGTATTTGTTATGCCCAACTAGAATGAGTTAATTTATTTAGGCAAATTAATCAACAGTAATCTAAATAAATAATGTAGTCAGAAAATCAAGTGAACTGATTTTTTTGCCTACTTTCCCCCAGTCCGCTTTCCCCCTCTCAGATTTGTAAAAATAGTTTAAGACAGTATCACTTAGTGTATTTGAAGTCATTACTCATACAATCACCTGAGGTTCTTGAGGTTAAAAATGCAGGTCCTGGGCCAGCCCTTTGCTGGATTACCTTTCTTCAAGTTCTGCAATAGCTCCTGCCCTGTGAAACATAACTATCATCTCCTCACCAGCACTTGCCACAGTTGGTCAATATGGCTTCTTTTTAAAAAATTAATTTACTTCTAAATTGACATATAATTGTACATATTTATGTGGTACTATATTATAATTTGCAGGTTTTTGACCTTTATTAGCATGTGTTTGCAGTATATAATGATTACATTGGTACATGTACATAACACATTTCAATTCCCTTCTTTCCCTCCTCCCTCCTCTCCCCTCTTATTTTTCCAGCATCAGATTCATTTATTTAACTTATGAGATTTTATAAAGTTACTTATCATATATATAGATTGAAAGCGAAGCAAATAGACAAAGAACATATAAAACATGTAAGACAACTGTACTAAGTCGAGGTAGACTTTTAGATACATTGTCTGCACTAGATTACAATACCTATTTTATCTTTCTCTTTTTTCCTATTATATGCATATATATATAATACATATATTACATATATATTATATATATATAATATAAGAGAAACCATGCGATATTTAAGCTTATGTGTCTGAGTTACTCCACTTAATATTATGGTCTCAAGGTGCATCCACTTTCTTACAGATGACTCAAGTTTAGCTTTTTTATGACAGAGTAGTACTCCATTGAGTATAAATACCATATTTTTAAAAATCCTTTCATCTGTTGATGGACATATAGTCTGTTTCTAAGACTAAGCTATTATGAAATGCACTGCTATCAACATGGATATGCATACATTACTGTGATATGATGTCTTTAACTCTTTTGGGAAGATATCTAGAAGGGGAATAGCTGAATGAAATGGAATTTTTACTTATGGTTTTTGAGGAACCTCTATACTGGTCTTCATAGTGGTTGTACCAGCAATGTAGAAGTGGTTCTTTCTCCCCACTGCCTTTCCAGCATTTGTTATTGGTTGATTTCTTCATAGTAGCCATTCTTTCTGTAGTGAGCTGAATTCTCAGTGTTGTTTTGATTTGCATTTCTCAAATGGCCAACAATGCTGAAGATTTTTTATATATTTATTGACCATTAACATTTCTTCATCTGAGAAATGTCTATTCCTTTCAGATGCCCATTTTTTTAAATGGATCTTTAAATTAGAGGGGTGTTTAATTTTTTTTTTTTTAGTTTTTTATATATTCTAAATATTAGTCCTTTGTCTGAAGAGTATTTGGCAAAATTTTTTTCCCATTCTCTAGGTTGTCTCTTTACTCTGTTAGTTTCCTTTGCTATGCAGAAGCTTTTTAATTTGGTGTGATCCCATTTGTTGATTCTTGGTATTTTTTTTCTTGTGTAACCAAGGTTTTGTTCAGTGAATCTTTGCCTATCTCTTCAAGATACCTATTTTGTCTTCCAGTAGATTAAATATTTTTGTTGTAATGTTTAGATGTTTGATTCATTTCAATTTTAGTTTAGTGCACAGTGAGAGATATGGTTTAGTTTCAATCTTCAGCATGTACATAGCCAGTTTTCCCAGCATGATTTGTTGAAGAGGCTATCCTTCCTCCAGCAAAGTGATTCAGCCCCATTGTCAAAAATAACATAGCTGAGTATGCTTGGAGTTGTTTCTGTATCTTCTGTTCCATTTTTCCACAAGTCTGGGTTTTTTTTTTGTTTTGTTTTGTTTTTTTGCCAATACTATGTTGTTTTTATCACTGTAGGTTTGTAGCATAACTTGAAGTCTGGTATTGTGATGCCCCCTGCCTTGCCCTTGTTGCCCAAAATTGCTTTCATTATTCTAGGTGTCTTCTGATTCCATATGAATTATAGGATTGCTTTCTCCAGGTCTGTAAAGAATATTATTGGTATTTTTATTGGAGTTGCCTTAAATCTATAGAAGAGTTTTGGGATCATGGCCATTTTCACTATATTTGTTCTGCTTTCCAGGAACACGGGCTAGCTTATGTGGATTTTCTTGCCATTGACTTCTAGTTTCACTGCACTATGATCTGATAATATTCGTGGGATAATTTCCATTCTTTTGCATTTACTTAAACAGGCTTTATTGGCTATTATGTGGTCTATTTTGGAGAAAGTCCCATGTGCTGCAGAGAAGAATGTGTATTCTGTTGTTGGATGGGACACTCTGTAAGTATGTTTTAAGTCCATTTGTTTGAAGATTTCAACTCTGATATATTTCTTTATTAATTTTTTGTCTGGTTGATCTGTCCACTTGTGACAGCAGGGTATTGAGGTTGCTCATTGCTATTGTATTGGTGTTTATCTGATTTTTCATGCCCATTAGTGTTTATTTTATGAAGTTGGGTATGCTGATATTTGGTGCATGTATATTCATAACTGTTAACTATTCCTACTGAATTGTTCCCTATATGTCCCTTCTACTCAGTCTTAGCTTGAAATCCACTTTGAAATCAGGGTAACAATTCCTCCTTTCTTTTGGGTTCCCGTGGCATGGAATATTATTTTCCATCCTTTGATTTATACTCTGTGAGTATTTTTTGAATTAGACGTGTTTCTCTCATGTTGCATATTGTTGAGTTTTCTTTCTTGATCTATTCTGCTAATCTGTGTCTTTTTTTTTTTTTTTTTTTTTTTTGTGGGTACCGGGGGGACGACCTCAGGACCTCGCGCACCAACAGGCACCCGTGCCGCTGAGCGATATCACCGGCCCCTTTTTCGTATGTGGGTTCCGGGAGTCGAACTCGGGCCTTCGCGCTTGCAAGGCAGGCGCTTAAGCCGCTGAGCCGTCTCACCGGCCTAATCTGTGTCTTTTGAGTAGGAAATCGCGACCATGCATGTTGACGTTATTACCGAGTGGTATTGACTTATTCCTGTCTTTGCATTACTTTCCTGTTGCTGATTTCCTCTTTATCCTCCTTTTGCTTAGCTGCTCGTCCTGCCAGGTGTATTCATTCTTTTTTGACTTACTGACATTGGGTTCACTGTCTCTTTCTAGGATATCCTTGAGAATTTTTCATAATGCTAGTTTGATGGTCTTGAATTTCTTGAGGTGCAGATTGATGTGGACATACCTCATTTCTCCATCAAATTTAAAGAAAAGTTTTGCAGAATACATAAGTCAGGGCTGGAAGTTGTTATCTTTCAGGGCTTGAAACTCTTCACTCCAAGCCCTTCTGGCCCTTAAGTTTTGTGTAGAGAAGTTTGCTGTGATTCTCATGGGTTTACACTTGTATATGATTTGTTGTCTTTCCCTAACAGCTTTTAAGATTTTGTCCGTGGGATGGACACAGGATGGAATTTTGAGTACCGTGTGGCAGGGAGAGGTTCTCTCTTGGTCACGGCTATTTGAGGTTTTATGTGCCTCACTTATCCAAATGTTTATATCTTTCCCTATATTTGGGAAGTTTTCTGCTATTATTTCTGTGAACACTTTTTTTTATGCCATTTGTTTGACTTCTGATTTTTCACTATTCCAATTCTCAGATTAGTCTTCTTTGCATCATCTAGCAGTTGTTGGATTGCTTTTTCATTTCCTCTTGCTATTTTTAAGGTGTCTTTGTGTAACTTTCCAAGGGGACCACGTCTTCTAGTTCTGAAATTATGTCCTCACGTTAGCCCACCAGGCTGCCCATACTTTCAGTGTGATTTCTAATCTCCTGGATTTCTGATTGAAACCTTTTCATGCACTCTAATTCTTTGGTAAACTGTTCATTTGTGTTTTGTATCATTTTGTTTAGCTTATCAAGCTTTCTATTAGTGTCTCCTGAGAGCTCCTGCATCTTTTTGGTTATTAATTCCATTATATTTTTTTAATATCTTCTTTAATCCCACTGAGTATCTCTTTGATCTGTTTTCAAACCTCTTCTGCTATGCATTCCAGTAATTCACGCATGTGGGTTATATTCTGCCCCTGGATGCCCCCTGGATTGGCTTTGGGGAACTTGGGGGCTTTGGGAAGCATTTTGTTGCCTTTTCTTCTCGTGTTTCTATTGGTTTTGTTCATTTGTTTTGTTTTGTTCTGAGGTTTGTGGATACTTATAGTCTAACAACTTCATTACTAGTATAGAGGTCTCTGCAGTTGCTTTTCAGTGATGCGTTTTGGGTGTGGCTAACTAAACCTCTGCCACGGCCCCAAGATTCAACCACCTTGTTTATTTTGGGAAAGGAGGATGCAGTGTAGTTAGCCCAGCAACCAAATTCTCTGGGAATGTTCTCTAGCACTGTTAATATCACAAAGGTAATCTGAGTGTTGGCTTGCAGAGAAATAGCAACAATTATGTGACCCTGATAATATCAAGTGAAACAGCTACAGAAGTATTGCTCGATGCAAATTAGATATTAACGTACAATAAGAACCAGTTATGTACCACCCTTATTCCTAGAGAAAAAACACCAATTATGATGCAAACATTAAGGCAGCCCAGGTATTGATTTACAGCTATTGTGTACTAAATGAAGCAGCTATATCTCTGGATATGGTAGAAAAGAATTCAACAGTAATTTTACAGAGTTAATGATCAAAATATAAACAAAGCTTTATGGTTATACTATTAAAGATTTAGGGTTTGGGAATAGGGGGTGCAAAAGGAAAGGTTTGAAACCTTAAACTCTATGATGTGAGAAGGACAGAGAAGTAGTACAAAGGATCTTATTGGGGAGTAGAAGGATGTCTATAGAATTGGGTTAAGGTAGGACAAATGAATAGTAAGAAACAGAAGATGAAAGAAAAAGAAGGAGAAAAAAAGAAAGAAGTTACACAGAAATTAAAAATAAGAGAGAAGCGATTAAGATGAGAAAATTTAAAATGGAGAAAAGGAAAAGTAGAGAAATAAAAGGAGAAAAAGATTAGAAGCAAAGCCAAAGGACAAAAGATTACCCAAGCCTCAGGAAACTGGTGAAGAAGACAGGATGGAAGGAAAGAAGAAAAAAAAAAAATCAAGAACAAAATAAAGCAGAAAAACTAAAAACAATGTTCACATTCACAAAAAGCAAACAAACAATTTAAAAAATTACCAGCCATATAAACAAAAAACAAAACAAACAAACAAACAAACAAGCAAAAAACCAAACCAAGAACAAAGAGAAAGAAAAGAAGAAGAAATTTCTCTGTGATTTTGAGCCTGTGGTTATCTTCTGGGGACTACAGTTTTGTGGCGGTGTCCAGTTCAAGTTGTGACTCTGCTCTTGCTGGCAGACAAAGGAAGTAGTCAGAGCCCAGATCCATGCTGGGTACTGCCATTAGCAAGCTGGCATTAAAACTAGGGTGGGTGCTGGTTCTCGGATTTCAAACGCATGGAAATTCAGTCTGAACCTGGCCTCTGGGATGTGGCCTGATTCATTTAGCTTATAATACTCTGGCTGTCTCTTGCTGGCCTGACCACTGCTCCCTGACCATGGATGTCTCCTGTGGTTGTCCCTCACCCAGTCACTATAGGAGTTTAACACTGGGGAGCCCTGCAATGAAGTCAACCCACAGCTGCTCTGTATCCCAGGTTCAATTGTCCCCTCCCTAGTATGCTGTCTAAACAAACACTCTCTCCAGGGGATGTGGCAGATGCTTGGACTGGAGTCACTCACCAGCTGTTGTAGCACACAGCATCCACGGCTCCATTCCACTGGTGGTTTCTCCCTGAAGGCCTCTGGAGTTGCCCACTTTCACTGTGCCTCTGTAGATCTGATCTTTTTTCAGGAGCCAGGAGCCAGGAAGAAAGTGCATATTGCTCATTCCTTTTTCTGCACTGTGGTCTGGCTCTTTAATTTCTCTGTAGGCTCCAGTTTTCCCTCTGTAAAATTTCCTAGATCCTAGGGATTCACCTCCCTCCTTTTCTTCCCCAGGTTGTTATTTTCCAGTGTCTGGATGCCAAATCTTGGAGAGGCTGAATTTTTGCCGCTTATCACGCTTCCAGGTTCTATAATTATAATTCGATACATGTATACAATGGGTAATGATCAAATCAGGATGATCAGCATTTTCATATCCTCAAATATGATTGTGCATTGAGAACCCTCAAAATCTTCTGTAATTATTTTGCAATGTACGAGGAATTGCTTTAGACTATAGTTATCCTCCTGTGCCATATAACACCAGAATAATTTCCCCTTTCTGACTGTTTTTGTACTCATGATCCACTCTCTCAAAACCCCCATCTCTTCCTCCATTCCAATCTCTAGGGATCTTTACTCTACTCTCTACTTCTACGTGATCTACTTTTTCAGCTTTTATAAATGAGTAAGAGCAAGCAGTGTTTGTCTTTCTGTGCTGAGGTTATTTCATTTGACACATTTTCTTCTCCAGGCATTTGTGAAAGGAATTCTCTTCTACCTCAAAGCAACAGCTCAGTCTACTAAGCTAGATTTTTATCTTTTGATTATCTGGTGTTATTAACAACCATCCAGTATAATTTCCCCTTCATCTAAGATATGGCACAATAACCCCTCTGATTTCCATGTTATCTCAGTGACTTATGAGGACATTTTGCCCACTAGTTGAGTTGATTCATCATTGCATTCCATTCTTTCAGTGGAAATCTATTATGTTTAAACATTCAAGGAAACATAATATATAGTCACTGTTCTTCAGGAGAGAGGCCTATATGAAAAGTTAAATAAGCATAAGTCATCATAATAGAAGGGATGTTGTGAGTAAAATCTATGAATTCATAGGAAAAATGGTTCTTTGTAAATTTCTTGGAGAAACTAGGGATTGTATTTGACACTGATAGATGGGCTACATTTTAATCGGTGGAGCTATACATCTAGTTTCTGTTTTATAACAAGGGGGCCATAATGGCAAATTAAATCTCTGGTCTCATATTTAGTCTAAATGGAAGCTATATTTTAATTTATAGCTATTCAGTGAGCAGGCAAGATTAGATCTAAAGAATACACTAAACTTAAGAACTTAGATGTGAATGGCTTTTAAGGGTGATTCATGTTTATAAATAAAATTAATATAAGTGATAAATTTAGGAAAATAAATTAAAAACCCTAAACAAATCGCGAAAGACTCATGAAGGCAAAAGCAAGTAGCAACCATTGGGGAAGCCATTACCAATTTAGAAAAAAGGAATAGAAATTTCACCCACCAAAGAGACTAAAGTCTTACAAATATGATTGACATACTGTGCAGCTATCACAGCAAAGGGGGTTGGATGGCTCCACAGGATTGTTTCTGAATCTCTAATCTTATCATATTAATCATAAATGAAGTTTGTTTATGGAGAAGCTCATGGTGTATTTTGTTGTAATTGTGAGGACCAACCTATTATGTAGCAGTAGAAGGGAGAAAACTCAATGAAAATATGAAAAGAGAGAAAATTATGAAACAGGGAGATTGATAGGATTAAGAAATCACACTTTTTTTCTAGAACAATATTCACTTCAGCAAATATACAATATTGCAACAATGTTTATGCACAAAACACTTAACGGCATCAATTATATATACACAAGGTAAGCACTATCCGTAAAGCTCCGTGTGGATGCAGACATTCTTATAAATCAGGCCTAGGCTCAGCCTCACAGATCTTACAGTCTAGAGGGGACAATCTGCCCCCTCAAAGGAGAACTTATGCCATAAAAGTAATTTGGTTAAACACTGGGGGAGTGTAGGGGAGGGAGATTATGTCTCAAGGTCATTGTTGTATTGGCAGGAAATAAGTGCTTTTTTGAGTGTATATTCACATGGCTGAGTCTCTCCATTTTGAAACTACAGCAATATTTTGTAACACAAACTTTGTATTTTTTGCACAGCATTTATTTTTTTTAAATAAACATCAATCATAAAACCGTTCCTTTAACCTCTTGTCCACCTAAAGGTATAGTTCCATTTTGCTTCTCTGCTGATGCGAAGTTCTTTTTTTCATTTTTTGTTTTTTATTAATATATGTTTGCAGGACATGATTACATGTTTTTTTATTAGTACACGATTACATTCCTCATGGGGAGTTGGTACATGAACATAGAACATCTTAATTATTTTTTCATCTCCTTTTCTTCCCCCACTCCATCTCTTGGTCCCTCTCTCATTTGCAAAAGGTCTATCTTCCTATTTCCTATTATCCAGCTTTTAATTTTGCTCTTTATACATATTTTGGGTTTCCCACATAAGAGCAACCATGCAATATTTAAGTTTGTGTGTCTGATTTGTTTCACTTAACACTATGGTCTCAAGGTGCATTCATTTTCCTACAAATGTCTCAAGTTTAACTTTCTGTATGGCAGAATAGTACTCCATTGTTTATAGAGACTACACTTTCTTTATCTATTGATGTGTTGATGGACATATGGGCTGCTTCCAATATTTAGCTCTTATGATTTGTGCTGTTATAATAATAACAAATGCTGGAGAGGCTGCGGGGAAAAAAGAACACTCCTACACTATTAGTGGGAATGTAAACTAGTACAACCGTTATGGAAGTAAGCATGGAGATTCCTCAAAAACTAAAAATAGAAATTCCACTCGACTTAGCTATTTCCCTTTAAAGTATCTTCCTGAAAGAGTTAAAGACATCATGCTACAGTGATACATGCCAAGTTCTTAAAGGGAAGAGTTTTTTAGTTTCTTTTTTCACATCTTTGTGTAAATCCTTCTTATTTCACACCTATCTGCACACTGCTGCCACACCTACCACTCTACTTCATCTGTTCTCGATACCAAATATGAGACATAATTTTCAGTCCCTTTATTGCCATACACATCTTCTGCACCTTAACTCTTGTTTTTTTGTTTTGTTTTGCTTTGTTCTGTTTGTTTGTTTGTTTTCTTTTCTCTCCTAATATCCTGTATTTGCATTCTGGTTGATCATTCCTATTACGTCTCCTTCCCAAGGTTCTCTTCCTCCACCAGTCCCTGTTTTCTTCTATTTTATCTGCAAATAACTTATGTTTCCTAAAAATATTCATATTTATTCTTTCAAAATGTAGAGAGACTTCCCATCCAAGGACTATATCTCCAAGCCCAAGTCCAATTCCTTTTGGACCCAAGAAAAGAGAGAGGACCAATTAACGACAATGAAATATGAGGATAAGTGACAAGTTACTTTGGGGCCAAGAACTATTAAAGAAGTCTCTCTTGCCTCTCCCCATGTGTTTGCCCTGAGAGAAAGTGGAGCTACACAGTGAAAGTAATGTGGGGCCCATAATCACGTATCAAACAATTAACTGGGAACATTCATGATTGATTTGTATGTGAAGCCAAAATAACTTTCTATCTCAGTGGCAAATATTATGTAAAGCATAAATTGATACCTCGAAGCGGGATACTCTAATTACAAAAGTTTTAAATAAAAGGCATTGGATTAGTAGTAAGGTGACAGACCATGGAGATGGCAATCAAACCACACAGTAGCAAAATATTGGATGAAACTATTGCATATAATAAGAAAAGCATTCATGTAATGTTATGGTTTAAATCCAAAATGCTCCCCAAATGTCATATTTAGAGGTGGGGCCTGGTCAGCAGGGTTGGTCACAGTGGGTGTGACTTGGAGGGGTGAATTATTGTCCATGGCTCCTCACTTCTCTCTGCTTCCTGGCCACCATGTGGGGACAGCTTTCCTCTGCCATGCTGTTTCTGCCTTGGAGACAGCTGATCCTGGATTGAATCCACTGAAATTGTGAGCCAAGTAAAACCTCTGCTCTTTTAAACAGTGAGTGTTCAGGTATGGTACCCAAGTGCTGAGGAAGTGATTAATGCAAGACAGTTTAAAAAATTGTTATGAGTAAAAATATCTTGTCATGACTTTTTTTTTTTTTTATTAAAAAAGGCTTTGCGGGACAGAGCCCCATTAAAATTTATTTTGAAAATCAGGAATTCAGGGCCGGTGAGATGGCTCAGTGGCGTAAGCGCCTGCCTTGCAAGCGCGAGGGCCCGAGTTCAACTCCCGGAACCCACATACGAAAAAGGGGCCGATGATATCACTCAGTGGCACGGGCGCCTGCTGGCGCACGAGGTCCTGAGGTCGACCCCCCGGTACCCACAAAAAAAACAAAAAAAAAAAGAAAATCAGGAATTCAGCCTGATGCTCATTGTTTTCCCACTCAGGATTGTTGCTTTAGATGGCCTTAAAGCACTCACCTTTAAATTGCAATCAATTGGCACAAGGGAAAAGGAAACAGAAACAAAGAAAGTTGAGTGGGACATGGCTAGGAACAATCCTGGGGTATAGTTACGACCATAATTAAACTCACTCAAAACAAATAAATAAAATGTATATTCCACTTCGGGGGGAATTATATCAAAATAACAAAATCCTATTATGGTAAAACTATCACTGTATTCTGAAAAAAAAAAAAAAAACCCACAAATAGAAAGGATTGCTGAAACTATGCTAGCACTAAGAAGAGAATATATCCCCAAATCCATTTCAGATGTGAACATCGCAGACAAAAGGCATGAAATAAGTCTTTCTGAAATTGAGCCATGAACCACAGGACAATAGCCAATGAATTCTTCCCAGAGAACAGATAGGTATTTAATCAAAGAACTTTTCCACTGCTGGGTAAAAGTGCACAGAATGCCTGTCCAGCATGTCTCCCCTCCCCCTCCTCCTCCCCTCCCCCCCTCCTTCTTCTCTCTCTTCCTCTTCCTCTTCCTCTTCTTCTTTTTTCTTCTACCTCAGTGATTTGGAGCAATGTAGCTCCGATCACTCTTCTGAAAGGAAGTTTTATTATATTATGTAAATGGTTTGGATGTGCCCCCCCAAAATCCATATACTGGAAGTTTAATTCCCAATGCTGCAGTGTTGGGACCCGAGCCTTCCACTGTGTAGGAGGGTAGGAGGACTGGCAGCCTCCAAGACGGATAAATGCTGTTCTTGCAGGAGTCACTTAGTTTTGTAGCCGTGAGTTGGTCTGCACAGGAGTGAGTGAGGTCTCCTGGGAGTGGGTGCCTCCTTCAGACAGTGGGTTGTTATGAAAGTGAGTACAGCCTCCTCCATGTTACAAAACAGCAAGAAGTCTCTCATCAGAGTTTGAGCAGATTTTGGTGCCATGTTCTTGGACTTCCCAGCCTTCAGAACTATGAGATAAATACACCTCTGTTCTTTACAAATTATCTTATCTCAGATATTTTGTTATGTCTTTTCTGTTTAATGTATGCCTCCTATTTGGCTTGTGTGACATTCTGGGGTGGAGGGGGATCCTCTTTCCCTGTCACTTAGCATGTCCCATGTCACTACCACTGCTGTAGCCTTCAGTTTTAGCTATGTGCCAAATTGCATTGTCTCCATTAGAAGGGTTGAAGAAGATTTAAAAGATTTGATTTTAAGCTAATTGAGGACAGGAATTACATGTCTTTGTAGCTGTGTGCTTTCTTAATTAAATAAAAGTTAAAAAATAGAAGATGTAACTTGACAGGCTTAATGAAATTAAAGCAAGCATTGGATCTGCCTCCAACATACTGATTAAAAAAATACTTAAATTGAATCATTGAAGAAAGGCTAATACATTTTTATCCTATTATGAGCACATTACTGGATTGTACTTATATTTCTCAAGGTCGAAGCCACCCACTTTGTGCAAGGGTCTTGATGTCAGCAATTCTCATTAAGGCCAGATGGGCTGCCTTGGAGAACTTATCTACTGCTTGTTGTATTAAACAGGAGGTGGCTCCTTGTGACATATTTTAGGTTCTGTAGCTATTTTTCAGGGCATCCATATACACAAGATTTATTTTAAACCCTTTAACACATTTCCCTCATACGGATGTTACTGTTAGAGTCCTTTGTGAGAACATGTGTTGGTTGTGTTAGAATTAGACTTAAAGGAACAAATTGACTTCCTTTGAAATGCTTTGGAAAAATTTTAACCCTCAGAAATAAATTCCTAATTAGATGAATGAAAATGGAGATCTGATTAAGTCTTACAGAGTACATGAAAACAGACCAGGGGACGTTTTCTTGCAGGCGTCTCCCTCTAGAGACCGATCCTTGCTGAGGTCGTTGGGAACCCACTCTTCTGGTTACCTGACTCCCACTGGTGGCTGCACCCACGGCAAGTGAAGGGAGGTGGATGGTAGACCAGCATTCCTGGAAGAAGAGCACAGAAGCGAATGTCCACGACTGGCTGTTTGTGCAGAAGGAGATAAATACTGTAGCCACTGCAGGAGAGGGTAAAGAATTTGCTTATTCAAAATCAATTTCCTTTTGTGCACACCCAAGATATTACTGAAACAAGTTTCCTCCTTACTCTTACTTTTCCTTTTGTAAACTGGGCTCTCTTTAACTTACTCCAAACAGGCTTCATGTATACATATGAATAGATAAATATCTCAAGTCACCAACTTACAAACATTCAAGTTGTGAGCTTTCACAGGTGTATAAGACTCACTTTGTCAGGTTACGAACAAATCTGACTTCTGAACGTTCTTCAGGAACAGAACTCATTTTTAAGTCGAGGACTTCATATATAAATGCTATATATATGTAATATTCTCATGTATCATCTTATTTTACCCTTACCATGGCAACTTGAGTAGGTGGGATCACATTGATCTCATGGTCTATCCCTCCGGAAGCTAAGGTATATAGGTGTCTTATAACAAATAAATCTCAATTTTGGGTCTTTTGTTTCTAGATTGAGTCATAAGATACCAGGGATGATCAAAAAATACAATGAATATTTAAATTTAAAAATTATTACAGTAAAAGACCCATTGCCATTAATCCCCCTCAAAATATTCTCCCTAATTTCAAACACTCTTTGCAATGTGTCCCTTACTGCGATAAGTTCTTTTAAAACGTGAACAGTCATTATATTTTTTGACCATCCCTCATATGTCGTTTGCTAACTTACAAGTCTCTTCATGATCTGGCTCTTCTTTCCTTCTCCAGTCACATTTTATCACTTTCTCATTTCGCAATCTGTTATTCAGTTGTATCCAGTATCTTTCAGGTCCTGAATTTTGCCAGTCTTTCATGCTTCTGAGTATATTTACTCAGGCGTCTGCTTTTGCCTTTAATATGATACCCGCCATGTTGCCTGATTAACTCAGTCAACCTTCACATTTCCTCCTGTGTACACGCTTCTGGGGGCCCTTTTCTGGCTGTCCCCCGCCAGGCCTCCTGTCCTCTATGGTCCCTCCGCACCTCGCTTGCCCTCCATCTTTGTATTTGTCACGGGTAGCATGTTGTAATCATATCCCGCATTCATTTGCATGCTAGGTGAGAAGGGCAGACCCCATCCTTATTCGTAGTGTCTCTCAGACACTAATTCTTTTCCTGAATGACAGAAAGGATGGGTGAGAAAATATTCCTTATTGAAACTTACCCTTTCTCCCATCCAATTTGCAAGTCTCCTTTACTACTTTTAAAAATGCTTTAGAAAAATAATAACAGTTAATTTAAGGGCATGTCCTGTATTTACAAATATGAAGTCTGTCTAATCACTGTGGAGAGGAACGTGAAGATGACGTCACTTTCAGTGAGAAGAGAGAATAAATCGAAGCTCCCACTCTGCTCCTTTTCTGGTTCCACTTTTTTCTACCACCTACTTTTAAGCCTTGGATTGTAGTCAGTTCTATCTTCAGCCCATCCATCAAGACTTGTGAAAATATTCTGTGAACCACTTGTTATGTATAAAGAGCTAACTCATAGGTCAAAATAACAATATAAATGCAAATTTACATGGTTTCCCATTCTGCAGAAGAGGTTATTTGAATTTTTGGCCCAAATGTATTGCAATATTAGACCTTACTAAAATCAATCCCCCATGAGAGTTTTCCATCCCTGATGTCTGCTTGTAATTCTTTGTTGGGTTTTTCAGTCCTGACATGCAACTTAGAGAATTTGGGCACACTCTGGTAGGAACTGTTTATACCAAAGGAATAAAAGCTTCTTAAAGGTTATCTACCTTGAACTATGTCCAGGTTTCCCATGAATGAGCTATATAAAACCTTGCCATATGTTCCTCTTCATATTGGTGCATCTGAGTAAGGTATATATAAAATGATCTATATATATTCATTGATTGGTGAGATTAGTTTTCTGGATATTCGTATAACTCAATATGTGGCATTACATAATTTTCCTAAACAAGTGAAATGTGGTTAAAACAAACCTATAAGGCCTTGTGACACGGAGCCTTATTTTGGGGGGGTGTATGGAAAAGGTCTGGGGAGCAGCTGGCCACCAGCTGGCCTCATGCCGTTTTACTGAAGTGGAATTGAGACTTTAATAAGGTTAATTATAACACGACTTCACCTGCATCGCAGAATTGGTTATTGCCCCCACCCTTTACCCCAACCCCCCCCTTTTTTTAACACATTGTTTGTTGTGTTTTGAGGTCTGTTTTCAATATTTCCACCCAGACTATATATAATTTGAAAGCTTTATAGTTATATCCTTGATTTAATTACAATGGCATAGAAGTGTAAATGAAATCTAGCTTCTTTTATGTAGGTAAGATCAGGAATAGGGGTGGGGGAACTTGGAGATAATGGTAATGTATTAGGTTCACAAAAGTTTATCTATAAACTGAATTTAAGTGGTAGATCTGGCTAGATCTTTCGTTTGAAGTAATTGATTAGGAACCACAAGTTCATATCATTAGTCCTTGTATCCTGAGGGATTACTTTATTTCACTTTATGATCCTCTTTAGCATACTATGTAACACAAACTTCACATTGGATTGTAAGCACTTCTAAGTCCTTTTAATATAGCTGGTGTAGTTCCCAGCATGAAACGGACACTTAGGAAATATTACTACTGACAGCTCGCTTCTTTGGAAGTCTATATGAATTTACAGCAAAGATTCCTAAGGACACATTTAAACCTTATGTTATAAATCCTGCATTTCCTTTTAGCATGATCTTCTAAATGTGATTAACTGCTGCTACTTCCTTTGTGTTGTCTCTGGTGCATGAATAAATGCGGCTCACCTCATTAATATGATGACTTGGGGGAGAGTTTAGAGAGAGATTTAAAATTACTTTTTTAACATGAAGAGAAAAATGTGTTGAGAATCTCTGGTGGTAACAATAGCAATAACACAGTGTGAAAACTGGTAAAAAGTAAATCCCTTGTTGTTGTTTGTGCTAAAAGATTTCTAGAACCTGGGCAGCTTGGAAAGGCACAAGGCTATATGAATAAATTAGATGTTAGCAAGGAACAAACAGCTTGACCCTTTTGGGCTCATGTTTATAACTTTCTTGTCATCAATAAGATAATTATGTTTCTATTTGTCTGTAACACTTGGGATTAGAGTTATTTGTAAATCTTGGGAAAAGAGTTGGGGCAATTGGCTCAGTTCAACAGCAATATTGCAGCGGATAGTGTTTTCTGAACTGAAAATAGTGAACAAAAAAGTCACCTATAATAGTTCCTATGTACCACATTTTAAGAAGTTTAGCTAATGCATGACATTCCAGAATAAACAGGGAAATGTCATGTTGTTTTGGACAGTTTCATGAGGAAATGTGAAGCCGTGTTAGAAAAAATTAAGCGTCATTTTATAATACTGTGTGTACTAAATTATTTTTAGTCTATTGATTCAAATACAGTGGTGCCTCGGTTTATGAACTTAATTTGTTTTACGATTTGGGGGAAGGTGGCTGCGTTCATGTGTGTGGAAGATGGCCACGGTCCTGTTTGTCACATGATGCAGAGTTTATGGCTGGAAACAAAATTTTGCAGAACACTTTTTTTGAGAACCGAATTGTTTGCAAACAGAAGCATTTGTGAATTGAGGTATTGCTGTATTTTAATGGTTAAATTCAATTGCTCTCATGCTCTAAAACTGAGAAGTTACATTTTGTAGCTTTCTCTGACTTTCCCTCCTGCCCACCCCGACATTCCTATTCTAGGATTTTCATCCCCTTCATCTCCAACATCTCTGCTAACAGTGAGTTCTTCCTCTCTTATGGCACTTCTCAAATTGCATTGTAATTATTTGTTTACATGTCTGTCTCCCTCCCCAGACTGAGCTCTTCAAGGAGGAGACAGCATCCCATTTCATTCAGTTGGTAGACCCACAGCCTGGCAGTGTCTGGCATGTATTAGGCACGTAACAAATGTTGAAAGAAGAAAAGGGGCCAAGATTAATGAACAAGTGGAAATTATTGTTATCTCATATCATAGCATGCAAAAAGAAAGGCATGGCCATCTTATTACTCCTTCAATGTCATGTAGCCTTTTCTGGAAAACTGAGTATGAATGGTATTCTTGGCTCTTATTGCATAACTCCACAACAGTGATAACAGCTCTGTAATTAAAGTGCAAGAACTATCAAATCACTGTAAATCACTGGGCTGCAATCTCGTGTGGTTTTGTGTTTTACCTGTAATTTACTCATTTTTTAAAAAGATGACGTCTGTTTGGGTTTATAAAACTTTATAACTAATGGTTATAATTTTCTAATTTTCTCATATTTCCAAATAACTTCAATTAGAATTTATTTTTTAAAAAAGAAATAGATGATTGTTAAGTAGAGTCATTGAGGTGAGCAAGTAAGCTTGCTGCTAAATGACACATGCATTCAAAAGCCAAGATTATCATTCACAGTTGAGTAGGGAGGGCAGCAGCTGAAAAGCCTGCTGGGTATTAAGTTCCTCTTCTGAACAAATGTTTTGGTTTCATTAAAAATGAAAATGCATTCCACTTAGCTTTTCCTGTTATTATGTAAATTTATGTGTATTTAAGAGAAACTTAATTGTTCTGTTTCATTCATTTACACTTGTGTTATTAAAGAGCTTTTTGGTAATGGATAAGAAAGGCCTTTTTGTTGACTTTATTCATTATTATTTTAAACCCCTTAGACACTGTTTTTGTTCAGATGATCTGATGGTAATGTGATTGCCCAATACCTATTTCAGCTAAAGAAATGGAAAAAAACATCATGTAACTGTCCTTAGTAAAGAATGTCTGACAAGTCATCTTATTTTCATAAACAAACTACGTAAAATTAGACAACACATAAAATTCAACATGAATAGTTATAGGATTTTAAGAAGAGGTCAGGTGATAGTAGAATGCCTGGGACAAAACAGAAACTATAATAGTGATTATGAATTGATTGATGAGTGGATTATCAGAAGGCATAGAGTAACAAATTTTTTTGTGTACTGATTAAATCAGCAGAGGGGAATGAGAAGGATTGTTTTTTCTTTTGGTATTTAAAGTATGTAAGAAATTTCAATTATTGTGGGAGGCCTGCAGAGATGGAAACATTGATCTATATGGAATGCATATTCTCACCCTGGAGAGGAAATAGTATGGTTAGTCTTGGACAGAATAAAACAAAGGTTTAACTAAGATGACAGTTTCTAATCAGCCAGTATTGGGACTAGTGAATAGTTTGAATAGAAGATGAGAAGACTTCATTCCTTTCCTTTTCCCAATATTCCTAAACTGACCATCCCAACTGTGGTCTTTGGGGAAGGGGCAATAACTAAACTACAAGGAAACATAGTTTCCATATTCCCTGGATAGCATTTATTTTTCCTCTCTGGAACTATTGGCTGAAAGAATGTCTACTTCATTTACCATGTCCTTAAAATAGGAGAAATATAACTCCCAACCTGCGTTGGGAGATACATTGAATTCGTGTCCCCCAAAATGGAAGAATGAATTCCAAGGAGCAATGGAGTTTAAGTGTGGGAAGGATTTATTGAGAGAGAGCTCCTGAGAGACAGGAGGGGTCCTGAAAGTGGGCTGGCACAGAGGTGGCTTCTCTAAGAATGTTTTATAGAGCAAAATCATGAGGTGGGTACAAAATCACAAGGTGAATACAATGTGGGTCAAGCTACAATCAACCAGTAAGAGTACAAGTATAGTGGCTTAGCTAACATTGATCCAATAGGGAAGCAGGTCATGTAGCAAGAGTACATGGAAAGAACAAAGGCATTTTTGGGAAGGGATGAATCCTGATGCTCTGGTCACCCACCTGGGTGACAGGACTTTACTAAACCAAGGATACCAATTATAGTATAATCTTAAATTACTGTTTATTCCTCAGGGAGGCATGAAGGCCTGGTCATTCTCTCTTTATCCTGACAGCTGGCCTTTGATGGATGCACCTTCAGCCACACTTGTGATGTGTTCTTATCTTCTTCACTGACTCCCTTGAGGGCCTAGCCCTATCTGACTGCCCATTAATTTCTATCTAACTTAGCTGCCTACAATACTCTGACTTCCAATACCATATAATAATTTTCTCTATTTTTGAATTTTATGTGTATTGTGGAATATTTTTTCTATCTGGCAATTTTCTACTCATCAATATATCTATGAAATTTATCTCTATTGTTACATGTAGTTGTGGTTCATTCATTTTCGGTGTTGTACATTGCTCTGTTATATGGATATACCACAACTTATCCATTCTATTATTGATGACCATTTGGATTTTTGTTGTTGCCATTTTACAGCTTTCAAATATAGTATCATCTATTAACATTTTTGTTGGATGAATACCTGAGTGGAATTCCTGGATTTTAGAGTATCCATATATTAGGCTTTAGTTCATAGTGTTAAATAGCTTTCCAAAGTGATTGTACCAATTTATATACCCAACAACCACTGTAGGAGAGTTCCAGTTGCTCCACATCCTCACCAATATTTTACAGTCACTTTAAAATAATTTTTGTGTGCATCATGATAATACACTGTGGTTTCAATTTTTGTCTCATGACTAATGATTTTTAGCATTTTTCAATTTTAATGACTGTTTTGATATTCTTTTCATGTTAAGTAGTTTTCCTATTGTTTTTGTTATGTGGTCATCCCCTTTCCTTATTGCTTTATACTAGTAAGAATTCTTTATACCAGTCTTTTGCTGATATATGTGTGACAAGTACCTTCCTCCTCTCTGTGACTTGTGTTATGGCCCTCTGTTACGGTTTGTGTCTAGATGTCCCCCCAAAGCCTCATGCAGTCATAGGTGGGGCTTTTTGGAGGCGGCTAGATATAGGGTGTGTACTGCTGGGATCAAGGATGTGATATTAGGATTAAAGGGGTGAGTGCTACCTGCCCTACGGGTGGGGAGCTTGGACATGATATAAGGGACAGAAAGAGGCTCCTTGCTTGTTGCTTGTAGCTTGGTGTCTTCTGCCTTCTGCCAAACCATGAATTGTTTTTCGTCTGCGATGCCTGTTTGCTATGAGCCACTCTGCCTTGGAACCAGCTGATTATGAACTGAAACATCTACAAACTGTAAGCTAAATAAATATTTCTTCCTTATCTTTGGGTGTCGGGTATTTTGTCTCAACAATGAGAAAAGTAACTAAGTCACCCTCTTAATGGTGAAACACAACTCATTTATTATCTAGTGTGACACTGGCACCCTCATTGCCTATGCATGCCTGATGGTCCCTTACTACACCAGGAAGGTTTGTGAGTAGGCAGGGGTGGGGGTGGGGAGGTGGAAGGCGTACTTAACCATGGTGCACTCACTGGAACCTTTGCTTTCAAGATTTTGCTTTGCATTACTGAAGGGGAATTATGAATTTTAAACAATGCCTGCCAAGGATGCCCACCAAAACCAGGCGGACATGTCCGTGTCCAGGATGAGCCTAATGACAGAACATTCCTTCCTTTGCATAAGCTTGTCTAACAGATGGCCTTAAAATGTAACTTAAAGTGTTCCTTTCTGTAACTCCTGATTTTACTGCCTTTGTATAACTGATGGCCTTGCAACATAACTTAAAATGTAACAGGACATTTCTTCCTCTGTATAACCCACACTTTGTATAACTGTTGGCCTTGCAGTTAGCCTAAAATGTTTAAACTCCCTCAGCAACCCAAGATGTCACCCAACCCTCCAATCATAATGCGCCAAATCTGCCTTTGTACCTCCCCACTTGCTTTCCCTTTAAAAACTTTGGAACCCCACTGGGTGGGGCTGACTTTTTGGGAGAGAAATCCCAGTCAAACCCACCAGTGTAATAAACTGCCTCCTTAACCTTGGTACCATTTCTTCCCGTGTTTAGTCTGTTTTCCATAACATTATAGTTTAATATGTGCATGATTATAAGAGCTGAATGATTTATTATTGTTTTTACTAAACTAATTTTTCACAAAATAAGGAAGGGGCTTTAAAATATTCTTGCAAAGCAAACTAAAACTGATGGTACTATAAATGGGGCAAGCATTTGGGTACTACAAAAAAGGGTTGGCCTGATGGCTTTTCTCCAAGTAAGTGCTATTCCTCAGTTAGTTTAAAAAAAAAAAAAAAGGCAACCTAATAATCTCTGAGAAGTTAGTAAAAAATAACATCATCAGAAAAGCTAGTTAAAATAAAGTTTTATTTACTACTTTAGTTAACAATGAACCTTGTCCTAATATTCTTTTCTTGATATATTAGTTGAAGTATAATGCCACCATATTAAGAAAATATTAAATATAACTTATTTTGTCTTTGTCTCATTCTTTTAAATTTTGGGGGTTTTCCATAATAACTTAATATAAATTTATGTTTTCATATGTAAGTCATCAATAAAAATTAATAAACATCTACTGGGGTCATAATCAAAAGAGCTTGGAGTTCTGCTCTAGAAAAATTAAAACTTCTGCTAAGCAGAAGCCTTACTGTGCAAACCTTCAGGTAACTTTTGAAATGGAAATTTACAAATACTCTTCCCATCTTAGCCTAGACTTGACTATTTGAAAAGCAACATAGAGTGTCACAGAGCACGTGGAGGTGTTTGGAACAGAATTCCGATGTTTATTAGTAATAAAGCTGTTCTTTTGAACTCTCGTTGTTCCATAAGTCTGTCTTGAAGTCCTGATGTTCTTAGCTAATGCCCAATTCCTGAGAATGTAATATGCCTAGTAAGGATGGCAGGTTTCATTTTGGAGTGTGGGATTCTGAGCTAGAATCTGGAAATATCTAAACAGGGCTTAGCTATGGTTACAGATCAACCAGTGGTAGCAGTTAGCATGGCGTGGTATGTGGAGTGTTAGAGAGATGCCACACTCTCCAAAGCTACTTTAAAGTCTTTTAAGCTTAGGCAGTCAGATAGTCATGTCTTTGCTACTGAAAAGCATAGCTATGAGTATAAAAGTAATGTCAAGAGGAAGCGATATGGGTATAATTTTTCTTTTTCTCATATTCTAAATATGTTGTAAGATGTGGCAGAACTGAGTAAATGATTTTGTTTGTGGGTGTTCATTGCAAGAGTCTTCATTCATCTGTTGAATGAAAATAGCCTCAAGAATGACCTAGTACATCCTGCTGGTTGTTGCCAGGTTTGAGAGAAGCTGCTCTGGGTGGATGATTCTCAAGGCTCCCCAGGAGAGGAGTTTCCAAACTGCATCCACAATTCAGGTCAACTTTTTTGCCTGTGTACTCGGTTGGTGGTTATCTTTCAGATGAGATCCACATCATTTACTTGGAAGGATCTACCCTCCTCTCACCCATTCCCCAAAACTGTGAACACTCTGGAAGAAAACAGTGCAGAAATGTGAAGCATTATTTTAAGAGCAAAATTTCTGCAGCCCTGAAGCTTTTGGCAAAGCACTGTCTATAGGCGACATATCTGCCACATCTGTTTTTGTGTGTGGGAGGCACACTATATTTATCATTCGAGATGAGTCACCGCATAAAGGAGCATTATCTACTTGGGCTTTTGTGTTTAAACTGCTCTCTGGTACAATGAACTGTAGTGTTTAAGCTTTAAGTGGTACATAGCTAGGCCTCCTGGTAGCACCCTGCCAAGAGTAACAATAGCTACAGAGAAGCAAAATCTCCTTCCTTCCATTTCCTTTCAGTCTGACTTTTTAATGATATTACCAGAGGGGAGAGACAGTGAGGCCCCTCAAGGGTGCTGCTGCAAAAGACTATGCCATCCCACACCTGTTCTGGAATTAAAACAACTGAACTTGGACAGGCAAGAAGACACAAAAACAAAGGGTGAAAAGAAACAGAAATGTTATAAAACACCAGTTAAGTAGCTCCAACCAATCATTAAACACTCCTAATAGCTGATTCCAGGGGTTCTGAAGTATGGCTCTCTGGCAGGGGCCCCAGGAAGTCTCCCTTGCTGGGGGATGTCCACGGTTGGGAATCATCCATTCCCATCCATCCATTGCTGGGAAGCATCCATTCCCATCCATCCATTGTTGGGATCCCTTGCCGGGAATCATCCATTTCCTAGAGATTTTTTTCTTTAGTCACTCAGAATCTAAATAAAAATAGTGACTTAAACTCTTTTGCAGTTTTACCTTGTGAACTTTTAAAAAACATTTTATTATTGATGATTCACTTGTACAAATAATATTATTTTCTTTGACTCTAAAATGTTTTAAAGATATTTCCATAACTATTGTTAAATCATAAACAGCAGGTAAGCATGTCTTTCAAAAAAATGTGCAACTTTCTGCATTAGAAGATGATATTGATGGGCTTTCTTTTCTTGTCCTACATTTATCTTCCTGTAGCCCAACATTAGATAAAAATCCTCACCTAGGCCAACAAAGCCATGTGACATGGCACGAATAAAGTACTTCTGAGTTCATGAATAGAATAAGCCACAATATTACCCAACATATTAACACACTGTTTTACTTCCAGCTCCTACCTTTATTTATTTATTTTTTTCAAACGGGAAAGATGTGACACAAGTGGTAATCATTTCCAGCTCTCTTTCAAAAGAGTTGTGCAGTTAAATACATAGATGAAAGGATGAGCTGACACTTTGCTGCAGTATTTTTGCCATTAGAATTGACTATGAAGGAGGTTTGGGCCTACAGTTCAGTTCTCACTTGTGTCCATTACCTTTAACAATATGGAGATAATGTTTTTCATGGCTAATTCAAGTTGGTTTTATTTATTTTTTTAATTTAATTTAATTTTTTTTCCTTTATGTGGGTACCGGGAACCGAACTCAGGACCTTGCACTTGCCAGGCAGGTGCTTGTGCCGCTGAACTATCTCACCGGCCCTCAAGTTGGTTTTATGATGAGGCAAATTTTATGCCTCTATAGGGATGATGGAAGAGACATAAGAATGCTCCCTCTTTCTGCTTCTTCCCAAGATATATGTAGGCGGCATTGTCTTTATACTTTCCCGTGATATTCTCTCCTGCTCTTTCCTTTGGGTTGAAGTAAGGGAGTTCTCCTTAAAATGCAGGTATCTCTTGTACCACAAACCCTCGAACTGTCTATAGAATTTTTCCCCCATCAGGAAATATGAGGCATGGGCTCTGGAAAGGCGAATAGAGATAAAAAGAAGAAGGCCTGCATCACGGAAATACTGTGCAGTTTCTAAGGAGAGAGACCTTATGGGGCCCAAAGAAATGAGTGGGAACTTAGTTTTTGGTGGCAGAAAAGGATCGATAACAAAAGAAAAAGAGCACAGAAGAGTGACAAAGAGAAAGATACCTACTTCCCAGTGCAGCTCAGCTTTCACCGTGCCTGTTATTCTATGAAAAGGTGGCACTGACTGTAATGGACACCTGTGAAGGGAGTGTAGATGGCTCAAAGAAGGAGAATAACATCACTGGTGGAAAAATGCTGGGATGTCTTCCTGTAGACAAAGAAACTGAGGATGAGAATGTTGAGAACAGATCACGAGCATTGTAGATCACGTGATGCACTCAGCCTGTACCCAGAGCATGATAGTCAGTGTCAGCTCTGCTTCTCCTCCCTCCTCTTCTCCTCTCTCTTCCTGCTCCCTTCCTTCTCTTCCTCTGTAACATTTTTGCCATTGTTTCTTATTCTGGTTACTTGCTCTTGTCTTCACTTCCCATCTTCACTAGATGGCAGTTAAGGTGAAGTTTCAACTTGATTGGCTTTCGCATCTGCCCCAGAGGCTGGTGGAGCTCTTTTCCAGGTGTGCCTGGCTGGGTCATAGAGTCATGACCTTGGGGTCTAAGTCTGGCCCCTTGCCCCTTCTGCCATGGGACTTTTCTCCTGCTCTGCTTCCTGGCCACCATCTTTGCTCCACAACATCCTTCTGCCGCCGTGGTTCTGCCTTGGAGCCAGCCAACCATGGACTGAAACTGTAAACCGAACTGAACCTTTCTTCCTTTAAATTGTGGGTGATATATATTACCCAGAAATATATATCTCTGACCCAGAAATAAGGTCATTTCTCTAGTACTTGAGAGAAATATATACTACCTCCATCATTCATTAAGTTTTCTCTGACTAATTTCTACCCACATTGACTTCCCATTTGGGGATTAATATTTAGTTGTACATGGCTTTAAATTGTTCCTTGTTTCTCAGTTATTACTGAATTTTGTCAGGTAAACAAGGAGTGAACTCAAGGTCAAAACTATAATGGTATTTATTTCACTGAATTCACCACAATAATGCAAATAATATTGAGTATATAGTAGGTATTAATTATAAGTATTTTATAAATGCTGGTTATTTGACTGTCTCCTCTCTGCATTATCAGAAAAGTAAATATATGCTACCATTTTATAAAGAACATGGAGAAAAATGGTTTATTAATCTTCACAATTTATTTAGCATACTCATTGTTCTATTCTGCCACATTAAAATCTATTTTTACTTACTACTCTGGCCAAAACAAATGAAAAATGGACAAAGAAAAGCCTTTAAAAGAACAAACAAATAACAAAAAAGCTAGAGAAAGCAAAAGAAAAATCCAAATACTCATGAAGTGAATTAGAATAAAAACAATACATTTATAAGGTCAATACAGATAATTAGAGTATACAGCACAGCTGGGAAGGAAATAGTCAAGGTTGTATTTATTATTCTGGAATTGAAGCAAATATTTGAAATGAATTAATAATGGATAGAGCAGCATCTGATTTTTTTTCACATAATCCATTTTAGATCAAGAATACTTCGTGGCGAGAACGTGAAATCAGTTGAGACTAGTTGACCTTTGCAAAGAATTGAGGCTGGTTAACTTCATAGTTTACTTCATATTATATTTGAAACATGAAAGAAAAATCTCCCAGTCCCCATCTGCTAAATGAGTCTCCTCCCCTCCTTCAAAATCCGCACAGAAAGCCACCTCTTCCACAGAGCCTTCAAAGAAGATGCGTGTTCAAGCTGAGCTCTGCCAGATTAGGGCAGGGAAACAACTAGTTTCACTCTTTTTTTTTTTTTTCCTGTGGGTACCAGGAGTCGAACTCAGGACCTCGCGCTTGCCAAGCAGGTGCTTATGCCGCTGAGCTATCTCACCGGCCCTAGTTTCACTCTTAAAGAAGACAATTCTGTAAATATTATCAATACACATCAGAACTTTTTTTCTCCTTTCTTTTTTTAAAAAAAAGTATTGTGACTACCTTCCAAGTCTGTCAAATCTGCTTAGAATTAAATATACAATAAAGAATGATTGATATTTTTAGTTCTGTTTAAATTTTCCGGTGAAGGACATAAACTCCACACAGTTCTGCTAAGATACGTCCAGTCAGGTTCTTTAAAATTTCGGTATTGCATCTCTTCGACTAAAATCAAAACTTTTTCTAACTGCTTGAGAGCAGAATATTTCCAAGTACTGGTGTAACCCTAACTTTGCTCAAGTTGCATAGTACAGGCCTGCACAAAGCTGAAAATACCCTCATAAGAGAACGAATCCTTTTTCCTCCAGCTCCTATTCCTCAATTGTCCCACCCAGGCCATTGCTGGACAAAGATCAAAACCAGTCTTCCCCCAGTGCTTGGCTAAGTGAGATAGGTTATGGAAACTCCACACATAGTCCTGCCTTTGGTGTGGTGGAGTTTGGCCTTGGTGTTCTGCAGTAATTCTCCCGCATCTCCATCTGTGGCCTCTTCTTTACATCTGTAAACTTGGATTCTTCTCCCTTTAACTATTCTGTTCCATCGTACCCAACAAAATACTACCTCTTCTTATGTAAAAGTTATCTCTTTTTTTCCCAATCTTTCCCTCATCTAAAGCAAGCATCGCTTTCACATTAAGAACCTCGTTTTCTCCTATCTTGTCCTCCAATGGAGAGCCTCCCTTCCACGGGCCCCAATTAAGTGAGGCCATAGTGAGAACTGACGTTCTACACCATGCCTCGGGCAAGCCACACTAGCCGTGTGAGCAAGCATAGTGTAAACCAAGAAGAGAGGCATTATTTGATTTTATCTTATTTTACTTCATTTTATTTTCACATGTAACAGTTGGGGTAAATACATCTTGCTTTCCGAAGTATCTCCATTTTCATCACTTTAAGGCCATTACCTCCCACTGTGTGACTTTCCTTAAAACACTGCTGCTAGCTCAGTGTGGTGGCACATGCCTCTAATCCCAGCACTCTGGGAGGCTGAGGCAGGAGGATCACAACTTGATGGCCAGTCTGGGAAAGTTAGTGCTTTAGTCAGAACCTGTCGCAAAAAAAAAAAAAAAAAAAATGTAAATAGGGCTGGGTATAGAGCTCAGTGTAAAGGGGAAAAAAATCACCCTACTGTATACCAAAACTTGGAATGTGTTTTAGGTTACATGAATGAGTTAGCAGAAGACCTTCCTTTCCATTTGATTCTCTGTACTCCTCGTCAGGAACTTCAGTGCTTACTCTTTTGACCCTGAGCATTCCTTGATTTGCTTCTGTTCCGTTCCTGTTCCCTCACACCTCCAGTTCATTGCTTTCCGGGCCACACAACTGGATTATTTTCATCACAAGTCAGTATTTTTTTCTGAGATCCTTAGTGCTGTACTTACTTGCCTTACAAGTTTTTACTTGCATCTGTCTCCATTTAGCCCAATATTTCTTCTCCGTCCTCTTTGGCATTGTTAATGCCGAAACAGTGACTCTTCCCTCACGTCTTTGGACCTGGCCTTCCACAGCCAACCTTTGTAGTTGGCCTCTCCGGACCTTCTCCCTGCCTTACACATCAGGTCTCAAACCCCTTTATCAGTTGCCTTCTCAGTCTCTCTCTCTCTCTTTTTTTTTTCTTTTTAAAGAACAGGGTGTTCTTGGAGAAGAAAGAAACCAACGATGACTGAGATCATACCTAAGTGTTGAAAATGTTCTACTTTCACTATAAATACCTTGTGATCTTGAAAATTCACGTTTTAATTCAGCCTAGCATCCAATGTATCATTATTGTTTGTTTTCATACCCCTCTAGTTCACTGTGTGAGTCAGCTTTTTGTCGCTGTGACAAAATAAATGAGAATAACAACTTTAAGGTGAGGAGGTTTATTTTGGCTCACAGTTTTAGAGATTTCAGTCCATTGTTGACTGAGTCCACTGCTACAGGCCTGAGGTGAAAGTGGTAGAGCAGAGCTACTCTCCTCATCGTAGCCTGGAAGCAGGGAGGGTGAGAGAAACCTTGTAATCCCATCACCTTTCCAAAGTCCCACCTCTGAGCACATGACCCCTGCAGGGACATTTCAGATCCAATCTGCTACATTCAGGGAGAAAAGGGCATCAGGTTTGCATGTTTTACATACCTTTCCTATCCTCTTCTCCCTGTGTCTTTCCCTACTCTTCAGTTTTGACTTTATCCCTCTCTCAATATTCAAAACTCCAAACACTGCACTGTTTTCAGCATATTATTACCACAGACATCTCAGGCATCCTCACTCTATTCCAACCTGTAGACCCATGCATTATAAATAAAAACAAAGTAAAAAAACACAGCCCATTAATTCAACAAATATTTACTGAATGCTTGTTATGTATAGATTCTCTGATAGGTGTGTGGGACATAAGGAAAACAAGTCATCACGTGGCCGGGGATATAGCTTAACAGCACAGCGCCTGCCTGGCAAGCGCAAGGTTGTGAGTTCAATTCTCCGGTACCAAAAAAAAAAAAAAAAAAATCACCATAAACAACAGATTTTTTGTGTACTTGCTTTTTATAGCTGATTTTTTTTGCTTCTTTCTTATATAATACTTTTCAAATGTAGTCCTGAATTCACTTCCTTTATTTCTATTCTAACCATTCCTTTTAGAAGTCTCTTGGTTTGGTTTTATTTGGTTCTGCCTCCACTGATATTATTCCTCCAGGATTAAGAAAAAAATAATGGATTTTTTTCGTATGACTAGAGCCTTTCTTTGCCTTTATTTTCCTTGTTCATTTTACTTTATACTATACTCTGTTGACCATTTTCAGATTCTCTTCTCCCATCTCAGATTTCTTTATCTCCTCTCACACTTAAGTCCCTTAAAGTGTTATCATAAAAGCTATAATATTTTCTAATTACTCTGTCAAGGAGCAATTGTATTTTAAAACTTTATTGTTATCCCAATGTCTATCTCCTTGTATCTGCTGCAGTCTGTATTTCAAATGGCCTTCCTAGTGCTTCTGTTTGAATCTGCTGCCATATCTCAAATCCGACACAATCGTGGCTACAATGTCGGTCTGGGACATGTTGAATGGTAGAAGGGCAGGAACTGTAACTGGGGAATTAACTTTTCTTTAAAGCCAGGCTTAGCAAGATCACCTGGAAATCTTCTCAGGTCCAAAGTCTTGAATATGGTCATGTCATACACAATTAAAATTAGGCAAACCAGTTGGTAGAAAACACATTGACAGGGACATAGTGCCATAGGATTTCAAAGGAGGGTAGAAAGGTATCTAGATGGTAGAGCTAAATTGCCTATCAATTTCCTATGCTATTGCAGTTCGTCTTGCTGGACATCTCTTCAACACTGATACAAGTGACCAGGTATTGGGTCTTTAAAATCTCTACTGTGCTAACAACTATGGGGCTATTTTGCTCTAATTCCGCATTTTCACCCCTGAGTATTTCTTCTTAATCTTCCTCACACTACTCCGTTGCTTTTTCACTCACAAACACTGACTGCTCCCTTGGATTCTATCTTTGGCTCTCTGCCCTCCTCCTTTTTCTCAGCTCCTGGGCACTTGATTTTAACTACCACTAACTTTGTCTTGTCCACTTGCATTCCAAGTCTACAGTTCTTGTCTCTCCTTTGAGCTTCAGACTCATATATTTAATTCCCTTCTAGTTAAATCCATTTGAATGACTTACTCATTATGTTCAAGTCCAACATGTTCGAAGTGGATATGAATGTTTTTTCTCTTTCCAAACCCACTCTTCCTTCCTATGTCTCCTGTGTTAATTAATTGCAGCATTATTCACCTTGTCACTCAAGCCAGAAACTTGTAGTCATCCTAAATCACTTCCTCTTCCTCTTCCCCCACATATAACAGCCAATCTTCCCAATTCTAAGTCATGATTATTTCTCAATATCTGGCTTTATTTTCCTTGCGCAGTCCATCATAATTGTGCACCTGGAATATTTCACAGACCAAATCCTTTCTCCCTGATTGCTGGCTCCCAGTGTTACCCTTCAGGCACCCTGGGTGGTGTACATGAAGTACAAATCTGCTCAAGTCATTTTTCTGCTTATAACTTTGCCATAGTCCCTCACTGCTTATTTTATCAGTCCAAGTTTCTTATGTAACTTAAAATATTTCATGATCTAATATTTCATGTCAAGCTTTAGACGTCATCTTTCATCATACTTTACCTTAAATTCTTACCTAAAACTGAACTAGTGATTTATTTGTATCCATTATCCCTCAAACATGTACCTTTTCTTACATTGTTTTATCCAAATTTCCAAGCTAGAAAAAAAAGGGTAACATATACTCCTCTTCCTTCCTACCAATAACACCAAAACAACTGCTTACCAAACTTGATTACTTTGCCAAAATATAGCTCTCAAAGATGGGCCCTCCACTCTATTCCTTGTTTAATCCTACTTCTCTGAACTACAAAAACATGGCATACCACAGAATTTAGATTCCTCAGCATTCTGTGTGATGGATTTGGGTACCATCCTGAAAATATCAAACATTCCAGGAGGAAAAGGATATATAAAAGATATGTAAAATATATTATTACTCGGTCCAAGGAAGGGATTTGATTAATGGATAATTGGAAGAAATTACATAGATAGATGGATAGATAAAATCACTTAATCATTGTTCATAGATATAGGGTGACATCTATTTTCCAGGGTTTTTTTGGTAACAGAAAGAACTGGTATAGCATAAGGATAGCAATGCTTTCCCCCTTTCTAACCAAGAACCATGGAAAATGAAGGGATTTGGTAACACATCCGTCCTTTAAATATTCTCCATGTTACCCACACTCATATTCTTGCCAACACAGTACAGAATATGCAAAAAGCATTTTGAGTTTATCTAGGTTTATGAAAAGTATAAACAGTGGGTTCACAAAATTTGGAAGAAATTCATTCAAGGGATTTTTTTTCTGGAAATTTGGGCCTCCCTGTATTTGATTTGACCAAAAGGGTTTTTGAAACCAAGTTTCTGGGAAGTAGTGCTCATGAAAGTTTTCTTACCTCCTTCTTGCTAGCTTAGCAAAGAAAAAAAAAAAAAAAAAAAAAACAGCTTTAAATTCAAATCTCAAAGTGTGATTCAATGAAAAGTTACATGCTTTTAGTAATAATTCGGTGGCATCACAAATGGTTCCTCTAGGCATGGACCTAAACACAGTGTATAGTGTTAATGAAAATTAGAAGCTTGTATAGAGTGAAAAAGCAAGAATGGTTGGGAACTGAGGACGCTATAAAGATGCTCTTTGTCTCACAGTGTAAGTGTCAATTACAAGAAATGTCCAGAAGAAAGATTTTTGCTTATTTTCTTGGGAGGTACAGATAGTTCACACTTTTCACCAGTTCAGTTTAGGAGTTTTGCTTTTCACCACACTGCTTAGGGGACACTTAATAATAAAGACTCATATTTCACTTTTCACCAGCCGTAAATACTTCTATTGTGGTTTATCTGACAGCAGACGCATAATCAGGACGTAATACAACACCAGCCAGACTTGCTCTTGCAGTAATTTTTAAGTTGCATTTGCATCAAACACGTGGTGTCTAAAAGTGAGAACTGCCTTTAATGTTGGCAAGCTGGCGATGAGGAAGAAAACCTTGTAGGAGTCTCTGAGACTGATAACTTTATCTTGAGTGTAAGTTTGTTTGGAATGTCAGTAGCCAGTCTGAACAAAGAATTCCTTGTATGGCGAAGACCCCTTTTGAATATATTTTTCCACTGCAGATTGAATTGAAGAAAATAGTCTTTGGGGAGAAAGCAGAGTTTTAGAAATGAAGCACATTTTGAATTGCTGGCATTTGCAATTAATACAACTTTTATTTTTCCTGGTGACCCAAATGGCAGGTATATGCCATTTTTGATTCAATTATCTACTTTCAGCATTTTTCCCATACCACCAATTTAGGAGTCTAGACAGTGTGGTTGGTCTATGGGAAGCGGGCTTCTTTCTGGGAACCGATCTTTTTTCTTTATTTTTGGATTATGGAGGAAGTCTCAGCAGACCTGGATAACTCTCCCCACACACTTCTTTAGGCCAACATATTTCAATAGCTATGATGCCATAATAAATTAATACATCTGTGTCGTATTAATACCGCATGAGAGCAATACAACAGTAACATGATACAACAGAAACATTGCTAACCCCCTAAAACTTTCGCATGGCTCTGTTAGATGAAAACCATTACTGTTAATTCCTGCTCACAGACCTTATGTCTATGAAAAGGCAAAACAGACAGTGTCCTGAATGCCTTTGAGTAGTATAAATTCTCCTGTTATCAACACCACCACGGTCCGGAGATAAGGAAAGCAGACAGTCAGGCTAGTTACTCTGTGGGCCCTGCATTTTCCATAACCCCTGACACCCTCCTCTTCCCCATTATTGGTTTGTCATCCTCTGGTAATTGTTTATAAATCACTGCTCAAATTGCTCATGACTCCATAATGTTTCCTGCCAAAAGGTAATTTCACCAAGCATTTGATAGATTTTCCAAAATAATTTCCTTAGAAGATACTTGGATCTCACGTTTTCAAAATGATAGGAAAAAACATAAAGAGAAAAAAAAAAAAAGGCCTTTTTTATAAGCCAGGTTTGTTGGATATAATTTTATCTCGAAAGGGGACAACACAGATGTATTAACACTAGCCAGAAACTCTTTTTTTTTTTTCTCTAACCACATTTCTAAATATTCATTCCTCATTTCCAGTCAGTCTGGGCACTGCACACATCTCCTCTATGGAAGCTGACTTTTATCACAGAAAGTTTCCAAAGACAGAAATACCACAACTTTTGGGTTAATTACATCTATTGTTTTGTAAGGACTTTACAAGGACTTACCTACACTTTTTATGCTCCATTTGAAAATAATTGTCCTGGGCCTTTACTATCATAAATAAAAATTAAAACCAGCTGCTTACCTCTGCCTATTTCTGTTCATGTCCCTAAAGTATGCTGGTAGGTTGGCCCTTCCTTATTTCTAAATAGGCCCAGTTCCCGTGACCTTTCTTCAGAAACGGTTTTCCAACCAGTTAATCACTTTCATTGCTCTTCTTTGGATCTGCTCCAGACTCTCTTTCCTTGGGTGGGCCCCAGTGCTGTGGTTGAGACTCCTGAGCAGTGCTGATGGAGAGGAAAGTCACTTCATTGTAGACATAGCAGGAGCAGGACACTGTGCTTTCTATGAGGCCCCACTTCTTTTTATGCACTGCCACCGTGTGAAAATCCAGATATCACTTTAAACATAAACTTTGCAAGAGTCACCATAGGCAAACTTCTATAAACATGCTCTAATATGCTTAAGATATGGTTGCTTTTCCAAAATCTGTGTATGTACAATTTTTCGGAATACGTCTATCATGTGAGGTAGCTTATGTAATATCCTACATTAATTCATTTATTTATTCTTTCATTTTATTCAAGAATGTTGACCAAATGTCAAGTATACTCAGCTAGGGTCTCAGATTAAAAAAATACTCAATTATCTTATCTTGCTTATCTTGAAGGGCATGCAACCCAGAGAGGGAGTATAAGAGGTTATGCCTTCGCAATCAATCAGATCTGTGTTGAAAATGTGGACTCTCAGTGAGTAAATGTATATCATCCAGCAGCTTACTTCACTAGCCAACTTTCTGTTATAACAAAATATCTGAGATAAAGAACTTATAGAGAGAAATCATTTATTTTGGCTCATAGCTTTGGAGGGTCCAGTCCATGGTCAATAGCTTTGTTGCTTTGTCCTGTGGCAAGGCAGCAGATCAGGATGGGAACATGTGGTAGAGAAAATTACTCACCTTATGGCCAGAAAGAAAAAAAAAAAAAAAAAAAAGAAACAGTAAAGAGGAGACCCCCTGGGTGCCAACGCTTTAGCAGATGGGCCCTTGGGGATATTGAAGATCTAAACTATAGCACTTGACCTCTCCACAGCTTCATTACCTCATCTTTAAAATGAATACAACGGTAATTTCTATCTCATAGACAGTGATAAAATTTACATAAGAAATATATGTGAATAATGTGGCACAGCAGCTGGTTATTAATATATTCCAAGATCTTTCACATAGTGGAAAATTTTATTTATTGACTAAATTAATAAATAAAAGAATGGATAAATGGGTGAAAATGCAGGGAAACTGATTATTACAGTAGTAAGGGCAATAACAAAGTTTTGAACAAAATGTCAGGGAAGAACAAAGGAGCAAAATGCTAAGCCAAAATATGGAAACTCTAGGAAATAAATAAGACGTACTATTTAAATGGTGCAATTAAGGACATATAGAAACTTATCAGGTGGAAAATATGAGGAAGGGCATTCCAGATAGAAGAAAAAACATATGAAGACACTAAAATATGTGTAAAAATAGCAAGTTAAGAAGTGCGAGAGGTCAGGTGCATTGGGTGCGTATGAATTGTGGGGCTGAATGGGTGGGCTAAGGTCAAAGATGAAGGTCACAAGTACAGCGTTAAAAACATATGCTGAAGTCAAATATACAACGAAGCCAACAAGAATTATAAACAAAAAAGCATTTCTACTTTATCTGAGATTCACTGATTTCTCTTCTATTAGCTGGTTCATTACAAAAAATCAAACTTTTATGACAGTTTAGACGTTCTTAATAAAATACCAGGGATATTAAGGTTTTAAATAATTTAACACATCCCATCTCTTTGGTTCATTGTAAATATATTCGTCATTTTAGGTATTTTCAATCTCTAACAAAAATCTTTGCGTAATTATTTAGCTATTGCATTTAAGTATATTCTTTGTTAGAAACAGAGATTCCAAGTCATGACTTAAATTTTGTTTTTGTCTAAGAACATTAGTAACCTAATGATGTAGCTCATGATGTTTCCACAGATGAACTTATGTCTATCTCATAAATCTGGAAAGATTCCTGAGAATCGTTCAAAATTTTTATGGAAATAATAATAATGGACTAAGCCCAAGGCTTTTCTTGTGCGTGGTTGTGTGTATGTGCGTATCAATCTATCTACCTGAATATATGTGTTTGGTTTTCTAGAAAATCTGCTTTATCTAAGCATAAGGGAATAATGAGGACTCTAGAAAAGAGAAATCAGGGAAGTAAACATTTAAATATTTACTAATACCTCACACCCTCCCTACTCAGTTCACTCCAAGCTTAAATCAATGATATGTAAAGAAAAAAAGTACACATTTTAAGTCAGAAGATCTGGGAATATAACATAACATTACTGTTATTCATGTGTCTATCAAAAATTTGTTGAAAGTTAATTTTTGTCAGGCACTTTATTAAATTACAGATATAAGGTTACTGTATTGTAGAAGGAAGTTATTTAATTCAAGAGCTACAGCTTTTGAATCTGTAAAATGGGAAAATTATGCTTTCATAAGAGGGTTGGGGAAAGAATATGTACGACAATGGCACACAGCTTGGCACAGGGTGCCCATGTGCCTACTGGATCTTAATTGATTGTGCTGGGTGCACTTTGGTGTCATAATTATCTATGTAGTGGCAGAGTTGGTATGAGGAATGAGAAATATGTGGAAGGATACTGCTATCCCAATGAACTTTGGACGTACTTGCATTCAAATCCGGTTGGACATATTTGTATTCAAATCTTAAGCAACTTTGTTTTAGTCGATGGGTCTTAGTTACCTCATCTTGTAAATGGGGTAATGCATTAGTAGAATATATGATAATATATAGAAAGAGATTTAACTAACTCACACTGACTCACATGATTATGGGAGCTAAGAAGTTACACAACCAGCTTTCTACAAGCTGGAGGCCCAGCAGTGCTGGTGTACAGTTCCAGCACAAGCCCAAAGGCCTGAGACCCAGGAGAACCAGTGGTCTGGTTGAAGTGTGACAGCCCAGCACAAGGAGTACTGCTATTCAGGGGTAGAAGAAAGGATGATTCAGATCAGGCAGAGAAAACGAATCACACTTTCTCTGCCCTTTTGTTCTATTTGGGCCACACTGGATGAGATGCTGTTCACCCTCGTTGGTGAGGGTGACATTCTTTCCTCGGTCTTTTGATTCACATGTTATGCTTCCAGAAACACATTCACAGGCCCACCCAGAAATCATATTGACCAGCTACCTGGGCATTCCTTAGCTTCATCAATTTGACATATGAAACTAAACATCACCTGCCCATCCCTTGTCAATTTGGCACCCATAGATTCATCTCCTCACACCATACTTAATTTCTACATGAAGACAATAGCAAGGTCGTAATTCTGCCTAATGCGATACAGATCTCCTTTGTACCACCTAAAATGTGCTAATGCCTTTTCCAGAAGATGATGTACAAACATGCAGTGATGTTTATTCTTTTCCTGATATCCTGTTGTGTGAGCACTGACTTAAAACTAGTAATACTCAAAAACTTATAAAGTCAATACCTCTTGTGTTATATGATGGAGAAATAGGAAATGTTATATGATGGAGAAATAGGAAATAAAACAAAAGTGCTATATTCACTTAATATATGTTTACCTATACCCAAATATATTTATTGCAAACAAACCATATAGTCTTATGACAATATTCTTCATATCTCTAGCTACTCACTTTGTAGCTGGTGTGTATGATTACCCTCTTCCATCCCTTGTTCTGTACAGTATTCCTTTTACTTTCAGCAAGTACCTCAGGTGGTCGTGGTTATTAACCTGATTGGATTATTCAAACCTTCATTATTGCAGGGTGTGAGCCCTTGGTATCCCTACTTGTACAGGGTCATTGCAGTTTTCCATTAGCTTTAATGATAGGGCATTGTAACACTAAGTAAGAAATGCCTTAAGGCAGTGGTGGCAAACCGATGGCACATATATCACAGTGCACTATTTGTATCTTTGAAAGCTATATTATTGTGTTTTCCCTAAATCAGTTCTTTCTAAACTAAAACCTCAGTATTCAGATTTAATTGCAGCATGGGCACTTTGTGATTAATAAGTGGGTTTTGGGTTGCAGTTTGGGTACTCATCTTTAAAAGGTTTGGCATCACTGACCTAAGCGATATTCTGTGTTCCAGACACACTCTTTTGTACTTCCACTGAGGAATAGTAGTCCAGTTTCCCTTGTAGCACATATCAGTCACTTCTATCAACACCATAATTTTCTTCTTGTCCTGTTGTCTCAGAGGCCAGATGACAGTTTTAACTTCCAGTTTGGTGGAATTCTTGCTGTGATTCCTAGTGGAAGCATTCCTTCTTCTGGAGTTAATACCTTGGGCCAGCAGAACAAAGCATCTCACGAACAGGAAGCAGACATTTTATTAGTGAATGCTGCCTCAACCATTTCCACCCTTTGATTCTAGGCTCTGTAAGTCCTGGCAATTGGAGAAAAATACCAGATATTTGTGCTGCTTTAGAGCATAGGCAGCTCTTTGAAGAATCTTGCTCTAGTCCTGCAACATGTCGTCACCGAGATGGAAATGTAACTGCCTAGAGATGGTTCCACTTTTCTATCAGCCAGCACCTTCAGGATGGCGGGGCACATGGTGAGACCAGCGAATTCCCACAGTGGTAGATACGATGTTCTGTAAGTCTACAGGCTGCTGTTTTGGCAGAAGCACTGCTTGCAGGGAAGGCAAATCCATATTTAGAGTAAATACTTATTCCAATAAACACAAAATTCTATCACTACCATGATGAATATGGTCCAGTGTAATCAACCAGGTAGCTGGCTGATCCCTCTGGGGATTAGTACCATATATGAATGCATTGTTGGTCTGTGCCTCTGGCAGGTTGAACACTCGGCAATATCTGTAGGCCCATGTCTTCTCTCTCAACTGATCACAGGCCTGCATCAGGCCATGAGTGTAGAATGGGAGAAGGAAAGCAATGTAGTAGAAGTGGGAACTATGGATATTGAAGCCATTTTTCACATAACTTATTTTTGTAGTATGTGCCAGTTCTGTTTAATGAAATGAAAATTAACTATTAGGACATTTCCAGAATGAAATGCTGGTAAAGTTATATATAGACTTTACGTTGGATCTCTAGGTAGAAACATAGTCAACATTTTTCTTGTAAGATTTCACAGGCTTTCTCTAGACAAATTCAGACCACCTCCTAAATGATAGAAAATGTTTTGCCTCTTAGTTAAAAAATAAAAAATGGTATGTTTGCCAATGTTATCTTCTTAATCACTATTTATGCACTGATATTTCAAACTCAGAAAAGGGTTATTTATTTTTCCATGTCAGCATTCTGCTCTTTCTCGTGTGTGTATTGCTTATCCACAGAAAGTGATAGAAAATCCTCCATGTGGAAGGTTGAGCGAAAGTAACAACATCAACACTCTTTTATCTGTGGTGACAGAAAGATAATCCACATGTGAAAGCACTTGGTGTTTCAGCTTATTTTGAGTGACAGGAGCATAATAGACTCTCCTAAGCATTAACATTCTACAATAACGCAGCGTTGTCATCCTTTGCTGATCCGGGCTCATACAAATCTCTCGCAGTGTTTCAAATTCCTAACAAAAACTAGAGAAATACATCTCCAAGCTATTATGTGGAAATGGATTAGCTACAGCTTTAAATCTTTAAACAAACCCTTAACGATGGAAAAGTCTTATTTATGTGCTTCTTAAGGGACGTTTATGGACAGGATGAAAATGAAGAATCTGAATCTCACAAGTAATTTGCATGCTTGAATCCTGTATTTTGCTTTTCAAAGTGTTAGCTTTTTCTGTCCTTTCTCCGCTTTTGATATTCTAGCTTCTTAATTCTGTTTTAAAAACTATTTCAAGAAGGTTGAGAGGAAAAACCTACATTTGTTTTTATTTAGAAGTAAAACACCATTATTTTTAGTTTAAAAAACAAAAGCTGCTACCTTTTGTTATAAATCAAGGTATGGTGATCTTCTAGAAGTTACTTAAGTAGGAGAAAAATATTAGCCATTTGTTCCCATATCTCTTGCAGTGCCCATCTTTTAAGAACTAAAGTCTCCTATCTTATTTCTTGATTGTCCTGAACTATTTATCATTTTAGGCACTAAATCTGGACCTTCTCTTTAGCAGTAACCTCAACTCCAAAGTCATCCCTCTTTCTCGGCACCTACTGAAATGTAACTCTCTTGTTCTCATTTTCTTGGGTTTATGCTCCTAACCAGTGCTCGGGAGAATAGTGTGGGAGGAGTAGAAAGGACACTGGGCTTGAGCTAAATGACTCAAGTCAAAGATCTGGTTAATGCCTGTGGCGTGTTCACCTGTACTAGGTATGAGTCTAAATAGCATGTGATATCTCAGTCTCGAAAACCGTCGCATGAAAACAGGCACTGTGGATTTAATTTACTTGGCTAAAGTTCTACAGTTAGTAAGAGGGGAAGCAAGATTCCAAACCAAATGTCCTGGCCACAGAATCTGTGGTTAGTCCTATACCATAGGGCCAATAATGAACCCTGCAGCTTTTTCTCGTGCTCAATTTCTTCCTCTGTGAAGTAGGAAGTTTTAGAAAATAGTAGTGATCACTTTCCACTTTATAACTGTATAGTTCCCTTTTTTTTTTTTTTTGTCTTTTTGAGACAGGGTTTCATTGTACAGTTCAGGCTGGCCTTGACCTCACAGTGATTCTCCTGCCTCAGCCTCCCGAGTGCTAGGAATACAGGCATGTGCCACCGCGCCTGGCTATAACCGTATAGTTCTAAGGAGAAACTCAATTGAATTGCCATATTCCATTTAAGGCTGTAACTACAAGTGATTTTTCACTGGAGATGGAAGGAACCACATAAAATTTTGTTCTCTAACATTAAATACCCATGATAGTCTTTTCTTGCCACACTGAAGCTACATGGCTACGAACCATCTACATGCCTTTGATCATGCAATGTAATCTAGCTAAGTGTATCAATTAGAATTTGATTCACTGCACATAAAGGGTGCCTAAAAATAACCATAGCTTATACAAAACATAAATTTATTTTTCCCATGTAAAAGAACTAAGTGGATAGATTTTCCAGAAGCTACAACTGACTCACCCAGGTGATGATAGTAAGGTAACTATAGTACCTTAATCATCCAGGTTCCTTCTATATTTCTATCTTGTAATATTAAGTCATGGCTTCCACCTTTGAGATCAGAGGCAGGAGAAGAGAACAAGGACCTTAAATGTTCCTCACATATGAGTCATCTATCTCTAAACAGCCTTCAGTGAAAATGCATCGATGACTTCCACTAAACACTCCCACTCGTGTATCTTTGGCCAAAACTTGTAGCCAAGCATAGCATTAAAGTAACCTGAGACATGTTTTCCTTTGGCTGGTTGCTTTGCAGTCCTGCGTAAAATTATTCCTCTATTTTTAATGCAAAAGAGGAGAATGGATATTGAATGCTAAAAACTAGTTTTGGTGACCTGTTATAATATAGGCATAAGAAATAATACCAGCGATATTTGGAAGGTCAAGAGGACTTGTTGATTTGTTGGATATGAAGGAAGTGAAAGATGGAAGAGTTAAAGTCATTGATGAAATTGAAGCAACACATTGGATGAAAGTACCATTCTCAGAAAAAGAAGAAAATAGGGGAAAATGATTCTGTGGAAATGATTCAATAAATTTTACCTTTAATAAAATGCAGATATATGTAGAAAAATCAAAAGGAAAGTCCTGAAGTCTATTCCTAGATATTCAGATAATTTATTTGGGCCAGAAGATGCAGCCATATAAGTGACTGACAATACTGATAGTAACTGAAATAATTGAAATTGATACATTTATCTAGGAAGACACTGTGATGCACAGAAAGAACCACATGGAGAGGTGGGGGAAAAAAGAAGGCATAATAAAAATAGCAAGGTAGGAGGAAATCCAGGAGAGTTTGGGATCTTCAAGCCAAACTAATAGTTTTAAGTAAAAGGGAATAGTTAACAGTGTTAAATGCTACTAAGGGACCAAACAGAATAAGGGAGGAAAACGATTTAAGATTCAGTCCCAATGAAGTTCTCAACTGAAGAGAATAGTTTTTTTGACTGTTAGTGAGAAACAAGAAATTAGTGAAATAAGAAGTGCATAAAAGGCAAGGAAATGGAGATAATGTACACAGAACACTTCTTCAAAAAATGTTGTGAAGAGGATGGAGAGGACGACAGCTGGAAGACGTACAGAGTTGAGAAGATAATACAGTGAGCTTCTCCACTCTAGCGCCCACCTCCGCATGGATCAATTTTAGACCGGAGAAAAGATGCCCAGTGCGTGGCGTTAGGTGAGAATGAGAAAAATATCTAGAAACAGTTCTGTTTATTTGGATGAGAAGAATTTTAAAAAGTTCTCATCTGATGGCATTATTTTCTCTGCGGATTAGGAGTCAAAGTTGTTTGCTAAGCACAAGGATAGGCTTAAGAAATCTAAAGCAGTTTGAAATGACTCTGGAGAATGCGGGGGAATATTGGCCAACACAGCATAAGGAATCCTGGGACGGGATATGGGCATGATTGAGGTCACAGACCTCAGTTTACCATCGCATTCTTCTACTCCTCATTCTGCTGCTCCTCACATGCACACACTTCTGTACTTACAAATTTGTTCTTAGGTATTTTGTATTTTTACTTCTATTGGGAGTTTTCTTTTTAATTGTATTTTCTAACTAGTTATTGCCAATATATAATAAATCTATTTCTAGGACCAGCATTAATTTCTGGCAATGTTGAAATCCTTTATAGATTCTGGTCATTTTTCAGTTTGCTATCTTGGGTTGTTCACTAAATGAAAGATCTCTGCAAGCAATTACCATTTCATTTCTCTATTCTAAAGCATATTTCTCATTCTTTTCCCTCTCTATTCAGTAACTATGGCTTTTGAATAATGATGAGTAGCCGTGGTTACAGAAATCATCCTTCCCTAGTTCTTGACATTAATAGGAAAGCCTCTGATGTTATGCCATTTATTAGGATGTATTTATTCCATAAATATTTATTGAGCATCTATCATGTGCAGTCTGTATCAGGTACTGGTCATACCGTAGTGAAACAATTTGATAACTCTGACCTTATATAATGTCTGGTGAGGAGATAAATATTTGAAGGCTACAAAGATATGACTTCCTAATTGTAACTTGTGATGAGAGTTATGAGTGGGGGTAAAGTTGCTATGAGAGAAAGAAATGTAACTACTAATTTACAAGAGAAGTTCAAATAATTTCTGGAGAAGTGGCATTTGAGACATAGAAGTAAAGTCAGAATCATAGAAAAATATGGTCAATATGTTTGGAGGGAGGAATAATAAGATGGAGGGGCTAATGAATGTAAGAATATGAAATTAGGATATAGATAAGATTACTTTCAGGGCCGGTGAGATGGCTCAGCGGCTTAAGCGCTTGCCTGGCAAGCGCGAGGGCCCGAGTTCGACTCCCGGAACCCACATATGAAAAAGGGGCCGGTGATATCGCTCAGTGGCACGGGCGCCTCCTGGCGCACGAGGTCCTGAGGTCGACCCCCCGGTACCCACAAAAAAAAAAAAAAAAAAAAAAAAAAAAAGATTACTTTCTGTACTGCAAGATATGTAGAGGACATACTGTGTGTTAAATAAATGTCGCTTCTAAATCTAATTTAGGTTATAATTTATTATCATCTCTTATGTGAAGAGATGTAAATTTTTATGTTCAGTGTACTAAGAAGAGTTTTTAAAATTGGGAACAAAGAATCATATCAATAGGCCCTATTGTCATATCTTGAGATAATCATAATTTTCTTTTTTAACCTTCGTGTTTGACAACTTATGTGAACAAGTTTTCTAATATCAAATTATTCTTTCAAGAATAAATGTTAATTGACTACATTTTAAGTATAATTTTTCATTTAGTTACTCTACAAGTTATTAGAAATGTTGTAAATATATTAATAAATAGGTTTTAAAAAGATTTTCCTTGCAATTTTTGTTTGCTATTATTTAATATAAATTTGTTAGATATATCATTACTAATGTTATGCTAACTTCATAAAATCAACTGGAATTTTTTAATAAAAATGTTTGGGAATGGTTTCACATCATAGGAATTTTTCAAATGACATTTCTATGAAACTATTTTAGCTTTGTGATTTTGAGTGGCACGCATTTATAGCAATTTTGCCAGTTATTTCTGGTTATATGTCCACTAAGATTTTAGGCCTTTTTTGAGTCTGCTTGGTAATTCACATTATCCTAGCATAGCTTCCCATTAGTTTTCCACTGGGTCATTTATAAATGATTTCTTTCTTTTTTTTTTGTACCAGAAATCAAACTCAGGACCTTGCACTTGCCAGGCAGGCACTTGTGCTGCTGAGCTGTATCCCCAGCCCTACAAATGATTTCTAAACTGTCTTACCTGACTGCTGCTTTTTCTTCCCATTACATTGTCAGGGTGATCTCTCAAAATTGTTTTTCTAATCAATTTTCATCTTGGAAATCTTTCAACAACTCTTTTTTTCCCTCAAGATACAATATAAGACTCTGTACACAAAATCTGAACCACGAGTCTCATTATTTCTAAAACAACATCATTTATCTTTCTTTCTGTTTATTTAAATTCGCAGAGTATTTTAGGTTCACTCTCCCTGAACATCTGCCGACATTCCCTCTGGCTGAAATTCCCTTCTCCCTCTGTTTCCCATTCTCTGGTTATCTTTTCTGTAACTCATCTTTGTTCATGTGTTTGTTTCAGGTGTCTGCTGCCATGTAAACTTCTCCAAGAAGCTTCACTAACACCTAAAATTATATGTGCCTCTCTCGCGGTAACGTGTCATTGTGGATGGGCCACAAGAGAGAACTTGGTCTCCTGTCCACTTGTCTGTCACTGTCAAGGGGACAAAGAAAATTGAGAGATACACTGCTTTATTCCTCTTTGTATTGTCAATGTTTGGAATCAAGGGTGGCTTATAGAAGTTACTCAATAAATATTTATTGGATAGTGAATGGATGACAGGTGTTAATAACTTCTAAGTACACCAAAAGTTTTAGCAATTCACACTTAGACTGCAAAGTATTCAGCTTCACTGCCAGAGAAATAAGCTTTTTTCCCCACTCCTTTGTCATCAGTCTATATCATGTTTAATTGAACCCCATAATTTCAAAAAACAAGTGCAACTGGCATAAAGAAGTTAGGGAATTAAAAACCCTGACTCTTGGTAGGCATACAGCAGAGCCACAAGATCAGAAATAATCTACTAGCCATGAGCAATGAGGTGAGCAGCATTTGCTCATCAGTAAGTTGGTTAAATGGGAGCCTCTTAGAGTTTCTACTACTTGTAGTTCACAACTTCAAAATAGTTGAAGTTTAGTGGAATGTTTGATGATTTGGTTCTTAGGACATAAATTGGCATGCAAGATAAGAAATGACTAAGGCTCACAAGAATGGGTAAGAAATACTCATTAACATGAAATTTGATCAAAGACTACATTATTATAGCCTGAGTTTTATGTTCAGGAAGCTGGAGATTGTGTTACACAGAAGGAAGCAGAAGAAACCACATGAAGAAGACCTTTCCTTTTCTCGGTGTTGGAAAAGATCTGGAGACAATTCCACCATACATAAAGGAAGATCCCAGGAGCCTAGAAGCTTCTGCACATCTCTCCTGTTTCCTGCTGTCTCTTTGCCTTGGATGTTCCAGAATGTTCTACTTTCAAAAATTACTCAAGAGGTCATGAGTATTTTTAATTTTTATTTTTATTAGTACATGTTCGTAGTACACAATGATTACATTCCTTTTGGGGAGTTGGTACATGTACATAACACATCTGAATTCTTTTTATGTCCCCTTCCTCTCCCCTTCCTTCCCCTCCCTCCTCCTCTTGATCTTTTGAATGGATTCTTTTCCCCACTGTTTGTTTCTTCACTTCCTGGCAGAACATCTCTTAACCATTCCCCTAAAATATGTCAAATAATTAGAATTTTTATATAAAGTGGCTGTAAAATTTCTGACTGGTCTACACATTTTAGGACTTCAGAATCATTCACTCTGCAATTCCTAGTAGTGTCATGCACGTTTCATTCATTTCATTAGAATCCAAGTCTTCAGACTAAAGAATGAGGAAAACCGGGTGAAGCTGATCTACATTATCTTATAAATCCTTCTCCCCTTTTAAAAAATCCATTTAGCTCTGAAATATTAAATTACTATAAAGGCTTAGTCAATGTCTCATTCTCACACATTGCTCTAGGATAAGTTATAGCTCCCTAAATATCTGCTGAAAAGTTTAACATTGGTATGCAGATTATCTATCCCCCAAATCGTCCTTTGCTAGCCAGTTACAGGATCAGAGGTGGAAACATTTTCCAAGCTGAATTCTTTCTCTCTCCCAAGAATTGGGAGTTGGGATACTGAGTGTGTTTGTTGTGGATATTGAACTGCACAACCACCTAGAGCTGAACTTTGAGTTGGTGCCGAGGCCACTGAAGCCAAAACTAAAGAGCCTTTCCAAGATTTCTTAAAAGCAAGAGGGCCATGTAGAAAGAGGCAGAGGTGGGACACAGCTAGAGAGACAGACAGGCAAACTGGCTGCTTTATGACTTTTAGATTAAGTGAAACCCAAGTGTACTGCCAGCACTTTCTTTGAGATTCCCTGGTATCTCTTCAGTAAACTTACTAATTGGCATAGTTAATGTGGGTGTGTGTTTCTTGCAACCAGATGATTCCTGGATCATTCTTTGTACCATATTGAGAATTTGAAAACAAATAAGTAACCTTTCAGATGGGAAAAATGTGACTCATTGAGCACACTGAGTGAAGAGCAAGAAAAACATCGCCCCTCCACTCCCATCCTGGCTTTTGATAACTTTTTTTTCTTATAAATTGTAGGACCCAAGCTTTAGACCAGGCAAATATCAAAGGCAGAAGTTTGTGTTTTGACGCTCTCATTCTCTATTACTATCCACTGTCTACCTGTATTAGTTAGGGATCTCTAGAGGAGAATTAATGGGAAATATAGGATCATTAGGTAGCATTACAAGAGCAGACGTGGCAGATTCCACAGTGGCCATCTGTGCTCTGCAGAGCTGGAAGATGGAGGCCAAAGAACAAGAGGGAATAAGGACACAGCACTGTCCCAGGTCGAAGGCCTAAACGCTCACTAGAGAGTCACCAATGTCTATATTGGAAGGCTGAAGAAAGTGGAAACCCGAAGACTTATGTCCAAAGGCAACAGCAGCAGAGGATGCACCCACTCAAGACTGGAGCTAGACAGAAAGGGGATCTGGGAATAGGGGGAGATGAGAGGGAGGGTTGAGGAAGGGGAAGTAAAAAGGATCAAGATGTATATCTACCAAGTCTGTATGCCGAGTGTATTAATTCCGTGTTGCAAGTGTATACTAAAAAAGTTGGAGGGGAAAAAACAAACAAAAAACTGAAATGGGCACTCTTCCTTCTTCTTTCCCTTCTTTATGTCATCCAGGCTAAGCCTATAGGTTGGTGCCACCCACAACTGGGGTGGGTCTTCCCTCCTCAGTTTGCTGGCTGAGACGCCAATCATCCACAGAAACACCCGGAACCCTGCTTCCATCAGCCAGGCATTTCTTACTCCAGTGAAGTTCACCTATCACAATTGATAGGCATACGATGTCCACATATTGGAAAATTTCTATTTTAACAGTATGAATACTGATATAAAGTGAATCTCGAATTCTGGAATCTCAGCTAGTACCAGGACACATATTTCAGTGGCGAGACCACCTGAACATGTTTGGAATCACTCTGCAGAAACGGTTACCTCCTCTCTTTCTGCGCTAAGGCTTGCACTGGTTTGAGGTATGTGTGTGAAACAGTATGTGGAATGTGAATATGTGAGAAGAGACCACCCTGCCTGTTTGGATTAGTGTCTGTATCTATTTTAATAAGTATGGTGCCTGGGAGTTCATTTATTATGAGTTCAACTCTAGTTTGGGGTTCTGCATATATTTCCAAGGGTAAAGGGCAAAGTATTTCTAGTCTTTTCTCTATGCTTCATAAGACTCTTTGAAACATGATATTTTCTCTTAAGTGGACACGTCTACAACATGAGCCAGCTAGTTGACAGATAGCTTGCATATGCTTGTGTATAAGAACATTCATAACATACAACTATTCAAAATGCCAGAATTGTTTTCTCAAATTTTAATTTTGCATAGTTCTGGTAATTAGCTCACTGTCAAGCTCTGCATAAATTTGAATTGCTTCAGTCTGCAGTTTCCAAGCTTCTGAAAAGCTTGAATGGAGATCAGACAAAACCTCTCGACTTCACTAATGCAAATAACAATATAAAACCAATTCCAAATTTTTTTCCATCATGTAATCAATAAAATCCTATGAATCTGTAAACAGTCTTGTCAAATATCTGGGCATATAGAGTTCCAGACTTGAGGCACTCTGTAAAGTCACAGAAAAATGAGTCTGAGGGAATTTGATTTTTCTGTTAAACTCATCCAGGTTCGATTTAAAGCTGGTGTGCTTAGATTCATTTATTTTTAAGTCATCACAACACAATTTCCTGCTACTGAATAAAGATAGCAAATGAGTTCTATTATAATTGTTATTCTGAAACAAGATACCCAGTGGAGGCACAGAAACTCTAGTGGGTGTTATTAGAGATGGGAAATTTATATCAAGCCAGATTCTTGACTTATGGTAGAATGATATATTTTATCCTAATTGTTTTCATTTGAAAAACAGGATGTCAGAGTCCAGAGTTCTCCAGGAAATGGCAGTGCTGAGTAATCTGGTAAATGAAGATTTTAATCCAAAGTTGTGTGTCCTGTATTTGTATCTGAAACTACCATGGTGCTATTTTCTCAGATGAGGTCATTAATTCATTCATTTACCACATGAATCTTTTTGGAATTTGTATTAGGTTCCAGGTTCTGCACGGTGAAGAAGTTCAGCTATGAATAAGTTATAGTCTAAAGAGTTTACAGATGGCAAAACTATGGTTATTTGATTATGCAAGAATATTAGGCAAACCCCAAGGATTTAACCCATGTTGGCAGGGTGTGGAATAGAAGAAGAGGGGAAGGAAACATGAATTGAGGTCATAATGCTTGGGTTAAATCTTCAAAGGTAATCCGGAAGTAACCAGAGCCAAAGAGAGTCTGAGTAAAGAACCCATACAAGAAATAGTATGTTGGAACAAGCTTTTCGAATGCTGAAGAATTAGTGAAATGGAGAAAGAGGCAGTAGTGTGATCATGGAGGACCACAGGTGCCGCCAAATCCCCTAAGTTCCCTCAGCCAAATATCTGTCACCATGCTACAGAGAGATCGGTCATTTTAACCGCCTTTCTAGCACCCAAACAGTGCAGACTGTGACCCTGAGCAATGTCAATAAGTGTTGCCTGGTAACCTCCACCTCTTTTTATTTTGTGGCTGTTACTAAAGACACAAGTGTGTACACACACACACACACACACACACCCTTGCCTTTTAAGATGATACCACAGGCCTTAACCATGTAAAATGGGGTGAAATTTTTGAGCAAAATAAATCATATAAACATAACTTCATCCATTGTTTTATGTCTTCTGTAGTAAAAAATATTTAAGTAACACAGATTGATTAATAAAAATTGAGAGACTCTACTAGATAGAGTGAGATGTAGGTGCTCTGCCTGGTGCTACAGCTTGGGGTGCACTCTCCACCCAGCCTCATCAGGGATTTTATTACGTTCACTGTACAGATGGGAAGATAATGTTAGAGATGTGAACTAACTCGACCCTGCTCAATGATTACACACAGAGGAAGGCTCTGAATTCCAATCTCTTTTTATTTTTGTGATACTGAGTTGAACCTCCTTCGCACTGAACTATATCCCGAGTCCTTTCGATATTTTTGTTTTGAGACAGGATCCGCTAAGTTGCCCAGGCAGGACTTGAACTTTCAATCCTCCTGCCTTAGCTTCCCTCAGGGCTGGGATTACAGGCTTGAGCCACCACACTGGACAAATTTCAGTGTTGGGGATTTAAATTTCTAGTATTCCACAGCACCAAGAATACCCCATGTTAGGTACCCAACTAAAAAGGCAGGAACCTCTATTTAGACTATTCCGGAAAAGATTATAGGAAGCCTCCTCCCTCTTATTTGGTGGTATTTGAGTTTTGATTACGAGATAGTTTTAGTAAATGTTTGACAAAATGTTTTACTAGCACTATGCTCTTATACAGAGCATCTGCTTTGGGATTGCTAGGAGAAGTCTCATTAAATTGCTCCAAAATCCTGTGAAAATTCCTCTTGATTAAAGCTGCTTTAAACTGAGTTGAGAGAGAGAACTTCGTCTTTCCTCCTGTAGTTTTTGGAAGGGTTCTGCTCTCTCTGTGGTTAGAGATGCCATTGGCATTTTTTCCTACCAGGAGACCGAATAGTAGCATTCAGCTTGTCGGAACTTCCTGCCTGGGACTAGAGAGTGGAAGCTTATGATGTACAGTTACTGCAGGGCTTGAGAAATTAGTGATTTTAGCAACATACACAATATTGTTTAATGTGGATTAAACAACAATGCATCAAAGAATAAATGGCGAATATGTCATCAAAGACCAGAAAATAATGTCAGTGAAGTGAGATTTATATTTGAAGAAAAATATAGAGGGCAACACCTTGGGCCGTTTATCATTTCTAGGTTTTATTTTTGCTGAAAAAGATAAAAACTGTTCTAACTTCTTTACATGTGGGTTAATAGAGATCCAATTTTGAACAATTTTTCCACTAATGTGTTTCAGTAACAGATTGTAAATAAAAGTAAAAATGTAGTTTAACCTGCCGTTTAGAAACTTTCTCTTTAGTGACTTTCTCAATATATTAGCTACAGAATGATTTACTTCCATTTGCCTATGCCTAAGATTTTCTGTCTTCCCAGAAGTCATTCTTTTCTCTTTGTCTTTTTTGCACTTGGACATTATCAACATTTGCCTTTAGAGAAACACAGGCCTAAGTCTGAGACCCTCAGCTGAGGCCCGCACTCCACAAGGACTAACGGGAAGACGGGGAACTTGTGCATCTTTTTAGCCTTTGCAAGAGCATAAATTTTTTTCCCCCCACATCAATATTTAGGTTTGAGTCTCTAATATACTGGCCCAAGATGGCACGCAGCTGGACCATTCCTACCCTCCGTAAGCATTCAGTGTTCTTCCTCAATCTGCCTTCCTCCCCTGAAAGTGCACATGCTCATACGCCAAACCTGTGGTCTGCTCTCTGTTGCTTTCTTTCCTCATTCACTCTCTCTTTCTCCAAAATGTCTCCTTTCTGACTTTGGACCTTTCTCCTCCCATCATCATCATCATCATCTGATGCAGCTCAACCAGTGATCTTATTCTTTGAAGCTCAAGAGAAGCTTATTTGTAAAATAATTTTAAATAACTTAATGGTAATTCATAAAAATAATATATTAAAATTGATAACTTTTTAAGGGCATGAGCATATGACGTTTTGCCATCCTCTCTCTGGTGAAAGGTAAAGGACCTTCTAGAGGCAGTAGCGGGCATTTCGTGCCATGAGCACCCTTGTCCTCTCTTCCGGTGATTGCCTCCTGGGGTACTAGTGGCTTTAGTCCTGCCACTCCAGCACCTCAGCCTGCAATCACTTCTCCCCATCTTTCCTCTAAGATTCATTCTTAAAGAGGCTTCCCATTTCTGTATTATATTTTTAGTTTTCCATTTCTTCTAGATTTAGGAAAGATCAAGGCAACTTTAAAGAATCTATCATCAGACAGCATCTACTAATGCCTCATAAATTTTTTGCTGCACAAAAGATAAAGACTTCAATCAAGAGTATGACCCAAAGTAACGCTGCTTTCACATGAAGGAAAGAATGAGGGAGTCAGTTTGAAATATGGTGTTCTATCACATAACACATAAGATCCCAACATTAACTCTTATTCCAAGTGGCCCTTGTCCAACATGAATGTTTATATTGGCTTTTCCTTTTGAATCTTTTTATAAACAACTAACTTCTCACCATAACTTTGCTTTTAGCATCTTCTAAAAGAACTGTGACATATGATAGCATTGTTTATGGTATATATATAAAGAATATTATTTTTCCTGTAGTATGGAAAGATTTTTATATTGAAAAAAATTATATTTCAAGAATATGGACTATATATATATAATATAAGGTAACAGCTACACCAAAAATCCAAATACATATATTCTCTTTCTTCTAAAAAGATATACTTTCTATGTTATTAGAATGTCTTAAGAAGCATGCCTTTTAGATTTAAATTTATTCAACATTCTACTTAATTTCTACCTTCTATTTTATTGTGTCTTGGGTGTGTCACTAAAAAGAATAGTTTAATGCTTAACAGTAATATGAATATAAAAAGCCAGTTCTAGCAATTTTAGGGTTTTAATAGCTGTTCCCAGAGATACTATAATCTTTATATTAAATCAAAAAAGATCCAACTTGATATCATCTATAAAATACACAATTTAGTTTCAAAGATACAAATAGGTTGAAAGCAAAAGATACAGAGAAGATATATCATACAAGTGGAAACTTTAAGAAACTAAAAACTACACTCTGACTAGACAAATAGATATAAATGGTCCCTAGACATAAAACAAGGATATTTTATAGTAATAAAAGTATCGAGCCAACTTATATATTAGCAACCTATACGCACATAAAAACAATGTTTCAAAATTCATGAAACAAAATCTGACAGAATTAAAGAGAGAAATAGAATACTGAACAAAACTAATATGAGACTTCAGTATTCCACTTTCAACAGTGAATAGAACAATTAGAAGATCAGCATGTATACACAAGATTTGAACAAGAGTATAAACCAACCACACCTAACAAATATCTAGAGCATTTCATTCAACAATAGCAGAATATGCATTCTTCTCAACATGCATGAGAATCTGTCCACAACAGTACATATATTAGGCCTTAGCACAACAAATCAATTTAAAATGATTGCAATGCTATAAAGTATATCTCCAACCGCAATGGTATAAAATTAGAAACAATAATAGAAGAAACATTGGGAAATTCATACTTATGTTGCGATTAAGCAGGACACTCCTAAATAGCCAATGAATTTAAAAAGGAGTTGATAGAGAAATGAGTGAAAGGGAAAATGCACTATACCAAAACTTTTGGAATGCAGTTATAGCAGAGCTTAGAGGGAAATTTACAGCTGTAAATACCTATATTAAAAGGAAAGAATTCAAATCAGTGATCCAAACTTCCACTTTAAGACACTAGAAAAGAAGATCAAAGTAAATCTAAAGTTAGTAAGATGATGGAAATAATAAAGATTAAAACTGAAATTAGTTAAATAGATAATGGAGATATAAGGGGTAAAAATGAATGAAATCAAAAGTTGGGTTTTAACAAGAACCACAAAAAGTACAGATTGGGAAAAAGTAGATGAGACTTAAATTACTAAAATCAGCAATAAAAGGATCACTACTGACTTTACCAAAATAAAAAGGATTAAAAGGGAATAATATAAAGAACTGTATGTTACGAGTTTGGATAACAGAGTTACACAGATTTCTAGAAAGACACAAACTAGTAAAATTTACTCAAGAAGGAAAAGAAACTCTGAATAAATTTATGAGATTGAACTAGTAAATTTAGGATTTCCCACAAGAAAAAACCCTGACACAGATGGCTTTGTTGGTGAATTTTATTAAACATTTAAAGAAGTAATACCACTTTCCCACAAACTTCTCCAAAACACTAGAAGTGGAGCGCTATAGGCTAAATTTCATATGCTAAATCCTAACCAAATGTCTATATTAAATGCTAACTCCCACGGTGATATGTAGTATTAGAAGGTGGGGTGGGGGAGGTGAGAGGTCGTGAGGCTGGAGCCTTCATGAATGAGGTTACTACCTTCCTAAGAGGTGCCAGAAACTCCTACGCCTCTTCCACTATGTGTAGTTACAGTGGGAAGACAGCTGCGTATGGACTAGAAGCGAGCCTTGACCAGGCACCGAGCCCACTGGCGCCTTGACGTACTACTTCCCAGACCCCAGAACAGCCAGAAATATGTCGCTGTTGTTTCTAAGCCATGTAGTGTGCGGTATTTTTTATATCAGTCCAAATGGACCAAGACAAGGAAGGAGCACTTTCTAACTCATTCCATGTGGCTAGCATTTCCTTGATGTATCTGATAGAGCTTTTAAAACAGAATATATAAAGAACACTTACAGCTCAATAATAAAAGTGTAAATAAGCCAGTTTAAAAAATGCACTATGCATGTATAAAGTGTTGTAATAAGGACAGGAAAGGAAGAAGTTAAATTATCATCATTTGCAGATAACATGACACTCTACAAAACATGTACTAATAAAATTTTTTAAAAATGTAAAAGAACTTTAAAAAAAGCCTGGGTGTGCAATAGATTGGTTATGTTAAAAAAAAGGGGGGGGCAGGTAATAGGAAATATTGGAAGTAGTTTGAGAAATTGGAACTCTCACGCATTTCTGGGGGAAATGTAAAATAGCCCAATCATTTTGGAAAACAGTCTAATGGTTTCTCAAAGGTTAAGTACCACTACTAGATATTACAGGACAAAAACATTTGAACACTTGTTAAAAATGGCAGGATAGATTTTATTGAACTATTATGGTAGGGAAGGGTGACTTCAGTATGGATCCAAACTAAACTCTGATTACTGTAAAAACAGCTGGAACTTACAGTCAATAAGCATAGTACCGAGGGGTAACTAGCTCACAAATTACTAAAAAGAGCTTAACCTAACTCTCACCCTAACCCTAATGCTAATCATGACTTGCTGGATTCCAAGACTGCAGATGCTGGAAAGAAAAGACTCATTCAAAGACTGAGAGGACATTATTTTTATTGGACTCATACTTTTTTGTCTTCCTTTTTCCTTGTTTTTCTTAGGGTGTGAAGTTTTTTTTCCTTTTTTTCTTTTTTCTTTTCTCTCTCTTTTTTTTACATTCTCATTTTTCTTTTTTCCTTTACTTCACTCTCTGTTATTTCTTTTTTCTTTTTTTTCTTGTTTATTATTTTTTGTTACTGTTACCTAACATTATTAATTTCCCTAGAGTCCTCAGTAAGATTCCCTATATCAGTTTTCTCTCCTCCTCATTTTCCATTAATATTTCAATACTTTTCTCATTCTCCAGTTCTCTACCCCTTCTATTTTTACTTTGTAGTGGGATACCAAATCAACACACATACATTAACAGTGTTCCTATATACCAATAATGAACTCACTGAGAGAGAAATTAGCAAATACCATTCACAATAGTATAAGACAAATTAAATGCTTAGAAATTAACCTAACCAAGGAAGTGAAAGACCTCTGCAATGAAAACTACAGTACTTTGAAAAAGGAGATCAAAGAGGACATCAGAAAATTGCAAAATTCCCCTGTTCTTGGATAGGCACAACCAACATGGTCAAAATGGCCCTAATTCCAAAACTAATTCCAAAACTTGATTGGGATTTAATGCAATCCTAATCAAAATAACAACAATATTCCTCATATAACTACAAAAAAAATCTGAAATTTGTATGAAACCAAAAGAGATACAAACTTGCAAAAGAAATCCTGGGTAACAACAGCAAAGTGGGAGGCATCACAATCCCAGATTTGAAGTTATATTACAAAGTTTATAGTGATAAAACGGCATGGTACTGGCACAAAAACAGATATGTGGATCAGTGGAACAGAATAGAGGACACAGAAACAACTCAGGCACATTTAGCTATTGGATCTTTGACAAAGGAGCCAGAAATATTCACTAGAGGAAAAATAGCCTTTTTAATAAATGGTGTTGGGATAACTGGCTATCCACATGCAGAAGATTGAATCTAGACCAGTATCTCTCACTATATACTAAACTAAAATCAAAATGAACTAAAGATCTAAATGTTAAAACAGTAATAGTTTGCTGGAAGATAAAGCAGGTACAACTCTTGAAGACATAGGCATAGGCAAAGACTTTCTGAACAGAACCCTAATAGCACCAAAAAAATAGTACCAAGAATCAATAAATGGAATTGTGTAAAATTACAGTGCTTCTTCACAGCAAAGGAAACAACCAACAGAGTGAAAAAGCAACTTACAGAAAGGGAAAAATAATTTTGTCACCTATTCCTTAGCCCGAGGACTAATGTCTAAAATGTACAAAAAACTAAAAAAAAAAAAAAAAATTAGATCCCACAAAATAAAAGACTCAGTCAAAAAATGGGCAATTGGAATGAACAGATGCTTCTCAGAAGAACTAAAAGTGGGCAATACATACATGAAAAGAAGTGTTCAATGTTGTTGACCATTAGAGAAATACAGCTTAAAACAATGCTGAGGTTTCATCTTACTCCAAAAAAAAAAAAAAAAGTATCTGAGAAATCAAATAATAACAAATGCTGGAAAGGATGTGGGAAAAGAGGAACCCTTCTACGCTGTTAGAGGGTGTGTAGACTAGGACAAGCATTATGGAAATCAGTATGGAAATTCCTCAAAAACTAAAACCAGAAATTCCATTTGGTCCAGCTATTCCTCTTGTAGGTATCATCTCAAAACAGTTAATGACACCATATTATAGTGATACATATGCATCCACATTTATAGCAACACAATTCATACTAGCTAAACCTTGGAAGCAGCCTACCTGTCTATCAATAGGTGAATGGACAAAAAATGTGGTATTTATACACAATAGAGTATTAATCTGTCATAAAGAAGGATAAACTTGAGTCATTTGTAGGAAAATCAATGCACCTTGAGGCTATAATGTTAAGTGAAATAATTCAGACTCACAAGCTTAAATATTGCATTTTTTAAAATACGAGAAACCCAAAATTATAAATGAAGAACAAAAAAAGGACAGATACTAGAGGGTAGGGAGATAGATTCTTTTCAAAGTGATCAAGAGACGGAGGGAAGAGGGCAGGAGGGAAAGGGGATGAAAAAAGAATTGAGATGTGTTATGTACATGTACCAAATTATTACATGTGCCAATTATTATGTACCATAACTATCACATTACATTATAATTCATATTAAACATATACTCATAAAAAAACTGAAAAAAAGAAAGAGCACATTCAAAGAAGTGAAAAATAGTAACCACAGTCCTATGAAAAGTTTTTAAAAGAGAGAAATAATCAATATAAAGGATACAGCAAAATAGAAGAGATTAATGGAACAGGAGAAAAGAATTTAGAAAACAATTGCAATAACCTAGAGGAGAGGGATTTAATGTAAATAGTCCAACAAGGAAGTCATGAATAACAGAAGTTAGAGAAATATCGGAAGGCAGTTTCTTGACCATAATTGTGCATCAGAAGAATCTGGAGAGCTTCAAACAAAAGCTGGTTTTATAGTTATTATGTTATTGTGCAATATTTTATTTCCAGGTTTCAGTATCAGTTGTAAACATTTTAAGAGCTCTCCTCCTGTTTCTCCTGTCCAAACAAGTTTAAGAATTACTGACTTTAGAGACAGAACACAGGACCTGGAAAATAATTAACTGCAGGAAATGATGAAAAGGGATGAGTAAGTGGAGCCCATGACATTTCTGTGCTGGGCATCCAGAAGCATGAAAACAAGCAGAGTGTTGCTTTGGGTTAAACCTAGAGCATTATAAGTGAATAGATTATAAATTACTGGGATGATTTGTCTTGAATTAAGAATGGACTGGGATAAAGACCTGGAAAATTTTTAGTGGTCACTGATCCAATTGTATTAAAAAGATTGTTTACTCACTGCTAAAGTTCCTGTTTCATTGGTGTCTACATTTATTTAGTGACTGTGAACTAGGAATCTTGTTTCTTCCACGTGGAGTGTTAGGTAACTGAAGACTTTAGTGAATGCAGATTTCTGTGTCACATTCGAATATGACTAATAGTCGCCTATCTGAATGAATTTCCTACTGCTAGTTCTAAGTGTTTTGAGATGAAGGGAGAGGTAATTTGAACAAAATATCAATGCTACAGCAGTTACACACAGATACATTTCAACCCTATACAATTAAGCAATATAATATGATACACAATTGCTCTTCCATACATTGTGAATGAATATTAACAGCTCATTTTGCAAGAAAAAAAATTTAAAGAAATGTTTCTTTACTCCTAGTAAGAAAGACAGAATTTTTGTTTGTTTGTTTCCTTGATATGTGTCCTGGAAACTTCTTTCAAATTTACAAATATGCTTCATTTAGTTATTTAGAATAAAAGTAACATTGAAATGAACATAATTACAAAAACAATCTTCTTCCAAATGTTTTTACTTTAAAGACGTGTTGAGACATCTGAATAACTTTGAAGACCTAGTCCTTGAACTCTGCATTTTTTCATTTATACTAAAAAATTGAACACTGGATTGGAGAGCTTCCTTGTTGCACACTTGCTACTAAACCAATGAGTGGGGGGGGGAAGCCTCTAAAAGAGGAAGGCTGCTCAAGTGAGAGTCGGAAATCAAAGTGGATCTGAGGTTCATCTAGTGTGAGTGGTTCCTCCAATTTATGAAGCTCTTAGTTAGGTACTGAATGAACATGAAAGACATCTCTTTTTACTACCTCTTCCCTATTTCCTTAATATTTATTGGAATAATGAATAAATGCAGAAGTAATATATGAACTGTGTAAAATAACCAGGCCCTTAGATACCAAATATTAATAGAGCTTCCTATTTAGGTAGTGGGTCTACCTTCATCATCAGGATACACCTTTATGGTAGACGGTGATATTGCCCTGCTCTAGCAGGTACAATCCTAACCGGTGAAGCATGCAGGCGGACCTTCTGGAAGGCATCTGGGAAAATGTCCTGTTCTTAAAATAAGATAAGGAGGAGAAATGGTGTCCTTTCTTGCTATGAGGTGTGAGGTCTGGAAATATCACAACCATCTTCTGGGCCATGAAGGGATGTAGCTGAAGACAAAATTTGATACTTGCAGAACTAAAAAACTGAAAATAATTTGGGTCATTAGAGTTGTTTAATTTACCAAGCTAAAAATGTCTTTACTTCTGGATTTCTTCCTTAGATGAGATAGTAAAATTGAGTTATTTGAGTTCTGTTATTGTCATCTTTTGAAACTCAAACTGAATGAAATTTGAACTGTTCAAAATTCAAACTATTGGAATCCAAACTGAATTGATGACTGCAAGTTTTGGTGGTTTTCTCCACAATTTAGTGTGATGTAATATTTTATCTGTCCTGAGTACAATTTTTGCTGAGAGTGATCATTTGAAACTATATACAAACACTGTGAAGATATAACTTTTTTCAAGATTTTTCAAACTAATGCTTGGATTCACTTTTACTTTTTTTCTTGATATAGTTTTCCATGTGTGTGAATATGGATTTGAAAATATGTGTTTAGTAAGAATGTAAGTAAATTATTTAAACTATATTATACATATTAGAATTAATGTTACCATTCCTAAACTATAATATCAATAATAACATTTCACTGGTGCATTAGCCAGCTTTCCATTGCTATAACAAAATACTTGAGTACATCAACTTAAAGGAGGGAAGATTTATTTTGGCTGATTGTTTCAGTGGTATCAGTTCACAGTTGGTTGGCTCCATCGTTTCTGGGCCTGTAATGAGGAAGTATGTGCTGCAGAAAGGTGTAGTGGAGAAAAGCTGCTACCTCATGGTAACCAGAAGCAGAGAAAAAGTGGGTCACGAGGCAAAATATAATCTGCAAAGGCATGACCTCCAAGTGACATCCTCTTCATCTTGTAAAGGTTTCACTGCCTCCTAGCAGTGCCACCAGCTGGGAACGAAGCTTTCAACAGTGACTCTTTGGGAGACAGTCCAAATCTGAACAATAACATTCTGCCCCTGGCCCCTAAAGGCTCATATTCATCTCATCACAATGAAAAATGAATTCAGTACATTTCTAAGAGTCCCCATAGTCACAGTAGTTCTAGTATTGCTCAAAAGTCTAAATCCCAAGTCTCTTCTGAGACTCAAGGCGAACTCTTAGCTGTGAGCCCTTGTAAAGCAAAAAGTTGCATATTTCCAACATAAATAATGGCACAGGGTAAATATTCCCATTCCAAATGAGGGAATAGGAGAATAGCAAGGAAGGACGGGACTAAAGAAAGACTGAAAACCAGCAATATAAACACTAAATCCTGTACTTTCATGTCCAGCATCCAAGACACATGTTGGTATGATGTGAGCTGCATAGGGCTTGGGCAGCCCTTCTCCTATGGCCTTGCCAACTGTAGCCTACATTGCTACTCATTTTAGCTGGTTCTGTTTATTGCCTGCAGTTTTCCTTGGCAGATATTCCACATTGCTGGCATTTCTGACTTCTTGGGGTCTCCACTACTATTTCAGCTTCACTTTCACAGCTCCATGTATGGGTTCAAGAGATGCCCACAGTGATTTTGGTTTTGCCATACGCTGCCTGCCTCTCAAGGTTTCCTGTGAAATCTGGGTAGAATACCCTGTGACCTCAGAACACTTGCACTCTCTCTGCCTGCAGAACCAGTATCAGGTGGACAATGCCCAGGTTTGTCACCAGCTTGAAAAGTAGCCTTTTCCTCTTGGACCATGGCTACAGCAGCCTTTGACTCCTAGACAGCTGAGCATGGTGAAATTATTCCTGCAGAAACAACTTCCTAGGCAGCCCCTTGGGACCTGGATGCTCAAATCAGTTCTCAGAGTTTTTCAAAGGAGTTTAAAATTTTGCACCCTTGAGCCTGCAGTGGGTGGGACATGGCCAGTTCCTGAGATGCCCTCAAGGCAGCTTTCTTATTGTACTGTGCAAAATACTTGTCTTTTTATTAATGGTGCTAATTTCTTCAGCCATCATACTTTCCTTGGCCTCAGCTTTACATATGCTTCTTTTCTGGTTAAACTGCAAGTCTTTTTTTTTTTTTTTTTTTTTTAAACCAATCTTTCCACTCTGCTTTTTTGTTTTTTTAAAAAAATCTAGTCAAAAGTAGTCAGCAATACTCAAGTTACAGCCTGAATGTTGTGCTGCCTTGAAATTGCCTCCACCAGATAAATTAGTCCATCACCTTTAAACTCATCCCCCCACAAAATCTCAAGACAAGAACAAAATGCAGACTAGTTATTTGCAAGAATGCACAAATAGCCGGTAGTCCCATTCCCAAGAGTCCTTATTCCCAAATGAAACCTCATTAGCAAAGCCTTTACTCTCTACCTTCTTATTAGCATTCTGATTTTTTTTTATTTTAAAGAGAAGAAAAAACAAAACAAATCAAAAAAAGAACAAATTTTCAAAACAACATAATATGAGGGTAACAATGGTCAATGCATTACGTATTATTATCTTTAAGTTAGTTATTCAGGATACCAGACATTAGCATTCAATTGTCCAAACATTATTGGCTCAAACCTTACTCTTCAATGAACTAAGTAAAATTGGTAGTGTATCTATCTTAACCATCATATATATATATATATATATATACAATTTTTTTTCCCCTTTCCCTTCTTTCTTTTCCCTATTCCAGTCTCTCTTTCCTATTGACCAATTTCTTTTTGATTCACCGTGTCTATTGTACATCTTGGATCTTATTTACTCTTTCAGTTTCTCATACTAGAGAGACAATACGATGCTTACACATGTAGCATTCTGATTTTTTAAGGTCACACCAAAATGACTATTAAGTTTTGCTTGCAGCATTATAAGAATTTTCTAGCCATTTCTCCAGACTTTCCAAATTTCTCCAAACAGGTTCATAGGTTTCTGAACCACATTATCAGGCATAGTCATAGCAATAACCCTAATTTCTTGCATTCATCAGCTTACCATCGTTGTGACAAAACATCTGAGAAGATCCACTTAAAGGAGGAAAGATTTGTTTTGCTTCAGGGTTTCAGAGACTTCGGCTTGTGGCTGGCTGGCCCCAGTGTTTCAGTGCTGGGAGTGAGGCAGTAGATCCTGGACAAAGGGAATGATGGAGCAGAGCTGCTGCACTCGTGGTGGCCAGGAGCAGAGAGACAAAGTGAGGGAATCGAGGGACAAAACACATGTTCCAAGGGCATCGTCTCCCAGTGCCCACCTCTTCCAGCTACGCCCCACTGCCTAAAGTTTCTACCACCTACCACTAACGACACCTGTCGGAGACAAAGCTTTCAGCCCTTGGGAGACATTCCAGATGCAAACTATAACACCTGTGCTGTTAGTTCCCTATGTCTTAACAATGAAAATAAAAAAATCTCCAGGTAAAATCCATCACTTTCTGTTCCTCTTGTGTGCTTCATAGCACTCTGTGTCCACCTGAGCCTAAATTCCAGCACTCGGGCCCTATACCAGTCATGGCAAACCTTTTAGAGCTTTCAGTGATAACAACCCACTGCAGCACGCGTGCCGTAAGTTTGCCACCACCGCCCTATACTGTCCAGCTTCAGGAGGACATTTACACAATGGTCATTTGAATAGCTGTGCATACTCCACTTGGTACACATGAGGCACCTGAGCTGCAATGTCAGTGAATCCCTAGACTCGTGCAACAAGACTGCCTTCCTTATGTAATTAAAGCAAAATTATTAATTTAGTGTCTGCTTGCCTACCAGAGGGATATAAGCATGTCATGCTCAACTTTGCACCACTGTCTCCAGAAAACTACCTGGCATATTATTAGTACAGAGTATGTGTTTATTGCATGAGTGAACAGACAAATGCATTTGCTTCATGGAATAGTTGTCTGTAAAGTAGTTAAGTTATAAAGTATAGCATGTGATTCAGATGTTTTGAATTATCTTTTGTTGTTACACCAAAACTTAATGTTTTAAATTTTTGCTCCATCATATGATTTTTGTGGGATAGGAATTTAGGTGGTATTCAGCTGGGTCACTTGTGTCTCCTATATGGCTTCACTTTCACAGTTCCACATATGCCCCCCAAGTACCCACTTTTTAAATTACACTTTTGGGAATATTTGATTTTGCATATTGCCTGGCCAATGGTATCAGAGCAATGCTTCACAGAGTCAAATGAGTGCCCCTGTTGGCTGATTTATCTCTGCTGAAACGGTTCAAATATGACTTTCTGGAGTAATTTTGCCACTTTTACGTGGCTATGTGGTGGTCTTTGAGCCAGGGCTTATGCTTGTTTGTTTTCTCAGTCTTTCAGGGAGGATATCGGTCCTGCCCACAACTCAGCAGCTGAAGCCTGAAATATTGCACAGGCGATACAGTACAACTGAGTTCTAGCTACTTTCATTGAAAGATAGCCTCTCTGCCTCTCCATAGCTTGAAAAGATCAACTGAGAACCCAGAAAGGACATTTATGAAGAGCATCCTGGAAAACACCCACCCTAGTTCCCTTGGAATTACAAGTGTTAGAATGCGTCAGATTGAACTCTGACTGATTGGCCTATCATAAGAGACAGGCTTATAAAACTCCTTGCAATAAAGTAAGAATGCCCATCACATGACACAAAGCTTTCCCTATGTACATCAAGTAAAGGACTCTTCTTTCATTTCAGCATAGGATCAATTGTACTCCCTTAGGGACTAGTTTATTTTTGCACTGTGGACACCTTGAAGCAGATAACTGATCACATTTCTTTCTCTTGGTACCTGTAATCAAGTTTTCAGATAGCAGCTCAGTACTAGCAAGTACAAGAGAGTTCATGTCATCAACTGATCTACATTGTGGTGATTCCTGGTCCTGCTTGGCTTCTCTAACCTATTTCCCCTTTACCCAAAATTTAAAAAAATTTAATTACATATTACTATATATATATATATATATATATATATATATATATTTTTTTTTTTTTTTTTTTTTTTTTTTTTTTTTTTTGTGGGTACCAGTGGTCGACCTCAGGACCTCGCACACCAGCAAGCGCCCATGCCGCTGAGCGATATCACCGGCCCTTTTTTTTCATATGTGGGTTCTGGGAGTCGAACCTGGGCCCTCGTGCTTGCCAGGCAGGCGCATAGGCCGCTGAGCCATCTCACCAGCCCCATATTGCTATATTTTGAGTGAATCTATTACTCGCCTAAAGCCATTTTGAGAACAAGAATGGGGCACAGATAAATAAAAATCCAAATGAACAGGTGCTATGGAAAAGAATAAAATTATTTTATTTTACCTATTTTTCACCTTCCCTGGGAAAAGTAGCTGTGATTTTAATTTAAAACTTCTAGTATATAAATAAAGTAGCTGCTTCTAGTTTTTACTTAAAATTTCTAGTGGGTAGCTTTTTTTTTTTTTTTGAAAATAAAAGAAATGGGGAAAAACTATATTCAATGTCTGTGGATAATTCTTGGAGAGGGATATCTTCTATTATGCAATTATGCAGCCACAAAGAGTTAGCTGAGGGAGAAAGAAGGACACCCCACCCTATTCCCAACCCCAAATCTTACTATATAATAAGCAGAAGAAGAGCCTGGTTCAGCTGCCTGTGCCTGAGGCAATGGATTCCTGGCTCAGGGCCTTTAACTGCTACGGAAACACTGTTCTGACTTGTAGCTATGGGTGGTGAAGATAGTGCTACCACGGAATAGTTTCTATACTCCCATGCACATTCATATATAATGTTATATGTGCTGTGTGTGCATATATAGGATACCTATAAACTAAACAATTTTTGAACTTATATAACTAATAATTTTTGCAACATCAGTTCTATGGAGAAACGTACTTCAAGTGACTTCACTAGTAAACATTCTGAGCAAAATTTATTTGGAAATTGGGGACTTCCTTTGCCTACACTGAGTACACTTTTTGTGAGATAAGAAAGTGAACATAGGCTGGATCTTCGTCGAACTCAATGGAGGAAGGACGAGTAATATGAAGGATGCTGATACGGTGTGAATGTGGTTTCTCCCTGTGAACTCACACAAGAGTTTAATCTTATGGTATGAAGAGGGTGGAAACTTAAGCCAAGGATGGTGTTTAGAGAAAGAGCCTGTGGGAGGTGATTAGGATTAGATAAAATGTTCAGAATAGACCCCTAGTATTGAATCCAGGTGGCTTTATAAAAAGAGGGATGGGGTCAGACACATAGACACAGACTTGCCTTCTCTGTCTTTTGCCATGTGATGCTGTGCAGTCAGTGGGCCATCACTGTACTGAGTCAATTCCAGTGCAATGCCCTTGAACCTCCAGAAGTGTGAGTTAAATAAACCTCTTTTTATTATAATTTCTCCTGCCTTGGGTATATTATTATAGCAACAAAAATCTGACTAATACAGATGCCGTTTACAATTACTTTTCAGTAAAGACTTTTTCCTGCTTGATATTCGACATTCATGTTTCTTTGCGAAACCTTAAAATATAAATCTTTATTCATAATCATCTTTGTTCATCATATAAAAAGAATATATAACTGATTTTGAGAGGAATTGAAAGATTTTAAACTATTACATATTTAATGGTTGTCTAAAACTTTTAATAATGAAGCTAAAACAGCATAAAATTGTATTTGGGATTAGATTTAAACATGTAAAAATAAGAAAAAGGCATACTTTTTAAAAGAACGCATTACGAAACCAAGTTAACATCTCTTCTTTATCCAGTATTGGCATTATGACAAGTTCCTTGGCACCCGTGGGATGAGAGTGGGGATTCAGAAGGGTCCAGAATAACTCCCAAGAGGTGAGGTCCTGTAGAAAACAGGAGGGTGCAGAACACTCAGTAGATTTCTAGGCATATTTGAGAGAACTGTGTGTGCTCATCCAGCAGAAAGAAACAGAGCCAGACAAACTGAGATGGAGCGAACAGAACATTCTTACCCCAGCTAGAGCCTGTAGCAGTATAAAGCACAGTGAGATAAAGAAGGAAGGAGAACAAAAATGAGATCAGTTTCATGAAAGGAACAGCTGATTGCTTTGCTTGGTGGGATAGCTTCTGAGAGGCCAAGTGCTGTATCTCAGATGAGGCCACGGAGGGAGACAAGGGACAAGCCTTTCATCTGCTGCTTCTTTCCAGCATCCTATCTCTTGCTGTTCTGCTCTAAGGTGTGATCTCACCCTAAATATCTGCCTTCTGTTACTGAGGTGCTGTAGGAAGCTCCTGGTGACAGAGAACCCGTTGTGGCAGCTGTGTGCGAAGGGCTTCTCAGCCGCTGATGGTGGAGGTGGCAAGGGTGTGACGATTGCAGAGGATGATGTGAGCCATCTCCGGGGTAACTGTGCCCAGGAAGTAGGCAGAGCTGGCCTGATCAGGGGTGGAACACACACCTCAGATGATCCCTGCTCTTAAATGTTGTGTAACTACCATTTATTTATTGCTTATATTTACTTACTGTCTATTGCATTCCAGGTTTCATTCTAAGAATTTTATTTACATATCTTCTAATGTTCAAACACATGTAAGAAGGACACTATTGTGATTTTTATTTCCTAGATAACTGGGCTGAGCCACAGAGGGTAGAAGGTGGAATTGGCTGGAGCCGTCTAATAAATCTTGATCTCAGAGCTTCTAAGCCTCTCTGTGCCCAGTTTTTATAGAGAAAATTAAATCCACTGAATGAGAAATATATTTTAATTTTATTATGTTTCAAATAGCTGTCTCACATTGTTCCAGATTTTATAACTTTATGGATAACAATTAATTTATAAAAACAACTTTCAGTTGGTCAGTGTTTTAGGCTGTTTTGCAATCATTGTCTTCCTTTGATGATTTCACTGCAATTTAATATCTCCAGGGGGAAAAAAAAGAGAGAAGACATTCAGTAGGCATCCATTCTTTACCAAATTTCCACAATGGCTGGGTGTAAAGAGTGGTTTAAATGTGTGGTCTTAAGAAATTTAAAATCCTTATTTACCTATTTTGCCATTATTACAAATATTTAGTATTGAGAGTCCTTTAGGAGAGACAGTGACCTTGGAAAGACTATTGAAAATTACTCTAACCATTTTAGTAGCTTTTGAAAGAATAGACCACTGTAACTGAGCAGTTAACTTAAAACTAAATCCCATGAGCAGAGCAGATGGGTTTATTGTCATTCGATGAATAAAGTAGGTGGGCTTTGTGTTATGATTAACAATAGGTCCCTCAGTTATAGATTTTATGCACAAACAAAATTGCATACCTTGACTTTGAGACAAAATAGTCTTGCAATTTTAGGAGTAGTCTTAATATAATTATTACCATCTGGACCTTCCATTGACATTTCCCCTAATTTCTGATACTGTTAGCAGCAAAATCCATGATTCTATTCTTGGGGATGCCTAGGAGTAATAGTGACCTCACAGGAATGATTAATGACTATTAATCAGAGAACGCGGGAGAGGCTTCCACGTACCAACTCAAGCACTGAATGTAATTAGCTTATTCACTTTTCAGAAGCCAGTCAGTTTTTATTAAAGTTTGTGCTATAGTTTCTTGACCTAAACTTGTAAGTAATTATTTCACTTCTCCTTATTTATTACAGTCACCTCTTAATGTTAAGCATGCTTTCAATTTTGGAAAAAAACTGACTGTTATGTGACTTTTTAGTCTCTGCTTTTGATGTTGCATAGTTTGTCCTTAGTATAGTCTAATTATCCTACTGGAAGAGATGTTTTGTTTTCAAAGGGGATTATTCATGGCCTGAATTCTATACCCTAAAGTTGCCAAGTAATAAAAGAGATGGTTAAAATTCTAAGTCATCTTGCCTAACTACTAACTAAAAGCCAGTAGTGTTGGCGTTATTTTAGTGACCACACTATTGCATTTTTCTTGCAGAACTGCAATAATCGAAAGGGTGGGGTCTGGTTTGCATTTCATCTAAATAGCTTTTACAGCCTTTCAAAAGCTGGAAATCTGCTTTATGTTTAACATCACTTTCCACACAATTTAGGTTCATCCTTTTTTCACTTAAGTCATTGGAAAACTTTAATGTTCAGTTTTGTTTTGAAACTTCAAAGCGATGAAGACTGTTGGTGTCTTTCTTTATGTTGCAATATATTCTAACAAGATCTTCTCCTGATATATTACTTTATATACCATCTTAATGCTCCTGGTAGTTTAATTTCAATTTTATTTCTTAATAAGTACTAAGTAATGTTTCATGGGGAGCAAATCCAAGTCCAACCTATGCTTTGGTGAGCATGTGAGAGTATTTCTAAGTATTTCTCTTTCCAATTTTGAACTCAGCATGGATGAAATGTCTTAATGTCAGGGTGTATTTCCTATCTCCCTCCATCCACCCACCTAGAGTTAACACAGAGGAGAACAAAAGAGAAATCAAACAATGAATCCCAGAGAAGGACTAGAAATAAGTACCTGAGCCAAAAATTTGAGGTAAGAGAAGCACTGAAATTGTAAAGGTTATGAAACAATGAAGATTAAAGATAAATGGCAAACAGAACTAAGTCCTCTGTCTAAGGTTTGTCATGGCTCCATGACAGGGACTCTAATTCTATCCCCTGAAAAATTCAGATGGGTATTTAACTTGCTCTTGAGGGAGAGGTATTTTCATATCTGCCTTCATGAATGTGCTTCTCAGCTTCGCCCAGCTCCCTGTTCTTATTTAACCTCAGAGCGTGCTACTACCATGCAAAGTTATTCTTGTCTTTTCCCAGGTGACATAAAGAATATTTAATTATTATTTTTGATAAGAGTGTTTCAGTTCCAGGCCAGTGACTCAGTTACCTCTGTGGTATGTTCTAATCATGGTACGCTTATGTTCAAATATGCTCTTCCTAGGCTTTCTGGATCTTGTCTCTGTGCAGCCAATATTACAATCATTATGCAACAAATTATAAAATAAAATTGGGGCCGGTGAGATGGCTCAGTGGCTTAAGCGCCTGCCCGGCAAGCGCGAGGGCCCGAGTTTGACTCCCGGAACCCACATACGAAAAAGGGGCCGGTGATATCACTCAGTGGCACGGGCGCCTCCTGGCGCGCGAGGTCCTGAGGTCGACCCCCCGGTACCCACAAAAAATAAAATAAAATAAAATAAAATTAAATTAAATTAACATGACTTCCAATATTAGACAAAAGTCCACCAGGCATTGTGCCATTTCCTCCATTAGTAATATCTTTTTAGTTTTTGTTCCTTTATTACTAAAAGATGGAGAAATTCTTTCTCATAGTTGTATTTCAGAATGAACCAAATAACTCTAAGTTTATTTTAATTACACGTTTCCCACGCTTTAGGATCCATTTGCTTCATTTTAACCTTGTTTTGTCCCATTTTTATTACATTTTTTTCTGAAAACTGTTTTTAAAAACATGAATTTTCTGGCTTTATATTTTTTATGTCTTATTTGAGTCTTTGCTGAATATGGCCTCTTTCATGTCATTATATAATTAATACATGCTGAATTCTAAAAACAAAATCACTTTCTTCTTTTAATATTTTATTCAAATTTTGGAAAATTATCTTTTCCTTTTATTAACAAGTAGACAATTATCAATGCTTGGCAAAAAAAAAAAAAGAAGCAAAAGAGAACAGAAAATATAGAAAAGTGAAAAATTTGCCTACACTTCTAGAAATAAAACAATTTCAAAATAAAACAATTTAGAAATAAATACAATGATATTTTTCTTTTAGTTTTATAAGTCGCAACAAGTTGTTTCATACTGGAAAATGTCACACACCAGGGATTTCTTGAAGAGGTCATTGCCCTGGTCATTGCCCAGTTACCTTGGCTGACAGTGAGTGTCCCTGTAAGAAGTATCAGAAAAATGAACAGATGGACAAGGAAATGTGATCCTTGGGAGCCCCCTCAGAGTGCGAAGGCACTTTGCAAGTTATCGATGTATATAACTATAAATTCTTTTCCTCTTCTTTGACAACATTTTATGATGATGATACTGACAACTACATACTTAAAGTATCTACTCTACTGCCTGGCACGTAACGCAAGCTCAAAAATACTAGTTTTCCTATTTTAAAATCCTTTTTAAAAATTTAAAATAACTGGTATCCCATCTAGGTTAAAATGTTTTATGTTACATAAGCGGTGGTTTAGCAATATCAAATCAAAGTTTGTGACGTAGACAAACTTTGAGCACCCTGCTTTCAAGGGTTTCCTTGGTTTTCACAAGCAGCAAGGTTACCTTTTGTGTCTTCAGAACCTAAGTTTGCTGAGAGGACAACGAGTCCGAAGCATTTGTGTAAGTCCTGACCCAGGAGAAAAGAGCTCTTAGGGAAAGCTTTGAGTGGTCTAGAAGATTTACATCAACTGGCTGAAAATTCCTACTTATTCAACCTCCTTACTTTACAGACGAGGAACTTGAATCTTAGAGAGATTATGATTTATCCAATTGGTGATATTGCTGAGAATTAAAAACTAGTTTGTTTCCCAGTTGAATACTGTTTCCATTATACCACGTGGAGCTGAGTCAACCAGAAAATCTGCAAGGATATCAAAATAATGTTCTTTCTCTCTCTGACCTCAGTAATAACTGGTTAAGGATTTAAAATGCTTTGGAGGAAATCCTCAAAGCAGCTGCAGGTCCTCAATGTTCTAGAAGAGATATTTTAATTCTCCAAATTAAAAAAAAATCCTGATAAAGACCTTCTTTTTTTGCAGTAACTAAAAACAGCTTCCAGCTCTGCTGTCATAAAGTGGCTATTGAAACCTCAAATATAAAATGATCTCCTTTGAAGTGGCAGGACAGAGTGGCCAGAACACCAGGATGGATGTCAAAAAAGACCTGGGTCCTATTTTTAATTCAGGTTTACCTTTTGTGTGGCATGAAGTCAGCTTTAGCTATCTCTGAATTTGAAGTTATTTTCAACTCTTATTTTTCTCCCACAGTTCTCTCTAGTTCAACAGCAAAACTGGATGGTGGTGTCATAAAATAGATCCAGAATTTGACCGCTATTCACCACTTCCACTGTTACTTCCTTTATCTGAACCACCATCATCTCTTTTCTGTGGAGGACTGAAGAAATCTCTGCTGTTTTGGATATCGTTCGACTGTGTCCCCCACAGGCTCATGTACCAGCTCCATAACTTTTAGTTCGGTGGTAGGAGGTGGTGAACCTTTAAGAGGTGGAGCTTATCAGGAGGTGATAAGGTCTTTGTGGGTGTGTCCTCAGAAGGGGGTGTGTCCTCAGAAGGGGTGTGCCCTCAGGAGGGGTGTGTTCTCAGAAGGGGTGTGTCCCCAGAAGGGATTGTGGGACCCCAGCCTCTCTGGCTTCCTGTTTTGAGAAAGACTCTCCCGGCTCCCCCATAACGTGCATCTGCACCTTAATTTGTTTCTAAGACTCCTGTCATTAAAGAAAACCATTATATGAAAAAGCATTTTTATTAATTTAAGTGGGAAAAAAATGATGTATTTTATCCCTAACCAAGATGCTCAAATTATTTTTATAGATAAGGAAATATTGTAATTGAATGTAAAAGACTTTTTGATTTTTACATTATGCAAGAAATTAACATAAAATTAAAAATAAAATAGAGTTTGTGCATAAAATGTAATAACATGAACGTTTATTGTACTCACCAAGAGAGGAAAAGAAGAATTAGTGATGAGTGTTGGTTGGTGGAGAAATGTTAGACAGTTGTTCTTTGTAAGGCATCTTCTGCTCTCTGAAGTTTTCTTTATTGTTTTTAATCATTTGGATGATTATGGTAACTCAGACTCAAAGTTCACTTGTAATTTAAAGTTATAGCAAACAAAGACAATTTAAGTCAAAATATTAGATAAGAACTTTTGGAAAGATTTAAAACTTCTAGTTTTAAGTCAATTCAAAATTTTTTCTATCTGACATTTAGTGACTAAGAATGGATGACTAATAACTGTTCAAAAATAACATGTTTTCCAAAGACTGTAATGTCAAAGTATCAATTCTTTTTTTTTTTTTTTTTTTTTTTGTGGGTACCGGGGGGACGACCTCAGGACCTCGCGCGCCAACAGGCACCCGTGCCGCTGAGCGATATCACCGGCCCCTTTTTCGTATGTGGGTTCCGGGAGTAGAACTCGGGCCTTCGCGCTTGCAAGGCAGGCGCTTAAGCCGCTGAGCCGTCTCACCGGCCCCAAAGTATCAATTCTTAAGCTTATGTGTTTTAAGATGCTAAGGTCAGTTATTAAAAAAAAATAACAGGAGCCTTTTGGAATGGTAACTTTTTAAGACTCTTTATATCAGAGTTATTAATTAAATATGTGCTATGGATGGTAAATCTGTTCTTTCTGTAGAGGTTCCTATTTCCTTGTGTGGTAGTGTAGGACTTTGTTGGCTTGTATATAACACAGGAATGTGAACATAAGGACAAACGTCTACCTAACATATTTAATGATCCAATAATGCACCATATATTTTTAAAGTGCCAGTTGTATGCCAGGTACCTTGGTAAAACAGGTAAAGAAAGAAAAGTATTAACCTCACCCTGAAGGAATCCTCAGAGAGGCTGGGAGACAATAGGACTAACATATAAACTTTATGTTTTCAGTGCTATAATACAGAGTGTTCTGGGGCAGATAGGAGTGAACCTCTAACTCTTCCTGGGGTAAGGTGGTGTTGTTAAGGGATAACAGAAAAGAAACATTAAAGCGAATCTTTTTTTTTTTTTTTTTGTGGGTACCGGGGGGTCGACCTCAGGACCTCGCGCGCCAGGAGGCGCCCGTGCCGCTGAGCGATATCACCGGCCCCTTTTTCGTATGTGGGTTCCGGGAGTTGAACTCGGGCCCTCGTGCTTGCCAGGCAGGCGCTTAAGCCGCTGAGCCATCTCACCGGCCCCATTAAAGTGAATCTTGAAAGATCAGCTTTGTAAAGGTGGAGAAGAAGTTGTGGACACTCCAAGCAGAATAATGGTATAGTCAACCCTCTGTACCCATGGATTAAACCAACCACATAAAATATTTGGGGAAATTTGCTTATGTACTGGACATATGCCATTTTTCACTGCACAATATGGTATAACAACTATTTACATAGCATTTACATTGTATTAGATATTTTAAGTAATCAATATATAATTCAAAGGATACTGGAGAATGTGTGTAGGTTATAAGTAAGTGCTATGTCATTTTATATAAGGGAACTGAACATGTACAGATTTTGGTATCCTGGTCGGGGAGTGTCCTGAAACCAAGCCCCTGTCAATACTAAAGGACAATTATATTTACAAAAGCAAAGAGCCTTTTCTCAAGAAGTGGGACCTCTTCAAGTATCAGCATTCACTAGTGTTTATTGTGCTTTGTTTTACATTAGGATAACATCTACCGAGAGGTTTCATAAGGTGAAGAAATTATCACCATTTCTCCATATGGGATGTTGTGAAATGTTGTCACTATCTGAGTATCTATTGCTGTAAGACAATTCATTCCAAATTTGAAGACATCAAGTGGTAACCATTTTAGTATACTTATGTGTCAGGAATTTGAAAAAGACCAGTAGAGAGACCTGGTCTTGTTTCAGCATCATAGGAGCTGAACAAACTCTTAGGTGATGGAACAGCTTGGGGCGTGGGTCACTGGAATAGCTGTGCAGCTGGAAAAATACTTCACTGCTTCACATATGCTGTGTAGGTTAATTTGAAAACTGGATTCAACCAGAGCATCTACATGTGAACTCTCTGGATTGTATTGGCTTCTCCAAGCATAGAAGCTGGGGTCAAGAAAGAAATTTTCTCAAAGGAAAGATCCCAAGAACAAGAGTTTCAAGACAGCTACATGGAAGCTGAGTGGTCCTTTCCTGAACTAGCCTCAAAAGTCACAGAATGTCACTTCCCAGTATTCTTTTGGTTGTCATAGTTTCAGATGAAGAAAAAATGTCATATATTTACATGGGCTGTGGGGGAGACACTTACTTTGTAAATCCTAACATTTCTCCGTCAAGTTTGGTGAACTTTGAATACTTGTATACGTTGTTACTTAAAATATTTTTTTAAGAGAAAGTATGGAGTGTACTAACATATTTGTTGTAGGTGATTATGATTTGAGTTTTAACTGCATAGAGAGTAAGGGCAAAAAAGATATAAAGGGAAGCAGAGACTGAGATCAAAAAAGCCATGAATATCTTGGTAAGGATGGGGCAGACTAATTTATATTATCTCATTTAATTTTGTATCTATCTTGTGGTATAGGCATTAACATTTAAATTTTAATATTTAAATTTTAGTAGGGGTAAATTCTTTTTTGGTCTTATAGTTCAAGAGCAGCATGATGGAATCATAACTCCATAATTTTTATCTACCTTTCATTTTTAAAAATTTTTTACTTTAACGTTGTAATTTAAGCATTAGCTTTTAAAAAATTCTTTATTGAGGAAAACTAGAGTGTAACTATATGCTACCTATTTTTTTTATTTTTAATATATCATTACTGTTATTTTCTTTGTAAAATTTAAAATTGCAAAATTTAATAAAAGCTAACAAAAATGAAGTGAAAAAGACATTTGAAATAAAGAACAATTTTTATTATAGATTTTACAATTACAAAATTACTTTTTGAAATTCCTGTAAAGTTTCTAAATGCTTGATTTCAATTTCTGTACTTAGGTTAGCAACAAACAATTCATGGATCACTTCCCATCTACAGATTATACTCAGAGTAACACTGCCCTAGAAGGTTAGATATATGTTAAGAGAATATAATATTTCCTCCCTTGATCTCTCACACACATAAAGGTTGCTAGTAGACCTACCTTCCTCACCATTTCCAGCTTTAAAAAAAAAAACAATAGTGCATACAACTTTCTTGCAGTGATTTATGCCAGGGGTTGAATTGCCCAGAGTTGCCTGGGTATTTGTCGGTGTCTTCCCCATTGTGCAGCCTCAGCTGGTATTCGAGGGCAGGAGCAAGTCTTCTAGTGATTAAGCAATGGCATATGCATACTGTGCTTATAATTTATAGGCATCTTTGTTCTTCATCCCACAGACTTTCTCTCTGTGTTGGAAGATAAGGAAAGAATGTACATATTTGAATTCTGTCTGTGTGTGGAATGGAATGTAGAAGAAGGTGGCTCTATATTGATGCCATATTTGTGTTTGCCAAAGTAATACTCTAAAAATACCACACGTCTATAAAATGTTAGCATAGATTAAGAATTTTTCTTTGCACACTGTAGCTGGATTTCTGCTAGAGTTTTGTGGTGCTTTCCAAGCTCTTTTTCCATGGGAGAGAAAGGAATGTAACTTCAATTTATATCAGAAGAATTTGCCAATTTGGATGTCTCTTGAGGTTTGGCAATATGAGATTGGCATAACATTTTCCAAAGTTCATTTTAAGGGGTTAGAGATTTCTTACCCTGATTTTCATGCTTCAGTAGATGGTTTCTCAGAATAAGGCATTGGTGAGAAAACTATAGGAGACCAGCCTAGCTAACACAAGTAGATTGTCCACTTGGTTAATGGCTTAGTTTCTTCAGAGGTAGCTAGGTGTCAACACTTATGGTACATTGAAAACACTTGTAGATATTTTTTTAAAATACTGACGCTGAGTCTTGTCCTTAGATATTGAATTCACTGTTCCGGAATAGCACTGGGCATGGATAGTTTTTAAAATCTCACCTAATAATTCCATTGCTCTTCATGGTTAAGAACCACTCTCCAAAACTAAAGCCTACAATGACAAAAGAGTCAATATAATTGGGGTCAAACTCTATTATTGTCATGTTACAGGAAACCGTTGCTTCAATAATTGATGAAAGTAATATAATGTTTAATCCCTTTAATGTTTAGCATAAAATTTCGTCAATTAGAGGAATAAAATATGACAAGTAATTTATTGAGCATTATTATAGACTAATTACATTATCCCAGTTTACTCTCATAATGTTAGTTAATTTATTATTTCAGTGTTTTAGAACTATAGACACTGAAGTACAGATAGCTTATGAAAATAGTCTGTGGATATTTTAAAAAGGCAAAGCTGGAGATAACATCTTGGGCTTTTGGTTAGAAGACCACAATCATTTAATTTATTGAATAGTTCATATTTTAAAGTTAACATCCTTGTCCATACTTTTGCATGGCTTAAAATATGTACCTACTTACCACAAACCACTACGTATCTCCTGCAACATCTGTGAGTTCTGAATTAAAACTTAAGGCCAGCTTTTGAATTATTCTTATTTTGCTTCTGGTCCATTTTCTAACTTTGAGAACTTTGTTGCATTGTTGCCCATTTGAACTTAGCACCTTGTGGATTATCCTCTGATTTTGAAACCTGATTTAAGGAATTAACTTGATTCTTTTTTTAAAATAAATTTTATTGATACACTTTTGATATACATGATGATACACTCATCATAGAGAATTTGTACCTGTACATAATATATCTTTGTTCTTTTTTTCCCCGTTTCCCTCCTCTCCCTTTAACCCTTCTTGCCCTCCTTATTTACAAAAGCTTTGTTTCCATTTTTCCTTCTATTTTCTCTTTTTTCCTTTTCCTTTCCTTTCCTTCCCCTCCCCCTCTCCCTCCCTTGTTCCCCTTCCCATTTGATTAACTTGATTCTTGAACTTGGTTTGTCTGTAAATCTGACTGTGTTTTTGCACTGGGTGAACCAATCCAATACAATGATCACATCCATGGCCTGATCTTCTACACAAATTGAAACAGATAAGAGTAAAAACTTTAATCCTTGAACGACCTTGCTCCAGGTTCTAAATGAGATTCCCATTTCATGTAAGTACAGACTCAAATAAAATGGAATAAGATAATGGTTGATGCAACCAAGAATATAAATTTCTACATTATGCTTCCTTTACAATTCTAGGTCTGCATAGGGAAAATAAAAATACTGAAAAGCAAGCATTTCTATCTCTGTCTTGCATGCTTAATTGATCATGGAGATAATTCATATGTTGGCTAGTTCAGATGGTGATGTGGCTATTATTAGGCCCACATAGCTGTATCCAGCCTCAAGAACTAGTTAATTGCCTTAATTACTAGTTATTAATTAATTGCCTTAAGAACTAGTCAATGTCTGAAGAAACCCTCTTTCAAGGCCACTAAGTAGAACACCATTCTACCCCACAAATGCACACCACTGGCCACAGATAAAGCAAGAACATGTGGCTGAATTAGCACAACCGACTGCCATTAAAACACAAGTACAGGGGCCGGTGAGATGGCTCAGCGGCTTAAGCGCCTGCCCGGCAAGCACGAGGGCCCGAGTTCGACTCCCGGAACCCACATACGAAAAAGGGGCCGGTGATATCGCTCAGTGGCACGGGCGCCTGCTGGCGTGCGAGGTCCTGAGGTCGACCCCCCGGTACCCACCAAAAAAAAAAAAAAAAAAAAAAACCACAAGTACAATCAAGGGACCACCAGGTGCCAATGCACTGTTGAAAGACAAAGGTTTGATAGGAGAATATATCTCTTGCAATTTGAACTTAAAAGTCTTCTTTGGTAATGATTATCACAATGTTACAGAAAATGGACCGAACACGGGAAGAAACAGCACCAAGGAGGTTTAGCAGACAGTTTATTATTCCAGTGGGCTTGACTGGGATTTCTCCCAAAGAGTCAGAGCCTCGCTTGGTGGGGGTTCGGGGCTTTTATGGGGAAAGCAAGTGGGGAGGTACAAAGGTAGATTTGGTGCAGTATGATTGGAGGGTTGGGTGACATCTTGGGTTGCTAAGGTAGTTTAAATATTTTAGGTTACATTGCAAGGCCATCAGTTATACAAAGCATGGGTTATACAGAGGAAGAAATGTCCTGTTACATTTTAAGTTACATTGCAAAGCCATCAGTTATACAAAGGCAGCAAAGACAGGGGTTACACAAAGGAAAATTTCATGTTACACTTTAAGGTCATCCGTTAGACAAGCTTACACAAAGAAAGAAATATTCTGTTATCAGGCTTGTCCTGGACATGGACATGTCTGCCTGGTCTTGGCAGGCATCCTTGGAAGGCTTTATTTAAAATTTTAATTTCCTTTTCAACAAAAGTCACATTTTGTGTGTAATTTGTTGTTGCTTTATCTTTAATTGACGATACTTAAATATGTATGTCATATCTATTTGGGATACTGAATGATGTTTGATATATATGTATAAGTTGCGGGATGATAATCTTACTTAAACATGGATTCTAAAAATGTCAAACTGAAAGAAGAGGAGTAGAATGGTGGTAATCATATGATACCTACATAACCACATTTACCATTGCACAATTCACAATATAGAAGGTATGAAACCAATCTAAATGCCCAATAACCGATGAATGGATAAAGAAAATGTGGTATATACACACAATGAAGTATTATTCAGCCATAAAAAGGAACAACATTTTGTCATTTGGAAGAAAATGGATGGTTCAGGAGGTCATCATGTTGAGCAAAACAAGCGAGAATCAGAAAGATGAATAATATGTTCTCCATAATATGTGGAATCTAAAAATGATGACACCAAGGTAGAAGTGACACTATTAATAGATGAGAGGAAAGGAATAAGGTGAAAAAGGAAGGGGGTGTGTGAGAAAGGTTATTAGGGAATGGACGTGATCAAAATATATTAGGCAAAAACCAATATTTTGTAGAATTAATAGGCACTATTCAAAAACCAATATTTTATAGAATTAATAGGCATTTTTTAAAGAAAAAAATGACATGAGGACATATCATAAAGCACACATTTCATTAGAATAAACAAATACACTAGCATTATTTGAATTATAATTTTCTTGGTTCACTAAAGATCCTCAGTTTAACACATCAAAATAAATATTTTTAAAGACTAAAATAGCATCTGAGTAGGTACGTATAAATACATGTATTAATTTTATTTATGTATCTACACATGTATGTATAAATAAATATACAATATATTTCAGCACTTTTAAAATACAATTTTTTTCATGTATTAACACCTCTGAAATTGGAACGCATCTTATAATCTACTAATGTGTTATTATACAGTGGTACCTTAGTTCACAAACTCAATTCTCTCCAAGATTCTGGTTACAAATTAAACTGGATGAGAACCGAATCAAATTTCCCCATGAGGTCAACATTGAACCTACCTATTGAATTTGATTTGGTTCTCATCTAACTTGCTTTATGACTAAAATTGTGGAAAGAATTGAGTTTGTGAACTGAGGTACCACTTTTAATGTAATGTTATATTTATTACAGTGTAGCTTTTTTCAACTTTAGCAGCTGTATATATACATAATTGTGCATGGTAATATGACGTTTGCTGTCAGTGGCGTCTTAGAATGTATGCGTGTGTCTGTGTACATTTCTTATTGCTACTGACTTCTTTTGTTGTTGTTCTAGCACTTTCATCTTTTATGTGACTCCTGAAAATAATTTTAACTCTAGAGTCTTGGATGTATAGATCTGGTAAATAAACTAAAGTTATTAAGAGGAAAAGAAAAGAAAAAGAATAATGGTTCTCAGAGGTGACGGTGGGGTGAGGACTGGAAATGGGACAGGGTAATTTTGGTCAAAAGGCATAGAGTTTCAGCTACACGTGAGGAATTAATTTTAGTGACGGTGACTGTAGTCAATATCAATGTATAGTATATTTCAAAATTGATAAAAGAGTAGATTTTAAATGTTCTCACCACAAAAATAAGTATGAAGTGGTGAATATGCTATTAAGTATGTAATTTTAATGATACATATTAATGTGAAGTCTTTATGATGCAAAACACTGTTGTTATACAAAAATATTTTCAATTACTTGTGCAATGCACACAACTCGCCTGAAGGAGTGAGATGTAAGTGTAAGATTGAGAGTCTCTTCTGTCTTCCACACATTCCAAATTCAGAGGGTAATTGCAAACTTGCACACTCAGTGACACCCCAAGTTTGTGGAAAACGTGCAAAAACCATTACCCTAAACCTGTGGTACTATTTATATGATCAAATCATTATGATGCCAATTGTTGTGAAAAAAAAACCCAGCTCCTATAATTTGTAATGTTTAAATAAAAAATAGGATGTAAAACATTCACTAAAGTCTATTGTTATTGAAAAATCCAGAGTCTCAAATATAGTTAATAAAATGTATTGATCCAGCAGAAGTAGTTTGTTGTGAGTGCCAAAAGTATTAGTCAATGTGAAAAATCAGGCTCCCTGACTGAAATTTTATAAACAGAAATTATTGTCTTTCAAGGGTTTTAACCAGATGTTATAGACATGCATCAAACAGATAAAAAAAAAATCAATTCAGAGAAAAATCAAGAAAATACAAGAAAAAAAAAAATAACCAAACCAAACAACAACAACAAAAGCCATCAGTTCTCAACAAAATCACCAAAAATAAATACTGGAAAAAAGGCAAACTTTTCCAACAAATGGTGCTGGAAAGACTCGGATATCCAAATGTGGAAGATTGAAACCAGTATCTGTCTTTCCTCTCATACAAAAATCAGCTCAAGATGGATCACAGCCATTAATGTAAGACCTGAAACTTTGAAACTGCTAGAGGAACCCATAAAAGATACACTATGAAATATAGGCACAGGAAATGATTTCTTGAATAACTAAGGAAATAAAAGCAAAATCTGGCAAATGGATGACATCAAGTTAAGCAGCCTGTGCACAGCAAAGGAAACAATCAACAGAGTGACGAGCGGGCCTGCAGAATGGGAAAACTCTGCTACCTACTCGTCTGACAGATGAGTAACATCCAACATGCATGAAGAACTCAAAGAACTTAACATCAAAAAATGGGTAATACAATGAACAAATAGGCAAATGATTTGAAGAGTTACTTCTCAAAGAAGTACAAATGGCCAATAAATGTTTTAAAATGCTCAGTATCTGTGGCCATCAGGGAAATGCAACTGTGTTGAGATTCTACTTCACCTCACTCCAAATGGCTGTTATCAAAACCACCCAACCAACCAAACCAAACCAAACAATGGCAAAGAAACACAAAACAAACAAACTAACAAACAAATAATAAATGCTGGCAAGGATATAGAGAAAAACAGTTTACCCAATGGACTATCATTAAACCACGATGAAGAGTGAAATCACATCCTTTGTAGGAAAAAAGATGGAACTTGAGGTCATCAAGTTAAGTGAAACAAATCAGACACAGAAAGGCAAGTATCACATGTTTTCTCTTATTTATGCAAACTAAAAGAAAAGAAAAAATGACAAGAAAGTAGGGACTATACTAGGGAAGGGGAAGAGAAGCAGCAGGAGGAGAGAGAGAGGAGAGCAAGGGAGGATAATAGGGCAGGCTGATATGATTAAAGTCCAATATATGCACTTACAGAAATGTCACAGGGAGACCCATTAATTTAAACAATTAAAATCTGTTAATATTTATAACAAAAATGTCATGAGGCTAATGTTCTATTTAAAGGAAAACTAATTTGATATTTTATGGGGTTGAAAAAGTTTTCCAGAAAAACTTCTGTTAATTTTAAAAGATTATATGATATAACACCAAAATTATTTCAGTAGTGTCATTAGAAATATGGACACTTTGACTTTGTAATTTCTAGTCTATTTTTTCTCATTATAAAAAAATTTTCCCCAGAACTAGATTTTTATGAAGATTTTTAAAATATCATTCATTTTCAGTGTTTACTCTTTGAAATATCACTTGTTGTACCAGTAGATACTTAGTTTAAAGAACACATTATTCCTTTATTAATATTCTATAATAAGTTTCTCAGACTCATTGTTCCATAAGATATAAGCAATATTATTAATGATATGTTGAAACGATTGAGTCCAAACACTGCCCTATTTTCTTTTCCTACCAATGGGCTCATTCATTTCATGTCAGGCAGATTCCAACTTTTTACACACATTCACCAAGAAACTAATATTTTAGGTTTACCACAAGAAGGATTCCAATAGTATTTTAGAAGCAGAGATGTACCACTAAGAATATACAGGTCTGAAAATGTCTCTAAGACAGAAGATGCCTGACAGAATGGCAAACTAAACTAACCACATGCTTAGCTTCCTACCACTAACATAAACACACATGAAATGAGTAGGAGAAAAAAAGAAAACATTTAAATTAAAAACATCTTACTTATGTAGGTTAGCTTGAAAGAAAGAAACCAAATAAAAAGTCTAAGCCAGAAGGGTGTGGGTACCCAGAAAAGAACCATTTAGATTTTTGCCACTTTCAGGAGAGTGGGATCCTGTTCTGGGTCTTGGACACTGCAGTTCTAATATTCCTGAGGACACAGGAGATGAATTTCCAGTGCAGCAGCAGACGAAGATGCAATTGAGCAGCTTACTTAAACCCTAGAGACGTTCCGAGCTATCCTGTCCCTAACAGGAGAACAGGGAAAATGCCACAGAACAGTCTAGGTAAGCAGCAACAGAGCTCATCTTGGCAAATAACTTTTTCATAAAAAGAGAAAATAAAGCTCCAGAAGAAATAAAATTTCCAGTAAGGATGTGCACCTAAGGTGATGTTATTTCAAAGCTCTGCGGCAATGCAGGGTATGCGTTACCTTAAGTCACATCATATCCTATCTCTGATGTAGTCTGTAAGTAGGAATTAGGAGAACTATGTTTCTGATTCAAGCTTCAGGTGGCTTTCTTTTCTCTGAATTCTCTTTATATTAATGTAAAACAGAGTTGTGCTCTTGAATCCAGAGCTCAAGTTTAGAATTCTCCACGCACAAACTATTCTCTTTGGTTTTTTTGAGACTAGGTCTCATTACGTAGTTCAGACTAGTTTTGAACTCACTATGTAGCCCAGGCTGGCCTTGAACTCACAGTGATCCTCCTGCTTCAGCCTCTCGAATGCTGGCATTGCAAGTATGTGTCACCACTCTTGGCTGTACAAACTATTCTTATAGCTTTTTGAGGCACATCATTTCACCACCCTTGTTAAATCCTTTTCTTAAAAAATGATGTGTTATTTTTCCTATTTTTCTGCAATTATTTTCTAGCATAGATCTAAAGAGTCTGCAAATGAATAAACAACTTTGACCAAAAAACTTCAAACCACTGCTTCAGAGTTTAAGCCAGAAATTGAAGCCATCAGGTCATGATTTATGCCCCCAGCAGAATTTCATTAATTCTCCCCCCAAAATGTACTTGAGCTTGAAGTTACCATTGGAATCACAAAGCATCCCCATCCTAGAGAAAGCTACATTTTTGAGAAAAGATGGAGATTAACGTCTATTTTGGATTTGGGTTTCGAAGTCACCTTAGTACAATCTTGATGTTACTCCTGTGAGTATAAAAACTGGAGAGTTGGGAATGAGCTTGTTGCTTATGGAGCTCTGACTATTTGTCATTTGAGCGATACTGCATCACAGAGGCAGCGTCATCTGCGAAACTATACATTCAGGCATCAAGCATGTATAAGGAGTAAGGTGATTACTGTATTTATATTTTTTTATTGTATGTAGCTGTCTTGAGTTGCAAAGAAGAAACTGTGATGACTATTGTAATACAATCAACAAATGTGTGTTTGTGGGGGAAAAAGGTAAGTTTGTGTTTGTGGAGACGGACGCTAGAATTGATTCTAAGGCAAAGTCTGTCAGTAGCTGTAAATCTGGAGAGTTCATCTCATGTATCACTAGGAACGGGTGCCCCTTCCCACCGGGATTTATCACGAAGTCAGTGACAGAAACACTGTTTCCCGAGTGTAACATAAATGTTAAATAATTTCATCCAAAAGACTGATTAAGATATAAACTGTGGGATTTAAGTCCAGTGTCACTTACAAGGTTGCAGAACTTAAAGCAGGGACCCTGATCAGACAGCAATACGGAATAGAGTAGTGTTTTCTAAATCAGAGTCATTACACTTTTCCAAATCATAGCCATTAGAGTAATACTTTTATCATTTTCTACACCTAAATAATTACTAAACTATGATTTACTTAACTTTTAAAAATCCATGCATATATTTTAAGAAGAGATTTCATGCCCCAATCATATATAAGAGTAGCATTAACTGCTGTTTCATGTTTGATGATCCACAAACATCTGGTTCACTGTTCAAAGCTGCGACATAAGGTAAGGGTGTCCCGTCACCTGTTAAGGCTGCTAAATCTGCTGACTGATGCCTCCCAAATGTGTCTGGGCTGCTTCACATGATAGACGGTGCTATAGTTTGGATAAGGGCTTCTTAAAAGCCAATGTGTTAAATAAAGACTTAGTCCCAAGTTTGGTATCACTGGGAGGTGGCAGGACATTTTGGAGGCCAGGCCTCGTGGAAGGAAGCTAGGTCACCGTGGGGATGCCCTTGAACAAGATATTGGGACCTTGGCCCTTCCTCTTTCTTTCTCTCTTTACATTCTGGCCGCAGATTGATGAATAGTCCTCTCCTACCACACACTTCCACTCTGATGTACAGTGCTGCTACAAGTCCAAAAGCAACAGGGCCAAGCAACCATGGACTGAAACCTCTAAAACCATGAGCCAAAATAAATCTTTCATACTTTTACATTTATTTAATCTCAGATATTTGTGATGCCAATGAAAATTTGACTAATACAGATAGTCAAGGGATGTCAAACAATACAGGGTATGTGTCAGCTAAAGTAATCTCGTATCCTACCTCTGGGGTAGTCTTCAATTAGGAAGTGAAGAGAACTAGGTCTGTGCTGCCTTCACATAAATCAATCTGCCCTGCCTCCTTCAGAACATCATTTTAGGATTAAATGAGATTGTCTGGCAGAAGTGCTTTGGAAATTCTAAAACACAACAGAGATGGTGATGGGGCTTATTGTATATGGCTCTGTGGGCAGGAAATACGTGGCCAGTGAACACTGACAGATGCAATTAAAAGCAGTTTGAAAACTCTGAAGTGATGCAGAAATGAATGACTACTTCTGTGTTCTGACAGTGGCTCTGGGAGGAAGCACGCAGCTAATCAGCGCTCACGTACTTTGTGGTTTTGTATCAGAATGAAACGTACCTTTGTTTACGATGCTAATTTTCTTAGCAAAACTCTCTACTAAAGAATGAATGGGGCTGGTGAGATGGCTCAGCAGCATAAGCACCTGCTGGCAAGCGCGAGGTCCTGAGTTCGACTCCCGGTACCCACATTAAAAAAAAAAGAATGAATGGGTTTACTTTCTGTTCCCCTGTTGCTTCTGCTATCTTGAACAGCAGCCTCTTGTGTCCTCCACCACCTACCTGTATCTTCTTGCAGTCCTTGCTTCTTACCTTGATTATTCTCCACCCTACTTCTCCTGATTTCCATTTACTGCTTCTTCAGATTTTGTTTAACTATTACTCAGTTACTATTCTGCACTGTGTGTCCTGTGTGAGTCCACAAAGATATTTTCCCAAGTAAAGATAGGTAATTTCTTAAATACTGTGAAACGCTGTCAATACACTCATATAAGAATATTTTATTTAATGAAAATGTAATAAATACTAAATGAATAATAAAAATATAATTAACAATTATTGAGAATTTAATAAAATATAATTAAGAATTTTTGAGAACTAACTATATGGTAAGCACTTTTCTACATGATTTACACAGATGAACTCATTTAATCGTCTGAAACATCTTCATATAGATATTATTGTTTTATTCATTTTATACATAAGAGAACGGAAACTCAGAGACACTGAGTATATTGCCGCAAATCACGTAAGTGGCAAGTACTGGAGCCAAGTTTCAAACTCTAACATTTGACTTCAGAATTTACGTTCTTATCATTATAAATATAGTACCCAAATCAGTTGAAAACTGCTCCTATGAAATCTCAGAAACATGTTATGTATTCGCTCTGAAAAAATGCGGTGGAGAATTATGTTCCATGAAAAGTGGCTGTATGACAGTAACAAGAAAACAAAAACAATACATAAATGATCCTAAGTGGGCAATAGGGCAAAAAGAGTATGGAAGAAATATGAATATAATGGATGAAACTTCATTTTTTGTCATTAATGTCTTTTGAATTTAAATGGAGGGTTTTTTTTGTTTTTTTTTTTTTTTTTTTGGTGGGTACCGGGGGGTCGACCTCAGAACCTCGCGCGCCAACAGGCACCCGTGCCTCTGAGTGATATCACCGGCCCCTTTTTCGTATGTGGGTTCCGGGAGTCGAACTCGGGCCCTCGCGCTTGCCGGGCAGGCGCTTAAGCCGCTGAGCCATCTTACCGGCCCTAAATGGAGGTTTTGAGTTCTTTTGAAAACAAACAATGGCATAGACATTTTCCTTTCATCTAAATTAATGAGTTTGGCCATGTTTTTCAAGGAATGTTAAAAATGGAAAGTATGATTATGACCATGACCACATCGTATATACATTTTTTCTTTTCCCTAATTACTAGTTTGCAAAGGAAAAGCATTTAATAGGTAATTAAAATTTTCCTAGGATTGAAGTTGATTCATGAAAGCAATTTCATACAATTATGATAATTTTTTTCAATGGTGTGTGTGTGCGCACTCTCGCACATGCGTGTGTGTGTGTGTGTGTGTGTGTGGTCTACAATCCTCTGTACCAGTGAGTGGGCATCTACCATTTGTCTGAGATGGTAATGTCAATAAATATTGACAAAATTTGTGGTGGTCAAATGCAAAGGGAACAATTCTATATGCCGTAATAGTAACACATGTTTTATGCTCTTTAACTTGCAAATTAGACAGATATCTCCCTAGAAGAGAATGTTTTAAATGACAAAATCATCTATGCCTAGAAAAGGTGTTAAAAAGCTGAGTTAAAAGAGAGAAAAGGTGAGAACAATTATCTATCTTTAGAGCATAACAAATAATCATGATGTAAATTAGGTTCTTTAGGTAGGGAATAAATTAGCACTGAACTTTACAAAATAGCTTAAAAGCAAAATACCCACATAAATGGACTTAAGACAGGATGAACACATCACTTTGCTTTGCTTTGCTGCCTTGGACAGAGCCAAGTGGGCCGTGATGCGAAAAGTCGCACATCATTAGATCTTAAATTTATTTTTCCATCTTTTTTCCCATAGCGTTTTCAAGAACAGTGTCACTATGTGGCGATCTTCGCTTGTTAGCACGCCTTCTTTTTATTGGCTTTCCTGGGAGCCCCGTAGAACTTTGATACACTCTCACACTCCACCGAAAACAGGAACCCAGGCAAAATTTAGTAACTATGCAACCTGTTGGAAAGCAGGTTTGCTCTAAGGAAATTTTCCAGGTCTCTCCGAAAACATTCCTCACACACACGCACAAAAAGAAATGGTTTCTACCAGGGTGAGTTTGTATATTTTTATCTTATATTTCTAGAAACTTAATATGAATGAAAAGAGATTCCTGAAGTTTAGAATTTCCTGAATTGTGTGTGACTCAGACACAAGATTTGAGTTCAGATGTGAAGATGTAGTTAATTTCAGAGAACTCAGTGACATTTTTAAGGTCCACATTGAGGATTAGGAGATATATGAGGAAGAAAGCAAATACCAAGCAGAGAACAATTGTGGTTTGCTAAACACAGCATAAAACAGAGATTTCTATGCTGTTTATGCATCTGTAGCTGCTAAGATTTGGAGCTCGTAGAAAACCATGAAATGTCCTGAGCCGCTAAGTGTAGATGTAATGAAGTCATTTTGAGTATCACCTTTCAAGAAGTTTAGGCTTTAATTACTAATGACAAAGGGGAATGGTGACAAGATTACCTCATTTACCAGTATGTAACCTTCATTGTAACAAATATGTAATATTTCCATTTGTCCTCTACAGCTAGACTAAATGACAGACATCTATATGAAGGGTTAGACTCAAAGACAGAGACATCTATATTTTCAGAGTTGGAGATCAATATTATCCACTTTTAAGCTAATTTCATAATATTGAATATGTATTGCATCCCTGCCAGTGGACATTGCAGTAATTTAATAAAGTGTCTCTCCATTATAAAAACCCACTGCAAGAGAGTTAAATTTCCTTTGGAATTCTGTGCAAACACTTTTCTTTAATGTTACTTTTTTCCTTTCCTCCAAGGATTAAAGATATTGTTATATGTAATCTGATTCTGTCAGAGTAGATGAGGCTGACTTTCACTGTTCGAGACTTTGATATAATAATTTCTTCTCTTAAGCTTTTTTATACTTAATATGATCTTCATAATAAAAAAATTCATAACTGAATTTCTATGCAGGAAAAGTTTCCACCATTATTTCACTCTAGGATCCTGCTCCCAATCCAAGTTAATATTTTTTAGAAGGTGGAGAGTGTAGAAAAGAAAATTGAATGGAAATTAAAACTGGACCCTCCATACTTGAACATGTAAGAGTATACTAGAAATTTTAGGTGCTGGTAATTATTTCCACTCTCTTCTTTGGGATCACTTGTATTACAAATCACTTGTATTTAGGATTTATAAGTTCTTTTTCTCATTGTGCATTTTATAAATTTTAAGTAGCTCACAATTAAACTTTCTTCAGGAATTTGGAATGTTTTTTTAGGAGTCCCTGCAGAATTAATGGCCTGCCTGTTAAATGGAATACTAAGCTGAGGACCTCATGTGGTAGTACCAGCATTTTATGAAAATGAAGGAATCCAAGTATGGCTTTTGAGAACAAATAATGTAATTGAATATATGGGGATGCTAGGGATACTGTTGTGCTTGTTGGAGAGTATACAGCATGTTCTTAAAAGGCATTTTAAAATGTGCCTATTACCTAATTGTATTGCCAGTTAATTAATGTTGACTGTTGATAATGGGAGGAGGGAAGTTAGTAAAATGTTCGCATGGGAGCAGCGGAGTGTTACAAGCATAGACATTTCAATAATGATAGATTTGGGCCTGGCAAAATAAATTACCTGACACAGTCTACTTCAATAATGCATTTTCTAAATATGGATAATTGTTTATATAAGAAGTCAAGCCATAGTTGAATTACCCTTCCTTCCTCCCCTCCCCTCCACTCCCCTTCCTCCCCTCCCCTCCCTCCCTCTCTCCTTTTCTTCCTTCCTTTTATCTCCATTCTCTATTTGCTCTCTTCTTCCTGCCTGTATTAGTCAGTTTTCTGTCACTGTGACAAAATACTTGAGACAAACAACTTGATGTGGAAGAACAATTTGTTTTGGTTCATGGTGTCACAGTTTTCAGTCTGTGGTCACTTGACCCTGTTGCTTTGGGCCAATGATATGGCGGTACATCGTGGTGGGGAGTACGTGGCAGAGGAAAATGGTCCACCTCGTGGCAGCCAAGAAGTAAAGGCACAGAGAGCAGAGGTCAGGATCGCAGTACCCCTTCCAAGCACACATCCCCAGTGACCTGACTTCCTAAAGCTCCCACCACCTACTCATAATGCCACACAATGGGGACCAAGTCTTCAACACCTGGGCTTTTGGTGGATACTCCAGATCCAAACTAAAATATCCTCATGGGCAAAAATTATGAAATGTTTAATGTATATCCTTTGGGTTTGGTACTATTTCTGATAGATATAGATACAGTTACAGACATAGATAGAGATTCACATATAGATATGTCCTAAAACTGTATCTTTTGAAAGTATATTGAAGGACTATATACGTACAGAAAAGCATGCAAAGCACTTGCTTGAAGAATGTTTACATACTGAACACACTTGTGTTCCCAGCACCCAGACCAAAACGTGTGACACTGCCTGCACCCTGGGCGCTCTGCATTTCTCCCAGTCTTCTTCCTCCCACAAAGTGAAGTGTTACCACGACCGACATCATCTAAAGCAGTTTTGCCTATAACGATGGGATCATATGACATGTACTCTTTTGTGATGTCTAAACATTGTCTCTGAGATTCAGCTGGGCGGTTAAGGTGGTAGTTTTTCCTTCGCATTCCTACATAGATTTCCATAGTGTGAATATACCATAATTAACCCCTTCTATTCTTGTTGGATACAGAGAAGTGTCCAAGGTGAGCTGTTATTAATAGTGCTGTTTGAGCATTTAATCTGGTAAGCATATGTATATATTTCTCCTAACTATATATCAGATGTATAATTGCTGGCACAGAGTGTTTTCAAATTCAGCATTGAGAGACACTGTCAAAGAACTTTTCAAGGTGGATTATCTACTTATGCTCTCATAACAGCGTAGGAAAGTTTCACATTGCCAACACCTGGTACTGAACGTCTCTCTTTTCATTTTATCAATTTTAGTGGCTATGCAATAATCACAAAGTTTTTTTTTTTTTTTTTTTGTGGGTACCGGGGGGTCGACCTCAGGACCTCGCGCACCAACAGGCACCCGTGCCGCTGAGCGATATCACCGGCCCCTTTTTTCGTATGTGGGATCTGGGAGTCGAACTCGGGCCCTTGCGCTTGCAAGGCAGGCGCTTACACCGCTGAGCCATCTCACCGGCCCAATCACAAAGTTTTTAACACCTTTGTTGAGGTATAATTGATGTCCAAAAAACCGTACAAATTTAAAAGGTACAATTTGATAACCTTTGAGAATGTACACACTTGTAAAACCATCACCACAAAGTGACATAGATTCCCTGACCTCTAAGAGTTTCCTCAGGCCCCTTAGTAACTGCTGCATCCTTTCACTTCCTTTCTCCTTTCCTTCTCGGGCCACTGAGGATATCTTTGTTGTCATGTACATAATGTTTCTTTCTTTTTCTTGGGCTACTTTAAAATTTTTTCCATTGTGGTACAATATCATTATTGGTAACATTTTCACATTTCTTGTGTTGGAGTTGTACTTTTTGGAACTGCTTTTTAAAATTATGAAGCACTTCACAAATTTGCATGTCATCCTTGCACAGGGGCTATGCTAATCTTGTATTGTTCCAGTTTTAGTACTTGTGCTGCCAAAGTGAGCACTAGATTTATTATTTTTATTATTGGTCATTATTTCTTCAGGTATATTTTTTCTGGCTCTACTGTCCTTTAAGAACTCCAGTTACACATATGTTACGTGCTTGGATGTTTTTTCACAACTTGCTGATCCTCTATTAGCTTTTTTCCTATACTTCCTGTGTTAAATTTTGCATAGATTATTGTTTATTAATTGTTTCTTCTTCAACGTTTAATCTATCATTAATCCTATCTGGTTTATTTTTCTTTCTTGAATTTTTTTTTATCTCTAGAATTTTAGAACTTCCATTTTGGCCATTTTTAGTGTATCTATATAATTGTATCTGTCTTACTCATAGAAAATACAGTTGTAATAACTGTTTTAGTATTCTTATTTTCCCATTATCCAGGTAATTTCTGTATGCACTCTTTTGACAGATATTTCCCTTCCATTATGGATAATTGAACTAATTAATAATTGAATGATAGTATAAATTTTAACTTATCAAGTTTTGGATATTTTTGTATTTATATTTTTGTCTATTTTTTATTGGGTTGTCTATCCCTCCTTAATGATTTGAGGATAGTCATTTATTAAATATACACACAATATATACACATTTGTATATATGTTAGAAATCTCTTCTCCCACTCTGTGGTATGCTTTTCAGCTTTGCCTCAACCAAAGTATTATTTCCTGAGGAAAAAAACAAAGTGAAATCTTGCCCTCCCAGAAGAGGGTTGTCTGCATTGTAACAGGTGGATAAAGGGCTTATCAAAAGGATGAAGGGTCAGTGGTAGAATTTCCATTGCTAGTTTACTAGTCAGGCAAATTCACTGAATCCTTTCCGGGGTATCTTCAGCCACAGCACAGTCCTGCCATCTACTCCACTTTCTGCTGCCATCTCTCAGTCCTGGGTGTAGAAAAGCAGAGATGAGATTTCCCCATGGCATGTGTTTGCCCAGAGTGGGCCTGTAGATATCATTGAAAGAAAAAAAATCCCTGGGATCCTTCCACAAGAAATAACATAAAATAAAAGAACCAGTCTTCCTTCTTATTAAAAACATACTTTTAAAAATGAATGTTTATTCAGAAATAAAAATGCCTGTTTAAATATTTTCCTAGAAATCTGAATCACCCGGTACATTGACTTTTCATTTAAAAAAAGAAAATGAATATTTCTGTGTAAATGTATTCAAATGGGAGCATGCTGTATCAGTTATTTGCATTTTAAAGGTAAAGGAGTTAAATAGCTTCAATTTAATCACCATAAACCAGGTAACTTCCATTTTCATATAAATAATTCCCAAATATTTATTATGCTGAAATTGTAATTATTGGGGAATTATCCCTTAGTTTTACTTACACTACATACTATTTAATATTAATTTATTTAAGTTTTCAGAGTGATTTGCCTACCATGAGCCAAGCATTGAAGATTAAAGATATGCGATATAGACACCAGCCTTACCTGAAGGTAAGGTAGAGGGAATTTTTGAGAGTAATCAAGGAACTTTTAAGTACTATGACAGACATCAGTAAAGCCTTTGGGTACCAGGTGCCGGTGGTCTATCATGTTAGAGTCTGATGCCTAGAAGAGACATCTAAGTTGACTTATTGTGTAAGATCTTGAAATGCAATATATTAGCACATAACAAAGTCAATGGAGTTTTTCTAAATTAGCACATGGCTACCTTTTCCAAGTAAATGAATACAGCAGACACTTTAGTATGACCTTATCTAATATGTATGTAAGGGGAAGGAGGGAAGAAGTAGGAGGAGTGAGGGACTCTGTAAAGAATAAACAAGATCCTTTTGAAAAACACTATATAAAACAGAGGGGCACATCATCACTAATCATCACCATCATCATTATCGTCATAGAAAAATACATTTACTGTGCATCAACCCTGTTCTGGGTGACCTGCATGCATCGCAACTGAGTGTCCACAACGCTCTAGATAAGGTCTTGCTTCTAGTAAAAGAGCAAGGCTTAGACTTGAAACTGTTCTATATTTCAAGACATGCTCTTTTTACTTGGCTATAGTTTCCAGAGTCCAGTGTGCATACGAGATTCTAATCCAGTAAGCTAGGAGTAAGGAAACCACTTGATTGTAAAAGTTGAGTTCCCAGGTCCCCAGAAGATATGGATTTGGCTCAGACAAGTAGGATCTTTAATATGTAGAAACTAAAAGAATTACTAAAAAATTAGATAACTTAAAAAAGACTAGTGAATGCTGTAATGTAGAAACCTGAAGTGTCAGGGCCTGTAAGAATACTCAGACATTAAAGTGGGCTTGAGGACTGGCAAATGTACCAGGAGAACTTGCTTACTGCCCTTCATTCATTAGGGGTGCCATAGTTGTTACGTAACTTTACTCTCCATAGGTTCAAGGGGATCAGGACATGCTACTCAGTAGATGCTGCTTTGGAACTGAGAAACAACAAATTCAAGGAAAGCTCTCTGCTGTCCCCTTAGCTGCCTAAAATCAGGGCATACACTTCCTTTGAGGCAGGTGCTCTTTTGCACCAGGAAGAGGATACACTTCCTTTGAGGCAGGTGCTCTTTTGCACCAGGAAGAGGAGATTGGTTCATTGTCTAATGGGTGGAAGTCACACCAACATGAATCTGTATGAATAAACCCCACTAAAATGGTCTACATCCTCTATTAGTTTCCTTCATATATTTGCTAGTCACTTTCCCACAATTTGTCATTCCTAGAAGCCCAAAACCCCTTTTCTCGGCTAGTCACTTCTTCACAATTTATCACACTTTGTTAAAGTGGTGTATAAGGCCCGAAGTCTAACTGCTTCTATGAGTTTCCATTTCTTTACTGTGAATCTCCCTGCACACATGAAAATGTAAGCATCAATGAAAATTGTAACCTTTCTTCTGTTGTCTGTTGTCAGTTTAATTCAGATTCTAACTACTGAATTTAAGAGAGTAAAAAAAAAAAAAAAAAAGTTTTTTTTTTCCTTCTCCTTAACATTCCGTATCCTAGACTTTTCTCACATGGTAGGTGACATAATGTGGATGGGGAAATCTCTGGCCCAGAGGTGAAACACTTAGGAGTCTTATCCCCAACATTAGCTATCTCTGTGACTAAGTTAAATGATTCAACTACAAGTCTCAGGACTTTTATAAAAGGGGCAAGACTAGAAAAAAATGGTAAATAAGATTCAGTTCATGACCAGAGGACTTTATTAAAGAAGGTTGAGAAGCCATATGTATCACCATCAATTCCTAATGTCTGCAATGGCAATGGACTGGAGTTATTCCAATAGAAGCTCTGGTATAAAAGAAGGATAAAATCTCATCCATTCCTGGCATTCAGTGAGTCAGTCTGTACTGAAATAAGTTGTTGATACAGGCTGGGAAAATTTAGCATGCTGCAAATTCCACAACAGGAAAAAGTGAACAAATGTCTGAAGCAGTGATAAGATGTTTAGTGGAGAAATGAAATCTCTTTTAAGTCTTCGATGGAAAGACCAGCAGCAACCCACAGGCTGCCAAGGGTAAGATATTCCACTTTGTACCAGGCTATCCACATGCTGTATTTGGGTGCTATAGATATTTATTCAAACAGTAGATAGATAAATAGATAGATTCCCTCCTGCCCCAATTCTAATGCTTAGTTTAATAAGTTCTTTGGAAAGAATACTGATTTATCTATGAGGAATCTATTTATTGTTATTAAACACTTTGTTTTAACAAACTAATAAAGGGCATTAACTTTGTTCAGTATGAAAAATTTGAATTTTTTAAAAAATGACCATAACATGTTGCATTTGAAGTTTCAGAAACTTCCACACGTAGTTTACTCCCACCTCCTACTCCCAGATGCAGATGTAATTTATGTAGAAGCAGCCATTAAAATAAGGCACTCACCACTGACTCACTTTCATTTATATAATGTTCTTTGAGGGGAAAGTATTAAATCAATTTTAACCTGTTTGGGCCTGCATCCAAATAATGTGCAGGCCTGTTTGAGGAGGATCAGGTATGAAATTTGTAAAAGAGGTCATATGAAATGCATTACTCAATTAAGTAAAGGAATTTATACTTTATTATAGAATACTGTACCATCTGCCACATGAACATAGCTAATTAAGTTTGACTTTGTATGTGATTTTAACAAACAGTTGAAAATGAAAATTCTACAATGGATTCTTCAGCAGCACCTGAAACGATAGATACCCACTGGGAAAGATTGCATCCAGCCCTGGTCAAGTTGCGCACAGACTTTTCGTTGTCTGGCTGCAGTCTACATAGTGTTTGCATTAAAAAGCAGGTCAGTTTCAGTGAGTACTCACAAGCAACACAGAAAACCCAAACGTAATGTTTTCCTGCCATTGTCAAAGAACTAACGAGCTCAAATCTGCAAATCAAAATGGTTGCAAAGCTTCCCTAGTCACAGAAAAGAAATGAAAACTGCTCTTAAGAGCACTGCCAAAGTTTCTCTCTTACAAAAGGCAACCGAAACAGCTCTGCATAAAATACCTCTTATTTGTAATCCTGCGATTAGATTGAAATGCTACAGTGACAACCAGGCTAAGGCTGCATACTTTGTGGTCTTAAGTACCCTGTGAGGAAATCAAATCTAGCCATCTCTACAGGCTTCTGTTGCAACTGTCAAATGGAAATATCATTATAAGAGACCTTGATGGGAAAGATATTAGAGAAACCAAAGGCTTTATAAAGTGCTTTATACAAAACACTGTTTAAACTTATCTATAGGGATACTAGAATATCAAAATGATTAGTTAAAAGGGAAATATTTCTATCTAACCATGCTTCAGTACCAACTATATAATTTGGTGATAAAAGCTTCTCAGTAACATATGTTTTCACTTTGGGCTGATGGTGTTTATGAAGCACTCAGTATCATCACTCTTCAGAAGAGAGTTGGGGTTGAATAGAAAAGAAAACAGAAAATTTGCCTGAGAACTAGAACGAGTTGATACCATTAGGGCCTCTCGGAGAAGAGAAGTTTCTTAACTGTCATTTGTGCAGGAATTAAGAACCTATGGGGAATGAGCATTTTTGTAATTAACTAGCTTATTCAAATACTGAGGTCATTTTTCTCCAGTATGAAAACCATGGTTATCATGGGGGCCTATGTAAGACAGCTGATTTGAAAGTAACCTGTTGACATATGGGAATGATAGGAAAAAATGCCAAATTGAAATAAGCAGAAGGAACATATGAAATAAATCACTGCTAAGCTGAACACATGTAGATATAGCTGGCCAAATTAGACTTTGGGAAAAAACAAGAAAAGGAAGAATGAGATAAATGCTTGGGGGTGAAGCCAGGGAATCCTGTAATTCTCCTGAGGTCAGAAGCTTTCACATACAAACCTGTGCTTTACAGTTTGAAGGCAGTTACAACAAAAATTCATCTAGAAAAGCCACCAAGCCTTATTCTCTAATTATATATTTATTGAAGACATTTTACAGGATATCCCTGCTAAGCTGACCGGCCTGTTTGTAATGTGTGTCCACTTAAGAATGGATTTATAAACATATATCATTTGCCAAGGTTGGAAATCTCCAACATCTTTTACAAATACATTATCCAGGCATTACTCAAAAACTGGAACTCTTGTCCTGATGAGATTATTTCTGGAGTGTCTCTGTGGGAATTCCTGCTCTAATCTCATCTGAGTAGGTGATGACCACATGTCAGTCAGGGAGCACGGCAGCTTGTACCTGTGCTCCTTCAAAAGCAGCCTCTCCGGGCTGGGGAGTAGCTCAGCGGTAGAGCACCTCCCTAGCATGCCCAAGGCTCTGGGTTTGATCCCTACCACGGCGCTACAAAAAGAAAAACAAACTCATCCTGTTGAATCTGGGTCCTGGGATTTTCTTTCGGTGACTTACCTGAAATGGTGCTGAGCGGAGAAGAATCTTCCCTTACTTTCAAAATTTCCTTTTAAAATTGTTTTGAGCCAATCTGTCAACAGGTGAATGATTTTGCCGTCAGATAGCAGCAATTAAGATATCAACTGCGATTTCCTTGATTGCGGAGGGAGAGGTTGTTCCCAGTGAGTGCAGTTTAGGTTAGAGGCAACATCTGGGATTCTGTATGAGCTGCTTTAATGAACTCTGACAGTTGATTTGATTGAGAAAATGGTATCAAGTGACATTTTTCAGGTCACAAAAAGTTAGTGTGGAACAGAACCTTACAAAGGACTGTCACTGAGACCCACGGTCCACACAATGACTGAATACTGTAAAACCACACCCCACTTAGGTTAGAAAGGGGTTTAAAATTTAAATAATAGAGATCACACTTTAGTTTTTTAATTGAGTATTTAAAAACTAGATTCTTGGAGACAGATCATTAGCACTAAAGATATGTAAGTGGGCCTGTGAGATGGCTCAGCGGCGTAAGCGCCTGCCTGGCAAGCGCGAGGGCCCAAGTTCGACTCCCAGATCCCACATACAAAAAAAGGGCCAGTGATATCGCTCAGCAGCACGGGCGCCTGCTGGCACGTGAGGTCCTGACGTTGACCCCTGGAACCCACAAAAAAAAAAAAAAGATATGTAAATATTTATAAAGAAATATTCTGGGGCCGGTGAGATGGCTCAGCGGCTTAAGTGCCTGCCTTGCAAGCACGAGGGCCCGAGTTCGACTCCCGGATCCCACATACGAAAAAGGGGCCGGTGATATCGCTCAGCGGCACGGGTGCCTGTTGGTGCACGAGGTCCTGAGGTCGACCCCCGGGTACCCACAAAAAAAAAAAAAAAGAAATATTCTGTCTGGGAGTTGATATAATTCAGCTTTTCATTTCTTAGTTCATGTGACTTACCCTTCTGACAGCACTACTGACTATTATACCTCCCTGACTCCTACTGCTAAGTTCTTTACAAGCAGGAAATGAGACAATATTGTTATTAATACTTGTAAGAATTATAGCTATTATTAACTGAGTGCATACTACTTGCCTGGCACTGTTGTAAGCACTTTATCTGTATTATTTAATCCTCACAAAGCATTATGAGATACTATTATTTCCCTTGTACAGATAAGGAAACTGAGGCCCATCTCTGCATGAGATTAAAGAAGATCACACATATCTCTTCCCTCTAAGCAGCTGCCTGGGGTGTTGATGGATCATGCAATTCAACTGTAGGTGTAAAGTAGTCCCTGCAATCCTTAAAAGCTTTTCGGTGGATTCAGCTGATTGTGATGATCATTCATTCCCACAGATGTCAAAATCATTGCTGCTTTTTACTGAAGAAAGCCAGGTGTTAAAAAAATCAACCACAATTAGTTACATAGAGAAAGACAGAATGAGAACTTTTAAGTTAAAAAAAAAGACTTGCTGTTACTTTTTTTCTTTCTTATTAGTCTCTACTTTGAGAAATGAATCAAAAAGCTTAAATTTTTTGTCTTTAGACATACTGTACTATTCTGTACATATGCATTCTACAAAAATAGCTTCTTGTGGGGCCGGTGAGATGGCTCAGTGGCTTAAGCGCCTGCCCGGCAAGCGCGAGGGCCCGAGTTTGACTCCCGGAACCCACATATGAAAAAGGGGCCGGTGATATCGCTCAGCGGCACGGGCGCCTGCTGGCACGCGAGGTCCTGAGGTCGACCCCCCGGTACCCACAAAAAAAAAAAAAATAGTTTCCTGTTAGTATTCAGTATTCTCTAGAAGGAATATTTACATTCAATTTTTTTCTCTTAGATGTAAGGTATAGAGGCATGAGGTACCACACTCCTTGATTTAGGACTTCTCTCAACGAATGACTGCCCGTTGCCTCTTTGCCCTATACCTATTTGTCTCTGCATGCTTTTAAAAATTTAAATTAGTGGAACTTCCTCTATTTATGCATATTGTCTTCTCTGAGTTACTTTCACATGGTAGAAATTACATGATAGACATTTCTGTAGGTTTTTTTTTTTTTTTTTTTTTTTTTTTTTTAATGCAGTATCGGGAGTCAAACTCAGGACCTTGCATACAGGGCACTTGAAAAGGTGGTAGAAAAAATGGCTCATAATTTCCTGTAAGGTTGAACAGTTATAGACATGGGAATTAGATTGAGCTGGAAGGAGTGAAGCCAGTGGTCTAGAGATAGGATGCTTTGGTTGGGGTCATGGCGCGGTTGAACCTGTCCATAACGACAGGACCTAGGGAAGAGTCCAGCAGTGCTGAGTGTGAGATAGAGTGAGGACTGCCCCCTATACAAAGGGAGGTGGTCATGATTCTGCAGGGCAGATATCATAATCATTATCCACAAAGATACGGAAATCACTTGAAGACTTATGGTAGGGGTAGCATTGGAGAAAATGACAGGAACTAAGAGCTAAACCTTCAAGAAATGACAAGTTTAGTAAATGACTCTCACAAAGACATAGAGGGTTGGCCCGAGAGTAGAGGCCAAAAATAGGGAAAGAGGACAGATACTGGACAGGAAGCAACGATGAAATGCTAAGAAGTATTCCAGAGATACTTTGGTCAGGGCCTGAAGGTGAAGAGAAGGTAAAAGCCAAAAGTTCAAGAATATGAGCAATTTGAGGATGCCTGATTACCACATAGGAGGGCCCAGTGGAAAAAAGTTAGGAATTAGGAAAGGAAAAAAAAGTGGATCACACTAAATTGACATTAAGAAGTCAGTTATTATTTTATGTTCTATCTCCTCTTCCCTGCTTTGGGGAAGTAACTTTGAAATAACAAATTTGAGTTTTGATTTTTGGTTTCTTCTCGCTTCAGCACTTTTCTATCTATGAAACCAAGTCCTCTGCTTGGCTTATTGGAATATTTATTATATTTTATAGAATGAAGTGTTCCCTGATTGTAGAATCAAAAATAAAGCCAAGTAAGTTCATTACACTAAATTGCAATTTTATCCTTTGACGCTATGTCCCTAAGAAAGACAGGAGACATGAAGTGGGGGGGGCAGGGCAAATGGGAGCCTTACAAAGGCATAAAATTCTATAAAAAGCATACAGGATTCAAGGGCAACTCAGAATACTAATTAATATCTTTATTCATAGTTACTACACTTACTTAAAAATTTTATTGCTTTTATTTTAGTAATTCTGCTTTAGGAGTCAAGTATTTAGTCACTGTTACTATTATCTAAATAAAAGTTATTCTCATCAGAGAAGGGGCCTGAGCTCCTGGTCATCGTAGGAGAGGAGCCCCTGGCAGTGTGACCTCAGGCACAGGCCACTCTATTTGCTGTCTCACTGCAATCAGGGATTTTCTCTCCTGGTGAACTCAGAATTAGGCCCTGAATAGCAGAGCAACAGCAGTGCATCGGGAAGAGACCGTCAGTGGCTGCAATCCTCTAGCCCTGGGGAGAGAGGGAAGAGGTAGATGAATGGTTCTGGCACCTTTCCCGTGTCAGGAACCCTTTCTTGTCCTCCACCCTTCTCTTCTCCCACCTAATTCCAGCTCAAGTTTTTCTTCGGTAGGGAACTCTCTCCACTCCCCGGTCTCAACTTCCTTAGTTTCTTGTTCCTTTGCTTCAAAGCATTTGTCTCAACTTGTAATTACATACTCATTATTTTGATCACTTGATTTATGAGTACATTACCACAAGTCTGTGAGCTTCACGACATTGGAAATCATCACCCTATATTTATTATATTAGCTCCAGCATTCTGCGTAGTACAAGGCTCACAGTACACACTTGAATCAATAAATGAGTTATTTTGAAGACTAGCAGGTGATGCTGAGGACAACTTCCACTGAAGACAAGCAGTTAGTAAGTTTTATTTCGTTTATTTTTTAAAGAGGGGGTTGGACTTGAGAAGAGCTTACCATAATTTCCACTCTATGCCAGGTAGCATTCTAGAAGAACATACCTGTCCATTTATATCAATTGCTATCTATTGTTTTTACTTCTGAATCCAATTTCTAACCTGATACTTGGGGTGGGAAAGTGCAAGCCAATAAACACTTAAAAGCTCACTCTCTCTCTCTCTCTATATATATATAGCTTCAAATTTTCATAAGGAAAGATCACAGGGATGCAACTCATCAAAAAATATTTTGGAAACTGCTGAATTAACTTTATTGATATGACTGATTGCAGATTGTGAAACGTACAACTACAAGGTATAGAGTTTCAAGGTTAAGTACTATTATGTTACAATTAAATTGTGGGTCAAAAGAGCAGAACACCTTCCTTTGAATTCTCCAAAGTATCAAGTCTCATCTGCCCTAAACAGTTTTCTCTGTGATACAGTCCTGCTGTCAGAATGTTAGCAAAAGCCAAAGTGAACGGTTTATGATCAGATTTCAGGAAGAGCCCTAAGTGCCTGGATCGTTCTGTACTGCTTAATGGTGGATTTTGCTAAACTGACTCCTTAAAGATCTCAGTGGTTTTGTTAGCTTGACAACTCCACCTTGGTAACAGGCGCTCATTCCCACCACAGCCCCTTCCAGTCTCCTGATACTCTGGAATGTCGTCTTTATTAGCTTGTCGATGACGTTGTACCGCTAACTAAATGGCACTAATTTCCATTCCCGTCAGGGTCCAATCAACACGGTTAGACTGATATTGAAGGATCATAATGATATATTAGCAATGAATAATTTTAACATATTAATTGTTTATTCCTTTGGTTGTAAGGCCCCAAAGAAACTAATGACAGTAGCCTTGGTAGATTTTATATTTATTTTAGCTAAGATCATTAGTATGCTGAAGTGTCTTAATGTCACTTCTGACATTTTTCTTTGCAATTAAAGTCAATATATCTTACACTGGTATTTTTTTCAAAATAAAATAATTAAAAAATGAACACTCTTGTTTGTTCAGTCTTCTCATTAGGAAACTTTCAGTTTTATGTTAAAATACTCTTAATTATTGTAGTAGCATCTTCAGTAGAATGCAGTGGCATATAAAATGTATATATGTATATAATATCATTTAATTTATATTTATATAAACCCTTAATGCTATCATTTTTTTCTTAACTTTTACCCTCTTAGGATTTTTTAAGTGAAAATTCTAGGTAGTTCGGTTTATAGGACACCAAAATACTTTCAGAATAGCCCTAGGGCCTGTGAAAGAAGCTTGCTCATTTCTACATTTATCACAATCAGCAGTTAGTAGAAAGATACATACATGCATTTATACACATTCACACATACATGTACAGTTATAGGTACACATACATGCACACAGATATAAGCACATATACATGCAATATATACAAAGAAACCATAAAGATTATAAAAGTCTTTGGAGATGGAGGATGCAATGCAGGCAAATAATAAAATACAAATTAAAAAGTAAAACATACAATTGAAAACATGTATCAAAATGCAAATATCTGTGGGAAATAATCACATCAACTATGATAAACAAAGTGTTAATATGCTAATGAAAATGTAGTGAGGGGGGCCAGTGAGATAGCTCAGCGGCATAAGCACCTGCCTGGCAAGCGCAAGGTCCTGAGTTCGACTCCGGGTACACACATATGAAAAAAGGGCCGGTGATACCGCTCAGCGGCACGGGCATCTGCTGGCACACAAGATCCTGAGGTCGACCCCCGGTACCCACAAAAAAAAAAAAAAATGTAGTGAGGAAGGCAACAAAGATCTTGAGCAGATAACTCATAGAAGTCTAAATCACTAAAGAATAGATGACAGATAATGTTTATTTTCACTAACAATCAACACAGTGCAAATTATAGTATTGTGAAAACGTTTCTCTAGAAACAATAAAGATATATAGGTTTTTTTAAAAAGTCTGAAGGTCAGCTCAATATGTCCCACTAAGTTTAAAATTGAAGTTACCCCTTTGTTCAAAACACGTAACAGCAGTAGATTAAATCTTATGAGAGAAAAACAGAACAAATGTCAGGGTTCAAAAATAGGCTAAACCCAGGTAACTCTAGAAATAAACAAAAAATTTAAATCATAACAAACTATTTTGAAATCTATACTAGAACAACTTCAAAGAGATGGACACTTTTCAAATAGAACCAGAAGGTGCAAAATTAAGGTTAAAAAGAAATAAAGCACCTGGAAAGATAATCATTAAATACATTTAGTCATAAATTTTAAAATCTATTTCTAATAAAGACTCGATATATATTGAAACATATGATTGAGTGAGGAAAAGTACTATTTGATAAATTATTCTTAGCAAATGATTATATGGAAAACAACATCCTTACCTCATTTCAAAAACAGAAGTCAGTTCCAAGTGGAATAAAAGTTAAATAAATAATGAAAACTTTAAATATTTTTATGGAAAATATTTTCATAAAGTTATACTAGGAAATAACTTTTAAAAATCACAAAGTGGAAGTGTAAATTATTTTAAAAATACATAAATTGGAGTATTAAAATAAAAATACTTTGCACTAAAATGTGATAAAGCATATATAAATATAATTTAAACAAAATACTTATAACTAACCAATATATTATTTTCTTTGTATATATTATATACAAAGAATTCCTCAACTATAAAGTTCTTTTACTGGCAATACTGCAAATTAGAGACACTTGAGTGTCTTTTGCTGTAAATATATAAAAGTATTTGATACAATATGCCCTTTCAAGTAAAAAAGCAAATCTGTAAGGTAATAATAAAAAAATCACATTATCAGAATCAAAACAATAGTAGACTCTTGTGCACACTTCTCCTACAGCAAAGCATTCTGGGATACAACCTTGGATTTAGCAATTTGTCTTGGATTACTTGGTCAAGAAATGTTATACCATTAATAAAGTAGTAGTAGTTATACCATTAATAAAGTGGTTCTAAGTAAAGATTAACAAAAGTTTACTGACTGATTACAGAAATACTAGACAGTCTTACAAGGGTATGGTACCGAAATCAGTACACTTTGTATACATGAATCAAACAATGTGATATAAAGCAGATCCAGGTTCAGAATGTAGTAAAAGGAAATGAAATTTATGCCTGAGCAAAGCATTTTTAAATTCCTGTCTCATGAAGTTCTTATGAACAACTAACTTCAAAAATAGCTCTCCTTCTAATATTAAAATTTTCACTTCAAAAATAAAATTATTGCTTATAATATATAAAATAATTATACTTATTATATTTATTGGAATAAAGGGTAGAAATAAAAATATGAGTCAGAAGAGATTGTAAAATAATCAGGAATATTTATAAAGGAAACTAGTAATAATCCTAGAAATAAAAATTAATAAAAATAAAAATTGACCATAATAAAAACATAAATGAAAAATTAAGAATAACTGAAAATTAGTAAACTGTATCATAAATCACAACTGAAAATTAATGAACTATGTCATGAATCATAAGACATTACTCACCATGTACCATAGAGAAATAAGAGAAGGGAAATAAAGTCTTATTAACATAGAAAAGGAAAGGATGAGAATTCAAGAAGCAAAATAAAATAGGTGAAGGAGAGGAAACATTTGAAAGGAAAATGGTGGAAATTTTATTCAGAATTGATAAAAAGAATTAATCATTAGCTTCAGAAAGCCCCAAGAATTTCAATCAGTATGTACAAATAACAATTTACATCTAGAAATATAGTGAAACTACAAAACATCAAAAACAAATAATATATTTTATTTTATTTATTTATTTATTTATTTTTGGGGTACCGGGGGTCAACCTCAGGACCTTGCACACCAGCAGGCGCCCATGCCACTGAGCGATATCACTGGCCCTCTTTTCATATGTGGGTTCCAGGAGTCGAACTCGGGCCCTTGCACTTGCCAGGCAGACGCATACGCCGCTGAGCCATCTCACCAGCCCAAATAATATATTTCAAAAGAAGTCAGAGAGAAAAAGTTTCTGAAAGATTAGATAGACAGCTGATTTCTAGTGAAAAAGGAAGGCAGAAGGCAGTGGAATGATATCTTTTTTTTTTTTTTTTTTTACGTGGGTACCAGGAGTCGACCTCAGGACCTTGCACGCCAGCAAGCGCTTGTGCCGCTGAGCGATATCACTGGCCCTTTTTTTCCTTTATGTGGGTACCAGGAGTTGAACTCAGTACATTGCGCTTGCCGGGCAGGCACTTGTGCTGCTGAGCTATCTCACCGGCCCTGATATCTTTAAAGTATTGAAATAAAATATAATTGAAAATCCAGAAGCCAGTGCTAAGCAATTCCATGTTTCAACAAGTGAAATTCAGCATTTCAAATACACAAAAATAAGAACTGTTTGTGACCAAAATACAGACTTATGCAATTCTTCTGTTTCAGAAAAAGACTCTAAGAAATACAAGTAAAAAAATGTTAAATGTATGGATAAACCAGGTAAATGAAGAAAATTGATAAAAAGAGAGTAATAGCATTAAGTTATGGCATTACATTCAGCAAAAGTATAAGAATATATACAGTATATAAAGTATATATATACTTTGTATAAATATATAATAAAATATAAAATATAATATGTAACAAAATATATCTAATATATAATAAAATATAAAATAATATAAATATATAAGTAGAAGAATATATACTGATATATATGAATATAAGAATATATGTGTATATATAGATATACATATATACATATATATATACATATATATATATCTATAGATATAGATATAGATATAGATATATAGATATATAGATATATCCCAGGAAAGAATACATGTATATATGCCAGGAAAGAAGTGATTACTAATGTATTCAAAAGATCTTATGTTGTTTAGACTAAGGATAAATAGACTAACTTTAGTCTTTGTTAAATATACATGTCAACATTTTTACTGTGGAAATTAAAAGAGAGGGAGAGGTTGAGAAGGAAATAAACAAAGAGAAGAAGATGAAAAAGATAAAAGTAAGGGAGAAAGGGAGTAATGAAGAAAGTAAATAAATGTCCTCTTCATTCAATATATATGGGTTGAAAATCCTTTATCTGAAATGCTAGGGGCTACAAGTGTTTCAGATTTTGGATTTTTTTATTTTGAAATATTTGCACATATATAATGAGATATCTTGATGGGACTCAAGTCTAAACACAAAATTCATTTATGTTTCGTGTACATCTTACATATTTATACAATATTTTTAACAATTTTATTGATGGAACAAAGTTTTGCGCATGAAATCAGGTGTGAAATTTTCTATTTGTAATGTTGCATTCATGCTCAAAAAGTTGCAGGTGTTGGAGAATTTGGGTTTTTAGATTTTTCAGATTAGGGAGGTTTAACTTGGGCTTGTTCAATACATTTCTCAGTGGTTAGCCCACCTAAAATTAAAACAATCCTAAGATGTAGGTATTATTCTCACGTATATTTTACAACTGAGAATGTGGATAATAACACAATTATTTTCTAATTTCAATAAAGAACTTACAAGAAACATCACAGTCTTAAATTCATGTTTTTTTTTGTAGTTTAAAAGCACATAAGATTTATTATCTTAACCTTTTTGAGGTATTCAATTCAGTAATGTTAAGTACATTCACATTATTGTGAAACAGAACTCCAGAACTTTCTCATCTTGCAGAACTGAAACTCTTCTTCCAGCACCCCGGGCCCACTGTCCTACCTTCCGTGTCTATGAATTTGAGGACTAGATACCTCATGTAAGTGCAATAGCACAGTTCTGTTTTGTGACTACCTTTCTGCAAAATGCATCTGCATTGCAGCATGTGAGAGATTTCCTTATTTCCTCTAATGCTGTCTGTGTATCACATTTGTAGATTCATTCATCTCCAGACAGACGTTTGGGATACTTCCGCTTCTCGACTATTGTGAACATGGATGTATGGAAGTGGGGTTGAGAGCCTCCTTCCATTTTTTGGAACATAGACCTGGAAGTAAGATTGTTGGATCATATGCTGGTTATATTTTTTATTTTTTGAGGAATCTCTGTACTGGCATTTTATATTTTACAATCATATCAATGGTGCACAAGGGTTCCAGTTTCTCCATATCCTTGCCAAAACATATTACCTTTTTGGGCAGCTTTGTTTTGTTTTTGATAGTAGCTAATCTACCGGATGTGCCATGATAGGCCATTGTGGTTTTGAGTTTCTCTGATGGTTACTGATATCAAATATGCTAGCTGGCCACTTCTATATCATTTTTGTAGAAATATTTATCCTACTTTTTAATTAACTGTTTGCCTACTTTCTAATCAAGTTATTTAGTTTTCTGTTGTGGAGTTGTAAGAATTCTTTATATGTTCTTGATATTAATCCTCTACTAGAGATATGATTTGTTAGTATTTTTTCCTATTCAGTAGGTTGTTTTTGAACTCTATTGATTATGCCCTTTGATATACAAAATTTTTAAAATTTTCTATAATCTTATTTGCCTATTTTTGTTGTTTGTGCTTTCAGCATCACATCCAAGAAATAACTTCCCATTATCATGCTTGTTCTTTTCCAAAATGCTAAATATTGAAGAGCTAAACATTCACATAAAAAAATTTAAAAAGATAATACAGTAAACATAAAGGAAAGTGGTTAAAAAAAAGAAAAAATAATTAAACAGAAAACAAAATAAAATGCACAGGATTGACAAATAAAAAATTATTTGAAAAGACTAATAAAATTTTCAAGCCTCTAGCAAGCCTAACAGAGAGAGAATGAAAGAGTCATGAGAGAGAGAGACAGAGAGAAACAGAGAGAGAGGGGAAGATAAATGAACAATACAGATAACAAAAAAGGAACAAAACACATACAAGGAAACCTAGATTACAACAATTTAACAAAAAGGGTATTTCACATAGTAACTCTATTTGACCTAGGAATCACAAACCCAAGAAATTGTTGGCTCTTTAAAAGTAGAATAGCCAAGATTAAGAGCAAATATTCTTATTCTTGTTTTGAATCCTGTCCCTGCTACTTCTGTCTTTGAATAAGTTACTTAACTTCTCTATTCCTCAGTTTCCTTATCTCTAAATGGAGATAATATCAACACCTTCCTTGGAGGGTTAAGTTAATAAAGTTAGCAAATATTTTTCACCTGTGCTGTTCAGTGTATGCCCTAAATAAGGATTTACTGGTACTATTACTGGTATGGTAATCAGAAGTAAATCTTGAGAAGTAACATTTTTACTACCCTTTGCTTTTGAACTTTTTTTGAGCTTTACAATGCTTATTAATATGCCCTAGAAACAAAGTAAAAGGGATAGAAGATGAAAATCAATAATTACTTTTTAGCAGTGCTTATTAGAACTTGGAGTAGAAGAAAGTGGTATTTAAGAACTGGAGTAATGTGTTTTAGAAATTTTTACCTCTCTTTCATATCTCATTGAGAGTTGGATTACTGAGGCCTAATTTATACAGCATCTAAATATAAGCAGTTTCTCAGTTTATTTCGGTTAAACTCAAATTCCAGTTCATAAACCCAAATCAAGCTCTTTTGACATAAGTCAACTTTTATTTTATTGATCAACTTACTAGTTTGTGTCCCCCACCAGAAAGTAAGGTCCTTGAGAGTTAGACTATTTTTTGTTCAATATTATTCTGCTGTCTCAACATATAGCATGGCATAAATTAATTTATATAATATATGTATTAACAATTAAAATAGGTAGCAGCCAATAACAGGTTTCTATGCAGCTTCTTAACAAATGCTTAGAGATTTACTTCTGTGCACTTGATGCACTTACTCTGATCATCTTTCTTCTTTGTTTCTAATTTGTATCGATCCATTTTCTATTTTATCCTTGTCTATGGGACTTAGACTGACATGTAACCTATCATAAGGGTTAAAAGTATTGGGTTTTAATTTGGGCTTCTGCACTCATATTCTGCACATTTCAAATAAGTCAGTTAACCCTTTGAGTTTCCCTTTCCTTCTCTGTAAAATTAGCATGGAATGTTAGTAATAAAGAATAAAATTGAGTTGGACTCCAACTCTGGGTCTGATACATCCTAGTTTGGGTAAAGTCAATAATTCAGGTGTATGTTGGAGTTGTCTTTATGTAAACTTGTACATCTCTATGAAACTGTTATTTTACAGATGAAGAAGCTAAAGCCGCAAAGTCATTAGCCTGCCTTCACGAGACCTATTCCGTCCTATCAGATCTCCTTAAATGTTAGAATCTAAACTTTTCCCTATAAACCCCTGGCTTGGCCCCAGTTCATATCTTCCACGGCAGCTTAGACAAGTAGCCAGTGTTATTCTAGCCCTGTACCTATAAAATATTGTCGAGAGAATTCTTATCCCCATGAGTTGGCCCAGTCTTCATGGATAGGTTTGCTGCCTATTTTTTAAGATAAGTTCTCAGTGAAGTCTGTCCTTTAGCTTTGAGAATTTCTCAGTTTTCTCACATAGTTATGAACTTCTGTGAAATCCAAAGGATATTATTATGTGGGATAGTTTGGAGTAGTGGCATTTTGAACAATAGTTTACTTGTCATAGTAGTTCAAACAATATAAATCACAGGGCTGAGGAAAATAAAATGAGCTCTTTATAGGGGAGAACAGATCTTCCTATGGGCGTGGCTGTAGGAAGGACAAACCTGGCAGGAATTCAGGGAAAGAGAAACTAGAAAAATTTTAAACAAACTTTTCATGGTCACATAAACATTGGCAGGATGGGTCAGAGTCCCAAAGAGCAACGATCATAATGTGAATCTGTACCCATCAATTTTTTCTTATGGTACCTTCATATAGTATATGATGGCAGCATATAAAAGGCTAGGGATGAGGTTAGAGGGCTGAGAAAATACGTCCGCCGTGCATGGGATCTTTACCAAGTGACAGAGAGTCAACTGGAAAAGGCTGGGGTCAAGGAAGCAGAGCTTAGAGAAATTCCCCCCAACACATAGACTTTTAACTACTTGCTTGGCAGCAAGCCCACTAAAGAATAAAGACAGGACAGTAAATCTAAGACAGATCCCTAAGGGCAGAAGTTCTTCACTGTGGACACGGCAGCACCCACTGATGACCAAGGCAGGGCACAGCTGAGACAGAGCCTGCCTTCGTCTTTGAGGTGGAATGTGGCAAGCTGCAGATGGGTGTAGAAAGAGTTCTTGGGGTGTGGAGGCTAAGGGGGGAGGAGGACAGACGTAGAAAGAAGCTTCCTAGAAATATCAAAGCTGTCTGCTGCGCTGGCGAGCAGAGGGAGCCCCCTCACAGTTCAGAACGGGGACTCCCGAGCTGTAAAGTACAGGGAGTTCTCCAGTGTCTTCTGGTACATAGATCTCAAGACCTGCAGGTCTCTTCCTCGAAACTTTTTAAAGTAGAGATATGGTGAATCTAACTAAATTTATAATGGAATACAGAACAACAAAATTGATTTTTAGATTATCTACTCCCCATCCCCCTACTAATCCCAAAGAGGAAGGGACACCATTTTCTAGAGGTTAATATAAACCCCAGTCTCCAGTATGTAGTTACATACAAAATCTTGGATAAATAAAAAATTATGAGACAAGAAATAGGAAAATGTGATTCAATAGAAAAGTAACCTATAGAAGCAAACCCCAGATATTGGAATTAATAAACAGGAGCTTTACCATAACTGCACTGAAGATGTGAAAAGATCTCATGGAAAAGATGAGCACGATGGAAAGGACTGCAAATTTCAACAGAGAAAGGAACTCTATAAAAATAAAAGCAAACAACTTCCAGCACTGCAAAAATGTAATACCAGAATTAAAGACTTCACTGAATCCACTTAGTAGACTGGAAGTAGCAGGAAAATAGGTTACTGACATTAACAGCAGGTTAATGGAAAGTATCTAAATTGAAAGTAAAAGTTGAGAAAAAAATTGAAAATTTCACCTAAATATTCTAGGGTGGTATTAAACAATCTAATATGGTACCATTGGAGACCAGAAGGAAAGAAATGAAAAAAATACCTGAGGAGAAAAAGCCTAAGAGTTTCCAAAATTGAGAAAATACATTAACCTAGAGATCCATAAAGCTCAGTCCAATCCCAAGCGTTGTAAATACGAGGAAAATCACATCCAGACACTTTTTTGAACTGATAATAGATGAGCAGAGCATCCTGAAAACATCCAGAGAAGAAAAAAGTATTACATTTAAAAGAATAATAATAAGGGCCATGGCTAGCTTTTCTTTAAGCATGGTATGAAATTTTTAAAGTCTCGACAAAAATCTGCTAACTTGGAATTCGATACCTGAAAATCCTTCATAACAGAAGACATTTCTGGCGTACAAAAGCAGACTTTGTCTCCAGCAACCCTACACTGAAAGAAAGGCTCCAGGCAGAAGGCAGAGGACAGCAGGTGGAATAGCGGGCCTGCAGGAGGGGAGAAAAAGCACCGCAAAGTGCAAGTATGAGGGCACAGTTAGAAGACATTTTCATTATCATTATTATATTCGTGTGCATGCAATTTAACTGCTTAAAACTATTGAATTTAAACAACAATATAATACCTGTATACATATATAGGAAATAGATAACAAAAAAAGCACGAAGGGCCAGAGTAGGAGGTAAATCAAATTATATCATTACGAAATGATTAACATTGTTCACAAAATAAGTTACCATTAGAAGGTAAACTGTAATAAACATGCATGTTTAATCTCCAAAATACTACCAAAATAGACATAGACATAGACATAGACATAGACATAGACATAGACATAGCTAAGAAGTCAACAAAAAAGATGAAATAGGGCCGGTGATATAGCTCAGCGGCATAAGCGCCTGCCTGGCAAGCACGAGGTCCTGAGTTCGACTCCCGGTACCCGCATATTAAAAAAAAAAGAAGAAGATGAAATGGAACAAAAATATTTAATTGGTCAAAAAAACAGGAAAAAAAAAAAAAAAACAAAATAAATGGGACCAGTAGAATACAAATAACAAATCGTGGACTTGAACTCAACTATATCAATGATCATTAAATAAAATGATCTCAACCATCCACTTAAAAGATACTGTTCAACCACATACAAAAAGCATGACTCAACTATATACCGTACGCAAGAAAGGCATTTTAATTATATAGACTCAGACATGAGAAAAGGGAAACGGTGGGAAAAAGCAGTCTATGCAAACAGATAGGAAATCTGGTGTATTTATACTAATATCTGACAAATAAATTGAAAACAAGATAGATTATCAGATATTAAGGTTAAATGTGAATACTTCAGGAATGTAGAAAGTTAATTCCTTGAGAATGTTCCCTTGCATTGTTTTCTAAGAATTTTAAATATGTGTGCAGCAAACAAAGAAAAAACCGTATTAAATTATTTGATTAAAAAATGACCAAAGTTAAGGAAGATATAGACAAATACACAATCATAGATGGAGGTTTTGACAATCGGTTTTAATAATTGATAGACAAAGTAGACAAAGAATAAGGAAATGGTATCTTTGAACAATATCAAAATGAACTAATTGAAAATTGTAGGGCTGTACATTCAATAGTCAGACAGTATACTTCTTTCAAGTGCACACGGAACATTTGCCAAGATAGATCATATGCTGGGTCATTAATGGAGTCATAGTACGTTTCAGAAGTGAAATCATACAGAGTATGTTTCTCAGTGGAGTTTAACTAGAAACCAAAAACAATAAGGTATCTACAAAATACTGGAATCATGGAAAGTAAGCAATACCCTTCTAAAGAACCATGAGTCACAAAAAAAAGATTGCAAGGAACATATTTTGGGCTGAAGGACATGATAGAATGTATGAAATGCACCTTGTCAGTACTTAGAGAAACATTTCTCTTCTAAGCTTCCATGTTAAGAGACTTTGTGAACAATGTACAATCTTTAAGATACTAAAAAAGAAATGCAAATTAATCCCAAGTATGTGCAAGGAAACAAGGATCAGGATGGGAATCAGTGGAACAAAAAACAGACAAAACACGTAAAGTTCAAAGATTTTTAATAAATGTTAATAAAATTGAGAATTCTCATAAGGACTGGTCAAGGGAAAACAAGGTACCAGCATCAGAAATGAAAGATGGGATGGCAGTATTGATTCTACAAGTATTAAAGACACAATTAGAAGATATTGCTTAAAACTTTATAGCAACAAACTCAGCAATCTAGATGAAATGCACAAATTTCTTGATAAGCATAATGTAACAAAACAGATATAAAAATAAATTACAAAACAGAGTCGGTTGTGGTGGTGTGTGCCTGTAATCCCAGCATTCTGGGAGGATTAGGCAGGAGAATTGCAAGTTCAAGTCCAGTCTGGGCAACCTAGAGACAGTGAGACCATGTCTCAAAAAATAAAGGAGGCTAAGTGTAAAGGCCCTGGGTCCAATACACACTACTGGGAAAAAAAATTAAATAGATCCATTTATTTTTTTTATTTTCATTTTTTTATTTTAAAGAGAAGAAAAAACAAAACAAATCAAAAAAGAACAAATTTTCAAAACAACATAATAGGAGGGTAACAATGGTTAATGCATTACGTATTATTATCTTTAAGTTAGTTATTCAGGATACCAGACATTAGCATTCAATTGTCCAAACATTATTGGCACAAACCTTACTCTTCAATGAACTAAGTAAAATTGGTAGTGTATCTATCTTAACCATCTTATATATATATACAATTTTTTTTCCCTTTCCCTTCTTTTCCCTATTTCAGTCTCTCTTTCCTTTTGACCAGTTTCTTTTTGATTCATCATGTCTATTGTACATTTTGGATCTTATTTACTCTTTCAGTTTCTCATACTAGAGAGACAATACGATGCTTACATATGTGCTTCCGGTTAATTTCACTTATGAGTATTTTCTCGAGTTGCATCCATTTACCTATAAAAGTCTCCAGTTTATCCTTCTTTATGGCTGAATAGTACTCCATTGTATAAAAATACCACATCTTTCTTATCCATTCCTCAGTTGATGGGCATTTGGGTTGTTTCCAAGATCTGGCTATTACAAATTGTGCTGCTATAAACATGGGTGCACATATATCGCTGTGGTACAATGTTTTTAATTCTTCTGGGAAGATGCCCAGAAGGGGAATAGCTGGGTCAAATGGGACCTCCAACCTTAGTTTTTTGAGGAATCTCCACACTGACTTCCACAGTGGCTGTACCAGTCGACACTCCCACCAACAGTGAAGAAGGGTTCCTTTTTCCCCACAGCCCCTCCAGCATTTGTTATTAGTTGATTTCTAAATAGACCCATTTATTAAAGAAACTGAATTTACAATAGAAACTTTCCTAAAAGAAAAAAAAAGAAGGTTCATAACCTTCACTGATAAAGTCTATCATATTTAAAGAAAATATAATATCAATCTTACACAAATGAATGCACCTCTAGACCAGAAAGTTAAGTAAAACAAATCAGACACACAGCTTAAATATCACATTGTTTCTCCTACATGAGAAACTTGGAGTAAAAATAAAGAGCAAAAGAAAAGATAGATAACAGGAAGTAGGGAGATAGATCATTCTCAAAGGGGAAGAGGATCAAGAGATGAAGGGGGGAGAGAGGAAAGGGATAAAGGATGAAGAAAAGGAATTGGGATGTGTTACATACATGTACCAACTCCACACAAGGACTATAAACATCATGTACTGGAAACATGTTAAAAAAAAAAAAAGGAATGGGATTGAGGGGTGGATGAAGGGAGGAGGGAAGGGAAAAGGGATGAAAAAAGGAATTGTTATATTATGTACATGCACCAACTTCTCAAAAGGAATGTAAACATTATGTACCACACACATGTACTAATAAACAAAAATAAAAAGAAAATAAGAATGTATAAACCATTTTTTAATTCATTTCATGAGGCCAGCATGTTCTTACAAACAAAAGCTGGATAAAAAGATATTACAAGAAAAAAACTGCAAGTGAATATCCCTCATAAACGCAGAAGCAAAAGAAAAATGGAAAAATAGTAAAATATTAGAAAATCATATTTAGCAATATCTGAAGAGGCAGGTGTCATAATCTGGCAGTGTTTCTCAAGAATGCCAAGTTACTTTAACATTCAGAAATGAATCAGTCTATTAATAGGCTAAAGAAAAGGCACTACATGAAATTTAACATTCATTCATGACAAAAACTTTAAGCAAATGAAGACTTTGTTCTAATGAGGCCATCTATGAAAAACCTGCAGCTAATACTCGATGATACAGTGAGCATTTCCTCACAAATTAATCTATAGATACATGAATAAAAAGAACTGTAGCAGATTTTTTAGAAGTTTAAAAATTATTCTCATATTGATATGGAAGTATGAGGGCTCTAAATTAACCAAAATAATTGTCAGGAAGAACACATAAGAAGACATAAACTATCTTAACTTACAAAAAGGCACTTTAACCAAGGTAGGATGTTAGCATAAGGAAAGAAAAACAGGTCACCAGGACCCAGAAAGAACCCAGAACCAGAAAAACACATATATGTTGTCATGAATGCCACAAAAAACCAAATTAATTAAATAAAGAACCAAAGGTCTTTTCAAACAATGGTGCTGGGGGCCGGTGAGATGGCTCAGCGGCTTAAGCGCCTGCCCGGCAAGCGCGAGGGCCCGAGTTCGACTCCCGGATCCCACATACGAAAAAGGGGCCGGTGATATCGCTCAGCGGCAGGGGCGCCTGCTGGCACGCGAGGTCCTGAGGTCGACCCCCCGGTACCCACCAAAAAAAAAAAAAAAAAAAAAAAAAAAAAAACAATGGTGCTGGAACAATTGCTATCTTTATGAGACAGAAAAAGTTAAAATAGCTGACAGACCTCAATTGAAATCCCAAACCTCAAAGCTTCTAAAGGAGAAATAAAAAGAAAAATATCTCTGCAACTTTGGTTCTGCAAAAACTTATTAGATAGGACACACGCATATACAGTGGCAGGAAAAAAATAATAACTATGAAAATAATTGAAAAATTGAATTTCAACAAAAATTATTACTGCTCAACAAAAAGCATGGTTAAGAAATGAATTTAAAACAAATAGATTGGGAGAAAATGTTTGTAAAACATTTATCTGGGAAGTTTTCATACAAAATGTATAACTCCTATAAATCTGTGATAAAAATACAAAACACCCGCTGGGCATGGTGGTACGTGCCTGTAATCCCAGGCCTCAGGAGGTTGAGGCAGCAAGACTACTGCGAGTTTGAGGCCAGCCTGAGCTACATGGAGCTCAAGGCCAGTCTGATGTACATAGCAAGACCCTGTTATCAAGAAAAAAAAATTTTTTTTCACTTAAAAAATGAGGAAAAACTTTAAAAGAATAAAGGCAAATAAAAAAATGACCTGTAATCATTAAAAGGTGCCTACCATCACTAGCCATTAGGGCGATACCAATTAAAAGCACAATGCCGGGCGGGTGAGATAGATAGCTCAGCGGCATAAGCGCCTGCTCACAAGCGCGAGGTCCTGAGTTCGACCCGGTACCCACAGAAAAAATAAAAATAAAAAACGCACAATGTCACGCATACAACACTGAAATCAAATGGACTGATACTGTGTTCATAGTCCCTCAAAATTCATGTTAAAGCTCTAATGTCCCAATATTACAGTATTTGAGGTAGGTCCTTTGGAAGGCAATTAGAGTTAGATGAGGTCACAAAGCTGAGTCCCCCATAGTGAGATTAGTGTCCTTATAAGGAGGGGAAGAAACGAGCTATCCCCCACACCCCACCCCTGCTGTGTGAGAAAGCAGCCATCTGCAACCTAGGAAGAGAGCTATAATCAAGTACAAGAAATAAATATACCAGGCTGGTGATATAGCTCAGCGGCATAAGCACCTGCCTGACAAGCGCGAGGTCCTCAGTTCGATTCCTGGTACCCACATAAAGAAAAAAAAAAAAAAGAAAGAAAGAAATATATCACCCGATTTACTGCATTTCGTAATAGCAGACTAAGTTAAGACAACTGACAAAAACAAATACTGGTGAGGACCTAGAACGTGCATATAATGTTGGTGGACTTCATGATGGTACAACTTTGGAGTACTGTTTAACACTTACAGAGTTAAGCACTTATCTACAACCCAGATCTTCCACACCTAGATATTTACCCAGTGGGAATCAAGGATGTTCACAGTAGCTTTATTCTCAATAACTCCAAACTGGAAACAGCCCAAATATTGGTCAACAGGAGAATGCCTAAGCAAATTATAGTATACAACTCAAAAATTAAAATTAAAAATTAAAACAACTACAGTTATGGTGTAATCGGCTGGGACATCAAAGACATAAAGAAGCCAGAAAATAAAAAAATACAGGCTATGATTCCATTTATATGATGCCCAAGAATAGGCCGAACTAATCCATGCTGATAAAACTGAGAAAGTGGTGGTGGTGATGGTGGCGGGGGTGGTAGTATGAACAGACGGAAAATAAAAAAACCCTGGAACTTTCTTGAGTGATGAAAAATAGTCTATATTTTTATTTAGTGGTAGTTTCATGGGGCTATGTAATTACCAAAACTAATCAATTTGTAAGTTTAAGGTCTGTGCATGTTATTGAATATAACTTATGCTTTAACAATAAATAAATTAATAAACGAATAGATAAAAATTCATCTTGAAGCATATTCACCTTTAGAGTCTAATTTCCTAGTGGTATTTTTCCCAATAGGTAATATAGACCACATGTACAGAAATAGCCCAAGGGCTATGTTAAATATTAGATTTTTGTGCCTTACATAATATTAATCAGAGTAAAATGCATTAATATTATATGTATATATATCTGTATGAATAAACACATGCATATATAGTTATATATGTATATACATTACTGCAAATATTAAGGACATGTTAATAATTGTAATAGTTAACAGTTAAATTCTAGTGTTAATGATTAGATTGAGTTTAAATATTAATCAGTACATTTTAATAATTAGAAAGTGAGAAAAACAAATTTTTTTTGGCCTGTTCATCCAACCTACCAATTACCATTGGCTTGTGAAAGGAATCCTATCAACTTCCTACATCAGTGCAGGGGCAAAAAACATGGGAAGAAAGAGTAAAATTCAGCTGCTCATATTATAATTTGATTTTTTATAACCTTGTTTTCATCTTAATGTCATACATGTAATGAAAATATCAAATGGCTCTTGAAGACTTGAAAAGAGAAATAGCAGTCTCATAACTTACTCTTATTCTCTCTAGCTTATTATTTTATTATTATTTAACAACATTTTCACAGGAATTGTAACAACTAAATTCAATTTGCCCTGCTAAACCAGAAGGAATGACACATTTTCTAGTTTGGCAAATGATTACCATTCTTATCCTGGATCATGAGATATATACTGATAATAAATCTAATAAAGATTATAAAATATAATTAATAATAAGGATAATAGTAAATTATACATAAATTGATATAAATTGATGATAAAATGGTTCCTTTTCCTCTATCACCTACAAGATTTCAGTTCCTTTCTTAGTGCTATGTAATTGTTCCTGTGTTTGTCTCTTTCTATGAAAACACTAGAGTTTTCTAATTTCCCAGTGGAAGGAGAACCTCCAGATTGAAACCAGTACTGCACTGGATAGAAACAGCCAATCTACGCTATCTGATAGCTAAAAACTATCTGGTAGTATATCCCTACATGTTTCTTTTCCCTTGTCATTAATCTGCATGTTTAGATAGAGATTTTTCTACCAGTTACTAACCCATCGTATTTGCCTCACTTGCAGCTAGTGTTATGTACATTTTGATTTCACAATATCAGGAAGGAAGGAAGCCTTTCCTGTCCCCAGACAGGCCATGCCTGTGAAGCTGTATAATCTAGGGATGCTAAATAGTTTACATTCATGTGCACCCCCAGAACCTTCCCCAACTTCTTGCCTTCTGTGATGCTCTTGCCTCCTCCTGGAACACCCTCTCCCCATCAACACTGCTCTTCTGACAAGGTTTCACTTTTCTTTAGGCACCCACTCTACCAGAAAACCTTCCCGAATACCCAGGCCCCCACTCCTCCCCTGGGTTCCTGCAGTTCTTGTTATATTCATCTGTACCAGATTCCATATCATGTAGCTGCCTTTTTCATTACACTACTGATCATGAACAAAAACACTATTTACCTCTATAGCCTCAAACGCGTGGTAGATGTTTAATTCATGTGATTTGAGAGCATGAATTCTGCCAAATGCTAAGTTCACACACACAAGACCTATAGAATTGACACACTGCCAGCCGGTGATGTTGAGAAATAAATGAGACCACATCTCCTTTTAGGTGGTCACTAAGTTTTTCATAATAAATTCTGAAACTGTAAGGGTGAGGTTGACATGTTAATGCCATCAGACTCTTGTTTATGACCCTTAGTACTTTCTTCTTTGAGGATAATTTACCTATTCTTAACCTCTGGAATAGTTCCTATTCTCCCTATGAAGAGACAAGAGCTTGGACAAAGATGGCAACTGGGAGAAAAGAAAGGGAGTGGCTCTGAGCAGCACTCAAGTGGGCAACAGCCAGCACTGCTTTGCATGAGGCTGGGGAAGAGGCGAGGAGTTGCAGATGACGGCCAGGTGTTGAGCCTGAGAGCTTTGTACGTGAAGACTCTGACCAGCAGTGACCTGCCAGAACCACCAGCCCACGGAGACAAGGAGACGATATCCAAGGCAGAGGCCAGAGGAGCAGCATAAGACCAGAGAGTGACCCAGCTCAGGAATAATTGGCCAGAAACCATGAAGGCATGGAAGGCATGAGAGCAGAGGCTGGTCCCTTCCCTCTCTTTCATATGCTGCCCAGGCTCTTCTCTCCTTGATAGCTTTTATCCAGTCAAACTGGTCCTTACCCTTTGAGAGCCAACTAAGCATTTATACAGAACCTTAGAGTTTATGAAGCCATCTCACATAGTCTCACCGATTCTGTGTGGTAGATATCACCCCTACTTGATAGCCAAAGAACCCGAATAGGAGTTAGGGGTGGAATCAAGAGGTGATCGGGGTATTTATGCTCTGCATTTATCTAATTTCTACTCTTTGACATTATATTGAGATATCTTATGAGAAAGAAGCATAAGACAAGTACTTTTGACCGCAGGGGACTATCATCTTATTGGGAAAACTTATACAAAATAGGTCAAATGAGTAGAGAATAAGAGTACATCAGATGACTACATATTAGTAAGTAATCTTGTTAATATGTGACATAAAGTAATAACCTGCCATCTTAACCCAATATTCCATTTAGGAGAAGAATTCTTTAAATACTATTCAATCTCACTAGTAGAAGGCACAAAACAGTACAGAATGGGAGCATGTATAAGACACCTAGAATTTCTTTCTTTTTTTTTTTTTTGTGGGTACCGGGGGTCGACCTCAGGACCTCGCACGCCAGCAGGCGCCCGTGCCGCTGAGCGATATCACCGGCCCCTTTTTTTGTATGTGGGTTCCTGGAGTCGAACTCGGGCCCTCGCGCTTGCCAGGCAGGTGCATACGCCGCTGAGCCATCTCACTGGCCCTAGAATTTCTTACTTGACTTCTACAGAACCTGTATGTTGAAATACTGAATCTCCTTACTCACGAAAATGTAATTTTTTTCATGTCTTGTGTCAAGCAGAATAAAGAATACCCATAAAAAGGAAAAGCTCCATGAAGTCAGCATGATAATAAAAAGGAGGAAAATACACACTTTAAAAATATATCTACTTTATACATTTTGGAGTGAAATGGAAAGATGGATCTCCTGGTGTGCATGGTGGAAATATAACTTTAATATATGAGCTTCATGTTTATTGGCTTTTTGTATTAAAAATTCACTCTTTAATAATAGGAGAAGAAAATGAAAACTGATTTCAAAAGAGAATAATTTAGTTCTCTGGGAGGTAATCAATTTGACCCTGATTTAAAATAATTCACAGAACATGAGTTCTGTATAAAGATCATGTTTTGCTTTTTGAGGATTAGTCTTCCCAGGCAGGAGGTAATTAGAATTTTTAGAGACTAGTGTTTGTGGCAAAAAAGGGCAGTTTTGGGATTCTTTTCAAATCAGCACTCCATCCCACCCTACTCCCTTAGTCCTCAACGAAGCAGCATAAAAATAGGCTCCAGTGTCCACGTTAAAGGCATTTCACCAAATTCCATGGTTTTTACAAACAAAACTTTTTTCTTCTTCTTCTGCCCTCAGTAAAAATGAAAAACAGCTTTGGATCCCTCTTCGTAAGATTTTCCCGCAAGACCGTCCTTCAGCGCTCTGCCACCCAGCAGATGCATTCTCTGTTTCTGCTTAACGGCAGACTTTTAATTAGAGGAGCTCTACTACAAACAAGGGCAAAGTCTCAGGGAAGGTTCTGTGAAAGAAAATACTTTATTTCAAGAAGGGACAGACGATGCATTTGATTTGATGTGTGAAACGATGCTATTCTTTTCTCCTCTGTAGAGACCGCAGTGTAGAATAGGAAACGTGGAAGCACGAAAATGTGAGGGGCTTCTCTGTCACTAGGAGGGAAGAGAGTGAGTCATCAAAGACACCCAGTTGCATGTGGGAGTCATCAGTGAGGGTTAAATTATCAGGCCAAAAACAACTGCGCCTGCCTCAGTGTCTGGAGCTGCTTCATGTCAGGGCCGACTCCCACTTCAAAGGAACCCGGGAGACGGGAAATGAAAGTTCAAGACTTATTCTTTTGGCTGTGTTTTCAAAATGGCTCATGCAGCTTGCCCTCTGCTACCTTTGAGAAGTGTACTGCAGGGTTTATCACTGCGATTTGTCCTTTATCGAGAGCCAGTAATGTGCACTGACGATGTGCACGTACATAGCGTTCCAGTTCTCTTCTGGCTTCATGATGAAAACGTTCCTCTCTGTTTGGAAGAATGTACTGCAGAACTGGAGGCATGACCCACACATCTGCAATAAGACGACCATGTCTAGATCACGCAGATGCAGAAAAGCCATTCAGAAGAGACAGTTTTCAAAGAAAGATGTAATACCAGGATTTAGATGCAAGTTTCACAGAAAGGAGCAAACAAAACACATTTGGAGGAAAAAGAGGAAAACGAGATCCCTTGCTCCTTCTTTGGCCAAGTAGAAATAAGCGGATTTTCTCATTTTGAATCATCTGGGCCTTCATTTTGAAAAAATACTGGACCTCCATAAACAGCTTCAGAATCTGCTCTTTGGGCTGTCTGCAATACTCAGCTCTGTCCAGCTCTGGGGTCAATCCGTTCTCTCTTCTCTACTGTGATGGATCACATTAGTAGCTGGTAACTGGGCCTTGTGCATAAGAGTCAAAGGAGGGCATACCATAATTGTAAATGAATAGGTTCCATCTAGTGCCATCCTAAACTAACTAGTTTAGAAGATACTAGGAAGTATCACAAAACTTAGTAAAATAAACATATCAAAGAGCTCCCTCTAGCTGGGAGTGGTGGCACACACCTGTAATCCCACCTGTAATCTGGGAGGCTGAAGCAGGAGGATCCCAAGTTCAAGCCCTGTCTGGGTGACTTAATGAGACTCTGTCTCATAATAAAAAAAAAAAAAAAAAATTTTTTTTAAATTAAAAAGGATTGGGGGTGTCATCACTGTGAAAAATCTCTTTCTTATTTCTTGGAGTGGAGACTCTTTCCTTACAGATACCTCAATCCTGTGACACTGGTTTCTGAACTTAAGCTGTCTCCATTCATTTACTGTGTCCCCCTCCATTCTGGGACCGACAGCCACTCACCAAGGTGGGAACCATGGTCACATTGAGTCAGCACTGACAAAGGCTCAGTTGAGGTCCTTCATAAAACCCTTTTGATAGGGCCGGTGATATTGCTCGGCAGCATAAGCACCTGCCTGGCAAGTGCAAGGTCCTGAGTTCAACTCTCAGTACCTGCATATAAAAAAAAAAAAAACCTTCTGATAATGGTCTTGCTGTTATTATTTTGTATAGCTGAATTAAACTGTTCTTCTCTGAATGGATTTCCTTTGTGTTACCTATTTTATAATGTGAATGAATCTTTATTTTTGAATAATTAATACAAACTCATGGTTTAAACATAAAAGCATACTAAAAAGTCCATAATAAAAATCCTCACTTCTACCTGAGATTCAAGTTCTGCTAGTTCTTCACCCCCACCAAAGTAACTCTTATCATTAGTTTCTGGGTCCATATGGAGTGTCATTCCATAGTAAATACAAATACTTATAATTCTTTGACCCAAAAGATAGCATACTTTATGCAGCATTTATATCTTTAATAATAATTGTATGAGAATCTTGTCTTTTCTCACTATATTTTCAATGATTTTTCCCTCTTCCAAAGTAGTTTTTTTTGTGTGTGTGTGGGTACCGGGGGGTCGAACTCAGGACCTCGTGCGCCAAAAGGCACCCGTGCCGCTGAGCGATATCACCGGCCCCTTTTTCATATGTGGGTTCCGGGAGTTGAACTCAGGCCCTCGCGCTTGCAAGGCAGGCACTTACGCTGCTGAGCCATCTCACCGGCCCCTTCCAAAGTAGTTTTAGAAAATATAATGTAATATTCAAGTTTCCCTGTCATCTACATTCTAATAACGAAAGATAAAACAAATTTGCCCAATAAACAAACTTTTATAAAGCTCAGGAAGTCCTTATAGAGAAATAAATATCCTTGAATTTGTTCTAAGCTAAATTCTTAACTGGCCATTAGTCTTTGGGAGGAAATCTAAAATTTGCATGACATAGACCTCAGAATAAAAGAAAAGTTCTCAGACCTTATAGAATGATTTAGCAAAGGCAGGAAGAGACAAGAGTTTTCTTGAAGAAAAAGCTACTAAACGCCAGAATCAAAACAACCACAAAAGAAGGACAAATGTGCTCCCAGGAGAAACAAGGAATTTTTCAACATAAATCACATAATGAAACAACAATAATTCAAATAAGAGAAAATAGGATCCATACAAAATCAGAATAATTAAAATCTTTATGAACAAGGCAGTCAAAAGAGAAGTAGTTGCATGCTATACAATTTTCAGTGCCTACTCTCATTTCTATTGCTTTCATGTACTTATAAATCTACTTTCCTTTGCTCTTTTATCTGTTTTGTCGTGTTTCTTTCTTCAGAACTCACATGATTTTCTTTACCTTTTAAGATTTAACTGATGGAGTACTTAAGAATATTTTCTCTTTTCCGGTATCATTTAAAGTCATTTTTAAAGCACAATTTTCTAGAATCACAAATGTTTGAAAGAAGCTTCTAGAAAGAAGCTTAAGCATTGCATAGCCAATTCAAATATTTAAGCATAACAAACAATGTCAAATATCCAAAAATAAGGTCACATGAAGCAGGAGAGAAAAATATGACAAAAGGATAAAGAATACAGCCAGAAAAGACAGAGAATCTGAAGATGAAGTCAGATTGGAAATGAATACTTTCTTTTCTTCCATTTGTCAGATGTCAGTTCTGTGTGTCTGATTCAAGGAAATTAATAAAATTCAGAACAAATTAGAATAAGTACCTTTGGGAGAGAAAATCACCTAGCAAGAGCATACCTAGAACAAAGGACATATTTGCAGTTTAAAGGTCTGGCATTTACAATATACACTGTTCTAATCACATGAAGGAAGGGACTCAGTAACTCCCTTAATAGTAGCAATATAAGTTATTTATTGATTCCTGGTGAAATAGCCCACAATATTTTCCTTTTGCTCCATTGGAAAAGATTGTAATTACATAGAAATCTGTGATAATATAGTAAAGATCTCATGTTACTACTCCACAGAACGCTTAGAATGGAGTAACATTACTCTATATGTGGCAAGTAGAGTGCAACTAATTAGTGTCACTTACTGTGAGAAGCAACTGATTAATTATGTTTAGACATAGCTACTGAGAGGAAACTAAGAGCCTCCAGCTTCTAAATTGCAAGCTGCGCCATTCAGCTAATAGAACACCTCTGCTAGCGCGATAGTACTCAGTATTTAATTCAGCCCCCCTCTCTGAGTAACACAGGCACCCCTAAATTCTGCACTAATGCTATATTCACAAAACTACTGTACATCAAAATTACAGTGTGCTTTTCCCTCTGTCACATTGGGAGTATAATTAGTGAGGCAGCTGTGCAGCTACCAACTTCTAGACTCAACTCATGGGCAGTCTTGTATTTTATCATCATAGAAACAATATTTCAGCATCACTTCAGCAACTTTATTCGATTTGGAAAATGAAAATCGTGCAAGGAATCAAAGGAGGAATGAGTGCCTACGTCACCCTATGTCACCCTCTAGAAGCCATGCGTTCAGAAGGCATTTTTAAAAGGGTCCAATGCTTCAAGCCAAATTTTGCTAAATTTTTATTTATCTTCAAATCTCCTGTCTTGCTTTCCCAAGTTGAATCTAATCAACTGATCAAGGGTGACCCTTCTCTGTCATCTCCGTGTTTGTGCTCACCAGGGTGGGAAGTAAAGCCAGATGGTTATTTGAAAGTGCCTCAGCCTGCTTTGCAGCTGTTCTGAAATTTGTTATTGAGGCTGCTAAGGAGAAAACCCATATACCATATCTGCACCAGGCAAGGAGAGCAGAGTGAGTAGCCAAGGTGAGCATTTATTCCTTATAAAAATGCACTGAATTCTGCCTTAGGAAGCATGCAGTGAGCCCCAGAGGTGTCATTAAAATTACCTGTGATAATCAACAAAGCCTGGTGCCCTGGAGTGATAGACCCCTAGGTTGACAACTAAATTACTTAGTACATCCTTTCTTAATCCTCTTTTCTTTAATTCTTCATTTTTCTCTCTCTGCCACTGCCCAACTCTGAGCTTTTATTAACTTCCATCTGCACTGTCAAGAATATAAGTTAGTCAATTCATATTTTAATATGCTTATGAATAACTTTGAATCTTGTTAAAATGCAGAATTTTGTTCCATAGGTTTTGCATTTTGGGTCAAGATTCTGTGTTTCTACCAGGTGTCCAGTTTATCTCAATACTGTTCCCTGCCCATCCACATTTTGAGTAGCTGGCCTCTACGGGGTCTTCTTGGGTCCAGTTTCTCCTGTTCCAAAACAGTCTTTCACACTATATCTGGATTAATTTCTCTGAAGTGACAAATCCTGAAATGTGGCCCTTGGACTTTCTGTAGCAGAGTCAGCTGTATCCAATCAATACTGTATTCAAACCAGATCGATCATAATTTCTCAGGGTAAGGTCACCATATTTGTGTTGTTAACAATCACCCTTATGGTTCTCAAGAGAATAACTGTTGTCAGGAAAAGTCAGGATCAGGTAGATTTTTCTTCCTCAAACACTCAATTCTCTCTGACTTTTAAATAAAATTCCAAATTTCTTACTAGTGTATTTAACTCCCTGCATTTTCTTTTCCCCCATGCCTTTTCCCCATGCAGGTTCCACATACTTAGTAGAAAACTGATGTAATGAAAAGGCTAATAAGAGCTGTCATTACCTAGGGCCTATTTATATCTCATTTAAAATATTGCAATTTCAACATTTATGTGGAATAAAGATACTTGATTTGATTTCGTGATCTTTCAACCCTTCGAGGTGAGCCTTAGTCAGTGTTTTGTCACTGTAATCAAATGCTTGAGAGAAACAACTTAAAGGAGAGCAGATTTATCTTTGCTCACAGTCTCAGAGGCTTTGGTCCATGGTTATTTTCAGGCCTGTGGCAAGCAGAAACATGGCAGAAGAACATGACAGAGGAAAACTGCTTACCTCATGGCAGCCAGGAAGCAGAGAAGAAGGGAAAGAGCTAGCGAGGAAGGGGCCAAGGACCACATATAGTCCCCCAGGTCATGCCTCCATCCCTTCAATTAAAATCCACTCCCTTCAACTAGGCCCCACTTCCCGTTTCTGTCACCTTTCTGTAATGCCAGCGCACTATGATCTCGTCAATGAGTTAACCCACTGATGAAGTTAGAGCCCTCATGATCTAATCACCTCCAAAAAGCTCCACTGGACACAGGAGACAGGCGAGACCTGTACAACAACAGTAAATGACATTCTTTATATTTCACAGCTGATAAATCTAAGTAGCAGAGATGGAACTATATTGATAAGTGCAATGGATTCAAATGCTCACTTTATTTTCAATAGCCCATGTTGACTAGCTTGGAATGTCATTCAAATTTGCTTTATAAATGTTTCTCAGCTAATTGTTTGCATAGCTAATGATTATCACAGGACTTCTCCATTTTTCTGTAACCAAAAATATATGACCATTTTGGTGCATGAATGAGTTTTGAACATATGTGCTAGACACAAGTAACAGTTTTTCTATGCTGATGTAATAAAACGTTTCTATTTCTCCCTTCTGTTTTCAAAAGTTCCACTCAATTTTACTTACAGTACTCTGAATGTTGGAATAGCTCTCCAGACTAATTATAATAAATAACCCTTGCAAAACATGCAGGTCATAAATCCATCGTTAAAATGTGAAACTGGGGCCGGTGAGATGGCTCAGCGGTTTAAGCGCCTGCCTTGCAAGCGCGAGGGCCCGAGTTCGACTCCCGGAACCCACATACAAAAAAGGGGCCGGTGATATCGCTCAGCGGCACGGACGCCTGCTGGCGCGCGAGGTCCTGAGGTCGACCCCCTGGTACCCAAAAAAAAAAAAAAAATGTAAAACTGTCTGCACATTTTTATCTAACACAGAAACTATTTATTTGTACATTTCATGTACTTTCTGTTGTTACAAAATATTAACTAATAATAAAGAGCTTTGGATGAATTTGAAGTATTATTTAATTTGTTTACAAAAAACATTACTAGAAGAATGTAAAGACTATTTTAAATTGAGAAATCCAACTGAATTTGGCCATTTTTTTACATTAGCATCTTATAAATGGAATGCATAAATCAATCACCAAGTAGGTGTATTAATAATCCATAAGCATATGGTGCTATGTGAGGCACTGCATAACTAAGGAGAAATATGTCTGGGATATCTATTCCTAAAAATGGAAATTGGGATATAGCAGAGATCACACAGGAATAGTTTTTATTTCTTGTCCCATTTGTCACAGGAAAGATTAAAGAAAAGAGAGAGGACAATTTAGTACAAACCATTAATTTTTAAATCATTGTGGAATAGAGGGATTGAGAGATCCAAAGAATTGTTTATCTACTTGTGAGGTATCTCTAGAATTCTTGAAAAATGCAAATGATTCAGTGTTAAATAGATATCAGTATCAAGCACAGGACTTTGAATAGTCAGTCCTCTGTTCTGGTTTTCAGAATAAGTTAAGGAATGCAAAACAACCAGAAAGAAAATCTTAATTGACAAGAAAAACCAAAGCATTTTTGTAAGGCAAGAAGGCATTATTCACTCAAGTATTTTAATGACAAGTCTGATCAAATAAAGCAGAGCACATACATAAAGGTCTACACAACAAATATAACAAGTAACATGTAGCATCATATGCCATATGGGATACTGATACAAATTAAAAGTAACAACAACAAGAAAAATGTCAAAAACCAGAGGAGCAGTTAAAATACTACTGCCATGAGTTCTGGTTTAAATTATTTTCCATTTTCTGTATTCACCATTTTACAAAGCACAATGAGTGCTGAGAGGCAGTATGCTCATTTTAAAGATATTATGCTACTCCTTGCAGCTCTAATATTCCATATTTTCCCATAGGATACTCTTTTCTGAATCTTTCATCTTAGTGAAAAAAGTAAGTAAATTTAAAATTCTGCTTTAATGGGGGATACATAGATCATTATTTTAAAACTGGCAAATGAAACTTTCCATTTAAAATATTTTTCAGACATTGACCTATACCTTAGACTCAAGGTTTTCTTACTCAGAAACATACAACATAACCCTATTTGGCTATTCTCCCTACAGTAGAGCTTATTTTTTCTAGCAAGTGAGAAAATGCTATCCAGAAATTTTGAGGCAGTGACATCTAAAGTTCAAATGTGCAAGTTAAAATGACTATAAATATTACAGGCTCAGTCCCATTAAGGTTGCTCATTACTCAAGAAGTAGCTACTAGGGCAAGTTATTTGAGCATAAAAAGTTGCCTTCCTTGGCAGATCGCCACCCCCCTCCTTCCATTTCATATCTACTTATTTTTATAACTTATTCTTGATAATTAGAAGTGTGTCTGTCATGTCACTGGCAGAAGTGACCCAACCCCATCATTCTTATTCAAAGTGGTGGATATTCTCTGGACAAATCTATTAAATTTCATATGCCAATAAAAATATAGATGAATTCAAAACAATACCATAAATGTCTGTTTTTCTAACTGGGTGTGCCCTACAGAAACAAAATTCTTGTCTCTGGAGCAATTAATTTTTCCATGGAGATTTTCTAACATTAATAATTGAATCATGGGTTGTACTAGGTTCTTGGTTATACATGGACTCGTAAGAAATCTTACAGTATTAAAGAACAGATCCCTAACAAAATGACTTTTCATCCTGAAGGCTATCAGTCATCCAAATTTAGTTTTGGTCTGGAGTGTCATTCTTAAGAGGAACAATATTCAGGGATTTTCTATTTCAGAAAAAAAAAAAGAATAAGGAAATTGTTCTAATATGTGAAAGAAGACAAAACAACTTTTTTCTTTATAATTCTTTCCACTTACCAAAAGAGTATATGTATACAGCTGTTACAGGTTAGATGTAAAATGTTCCTCAGAATTCTCATGTGTTTAGAAGGTGTTGAATCATGAGAACACTATACTTGCTATTGGATTTATCCCTTGATAAGTCCAGTAACCGAATTTGAAATTAAGAGGTGGGGCCTGGGTGGAGGTGGATCACTCAGGCTGTGACTTTGAAGGGTGTACAGTGTTCTTCTCCCTAGCTCCTCCCAGCTCTCTCTCTCTGCTTCCTGGCTGCCATGAGTTAAACAGCTTTCCTCTGCCATATGCTTCTACCATACCTCTTCTGCGTTGGAGCCAAGCAACCATGGACTGCGACAGTGAGCCAAAATAAACCTCCTTTAAGTTTTGGGTGTGACGAATTTTATCCCACCAAAGGGAAAGCTGATTAATAAAGAAAATTGATACTGAAAATGGGGTCACTGCTGTGACTCTACCCAACCATGTGGATCAGAAGCCTTTGGAACTAGTTTTCAGAAGGATTTTGAGAAAAACTAGAGATGCAGGCTAGTGAAGCCCTAGATTGCTGTAAGCAGAGCTTACTGTGTGATACTGGTCAGAGCTCAGAAGACCAGAATGCTGGTAGGAATGTGGACAGTAAAGGCCAGGTTCAAGAGGTTTCAGTTGGGAATAAGGACTCCACTGGCCAGTGGACCCAGGGCCTTGTGTATTATGCTCTGGCAGAAAATTTGTCTACATTTTGCCCATGTCCTGAGACTTTTCAGGAAACCAAGATAAGTGTAGCAGACTAATTAATCTGGTGGAAGAAATTTCAAGGCAATCCAATGTTTAGGCTGTGGCAGATCTATAGTGTAGATATGAATCAGGAGCAAATGGAAGAGTTGAATCATTTGAAAAGTTTGCAGTTTGCCAGAAAGAAGGGACCTACAATGTTGGGACAAAAGAGGACATGGTTGCAAGAAAGATTAGCATTAAAAAGAAGTCAATTACTTTGTATAGGGACAAGAAGAAAGATACCTAAGGGCATGTCAGAAATCAGCAAGACACCATGCATCACAGACTCAATAGTACAAAACTGAATCTTTCATTTGAGAAGAGAGTCCCTGGGATACCAAGTAGTCATTCAAGGCCACCTGGAGAAGTGCATCCCCAAATTCAGCCATCTATGCACTGGGAGGCCACTGCAGTCATGGTACAAGGGTGCTTGATTACTGCTCAAGCTGGTGGTTGTCACTGGTTGTATCCACATGGTGCTAGTTTTTCAGTCATGCAGAATGTAAGAGTTGTGGGGGTCACAGAGGTTTCCACCCAGATTTCAGAGAAAGGCCAGGGCGGCAAGGCAGTGTGTTCCTGAGAGGGTACTGTATGAAGATGTACAAGTGAAAGTGAAGGTGCAGTGGATACCCCAGGAAGTTGGAGGTGCCAGGAATGTGGAAAATCCAATGAGAAAAACCTCAGGCAGAACCATCTCAAGCAGGATTTAATATTCACCCTACTGGATATCAGTCTTGCTTTGGTTTGATTTCTTTCTATTTCTCCATTTTTCTTTTTTGGAAAAGAAATGTTTACCCTGTGCCAATATACATTGGAAATGTTTAAATTTCTTTTTTATTTTCAAAGAGACTCACAGCTAATAGCTTGCCTTGAGTCTCAGAGAAGACTTTGGACATAGACTTTTCAGCAACTTTTAAAACTTTGGAGAATCTTAGAGAGGGACTAAATGTATTTTGCATAATGAGTTGGACATGAAGCAGAGGTAGAATCTTATGGTTTAGATTTAAAACGTCCCACAAAAATTACACATTCAGAAGTGGGGACTGGTCAGAAGGGGTGGGTCCCTGGGAGTGTGACTTGAAAAGGTGTATTTTTGTCCCTCAATTTTCTCTCTACTTCCTCGTGGCTATGGGTTAGCAGCTTTCCTCTGTCATATCCCTTCACCATGCTGCTTCTGCCTTGGAGCCTGTCAACCATGGACTGAACCCATAAAAACCATAAGCCAAAATAAACCTCTTCTTTTTTAAGTTGTGGATGTTGGGTATTTTGTCCCATTTTGACATGCAAGCTGTCTAATACTATAACCATGAATAAAATGACATGTAGAGTGGTCTACATCACACTGCTCCTGAAGTTAACAGTAAATTTCAGATATTGGTACCGTAGTGGTCATTTCAGTGTCTAACAAGAAGTACACTTACTCAGTACTTGGACAGTATGGATACCATTAGTTGTTATCTTTCCATACAAAATAAATTGAATGTTATTTTAGCAGCTAGCTAGATATACAACAGTGGCTACATGAAAGACAGAAACAACAAAGACTATGGGACACAGAAGTTAGCAAGAGAGACCGTTTTCTGTTGCATGAGTAACCTGCAGCAGTCATTTTGTATTACAAACATTGTTAGGATTAGTATTGATAAAGTCTTAAAAATTTCTTAATTATAAGAAATAAAAGCATTGATATAAAGTACTGAATAACTGTCCTGTTTAAGGATTGGTAAAATACTTTCAAGTCATTTTAAGGTGCTATATTATTTGCATTTTGTCAAGTGAATGTAACTCTGTTTATTGCTTTTGTTGCTCCTCTTTTTAATCTTAAATTTTCTGTATGTGCTTGGAAGATTTACGATTTTAATGTTTAGAAATTACTTACCAACCCCTTCCTCCTGAATCTGCCTCCGTGTTCTGTGCTGGGGTTCTGTCCTATGGAGACCCTGAGACATTGGATCGGCAGGTGGTTTGGTTCAGGTCCTGCTTGTCTCGCTGCTTTTGCTCTCAAGCTTTCAAAAGCCACAGCCCCAGGCAACAGTCAGAGCATTCTCCCATCTCTTTTCAAGAGCAGAAAAGTCCTACCCTAAATCCAGGTTTCCTACCAAGATCTTGGATCCTTTTCCCTAAAATGTATATGACAATTTTTGCCTTGTTGTGCTGAAGGAATTTACATTCACAGTGCCCAGCAGGCCCATGGCTTTAGCCCCCAGGTAGATAGCTCATTTCTGTTCTATTTCTGATTCACAGAAATTGTAGTTTAAAATATAGCTATAAGTTTTGGTTTGGGTTTTAATATTTCATTAACCGTCTCTTTTTGTTTGGATTGTGATAGAGAGATCTCAAAGCATAAATTCACAGCACTACCATGGTCAGAAACCATTGAAAATTCTTTAAATTCAATTTAAATAAATGCATTGCCACAAAACAGTGTTTTTGATAACTCATGCACTATAAATAATTGTTATGAACCGGTGGTTTATTGCTGTGAGGTTTACAATGGATGATAGAAGATATCTATAATAATAAAAAAGTTGTCTTTTGTAGACCAATTGAAAAATTGAAAGTTGTTTCTCAGTATTAACTTATTGGGGTCTTCATGTGGTATAAGCTACATATATTTACATTACTTTCAATGTCAGAATCTGTTCTGTGTCATGACTTAATTCTTAATATTTTAATGCACAAATTTTCTAAACATGTTGTGGGACTATTTTCAGCTAACATAAAAATATCACCTTCTGTAACAACAGTGTGACCTCCTAAGAAGCAGAATCACTTATGAGTGGAAAGGTCTCATTGAAAACTTGTAATCCCCTTGGATTCCTTGAGTGGTTGTTCTACTCATTTAATTAGCAAGAAGTAATGTGAAAAGGCAATCTTTTACCATCTGGTGAGAGGACATGAAATAGCCAAGAGCTACAAAAACGAAACTTAAAAGGTTAGTCCTGTAAACTTGGTGGTAAAAGAATTCAAAGTTGCATCTGTGGTTACACACTTAAGGGTGTGTTTATCCTTCCAGAAGAATCCCCAAGAAAACTGTAAGGGATCTGTAATTCACTAATTGTAAAAATTTGACAAAGATGCTTCTGGGAGTTTTGGGTTGTTTTGATAACTTCTGGGGCTTTGTCAGTTTATGTGGAATGTATATGTCATTGTTCTTACATAGTGAGCAATTAGTTTCTGAATGCCATCTGGCATTTTTTGGCTAAACATAGATACAACACCATAAGGCAAAATACCAGTGGTAAGAAATAATAGATTGTATTTATCATAATGTACCGCCCAGAACCAGAAGCCAGTAACTGCCTAATGTTCCCAAAATGTGTTTTCATAGTTAGTGTTTTTGTTGTGCTTTTGTTTCATCTTCTTTTTGTTATCAGTAGGCCATATAATGGTTCAGCAGTGATTCGATTTTGAGGACAAAAGAGTGTTCACATTTTAGTGGGAATTGGAATAGGCATGTCTTTTTGAATAGGATTAATGCATGATGCAACAGTGCCAATATGTTTCTGGGAACTTTTAGTTTACTTTTTGATCACATAGCCAAGATCTGATTACTGGCTCAGAGATACCATGATGAACAAACGGACATGAAATCCCTCGTGAGTGGCATCCAGCCAAATGCCTTGAAATCCATCTGGGAAGTGACTCTCAGATGAAAACATGATCAGGACATTTAAAAAATATGGCATCAAATTGTAATCTTGAGGAAGCAGGGTTTCATTTTCGTTTTCCAGTGTCAATTAAATTCTGAACTGAAAGAACTTACATCATTGCTTTTTATGGGAAACAATGAGTGTGTGGAAGCATAAAATGAAAATCAATCTTAAATACACTCAGCCATTAAACATTTATTTTCCCCTTGAAATAACAGCAATACATTGATTGATGGTAGAGAGCACAGGACGGGAGTTTGCTTGTGTCTAATTCCAAAAGACAGTGTTGTTTTTTCATCACACCTTTCTCTAAGGACTTTGTGTCGACAGCAGTTGCACAGTATTCCCCATGTGTGTATATGTGTAGATACCATAACTTTTAAAACTGAAAACACTTTCCTTACAGAATGAGGTGAATTTATAATGTTGACGTGGATAGAGCTATATGAAATGACAGGTATAATCTTTAGTACCTAAAAGAATAACTTGAAAAGTCTGTTATAAGTTCCATGACTCATCTGATACAAATATTTTAAAGATAATAGATGAGAATAAACAAAGTCCTTTTCCAATAATCTCCTATATGTCTGTGCGACATACCTGATTGTTCTTATCCCCTCTCTTCCTCAGGTCAGCCAATTCTTTGGTACCCGATTCACAGACTTGTGTGATACCCAAGTTGCACCAAGATCCAAGGAACTTTTAGCAATAATGTACTTAACACATGTCCTTCCCCTCTTCACCATTTTGTGATCTCCTTAATTTTCAGCCTGCCTTGTCTATTGTAGTAGCCACCTGTCACATATGACTGATGAGCCCTAGAAAGTACCTAACTCTAACTGAGATGTGCTAAGTGTTAAATACATCCCAGGTTGCAAATGCTTAGTATGAAAGATGAATGTAAAATGTCTCATAATTGTTATATATTTATTATATTTTGGTTATATGTTGAAATGCTAATATTTTGGATGTGCTGTATTAAATGAAAGGTATTATTAAATTTTACTTGTTTCTTCTAGCTTTTCAATGTGGTTACTAGAAAATTTTAAATTAGAAATGTGGCTCACATTATATTTATAATAGTGCTATTCTAGAGAGTATCACCTCCATTGTTCTCTCTGGGTCATCCTCTGGATCTTGTCACACAGTTCAGAGTAATGATTGCACTAGAGAAATCTTAAACTCCTACAACCTATGTTGTGTCCATGAACTACTACAACATTAAGCACAAGTGTGCATGCTTGTGTAATATCGCATAACTAGGCAAATGGCAACTGCTACATATTCAGAGTGCCAACATGGACTGCACCCTCATTGTAACTTATACTTGAGGGCTCTTTTGTTCTTCTTCTCGATAAGAACTATTTCTCCAGTCATAATAAATCCCTACTGTCTCAGTAAATGGGCTTACCTCATATATTTTCTCAAAAGTTCAGTAAATAAGACATTCTTTCAACTCACCTATAAATTGTATGTATCTTTACCCACATTTTCTCCTTACATCCATCTAGTCCTGAAATTGAAATTTTCCTTTCTATTCAAGGTCTTCATTTCCACCTGAACCAAGGCCCCACCTGCCTTTAATTTTCTCTGTGGCCTTACTCTTTAATTATCACACCTGCACCTCGAATGTCTTCTATAAGCCCTTTCCTGCAAGCCTATAGTAATAGTCAAATCTCCTTTATCCAAGTCTTTATACACAGCCACCCATAACCTTCTATTCATTGACTGGTCTTTCTCTTCACCTCAAAAGCATGATCAATGCTTGCTTTCTCCTAATTACCATTTCTAATTTACTCTTAAGTCCTTTTCTGTATCTACATACAAAAACTAAAATCAGCAATGATCTCCTAATTGACAAATCAGTGGCTAATTTCCTGAATTTTGCTTCTTCCTATCACAATCATTGATCGCTCACTCCAGTGACAACACATTTACTTTGTTATTTTTATCACTCTCAGGAATTTACTCCTCGGCCTGTATCATGGTTGTCTTTCCTTCGCTAAAGTCTTAAATATTGAGCTTTCCCAAATTTTTCTTTTTGGCCCATATGTTTTACATTTCCACACTCATTTTGTGGTTTCAAAATCATAAAAATGGCTCAGTGATTAAGCCAGTGTTTCATAGTACACAATTAAATCACTTGGGAGAATTTAAAAAATTTTAATTCCCAGGCCCCACCATGGTAATAATTAAATTAGAATTGTTATATTTTTAAAAGCTTCCCAGATAAATGTACTAAGCAGCTGATTTCAGGACCACTGATTTATGTTATCCTATAAATACTGATATGAAACAATAGCATAGGGATATTTACTTATTTTGCAAATTATTTGCTATATATAAGATATTTGGTAGACTGAGATGGATACAGATTCTAAAAATTTAAAAAGTGTAGTTGAAGAATATTAAAAGCGGTTAGAGAAAAGAAACAAATCACCTATAAAGGAAAACTCATCAGAATCACAACAGACTCCTCAACACAAACCCTCAAATCCAGGAGAGCTTGGAAGGAGGTATTTCAAGCTCTAAAAGAAAACAACCTCCAACCAAGATTGATGTACCCTGCAAAACTATCTTTCAACATCAATGGAGAAATAAGATACTTCCATGACAAAGAACAACTAAGGAAATTCATGACCACCAAACCAGCTCTCCACAATGCTCTGAAGGATATTTTAGAAAGAGATAACAAAGACCACAATTTCAAGAACACCAATAGAAAGAAGTCACCAAGCAGGGCAGGCAGTTAAACAAAAGGGAAAGACAGGGAACCAGCAACAGGAAGATAATATGAGAATTATAAGCCAATACATATCAGTTAAAACCATCAATGTAAATGGTCTCAATTCACCAATCAAAGAAAACAGACTGGCAGAATGGATCAAGAAGCATGATTCAACAATATCATGCATACAAGAAACACACTTAGGGGCCGGTGAGATCGCTAAGTGGCATAAGCACCTGCCTGGCAAGTGTGAGGGCCTGAGTTCGACTCCCGGAACCCACATACAAAAAAAGGGCCGGTGATATCGCTCAGCGGCACAGGCGCCTGCTGGTGCGCGAGGTCGTGAGGTTGACCCCTGGTACCTACAAAAAAAAAGAAAGAAACACAGTTAATTAAAAAAAAATTCATAGACTAAAGATCAAAGGATGGAAAATAATACTCCATGTGACAGGAACCCAGAAAAAAGCAGGGGTAGCTATTCTACTTGCAGACAATGTGAACTTCAACACAAGACTGATCAAAAGAGACAAAGAAGGGCACTATGTACTTGTTAAAGGAAAATTCCAACAAGAAGAGATAACAATCATAAATATATATGCACCAAATATCAGTGCACCCAGCTACATAAAACAACTATTAACAGACATAAAAAATCAAATAAGCACTAACACCATTGTAATGGGGGACCATAATACCCCACTGCCACAAATAGATAGATCAACTATATAAAAATTCAACAAAGAAATATCAGAACTAAACCAAACCTGTGAACAAATGGACTTAGTAGATGTCTAGAGTATTGTACCCCACAACATCAGAATACACACTCTTCTCAGCTGCACGTGGGACATTCTCCAAAATATACCACATACTAGCCCATAGAACATGCTTAAGTAAATGCAGAGGAACTGAAATTATCCCATGCAGATTATCTGACCATAGTTCAATGAAAATAGAAATCAACAGCAAAAGAAACCAGAAAAACTACATAAACAGATAAAAACTAAACAACACCCTCCTTTACAACCAATGGGTCACAGAGGAAATTAAAGAAGAAATTAAACAGTATCTATGATTAAATGGTAATGCTGATACAACATACCAGAACTTATGGGATGTAATAAAACACTAAATCCACTGGGAGAGAGAATAGGCAGAACTCCTGAAAACATAGATGTAGGCAAAGATTTCATGAACAAAACCCTGGTTGCACAGGAAATACTACAAAGAATCGACAACTGGGATCTCATCCTATTAAAAGTTTTTGGACAGAAAAAGAAATCACTAACAGAGGGAAAAGACAACCCACAGCCTGGGAAAAAAATTTAGCCAGTTGTCCTTCAGATGAAGGACTAATATCTAGAACATAAAAATAATTGAAAAAAATCAGAACCCCCAAATTTAAAGACCCAATCCAAAAATGGGCATCTGAGATGAATACACACTTCTCAGATGAAGAAATACAAATAGCAAATAAATATATGAAAAATCTTCAATATCACAGGTCATTTGAGAGATGCAAATTAAAACAATGGTGAGATTTCATCTCACTCCAGAAAGAATGGCTGTCATCAAGAAATCAACCAATAACAAATGCTGGAGGGGATGTGGGGAAAAAGGAACCCTTCTCCACTGTTGGTGGGAGTGTAGACTGGTGCAACCACTGTGGAAATCAGTGTGGAGATTCAAAAAACTAGGGTTAGAGGTCACATTTGCCTCAGCTATTCCTCTTCTAGGTATCTTTCCGGAAGAATTAAAAACATCATACCACAGAGATATATGCACAACCCTGTTTACAGCAGCACAGTTTGTAATAGCTAACTTAGAAACAATCTAAATGCATAAATGGGTAAAAAGATGTTTTTTTTTTCACAGTGGAATACCACTCAGCCATAAAGAAGGATAATCTTGAGACATTTATTGCTAAATGGATGCACTTTGAGACCATACCCTTAAGTGAAATAAATTGGACACACATGTGTAAATATCATGTCACCTCCCTGGTGTGAGAAACTGAAAGAGTAGATAAGGACCAAAATGCACAATAGGTATTATGAAATAGGAAAAAATTGTTCAAAAGGAGAGAGGAACTAGGGAGGGTGAAGGGGGAAAGGAAGGGAAAAGAAAAAAAATAATAAAAGAAAGATAAAATAGAAACAAAGCTTTGTAAATAAGGAGGGAAAGAGGGGTGGAAGGGAGGGGAGGGGATTGGGAAACAAAGAGGAATCAAGATATATCATATACAGGTACAAATTCCCTATGATGAATGTGATCATTATGTATATCTAAATTGTACCAATGAACTTAATAAAAAAAGTGCAGTTGAATCATCCCACCCCTTTATTGAATTATTTTCATAAAATATAATAGGGAGATTATTTTCATAAGGATTAAAAAGTTTTCCGGTAATATCTTACTCACAAAATTAATCTATGTATGTACGTATGTATCTATGTATGTATTTATCTACTCTTTTCTCTAGTCTCTTTTCTCCTAGACAGAACTGCCTCCTCCAATATAATATCCAATACTCTTTGGCTTTGCAAATTTTCCCCATATCTCATTATTTTTATTTGCACATTAAAGGCCAAAGAGCTAATCAAAGCAAATATAAACTGTTCAGATCCTGGAGGGAGAAAAGATTCAATTACTCATTTTTTTGCTATAATATAATCAATTTCTCTCTCCCATAGAAATTGATTCAAAGGAACTGAGTTCCTTGATGTAAGGGAACATTAAAAATTTGGGGTTTTTTCCATGCTTGCCTCTAAGCAAAATTTAAATTATTTTTAATAAATAAATCACTTTGCACTTTTACCACACAGTCAACTACATTCATTGTGTCAATTAATTCATTTACTGATTATTTGTTTCTTTTCTTACCAAGCATTATTGAATACCTTTACTTAGGGGCTGGTGAGATGGCTCAGCAGCATAAGCGCCTACCTGGCAAGCGCGAGGGCCCAAGTTCGACTCCCGGAACCCACGTACAAAAAAAGGGCCGGTGATATCGCTCAGCGGCACGGGCGCCTGCTGGCGCGCGAGGTCCTGAGGTCGACCCCGGTACCCACAAAAAAAAAAAAAGAATAACATAAATGAAAGTATCTATAAATTCCTTTATGCAAAGAAAGTGAGTAACTGGGAGGAATATTTGAAGTATATTTTAGGTATTCTAAGATTTTAGGGAAAGAATGAAAAATCGACATGAGTTCCATTCTATTTAGGACAAGGGAACAAAAGAAATGCAATGTTTCTTGAAAAAAGAACAGTTGTTTCTTTCCTGCTTTTTTCCTTTTCAGATCCCTATCTATTTTTAATAGGGTATACTAGTTGAGTTCTAGCTGATGCATTGTGCTTAGTAAAAGAAATGCAAAACACCTGTTATTAGCTTCTAAAATATGGGCAATAGCTTTATATTTCCATTTAATATGAAAGAATAAACTGTTCTGACTGCCATTTTGATCTCATGATGTGTTTACTGAAAAGCTCTTAGCAGTAAATGGTAGTGTTTGGTTCATGTGTTGTTATAAATCAATTTACAAATTCTAGGTTACATTTAACAGATATTTTATATTTTGTGAATAGCACACAAAGAAGAGTTCAAACAGTATTGCTTTTATTTCATCATATTAAGGTCAACAATGAACTTTGATATTCTGTGATATTAAATCACTGTTAGCCCTTAATTTATCAGAAAATCACCTAGAAACCCATATATATGCACATATATACATATATACACACACACATATATATACATATATACTGCATACACACACACATATATACACACACACAATTTTGGCAAGTACATCTGAGAATAATTTATCAATTAGCAATGTATATTGTAAATAAAAATGTAGTAGAATATAAAACAAGTATTAAAATGTAATGTCTAGTATATAATTTTAAATATAAATGCATTTCTTAAGGAATCAAAATTTTAAGGAATGATAGTTTATGTCTTAAGAAAGAATGCAACTTTTAAAAGAAAATATATGAAGATGGCATAAAATTAAGTGTTTTAGTTCATTAATTTATGTATATTCTTTAAATATGGCATCTATAGACCTTGAAAAAATTTTTCAGAGATAATAATAACTACATGGGGGTGAGATGGCTCAGTGGCGTAAGCGCCTGCCTGGCAAGCATGAGGGCTCGAGTTCAACTCCTGGAAACCACATACGAAAAAAGGGCCGGTGACATCGCTCAGCAGCACGGGCGCCTGCTGGCACACGAGGTCCTGAGGTCGACTCCCGGTACCCACACACACAAAAAAAATATGTAGGCACACTTTCTGTGATATTCCCAAGCATTCTGAAGCCTGTCAACTCAAGCCTATCAGCCCAGTTCCCAATGCTATCAGCTTAAATGTAACATGTACTTTTCTCAAACTACCTTTTGGACTTCTCTAAGAACACCTTTATTTTCCTTAAGCATATAAGACAGAATATCCCTTTAATAAACAGATTGGTCGCCAGCCCTGTCCTTATGTCGCAAGTCTTCTTTCATCATGTGACATGAGTCATCAGAGATCAGCCACAATATTAATAATTGGGTAATTACAGAATCTCACCACAATTAGCCTCTGGTTCTGGACATGGAACTATAGGATTTAACATTTGCCTTGCTGGGTTTCTGTCTTGCTTTGGTCCAATTCCTTTCTCTCCTCCTATTTCTCCTTTTTCAGATGGAAATGTTTACTCTGGGCCACGTATGTTGGCAATGTCTAACTTTCATTTTGATTTTTATAGGGCTTCACAGCTAAGAGTTTGCCTTTAGTATCAGAGGAAACTTTGGACTTGGAATTTTCAACAATGCTTGAACTGTTAAAACTTTGGCAACTCTTAAAGGTAGATTAAATACATTTTACATAATAAGATGGCCATGAGTCTTTGGGGGCAGAGACCGAGCAAAATGGTGATTTAGATCTAGAATGACCCTCAAAAGGCTTAGTGCTCAGAGGCAGGGCTTTTGGAAGGTGATTGGATCATGAGGGCATTGTACTCATGAGCAGATTAACCTACAGATGAATTCATAGCTAAATGTTCTCTTAGGATGTGGGTCCTGGTTGGAAAAGTAGGTCACTGGCGAAGTGGCCTGAAAGCGTTCCTCCCTTCCAGAGTTCCTTCTCTGGTTCCAGGGGCCCTTCTTTGGCTCCTCCCTTCACTGTCTGCTTCCTGGCTGCTATGATGTTAGCAGAGCTGCCCTCTGTGCAGACCAATTCTTCCTAGGAAGCAGCCAACCAAACAGTGAGCCAAAAATAAACTTCTTCTTTAAATTGTGGGTGTTGGGTATGTTGTTTTAGCAATGAACAAGTGAATAAGACAATAGGTTATAGGCCTAGATGTAGAACCTTATAAAGCTTTAAGAAAAAATATGGATGTATGACATCCATTTTTACTTTGAGGTAAAGATCTCTTAGAACATATAAAACACAAACCATAAAACTGAAAAAAAGAGTTAGATTTAATCAAAATTTAAAACTTCTGCTCATAAAATGACATGAATAAATCTTCATGATCTCTAACCCTATTATCATTCCTCCCCTATAAATGAACTGCATTACTTGGGTGGTTGACGAAAACCATGGGCCAATATTTCTCACATTTGAAACCAATTTATTTACAATCCTAATGAACAAGAAACTTAAGCTTTTCTCCTTTTCCACATTATTCAAAACAGTAACACCTCTGCTCTACAGATTCAAATTTGCCTTCTAGTGAGATAGAAAGTTGGCAAGACTACTTGACCTCATATTAGGCTCTGTCTAATAATCATCCTTTATTGGTAAAAAAAGATGATATTTTAAACTTTCATCTGCCTCATTAATTTGATTCCTTACTTGGTAGGTTATTAGAGTGCCTCTAAAGAATGATTTTATTGGGCCTCCTTTAAAATATGCATATAATATATTCTTACATAGCAATTTAAAAGCAATGAACTTGAAAGACACACTCAAATAAATAAACTTCAGAAATGTAGTATTGGCAAAAAAAAAAAAATAGCTGGGCCGGTGAGATGGCTCAGTGGTGTACGCGCCTGCCTGGCAAGTGCGAGGGCCCGAGTTCAACTCCCGGAACCCACATAAGAAAAAGGGGCCGGTGATATCGCTCAGCGGCACGGGCGCCTGCTGTTGCACAAGGTCCTGAGGTCGAACCCCGGTACCCACCAAAAAAAAAAAAAAAAATAGCTGCAAATGTTTGATATGGTAGTACATACATAAGACTATAAAACATGAAAATAAGCTATAGATTATTTTTAGTACATAATCAGTCACGTAGTAAAATTATGAAAATCAACACTAGCTTCAATTTAGTTGTTATTTCTGGAGAGAGGAATTCAAGAAACTTCAACTCTACCAGTAGTGTTTGTTTGTTTTAAGTTTTAATATGTAAAGATGTGACCAAAAACATGTTAGTTTGTAGGGCTAAAGGTGTATCTCCATGGTAGAATGCTTGAGTAGCATGTGGAAGGCCTGGATTCAAGCTTTGGCATTAAAATATGTTGTGCACACAAGTGCTTATTATATTATTTTATGGTCTTGTCATTGTGTTTTAAATATTTCAACATTAAAAGAAAGCAAACAAAACAAAACTTTAGTAGGATCATCTGCTTTTCTTGCTCAAAACTTTACAATACTTCGCTGTTCTAGTTCAGATAAAATCTAAAACTTGTGCCATGTCCTGAAATTGCTGCATGATTAGGCCCCTGCCTACCTCTCCATATGTTTTAAGTATTTTACAGACTGTTTTACATCGAGTTTTTTCACTTCCTTGAACACATATACTCTCATGCATCAGAAGCTTAATTCATGCTTTTTTCTTGTCTGACAGTTTTGCCTTTATCCTAGTCTTATTTCATTAGGGTTCTTAGCAAAGTCTCTTTTTTTAATCTAAATTTATTTCCTCAGTTATGTTCAATTGAAACACTTTCTTTTCCTTTTAAGAATTCTAACAATTACATGTGGAAGGAAAATGTATGTATACATATATTTATTTGAATTCTATACTGGGCTTTAGAACTAAAGAAAGACTGTAGGCTGTAGCACACACCAGTGTGATCAGAACTGCAGCAGCATCACAGGCTGTTGCAATATAATAATAATAATAAGAGAAGCCTAGATAGCCATCATTTAAATCCCACTGAGATAATGTTGACACCCAGGGAACCTAAATTCTTCTTTTCTTAGGAGTGGAGAAAATAGCTCAGGGGTTACCATTTATCCTAGGTATAGACTAAAGAAGTAAAGGGAACACATTCTTCCCCCCTTCTTTCCTTTCATATATGTGTATTGAAATCATTCTAGGTATTAATGTTTAGAACTTTGCTAGCATAGAGAATCCTACCATCCAGGCATCTTATCTAGCTCAAATGGGGATAAACCAGAGAAGATCATCCATGATGTGCATTATCACATCTAAAGAAGGATAAGAGTGCCATTTAAATACTGTGATGAATAAATCATTGCTACACAGAGCTTTCAGTCATCTATACAAACAATCTTGCTAACACTGCTTCATTACTAATTGATTAAAACATGTAGTTTGCTCAAATTGGAGAATGTGGCATTTCTTAGAAGAGAATATACTTATTTTGTGGAAATAGTAACCTGGGCACTTTTGCAAATACTCACTGCAATACATTCCACTGCTTGTTGGAGATTCTGAGAAAAAAATATGCCCACTTTTCCTAGGGCACTGACAATGGCAAAAACTGTCTATAACAGCTCAATTCAATAATCATTCATTGAATAAATATCATGTTCCCAGTAATATGAATTCATTTAAATAAAAACAAAAAACAACAGTTAAAACAAATCAATAAAATTTTATGTGTTTCAAATATCTAAATATTTTAAATAATTGCTTTGTTGGTCATTAAATTACTTTAAAAGTTTTTTCTCATCTCTACAATACACATAGGAATGGACCGTGTGTAACTTCTAATATTAGAACACATATATTGAAAAATCATAAAAAATTATAAACCATTGTATTTGTATTTGGTCCATAAAAATATTAATGAACCACTCTGCTAGATTATAATAATATAATTTTACAAACATTTACTATTTTTAGTTAAGAATATTAAACTCTGCTAAATGGTGCCAATCAAGTTGAAACATATTATTTTACACACAATTCAATGTATGATTCCTTTAATATTATTATAAGCAGAGTTTTATAGTTCCTTTTTCCCTAAACTCATAATCACTCTTCCATCAGTGTTTGAGTAGTATGTATATGTGTGTGTTTATATTCAGTATAATTAAGCATATGCAATGCTTTAATAATTATCAACTTGTTTTCAAAGACTCCGTATAACTTCTAATGTTCAACTAGGCAGAAACAATAATCAGACACATAAAATATGAAGCCAATGTAATGAATACACTCTAAAATTTTAGAGATAAGCAGAATATTAGCAATCCTCATAGTTAACATTTTCCCCATTCAGCTAATCACAAAAATCAGAATCTCCAGGCATGCAGCCCTAGGAAACTGCTTTTGTTTTATTATTATTGTTAATTTTTTTTTCATTTAATTTGATCTTTAATTTCCTCAGAAGTTCCTGATAACATTCCAGGTTAAAATGATTGATTTTTTTTATTTTACAGAATAGGAAACTGAGGCTGAGAGAAGCAGAAAAAGGCAAATTCCCATTTAACTGATTTAAATGAACTAAATGCCATACTGGGGTGTTTCCTTACCAACCAAAGGAAGAAAACTCTTTTAGGCTTTATTTTCTTTCTTTTTAAAAGAAATTATTATGCTGAATTTATAAATACAATGAATGTTTTTCATAGGTTTTTAAACTCCAAAACAATATACATTAGAATACCTTTTATTCGTTATCTTGTGTTTCCTGTTTTGGCCACCTATTCATGCATATATTCACATAAGGATAAATTCACATAATTTTTTTACTTAGGATCAAAGTATAAATGCATTTCTCTAACGCGATTTAGTTTTACTCAAAAATGTGTCAACAAATATATATCACTGAATTACATATATATATATATATATCATACATGATTTGAAAGTCTCAGCTATATAGAAATTTGAAACTTTTATCTTTGCACATAACCTGTAATGCAAAAGCCAAAAGGTGTCAACTTGCATCTTAAAATCTATAACTGACTGACTTTCTAGTCCACAAATTGTAGGAAATTCGGTCTTTCACCAGGGATTTCTGTATATTTACAGGGAGTAAATGTTTTTCATCATTATTGCTGAGCCGAGTTCCTTTTCCCAATAACTTGTCTTAACCACCACTTCATCAGTGTCTGCTTATATCGCCACTCTTCTGCTCCGAGTCAGAACTCAGGTCTTGCTGAATATTCTCTAAAAGTTTCTACATGCTGAGGACATTTGTGTGAGACTCGGGAAGATTTGGGGAGATGATGCAAACTGTATCCTTACAAAGCAAAACATCTACCTTTTATACTGCATATCCATGTTGCTTCAAACCCCTGGGCCATTTCTGAAATTCAGGTTCTAGCTTCTCATCACACTCCTCCTTCAAGTCCTCTGTGCTCTATCTCTCATCTCCAATTACTGGCTGATTTCAAAAGCACCGCAGGTGGCTCCCTCACTGTGACCTTGCTGTTTCCATCCTGCACCCCCCAAACTGAACGGGATATTACAGTGTTCTCTGTCAGACAGATCCCATTTTTAAAGGTAGGAGATTACTTTCAAAACTGGTATGATCATGTCCTTTGCTAACAAATTTTCACACTGATACCCTCTCTTTTATTCCCCCCCATGCTTAACTTCCTAGGGAAATTTTAAAAGTCAGATTGCAATATAAATGGCTCTTTATTCATCCTTTACATTTTGATATATATGAACAAACTTCCCTTCTGAGTACTGGACAAATTTTACAATGCTTTTTCGGGATAGTTTCAAAAGAAGAAGGGTTTGTTGGTCTGGGCTGCCAAGCTAGTCAGTTACTAGATTGAACATTTAAAATCAGTCTTTTCTATTTGCATTAGATCTGTAAATATTGTAAATGATTTTAATCACTGTAGGTGCTTATAAAGATTAATTATATTGTGAAAATAGAAGATCCTTAATAATTTATCTTAATACTAATTTAAAATTATACATTTTCATTCATTCAATGCAATTCAATATACAATTTGATTCATTGCTGAAAGTTATGTATACAAACTATTCTTATTTCTCTACTTTGGTCTTGTAATGCTAAACTTCATCACTCTTATACCACTGATCACAGTGGAACAAAACAATTCTAGAACCTAAAATCTTTCACATACCCTATGAGCTTGTTTTGACCCTTTCCTAAAAAGGTATGCATTTTCCTTGACATCTTTATTTATTTATTTTTTTGTGAGTACCGGGGGTCAGCCTCAGGACCTTGCGTTCCAGCAGGCGCCCATGCCGCTGAGCAACATCACCGGCCTTTTTTTTCTTATGTGGGTGCCGGGAGTCGAACTCAGGACCTCACGCTTGCCAGGCAGGCACTTATACTGCTGAGCCATCTCACCGGCCCCTTCCTTGACATCTTAAAGATATCTTTGTACGAAAATTACTTCACTCTCATACTTTATGGTTTTGTATCATTCCTTATTCAAATTTATTTTTCAATCTTTTTTGGAAAATTAATGAAAGTACTACTGTTAGGTTGGAAGAGTTCAGTATGAACAGCACAAATGCACAAAGTTCAGGTCATAATTCTCCTACTTATTAGTTATACAGTCATGACAAAGAAAAACTTATAGTTCCATCCTCTTTTTCCCCATTTGTGGAACAATGTAACTGCATCTGTCTCATAGCATTCTAGTGAAGATTAAATTAAGCACCAATCTGTTAAAACAGATGTGAATGCCCTTGCCTCTGAATATACACCAATTTTCTCTTCTCGACTTCTTGTGTTTACTATTAATTGTGCTTTTTTCTTTTAACTTAACAACGATTAATTGCATTACATTAAAATAAAAATATTTTTAGAGTGAGGACATGACAGAATGATAGAAGTAACATATGTTTGAAATAAAATAGGTTTTAATAGTAACTCTGCCACTTCTTACTCTGCTACTCTAGGTAAATTATTTACCCCTTTTTAAGTTCACTTCTAGTGTAGGTAATTATACCTTACTCTTACGGTTGTTGTCAGAATTTAATTTAAAAATTGGCTAGAGAAAATTACGCATAGTTGCTTGCTTACTCCTCATATCAATAACCCCACATACCTAATTGAGACGATGATGTTGATTTCTCTGCTGTGTTTAAAGTGGCCGTCAGTTCAAACTTGGAAATATCAAATTCATCTCGCCTATTAAAATACTAAGTCTGCGCAGCATCTACTTTCAATCTTTCTTTGGTTATAGGTGCATTTCAGGAAGAGAAAACCAAAATCTTACAAGGATTTTATTCTATGGTGAAGCTGCAATTACACGCAATTACAGAAGATTCCGTGAATGAGCATCTAAGTGGTGACACCACTATTTTATTTTAAGACCATGTCTTCTGACACACTGGACAAAAATCTATGGTCATACTTCATGTATGTGTTTAAGATGCAGAAGTCAGGACAACCAACTGATTATCAGCCTGATTAAATATAGCATTAAATATAATTCTTAAAAAGCAAGCTGACAGCCTAAAATGTTCTTTATTTGTTGGAGTGAAAGAAAATTTTTCCAGTGGTGCCACACACGGACCTCAAGTATTTACTCATAAGTCACATCCTTATGGGACCAACAGAACTTGGCTTGCTGCTTTTGTTATAAAGGCATAAACTATGAAGTGAGTAAAGCTAAAAATGGTCAGTAAGTACGGAGAGAGCATCCATTCATTGTGGAGTTGTTTTAAGAGGATGTGTGTGTGTGTGTGTGTGTGTGTGTGTGAGTATTTGTGTGTCTGTCTGTCTATGAGTGTGTGTGCTTGGTTGGGTGGGTTGTTTACATCTTCATCCCTCACTATCAAATAGCATTCTCTGTGAGAAACATTGTCTTTGCCCATACCTGAGCCTTTGACATTTTGTCTTGAATCCTCAAAGAGCCTGTAACCAGCACCCATTGTCTGGCTAGATGGTGAACAGGTGTGCAAGTGTTTTTCTCGTGGGCACTATACCCTCCAGCTGAAAACTGCTCCACCTGTTTTTGTGTCACTGGTATAAACACATAAACTTGGAGACTGGGGTCCTTTGTGGAGAATGATTAGGCTGTGCAGTTAGGTCCAGAGTAATGACAACAGTTTGGATGTCAACATTGGTATGCTATTAGCTTCGCGGGTCTCACAAAGTTGATAGTCCTTAATATCCAAGATGGATTTTGTTGATAACCTCCTCCCCTGCAATGATGACAAATTATTTGGAGCCTCAATTAAAAAGAACAAAGTGACCCTGGAGACAACAACATTAAAGCAGATGACAGAAAGAGCTACTGTTTTTATTCCTAAGCAGTAGTCTAAGAAAAACTGCCAGGAATTTTCAGATGTGAGTAGCTAGTTTTGCTTAATCTCAGACCACCTACTGGAACAATGCATTTTTAAGGATTGTTAAATTATATAATTAATTTATTCTTAGTTATTTCTGTTTCTCTTTTGATGAAAAGTCCAAAATTTTCAGGGACCAGAAAAATGTCTAATGATTTGCCAAATACCATTCAACAACTACTGTTATTTCAAGTGGATTCATGTTTTGTCAGATACTAAACAGATTCATTTCAAAATTTACATTCCTTGCTTATAAAACAGAGGGGCTAATTTGAACTATATAAATTACTCACTTTTGAAGAATTTTTAATGTGAATTCAAATGGAACTTACATAAAGATGTTACATTAAGTACACTAGTATAGTGGGACAGAAAATAAAAATCTATACTAGAAAACTGGAAAACAACTCAGACTCTGTGTGCGTGTGTGTGGGTGTGTTTGTGTGTGTTATTTTGTCCCTAAAACAAAAACATTTAGGAAAAACATCTTTTGAGTAAAGAGTTGTTACATCCAAAAGTCTGAAGACAACTATCAAAAATTAATTCAGACCTATTTAAGCAGAAAAAAAAATATTAAAAGGATTTTCGAATGATACCCAGGAACATCTGCAAGGTTGGAGAACAAAAAGCCACAAAAGCAAAGGGAGGCTGTGTTTGTTAGAATCCAGCCACACCACACCACACAGGCAGGTCAGGAAGGTAACGAGGCTGCAGCTGCTGAGCTCTAGACACCCAACTTGCATCACTGGTGCAGCTCATGTTGGCCCTTAGAGATCACCTCGTAGTCAGGGACACTCCTGTCACCTCACCTCTAGAAACTGAATGCTGCTTTCACTACCACTGCCACCAAAGGAATCCTCCATTGTTTCTGCACAGGGACCCAAGAAAGGATATAGTAGCTCTTTTAGATTTTACAGTAAGACGCAGTGAACTCCTCTGTCCCCATAAAATGCCAATACACATCCACTTCAGTCTGTCCTAGTACAATATTAAGATAACCCTTGGGCCGGTGAGATGGCTCAGTGGCATAAGCGCCTAACTGGCAAGCGCAAGGTCCTGAGTTCAACTCCCGGAACCCATATATGAGAAAAGGGCCGTTGATATTGCTCAGCGGTACGGGCACCTCCTGGCGCGCAAGGTCCTGAGGTCGACCCCCGGTACCCAAAAAAAAAAAAAAAAAAAAAAAAGATAACCCTTTTCCTCATGGCTCAGATTTTAAAAATGATTCCTTCATAACAAAATCAACCACTGGTCACTGACACCCAAATGCTTTCCCCACCTCAGCAGTTGAGTACCTCTGTCTCTCAGCAAGCATGTATTGGTCAGTTGTCTGTCACTGGGACAAATCCCTGATACCCACAACTTAAAGGAGGTTTGTTTTGGTTCCTGGTCTCAGAGTTTTCAGCCCATGGTTGGCTGGCTCCAAGGCAAAAACGGTATGGCAGAGGGACATGGCAGAGGAAGGTACCTCACTTCGTGGCCACTGGAAGCAGGGAACAAAACAAAAGCCATGAAGGAAGAGGCCAGGGAGAAGATACAGTTCCCAAGTCACACCTCCACTTATCCAGTGAAGCCCCCCATTCTAACAGCCCATTCAGCTATGAAATCATCAATGAGTTAACTCATCAACGTGTTACTTAGTGCGCTCACAGTCCAGTCACTCTCCAGGAGTCTCTAAATCTACTCAAATCAGTATGGAGATTCCCCAGAAAACTAAAACTAGAAATTCCATTCAACCCAGCAATTCCTCTTCTTGGTATCTTTCTGAAAGAGTTAAAGACACCATATTACAAGTGATACACACATACCCATGTTTACAGCAGGGCAATTCATAGTAGCTAAGTCTTGGAAGTGTCCCATATGTCCATCAGAAGGAGAATGGATAAAGAAAATGTAGTTATACACAATGAGTACTACTCTGCCATAAAAAAGGATAAACTTGAGTCATTTGTAAGAAGATAGATGCACCTTGAGACTGAATTGTTAAGTGAAATAAATCAGACACACAAGCTTAAATATCACATTTTTTTAATATAAGAAAGCCAAAATATAGAGAGCAAAATAAAAGATAAATAATAGGAAGTAGGGAGATAGTTCTTCTTCAAATGAGAATGAGCTCAAGAGACGGAGGAAGGGGTAGAGAAGGGAAGATGATGGAAAAAGAATTGAGATGTGTTATGTACATGTGCCAGCTCCCTGCAAGGAACGTAATCATTATGTTTTGCAAACATGGGATAATAAAAAATACAAAATAAAAAAAGATGGGATCTTCCTGTCCCACCTTCCCAGAGTTCTGGGATTACAGACAAGCACCACCATGTCCAGTTTATTATATGTATTTTAAGCCTGGCTGAGGAATTGGGCCCATTTGCAAATGGTGGCAAGACATCCTCAAAAATCAGAAGAGAAATTATAAAGTTAGCAAAAGGGGTCTTATTTATCAAATAATGTCTTTCAATATAATATTTTATCACATTCAATAGTTTCTTCTTGGCCAAAATAAATTAGCTGGCAGAGGGGAAATGATTGATTTCATGTTGAGGATTTGGGAGTGATAGCTTTTCCTCTTTTAGTTCAATCAAGATACTGATACAATATGTACAAATTTATAAATAAACATAGGACAAAATTATTAAAAAATAACTACAATATATATCCTATGCATAACAATCACATAGAGGAAAATCGTGAAGATATAAAAGTATGCACAACTCACTAAAAACATATGTATATATACTTGTGTATAAGTACACGAATATATGTTTGCATACCCATATGCATGTTTACACACATAACAACACAAGTAATGACACTAATCAAGTCCATAGTTTGCCATGGGTGTTAGCTGTGTGTTATCCTTTTTCTACTTTATGTTACTTTACATAATACCTTAGACCTAACATACATTTCAGTTGCTTAGGAACCTAACCCTCTTTTAGTAGTCTTCATCTTTTAGTACCAGACATGTCAGTAAACAGAACTTTCCACAGAGGTTACCTGCACTCCATCCATAGTCCTCCCAGCCCTCACTGAATAGCAACAGCCCCATCTCCTCTTGATAATAAGAATCAGTGTCCCCCACCATCATAAATCTGGTTTTTCCTATTCGTTCAATGGTATGGAAAAAAAAAAACCAATATGATAAGTTAAAACTTTTTCTGTTCAACTGTATGGAACCAAAGTTGTATCACTTGATACAACAGAGCCAAGAGTCTTGGGGATATAAAGCAAAAACATGTAATGAGTGGATTGTTTGATAGAATAGTGAGAATTTCTCCATCTTCACCTTTTTACTCAGATTCCTACTTTCTGTCTGCAGAACAAATAGTACCATTATGTTGATCACTGGTTCAGAATATTTGCCATTTCCTGAGGGACAGCATCTCAGCCTCACGGGGTCTTGTTCCCACATGGTGAGATAAATAGGTCTTTCATAAACCATTCAACCATTCCATGAGGCCAGCTGCTTATGGGAAATGGATTCTTCATAAGAAAAGTAAATTCATGAGCATTAGCTCTGGGCCCTGTATCTTTAATTATAAGTGAGAAGACAAATGGTGTGAGATATGAGGAGGCATAAAAGCATTTATGAGTCCACTGATAAAGGAGCTAGAAGAAACATCATAGACTAGAAAAGTAAACTCATGTTTAGAATAGGTATCTTCTAACAAGGTCAAATTGGAGTGGGTATAGATGGATTATTCCTTATCCAAAATGCTTGGGACTAGAGTGTTTGGGACTTTGGTTATTTTTAAATTTTGGAATATTACACAGGTGTAATGAGAAAGCTTGAGAATGGGATCAAGTCTAAACACAAAATTTATGTTTCATATGCACATTACATACCTAGCCCACAGGTAATTGTCTATAGTGTTTTTAATGTGCTTGTATTTTGACTGTGACCCATCACGTGAGATCAAGTATGCCATTTTCCACTTGTGGGGTTTTGTTGGCCCTCAGAAAGTTTCAGATTTTGGATTTTCAGATTAAGTATGCACAACCGGTAATTTCATCCATGAAGAATGTAGCCCATTATAATCAAGGAGACATAAGGTAACTGTGTTATTCTGAAATCAAGAGAACTCATGGGAGGTTGCTACTACTTGCAAACTGGAAATTTACCTGAGTCAAGCTTGGTGTAAGAAAGTCTATTTTATTGAATTTGTGCAAATTGTGTATCCTTGAGAATATGACCTTTATCAAGCCAGCACTCTTGTACCAAGAAATATAGTAACAGAGGAGCTTCTTTGTGTTTTATTTTATTTATTTACTTATTTTTTTGTGGGTACCGGGGGTCGAACTCAGGACCTCACGCTTGCCAAGCAGGCGCTTACACCGCTGAGCTATCTCACTGGCCCCTCTTTGTGTTTTAAAAGCAATGTATATTATATGGAGATACAAATACAGCTCTTTACCTTTGATCTGAAAACCTACTACTTTTAGTTGAGTTCAGGGTGAGAAAGGAGCCCAATTAGTACATGCAGTTTTCTCACTTAGCTGCTACTCTGCCATGAACCCATCAGGCACATATTGGCAATGATCAAGAAATGCAGCTCAGGGACATCTACTGAATTTGTCAGCATGTGTGGGCTTTTTTGGTGGTCATCTTCATGTGACATTACTTAAGACCATTGCGGGGGTAGATTATCTCCAAGTCTCTTCCCAAAGATTCGTTAGAGAATTAGGACTTTTAAGTGTCCTTGATTTGGACTATTATTTCTCCTTCTACTCAGAGAAAAAGCTGAGATGGTTCACAACATTCTTTTAAATTTGTCAAATATCTTATTTTCATGATCTACTATAGTTACACTTTAATGGGTGCTGTGATGCATCCACAGACTATTTCCGGCTGGTGCAAGAATTTATTATGAAAATGTATTTATAAAATGAGGGAAATTAATTTTTTCTTAATTAATTTAACCAGTCTTCTTATCATGAAGAATGCCCTGTGAAACCACAGGTGGTGTTGAGTAGAGCTGGCAAAGCAGCAGATGCATGAAGGCAGGAAATATAAAGAAATATAAAGAAAAAGTTCTATATCCATGTTCTATAGAACAAGTTCACATCCACTTCCATTTTTTGTTTTGTTTTGTTTTTGTTTCCTCTTGCTGATGAAGGACTTTCTGGAATGTCTATTTTTATGTAGAGTAGAGAGTATCTAGTTCATCTTGGCATTTTGACTTTCATGGTCACTTAGTTTTCAGTGCCTACAGGTTGAAGTTTTTCAAAAGTAATAAGTTTCCAAAGAATTTAAGGCTGTGCTCTGAAACTCCAGGGCCCTCCATGATCATTCTTCAACAGGCTCATGCCATGTTTCACATGGTCATTTAATCTGCTAAAAATAACCTGACAGCCGTTGTGACCACTGTGTCAGTTGCAGCCTGAGCCAACTGGAACACTTTCTCTTTTTATGGACCTCATCAAAATGGGCAGCCTTTTAGATCAAAATGTTGCCTTCACATCTCAATGTAGTTACCACCTTGACTCCAAACACAAAGAACCTCACTGATTGCTACATCTCACTCATGGCAGCACCATGCACAGCAGCAGCTTCCTAACTTTGAAGGGGCATCCTTGTATATGCCAGGCATAGCTTGAAGGTCAAATCTAGCCTGCACCTTTTTTTTTTTTTCTTAACAGCCTGTGAGCACTGTTTGAAGGACTCACTGTAAGCCATAGGCAGCTACATCATATTTTCAATTCTTGCCTTTTCACCTTCAAATCCTAAAATATTTATTAGAAACTGGGGTGGGTAACCTTTATTTTCTCCCAATCTGTGCTACACATGTGCGTGCGTGTGTACATGTGCATGCGTGTAAAGCCTTTATATATATATATATATGCATATATAGTTCCCAGGTTTTATATTTTTTTCTCCTATTATCTGGCATGCGTGTGTGTGTACTTGTGTGTTTGTGTGTGTGTGTATCTGTGTGATTGTGTGTGTATCTGTGTGTTTGTGTGTGTGTGTTTCCAAGGCACTTAGAATCCTTCTCTAAAAGCCCTTTCAGCATGGGTAGCCCTTGATGATGCCCTGCAGAATAATAAAAGAGAGAAGGATCCTGAAGAGTAAATTATGTTACAGAGCTGATATAACCTTAAGATGATAAAAGTGTACTGTTGCCTCTGACAGGTAAAAAGCATGGTATTTAAGCGGGGGAAGCACTGATCTTCTCAGTTGTACGTCATTTGCTAGACACTGTGTTGATTTGCTCCAAAATCATGGCCCAATTAATCTTTTGATAACCATTGTCATTTTCCTAGTTAAATGTGTCTTTGAACCATTTAAACTGAAGTATTAAAAGAGGATATTATAGATATGGACAACCTTTTATCCTTCCAGTCTTTGATGGTGGCTTTAGGCTTCATAATTCCTTTTGGGATATAATATACTGGTTTTGATTTACTCTTTTCGTAGGGCAGGGGAGCTCAGAGACTTTCACCTGGCCTTTCCTTTGTAGAAAAGCTCTTACTACACACAGAGCTGAATTAGATTACAAATGCTGAGGATATTTATCCCCAAACATATAATCAAATAATTGCAGCATTGGTTCATAGTAACACTGGGTGTGATGCACTGTGATGCATATTGGACTCAGTTCAAAACTCATTTAATGGGCCGGTGAGATGGCTCAGTGGCGTAAGCGCCTGCCTTGCAAGCGCGAGGGCCCGAGTTCGACTCCCGGAACCCACATACGAAAAAGGGGCCGGTGATATCGCTCAGTGGCACGGGTGCCTGTTGGCGCGCGAGGTCCTGAGGTCGTCCCCCTGGTACCCACAAAAAAAAAAAAAAAAAAACTCATTTAATTTCCTGAATACTCCAAATTCCTATTTTGGTGGTAACCAAAAGTCTTTGAACTAACTCAGCTAAGAAAATTGGGTAAGTGACCAACATTCTTTACAGATTACACCTCTTTTCCTGAATTAAAAGTGTTTTTGTTTTACAATTCAGGTAGAGCTTTTGTGGTTGTGGTAGCAGAATAAAGAATCCAGAGATGTCTGTGTGCTAACCACTGGAACTCTGAATATGTTAGGTCACATGAAAAAGGGAAATTAAGGCTTCAGACTGAATTAAAGTTGCTAGTCAGCTGACTTTAAAACAGGAAGATTATCTTAGGCTACTTCCAGCTGGGACCAGTGTAAACAGAAGGGCCCTTACATGTGGAAGACGCAGGGAGAAGAGTAGGTTAGAGTATTGGGATGCAATATGCTAACAATTAACTAATCCACTGCTACTGGCTTTAAGGATGGAGCAAGAGCCAAGAAAGGTAAGTCCTGTTCTGAAGCTGGAAAGGACAATGAAATGAATTCTCATCTAAAATCTCCAAAAAAAGAATGTATCTCCACCAAAACTTTTATTTTAACCCAACGAGACCTACTGTGGACTTTTGAACTATGAAACAATAAAATAGTGCATGTTGTTTTAAGCCACAAAGTCTGTGGTAATTTGCTGTAACAGCCATAGAAAAACAAACACAGTGGGCTATCCATCTGAATTCTATGAAACCTGCCATCTATTCACCCATGCCAAGCATTCCTGCAGGCTCAGTCCTTCTGATTCAGCATGCTGGCTCGCAGTCTTCTCTAGGAAACACACTTTCTTCTTATCTTTAGGCACCTCTGGCCTTCTGGCCTCCAGGAATCCTGCTACCTTCATTAAAACCAGGAAGCTCATTTCAAATGCAACAAATACCAACTTCTCTGCAAAAAATTCACCAAAACCCTTTTCAAAATTCTGGTGCTCTTTCTCATCAATGGGTTTCTCAAAATGTCAAGGTGGAAAGTATATTGCAGATACTCAGGAGACATTTGGGATGGGAGCGGTCATTGCTTAACTCCCTGTCTTTGGGTTTTTTTCTTGAACATTTTACCAAGAAGTTTGTTATTGTAACAAGCTTCATCTAATACCAGTTTTGAATTCAGGTTTCAATCAACTAACTATCATTAAAAGTATATCTGAGCTGGTGTGGTGGTGCACAACTGTAATCTCAGCACTCTAAGACACTGAGGCAGGAGGATTTCAAGTTCGCACCCAGTCTGAGCAATTTAGAGACCTAGGAGAATCTGTCTCAAAATAAAAAATCAGAAAAGAGCTAGTGTTGTAGCTCAGTGGCAAGGCCCTCGGTTAAATCATTGTCTTAGTTATTTATCTCTTGTTGCTGAGGCAAAATACGCAACACCTAAAGTTATAGGGAGGAAAGGGTCATTTAGCTCACAGTTTGTAGAGGTTCAGTCCATAATCAGCTGACTCCAAGGTATGGTGGCACGGCAGACAGGGATTGCAGAGGAGAAACAGTTACTGGCGGGCAGAAGGTAACAAAGCAGTGAGGGAGCAACCACAGCTCTTTCTATCCCTTATATCTTATCCAGGCTATTTAGGGCTGGTAACACTCACACTCTTAATCCTGGTGCCCCTGAGCCTAGCATTGCACCATGAATCAATTCTAGCGTCACACACACCAGATCCAGCCACTTTTGAAAAAGCCCCACCTATGACTGCATGAGGCTTTGGGGGGACACCTAGACACAAGCCATAACAGTCATATGTGTATTTCCCATTCATCACCCTTTTAAAATTTAAATTAAATTTATTTTTCCAATACAGAAAAATATAAAAATTAGATACATTAATGAAACACCATGAAATGTTTTGGTACATGCACATATTGCTTAATGTTTAATTAGATTGAACATACCTATCTCCTACAGATGATTTGTTTCTTGCTATCAGAGAAGTATGATTTCTTTAATTCTTACTATCAAAAATGCAAATGTAGGCATTTTCCTAATATATACTTTATTCCAGTCCCTCAACAAACTTCCCATCTTTAAATTCTATTTGATGGGAATTAGTTCAAAAGTAATATATTCCACAATAATAATATGCTTCGGTTTTGGATGTGACAAGCACACTTTAAATTCATAAGGAGAGGACAGGTTGTGATTTAAAATAACCAAACAATTAGTTTTTTTGTTGGACCAAAATTTCTGTGGAAAAGCTAATGCTATCTATCTAACTTATCGCTTTTAAAGCTTAGAATTTTGCATTTCTTATTCTAATAATTTTATAGTGCATCTACTTATGGTATAATTTTACTCACTTCTAGGTGAAAGAAAATAATTATATCCTTGTTGCTATTATTCTATCTTCCTGCAAGGTATTTATTGACATTTAAAATTAATTATCTTTGCACTTATACTAATACTTATAATCTGTACCTTCTACTCTGTGACTCTTGAACTCAAAGGTTGTTTAGTATATTTATGGGCACCAGATGTATAGGCTCTGTTAAACCACTTGATTCAAGTTAGATATTTCAGACTCTATTTTAAACCACACTTAAAATCCTTATTTTTTCTCAAAATCTCTTAAATCTAATTTAAAAATCACAGTATTTCAAGTTAAAGAGTTTTCAAGATTAACTTCTAGTCCAAATCTTCCTTAAAGATTTATTTCCTCAAAAGAAGAAAGACCAGGTTTAAAATGGTTTTTAGAAGTGATGCTGTTTGGGAAAGTTTAGTGGTGGAAATGGATTAATGGATTAATGGTTGCTCCAGGGGAAGGCACACTCCACATCCTGAGAGAAGCAGCTACTCCACGATGAGTGGAGCAGGGGTTATGCCTTGGGTTTTTGTAGTAGACAGAAGGTCTGATTGACGTCTAGCAAGAGTTGGTCAGATCTTGTTTTTTGTGTTGTTTTGTTTTTGCTGTTGCCATTTGTTTCTTAATATAGTCTAGAACATGGCTACTTACATTAGACTGAAGAGCTTGATCATTATGCCCTTCACATAGCAGTGATATTTCGGTTGGTATTAATTTTGTTGTCAAAGATACAGCTGTTGTTGGAAATATTTTGAATTTTTAGTACCATCTGGTATGCTGAAGGAAGAAGCAGTGCTCTGAGTGTTGGCATCAATCCACTTTCTAAGTGGGTAATACTGCTGCTTTGTTAAAGGGCCTGTCAAAATGGGAGATGAGAGTCATTAATTTGTACTGTTTTCATCCTTGTACTGCACCACAAATACAGCAACATGCCAATTAAAATAAACAAATTTAGTATGAGTGCATGTTAAATTTTTAGTAGAATATTTGATTACTTATATACCACATTAGCATTATTAATAGTTCATGTCCTGAAGCTTACATGTCACAGTAAAATAATAAAATGGAAACAAGGAGAGAAAAATGTATCAAGGTTGGTCTATATCTCATTAAAGGAGGTGGCAAATTAATACTCCGAAGAGTTAAATAGGTTTACCATTCATCTCATTTTAAAATTTAAATTAAATTTCTTTTTCTTTTTTTTTTTTTGTGGGTACCGGGGATCGACCTCAGAACCTTGCATGTCAGCAGGCGCCCGTGCCGCTGAGCGATATCACCGGCCCTTTTTTCATATGTGGGTTCCGGGAGTTGAACTCGGGCCCTTGTGCTTGCCAGGCAGGTGCTTACACCGCTGAGCCATCTCACTGGCCTCCTAAATTTATTTTTCTAACAGATACATAAAAGTTGAAAAATTATACATATTAATGGAATACCATGTGACGTTTTAGAACACGCACATATTGTTTAATGTTTAAATCAGACTGAAGGCCGGGCATAGTGGCACACACCTGTAATCCCAGCACTCAAGAGGCTGAGGCAAGAGAAACCGTGAGTTCAAGGCCAGCCTGAACTGCATAGCAAAACCCTGTCTCAAAAAGACAATAAATAAATAAATAAATAAATAAATAAATAAATAAATAAATCGGATTGAACATATCTATCTCCTCAAGCATTTATCATTTCTTGATGGTGAAATCGAAATCCTTCAAGCTTTTGGAGATATGCAGTACATCATTATCTATAGCCATCCCACTGTCCAATAGCACACTAGAACATATTCCTATCTTACTGGAACTTCCTCCAAAGCTATTTGTCATCAGATATTGTTGTAGTCAGGGTTTACAGGGGAAAAGATTTAATACGGGACACATTAGTTTATAGCATTATTTTATAATAGTCACCCAAAGAGTCAAATGCAGAATAGTGCAGAACATCTGATGAACTAGAAACCCAAAGAATCCAGCTGAGGTCCTGGATCCCATGGCAATGTCCTGTATGAGTCCAGCTGAAGATTTAGAGCCCATGGCAATGTCCTGCACGAGTCCACCGGAGACCTAGAGCCCACAACGTCTCATGCAAGTCTGCATCCAGGATCTGCGCTGGGAAGGCCCAAAGGTCTGTGGTGGAAGCTAGAAAGTCTGCGCCAGCGGGATGAAGGATCTGTGCCACCAGGCTGAGGGATCTGCACTGGAGACAGGAAGCAACACTCAGAGGACCAGCACTTCCCTGAAGAGAACCGCAGCCATCCTAAGCAACAGCGAGAACTGAGCTCCTCTGATGATGACAAGAGCTGAGTTCCTATCAGGAAAGCCAGCACAACAAGTTTCTCCAGGAGGCTCAACAGCACACCATCTTCCCCTCCAGTTGTCCTTTTTATGCTGTTGACAACAATCCTCAGGCAGGCCTTCCACACCCAGAACCATGCTGATTTAGTTCAGCTGGGTTTTACAAGTTGACCATTAGTTAATCCACCACAGGTATCTTATTCAGATGTTCCCTGAACTCATATCTTCTCCCCCAAATAGGTATTCATTGACTTGGTACAAACTAAAAATGTGCAATTGATTTTTAACAGGGTGTATTTTGCTTCAAAGATTTGGGATTTTGTGGGGAGGAAGGCTTGTTTTTAGCACCTTAAAATTCCTCAAAATTTAAAATATAGTAGGACACAGAGCTATGCAGAATACAAAATATTTTATTGGTGTGCAATAGCATCATAACAAATGTAGAGAAATACAGAAAATGTGTTTGCCAGAAATCCTTATACAAAGGAATATAAATGGCAGGAGGGTGACAGGAATAGGACCCGAAAAATACAGCACCTTGCATTTGAGACAACAGCAGAAGCACAAAGATTTCTGTTACCTTCCCCTTCTCCCCTGAAGCAGGCATTAGCAGAGTTCTCTGGCCTTCCTCTGAAGTGGTCCATAAGACTCCCCAGTGAGATGTGCCCACCTTCTACCTTGAGGAAAAAAATATCCATATCTCCGAAGACACAGAGGTACAGAGAAGAAGCTGAACAAACAGGTTTTGCTAAGTTCTCCCCATCTTATTACCATTAGATCACATCCCCTTTGTGCAATCATACTTCTCCACAATTATCTACTTCTTCATCAAACTTAGCATAACAATACACAGATTTCCTTGTTTCTTTAGGTCTTCATTTTCTTATGTCACATGTCACATATAATTTATTAAATAAATGTATATGTTTTTTCTTGTTAATCTGACTTTTAGTGTAGATATCTCAGTCATGAACCTAACAATTGGTGAGGAAAATAAATTTTTTCTCTCCTGTTAGGGTGAAGAACACTTTCAAGAAAGATGCTTAAATAGTAGCTAATTCTTCCCAAAGTGATGTCTAAGATATTTATATCGGCTATTGTTTACAGTATAAGATATGATTTGGGGGCCAAGAGATGAATATCTAGAGAGAAAAACAGTATGAATAATGACGACTTATTTGTGTCCACTCCCCATGAAACATTCATGCTCTTTTCCAAAGCAAATAACTCATGAAAATTTCCCCAAAGAATATCATTTTTAAAAGCAAAAAGTGATTGATTTTCCAGGGCACCTGCAGGTTTAAAATAACCCAAAGTTGGGGAGATATTATATAAATAGTAAAGTTTTAGTATCAATCCCCATAAGCTAAAGGGTATATGGGAAACCTAACGTGTTGCTAAGGTTTACAAGACTGCTAGAATTTATTCAACTGATCAAATAGGCTGAATAAAGGAAAACACTGTCATAGAAGAACTAATATATCAGCTCACTAAAGTCAGTAATTTTAGTTAAATGAGATATTCAGGCAGAAAGAAAATATTAGTTGAGACTTAAATAGAAGAAATTTCAAGGTGCTTGAGAAGTAGCTAGTAGTCCAATGTTACTGAGCAGTAAAGGCCTTGAGGATAATAGTGGGAAGATTCTGAAGGTTGAATGTAAGCAGGACAGGAAAGGACTTAAACGGTTAGTTTAACTATTTATTATAAAAACTCTGAAAGTTTGGGATGACATACAAATAACACAGCCACAGATGGCAGGACATACGGCAGGGGATAATGACAGATAAAAGAGGGGATCTTAATGGGTAGCTATTGCAATTATGGCTCAGGAGCTGATGATAAATTTAAAAAATGAAAACAGAGGGCCGGTGAGATGGCTCAGCGGCATAAGCGCCTGCCTTGCAAGCGCGAGGGCCCGAGTTCGACTCCCGGATCCCACATACGAAAAAGGGGCCGGTGATATCACTCAGCGGCACGGGTGCCTGCTGGCGCGCGAGGTCCTGAGGTCGACCCCCCGGTACCCACAAAAAAAAAAAAAAAAAATGAAAACAGAATATAAGCTGAGACAAATATAAGCTGTATTTTGGAGATAGAAGTAGTAAAATTTAGTAACAGAGCAGCTATGGGAGTTGTAGCGAGATGGACGGATTCAAAGAATAATAGGAAGTCTACAATACGACCTAGAACAAGAAATGGGCAAAGGAAATTGCCATGGAAAACATGTTCAGGTGACGACACGTTGAGCAGAGTTTGGTACATATGGATTGATTTTAATATGATAATATAATTAATATATGCAATGTATTTAATATAATTCCCCTCTTTGCAGCGCTCTTGGTGAAGGGGTGTCTCGGTGAAATAGTAATAACTTCCATTTATTGAGCAGCTGTAATGCACCAGTTATAATGTAAGCTGCTTTGCACATGTACTCCTCTAAACAAACAGAGCACAGGTGTCTGCCCATCCCTATTTCAGGACCATGAAAATGAAGTTCCGCAGGTTAAACGATCTGATCAAGGTAATATGACTAATAAGGAGCAAATGTAGAATTTGAATCCACTTCCGGCTGACTTCACTAAATAGAGGAGTGGTGATGGGATGGAAAGAGGAGTTTATACTAACGGAGGAGCATTGGACTTTAGAAGGGTACTTTATCTTTCTGAGCTAGAAATTAAGATGGAAATAAGAGGGACTCAAAAATCTTCCTGAAAGACAGCTTCATTCTATTCGGTTAAGATAACACATGCCATAGTCTTCTGACTGATGACCAGCAAATTTCCTGTTTTACAATGATTTTAGGACACAACTAATTTCAGAAACATTAAATCCTGAAATAGCAAGCATTTTCGAATTGAGACTCTATTATATGATGTGAGGTCAGCTATTGTATAAAGTTTGATATTTTCTATAGCTTCCTCCTGTTCCTTGCTTCACAGATTTTTTTCCTTGTTTAAATAGGAAGAGATATTGGATTAGGTTAAATAATTTTCTTCTGGGTCTTAGATAACAATGGTTCTATTATTTTATTCTTTCACTTCACTTACCATCAACAGATCTTCATGGTAGCTCCATCGCCCCTGCTCCAGGAGAGCTTCTAATGCTCCCTGCTTGCCTGCTCCCACTGCTGTCACGTCCCACCCCAGTCTACTACGGCCTTGAACACCTTCTTGCTGTTTTACAAAACCCTTAAATTGCAGCCCTTGTGGTGATTTAAAAGTGTAAGTCACCCTCTTGCTTAAAACCTTCCATAGACTCTCACTGTACTTTACATGAAGACTAAAATCCATGAAATAACCCAGATTAAAGCCTGTGTGACCTAGGTCCTGCCACTCTTATCAAAGTCAGGCAAAGACAGTAAGTATATCAAAGGCTTTGGGGCTGCCTTCCCCATTCCAGATCACGAAGGCTGGGCACATCGGTGGGCTGAAAAAAATGCACAATTACTGTACATTTCATCGGGATTTTGACACATTGCTTTCTGCTTACTCTTATTTCGTAGGGTCAATATGAGTTTTGGTCTTTTCTGTATATGTAAATGGATGTTTTCCCTGGAAGCCCAGGGAAAGAAAGAGTTAAGGTTCGGAGTAGGACTCATGAACTATATTTCTGATTTGCCATATTGCACTAGAAATCATCATTGTAGCTTCAAAGGCCTGTGGTAGGTTCCAGTCTCTGTAGAGCATGCTGTGAACTGCGCTCAAAGAAAAGCAGCTGAGGTGATGATTGCAGGGGAGTTGACTTTCTTCTCTCACTTTATCTCTTCGGATTTTTTTCAAGAGTCAGATTCAAGCCTTCGGGGTACACAAACTGGAGGGAATCATATTGCAGAAACAAACCAACATAAAGGCTTTACTCACCTGAGACCTAACTGCATCTGTATGTATCAAACTTTACAGCTCAGTTGTATAAACAAGGGTATTATGCATTCAGGTTATTATAGTTTATTACACAACTTACATCTAACTTGAACTCAAAACATGAAAGCATCTCATTTTTTAAGGTGTAGACATTTACAATCTGTACGTTCAAAGAGTATAAAACTCTTTGTTCCATGTTCAAACTATTTTCTAAGATTTGAAATCACCAGAACATGAAGGTAAATTACAATAGAGAAATACAACTGAGAAACTCAAAGAAATGCAGCAGGCAGAGAAGAGGGCTAGGAAAGCAACCAAACTTTAAACATATTTTGGAGAGAAACACAACACTGAATTGAATTCAACACAAGGAGGCCAGAAAAGTATGGAATTCTTTCATTTACTCATTGGTCATCGCTCTCTCAGGAAAGTCACCAGTCTTGCAATTTTCGGGGCAGGGCAGAGCTTCATGCAACACCCTGGCTGATAAGACACAATTCCCCAAATTTACTCATTCTCCTCTTAATCATATTCCTTATGTGGCCCAAATTATTCTAGTTGACTGTCATCTAATCTTTTAAACCAAACAATACAAATATGTTGACTTGTTCTGGTAGGATTTCACTGCCATAACTCAAAGAAATCACTCTAATAATGCTTATTACAGGCACCATGGCAGAGCAGAGGGATTCCTAGGGCCTTCAACCTCCACAGCGCCCTTTAACTTATACACATAAGCAATCACATAAACAGGCTACAGAACCCATACCTCCGTGTTCAAATTTCTGTCCTATTGTAGGAAAAGGGCAAGTAAATCTATGGAAGCGAAAATGTTGTAGAGGAGCAGCTAAGCTGAAGTATTTCTCTCCCCAGGTCCAGAATGCTTGATTACTATAGACACTGCACAATTCAAGGGAAACTACAGACAATTCTCCCTTCCGCTGCCTCAAATATAACAATCCCACCTCACCCTTCTTCCTCAAATACTTGTGACTAACTCAAATCTACAACTTTCATCAATTATACAATGGAAATTCAAGTCCAGATTTTAAACTTGCAAGAAACTGAGAAAGACAGCACATTACATTGCTATCAATCAACAGAGTAGTACTGTAAGAAAAATAGGATCCTGAAAAAGGGTTTGGAATATGCAACTAAGGTACAAAGAGAGACAGAAAAAAGTCCAGCATGAGCTATGTCTCCATGCTCTTTTCTGAAGTGTCTGCACTTCAAAACTTCGAGCCCATTTCATATGAAATAAAATGTCTTTAGATCTTTAGATTCAACAGAGATCCCTCAAGAACAAAGAAGAATTGCATGTGGGGTCAGGGGGGCATGCAACAAGGAAGAAGAGAAACGGCAGTGCCTGTATTGCATAAAACCACACATATTTGAATTTCTGCTGTTCACCAAATCACTTTGCCTTTTAATGCCAGAAAAATAAAGAGACACCTCCAGATAGTCCACACAGAAGATCTTTGTAACATATCTTAAGAAGCTTCAGACAGGGCCCAGAGACAGAAAAATAAATATAGAAGTTTAAGTGCAGTTGGTTTTATCCAGGAACATCAGCTCAGCAAGGACAAGACATGAAACAGACCTGCAGCTCAAACACACCACTGAGCATTCTAGACTACTTCCTGAAATGAGCTTCTTAGATATAAATACAGTGCAAATACAAATATACATACTTTGTACTAATGTCATTTTATTTCTGGATCTCTGCTTCACTAAGACTCTGAAAACACAATGCATTTGGTTAGGAGGAATACTTTCTGATGTTTAATGAGTGTAAGAGCTAATGGGAATGTGCTTTAAAATTCCATATAGGGATGAAATTATACTGTAAGACAGTGGTGGCAAAACTATGGCATGAGTGTTTTTTGTTCTTAAGACAAAAGATGCTAATGTGTGAGTGGTTTTTTCCTAAACTAAAACCTCAGAATACAGGTTAATTGCAGTATGGGCACTTTGCAATAAATAAGTGGGTTTTGGATTGCAGTTTGGGCACTCATCTCTAAAAGGTTCGCCATCACTGCTGTAAGAGATGATTTTTTTTTTAATTGATGAGCCCTTTTAAATTTTCATGTATTTTACACATAGACAAATCCTTCACAAATTACAGTAATAGGGAAAACAGACAGATGTAGTAAGTAACAGCTTGGAACTCATTCTTAACTGGGTAAAATTGGTCTGGCTTAACAAATGGATCATTAGCTTAATGATGATAATGAGTGACTGCAGTGGTCCCTTGCATGTTGTTAATTTAAAAATGGCTAGATGGCACACAGAGATCATTTCAAAAGCTTTAATTTTGCCACACAGAAATAAATATTCTTAGTATTTTAATACATTTTCTTCTAGAACTTTTCCTGTAAGTCTGAGTGTGTAGTTGGTTTTCTGGTTGTACTTGATACTCTATTTTCAATTTGCCAATAATCTTGATTTGGACACATAAAATGTTTAAAACGTTGACTCAGTTAGGGAAATTTAATCACCAAGAAGATATTTGATCATATTTAGTAATAATTATTAATTTTTAAATACAAAAATGTTATTGAAACTACATTTAGAGATAAGTGAATGTTGGGTTATTGAAATTATGATTCCTTGGATTTGCTTAAAATTATACAGAGCAGGATGAAGGAATAGGCTATGAATTAATAATTATTGAAGTTAAGTGGTAGTAAGGTTTATTACACTATTCTTTAATAAAAAGTTTAAAATACTTTAAATCGCTTATAGGTTATGATTTGTGGCTATATATTCATAAACATTATTTGACTTCACTAATGATACTACTTAGATTTTCTATATTCTTCTTTATTTTTGTCAGTGTGGCAGGTATATAATATCACTCAAGATAATTGTGTTTGGTTTTTTTCCTAAGAGTTTTTTTCCACAATTGTCTTGTTTGTTTGCTTATCTTTGTTTGATAATTCTTGAGCACCTCTTAATTGTTATGATTATTGTTTAACATTCTTTGTTTTTTTTTTCTTTTTTTGTTCTTAAACAACAAACAGTGTTTTTATGTGATTATCTTTTCACTAGTTCAGGAGTAAAACAGACTGATTTTTTCCTAACTTCTATGTTATAATGGTAGTTCTCATCTTGAGTTTTGTTTTGTTTGGTTTTGTTTTTACTCACCGGTATGCATGTATAAATGGGTTCAGAAACACACAAATGTACATACAACATATGGATCATTTTTATTTTCTTTTAAACTCTGCAGGAATTTGCTAATTATATACCCTGCTTTTAGTTCTACTATCCATAAAAATTAAGCATTGTGAAAACATTCCTTAACCTTGTTTCTATACATTTGAAAGGCAAGAGTGAAAAAGTTTAGCTTAACTCCACCTTTAAGATAAGAAAGGCAGCATTTTTTAGTCTCCTGCCTATAACCTTGCTCTTTTACCATTATTTATTTCTGTAATGTAGGGCTTGACTTTGAAACATTATTATTAAGTTGTTTAAGTAAAACAGCTCCTCTTCCAGGTTGTTTTAATTCAGAATTAATTTCTGTAGAATGCATTATAACCAAAATATCTAGATAACATGTTTTAATAATTTTAATGTTTGTGACATATATATTTTATAAGAAACATTATAGTGTGTATTTTATAAAGTATTATTCTATGAGGCCAAAAATAACTAAATTCAAAACCACTCAAAAACATTACAAGGAAAAAGCTAAAGGCCAATACAAGTGAACATAAACACCAAATTCTTATGAGATCAGACGAGATCGAGCGCATTCAGGGTGGTATGGCCATAGACTTAAATGCAAAATTCTTAAGAAAAGTTTAGCAAGTAGAATACAGAAGTAAGTTTTAAAATAATCAATCAATGCAATACTATATTAATAAACTAAAGAAAAAACGGTCTCAGTAAATACAGAAAATCATCTGACAAAATTCAATATTCAGGCATGATAAAATGCTCTCAATAAGCTAGGAATATAAAGGACTTCCTCAAACTGATAAAAGCCAACTACAATAAATCAACGACAACATACTTAATAGTTTTCTTCTATAATCAGGAACAAATCAACAAAGTTGGCTCTCATCCCTTTTATTCAGCAATGTGCTGAAAGCCCAAGATGGGTTAGGATGGTAGAAGTAAAATTGTTGTATTGAAAACTCTAAAAACTTCACAAAAAGATATGAGAAATAAGAGAATTTAGCAAGTGCATAGAATGGAAGATCAATATAAAACATTTTTATTTATGTATACTAGCAAAAACTGGAGATTAAAAATTTAAAAATACTATTTAAAGATTCATCAATAATATGATATATGGATAATTTATCAAAATATATAGAAGATCTGTATATGGTAAATGACAAATTATAGCTGAGACAAATGATAAAAATACTAAGTGGAAGTCAGACCATGTACATGGTTTGGAAGACTCAGTGTTGTTATGATGTCAATTATGAGTATTTTGATCTACAGATTCAATGCGATTGCATTGAAATGCTCGGCAAACTATTACATTTTGGGATTACTTCTAAAACACACAGTTAAGTGTGAAGAACATAAAATAATCCAAATAATTTTGAAGAAGAAAAACGAAGTAGGAGAATTTTTTAATATCGTAATTACTGTAAAGATAATAATCAGGATAATATGTTACAGTTTTAGGATAATAAATTTATGCTGGAACAAAATAGGAGATATCAGAAATAGAACCACCCATATAGGATAAACTGACTTTCAATAAACACTCCAATTAATTCAAAGAATTCAACAAATTATCCTGAAACAATGAATAACCACATATACAGAGAGAGATGAGCAAAGGAAAAGGGAGAAGAAACATTGATTTTTACCTCACAAAATACCTAGACATTAGCTAAAAATAGGTCCATATATTTAAATGCAAAAACTAATACTATTAAACTTCTAGAAGAAAATAGGAGAAAGGCTTTCCCCCTCAGGTTAGACAAAGATTTATTAGTACATAAAAAGCACAAACCATAAAAAAGAGAAAACCAATCCTTTGAACTTCACCAAACTTAAACCCTTTTTGCTATTTTTCAAGTGGCACTTAAAAAAAAAGAGAGACAATCCACTAATTGAAAGAAAATACCATTTTCAAAATATATGTCCAGTAAAAGTTATATTCTATAATATATAGAGAATCTTAAAATTCAGTAACACAGAGCCGATGTGGTGGCACCTGTCATCCCAGCACTCTGGGAGATGGAGCCAGGAGGGTACCAAGTTCAAGGCCAGTCTGAGTAACTTAGGACGATTTTGTGTCAAAATAGAAGATGAAAAAGGGATGAGAGTATTGCTCATATGAAGGATGCTTAATATCCTTAACCATTAGGAAAATGTAAATTAAACCCAAAGTGAGATAGCATTTAACACCCACTAAAATGACTAAACTGAGAAAGACTGACAATGCTGAATGTTGACAGGGTGGAGAGCACCTGGGCTCTCATACGTTGCTTGTGGGAATGTAAAGAGGCATAGCCACTTTGGAAAACAGATGGACAATTTTTTATGGCACTGAATATTAGTTTACCATATGACCCAGGAATCCAACTCCTAGGTATTTATCAAAGAGAAGTGAAGGCCAATGCTTACATGAAGATGTACTGAAATGTTCATAGCAGTTTTATTTATAACAGCTCAAATGAAAATGTCTACCAACTTTCAAAAGGATAAAGAAATTACATTGTTCTCCAAAATGCAATACTCAGCAATAAACAGGAATAAACTACTGATATAAACAACAACAAAGAAGAATGTCGAAAGCATTATACCAAGTGAAAGTACTATATACTTGGTGATTTCACTTATACGATACTCTAGGGAAAGACGCAAATGAGTGTTTCCAGAGGGCTGGGAGGAGGAGTTAACCACAAATGGCAGAAGGGAACTTGGCAGTGACAGAAAAATTCTGTGTTGCAATTGCAGCGATAGCTTCATGACCACGTACATTTGCTAAAATTCACTGATATGTATATTTTAAAGTTAAATTTTATCGAATTTTATTGTATGTAAATCATGGCAGATATTTTGAAGAAAAAATAGGCAAAATAAAAACATAAAAAATAGGCAAAAACAATGTTAGAGAATAAGTCAGTATTACTTTAAATAGGGCAAGAAGGCAAGAAGGGCTTGAATAACTTTAAATGGAACCGAAGCAATGGACGTTGGGCCAGGAAATAAGAATAATTAGGGTTAGTGTAATGTTGAAGATAGGCACCAAATATTCATTGAGTAGCTACTATGTTTGTATAGCACTGTGCAAGCTAATTGAGATAAAATCACTTTTTAATCATAGCATTTATCTTCCTGTGGTGCAAATTGTAGTTGAAAGACAGACCCATAAATAAATAAATTTTACCATGAAGGTGAATGTTGAAAATATTTTGGAAATGCAGTGTGAGAAAACAGACAGAGATGAGATTTGATCTTAGCTACTCCCTAATATAGTAGATCACTCAATAAATATTTAGTGATTTGTTGATGTATTTCAAGGCTTTTGCCTGAGTAAATATTTTATACCTAACATTGTCCATGTGTTTAGAGAAATACGCCCCATGAAATCCTTGGATTCTTTGTTTTGGATTTTGGTAAATATGTCTTTTTTTCTAAAATTATTTGGAATTTCTCTTATTAAAAATGTCAGCCTCCGGGCCAGTGAGATAGCTCAGCGGCATAACTGCCTGCCTGGCAAGCGCGAGGTCCTGAGTTCGACTCCCGGAACCCACATACGAAAAAAGGGCCGGTGATATCACTCAGCGGCACGGGCGCCTGCTGGCATGCAAGGTCCTGAGGTCGACCCCCAGTACCCACAAAAAAAAAAAAAAAAAGTCAGCCTCATCTCTCCTTCAGTAGGATAGAGTTAACAGGAAGTGACAATGGGCACAAGATACAAGATGACTGTTTTATTTCTGAGTGCAAACATCAGTTTGCCTTGGCTTCTCGTAGGCAGCGGTGGGCCACTGTGATGAAATTGTTCAGCTGGCATTACTGGATTTTTCTGGAGATTTTCTGATGTTTCCCAGGAGCGTCAGGGCCGATGGTCAGCAGCTGCGGTGCATCAGGCTCTTCCCCTAACCCTGTTCCTCGTTCTCCTCCCTTCCTGCTCAAGGGTGCTTTATCCACAGACCACTGAAGTTTGAGTCTGACAACACCCCTCCCCCGAGAAAAGTATAAGTGCTTTTCTCTTTATGGAATATTTTTTGTAGGTTAATTGCTTCCTCTTTTATTATGAAGTTTTTTGGAATGTCAAATGCTTTGCAGAGCACAAGATCTTTAACTTCCTTCTGTCTCAGAGAGTTAAGATTTCTAGCAGACCATAGTCTCCTTCCTGACATACAAAACATAAACACGTTTTCAAGTGCCCGAGTGATGATTCATCAACTCTCATAGAAAACAGGAAACCGATATTTTAAAAATCCATATTTTAGACACAGAACTTTTTACCTTGCTCACAAAGACACTTCTGAAACTATTATTCTTCCCTCTCCTTCTTCACGTGAAATTATAGTCTACCAAATAAAAAGTAGTATTTTCTAACCATTGGTAACTACAATTAAACCCATACATTTGACTCCCATAAGAATAGCTTCATACCTTTAGTTACAAATACGATCACAGTCCTTTTATTGTTTTTTAATTTCTTTGGTCTTTAAATGCCCTTTTAGCAGGAAGTCCAGTATCCTACCCACGCCTTAATTGCCTAAAATCTCTGGAGACTCCTGTAAAAAGCTCTTGCTTCATTTTGCTCCCAGCAAGAGAACGCCAATCTGACTAGGCCATCATTTTATGATTTCTCCCTGTCGTGTGCTACTTTATTCTCCTAAAAATCCTGACGGGTAGGCAGCACTTGTCCACTGCGATGAGGAATGATCCCATTCTTTGTACCCACTGGTAAAAGGAGCCCCACACAGGAGCTCCAGAGTGCAGCTTTAAATCATGCATCGCTTTTAGTTCAAACATGTAGCCACGACCTCCTCACAAACATCAAATCCACATACTCCTTTTCTTCCTGGCACTCACACACATTCCACTGAGCCACTCCCCTTGCTCAGAACTATGGGAACATCCCTTCAAAGGGACACTCCCCTCTGCAGTCTCGAAGGGATTTCCTGTCCTCATTTGCACCTTGAGATTGCCGGCTATTTTTCTCACTGAGAAAACAAAACACACACACACACATGCACACGCACGAATATAATCTCTAATTGGACATCACCTTTGATGGGATATCCCATTATTAATTATTAAAATATGTTATGTTACTTGTAAATGTCAGGGTATTATATATGTATGTGTATGTTCATATTTGTATATAATGTATATTATATGTGTGCATATTGGTTTAAAGTCATTAACAAACAAAAAATATTCATTCAACATATATTATGTAACAGCCACTGAATACAAGTTAATAAGACACATTTTTTTCTCTTCAAGAAATCTGACAATCGGGGCCAGTGAGATGACTCAGTGGTGTAAGCACCTGTGTGGCAAGCACGAGGTCCTGAGTTCAACTCCTGGTACCCACATACGAAGAAAGGGCCGGTGAGATTGCTCAGGGGCACGGGTGCCTGCTGGCGCGCAAGGTCCTGAATTTGACCCCTGGTGCTCACAAAAAAAAAAAAAAAAAAAAAAAAAAATCTGACAATCAAATAAATAGGCAAATAAAATATTACATATAAAATATCAAAGCTATGTATAGAATCTAAACATTTAGAGTAATACCCAAGCATTAATTCAACAAAAATGAATTTTGCTCAAGAAAGACTAAATTCAATGGAATCATGTAGCAGATTTTACTCCAAACAAGGCTATAAATATTTCACATGATTTCCTTTTTTAGTCTTGGATCGCTGACATCCATAGGGGTTTTTTTTCAGGCTTTTTTGTTTTTGTTTTAAATTGTATTTCTAACACCACAAACTATATTTCATTTTAGTTTAATGCTTATATCTTTATTAGGTTTATTTTCAATAAATGTTTTTTATAAAGTTTGAATGAATGGACAAATTGTATTTTGGTAGTGATGGTAAAGGGAGCCTGTCTAATGTTTGTAGAGGGTTTTATATCCAGATGTATTCAGTGCGATTAAACCTTCTGGCATAATCAAATTATTACATTCAACAAGAACATTTGGCAATGAATGGGCTGACCTCCACTCAAAAATATAAACTGTCGTGTGGCTTTGTAATAATAAACATTGAGAAAGAAGTGAGCTTAACTCTTTCCTTCTTCTTACATGTTAGAATCCATAATTCCATGTGACACGTGACAGCAGCTACAGCTGAAAAAGCAAATGGAATCTACTCTGTGTACCCACTGACACGGGAATCTCCCACCAAATTTTGCCTATTATTGTCTATCATTTTGATACATTAAATTTTGATCAAAAATAAAAACTTTGGTATGTGTAAAAGCTTTTAGCAACAAAGGGATTACTGTTGCTTTTCAATGTTTTATTCTATTTTGGATTTTTATTATGCTTGTTTAAATCAAAGTGGGGGGAAACAAAGTGGTAAAAAAAAAAGCGCTACATAATATTTAGTACATAAGGATTTTAAAATCTATTCTTTGTAACTAAATATTTCTGGCCTTGACTATTAGGTTGTTCTAGAGGACTTTGTTTTACCAGATGCAGAGTAAGACCAGAAATACATACTGAGGAAGCTGTTTAACCCCGCTTTACTTATAGTCAGTCACATATGAGTAAGGCTTCCATGACTACACAGACAGACCCGTGCACATGAAACTCAAATGACTACATGTTAATTTAGCAGACCTTCAATAGGATTTTGAATGGAATAAATAATTATGTGACTTCAACGACTATGTGAGGTCATCTGGTGTGAGGTTAGTGAGGAATTTGGGCAGAGAGCACATTAATTTTGACCTCTACATTCCCTAACCTAATGTCTTGAGTTTAATAACCATTTTCAAAATATGAGACTAAGATGTCTTTTGCCTATTGTGGCTCCACTTGACAAATTTCAATTTGGTGGTACCTATTCAATGTAGGAACATTTTTGGGGAAATAATTGATGTTCTAGTTATAATCACTAACACAACAAGTAGGCCAGAATGGATATATGTGGGCAGTCTTGGGGGCTCCTGATTTGTTCTAGTTTTGGGGTGCATCTGTCTGCTCCTAGTTAGAATATGTTTCTTGGGAAGGAGGGTAAGCATTGGGCAACATTTTTGTTAGCCTCCAGGAAAACACCAACAGCAGTATTTGCCCAACATTGCTTTTAATCCTTTTAATTTTTCTCCTTTTTTGTGAGAAGAGGTAAATAAAAGACATTTGGCATTGTTTTGTTTTAAAGTAATAGCTACCTCATTAAACCCCAAGTTTGACAATGTTGGCTCATTTTTCATTACATTAGTTGTATTAGTTCAGCTTTGCCCTTGTTAAATGGGAATAATTTAAAGAAATTCCCCCAAAGTAAAGCTCAAAGTGAAAGTGACGTCCCCAAATACCAAGAAATATTACTCAGGGGAAAAAAAAAACAGATCTGCAACACTTGGTACAGTTTGCCCATTTTCTTGAATCATACTACTTTCATTAGTATTAAAAATAGTTGAGTTCAACTCCCAGTACCCACATACAAAAAAAGGGCCGGTGATATCGCTCAGTGGCACGGGTGCCTGCTGATGCGCAAGGTCCTAAGTTCAACCCCTGGTACCCACACACAAAAAAAATAATAGTAGTTGTGTCAGTTCTGCAGCTGACAGTGCTTTGGTTCAAACCAGAGTCAGTGGCAGCTGTAAAAATAAGGAAACATCTTGTCTATTGCCATAAGGAGACTAGAGTATAACTAATAGCAAGCCAGCTTCATGTAAACAACCTCAGGTTTAACATGTCAAAATCAGTCACTAGTCCCTACATGAGCTGTATTGGCAGCAAAATTTCCAGCCAGATCCGCAGAGAAAGGCAACCACCAAAGCCATGGGCCAAGGAGTGGGACATTCTCTTCCGTTAGATCAGTTTCCATCCCAGAAGCCAGGCCCATCCCTTCAGTTCTCTCCTCCCACCCCTCACTGTAAAGTCTCTGGTGAGAAATTGGTTAGGGGGCCGCTTCCAACAATACAGGGCTTTCCTCCAAGAATAGCGCTGTCTGCACTGCTCAGGCCTTCACTTCCAAATTATAACCTCAGAGAGGTGTTTTTAAAAAATGTTTTTGGACCTGTAATCACAGGAAGCAATCCATGTTCATCCAGGCCCAGTATGCATATATGTTTATTATTATAAGGGAAGCAAAAGCATCATGAAAAATATTCAGCCTTACTGCATGTATGATATTCAGCTAGTTTCTATTTGTTTAATTCTATTTGATCTTTGTATGATGGCTGCAGCCCAACAAAATGACTTCACAACACCCAAATATGTCATGACTCAGTCCATAAAACACTGCCAAAGATCAGTGCTTCTCACGTCCAGCTGTGCTTCAGAACCACCTGAGGGGTGTTCTCCAAACAAGGATCCAGAGCTGAGACAAGAGGAATTGGAAGTGAAGGCCACAAAAGGCAGTGGTTTCTGCCAGTTATGTAGTGTATGACCTTGGATAAGTGATTGAGTCTCTGTTTCTTCATCCATTGAATGATGATAATAATGAAGTCTTCCATATCAGGTCATTATGTGCATGAAATGACATAGTACCTGCAAAATGGTTTGTTTAACGTGGTAAGAAGGCATTATTATTCTTAAGTCATAAAACCGTACTGTTTCTATATTTAAGCTGAACTACTGATGTCTAAAAGGGACTTTTCACAACATGTCCTAATATGCCTTAAACATAGTTTCTTTGCTAGAGCCCAAAGTGAGTTAGAACCTCGTCACCTCATTCATAACTTAGCTGGCTACTAACTTGGAAATCATAAACAAGGGACTGATGAGGTGACCAGGTTTTAACCTGACTTTGGCCCTCTTAAACATAATAATGAGGTGACAGGTTTTAACCTGTTCTTGGCCTCGTGTACTGTGTGAGTTGATTTTCAAAGCAAGTGAGAACCTGTTTTTAAAGGACGATTAAAATATCAAATCATAAGCCTACCTGTGTGTTTTTTTGTTTTTATTTTGTATGACCATGAGTAAGAGCTACAAAGAAAAGAACTGGATAGGATTAGTTAGAAACCCACATTAATCTTTCACATTATCTTATACCAAAATTCATGAAGAATTATAATAGATTGCAATTCACATTGTTTAAGTATTGGGGCTTTCCCAGTGAATTATTTTCAGTTTAACATAATACAAGGGGTGATAGAAAGATATGGTGAGTGTTTAAATTTTTAAAAAAATTATTAGAGTAAAAGACACATTGTCAAGAATGTTGCGATAGGTGTATTTAAAGCAAGGGAAAGTATTCTGAATATTTTGAGGAAATTAATAGCAATGTGTCATTTATTGTAATAAAAATTTCAAACATTCACCATATTTTATGATCCCCACGTGTTGATCAAAAGTTTACAGCAACTTCTGCCAAATAAAAACATTATAGTGTGTCCTCATCTGCCTTGTTCACTGGATATGGCACAGTGTGACTTCTGGCTCTTCCCCAAAGTCAAAATTAGCATAAAAGGAAGATGTTTTGAATACATTCAAGACACTGAGGTATCCACAACAAGGCAGCTAAAGACACTCGTGAAAGAGATCTTCAAGAACTGCTTCAGAAAGTAGCAAGAACTATGGGAAAAGTGTGCTCAAAGAGAGGAGGAATATTTTGAGGAGGATTAATGGCAATGTGTCTTTTACTATAATAATTTCAAAAATTTAAATATTTACCATATGTTTTGATGATACCTCATAATATCTTAAATCCCTAGGTTCTAAATTGAATCAAATAACAGGTATTTATTGGATAATAATACCAACCACACTATACTAAATACTGCAGGGATAACAAGAAAATGTAATAATGTGGTTCTTTCCCTCAGAGTCAGTATAGTCTGCTTGGAGAAAATTCTTTTAAAAGATAATGTGTTCATAGGAAATTTGAAGTATTGTCATCAACGGATCAGGAGAAGATTAACACTGAAAAGACAGTTTCCACAAGGAAAGAGTACACCACACTGTGGGGTGGGGGAAACATCCGGGTCAGCAGGAGGCAGCAAAAAAGGGGAACTACAGACCGGAGGCTTCATTGTAGGTTATTGGAAGGAACAACAAATTAGAGTAAGCAGGTTTAGGATTGGAGGGTTTGGACACATTTTCCTTATTTAGGGCATAGTGGCTATTTCTCATTGTCTAGAGCTGGGCCCCGAGTTGATTAGAGCAAGTGGACTGTGACCCCGAGTGTGAGATTCTGGAAAGGACGTTGGGGGATGGGCTGAGGATTAGTTGGTTTGTACTTGAAATGTACCCTCCAGGACAAAATGTTTACTCTCTCTAGAAATTGGATAGTCCCAGAAGGCCAGGGCTAGTCTCTCCTGAGTCAACAGGGCCCAGATGTTACAGCATCTGGATCCAGAAAGTAAAAGGCAGGCTCACCCCAAAACAACGCAAAACAGTAAAAATTAATACCGTAGTTTACTGTTGATATGTGTATGAAGAACAAAAAGAATTGAGGAATTTAGAGAAATGAGTCTCAACTCTGGCATCACCTGGGGAATTATAAAAGCACTAATATTGAATCTCCACCTCAGATCCTGGCTTAATTTGTCTAAAGTGAAGCTTAGGCATCAAGATTTTTAGGTGCTCTGTCTGGTGGTTTTAATTTATAGCCCAAGTTCAAACCGACTAAGAAAGAGCAAGAGTGACAGGACAAATGCAGATAGGCATATTTCCGCATTTGACATCCTAAAGCCAACCAGTTCATGTCTTGTCTTTTGCAGTAGAGGAGAGAGAAGAGACGGGAAAAAATAATAATACAGTGGAGAATAATGAATCTAAGATGTATTGAGTACCTTTTACATGGCAGGGTCATTTTAGGTACTTCAAATACATTATCTAATTTTCTTGCCAGAAATATAAGAGCAAAATATAATCATGTCCTCATGGTATTGAAAGGAAGCTGAAATTCAGAAAAGAGACTTACCTACAATCCACAGCTAATCTGTTGGCAAATCTGTATCTCTTTTCTTCCAAATTAGAATCTAGTTATTTTTTTAAAAAGAACAAATACTACACCCTCCTTTAAATAACATTTTCCCCAACTTGTGAGTCAAACATAAAATTTTTCCTTTGTATCCAACTTTAAAATATATTGACCAAATACCAATTTAATATTATTGCAGGTACCCAAATTCTGGCATAGTTGACATTTATCATGGTTTTCTGCCCACTATCTCAATTTCTATTAGTTTTTGCCCAACTCCCATCCCATGTGGTTATGGCTAGCCTGTGAATGACAGCATGGCCATAGGACTGGGGTTACTCAACAGTTGGTATTCCAATATTTCATCTTTCATGATTAATCCAAGAGATGACCACATGGATTAAGCTAGGGCCATCAGAATGGTTCCACAAGATCTCAAATGTAGACGCTAGAGATCATGTGTCTCTTTCTTGTGACTGTGGGCTGTGAACATAGACAAGGGCTTTTCTGTCTAAGACAAGAGACTGAGGCCAAGAGGAAGAACTATGCAAATACAAATAGAACCGAGAGATGAATAAGCTGATGTCATTGTCGAAATCTCCGGATTAAGTCAGGCTTAAAAGCAAAGATCTCCACCCATACATTCTACAATGGTATGAGCCAATAAATTTTGGTTTTACTTAAACTGTTCTGAATTGGGTTTCTGAGTCTTTGAGCTACGCTGTACATACAAATGCAGACGTTTCCAAAAAGTACACATTACTTAGGGACACTGGCTAGTTCAGTTTAAACAAGGAATACCCAAGAGTTTGAGCGGGGGTGTACTTTTCTTCCTGTATGAACAGGTTCTCCAGATCAAAGTTCAAAAGAAGGCAGTACCGCCAATTCAAAATCAATGGCAGAGTGTTTCATAACATTCCTTTAGAGAATAAGACTGCGATCCCAATGATAAGGGAGTCCATTGATTAAAATCGATTACCAAGGTGAAGGGAGGCCCCAAGAGTAGAACAGGTTACTATGCTCAAGAATCTCAGAGCTTGTGGGAAAAATATGGAAGAGCCAGTGCTGAAATGCATGGTCAGCTACCAAACGTGCAGTATGCAAGTATTTTGGAGTTAGGTGTATTTAAAGGAATGAGCACTAGATTTGGATGGAAGGGCTGAGAAAACTTTTTATCTTAAGGAACTGTGCCTTGCTGAAGGGGAAGATAGAGCCAAGAGATTTCCTTTGCTGACCAAAGGAAAGATCTGCATAACAAACTTGAGCTATTTTAATAGTTCATACTGGGCCAAGGAAGTAAAAACTTAATGTAGCAGAAAAGCATCTTTTTTACCTCCAACTCCATACAATTATTTTTAAATTTTTGTCTTTAAAACAAAAAAAAACCAGATTTATTTATTAAATACACAATGATATTACAAACAATTTGAGTTCAGTCATGGTTCTCAAATTGGGGTTTCAACCTATTTAGAAGTTTCAGATTAGCGAGCCTTTTTTTTTTTTTTTTCCTTTTTTAGGAATACCTCTAGGAGAGGGAACCTAACCCAAAGTAAGGAAAGTCAGAGTAGAATTCTTAGAAAAAGTAGCATCAAAGCTAGGCATGGTGGCACAGGCCTGTAGTCCCAGCTCCTTGGGAGGCTGAGGCAGGAGGTTTGCAAATGTATGGCCAGCCTGGGCCAGCATTGAGCTTCTTGAGCCCCTTTCTGAAAATAAAAACTTAAAAAAAAAAAAGCAGGGGTCACAGCTCGGGGGTAGAAAGCCCTTGGATTTCATTTCATTTCCAGGACTGAAAGAAGTAAAAGTATCATCTAAATGGAAATAAACTGAAACTTTACTAAGGGCTGGGTAGATTTGAAAGTGTCCAGAAATGAGAAAAAGCATAATGTGTAGTGACTTGAACCAATGCAAAAGTGATGATAGCAAGGTGGTTGCGACAGCAGAAGGGGCACCAGTGAATTTTAAACACGGTAGAGGGAAACAGGCAATGAAGAGGCCACAGAGCCACTGTCTCCTCACGGCGTGGGCCTCTGTGAAGCTCTGGACACTTCCTGGGAGTCTCAGAAGCAAGTACGTTTTATAATAATGCTAGTAGATTATGTGCCTCTCAAAGCTCATTTTCTCATCAGCATGTGGTAGGATTTTTCACTGCACATTGGAAGATCTGCATAAGGGTAAGCCAGTATGTTCCAAATAACAGCTCTTGATGTTACAAAAACTATGCATGGATAAAAATTCGCCCAAGTTACAATATAGGGCAATGTAACCATGAGTATGGGTTCAGATTCCATACTGCAACTAATATTTAAGAAACTACCACTTTTTACATTTTGATTCACAATTCACTTAGATGGCTAATATACTTCTCCCTTTTCCAACTGTGTGAGTCTAGATTTTTTTCATATTCTCAAAACAAAACAAATCACAACAGCTTGAATGCAGGAGCAGATATGACAGCGTAGCTAAATTCTATTAAACTAAACCTTAAAAAGCTCTTCAGAAGAGTCAAACAATTCCATTCTTATAACTAATGTTGGGGGAGCATAATTAGACCCTTATGGCTTTAAGTTTCTTTTGTTAGTACATGTTTGTGATACATAATAATTACATTCCTCTTGGGGAACTGGTACTACACATACCACATCTTAGTCAATTTGCCTTCCTCTTCCCTCTGCATTCTGGTTCCAAGGTGCATCTATTCTCTTACAAATGACTCAAATATGTCCTTCTTTACAGCTGAGTAGTACTCCATTGTGTAAATATACCACAATTTTCTTTATACACTCATCTGTTGATGGGCTAGAAGTTATTACTATTTTTTTCATTAACTACTGAATATTATAGTTTTTTCCCAATTTTAACTTTTAATATAGTAAATGTAGATAGATATAATTTATGTAAGCTCTTTGGGGTCATTAATTTTCAACAGTGTAAAGGGGTTCTAAGACAAAAAGGTTGAGAATGACCACCACACAGTGCCGTGGGGATTCTGCCTCTAACCTCTTTGAGCTCTCTCTCTCTTGAACTCCATGGCTGAACGCTTAGCTCTTTCAATAAATGCTGAGTCCTTCTCGACTCTCTTCACTCATTGCCTCCAGCAGCCTATCATTAGACTCCAGAACGAATAATTGGATCTCACTTTCGCCTCACTACTTGACACTAAGACCGGCTCCTTGGTCCGAATTTTCATTTCCCATTGATACTGCATCAGGAGTAATAGCTAGTATTACGGCAATTTAAGAGAATAGTGTAAGGATCAATAATTGATAAGACCAAATTCATGGATATCTCTAACTCTCTGCCAAGCACTCTTATAAAGAACGGAGAGCTCCCAGGAGACAGCTCTGTTCGGAAGTGATACCCAGGGAGCTCTGCGTGTTTTACGTTATAAGAGACGAAGCTTTAAGAACATAGGACATTACATGTAAAGACGGCAAAAGTTACGATTTGTTGCCTACTCTGAACTAAATACTTGTGAAAATGACTATGAGGAACATTTTTTTCTTTTGAACAAAAAAAAAAATGTCTGATTTCTTTCTTTGCTTTGAAGCCTCTGATTATTTTTGGCCGTGTGCCCCACAATTGGATCTTTGGATAAGGATGCTGTCCCCAGTGAACCTTTCCTTGTGAGGTCCACTAGGTCAGTCTTGCTGGAGGCCTCTACTGAGATTTCACATTTAACTCTTGGTTACTGAAAGATTTTAAGAAAAGCAACTGTCCACTCAGTTGTAAAGCTCTAGTGTCCTTTGGGGGAAAGTGGTCTAAACACGGAATCCAGTGACCTCGGGAGTAAAGAGTGACAGGAGTAGCCTGGCTTAGTGGTGCAAGGCTGTAATTCTATCACTGTGAGAGGCTGAAGCAGGATGGTTGCAAGTTCAAGTCCTGTCTGGGCAACCTACTGACTTAGAGAGACCCTGAGCCAAAATTAAAAAGTAAAGGCCTGGGAATATACCTTAGTGGGAAGGCCCTGGTTTCAATCCCCAGCTCTAAATGAAAGAAGGAAGAAGGGGAGAGGAAAGAAGAAGAGAGAAGAGCACGGGAGGAGAGGAGAGAAAAAGAGGGGAGGGGAGGGGAGGCGGGGAGGGGAGAGGAGGGGAGAGAAAATAGCCAAGACTCAGGCCAGGGCCTGTTGTAAGCCTCAGTCTTGGCCAGTGGCACCCCGTTCCTCAAAGCTCCACCCTCTCTCCCTTACACACAGCTCAAGGGCTCAGTTCACAAGACCACTAGATTATACCATGGAACAAGGACCCCTCCCTTTTTTAAACTATACATTTTTGCCATTTTGATTCCATTTTATAGATCAGAGGACATCATTCTTTTCAAGTAAAAAATGTAGCTTCTGCTAAGTTTTAATTTAAAAAAAATGTTTCTCATTCTTTTCAAACAGTATCATTTTTAAATGGTTGTTTATTTCAGATTGAATTAAATCAAGCTTAGTAGAAAAGGATTTTTATGTTTGTTCTTATTTGAATTTGTTTGTCAAATCCTTTTAAAGAGATTTATATGGTAATCTTCCAAAAATTCTTTCTCTGCCTGCTTTTACTTATAAAAATGATACATTTGTATCAGTGTTTTATATTAATTTTACATGTTTTCCAATCCTTTTAAAAATATTTTTCCTCTAGTCAATCCTTTTAACAGCTGGAAAATTTATTCACAATTACATATGAAGTACATGAGTGCCCTCTCTTGTCTACTTCAAAGTAAAACAGTTTTAGTAATCAAAGAATTTTCTCTTTTTAGGGGCAGGAAAAAAAAATAAGCCACATCTAATAAAACAAGATAAATTATTTGTCACCCCCCTTTGAAAATTTGATGCATAAATACATGATATACTTCACTAAGAGAAGAGGCATTATTAGAATGAAATAATTTTAAAGTGAAAAAGAACCTTTTTATAAGGCAATATAATAGTTTTTATAATACAGCATTGATAACAGTTTGAATTTGGGGGGAGGGGAGTAATCTCAGAATGTACCTGAATTCAAGTAGATCTAGCTTTATTTTAAAACAAGTTTCATTTTGGTTTGGAAATGTCACTGAAATGATTGCACTATGCAAGGGAATTCCAATTTCCCAGAGTTGAATCTATAAATAGTAATATTCCGATTTTCACTTTTTTTTAACTGAAGGAAAAGCAACACAAACATGCCCATTGTTTGGAGCCTGTCGTTTCTCATATTGCTGCTGAGTAATATGGCACTGCACAAAAGGATGTATTGTAGTGTTATTACTTTTAAAGAAAATGTGTTTTCCACTTATATAGTCCTGTCTTCCTGAGGAAGTCATTGAACCTGACAAAACATACATAGTCTTTATGCTTCATATGAAAGGCCTACTTGGGGTGGAGAGTTCTGGATAAAAGGATTTGAGATCAGAAGAAATTCAATGAACAGGCCTAACATTCATGCTATACTCCAACGGGATAATGAGGAGCCTTCTTCCATGGTTTTAGGAGTCTTATGCCATTTCGATTGCATTTCCCTGAAAGTTTTGAGTAAGTAAAAGTGCACTGGGTCCTGTGTAGATGTGTCCTAGAATTTCAAATGAGGCGGTTTTACTATAAATCCTTGACTTCCTATGAAAAATGGTTCATAAGGTATGAAGGGAAGTTATATTTATTAGGGAGAGTTTTGGAAAGAGCAGCACAGGTTTTTAAATCTAAGAATACACTCCCCACTCTACCCCTCCCCACCCTTCCCCATGCTGTACATTCTCAAGTGTCCTGGATGCTAAACGAGGGATCTTAGTGCTGCTATCGCTGCGCATGTCAGGACGGCTTCCACCAGGTGAGGGAAATACTGCTAAGGGTGGGATCTGTCCACACAGGACACAGAGTCCCTTTTTAGGTGGTTGTAGCTCTTTGCAGAGTCCAGGGCTGTGTGTTCAAAACCATCGGATGTTCACTTCAAGATATGCTGTTGGTGATTCTATCTGAATACTTTCCTCATTACATTTCACTGAAGAAGTTCTCCCAAGTTGTGTAAGAACTAGATCACCAGCTGTCAGAAGTTTCTGTCATCTGACATTATACATTCATCAGGAAAATCCGTAGAGTAACTACCAGGATCCTTCTAACATCCCTGTAAGATAGAATCCATTACCATCCTCATTTACCTGGAGTGGTTAAATAACTTCACCTGGGAGCACAGCCAAATTTGGATGGAGGCAGAATTTAAATATAGGCTGACCAGCTAAGTTCCTGCTAAATCTTATTCTAGTCCTTCCCATCACGTAAACTCAAACCTATTCTTCAGGGCCCTGTTCATTAGAGACATCCTCTCAGAAACTTTTTTTGATTCTTTTGGTCAATTATTCTCTCTCTTCTCAGATCTCCTAACACTACCTGTAGCCTTTCTCTATTGGCATTTTTCTGGTAATGGCTTTATTATTTATGTACTTGTATCTCTTATCTCCAACTAGGTAGTAAGGTCGTTGGCTGGCATCCATATGTAATTCATTTTGTAGGAGTGGCCCCTACAAATATAATGGTGAGGCACGAAACATAACTGTGAAGTTATTAGACTTACAAGCTTCAGTCAGTGCGTTTATCCATTCTACTAGAACTCATCAGTACCCATTGGTATACCAGGTCTGCTTCCTGGTATTAGGATTACAGTGTAGATAGAGTCAAGCTGCAGACAGAGCTTTGTGATATAATTAATGGATTAAATGTGCTGAGATTTCTAGGCAAGAATCTTTAATCCCAAAATTTACTGATGGTGACTTATTAGTAGTTTGCTGATCCACTCCTCCTTTTTTTGACAGAGCAACTCAGAGAATGATCACTGCATGTGAGGAGGTTTTTGTGGAGCACTGAGTTATAAAAAGCAGCATTATAGACAGAAAAAGGAAGCAAATCATTTACGCAATAGCAACAGACCAATCATACATGCAATATGGAATTTTCTGATGTTTGATTATGAATAACCACTTGGGATAGATTTCAAATCATGTTGCAAAATCCTTGGCAGAAAGCATGTGGAGATATGGAGTTGTTAGTGAGGAAAGATGAAGCAGGATCCAGTTCTATTTCATTCATCCAGCAGATCAAATATCCTCTTCTATGGCTTCAACTTGGCTGGAAAAAGTGTTAACTTATGTCACATTACTTTCTCTGTGTGTGTGTGTGTGTGTGTGTGTGTGTGTTTTGTTTTTGTTTTTTCCCTGCAAAACTCTCGTTATGGTGTTGTCCACACTGGCCACAGTTTATTAGATGGAATTAAACAAAGTAACCTCCAGTTGTTTTGAATCCTGATAGATAAGATTTCCGGATTGATGAGAAAATGAGAATCTGCAGTCAGTTGGTGAGGAACTGCATGTACATTGAGCTGATTGAGATTTTATGTGGTGGGCCGCCTTGATTTCTTTGATTTGATCCATTTCAGTGGATGACTTCTGGCAAAATGAAATTTGCAAAACAAATACTATAGTTGGATAGCTTGTTAAAGTGGGAAAGGATGTTGGTTCATTTCCCTAAAGACTTATCTCATAGGAAGGCCATATATTATATGAAAAAGAAATAATTCAACATTTCTTTGCCAGAAAAGGCAGCCAAAAATTTTATATAGTTCCAGGAAGAAAATTATCATTTTGCAATTTTCACTGACTCCTTGCTACCCAACGTAGGATTTTATTCTTTTGGAGATGGAAATGGAATATTTTCATGAAGTAAAGTTTTACATAAAGTACAAAATTGTTTCAGTGCACAAACCCCCAGCCTCTCTCTTTTTTCTGAGATGAAAGTCATTACTGTCTTTCCCTTCTTCATGCTTGGCTTTGGTTTCCTGAGTACCTACATCATTTTTTTCTCTGTCTTGTCTGATCCCTCAGCTCCGCACTGTGGTATTCACAACTGAAACACATGGGCCAAGTGAGCTCACCCTGATTCACATAGAATATGTAAGTCAACAGGAATTTTATGATAATTGAGCAATAATTCCTGTATACCTATTAAAAATTTATCTAGAAAGTAAATTATAGTAGAATATTTCCCTACAGCTCTTAATATTGTCTCTTTTTAGATATTTTCTCTTCATGCTGGAGCCTCTAAACTTATTAGCTCAATAATCTTGACAACCAAAAGGATGAAAGAAGTAGAGCTGTTGAAAGGTTATTTTTAGTCTAAACCTGAGTTCATTATTCGCAATATGTCCCTATTGTGTCACTCTAGAGTGCCCAAAATAATTAGAGTATAGTAGATCACAAAATTGAAAGCCAATGATCTACTGAGTAGATATTTCTCCATCATTTTGCCCTACCCAAACCTTCTTTATGTATTTAGACACAGTAGGCATTTAATTCAGAGTAAGCATTTAATTCTGCTGTTGTGTTGTGACCATGAATTTTTGTTTCATCCTGAGTAGGTTGTAGAAGATGATAACTGTTCGGAGTAGGTCTCAGGATAATGCAAAGGTAATTAATAGGTATTTGTTCCTATGTAGACAATAAAGTGTGCTTTACATAATCACCCTATTCAATGCTTACAGCTAACCCATAAGTTGCTTTGTGTGACCCCTTATAAATGACCAAACTGAGTCTTTAAGAGGATAACGTAGCCAATATACTGTTAATTTTCACCTGTTTAAATGCTACAATTCCAAGCAATGATTTATGCAGCAGAAATCTTTATTTGTCCACTCTGTCCTTTTCTCGAATCATTCTTTTGTGTATAAAGACCCACATGGATGTGTGCACACACTTACAATATTGTACAAGTATATCACAAACCTCAGGAAAGCTGTCCATCCTGAAATGGAAATACAATTAAGCATCTCAATTAGTATTCCTTAATAGCATAGTTTAGATATCAATGTGATTAATCAATTTTCCACCCCTAAATGATATTTCTTTGCCCCCTATGGCTAAACACTGTCCACACTGATGTTGAACGTCCTTCTTCCCTCTCATACTACCAAATCCTTGAATGAGTTGCCATCACCACTGATGATTTTCCTATGGATTGTAATAATAAGTCAATTAGAGAGGCCCGGCAGTTGGGGAAGTGACTTTGGCAACTCCCCGCTGCACAGCCTGAGCCCCATTGATGACAGAACAGAATGTTTGCTTTCTTTTCTTTGTTCATTTTGTTATTTTTCCTGCAATCCAACGAACCCTTTCTTTCCTAATTAGTTTTCTTCTCAGTAGCTTATCAAGTCTGTCTCTTCCAAACTAAATAGATCAAACAACTCTGAAGTGTTGTCAAGAGACAAAGTTAAATCATTTGGGAAGGAAGTAAAAATAATTCTAACTAAATCTCTTCTGGGCTTTGGGAAAACTAAAATACGTTCATTTTTCTTTCAAGTTGGCTGACTGGCTTAATTCTTCACTTTCTAGAAGGACAATAAAGTGCATTTTTTTGGTCAACAATGTGGCAGTGTTTAGATAAGGCAGGGACAATCCTATTTTCCTGTCCTGTATAAAGACAAGCAAAACAGGAGTTCTGTCAGGATGGATATTTCTCCACCAAGATAGTCCCCAGCACGTTTCTACATAAATGTTATTAAACAGCTTCTGTGTGTGGGTACTGAGCAAAGAAGTGCCTGACAGCTAATGAATAAACATATACTGTATTTCTAGCAAGGCGTTTTGTAAGGGTGTGCTGCTGAATACTTTTGGCAAAAGGACCCATTTATTTTGTTTAAAAAACACATATGCTCATACAGAAACATGAGTGAACCAAGGAAGAGTCTTTCTTAAACTTATAAGTAGGCAAATCTCTGACAATGTTGCCTGATGAATGTCAAAGGGACTCAGACCCATTCAGTCAGAGAAAATGCGACTGTCACATTTCCTGTTCCTACCCACACTCAAGAGCGGGTGTCATTTACCTACCCCAGACTCTCTCCAGAGCGCTTATCTCTTTTTCAAAACACACGGATTTGTGAATACAAAGTTCAAAGGGATTTCCAAAGCACAGCGTGTTCAGCCCTTATTTGGAAGAGAAGCATGACAGTAGGTATACCTGATGTAGAACCTGGAGTGCAATTTTCATTCTGTGCGTTTCCTGATTTTATATTTACGGGCTTACATTGTTGTGCCGCCTTATAAAACATTTGCATTCCCAGACTGCAGGTCTTATCTTCTTTCGGTATTACGGTGTAATGAAGGATTACTTATTACTTTTCAATCTCACTGTGAATGAATTTATTATACGCTTTTCCAAAATTTATCTGTGGGTTATAGCACAGAAAGCTCCCTACTCTAAATGAATAGGAGAAAGTTTATGCATGCAAATATTTATACCAAAGTAATAAAATTAGAAAGGCTATTATGATACAAATATATCTACAGGGAATGTTCAAGGATGAAGGCTGCTTCTAACAACGTGGTGGTGTCTGGAGTTTACCCAACGAAGAAGAACTGCTATGAATGGCTGAAACTTACATCACTCACCAAGCACAATGAGGTATTTGAAGGCTGAATCCCTGTAATAATGCGGACATGTGAGAAGGAAGTCCATCAGGTTGGGTGGCTGCTCTACAGACAATGCCTTGGGCCCATCTTTGAATCATCACCTTGGCACTGGAAGTGTGGTTAACTACCGGTCAGCCTGGAGCTTGGAGCCTCTGGATGAACTCCGCTTTAGAACAAAGCCGTCATTCTAAGGAGTAGCTGAGTGTGCTGCAATGAACTGGAAGAAGGCAGAGCGTAAAGGCAGGGAGATACAGGCACTCTGCTGGAAAGCAGAGTCATTAAAAATAATGAGCAGTCTTTCACTTCCTTCTTTTTATTAACTTTCTGCAAAGGACAACCCAACACTTGATTTTTTTAACACAGTCTCCACTTTTACTAATATCCGTTAGCAGATGGCTAAAACTGTTACCACAATATGCTCTGTAACACTTGGAGCCACGCTGCAAAACACTCGGGGTCTTTTCCTTTCCTCCTTTTGCTTTGTATATCTTAGAATGGGCTTTTACACTAATGCCTCTAAGCTACACAAAACGTTGTCACCCCTCCCATTTCTAAAATACACAAATGTAGCATTTTAAGGGAGATTTCAAGGCCCAGGAAAGGGCAAAGAAAGAGACTGGCATGCTCATCCTACAGTTCCATTCTTTCCAGATTTCTCCCTCAAACTGGTCCTGCCATACTAGTTCAGATCTAAGAATCCCTAAGAAGGGTTTCAACACTTAATTGTTGGCAGGGTTTTGCTCTCAGAAATTCTGATAGGAGAAGAGAAGGCTGAATGAACCAGATGGTTGGTAGAAGGCCAGAATTTTAGACTTGAAGAGATTTCTAAAATGAATTATGAAGCTAACTGCTCTGAGTTAGTACTCTGTTTCCTTGTGGAACTGCTGCCTGACTGCCAAATAACGGAACTGAACTCTTGACCATTTTTTCCCTTGTAGTTAACGACTTAAACCAAGCTTCTGATCAAAGCGAAGGAAGCACAACTGCTAAGAGCTGAGGAAATTATCAGCTTGGCCATGAGCCTCTGCAACCTGTGGATCCAGTGACCCAGGCTTCTACTGATTACAGGATGAGAGAGGAAGTAGGATTGGAGCGCCTATCAGGTATCAGGCGCTTGTCAGGTCTTTTACACTGTTTCATTTAGGCCCCACACTGACCCCAAGAAGTTGGCATTTTTATCCATGACGGGATGCATAGAAAGTTAAGATGTATTCGTCCATTCATTTAGAAAATATTTACTATGCAATAACAATAATCCAGGCATGGTGCTGGGTGCCGGGGATGCAATGGGAAAGTGGAAAGACACAGTTATTTCCTTCACAGGCAATGGTAAATATTGCTTGCATTAAAACGCTTGTGAGCATTATAGAAGCATTAAGGTCTAAGCAGGTGTAGAAAATAGGTCACTTACTCAAGCATTCAACAAGTGATTATTGGGAGCCCTAACTTACGGTTCAGCTTGTGAAGCACTTTTGGTTGAGGAAGTATACATTTTTTCAGTATTCAGTATTGAACCCAGGGCCTTCATGCTGAGCTACATCCCCTGCCCTTTTTATTTTATTTTTTATTTTGAGATAGGCTCTTGCTCAGTTGCTAAGTTGCCTAGGCTGGGGCCCAACTCGTGATCCTCCTGCTTCAGCTTTCCGTCGTGCTGGAAATTACAGGTATGCACCACTGCACCCAGCTACAAGTAGTACTTCTACCAAGAAATAATCTGTCCTGTCCTGGACTCATGCTTGATTAACTTAACATTAATTAATAGTTGTAAAATATGAGTTGAAGATGCGTATTGTTAATATTGCCACAAATATATGTGCTCACCACGTAGGTAGCACATATTTGTAGCACATATTTGACAGCATAGTTTTAGACAATTTGCAGAGGGCACAATGCGCTCTGAAACTCACTTCCCCATTGCCTTTGGAGAGGCTTGGACCATCAGTCCTGGGAGCCTGAAGTCATTTGTTTCTGCTGAAGTCACACTGAGACTCCTCTAATCTACAAGAGCCTTGTATTTTTGGGATGGATCCAAGAAAGACATTAGGTGATTCCAAGGAAACTATGAGGTAGCTCCACGAAACCAGGTCCAGACTCCAATTAGACTCAATCACAAATACACCTGGATTAGTTTTTAATCCAAATTGTCCAATCGATGTTTGTCAATCTGGAGAAAAACAACATTGGACCAGACAAAAAGTAGACAAAGGCAGAGTTCCAGTTCTCCTTTAACTCTGCCGACATGGTGGCTCCCAAGCTCAGTCAAAGCAAGAGATGAAAAGGCAGATTAATCTCTAGTTATCTCAGTTCCCTATATGAGGTACATTCATATCCTTCGACCTCTAACCCCATCAGAGCAGTGGCCGTGGGAAATATCACACACATACACACTCACACACTCACACCCACATGTGCCTTTGGGTGTTGGTGTCTCCAGTAAACTTAGTGACCATATCTACCTGACACCATTATTTTGTTGAGTCCAATAAGTGATTTAAAATGAAAAGAAATGAAACTGAAATTGTTTTAGATCCTTTTACCAAGGCACCTAACCCGTTATCGAGGCTTGTTTTAAATAAGAAGTTGCTATCTATCAAGCAACAAATTAAATATGGCCTGTCAGATATTAAATTATTCAATGATGAAAATCACTACATTGTCACTGATTTAAGCTTCCATATTTGGTGTCAGACCTCAGAGATCTGAGGCTCTAGACATTTTTTAAATAACATAGCCAAATACAGGTCAAATTTCCTCTTGGGTAACAATGAATTGACTATTCTTCCTGTCTGCTTTAGGTGTACTGGCTGCTACCTCCTCAGCCAGCTACTTAACCTCAGACCCCCGACTAGGAATCGGTGCACAACATCACTGATGTAAGGGCAGCTTATTACTGAGGCGTTGCTGACAGACAACTGCCTCCAGGCCTAGCACAGGATCTGGCCACTACACAGGAAGCAACAGGAATTAGCATCATAATTCCTCTTGCTTTACTCTTAAGGCAAGGAAAGGAACCAGACCTTTAAAAATATGACACATATTATATTTTAGTATGCTTGCTACTTGCCAATTATTAATTCGAAAATTGGTCTTACGCAAACACTATTCAAAAGAAAATTGGCTTGGGGTATGGATGATATCAGATCCCTTCATGATATGGTGGTAATAAAACCTTTCGTTTATGGGACACTAATGATGTGCTAAGGCGTGTTTATTAGACACATTCATTGTTATATTCAGTTTCCCCAACAACCAGGAAAGTAAATACAATTTGTTCCTGTTTCTCAGGTGAAGAAACTACATCTACAAAGCTAAGGAACATGTCTAAAATCACACGATTTGGAAGTCAGCAGCCCATTTAATTCCTATAAGCCAGGTGCTGTTTCCGCTTTGCTGCTGAATCTTCCAGTGAGTAGAGACCCTGAGTCAGTGAGAAAGAGATGGGAAAAAGCAAAGAGGGAAGCCAAGAGTGGCAACGTGTCCAGCTTCAGGGGTTAGCAGAAGGGATAAAATATCTAGCTTTCAATCTATGTCCCTTAGCTTGGCCAGGCATAATACTAGTCGCAAATGAAATATTTGCAGAATGAAATAAACTTAAAAAATCTCTTGTCAAAATATTCATTTCAAATATATTTCTGAGCAAGTATTAGATGTGAACATTATATTAAGCACTGGAACACAGGAGGAAACAAAAATGCAAAGGTCTATCCTTTTGTGGGATTATGTTTAGGTGGGGAAGAGAAAAAACTGACTATAGCAATGAACATAATAATTCCAGATGGTGCTGATGCATATGAGAAAATTATGACATGGTTTTTTAAAAACTAGTGAATTGTATGCCTGACTTTTTTTTTTTTTTTTTTTTTTTTTTTTTTTTTTTTTTTTTTGAGACAGGGTCTCACTATGTAGTTCAGGCTGGCCTTGAACTCACGGTGATCCTCCTGCCTCAGCCTTCTGAATGCTGGGATTCAGGCATGTGCCATCATTCCTGGCCTGAACATATTTTTAAAGAAAATGTATGTAGTCAAATTTCAAATTTGTATGGATCAATTAAAAAAGATGCATAAAGCTCACAAAAAAAACAAAATCTCATTTTTTGTCATGCTTTTATGTTCTTCGGACTTGAAAAAGATTATGAATTAGGAAAATATTTTATTTAAAAATACAATTTTTAGAATGTCAGTTCTGGGAAAAACAGTATCATAGTTACATTGTTATAGTGCTGTAAATTGCTACAAAGTCACAAGAAGACAGACAATGTTCTACCCCTAGAGGAGAAGGAAGCCTCTTGCGAGTCTCAGGAAACACATTGCTTTGCTAGGCAAGGGTTAGGGAAGGGCATTATCAGCCGACACAGGCACAAATGCACAAATTGTTTGAGAATATCATTTGCCACCTCAATGTGCATCTTAAAAGAAAAATAAAGAATAATTTGAAAGCCTTAGACTCTGATCTACCTTGATGTTTTTCCTCATTTTAGAAAAAACCCTTTGCTCTCCCAGTACTGCTGAATGAGGCCCATTTTGCCCAGCAACACGGAACAAGGTTCATGAAACAACGAATTTTGTAAAAGAGAGTAGTTACTCAAAAGGCGCTAACTGTGATGAGGCAAGAGCCCCACGTCTCAAATCTGCCTTCTAGAGAATCAGATTTAGTGGTATTTATGGGATGGAGAAAGCAAGATAGTCTGAGATGTGGGGAAAGATGGTTGGAGGTAAGGAAAGAGTAGACCGCTGGTGATCTGCACATTTGCAAACAAACTTTACAGCTCTTCATAAGACCCAAAGCAGCCTTAGCAAGATGTAAGGGTGGAGTTTCCCATCCTCTGACATCACATGGGCACCCACTAAACGTCTGCGCCGGGTGGCCAAGTGAAGGGCTGGTGGTTTCAACTGGTTGAGACTGAAGAAAACAACTTATATGTTCCTAACAATTATGATAGCAAAACTAATAGGAGTATACTTCCAGCGAGGTGTCTTCTAAAACTGGCGGTAAGGGCAAGTAGTTAAAAGCAAGCGCAACTAGAGGATTTGTCTAAGTTTTCCCTTGGTATCACCAGTTTTAGGATTACTTCAGGACATCAGAAATGATAGTGACACTTTAAATGTGGATTGAGTTTCAAAGTCGTTACTTATGACCTTAAAATTATTTCAAAGAAGTCATTTGAAAATTACAAACAGAATAATCTACATATTTAGGACAATACTCATTTGTTTTTCAGAGTTCTAATATAATTGAGCCATTGCCTGAAGATTTTATTCTCTAAAGAGATATTTTAGAATTTGCAGCAGAATCCCCTATAAAGATGTCACTTTAGCATAAATGCCTTGTAATTGTAATTTTTATGTTCTTGGAGATTTTTATGAGTAAAAAGTACATTCTGATACAAATTTAATTTGAACATAAAATTTATCCTAGCTAATTCCTTGACCTAAGAATACTGATCTTATTTAAAGATAATTATAAAACCTGAAAATATTTAAAAATTTGAAGTTTATATAACTTCATTTCTGCTGACTAGTAATTTTAAAAATAAAAATATGTTTTTGTTAATCCTGGTGTTTTAGATAAATTCAAATTTCTCTTCTGTACTAGATTTAGCTGGTAGCCATTGTTTATAGAGCTTGATGATCTTTCTTCTTTCTCTTAATTGTGAGAGCAGTAGAGTATGTAAATTACTAGAAAAATCTCCTACTGATAAACTATGCAAATGAAACAATGAGTGAGTGGATATATCCTTTTGTCATTAATTAGTTGGTGAAACTCTCCAAAAATGTAGTCTGGCAGGCTTGACCTTTCAAGCATGCAAAGAATCATTTGTGTGTTGGGCTGGTGAGATGGCTCAGCGGCTTAAGCGCCTGCCTGGCAAGCGCGAGGGCCCGAGTTTGACTCCCGGAACCCACATACGAAGAAAGGGCCGGTGATATCGCCCAGCGGCACAGGCGCCTGCTGGCGCGTGAGGTCCTGAGGTCAACCCCTGGTACCCACAAAAAAAAAAAAAAAAAGAATCATTTGTGTGGTCAATAATGCAGCCAACATAGAAAACACATATTCTCTGCATTTATGTTGTAAAAGTCTGAAGGCTTTCAGTTACCCTTGCAGGGACCCCAGATGACACCCCTCTGTACTGCAGCTGTACTGTCAATCACATCTTTAGAATTCCAAAGCAAAACCTGAGGAGGGAGGAGGTGGCCCAGTCAATATGCAAAGCACACATAGATGAGTTTTCCAGACAATACTTCCGAGAAATAAAACCTGTTGGAAAAGAAAAAAGGGAAGGATTTCAATTCTTGTTTGTTTTCTCTTTTTAACTTGGCTTTTCCACACTCCTTTTTCTAAGATGCCATTTGTATGTACAAATCACTCCCGTTTATTTTTAAAAGCCACACAGAAAGATGTTGTTCTGTTGTGGTTTCCCTCTGGTCAGGAGAGGCCCAGAGTCTCCCATGGCGAGAGGAAATGTACGCCGGCTGCATCTTTTAGAGGCCTTTTAGTACACGTGGCTCCTTTCATCTCAGGCCTGGAATTGCTGAGATTCAGGGCCCGCTTATTTCCAGTGTCAGCCCACTGAGAAAATCCTTGATCACTACCCCAGGATATGTTAAAGAAGGTCGGTCCCACATGTGGAGCAAAGCTTGCATCTTTAACATGTGAGAGGACAAGGCAATTTCCCTCCCTCACCTGAAGAAACTTTCATTGCACCAATGTGCTGCACCGCAGAAGGAGTCCTACCAAGGCCAGGTGGTGGGAGGAAACAACCAAACAGGGTGGGTAAGATCCCAAGGCTTCCAGGACAGGGTCTCCCTGTGTAGCCCAGGCTGGCCTCAAACTCGTAATGATCCTCCTGCCTCAGCCTCCCAAGTGCTGGGATTACAGGCATGCACCACCACACCCAATCAGACAAAATGTTGTTTAAGGTGCACATGTTCAGCGAAGGCTACATTATTCAGGCATGTGGTGGAATATCTTTTCAAATCATTTCATGATTTTATGGCTGTATTGACCAGAATCCTTTCACGCAGCTCAACCACTTTCCTGCTAAGGAGAGATATTTTTTTCCAGGATTGGGCTGTGTCTCCCCCAGGATTCCTTCCTCTAAAAGGATAAAGAATCATCTCTCTTTCTGCCTCTGTAACTATTGCTATGCTATAGTGCTACTGTTGAATAGCCTGGACTCCAGATAAATTAGAGCTTGGGCTCCAGACGATGAGGAAGTTCTTGTCGTGTTTGCATTTTACACCTTGTAGACCAAGGCAGCCTGGTTTTCCCAGCTGGCCAAATTTGGGTTCAGAAAAGTGGATCATTCTAAGGCTGGTCTGAGTCTCTCACTCTAAGGATATACTTTACTTTCTGCCTCTTAATATCAAATGAGTACAAAGTTGTAGACTCTGAGTTGGAATTCAACCTCTACAGAATTGAGAGATATTTCTCAGAACCAAGGAGAAACTAGTAAGTAAGGAAAGTGAACTGTGATAACAGTGTCAGACAAAAGTGAGTTATGTAAAAAGAAACTTTAAATTATCAGCTCTTACGCTGTCAGTTTTAGAATATTTTGTGATGCTTCGCTCCTCCTTCCATTTTAAACAGCACTTCTGCAAATTGCCTAAGAAATGATTAAAGTTGATTATTTGGAAGAAATTATTATGCTCTTCTTTGAAAAAAATGTGTTTTAAAACTTATATGACATATGGCTACTCTTGTGCCTTAATTTCCCTAATACCATAATTAGGTATTTTAACAACTGGAAATCAAAATTTAGTATAGAAATCAATTGATAAATAATTTTTTTAAAAATATTGTATGTCTGCCCAGGGCCACCCTTACCTGCAGGCAACGCTCCTATACCCCAATATGTGCCTCATTAGTTGACTCAAAGATTCAACACCTTCACTCATTTGCCATCTGCTGCTGAAGCCCTGTGTTTTAATATTTTAATGAGTGGTACGTCAGTAGCAGTAATGGTTACCCAGTGGAGTAGCAGCCCTAGCTAGAATGTTCTGTTCTTTATAAATTATTAAATAATGAAAGTTAGCCAAATAAGCACACCATTGGAGTCTGGATCATAATTTCTAGAAACTTGGCTCTGACACTTGTGGATAGGAAATTAGAAATGGCATGAAATTAGTAAGACAACTATGTATACTGCACAAGTGTCATGAATCAAAACTGAACACTTAGAACAAATCAAGCACTGGATATATTTTACCTAATCTTTATATCAAGTCTGTTTTGAGACATAATCACCATTATACATTTGAAAAAGCTGAGGCACCTCTCTTGAGCACTGGAAGTACAAAAGACAGAGTTCAAGTCTCCACTGTGTCCTTGGAATTCAGCCACAGGCCACCCTATTTTCCTGCGAAGTAAATGGTTGATCTATTTTCTCGAATGACCAGGGTAATATTCTGTAATGAACAGAACTTTGAGTCCTGGTTTCCTCACTTACTAGCTGAAACTTTAGCAAATTTATTTTATCATCATAAGCTTCAAAATTTTCACCTCCCAATCAGAAAAAGTAATACCTTCCCTTATATACTATCGTGAGAATTAAATAAATTAATAAACACAAAATGATTATTATTATTGTACTTGGAACATAATAATGCCATGACGAATATGAATTTTACACTGTAAAATGCCTCTCATCAGCACTAGGCAGGGAGCGACGGTATCAGGCGCATCCTCACAACAATGACCATACTACGATGTATATAACCCCTCAGCATGTGGCAGGCACTGTTACATTAATTCATTCAGTCCTCTCAACTACTTTCACTATACATGAGGTTAGCATTATTATTCTCATCTTACAGGTGAGGAAAGAGGCCCAAAGCCATCCATAGATCACAAGTGGTGGAACTTGGATTAAAATTTAACCCACTCATCCTGACTCCAGAGTTTGTCATCTTGACGGTTCACTCTTATCATTACGGAGTTTCAATAAATATTTTAGAACTGTATAATTCCTGAAATTCCACAGTTATTTCTTCTGTTAGCTTGGAGTGTTCTGATCCTTAAGAAATACAAAGCTGTAGTAGGCCACTCTATTTCCTCATTTGAACTTTTCTGAATTTGTCTGTTGGTCCTATGAAGATAACACAGGTAACAGGTTTTGAAAGGAGAGAGAAAATTACAAACAACTACGATAAAAAATGGCTAGGGAAGAGAAGCTATGTTAAGCATAGTTTGGAGTTCCAATTCTGTTAGTTCCAATCTTGACATCTTGGGTGAAGGATCACCACTTTGAACTTGTCTGAGGGTTAACAAATGAGATACCAGAATACAACTTACATTATTTTGAATTTTAGGAACATTGTCAAGTGAGAAATTCAGAAGTCACGTGGAAGCGCTATACACAGTACTAGTAAGATAATGGACTGTGGAGATAGACTTGTATGAGTTCTGCCTTTATGTTTATTGAATCCCATGTAATTTTCTTTATCATTAAAAAGCCACTGTAAAGATTCAATGAAGTAATGCATGTAAATTGCTAGCAAGTTCCTAGAAAAGAAAATCTCCCCCCAAATCTCTTGTTTCCCAACTGTTGAAATTAAACAATTGCCTTCTCTGTGTCTTAATTTTGTTAGGTAGAAACAGGAAATAATTTAAACATGAAGGGTAGTTATAAGAATTAGGAAGCACAAGTAAAATTCTGACACCTAGAAAGTACTTAGTAAATAGTTTGTAATTAATATTAAATCTTAATGCTGCAACGTGTTGTTAAACTAAGCTTGTCCTGAGGTTGTCCCCATGCTTTGAGTCCCTGCATAATAAGATCCAACCTAACTTAGCCCATTAACAGCCTAATTTAGAAGTATGTTGTTTGTAACAACTTAACCGAGTCTTGGCCAATCACAGCAGCAGAACTTCAGCCAGTCCCAGACTGCCAATCCCTCAGACTGACCCCAAGTACTACAAATGACAAACAATAACTGGGCAAGCCGTGTCTTTCCCTCACTTCCATTTTCCGTCCGTGAATGCTGCCTACGGGCCTTGCAGAGTGGAGGTCCCTGGACCTCTTCTGCTTCTGAGGGCTACCTGACTTGCAAACGTTCTTAGATCAAGTAAATTCTGTTAACGTGTTGCAAGCTTTTCTTTTAATAATAATACATAGCATAATATAACATATAGTGTTATATTTAAATTTTATTCTACAATATTAAAACAGCTGTTGATAAAGCTAACATTGAGTAGGTGTAAATTAATGTGTACCGTTGAGATGTTGACATATATTTGAGTGAGGAAAATGTTAGATAACCCATTATTCTAGCTTAAATTTGTCATGTGCAATCAAACTAGAGTCTTAGCATAGCAGCTGTTTTTTAAGTCCCATCATCGAAATGACTTTTAAAATGTATTTTCATTAGTTTTTCATTTTAGGAGTGGGCATAAACTCCACATTTTGGGGTTCAAGATTGTCAGGTTTTGAAAAGCAATTTTCTTATTTGTGTATTCTGAATGTTCCTTTTGATTGTTTTGGATTTCTTTTCTTGCTTGCTGTCTCTTCGAGCTCTGGTCCATATTACAAGGAACCATATTTTACAAAAGAACTTCTCGAAGTCCTTGTCTTCAGCTGATTTTTCTTCTGTACAGCACAACACCATCTGGCGAGGAGGATCATCTGAGAAACTATTTTTAACAGCTTTCTGCTCTGTTGAGGACTATAGGAAAATATTTAAAAATTGACTTATAAAAACGAAAGCTTATGTGTGTTGCCCCAAATTTAGCAAACAAAAATATATATGCAAACAGTAAGCTGGCATGCTTCATTTTAAGTCCCTGAGTTAACACAGATGGCCATAGAGTCAGATCCTTTGTGTCCCATGTGGTGAGAGTGTTTCCAAGGCAACAGATCCACTTGGTTGGGGTTTCATCCACTGATCTTGAGTCACATGCTCACCTTTAAACTGTTCTAGAGGGATAGGCATTGCTCATTGGTCTAGGCTGAGGTTACAACTTTGTTTCTTACCTGGACTTTGGGGCACGTCAAGCCCCTGGTTAGAGTGTGAAAGTTGGATCCCTAAACTAAGTCAGGGGTGATCGCCAGAATGAGGAATAAGGACCTCAGCCTGCTCAACAATCACCATCCATTACTGAACATTCTGGGGTTTTTTGTTTTGTTTTATTTTGTTTTTAACAAAATCAGCTCACATTTTTCTCCATGACTAGCTGGCTGGTTCCTTGAGGGCAGGGTTACCATCCCTGGTGTGCACAGACATTCAACCAGTGTGTTTGTGGGTCTTCCTCAGTTTCTTCTCAAAGCAGCAAGAAAAGTGACCTTGTGTGGATATGGGTCAGACTTTGTCAATCCCAGCATTTTTCCTGCTCTTGTCAAGTAAAAACCAAATTTATTACAATGACCAAAAGGCCCTTTGAAGTCTGGTTTCTTCTCTGACCTCTATCTCCATCTTTGCTTCAACCACACCGCTCCACTGCTATTCCCCCAGAATGCCAGGTTCTCTGCTGGGGTCCCTCTGCCTGCGGCCCTCTTCCCTCAGACAGTAATGAGCTCAGGTAGTAACTGAAGTTTACCTCCATAAATCCTTCCCCGGCCAGCCTATCTCAGTTGTATCCACCCCCATGAGCTCGTGTTTCCCCTTACCCACTTGTCTTTTCTCCATAGCATTTATCATCATCTAAAATGCCTAGGCTAAATATTCCTTTTTATTTTATGTTTATTTGTTTATTATTTGTTTATTTTGTTAATTTTTGTAAAATATAAATGTTATGGTGGCAGAAGTTTTGAATTTTTTCCTTCATGATCATATCCTCAACACATAGAGGTGTTCCACAAATATCCATAGAGAGAATGATGTTCTACATCTCTTGTTTATCCTCCAATAAAGGTGCACTCCTAGTCTGTATTTCAATAACCTTTTTTCTGTCTCTCCAGCCCTATAAGGTAGGTGCTGTTAACCTCACTCACCCTCATTTCTCCAATACCTGACACAGAGCACATGGTCAGTGAATAAGTAAAGTTGAGTGAATAATGAATAATTTGAATATGTGTTAACTGTGAATGATTGGAAAGATTTCAAGAACACTTGCATGATGTCAAATTATAGGCTGTCCCAGAAAGAAAAATAGATTTATGTGAAATCAAAGTTTGGTTGTGTCAATTTTTGAGGTATTATCTCATTCCATGCATGAGAAATTACATCTATGCCCTAATGAGCTTGTTCAAAATCAAACCACATCCTCACATTTTCTTCAGCCATTTGTGGTTTGTATTTTCCTTTCCATGCCCTCACCATAATACACACACACACACACACACACACACACCATCCCTACCACTCCCACACACTTTACCATCAAGTCTAGCATATTACAGCAATCATTCATTAACAGGAATATACACACAAAAATTGGAGACCTTCTAAGTCTCTGCTATTCCCGCAATTTTCTGAGGTGTGGAGCAAGAGGCATAAACCCAAGTTAACCTAGGAGTGAGTGGGAGTGGGAGGGGAAGGCCCAGAGATGAGGTGACTGCAGACGCCAGGGCTCCACGCTGGCCCCGCACACCAGGTGGGCCTGCCGGCATGACTCACTGCGAAGCCCCCTCAGAGGAGCTGGCTGGCTTTGCTTCCTGACCCAGTCAGACTTGGCTCAACAATTGAACAGGCCAAAGCCTGCTAGGAGCCCATTAGTAGATTCAACAATAAGGAACTGAGGGAACAAAAAAGGAAATAGGCAAGAACTGAAACCTTCTGTTAAAACAACATCAATTTCCTGTAAATGTCATCCTTATCAACAGGGTTCCCACTGAAGACTTGTGAATGGCCGGAAATTCAGGATTTTCTGTCCTGGACATTCTTCAACTCCCAGTGTAAGACCCAAAATAATGTTAAAATTATAATAATGATGAACCTAAAAATATTGGAACATCAAAATTTCCAAAAGAGGGTCCAAAATAATCCGATTCAATTGTCCAGTTTACCAAGACTTTATATAAGTAGTTCGAAGATATCTGTTGACTCGATATTTAAGTTTTACAGGAAAATAAACATTTGTAATTGTCAAATGCATTGGGACAAAGGCCAGGTACATATGGAATCACATTGAGAAACTCATCAACCTCCAATTCCATCTTTCAGAACTTCTAGGTAAATACTGACTTTAAAAATTCCACTACTGCCACACATCAAGTATGGTAGTACTTCCTAAGTTTTACAGATACTAATAATAATACAACTAATGTTAAGTACTGACTATTAACCAAGTAAGACATTCTATGTGGTTCCAGATAATTCATTTAATCCTAATGACAGCTCTATAATTTAGATATTACCATTATTCCCAGTATCTTAGCTACTTTTTTCGTTGCTGAGACAAAATACCCAACACCCAAAGTTAAAGGAAGAAAGCTTTATTTAGCTCACAGTTTGTAGAAGTTTCAGTCTATAATCGGCTGGCTCCAAGGCAGGTTGGCACCACAGAGGAGAAACAGCTTGTGGTGGGAACAAGGTAGCAAAGCAAGGAAGAAAAGTTAGCAACTTTTTTTTTTTTTTTTTTTGCCCCTTTTATGTTCTATCTAGGCTACCAGGATTAGGGCAGTGCCAAACCAATCATTGGACTGATTTAGAAATTATCCTCCCTTAATCTTAACATTGCACCGTGAATTAATCACACACTCTAGATTCAGCCACCTCTGAAAAAAGCCCCACTTATGACCACATCAGGCTTTGGGGGAACATCTAGACACGAGCCATAACATCCATGTATGCAGCTACGAAATGGAGACATAGGATTTTAAGTGGCAGTCCTCAGTCACACAGCAACCCTTAGAGCCAGAATTTAAACCCACACTCCCTGGCCCCTGAGACTACAATGTTAGCCCTCTCACTGTACTTCACAGTGAATAATAGGCATTCTTAGTATCTTAGTTTTTCCTCATTGCTGAAACAAAATACCCAACACTCACAAATTAAAGCAGGAAAGTTTATTCTGGCTCACATTTGTAGAGGGTTCAGTCCATAATCAATTGGTTCCAAGACAGGGTGGCATGGCAGAGGGGCATCACAGAGGAGAAACAATCTATGGCAGAGCAGGCAGGAGGCAGAAAAGCAGCCTTCCTTCTGTCCCTTTATACTTCATCCAGGCTATAAGCCTGTTGATTGGTGTCACCCACACCCAGGGTGGGGCTTCCATTATTCACACCAAGAACTATGCTGAACCAATTTAGTTACCACACACCCTTAATCCCAGTATTATACACCCTAATCCAGCATCACACACGCATGATCCAGCCACCTCGCAAAAGCCCCACCTATGAGTGCATGAGGCTTTGAGGGGACATCTAGATACAAGCCACTTAGCAGTCACTGAGTTTCTCTGGCCTGCTGACTAATAATTTTAGGGTTGGAAATACACAATACTACTTGTTATATCCTCCATCCTTTAAAGTGAACTTGATATGATAAGTTTCTGCTAGCTGAAAGTATGTTGTACTATGTATGCTTCCTTCCCCAGTTTCCATTTTGTACTCACTTTTTACCTGTAGGTGGTCTTTTTCTTTCAATTTTTCATATTTTTGCAGGATTAGGGCTTGAACCCAGGGCCTCACACATGCTCTGGCACTGAGCTAACTTACATCCCCAGCATCCTTCCTGCACTTTAAAAAGAAAAATGTTTGAGACAGGGTCTTACTAAATTGGTCAGGTTTGCCTCGAACTTGTGATCCTTCTACCTCGGGCTCCTGAGAAGCTGGGATTACTGGTGCATACCGACATGCCAAACTTGTAGGTAGTTCTGGACCTTGACTCGCACTCATAATTTTGTCTATACATAACATTTGTTGTGTTTGGCTCTAGCATCCTCTGTCATATCAGAAAAATGGTGTTGCTTTGTGCTTCTAACATGATTTGTGCCTCAGAATAGGTTTAGGACTTGCTCTTCCGGTACAAATTACAATTGGCTCCAGTTTTAATTTCACTTTCCTTTGCAGATGGAATACAAGTCTGGAGGCCTAGACTTTGTTTGAATATCAACAATTCCATTAACTGGAATTAATTTGAATTCTAACTGAGTGCTTCCAATGGTGCTCAGTGTGAGGGACCATACTAGCTTGGCTGAACACTGAAACCCAACCACATTTATGAAGCTGAAGAGCCTCCCAGGAGGGATCTGTGGCATTTACAGGTCCACACATAGTATTAAATCATTCATTTGCAAATCTGTTTGATGTATTCAATGAACACATGGGTAGGCATTGTTCAAAGTGAGGATGCTGGGCTGCATGTGTATCACATGCTTGAGTGTACGTCTCGGTGACACATTTTCCCTTTATGAACTGTAATAAAGATCGTTTATGTTTAGAAGCATTCCAAGCAAAGACTTCACAACATTTTCTCAAAATGGTTGAATGTATCATTCAGCTCTTCTGAAAAAGTTACAATTCTGAGCCTGGCGTGATGGCGTATGCCTGTAATCCCAGCACTTGGGAGGCTGAGGCAGGAGGATCGTTGCAAGTTCGAGACCAGCCTGGGCTACAAAGTGAGCTCAAGGCCAGCCTTAACTGCATAGCGAGACCTTGTCTCAAAAAAGACACACACACAAAAAAAGTTACCATTCTGCAAAAGATGTTTGCAACATACAACATAGAAAATGCTATCCTTAGGCTTTTAAAAAATTATCTGAATTGCAGGATAGAGAAATACTGAGATGTCTCTACCACACATCATCATAAACCAACCATGGTACTAGAGGAGATCAGGTAGCCACTGTTGTCAACCTTCATTTTTTTGTCCCAGATATCAGTTCATGAGCAGGAGAACCATGAGTTACTGAATGGCAAGGGTCTCTCTCCAGGTTAAGGCAAAAATTTAAGAAATTGCTTTTGGAATTAATTCCACACTACTTGTTAAAATACAAATTACACACTATACAGTATACTGATACAATAATAATAATTAGTATTTTTACCTCTTTCTATGCTAAGATCTATGCTACGGACTAAAATTTATTTCTCTTAATTGTCACAAAATTAGGAGATAAATTCTATTATTATCCCTCCTGTAGAGACAGATAAGGAGACTGTGGCACAGTAAAGTAACTTGCTCCAAGTCACACAGTTAGTACATGGAAAAACTGGATTCGAATTCTAACGTCATTGTAAACCCAGCATCCTCACTTTGAACAATGTCTACCCCATATGTTCACTGAATACATCAAACAGATTTGCAAACAAATGATTTAATACCATGTGTGGACCTGTAAATGCCACAGACCCCTCCTGGTATGCTCTTCAGCTTCATAAATGTGGTTGGGTTTCGGCGTTCAGCCACGCTAGGATGGTGCCTCACACTGAGCGCTGCTGGAAGCGCTTTTCTCAGGCTGTTACCCAGCAGAACTAATAGGGACATCTTACCCATGACCATGAGGACCTGAACTTTTATGATAATGTCTGGTGACTATAGCCACAAAGAGAAAGGAACAATAGCTGTTTGTTACTCTTGTCAGGCTGAACTGTAGTCCTGTGCTATTTTCCCACCCATTAGAGTCACCAGTAGAGATTTACCATGGAGTGCTACCTGGATGCTTTTAAAGGGTTTCCACAAAGTAGCTAACTACTGAATACTGTGCCTCATTGATAGTACTTTCATTCTTCCTCAGTTTTAGGAGCTTTTGGCTAAATACTAAAAGTCTGCACCATAGCCAGATTATAAGAATTTTGTAGGCTGTGCAATAAAGTATAGACTTTTATCTTACTCCATCCCAAGTCCTACCATGGTTTCTGCCTAAGCTATCACATTTATTTTGCTAAATTTTAACAAAGACTCTCTGACCAAATTTGAGTCAGGCTCCTCTGAGTCCTCTTTTTGACTGGGCTTGGGCTTGGTCTGTGATCCTGGAGCAAGAATCCTGCTGTGTCCATTTATCAAAATCCCCTAAACACCTACATGAGTGCTCTCAACATTTGATCAAATTCCTCATCCCATCCTTGCTGTGCTACTGCCCTGTCTGCCTTCAGCAAGAATCTTGTCAAGTCAGGTTAGCCCGAATCCTTCCACCTTAGCCCCAAGTTCCTCTTAGAAATTTTCCACCTACTGACTCCGCCCTTCTACTTGGCTATAGGTCTGTATTTGTCCTTGTCATATTCAGAACTGAGCCTGATTTCCCTACCTTACTTTCATTGCAGTAGTCCCTCTTGAAGAAAGTCTTCCTTAACTGTAAATAAAGTCATCTTTAACAAGCATTATCAAAAGTTTTCCTGTAGCAGCTTTTTCCTCCTGTTTCATTCAAATTATCTTTGGAATCAACTGCTCTTGTGAATTTTTGATTAATCATGACAGATGTGTCATGTGCTTCTTTAGAAATTTAAACTTAGTAACATATGTTTTTCCAGTTTTTCTGAAAAACAAATCATATTTAACAGAAAAAAAAATTGAACATGCTCAGAAAATTTTGTAAATATATGGTCTAAAAACTATCAAGTCTCAGAGTGAAGCCTGCAAAAGAGCTCATACTGATTTTAAGTATTTTTCTCATAGTTCAGTAATACTCAACAGTTTAGGAAAAATATGGTTTATTTGAGTAAACTCAAAGTGAATGAGTTAAATAGCTTTAATTAAAAGAAAATAAAAAGAAATATACCATCAGTATCATTAGGGCTCAGATCAACTCAAAAGTTTACTCTATTTTTCTTAAACATAATTTACTACTGAAGAAAATTAGTTTTAAAATCTTTCTAATAAAACATTCATGTATTAGAGATAGTGTTTACAAAAGCAATATTTCACTTCAGAAAATGAGGTTTAATTAATTATACAGAAAATAACATTTCCTGCCACAAGAATGGATTTTGTTTTTGTAACTTTCTGAAAATGTATGTTGATCAGTTATAACCAGATGAACTAAACCCAGAAAATGAACATAGCCAGATAGTTAACATTCTACCCTGATTGCCTTAATTTGATAATTCAGATCACATATATAAGTGTCCTAAACTGCATTAAAATTACAAGGGCATTTCTAACTGCTTATGAGATAAACGGTATGTGTTGTTAGAATTCTAAAAGGCATAACTCAACTAGAATTCCCAGAAGTTAGCTTATCAAACTCTAGACTTCAGGATCTTCTCTTTTTCCTTTTTCTTCAACTTCAAGGATGGGAAACTTATTCTATTTAAACTCTATTTAAAGTCTACCTTTAATAATGGCACAAGTGGTACGGGCTCTTCCTAGAAGGATATTATTTTTCATTATAGGGAGCTATGGTAGATTTTCTCTAGGGAAATGGAGAATGAGGCAGAAAACTACAAAAGATTTTGGTGTGCAAGTTTCTGAAACTATGATTTAAATCTCTGTAATCCCCCCCCAAAAAAATCAGGCATTAAATGTAAAAGAATAAAATAAGACCCTATGTACTCATAACCCAGTTTTAACAACTGTTGGCATTATTGCCATAATTTTAAAAATTTTTAATGAAGTAATTCAAATTGTTGAAACCCACAGTGTATTCCTTGTCAGTTCAGATGTCACCACTATGTTAAATTTGTACTTATTATATCCATAAATTTTTTATATTTTCAGCATAATTATAATATATTTAAACTTAAGATATATTTTCATGGGGCCGGTGAGATGGCTCAGCGGCTTAAGCGCCTGCCCGGCAAGCGCGAGGGCCCGAGTTCGACTCCCGGAACCCACATACGAAAAAGGGGCCGGTGATATCGCTCAGCGGCACGGGCGCCTACTGGCGCGCGAGGTCCTGAGGTCGACCCCCCGGTACCCACAAAAAAAAAAAAAATAAAAAGATATATTTTCATTATCCATTAACAACATGCTGTATGCTGTCAGGGACCACAGATATAAATTGAGTCCTGTGGATGTCCGAGGCCATCCCTGTCCTGCCCTTTGAGCTAGACTGGAATGCAGAAACTCCCTGGTAACCTGCCACCTCTGCCCACCGTCCCCATCAACATAAAAACCCTCCTAAGCATAAGACCGCCACTGCCCTCTGAGTCATCCGATAAGCCCCTCACCATTTTCCTCAATCAATAAATACCAAGGTTCTGGCTGCCGCATGGCCTCTTGTTCCCCGTGAACAACTGGTCATCCCAGTTACCTATTGCATCGCCATTCTGTCTCTTGCTCTTTCTTTTTACCATGTGCCCTAACACCTTGCAGGAGATCGGGGTCCACTGCAGGGGTCCCTGATAGTATGCTTCATATGGTTTTAATAATTTATATAAATTTTTACATTTAAAAAATCATATGCTGTTATATATATTATTCTAGGTAGTATTTTTTAAAGGTTTACATTATTTTATGTCCTATATCCTTACTGATGGGCATTTAAGTTGTTCCCAAATTTTTCCTACTATAAATAGGTAGGCTTTAGTGCTCTGAAATTGAACATAATAATATCACTCAAACAGGGCCATCTGTGACTATGCTAGATCAGGGCAAAAAACAGGTCTACTATATAATCATGATTGCACATAGATAGAAACATAAACGTTATTTAAACAACAAAAATGACAACTTACCACCACCCTGGCTAATATGAATGCTGCTTTCTCTTTGCCAATTATAGCTTTAGATTTGTTCTGGACTTCTCTATTTCTAGATAAGATTCAATAAAATACCCACTTATACAATCACCCCACTTCTGGACAGGTTCAGTTCAGAGCAAAACCAAACTTCCTAAACCCTTCTTCCAATTACCAAACCCAAGTTCAAATCTACAAGAAATTTTTCTAACACATGTTCACTAAAATGCCCCAGAGTCACCAAAGTGAGCATTCCCCTACAGTGTGAGGAGGAGCCAGCCAGCCATAGGAGTGTTTCTAGTGGCCCTGGGCTGATGAGGAGAAAGTTTTTCCACACCGTACACTGGTCCGTCAGAGGTGCAAGATGATTTTGTCTCCAACATAATCAGAGAGGGGCTAAATTTTCTATAGTTTCCCTTTTTTGTATTTGTTTTCCTGAATTGCCTGTTCATGCTCTTTACCCATTTTTCTATTGTGTTTTAATTTTGTTATATACTTTAAAAAGTTCTTTATATTTTCTATGTCGTCTATATGCTACAAATATTCTTCAAATCCATAGATTCTACTGAATATTCGCATTTTCATATAGTCATCCTTATTGATTTTTAATGTTTCACGACATTTGTGACTTCACAAATTCTCCCTATTTAAAGGTTACAAATGCAAACATTTATGTCTTTTTTTCTGTTTCTATTCCCTTCTTAGTTTACAAATAATAGTTGCATATATTATGTTTATTGAGGTACAATGTAGTGTGTATTTACTATTCCTATTTATAATTTTGAAGTTTTATGCTTTTATGACTAATCTTGTAGAATTTATTTTTCCCATGTTAAAAGGTAGCAATGTGAATTAAAATTTTTCCCAGTCTGGGTAGTTGATTATTTTGATGAACTCTACTGAACAGTTTCTTTTCCCTACCCATTTATGAAGCCATTCCTCACATATATCAAGTTTCCAAAGCTTTATGGATCTGGTTCTTGAGTCCATTCTGTTTCACTCTTTTATACATCCCTGCACTGAAATACACTATTTTAATTTAATTATTGTGCCCTTTTCTTTTCCTTCAAACCCATCTTTGTAACTAAGCGAGCTTTCCTATCATGGCTGACTTCCTCCTTAGACTAAGCTCCCTGTGGCAGGCTCAGTGCTGTGTGCAGTGCCCAGCACACAGGTCCTTCAGTATGTATCCAGGGTCTCCGTGTAGATTTGTTGAGTGACAAGATGATCGAGTGGGAGAAGAAATTAGTATTAGAATATGGCATGGTGCTAAGCTGAGTAGTCTGAACTTCCACTGCAGCGTGGTCTCCCTGCAGCGCAGATGCAGGCCTCCCGGCCTCTCACTGGGGCATAGTACTGAGGGTCTCGAGGTCTTCTCCATTTACTCCCTGTTTGGGCCATTCCTGAGAAGGACTAGTGGCAAGTTCATTCTTATTGCTTCACTCTGATCTCATCGCATCTGTATTTCATCAAACAGAATAAATTTTCATGCAAGTGATTATTCTCATTTTTATCACTCTTCAAGGTTTTCTTCAATATCTACATCTACGTCTTCCTTTTTACATAATTATAATAGGAAATACTTATATGGTGAGTATTAAGGACTAGGGTTTTGATTTCTAAGTCCTTTAAATATATTAGCTCATCTCATCCTCACTTGTCAGGGGTGTGTGCTGTTATTATAGCTGTTAAAAGTGAGGAAACTAAGGACGAGAAAATTCAAGCAGCTTACCTAAGGTCGCTTGAAGAAAATTTAAATGTCTGCATTTATGGCCTATTTTACAGACACTGCAGATTCAATATTTTGAAATGTATTTCAGTCAGATATCATTTTTATAAGGGTAACTTATTAATTCTGTAAGGAGGTTATCCAAGGGCATATCTTCCTTCATTTGTGGAAACTACAGTGCTGGTCTCTCCAAGCTTGCTGAATTATGGCATGAAATACTAAAGGAACAAAGATCCTTGAATCTTCAGGATCTGTATACACTATTTTCAAATGTCACACGTGTACACGCACAAATACCTGCCACTTTTTCTTCTCCGAATTATCTCTGTTTCTTCCAGAATTAAATCTCCAGTGTCCAAATGGCTAGCTTCCCTTTCTTTGCACTGTATGAGCTGGAAGTTGGCAGGTCAAATAAAGAAAGGAATCAACCACCACCACTAACCACACTTGCCTCCTTGACCTCTCCTGGCTTAGCTTTAAATCTCTTTTAGAAGCAACCATTTATTTAGCCTGCTGTTAATGCCTTTGTAGCCAAGAGAGTGGAGATTAGAGTAAATAAATGGTTTGTTTCTGACCATGCCTTGTTTTCAAGCACACAGCTAATTCATCAAATCATAGCCCTCTCTTTTTTCCATAACCATCCAAACACGGAGGTATAGGAGTCTTGATCAGGAAGAGCAGGTTCCTTATTGGTTCATCCTACAGACAAATTTAAGTTTCATATCTGCCATTCAGAGGGGATTCCTCATGGCCTCTGGGCCACTGATGGCCCTGTGCTGTTAAAGACTTACATTCTTTGGTACCTCTTTGCTTCACTTTAATGAGGAGAGGGGAAGGTACATTAAATACATATGCTCTGTCCGCCTCTGGATCTGGCAATCAGAATAGGAATAATTACAAATTCTTGAGAAGTATTTCAAATTTCTCTAGATATATTTCTTAGGTTTTATAGGCATAAAAATTAATATAGAAATTAGCATCACAAACAAAATAGAGCCATTTACCATAATATAACTAGAAGTACACCAACCATAATGAATTTGGTAGTATTTGCAGATTTTCCTGGCTTCTTGCTTGCCAGTATATATTCTGCCACTTATTTTTGTTTGCCTCTTTCATTTTGAAATAAATTCTCCAGTGTAGTGTGATCTTATGTTTTTCCAGATGAGGCGAAAGAAAGAACAAAACATTTTTTTAAAAATATATTTTATAAGTATATATATATATATTTGAAAACCCACCCATACCTTTTCTATACTGGTATGCACCACAAAATGATATTTTAGTCAATGATAGACTACATGCTGGACAGTGGTCCCACTAAACTATTTTTCCTACTGACACCATAGCCATCTTAGTGAGCTTAGATGCACTCTGAGACATTTGCAAAATGACAAAATCATCTGTAATTATTTTTCAGAAGGTATCCCATCGTTCAAGCGTATGTGACTGCAGTTAGTTTGATCTATGAACCTCAAGGCAAAGTATGGGAAATTCCTAATAAGAGTTTTACAGGTTACACAAAAAGTTCACATTCATTATAGAAAGTTGGGAAACACATTCAAGCATAATGGATGAAAATAAAAATAAATATATCTTCTCATTCTATCATTAAAGTGGGAGAACTTCCTGAATCTCTGATTGACCTGTGACTTCTCAAAGCTTTTAAATAATGAAGGCAAAAATGTGCCGAACATTTCACTCACCCAAGCTCATGGTAACTTACTAATAGTAACTTACTCGTAATCAGGAAGTTGCTTTCCCCACATCATGCAGAAAGTTGTACTACTGAAGGCTTTAGAACTAGTTTTCCTTTTCCAGAGCATAAATTTGGCTTTGAAAGATTTGTCAGGTTATGATTTTTTCATACATACTCCGTCTACTGCTTTTTTGATGTCAAAATAGGGATTCTTCAGCCATTCTGTACTGACTCTGAAAGTCAGCAATTCCCAACCGGGTTTGTCTGTAACCTCCCCCCTTGTTTGTGCAAGTAAGATTTGAAAAATGCATGTGGGTTTCGAAACTCCTGCTGCGTCAGCCATGATTTCCCATAAAAGGGGGAACATTTATTTGTGTATATGAAGTCCTGGACAGCAGTCTTTGGTCAGACATGAGACAGATGTATGTGTGCACAGCTGTTTGTGTTTAAAGACAGAATACAGACATAAATAAGGTTAGATATTCTTGGTTTGGTGCTAGAATATTTTCATATACCATAGTCAAAGGAGTATCTGTCATATATGAAAACAAGGAGAAATTTATCAAAAACAGAGCACAAGGCCCGTCCCCCGAGCCAGGATAAACAAAACCAATCTGAGCATATCATACTCTGCTCTTGTAAAATAAACTTCATTGTACGAAAGGAAACCACCTTATTTATTCATAAGATAGTGTCAGATATTTCCCCAACGTCAGATAGCACTGTCTTCTATGAAATTAGAGGATAGAAGTAGATTTTTCTGGCTTGCTTCTTACCATTAGAATCACTATTACATTTAAAGCTAATGACTCCTAAAAGGAGTGTTTTGTAAAGAACACCTTTGCTGTCTTTGTTATTCAGCTTATTTCCCAAGCAAAAACAGACTAACAACCATTTTCTTTTCTATGAAAATAAAAGTTTATGTTTTAACAACTCTGCCATTTCTCCTATCTATGACAAAATGATTCCTTGAAAAATGTTTTTCTCTGCATGATACCAAGACCACAGAATAAAATATAACAGATCTGAGACCCAAGGTCACAGAGATTTCTAGAGAGAGCCTTAGAATTTATCTTAGAGCTATGATGGCCCAGAATTTTGAGAAGGACCTCAAAAAGGAAACTGACAGGCATGCTGCTAATTCTTATATTTTTTATTCTATTAAGCCCAGATCAATCGAAAGTCATTTTCATTATGCAACATCTGCATAAAACAATTTATTTGTAAAGAGAAGTTCAAATAAAGAGTTTTGAATGAACATATAATTAATATTTATTTTCACACTTTATTTGTCAAGATTTTCACATCTCAATCCCTTCCTTTCCATTCAGGCATGGTGGCACACACCTGTAATCCCAGCACTTGGGAGGCTGAGGCAGAAGGATCACCACAAATTAGAGGCTGGCCTGGGCTGCATAGTGAGTTCAATGACAGCCTCAACTACTATCAAGACCCTGTCTCAAAAACAAAACAAAACAAAACCAAAAAAAGAAAAAGAAAAAACCAAAAACAAATAAAAGTTCAGAGCAGGCCTTCAAAGTAACTACACACTGTTTTTAGAAAGTACCCTTGTTTGATGAAAATCCTCAAACAACTTCTTGAAATGGTTTGTTTAAAAGAAACCAAAACATGGAGATATCCACAAGACTGAAATGCTATGCTTTATTTACATAAGTTTGGACTTCAAAGAAGTGTTTTGTTTTGTTTTGCTGTCAACCCAATAAATCATACTAAGAATCACAGGTGACTTACAGTGTTCAAGTCCCAGAAAAGACAGCGAAGAGAAGTGTGTTCTAACCTTGACTCTCATAACTTGGGCATTATTAAAATCATATGATGAAAACAGACAGTTAAAAGATAGAATTGCGGGCTGGTGAGATGGCTCAGCGGCATAAGCGCCAGCCTTGCAAGCGCGAGGGCCCGAGTTCGACTCCCGGAACCCACATACGAAAAAGGGGCCAGTGATATCACTCAGCGGCACAGGTGCCTGTTGGCGCGCGAGGTCCTGAGGTCGACCCCCCGGTACCCACACACACACAAAAAAAAGATAGAATTGCTTTAGAAATAAAATATTCCACACTGCATCTAAAAGTAGATATATTGGCTAAGATTTGACCAATTTTCAAAAATTATAAAATCCCTTTGATACCTGCAACATTTCTGTTGTATAGAAATTTTTAGAATTACATATTTGTGCCATTATATATGCAAAGAAATCTAACAGGAAAACAATAAAAGAGAAAAAATCATAAAAGCAATGAAAAGTACTCTTTATTCTACTCATAAACCTGAAATTAATGCATAAAGCTGTGTCATAAAGATGTTCAGGCCATAAAATAAACTGTGTTTTTCTTGCCACAGATACATGATAGCATCACAGTTTAGAAAGGGAAAAGTACCGCAACTAATTGCATATTTAGAAGAAGAGGCTTTTAAAATTATACTATATGCTGCATGAATGTTCTTAGAGTGTCTGTTCATTTTCTGACCTGCTTATTTTATTGTCAATCTTTTCATTTTGAATAATATGTCAAAAACAAAAACTGAATTATGCTAGCACAGAAAGAGCTAGCAAATTTATAAGTTCAAGTGCTGGAACAGATCACATGAAAATCGTGCAACGTATAATGATGCAAAGGATTTTTTCTGACACTTGCTTAGTGCCATGCTGGTCAAAATTACACAATATGAGACCCACAAGGGAAGACAGGGTACTATATCCAAAGTCTCTTTTATGCCACACACTTGGACAGTGTTAGTTTTGCAGTAGAAAGTGCCAGTTTTTCCCACATGAAGAATAAGAACACATTTTATTCACACCTTTTTATCTTTACTGTACTTGAATACATCCATAAATATTGAATAGTATTGGCTCGTTTCACACATATAATTTACGTTTAGTTCTGCAACTCTTTTTCTTACAACATTGTATGGTTGAGATCTAGAGATTGATCTGGGATTATTTCTATGATTGTACTCAGAAGTATATGAATAATCGAGAACATAAAATGAGCTCTTCATAATGCTCACACATTCTATAACAAATACATGGTAAATACCCAAACATTTCCACCAAAATATTGTTTAGAACTACAAAACTCTTCAAAAGTATGTCATGTTGCAAAACTGCCAAATTAAATTCCATTTTTGCCCATTTTTCCAGCATACAAGTGATGACTTTGCAGGAAATGCCTTCAGGAGCGAGCAAATAAGTTGACATGAGAGTGCATGGCTTTACCTGGTATGATATTTGGATTCTGAACAACTGCCAATGTCATTGCAACAATTTAGAAAGAAGAAACAAAACAATTGCTGTAAGCAAACAAGAAATGGGAGGCTTAGAATGCATACTCAGTGATACTGTTAATGATTGGGATGAAAATATTGATAATACTAATTTCAATGGTTTTAATGTTAACACTTAAAGAAAAAATATAATGAAATTGTTTCAATTTTTGTGAAAGATTATGTTAATATTACTATTTTAAAAAATAAGTGTCATGCTGCTTTTTTATCACAGTAGCTTTGTAGTATGATGGTGATGCCTCTTGACTTGCCTTTAGTGCCCAGAATTGCTTTCATTATTCTAGGTCTCTCCTGATTCCAAATAAATTTTAGGATTGTTGTTTCTAATTCTGTGAGGTATGCTATTGGTATTTTGATCGGAATTGCATTAAATCTGTATAACAATTTTTGGGAGTATGGCCATTTTCACTATGTTGGTTCTTTCTACCCAAGAACAAGAGATATTTCTCCATTTTCTGACATCCTCTTTGATCTCCTTTTTCAGAGTACTGTAATTTTCAATATATAGATCTTTTATTTCCTTTGTTAGATCGATTTCCTAAGTATTTCATTTTTTTGATGCTATTATGAAAGGCGTGGTTTCCATAAATTCTCTCTCACTGAGTTTTTATTTGTTTACAGGAAGGTTATTGATTTTTGAGTGTTGACTTGGTACCCAGCTATGCAACTGAATTTGGTTATTAAATCTAAAAGGCTTTTGGTGGAGCTTTTGGGTTTTTCTGTGTACAGTATCATGTCATCTGTGAATAACGATAATTTAACTTCTTCCTCTCCTACCCACATTCCTTTTATTTCTTTCTCTTGTCTATTTGTGCTGGCTAATGTTTCCAGAACTATACTGAATAGGAGTGGTAATAGTGGACATCCTTGTCTTGTTCCTGATTTTAGAGTGAAAGCTTTCAATTTTTGTCCATTTCATTTGATGTTGGCTGTTGGTTTGTCATAGATGGCTTTTATCAAATTGAGATAAAGACATATATTCCAATTATCCACAGGGCTTTAATCATGAATGGGTGCTGGACTTTGTCAACTGCTTTTTCTGCATCTATTGAGATGATGATGTAATTTTTGTCTTTGGCTCTGTTAACATTTATTGATTTGTAGATCAAAGATCTAAACATTAAAAGAGAAATACTAAATCTGCTGGAAGATAGAATAGGTAGAATTCTTGAAGACAGGTATAGGCAAAGACTTCATGAACAAAATCCTGGCTGTGAGGGAAATATTACAAGGAATCAACAACTGGGATCTCATCTTGTTAAAAAGCTTTTGTCCAGCAAAATAAATCATCAACAGAGTGAAGAGACAACCCACTGAGTGGGAAAAAATTTTTGCCAGCTTTTCCTCAAAGGACTAATATCTAGAATATATAAAGAACTCAAAAAAATCAGACCCCCACAATTTAAAGACCCAATCCAAAACTAGGCATCTGAAATGAATAGACACTTCTCAGATAAAAAAGTACAAATGGCAAATAAATATATGAAAAAATGTTCAACATCCCTGGTCATTCAAGAGACACAAATTATAACAACACTGAGATTCCATCTCATCCCAGAAAGAATGGCTATCATCAAGAAATCAACCAATAACAAATGCTAGTGGAGTTGTGGGGAAAAAGGAACCCTTTTCCACAGTTGGTGGGAATGTAGACTGGTGCAACCACTGTGGAAATCAGTGTGGATATTCCTCAAAAAAGTAAAACTAGAGGTTCTATTTGACCCAGCTATTCCCCTTCTTCATATCTTCCTGAAAGAATTAAAAATATCATACCACAGTGATGTATGCACACCCATGTTTACAGCAGCACAGTTTGTAATAGCTAAATTTTAGAAAAAGCCCAAATGCCCATCAACCAATGAATGGATAAAGAAGATGTGGTTTTTATGTACAAGGGAGTACTACTCAACCATAAAGAAGGTTAAACTTGAGACTTTTATAGGTAAATGGATGGATCTTGAGGCAATACTCTTTTAAGTGAAAGAAATCAAACACACATGTGTAAATATTGCATTGTTTCTCTGGTGCAAGAAACCAAAAATCACACCAGAGTTAAATAAGGACCAGAATGTATACTAGATATTATGAATTAGGAATAAAATGCTCAATTGGGAAGGGGAACAAGGGAAGGAGGAGGGAGAAATGAAGGAAGAGAAAAGAAGAAAAACTAGAAAAGAAGGGATAACAGACACAAAGCTTTTGTAAATAAGGAGGAGAAGAGGGGGAAGAGGGGAAGAAGGAGGATAAGTGAATGGGGAAAAAAGAGAATTTAGATAAATCATGTACAGGTTCAAAGTCCCTATGTTGACAGTGATCATTATGCATATTTAAAATGTACCAATACACTTGTGGTGGATTGACAACTGGTGGTCAACTTGTAACACCCAGATGAACTGAATCAGCGTGGTACTGGGTGTAGAAGGCCCACCTGAGGATTATTGCCAACAACATAAAAAAGAGAATTGGAGAGGAAGAAGTGGTGCTGTTGGTTCTCCCAGAGAAGCATGTCACATTGGTTTTCCTGATATGAACTCGGCTGTTCTCATCATCAGAGGAGCTCGGGTCCTCACTGTTGCTGAGGATGGCTGCGGTTCATTTTGGGGGAGCTCTGGTCCTTACTTTGAGCGTCATTTCCTGGCTCCAGTGCAGATTCCTCAGGCTGCTGGTGGAGATCCTTCATCCCACCAGCACAGACTTTCTAGCTTCCAACACTGACCTTTGGGCCTTCCCAGTGAAGATCCTTGAAACAGGCGTGCATGAGACATTGTCGTGGGCTCTTGGCCTCAGGATATTGCCATAGGATCCAGACCCTCAGCTGGATTCTTTGGGTCTCTAGTGTGTGGACAAATTTCCTGCACTCTTTTACATTTGACTCTTAGGGTGAATATTATAAAATAATCCTATAAATTATGCATCCTATATTAATTCCTTTCCCTTGCAAACCCTGACTATAACAACACTTTAATTGGTACAAAAATTTTTTTTCTCTTACTAGGAAAAAAATTAAGAAGCTCCTTATACTTGCTTGATCAGTTGTAAAATTTACAACAAGAGGGAGCTTTGCATGAAAAGTCAATAGATTTCACATGCTTTGTTTTTAAATTAGTGATACCATGGTAGTGAAGAACCAAAGAAGAAAAAAGTAAGTGGACCGAAGTTGGAACATTGAATTTGCTGTTTTATATGTTCCTTTAATGTACTGAAACAAAATAATTTATTGTCAATTTTAACCCAAAATAATACTTGTTAATCAGGTGCACAGTTCCTTTTGACTTGCAACATACTCATAAAAATGCAAATAACAATAAAAGCTACATCTTACTGAACTTTTAATATGCAACAGGCACTATGTATAAAAAGACTACATTAAAGAACAAATATGATATTATTTTCCCAATAAGCCAGTAAGGTAGGTTTTTGTGGGGCTTTGTTTTTTGTTATTGTTCTTCCATCTCATGATTTGGGAAATTAAAATTTAGAGAAGCAAAGAAAATTTTCCAAGGTTATTCAATTAATAAGTGCAGATCCAAATCCAGATCTATTTGATTCTAATGTACAGTAACCAAATTTAGCAAACAAAGGTACAAGATACCCAGTTATTTTGAATTTTAGATCACCAACACATAATTGCTTAATATTTATCCCATGGAATATTTGGGATATATATATATATAACAATTACTTGTTTGTCTACAATTTCACATGTTTCAGGGCATTATGTGTTTTAATTGGTAGGCCTACTCTAGAGCTGATTCAGAGTCTTCACTCTGCTATTATGACTCTCAAAAGCCAGCAAGGCGGTCCAAGGATGAAACGGGTCAGCCTCCACTTTGCTTTGCTGTTTAAATGAAGGTCAGCGATAATCACTTAGGTGCCCCATCAGCATTTCAATAGTTCACTAGTTCTCCAATTCAGGGAATGTAAATATCATCTAGGATGCCTATTGAAAATGCAGATTCCTTGCCAGAGTCTTTGGCAAGGCTTAGAAGTGTGCATTTTTAATGAAAATCCCAGACGTTCCTGATGTAGGTGGTCCTGGGCCTAGTCCCTGAGAAATAGCTAAATAGCTAGCCTACTCAAGAAAAATGTCATGGCATTGGAAAAAATGCTAGAAAATTATTTTAGACATTATATGAGCTTCCATGTGAGGTTTGACTGAAATGACTACAAATGTAGTCTGGAAATTATAAGCTGAGCAGAATCCCGTTGAACTTTATGTTGTCACAACCTAAAGTCAATAATATATATATATATATATATATATATATATATATATATATATTTTTTTTTTTTTTTTTTTTTTTTTTTTTTTTTTGTGGGTACCGGGGGTCGACCTCAGGACCTCGCGCACCAGCAGGCGCCCCTGCCGCTGAGTGATATCATCGGCCCCTTTTTCGTATGTGGGTTCCGGGAGTCGAACTCGGGCCCTCGCGCTTGCCAGGCAGGCGCGTACGCCGCTGAGCCATCTCACCGGCCCAAGTCAATAATATTTTAAAAAGTGAAGTAACCATTAAACCCAATGCACATTTGCTAGTCTACTATTCTTTTGAATAACAGCCATAGTAAGTAAAAGATGATGTCCTTAAACATGCTAAGTATTTGCTAAGTATATTGTCTCTTTCTCCCCTGCTAAGTCACTCACTTCCAATGCAAAGGCTACTCTATTCAAGTTGGCCGTTCAGGGGAGTGGTGATTCATTCTCACCTTCCACATTTCATATTATTTTACTGATCTTTACAATCTTCCTGTAGACTAAGAAATTAAGATAAGAATAAATTTAGCTGAATCTTTGTAATTAAATATTTTTCTTCTAAAAGCTTGAAAAAACTCAAACCCTAAGAAATCTTATGATATAATTAATAATTTGCAACCTCTCCACATTCTTTTCAACATCACCTGTAGCCATTTTAGTATTTACAATATTAGCTGTTACTCATACTTCCTCTCTTTAAATGCACACAGTATTTTCAAAATCTTATCTCAGTAACAAAATGACTGATTAAAAAAATGCGCTCCCAGAAATATTCCTTCTTCCCCTAATTTGCTATTTCACTGCCCATCGGAAGAATCGGAAACCATACATAGATAACAACAGTCCAACACTTTTAAATGAATTATCTTAACTCTATATATTATTCAAATGATTTTCCTAAAGTTTCAGTTTGTATCCTGAAAGGCAGCATTAAATAGGTTTAGACCTAGAGTAGATCTCAGAGCCTTGCCTCAGGTAAATAGATGTAGCGAATCTCTAGAAGGATTATTAGGTACGATTTATTTTCAAGGTATGATAGGCTCTTAAACCCCTTCTTAGAAGAGTCTGTCATGGATGGGCCTGATGTTCCATTAAACACACATATGCACGCATGCGTGTATGGGCACCCACGCACACACACACCCGTAAATTTATCTCATTTATATTAACATTCTTTGGACTGGTGGTGTGGGAGTGGCTCCTCATTTCTCTTTTGTAACTTAACAGGAGGAACATCATGCAGCGATTTCTTTCATCTTCAAAGACATTTTCTTATACATCATCCACCTTTTCTAGAGGGCTGAGTTGGTGAGTAAATAGTAGATAGCATGCACAATTCTGCTTACCTAAAGAATTCTGGGTCCTTTGCCTTTCTTTTCCTTCAAAAAAATACCTGTCAGCATTTTAAATAGGATTTCATCAAATCTATAGATCGTTTTGTTTATGAGGGATTACCACGTTAACAAAATCGAGTCTTCCGGTGCCTGATACTAGTCTTCTATTGCATGGAAATCTCTCTGAATTTGCTTAGGTCTCATTTCAGAAAGTTTGTTTTCGTTTTCATTTGGTTCTCCTATTATAATTTCCATTTCTCTGCTGAATTTATCATTTCTCTTCTGAGATTTTCAGTCACTGAAAATACGGGTTTTGTTTATTTTTACTTTCTTGAAGGTAGGAATATCACATTAAAATTCTTTTCTGAGTTAGTGAATTTTAAACTCAACTTCAATGGATTTTCTTTGCACCTGAGAATAAGTTTTGTTTTCCTTGGTTTTTCACATTTGGGATGATCCTGAATTATATTCTAGACATAATTGGTTTTAAATTGTAGAGATTCTGAATTCTGTTATTTTTCTTTGATTTTTTAATTTTATTCATTTATTTATTATAAATTATTTTTTGGCAAGTAATTCTCTAGGTTAGGCTTGAGCTTCAAAACCTTGATTTTTTTGAGTGGCATTGGCTGGGTCCAGTGCACGGATCTTTTTGACCTTTGCTGGTCTACATTTACTATGCTTTATGCCTACATAGTGCAAAAGTAAATAAATGTGGATAGATAGAATTTGACAATTCCTTTTCTGGATTCTATCCTTGTAAAATTAAACTACTCTCTTCAATAGTTCATAAGTTATGAGTAACCATTTCTCATTTCCCTGGACAGAGAGATTTTCTTTGTGTGTTTTATTATGTGTTTGTTTGTGTATGTGCACCCCCTTGACTGCACTTAGCCCAGAATAAAAGTTGTAGAGAGAGGAATTTGTTTAAGGATCTCTCTGAGTTTCCTCCTCCAAGCAAGCATGGATCTCCACCAGATCTCTTTTCTGCTTGCTGTCTAGTACTGTCAGGCAATTGTTTCATGTGTTATGCCCACATTTTGTAAAAATTTGTTTCAGAAAGTCTTAGTCTATTATACATAGAAATAGAACCTCCTACCTAAAAAAAACTGACCTTCCAAATTCCAAAGATGTCATTAAATCTATGGGTTAAGCATAGACTCATTTGAAATACTCTCATTATTCCATTAATGACAACTCCTTTCAGTACTGGTGAGTTCAACATAACTAAATCTTCCCAGTTATTCAGTGGTAGTCATTCTTGAACATCCAGCTCATAGAGAACCTTTATCTATTACACAGTGTTCTTTCCTTCATTAGTATGTACATTAGCTTCTAGCATCAAATAGTAGAGTTGAAAGTGGCAGATCCCTGGTCATTGTTTCAAAAGACATTAAAAAAAAAAAAAAAGGAAAGAAACTGGACAGTTCTGAGTAAATTCTGATTCAGCAAGTTCCACGGGGTCTATTTTCCCATGCTAACTTTGAGTGACCCCATCCCAGTTATCTGAAGTCTGTTCTTGCTCAACTTTCTAGGTCCTACATTTCAATATGTGTCACTGAGGCAGGCCTTATTTGTTCTTCTTTTTCTCTTTCCTTCTTTATCTTTTTTCTTTTCTTCTTTAGTTCATGTTTTCTTAATATTTTTTACGTCTCAACCAGACTATAGGGAAGAGACTATGGTCTATTAATTAAACATATAAAAGTACCTGATCATTGATATTAATGAAAGGATTTGTCTTCCCTTAACCTCTTCCATTTGAGTAACTGTCAGTCATGGGTCCCTATACTCCTATTAGTAGGTATGATTTTGTCTAGAACTCTTTATACCTTTTGGTTTTTATTTTCTAGCATCCTGATGGTTATGTAGCCTGTCATGGACTCAACTGATTTATTTTAGCCCTCTTCCTTTCCGCTGCTTTTTCCAATTCAAGTAGTTTTTTTAAAAAGTTTTATTTTGCTTTGACTCAAGAGTTTGTTAATGCATTTCCCCCTCTTTCCACCAAACTTGGTACTCCACGGTAAAATAGACGTATCAAACAATGTGTTCAAATGACAACATTTTCCACAATTTAAAATGCTCCATTTTCCCTTTCAATAACCCAGGGCTTGGTCCTAAATATGCCATTTCCAGTAAATATGCTAATTCTGTATGAAAAGTAAAAATGAAATTCCCACCTTCTCCAATGTTGTACAAGCATAGAAGGTATGATAGCTCAGAGAACATCCTATTTCACAGACAAGGGAAATAACATGGAAAGTACAAACAAATTTGGCACTTAAGATTTTACCTAAAACTCTTTTCTAACTCTTCACTTTCATGAGCATTAAAGATACTTTTAACTTTTTTCTCAGGAAATCTTAGTTGTATACTCTAGTTTTTTAAAAGATTTTTGGACAACCGTAGATATTAAGAATACTGTAATTATAGGTAAGTAATTCTAAGCCAATTAAGAAAGAATGCTAGAAAGTACAATCAAAAAATGACATTCATAAATGTCAGCAATGTTTACAGCTTTGCCAAGAGTTCAAAGTAGGGCAATTTCTTCAGGCCACAAAATTTTTACATTATTGTGTTCTACCAGAGGCAGCTCATAAAAGACACCAGCGTATTTAGATTCTGCACAGCTGTGGATGATACCACCCACAGGGAGAGAGCCTTTGACCAGGTGTGAGAAAGTCCTTCTGCAGTTCCCAAAGGGATTTATACACTCCTGACCACTCACCACCCTCCCTGACCTGCCTGTTTTGTAGACTGACTACAAGTGTGCCCTGAAGGTCACTTTCCCAGGAGCACCCTTCCTTCATCTATCAAACACATGTATCTGCACCATTCTACAAAAATAAGATACTGACCCACTGCCCACCACACCAAGGCGTTCTTGCTCACGGCTGCATCTCTCCTAGCCAAGACAAACCTTTTACATACATTCTTTACTTCATGGTTCTTCAATGACAGATGAGATCTTTAATAATATTTTACTTCTGCCATGTCACCCAGACTCTTCTCACTTAGATTTTGCTAAAACAACTGATTTTTAAAATTTTGGCATACTATTAGGTTTTTCCTGTTGAGAATCTATTTCAAGTATCCTGATATAACATTAGACTGAATCACTGAAGTTGGTATGCAGTCATGTTACATACATACAAACGGGAGTTTTACATGGTTTGTTCCTATTATCTTTATTTTTTGTTTTGTTTTTGGACCACTCTCTTTCATCCTGGCATCTCCATTATGCATCATGTGTAGTTGGCATTGAATTCCTCCTAGGAGCACTCTCTTTTATAAAGACATGAGTGATGTCAAAGAGTACCTTGTTGTGTAGCGGTTGAGGGCAAAAACACTGGAGTCAAATTCCAGGGTTCAAGTCCCAGCTGAGCCAAAATCTAGGTGTATGATCTTACACAGTTCCTGAAGTTTATCAGAGTGAGAATAGTACAGAATCCATTAGAACTGAGTTAATATTCCTAAACAATCCCTGACAGAGCCATTATTATAGAACTATTTTAGATTCAGACAGATCAACAGATTGTCTTTCTTTCAATTTATGGGTAGAAAACATTTACAAAATAATTACTAACAATTTCTGTCTAATCTGACCTGTACAATTAGATGTCAAACCTTACAGGATTTTAGAGACTCCTGGATGATGGTCCCAGCCAGTGACCTGCCAGCAGCCTGAACGTGCTAGGAAATCTGAAGAATATCTAAGAGGTAAACTCCATTTGCAACTCATACTCAAGAGCAAATGATATTTCTGCTGAGGCCCAGCCAAGAATTCAAAATATCATTACCTTAAAGGAAATGAAAATGCAAATAAGGGCCCTTGGAAATTCAATGTTGTTTAAGAGTAGAAAGACAGATATAAAATTTAATTAAATAAAGATCTTGTTTAGCCATTAAGTTGTAGAGTGTCGCAAATTCTCTGGTAGTTCCCTGCTGTTTTATTAGCACTGACGTCTCACTGAGAGGGTATTGGGACAGAATCCTAGGCAAATATTTACACTATTTTGAACAGAATTCTAAGTTAGTCATTGGGAGAAAATGGATGAAGTCAGAGAAAAAAAGAAGACTAATGTTGGGTTTTGAGTTTTAGAAAATTGGATCTTTGTTTTATCCAATATCTGGATATTGTAAACATTCTGAAATGTGCTGGAACTATTGTTATTTGTGTCAGTTGCTTCTGGTGAGTTGGTCCGTCTCAGAGCCACCAGGTGTGTGGCAGACAGCAATAAAGCCCCCCTTCACAATGCCAAAGGAGTTTCTGCTGTCACATGGAATGCTCGCCTCTTGGGCTGAGATAATTCCCACTCCACATCCTTTGTCATTGCAGACACTTTGTACACATTTCTGTTGGAAACTTCTCCTCAAGGTAAAGCTTAACTGCTACTAGAATGGTATAGCTGAAGCACCTTCCAAATGAGCAAGGGGAAATTTTTTTAATTGCTTAAATATAGAGCATTAAATATAGAGCATTATAAAATAATAGTTGAAATAATATCACTATATAGTTGAAAAACTAAAAGTGACCGAGATACAGTCTCCTATTGAAAAGCAGAAACTTGAAGATTGGGTTAAAAAATCAGCACATATTTTTAGATGAAATCCGCTAAACATTAAGTAATTATAAACACACGAAAATAACATAATGGACAAAAATGGTCTCAGGCAAATTAATCAAACTGCAAGCAAAAATGACTATCTTAACAACAGATTAAGTAGATTTAAGGTTAAAAGAAGATAGTGACATTATGTACTGAAAGTCATAACCCATACATATCAAAAATAGATAAATATGTAAAACAAAAATATCAAGAATGCATTATAAAACATGATAAAAAAGAAATCAGTTCTAAGTTTTCATGCAACTTTTCAAGATAAGATATACTTAGTTGAAAACAAAGATAAAGAGCTAAAATAAAAAACATTTAGGGCCAGTGAGATAGCTCAGCGGCGTAAGCGCCTGCCTGGCAAGCGCGAGGTCCTGAGTTCGACTCCTGGAACCCACATGAAGGAATAAAAGGGCCGGTGATATCACTCAGCAGCACAAGCGCTTGCTGGCAAGTGCGAGGTCCTGAGGTTGACTCCTGGTACCCATGTAAAAAAATAAAAATAAAAATAAATAAAAAACATTTAATGTGTGTGTGTGTCTGTGTTTGTGCATGTGTAGAAATGAGTATGAAGAGAGAGAATACTCTTTCCCAACATTGAACAACTTATAGTTTTAGGTCTTACTGATACCAATATAAAATCAATTATTTTCCCATAAAGGAGGCCTACAGAAGATCAAAATACTAAAGAAATTATAGCCCACAGTTTTTGATCAGATGTCAATAGAAATATAAAAAGGTAATGGGAAAACTTTAGTATATGGAACAATCTAGAAATTAAGAATTATCCTTCTAATAAACCTCTCAATATTAGCTTAAAGCTAAAATTATAAAACTATACTCAGTAAAAAGAGAAAATATACCACAATCGATGGTATAATAGCTAATGCTGAAATACCTTCAAATTTTAAAAAGAAACATAGTATAAAACTTACCAAAAAACAACAAATTAAACCAAACAAAGTGCGCAAATAGGAAATAGGAACAAAACAAAAAAGAAATATAGAACATAAAACTCTTAAGAAAGCTTAGTTATAAACAAACTATATTATTTTAAGTGGCCAATAAGGAAACAAACATCCCTAGCAAGCTTGATTAAAGGGAAGATATGAAAACAGAAATGATACAAATTTTGAAATGAGAGGATATCACCAGATTGGTAACCTGAGAATTATAAAAAAATAGTCACTTTTGTCATTGGTGAGACACAATACCCGACACCCACAATTTAAAGAAGTTTGTTTCGGCTCACGGTTTAGAAGTTCCTTTCCACGGTCAGTCAGCTCTAGTGCAGGAACACACAGTGGAAAGGCCTGCCAGGAGGAAAACTGCTCACATCATGGCCGCCAGGAAGCATGGAGAGAAGGGAGGAGCTGAGAGAGACAAACCCTTCCAGGTCATGGCCCCAGTGACTCGCTTCTTCTGACCAGCCCCACCTCCCGCTAAACCACCCCCATGACTCAATCACCTCCCGGAAGCCCCTCCTCTGAACACATGAGACATTCGGGGGACACGCTAGACCATAACAAATACCATTCATAATCCATGGTAGTCAATTTTAATGGAAGAAATATGTGTAAAAATTTAGCTAAAATGAAGTAGAATCTTTGTATAAACTGATTACAAGAGAAGAAAAACTGTTTATTTCTTTTTTTTTTTTTTTTTTTTTTTTTTTTTTGCGTCCACTCCTGGTCATTGTGTAACTTTCACCTCTTGGCTTTGGTCTTGACCATGAAACTTTCTTTGTCTGATAATATATGGGTGAGAGTGAGAGAAATGACCTGAGCCTAGGCCCTTGGAGGCGTCAGGGATTTCTGAACTCTCTCTTTGACTTTGACACAACTGTGAAAAGGATTTGCCCCAAGTATCCACTGTCCTAAAAAAAGATGGAAGAGACAAGTGACATAGAGGTGCCAGCCAAACTAGCAGAAATCCATAGTCTCCAGCAAACTTGTGGATGACTAAGAAGGATCAACTGCAAGGAGGAGAGTTCTCCCTTATGTCTATGGACTCGTGAGAATAAAACCCGGTTAAGTCTCTTGGGGTTAGTTTGTTATCAAGCATTCAGGATTAAAATCACACATGTGCCAATTCTAATAAATTTTTCTATCATATGGGAAGGTCTCACACCTAATTTTTCTCAAATCTTACATACAGATAATTTCAGAATGACTTGGATAGTTCCCAGACCATAGTAAAATGACGTAAATCTTCCTAGTTCCCTTAATAAAACCAGGCCTTTAATTCCAAAACCTTATGTAGTACCAAAAAGAAGAAAAAAGACAGGCAATGAAAGAGCAATCAAGGAACACAGAAAGACAGAGAATAGAGGGAGAGATGGACAGCAGAAAAAAAAAGAGACAGGAAGTGAAATGTAAAACTATAGTGTGATCTTATTAATATAGAGCAAATGTTACAAATATAATATTAGTTATGATTAATAACTCTAAATATTAATTTAGTCAAAGAGCAGTCTGTTAAGGAATGTAACATTAGTTTGTCTTTCTCTCTTCTTCTGGAATACCAGTTCTATCTATATTATATTGACTGACCTTATCCTGTCTGTAGCTTTTCTTAATTTTTTGTTTTTTGTTTTTTGTTTTGTTTTGTTTGGTATGCAGCTTGGAGCTTTTGAATGCTCTGTTCTGTTCTTTTTAATCTTTTTTCTTTGTTTTAGTTAGTTTGGGTGATTTCTTTTGACTTATATTTAAGTTCATATATGTTTTCCTCAGCTTGTTAAACCTCTAAATGGACCTGTGAAAGACATTTTTCTTTTCTATTATCATGTTTTTTATTTCTAGCATTTCTCTTTGATTTTGGTCTAGTAAATATAACTTTTCCACCTTTAAAAAGTGAATTAAGTTTTTGGTGGGGGTAGTGTTCTTTGAGAATTATATGCTAAAGTTTCACATTAAGATTGCAACTTCGTTCATATTTTGAAGCTATGTTATTGGATAAATACAGATTTAGGATTGTGGTATCTTTCTTATGTAAAATAGCATATGGCACGTTCTTCTTAATCTCTAGTACTCTTTTGTGCCTAACATTTTCTCTGTTTCCTCTAAGTGCAGTTTTTTCAGATTTTTCTTTTGGTTAAACTACTGTTTTAGTTTTTCTCATCTTCTTTTGTGCCTGGAGTTAGCTTTTGGCTCTTTATGAGTCTGATAATATTACTCTTTTATTTGAATAATTTAGTCCATTTACATTTGCTGTAGCCTCATAGATGTAGCTCCTAGATCTTCAGGAAAGGCCTGGATTCCCTGCTGCAGATAGTGTTACCAGAGGACAGCCTGCCAGTGTTGGATTCTCCACAGTCCACTTTAGCTGGAAAGAGGCCTGTTGGCCCACGTCCATCTGCTCTTTCTAGTGCAGCAACCACAATGGCTGAGCAAGTTCCAAACTGGCTGAGCAAGGCCAGTTCAGAAAACAGACAACCCTGATGGCAGTAGCTGCTCCAGATATCCCTGCTGGGTTGGTTGAGAATTTGTTGGACCTGAATTTCAGTTCAATGCCCCCTGTGCCCAATTTACCCACCTCAGGATATCTTCAGCTGCTGGAGCAGGGCCCATGATGAAAGCCTGACAGGTCTCTATCACCTCAACCCCGACTTTTGGAGGAACAGCTCTGCTTCTCAGAGCTTACGTCCCACTTCTCCTGCCTCCTGCCTAAATGGACTTCAGTATCTGTCAAATATCTTATGGGGAAAGCCTGTAGAATGCTTTGAGTCAGCTCTTTGTTTCCAGCTGTTTGTTTCCAAGGCACAGTCTTTCAATATATTCCACTCTGCCCTTAAGGGCCCTTAAGCCTAGCTCCTGGCCTTCTACACAGAGAAGAAATCAGTGTATATGCTGGGGGTGGGAGGATACAGTGAATTTGAATTATTAGTTTTCTAATGTATCACACCAGACCTCTAAACATGTGCAAATTTTGCTGATCTCTCATTTCCCTTGTGGGGGCTTTGTACTCTAGGTTAAGCACCAAGTTTGCCCATGACCAGATCCAGAATCAGCAAAATCTCCAAGAAAAACAGGAGAAAAGAGTTAGAGATCCTTCACTCACCCCAGTAAACTTTCTCTTTGGGAATTTGGTTGTCCTCGCAATCCTTGCTTAAATAGCTTTCTGATGTCTTTTTAAACTGTAGGGTTTGTGTTTTGTTTTGTTTTGTTTTTGTTTTAATCTAACGTGTCTAGTTTTTGAAGTAGAGATTTGTTTACTGTGCCCTCCTACATCTTACTTGAAGTGGAAATCTCAGTTATCTATTAACTCTTCTCCATTCATTCTTCTCCCTCTTTATCCACTCTGTTCCCAAATCTCTTGATTCCTTTCTCTGTAAATTCATCCAATCCTGAACACTTTTTCCTTTTCCATAGCCACCAGTTTAATTTAGTTATTCATCTTTCCAGGATAATTGCAGTGGCACCTAATTTCCCTACCTCTATTCTCTCTCCTGTACAAGCAATGCCCTAGACAATTCTGTGAATATCAATGATGCTCTTCTCCGGCTAAAATATTCCCATGGCTTTCTTCCCCAATTTAATATCAATTTTTTATTCTAAAATACCTCTCAGGTTATGATTCATATTGTTTATGCTTCACCCAAACCAGACCAGGTATTGCTCCTTTGACATAACAAGGCATTGTCACTGTTTGCCCTTTGTCCAATATTTCCTCTATTTGACAAATGAAAATGTCAAGTTTTTAGCCATTTGCCCCTAAATATCTGCTTATAGAAACCCTGCCTATGACTCAAGTCACTGTATAAGTGCTGCCTCAGCATCTCATGACCTTGCCTGCATCTAAATCTTCCTGGTGTATAGTTTTCACTTGCTTTTGGTGTTTACTAAATTCTGTCCTAACTTATACTGATTTGTGTGTCTCCAGTACTGAACTGTAAAAATCTGAGGTCAGACCCCTATTTGTACTATTGAGTAAAATACTCACTTACTATACTTTTGTGTAGTGAGAAGAAGGAGAAGGAGCAGGAGGAAGAGGAAGAGGAGAATTAGCCACATAAGAGATCAACGAACAAGTTTGAAGTTTCATTGTATAGAGAGATTTTCCGTTCTTTCCCTTTTCTACTTTGTTTCTCATCATATTTCTATAGTACTAATAGTGAGATGTATTCCGATTACCTCTGATGCATACTTGGATCAGAGCAAAGCTCTTGTTTGGCTTTCTATTCTAACTTTATCACCTTTGGAGCCATTGTATAGAGAGATATGTTTTAAAGCAAACACTGAATATTACTCTAAGTGACATATTTGTCCTAATTTATAATCCAGTCTTAAACTTTAAATATTCAGTATTTGTATACAAAGTGCTTTTAGCACCTCAGAAGAGTAATATAATCCAAATACAAAGTGCTATTATGTTTTTATCTTCAGCTTCTCACAATTTATGATGTAATACTTATATGTCACATAGTTGGATACTTTACATTTCTACAAATCCTTCCCAGAAATAGTCCCACCCTAAATAAAACTGTTCAAAGTGAAGATCTTTAGTTTTAAAATAAAAAATAAGTGATGAAACAGAATAAAATGATCTGTTAAACCCCATTTGGAACAAAAGAGCATCAGTGTAAAACTTTGTACATGAAGCAGAGAAGCATTTATGGGTACATAGCCACAACTGTCACGTTCTATAAAACTCTGAGTCATGCACTTACTGCTGCCTGTCATCAGAGTTCGTGGACTCAGAACTTGAGGAAAACAAGCTTAGGGTCTCGAGCTTCAAATGATTAATAACATAGCTGAAAGAGATTATAAAAAGGGGGATTCTTTTCTACCACTGGATAATCTGTTGTAAGCTCTTTTTGTTGCATCTACATAAGAAAATGAAACTACTTAATTCAGTAAACCTGGTTTTAAAAATGGGCAAACCAATAAGTGCAATATGTGTAAATTATGTAGATAAGGGCCAATGAGATAGCTCAGTGGCATAAGCACCTGCCTGGCAAGCGCAAGGTCCTGAGTTCGACTCCCAGAACCCACATACGAAAAAAGGGCCGGTGATATCGCTCAGCGGCATGGGAGCCTGCTGGCGCCCAAGGTCCTGAGTTCGACCCCTGGTACCCACAAAAAAAAAAAAATAATAATAATTTTAACAATATATGTTTAAGGGCCGGTGAGATAGCTCAGCGGCATAAGCACCTGCCTGGCAAGCGCGAGGTCCTGAGTTCGACTCCCGGAACCCACATACGAAAAAAGGGCTGGTGATATCACTCAGCGGCATGGGCGCCTGCTGGCATGCGAGATCCTGAGTTCAACCCCCGGTACCCACCAAAGAAAAAAAAAATTATGTAGATAAAACAGGATGTATGGGGCCGGTGAGATGGCTCAGCGGCATAAGCGCCTGCCTTGCAAGCGCGAGGGCCCGAGTTCGACTCCCGGATCCCACATACGAAAAAGGGGCCGGTGATATCGCTCAGAGGCACGGGCGCCTGCTGGTGCGCGAGGTCCTGAGGTCGACCCCCCGGTACCCACAAAAAAAAAAAAAAAAAAAAAAAAAACAGGATGTATGTTGTGATTTGCATAATTTTAAGCCGAGGACTCCCTATGTCTAAATGCCAGGGGGAGATTGAAAAGAAGAAGACGAACAGGACAAGAACATAGAACCTGAAATTACACAGCCTAAGGTCAGACCCACAGCTCAGTGACTAGCTAGAAGCCTTGAGGAAATTACAGATGCTCATTGAGGAAATTACAGATGCTCCTTGACTTACAATGAGGTTGCGTCCTGATGAAGCCCAGCACAAATTGAAAATATCATATGTTGAAAGTGTACTTTATATGACTAACCTACCAAGCATCATAGGTTAACCAAGGCAACCTTAAACAAGGTCAGATGTTTACATTAGCCTATCGTTGGGCAAAATCATCTCATACGATGACTATTTTATTACAGTAAGCGTGACTATCACATGGAGTAACTAGGAACTGTGGTTTCTTGCTGCTGCCTAGCATCTTGAGAAAGTACGGTACTAGATATCACTGTCTTGGAAAAAAATCAAAATTCAAAGAAGGGTTTCTACTGAGTGCAGGTTACTTTCACACCACTGTAAAGTCAAACGTTTGTCAGAAGAGCAACGTTAAGTCAGACACCATCTGTAATTAAACTTGAGGTTTCTGTATATTGCTTTACTTTGATTGGGATATTGGTTACTGTATGTAACCATCTATCCTCACTTAACTGAACATCTAAAATCTGTACAGTTTATTTTATATAAATTAAGTCTCAATAAAAATTTTTGTTTAAAAATCAGCATTCTCTTGGGCCGGTGAGATGGCTCAGCGGCGTATGCACCTGTCTGGCAAGCGCGAGGGCCCAAGTTCGACTCCCGGAACCCACATACGAAAAAAGGGCCGGTGATATCGCTCAGCGGCAGGGGCGCCTGCTGGTGCGCGAGGTCCTGAGGTCGACCCCCAGTACCCACCAAAAAAAAAAAAAATCAGCATTCTCATCTGAAGGAAAAAACTATCATAGTTATGACATGTGTGTTGTATGTAGCAAATAAAATACTGCATATACAATGCCTCACAAATCATAAGTTTTTATTAGAATAAATAACCAATGTTTTGCAAGGTAAATATTATCCTTCTGTTTAAAATCAGTAAAGGAGCACAGTTTCGAAAACATATACTGCCTTACTGAATATTTGAAGCTGATCTTTAAGTCCTGATCTCAGGAATGTCAAAGTTCTCTGTACTCTAATAGAAAATTAGTGTGGGGCTTTAGGAAGTTGGGCTGGATTGAATAAACAATTTGTTACAGATTTTGTTCTTTTCTTATAGTTTAACCATGGAAAAAGAGCTGAAATGATTCAAATATTTTTGTAAAAATATTCTGAACACAGAAAGTTCAAATTTAAAAGTTTACAATTGGGAATTTTGTAGTTTGATACAGCAACATAATCACACATTTTAGGTAGAAGAGAAATTGAGATGAATACTAGGAAGGATATTTAGGGACAGATTGTGAGGGTCTGAAAGCGTCCATATAGTGAATTTTGATTTTTGGTCCCTAGACTCTGAAATCCTGGCTTGATCATTATTCTAAGCAGTGGTTTTCAAGGTGTGGTATAAGAAACGCTGGGGTCCTCCATGAAATTCTTTAGGGAATCCATGAGATCATGTAATAGCAGTTGTCACGTTCATCATCCCTCAGTTTGCAGTGGAGTTGTACATGACGTGTGCCACTGTGACACATCAAATGCAAAGTACATGCAAGAATCCAGGTGCTTAAAGCCAGACAGTAAGGAGATTTGTAAAAACAAACATGTCATTATTCCCAATAGCCATGCTTTTGTTTCAGAAAATATGGCTATTTTCACAAAAATACGTTAACATGAAGTGATTTATTATAAGTGTTTCAAAATAAATTAATAAATATTTTTTGAAAGTTCTCAGTTTTTATTTCTAATATACTATATATCAGTAGATGGGACACCCCTAAACCAAAATTCTTTGTGGTCTTCCTAAACGTTTATGTTTTAGGAGACCTTGAGATTAAAATGCTTGAGAACTATTGCTCTAATAGTAATTCGGTCTTAATATAGATTCAAGCATGACCTCTAGTGGATATACCCAGACACTCTGTACGCTTGAAGAAATCTGATTCAGTTACCCGAATAAAAAGACATCATTTGAAATTCCACCATTTTTTCTCCTTGAGGCTTCATTTGAGCTCTTCTGTCTTAGGTGCCAAGTCTAGTTTCTGCTGCACTGACTGGTCCAGAGCTGTGCCCACTGTCCCTGGAACACTTGCTTCACTGTCCCCTGTGAGGAAGCCTCTGAGGACCCCCAGGTCTTTCCTGAGCTCGCAGGCAGAGTCTGTGCTCGCGCTGTCTGCTGTCTGCCCAGAGTGCCTTGCTGCTCTCACGCACACCGACGCTGAGGTTGTTTTAGTATACCGTGGTGTCCTTCAGAATTGACAGCAAGTATCTCAGACTCACAAGGAGCCAGACATTTTTGCTCAGTTTAATTTCACTTCCTACACACGGAGGTCTTTTCCCTCTAGAAGATATCTTCTTTTCAGACAGAAACTAACCACTTTGAAGATCATGGAGCTTGTCCAAGGTAAAACAAGTGCCTACGTGTCCTAGTGAGACCTTAATTCATCAAAGACACCACTCCGCCCTCATAAGAAGAAAGCATGAGTTAGACCTGGTGCTTCTAAGACTTTCACACATAAAGGAACAGAGATTGCAAAGCCTAAAATATCTGTTACCTAAACACTTACCGAAAAATTTGCACACCCCCAGCTAAGTGCATTTTAAAGTCTAACAAAGATATTCATCTTCCAGGGATCTGGTTAAAAAGTAGATTGTTATTTAGTGGATCTGGGCTAAAAGTCTTACCTCTATTTACCTCCCAGAAGATGTTCCTGGCCCAAGGTCTGAAAGGCAGAAGCCCCACCCAGGGCAGTGCCACGGACAGTCCCACAGTCAACCCTGTGGACGTACAGCCGCACGTCACCAGGAACCAGGAGTAATCTTCATGCTCATGGGTGATGACATCAGAAACACAGGTGTAGGTTACAAAAAGGAGTGTGGCTCTTGACTTCAGACAATGCTAGATTGGAATCCTTACTGTTATTTATTAGGCCAGCATAAGAATGCAGTATACAGTTTTAGTCCTCCAAACTTCATCTTCTTCATCTCTAAAATGGGGACAAAAATGTGTTGTGCAGCAATATTATAACCTTGTTGTGAAATTGAAAAAGATGAGGGAAACAGTGTGGAATAGCCAAGAAGACTGACAGCTGTCTATGTGTAAGCCACTGCTGTGGATCATTTACACAGAAAGGAACAGGGCTCAGCTTGGTGGCATAGCAGGTTGGCCTGGCATTGCTCACTTCAGCGTTTGCCTGGAATTCAGCCTCAGTGGTTGGGTGTCCTGCTCTTGTGCTCTGTGAACACATAACAGTGCTTCTGGGCCTATTCAAATCTCTGGGATGATGACTTCTTTTCTTTTCTTTATTATTATTGTTTTGTAAACATGTGCACAAGTGAAGGAACTCTACAATCTAGGCCAGTAAGAAGAAAGCCACGAATCTCTGTACATCCACTTGACCTTGCTGAATGTGAATGTCAAAAAGCAACGGACTAAGTCCAGTGTTCCTAACCCACATCCTACATTAGAGCAACTTTGTTTAATGAAGCTCAAGCTTCCAGAAGTCCAGGAATGGTCATCTCTTACAATGACTAAATCACATATTGGAGGATATAGCTGTATATAGTTTTCTTGTCTTTAAAACCATCCTTGAGTATTATTCTCTGGACAGTTTGGCACTAGAACCTCCATCTGCTTATAATCTTGTGTTTTCTGGGCTTTTCCAGTCCTCATTGTTTTGCGCAGTAGGAAGTCCCCATCCCACTACTCATTTTCATTTTCTTTTCCTGCCCTTGTTAGAAGTCACAGCCCTTGAAAGCTTTCTTTGGAAGAGCATTTTATAAAAGACGCAACAGCATCCTCTACTGACGGTGACCCATAATACCAATAGGACACCAACTCATCAGTATTTGAGCACCGTCTGGGTCATTTCTGCTTTCATGTACTTATTTATGTTTTTATTCCCTTGTTTTATTTTATGCTCATTTGAGTATTAAATGAAATGATCTTTAAACTAATTTTGAGCAGCAAAGTAAAATGGCTTTCAGAGGAGTTGTTTTGAAATACATATACTTCTTTGTACGTGTCAGGGCCTTGCTTCAGAACTGCAGGGACTATGCTGTGATTCCTCCACTAAGTCTTGTCACAAACACCACATGGCATCTTCACCACTGACTCTCCCAACACCATACGGTGCGTTGGGTCACATAGACCAAGTGGTAGGGCTGCTTGCACCCAAGCTTGGATGAGATGAAAAGCCCTTTCCTGTCCTGGACCCAATTTACAAACTTCTTGGACTGTCAGATACCCCCCACTAGGGCCAAAGCTATAGTCTTAGTTGTGGAATATGCAGCCCACCAGGTATCATGCTCGTTCTTGAGTTAGGAAGTGTAAAATGCAATGCTGTGACTTTTATCAGGATGGGATGTCCGAGTATACCTCTCATCAATGGAGCCGTGAAATAACAGGTGTGGGTCACTCCCCTGGTGTTCTACGCTGTCTTCTCACCTATGTGGGGTACAGGTGTATTAAGGAGAATTCCTGTGTGCCAATCACCTCTTGCTCATCCTCCCCACTCTGCACATATTCACTGGTGCACAGATCAATGTCATGAGCAAGGTGACCAGATTATCCCCATTCTGGATTATCACAACAAAGAAGGTAAGAAAGTTTATACAACCTGGAGTGAAATCATACATGTAATTTTTGACTATTCCATGTGATCATGAACTGTTTATAATCTCTTTTCCTTACTGGGATAGAAAAGAATGTGTTTGGTAAATTAGTGGCTGCAGACCATGTATCCTGGGACATATTAATCTATTGTAGCAAAGACAATATATTTGGTCCCCAGTCTACATGAACTCAGTTTGATTGAGTGTATGAGATTCTATAGTCATCTCTTAGGATCCATCCAGTTTTTTTCCAGGGACAGATTGATAAAATGAATGGAGATAAAATGGGGAGCATTCCTCCCTCTTCAGAGCCACCTGAATATAATAACGTTTCCAGGCTGGGAAGGGGGAGCTTAGAGTCTTCCACCCTCCACACCATGACAAACCTTTCTGCACACACCAAGGTCCCAAAGTGGAAGCTACACCAGCAGCAAGTGTTTCGATCCCAGTTACGCATCCAGAGATGGGGAGTGATCGCCAGGTAGAACTGTGGACCTAGTGACACCACAGGAGGTCAGAACTTAGCCAGAATTCTATTTATTATCTGGACAGCACCCAAACAGTGATGACACTTCAGGTCTCCAGATAGTAGTACCGGTTCAGTCCTGCATCCAACAATCACTGCAATGCTGGCACTCCCTTCTCTGGTGCAATGCTTCTGAGTAAAAGTCCACAGGCCTCTTGGGGTCAGGAATAAGGGAGTTCTTGGTGTATAAACTCATTGGAGTTGAGACCTGACCACGCCTTCAGTCAATGAGTGTTGAATCTGAAAACTGGCTCAAGTCCCAAAGCTTGGAAAGGGCTGACAGTGCTTGGCCTCATCTAATGTCTTGTGCTGATGCAAGTTCTATTATAGACTTATTGACTTCCCTTGTATTTTACCACTTGGGATAACATGTTCTATTAACAGCTACATAATTCTCAGCAAGCCAGGGCCCCTCAAATGCCACCTCCAACTTCTGCCAGGACATGTTGTCTAAGCCTTGCAGTCATTTGAGATATAGTACTTTTCCTTTGTTATCAGGCTTAAAATGTCCCCAGATGGGGTATACAATAACTTAATCTTACTTACTGGTTGCGTGGTCTAGTGCCCAGGAGAGCAGGGAAGAGCAGATCCAGGGAGGGGTAGCTAAAGCCTTGCAGAAGGGGGGCCTCTGCATCATCTGCCAGAACAGTGGGGGTATTAGTTCCTACTAGGGAACGGATGGGCATTTCTGCAGGCCCAGAAAGCTCAAGAAATTCTTTGGAGTCAAACTCTTCAGGGTAACAGGACCAGATGATTCCATTCACGTGTCATAGGCCCAGCTTTTCTCAAACGGGCTCTTACCTTTAATTTGTCTCCTTGTTAATTCCTAATATTGCAGATATTGACCTGATAAGTTGTGATAGTGTTTTGTTCTAATTTAATACTAAGAATTTTGTAATTTTGGGCCGGTGAGATGGCTCAGTGGCGTAAGCGCCTGCCTGGCAAGCGCGAGGGCCTGAGTTCATCTCCCGGAACCCACATACGAAAAAGGGGCCGGTGATATCGCTCAGCAGCACGGGCACCTGCTGGCATGTGAGGTCCTGAGGTCGACCCCCGGTACCCACAAAAAAAAAAAAAAAAAAAGAATTTTGTAATTTTAACTGTAAGTACTCTCACCTACAAGTTATTTGAAAGTGTTGTTTTTAATATCCAAATTCTTGGGATTTTTACTCATTTTTAATTCATTGATTTTCAATTTTAATTCATCATTGTCAAGGAATATGATTGTAAAACATTGGGCAGTGAGCACATTTGGAGTCTCCTTTGTGCTGTGATACGTAGTGAACGTCGGTAAATGTGTAGTTTATGAGTTCTCTGATTGTTGGGTGCAGCACTGATTAGGTTATATTTGCTAATGCGTGCTTTGAATTTACTCACGGAACTTCAGTTTCTGAAAAATGTATGCTAAAGTTTCCCACCATTGTTACATTTTTACATTTCTTTTTATAGTTTTGTGAATTTTTGTTTTTTATGTTGTAAAGCCATGAGGATGGGTGCTATAAGGAATTCAGTGTCTTGTTATCAATATTTTCTTTGGTCATTTGTCTCTAACTTTTCCAATATTTTAGCTTAAAGAATATTTTGCCTAACTTTAATGATGTTCTCTAATTTTGCTTTTGTTGAAAATTGCCTAAAATATATTTTCTCTAACGTTTTATTTTTAACCTTTTGAGGTCACTATATTTTATATGCATCTCCATGGGACATATAAGCTAGATTTTTAAAGAAATCTAAATTGTTGATGTATTTTAATTGTTATACCATCTAGATTTCTTTCTTCTTTAATCATGCCTTTTCTTTGCTTCCTTTTTCTCCTTTCTCTTGACTAACTTTTGTTTACTGTATTTTTTCTTGTCCTATTCAGAAGTTAGACCTTTTAGTTATCATTTTAAACATGTTCATTTGATTACAGGGTAAATTATATCTATCCGCCTTCCTAAAAATGAGATCCTCAGAAAGCTTTCGTAGCAAATCAGCAGCCCTCCACTTTCAGGCTTATGGTACCTCTTAAAAAACAAGATGTTTTCTTCATCGTTAGTTTTTGTAATCAGTCTTTATTCAGATTCACACAGATGTTTACTAAATTCTTTGCATTTACAGTCTGAGATCAATGAATAAATTCTTTAACGGTCATTTAGCACGGATCTATGAATAGGAAACACAATCTCTGTTTGAAAATGGCTACTTCGCTTCTATTATTATTTACCTGATTATAGAATAATGAAATGGCCTTCCTTTTCCCTCTGCACTCTGAGCGTGGCTGTGCATTTTGTGGCTGCTGCTGTCTCACCTTGTCCAGCATCTCCACCCCAGGGCTGCAGAGCAGCTGTAAGGAAGACTTTCTGATGCTTGAACCTCTTTAAACTAGGTTTCCCTTGCTTGAAAACAAAGATATCCGAGCTTAGAAGGCTGGCTTTATACACTCATTTGTTGAAGATATTGAGGGAGCTTTATTGGTCCTCTCCCAGGGCACAACCCAAACCAAATGAAGGTGATTAGTTCTTCCTCTGCCCCATCCTTCCGAACCAACTTGAAGGATAGCACCATCACAGCCACGTTCATTTACTCTGTACATGGTCAGCAGCTCCACTAGATTGTAGGCCTCAGGCAGGCTGAGATGATGCCTGATTAGATTTGCTATCCCAACCCTTCACGTATCACTTACAGCACTGCACGCCTGTAGAAATGTTACTTGAATACAAGAAGCAATTATTAAATGACTTTTTCAGGGTAGGAAACCTTAGGCCTATTTCTGAGTGTTGGTGGTAGTTCAGGCATTGCCCAGAGTTTCTCATTAAGGTGTGTAGACTCTCAATAAAATGAGCTTTGTCATAGACAAATATATTTTAATTCAATAAAGAGAAATTACTCACAGTCTTGTTTGTAATAATAATGATGGCAGTGACAATAATATTAATTTAAACTACTTTATGAGGAGCAGATATATTCTGTTTGAATTTGATATGTATATTCAAATGTAGTTGCAGAATCCTTGGAATTGGCAAGACTGTGGGTAAGTATGTCATACCAGAAAGGTACAATCATATATTATGTTTTATTCTATGTTTTTATTGTTTTTACTTAAACAAGATTCCATATGTTCTTAAATTTGCTAAGACCTATTGGATCTTAGAGACTCAGGTCTTTTACTTTGCAAAATTGTGAAATTCATGTCTTTATCCCAAAATTTTATTTATGAAAATGGTCTAAAAGATTCAAGGCAGCCATGCTTGACTAGAAAAGGAAATCATGTTTTGTGTGGGTTATGCTTTGTTATATGATTAGCATTAGAAACTGACCTCTATCTCTACATTATTGATAGAACTGCCTCTAATAACACTGAGCGCAGACTAATATTCGTAGGGCCTGCAGAGTAATCTTTCTTTTATTATTTTTTCCTGTGCTTTTCTTCAGAAACTGATTTGGGTTAATTTAAGTCAAGGTAAATTATTAAAGCATATCCGTTTGGATCTAGAACAAAAGCCCAGAAGCACTCCAAAGATGGCACCGAAGATTTGCTGATAGAGCAGCTGTGACTTGGACTCCTGGGCTTGCTCTGCTGATGTGTGACGCTGCCTGATGCCTAATGCAGGAACTCCTGCTGCTGCCTCGGGCCCTGGACATACCAGTTACCAGTGCACCATCTGTCACTGGTGTGGACCGCATTGCCTCTGCTCAGAGTAGCCATCTTCAGAGTACGGGCAGAGGTGGTGCTTCTGGTCGATGGAGCTGGGGTCATAGGTCTGTGTCCTAGCTGCAGGGAACATGAGGAGAGCAAGCACTGATATTTTCAGTCCTTACACTGGGAAGCAAGGTCCACCAGATAACAGAGCATTCACGAAACACACAAAAACTGATTCAGATGCCCAGTATGCATAAAAACGATGTCTTTCCTTCAGGAATGTATCCAGCAAGATTTTAAACTACCTGTGCCCTAGGTTCAGTGGAATTTCCTTTTTGATTACATGCAACTTTCTGCTGTATTCTTCCACAAACACAAGTCTGAGATTTGTCCTGCTTGTGTCTCAATAACACAATGCCTCATGGTTTTTCAGGCAGTCCTAACAAATAAATACATAAAAATAAAAATAAAACTTTATCAAACACTACTTCGGAGGATTCTGGAAAAACTACACACCAGATTACATACTCTGATTGCAGGGATGGTGTCTACTTGCTCAATTATTCTTAGCCCAATCTCTAGGCTAGAGTTATTTTCAGTAAATATATCCCAAATGTCATTGGGGAATTCATCTCTCCTTATCTAATTAGGCCACCACAATAAGCTTTGGGAAACTTGATTTTTCCTAGTTATTTAGACCTCGTTCAGAGGAGGCAGACAGATATCCTATTATGTGCCAAATTTGACATATTGGAAGTGGTTACCTGGGGAATTATACTAAGAGTTTTGAGGAAACAACCAGACTGATTAGTGGGAAATGTCTGGAATGATTAATGCCCACCCTGAGTGCCAAATGGAAGAGTACTGGCACATGTTCCGGTGTTGGCATGTACCATCTCTAGCACAGACGTAAAGAAATCATTATTATATTTTTTAGCTTAGTCAAAGCAAAATAGAGTTTTTTCAAAAGTCCACTTGTATGCAGGGATGGAAAGACACAACTGAAAGTGAGAATCAACACTGAATCATAGAGTAGAAAGTCCCCCTCTAAGAGAATCTTTGCGTTATTTCAAATGGAGTTGGCTACATTCTGGCCCAGCTGGCACCATAACACACATGTCACACTGAGAGCATCTTTTTCAACCATCTGGGTTGTGCATTTGATGAAGTTGCTTAGAAAGCACCCAACATTACCTTCCAAGGTGGTGTTATGATAGATAATACTATGGCATTCATTACGTTGCACAGTGAAACAAGAAAAATCATGCAAGATAAAAGAGCAGAGACTTAGGAGCAAGACCTGAGATGGAATCAGCAGGGACAGAAATGGCAACCCCTAAAAGAGACCAATAATGAGACCTAATTCACAAAGTGGGTTGTGGCTAATTCTTCCCAAGGTGAAGGATGGTACCTGCTTCAGACCAGGTCATAACATGGCCACAGTGTCTAGCAGAGACAAGGAGAGCATCAGATGGCTCAAGGTGACCTCTACTCATTGGAAAAGTAGAAGCCTCTCCACTATCCCTTGGATCCAAGCTTCCCTCTACTTCCACCACACGCACCTGAAATGTTTGCATGCATTATGATCAGTTCAGAAAACTACCATCCGTGACTCTAGGTAATCACAATAACAGCAGTGATAAATATTTATAAAATTTACCATGTGTCTGATTTGGTGCCAACATTTTACATATTAATACTTGAAACAAAAAATGAAACAGGTTTTACAAACATCCCAATTTTATAGTAGAAAATATGAAACTCAAAAATGTTGGAGCCTTGACCCCGTTCTCTTCAATGGAATGCTTTCAAAGTTGTTCTCTATATTTAAAATGAGGGGATGTAGCTAGTTTGGCATTTTCAACTGTTTGAAACATTTTCACAAACAATAGCTCCTTTAATCTCATAACTTCTTATGTTAGGAAGGAAAGCACAGCGATTTTTCTTCTATTCATTTTACAGTAGAGAATATTGAGATTCAGACGAAGATTTTTGCTATGAGGCCACACAGCTGGAGGTAAGCAGAACTCACAAAAAAGGAGGTTTTCTTAAGTATGAACCACTGGATATAAAACCATGAAAGATGTGTATCTTTGCTTTGACATATATGAATTAAATGTTTTTCTATGTAACAAAGGTAGGAAGAATGGATTGATGATCTACCCCCTCCTAGAACTCTTTGCTCTATCACATTAAATATTAACTGTATCAATTTAACAAATAGTAACTGTCAACTAATGCATCAGACCCATGTCATTCAGATACAGCTTCACAGATGAAAAGTACCTTAGGAGTTGCTTATTTCAAATCTCTGATTTTATAACCGAGTAGAAAAATAAAAAGCCAGGTTGTTGATTTATCCTATCTACTCTATTACAATCTAGTCTAGAATGCCCCTGTCCCCATTTGAAGTTTATAGAATGAACATTCTTGAAAAAGGATTTATTACATATGCTGGGTGTGGTGGTGCACACCTGTAATCCCAGCTACTCAGGAGGCTGAGCCAGGAGGATTGCAAGTTCAAGATCAGCCAGGACAAATTAGTGAGGGCCTGTCTCAAATATGATATAAAAAGGGCTGCAGATGTAGGTCAGTGATCCTGGGTTCAATCCTCAGTACTGAAAAAAAAAAATATATATATATATATTACATGAAAAACAACTTAATTTGTTCTGAAATTCAAAGAGGATTGTCTCAGACTGAAGTTGTAAAAATAGAAAGCTATGTATATATGTACAATATAGACATGTATAGAGTGATCCATGTTAAAAAAAGGGTAAGGATGCCTTGAAGAGAACTTGCCTAGTGCTCTACAAGCAGTTGTGTAACAAGCTCTCCAGAAAAGTGCAGAAGAAATAAATTTGGCAATTTTTCTTTGTTCTATTGAAGAACAATTATGAGTGGCCAGCAGATGCCACTGTTGTTGGTTGTATGCTTTCAATTTTCAAATATGAAAAATCAGCCATTATCAAAAAAATGTCATGAATAAAATAAAGGTAATCAATTATGTTATATTTAAAAAATTGTGATGAAAGTACTGCATAATTGGATCTTATTATATGTATTTAATAAAATAAACTCTTAGCAAGTAAAATATATGTATTAGATTATTAGAAAAAAATTAACAAGGGAAATGATGAGACTTCTATGTTTGAAAATGGCTATTTTGAAAAATTAAAAGTTTTTGTAACTGCAAGTGTGGACCAATAGGTACTTTTAATAACTAAGATAGATTCTATCCTGAAGAGTGACATTGAAGAGAAAAATAAAACAAATCAATGCTGTTACTTTCCACTATTATTGTGACATCATAAAAATTTTACATTTATAAAACCAATATTCAATTGTAAAGTAGTTACTGCAAGATTTACTATTGGTTATGGTACTATCTCCCATTTCCATCAGTTAAATCTTTTTAAAAATAATTTAAGACATAGTAATTAAAGAAGACCTTAGCAGCTGATTCCTTAAGCAAAATATATATGGCAGGCATTGTCCTTTTCTAAGCCGGTCTCACAAAGCATACAGGGAGACAAATAAGCATATTTGTACTCTTCAGCGACACCTGTATCTTTCTGGAAACATTCCTGGGATGCCACTGCATCTTTTCTTTGAAAATCATCAGTTCCACGAAATATCCATAAAATATAGTTCATATAAATATTTCATAATTTTTCCTGTGGAATCAAATTCTTCAGTACAGTATTTTAATTTAGTCACAGTGAAATAGTAATTTTATACAGTTTGGTAGACATTCTAATAGTTGTTGTGAAGGATGCGGAATAAATAGACTTCGGTCCTTAAGCAAAGCATAGAGTACAATAAAATAGAGGCTTTTTGTCTGAGTAGACCTAACCTGAGGTAAAAAGTTTCTGTTCTTACATATAAAGAGACCCATAAAATGGTGATGCCTTATAAAAATGTTGTAAGAACTAAAAAAAAATAAGGATGTAAAGTATTTCTCAACACCTGGCACAAAGTAGGAGCTGGGCAGGTGCTAATTTTTACACAAATAACGGTCTTGGAGAAGAGGTAAGATGGGTAGTTGAAAACAGTTACATGGAAAGTAGAAAAGCATAAGCGATAATTAAAGGAATAAAATACATATGAAATTTAAAAGAACATATTACAGACAGAAGGACTGAGGAAGAGTTTATGGAGGAGAAAACATTTAGAGAATGCTTGAATGCTTCAAGATTTTCACCAGCAGAATACTGAGCTAATGTTCTTTTAGATGGAAAAGGCTGGGTCTGAGAGAGGCCCTGAGGAAGCCCGGCTCTCAGCCTTATCCCCTTCCCTACCACTGCCACACCCAAAACAGAGCGCAGCTTTCAAAGCTGGCCAGGGAATTCTGTGGTAAAATTTTGGAACGTGTTAACTGTAGGATGACTATGTAAGAGAATATCTTTCTTCAGAAATACATACTAAAGTGTTAAGGGGCAAAAGGTCACGAGACAATGAACCTACTCTCAAAATATTAAGAATACATAAATATGGAGATAGGGATGTCTGTGTGCATATCTACATCTTTATATACAAAGAAAGGGAGAAAGAGACAGCAAATGTGATACAATGCTTAAAATCAGAAAAGGTAAGTAAAGGGCAAAATGTTAACTATTTGTACTACCCTTGCAATTATTTATAAATTTTAAATGATATCAATATTTATAAGTGAAGATTAAAAATATGAGAGTGAGCTAAGGACATTCAGATAAATGAAAGCTAAAAAACTTATGGAGAAATTTTTTCAACCTAAAGGGAAAAATACCAGAAACTCAGATCTTCAGAAAAGAACAAAAGGAGCAGAAAACAATAGATAAATTTTTTCAACCTAAAGGGAAAAATACCAGAAACTCAGATCTTCAGAAAAGAACAAAAGGAGCAGAAAACAATAGATATGTATAAAAATACAAAGTATAACTTTATGTTACCTTCTTTAAGATACATTTAATCAAAACAGAAGTGTGCATAAAATGTTTCTGAGATGTGTAACATTTAAAGTAGATTATGATAAGATTAGGATATATGCTGGAATCCCTAGCACAACATACATAAATAAATAAATGAGAAGCACACATTAAAAAAGAAGGTAAAGTTGGATAAAAATAACCAATGAATTATAAAAGAAGGTAGAAAATTAAGAACAGGGTAGAAAGAATGTGTGAGACAATTTTTTTTTTTTTTTTGGTGGTGCTGGGGATTGAACCCAGGGCCTTGTGCATGCAAGAAAAGAGCTCTATCACTTAGCCACATCCCTAGTCTGAGACAAATATACAACAAGTAAGAAAGTAGATTTAAATCCAACCATATCAATAATTGAGCTAAGTATAAATGACCTTAGAGTCTTCAAGAATAAAATAGTGTGGAACTAGATTTAAAAATAAAAAACTGGGGCCGGTGAGATGGCTCAGCGGTGTAAGCGCCTGCCTGGCAAGCGCGAGGGCCCGAGTTCGACTCCCGGAACCCACATACAAAAAAAGGGGCCGGTGATATCGTTCAGTGGCACGGGCACCTACTGGTGCGCGAGGTCCTGACGTCGACCCCTGGTACCCACAAAAAAAATAAATAAATAAAAAATAAATAAATAAAAAACTGGAACAATTATATTCTTTTTACAAGAGACTTTTAAATATAAAGACATATATTGGTTAAAGATAAAAGGATGGAAAAGGATATATCACGTATGTGTTAACTAAAAAAGCTGGAATAGTTATATTAATATTAGGCAATATAACTTTTAAAGAAAGAAATAGTATTGGAAATAGGCACATTTAATAATGACAAGAAGGTCAATTCATCAAAAAAAATATAGCAATCATAAATAGGTATTCACCTAATGACGTTGCTTCTAAATTTGTGAAAAAAAAGTAGAACAAAAGAGAGAAATAGACAAAGCTGCACTTACTGTTGGAGAATCTAATATTAGTAATCAATGCTAACACAGATTTCTACTATACTTATAAAAATATTTGATATTACAATTAGAAAAATATCAATAATCAATAATCAATAATCAATTACATGACAATTCTCACTAGAATTAGAAAAATTATCTCAATAATCAATATTCCAATGAAAAATCAATAAAGATATAGCAAAGATTGGAACAATATAATAAATTAACTTGATATTATTTACTTTGTTAGACAACTACACACAATTACTGAAAAATATTAAAGTAGATGTGGTCTATGTACCAAGATAGATCATATATTGGACCATTAAATAAGTCATAGTATTTCATGAAATTATTTTCCTCCCTGACACATGCTATTAAGAAATCAAAAGGAAAAGAATTCGAAGTATGTAATTGTGTTTTTCAATTAAGAGTTTATGGTGATTTTGGTGAAAGCAGAATTAGTGAGGTACTGAGAGATCTCCGCCAAAGTGGTCCAAAGTATGAATGAAAGATGCGAATGAATGGACCGTGAGAACAGCTGACTCTCCCTGGAAGTTTACAGAGAGAGAATATTTATTATAAGGGGGTGAGGATGAGACAGTTTTTTGTTTTAAAACGGGACAGAGGGGCCGGTGAGATGGCTCAGTGGCTTAAGCGCCTGCCCGGCAAGCGCGAGGGCCCGAGTTCGACTCCCGGAACCCACATACGAAAAAGGGGCCGGTGATATCGCTCAGCGGCACGGGCGCCTGCTGGCACGCGAGGTCCTGAGGTCGACCCCCCGGTACCCACAAAAAAAAAAAAACGGGACAGAGAGTCAAACATGATTTTTGAATGAAGGGAAGCAAGTGGAAAAAGACATGAAAAGGAAACAAAAGTGTCTATGAATAGGGGCGAAAGTCCTGGAGAATTCAGAGTGGGAGGAAATCAAGAGAAGAGGTTAAATGATTAGCCTTGGACATGAGCAGGGAAATCTTTTCTCCTCAAAGAGCAGAAGGAAAACACAAGATAAAATAGATGCAAGAAGACCTTCATCTTAAATGTTAAGCAAATATAGAAAATTATTATACACTACATATTAGTATTTGCAACTAATTTAAGGTACAATATAAACACATGCCTTTTGACAAAATATTCTTAAATGTTTTAAATTGCATGCATATAAAACTGCTTTACTTTTACTTAGATTTTTTTTTCTTTTTTTCTTTCTATTTTTTCTTTATGGGGGCAGTGGGAAAGGAGGTAGACAGGGGAGGCAAAAGAGGCAGGAGGTTGAAGGCATTAATTTCCAATGGCCTCCTTTCTCTGTAAAAGGGAAACAATGCTATCTACTAAGAAATTGGGGCAAAATGGAGACAAAAGTATTGAAGCAAAACAACAACACTTTAGCCGCTATAAGGAAAAAGAAATAATAGAAGTCTCAAACCGAGATCTTTGATTTTTTCTGTTTTCATTCAGATCATGACTTAAAAAAACTTTCAGTTAAAAAATACTAATACAAAAATGGACAAAAACAATGAACAAGCAATCAGGAAAAAAATACCCACATGGTATATAGGAGACAATCTCCATCCATTCTAGTAATCCCGTAAGTATAAATTCAAACAATGAAATATGCTGTATCTCATCAGATAAGGAAAAAAAGGGTTACGTGTTACTGAAAATGTGAATGAACTAAAATTTTTATATCTTGCCAATGGTGGTTTAAATTTCTAAGGAGTTTGAGGATGGTTCGATTCCAAGGATCTTCTCCTTGCCTTGGGAGAGAATTGCACAATTCCATTTGTCCCTCTATCCTGCCCATTAGGAGGAAACATTTCTTTGACTGATTGCTTAGGATTCGGTCATGTGAGTTGGTTTGGCCCAGTGCTCAGAGGCACTGCAAGTTTTTTTAACCTTCCCACCCATATTTCATTTGTCATGAGAAGGGTGTCCACCAAAAAAGAGCTATTTCCCTATTAACTACAACAACTAAATAACTTGTTGGAATTCCTGAAATGGTTTTAGACTAATAGACCTTTGTAGTGAAGGATTCCTTTAAACATGTAAGGAAAATGACAACAAAGTGCTATTGTATCACACAAAGATGTTTATTACTTAAATGTTTATAAATTATAAGATTTTAATCCTGAATGAAAAAAAAAAGTTTCTGGAAAATGTTACACACTCCATGTTAACGCTTGTTACTGGTTTAAGGCACATAGTGCAAAATACTTCTTTTCTGATACAGAGATCCCCTAATATTTATTTAACCATGCTGGCACAAAATTGCTTTAGTAACTTACATGATACAATATAGCCCTAGTAAATGTTGGGGGGAACTTTGTGGGTAAAACTAGTATATTGTGATTTACTGGCAAAAATTTATTAGCAGATTCTGTTTGTTTGGCTTTCAGAGTATATGGCCACGGAAAAAAATATTATTTGTCAATCTGTCTTTTTAAATCATATTACTAAATAATACACAATTAAATTAGCCAATGGAAAAAAAATCTCTTAACATCTGTGAATTTCCCTCTGAACAGTTAATTTTTATATTGTCTTTTTTGTTCTGAGTTTGAGAAACCTCCAACATAAAGTAACTTGAATAACTGTAATAAAATCTTTGTATATGTAAACATAATTTTATGTTTACCAAAATAAGATCTTCAAAATTTCAAGAATTCTCATTTTTCAATTTGGCTAATAAAATACAGTACATAATGTTGAGAAAATAGATTTTAAAAAGACTAGCTATATATATACATAATAGTTATAAAGTTATACTATATAAATATTATAAAAACAACAACTTGCTCTTATAAGTACAATCAAATTGGAGGTAGATTTTAAAAATCAAATTTTAATATATCATGTCTTCTAATACCCACAAAATTTTATATTCAGTATTTAACCCAAGCATGAATTTTTAATATAAAATTTGTACCACATTTTCAGGACTTATTTTCATTCATTGAACCACCAAAATCCACAATTATAATTAAAGGAAAAATTAAACAAGGTATCTACACTGTATCAGTAGAAAGTATAATGGCTATGTATTTTTGATATAACTATTGATTTCATATTCACCTGACAGATTCAATAATATTTTTAGTAGTTTTAAATAAATATTCTTTTTCCTAATTTTTACTCATTCCATTTTAACAGTAGAATAAACATTTTGCTGTGTAATAGGATACTGAGCAGACATTTACATGTGTGTTCAATCACACCATATAACTGTGGTCCAGTCTAAACTATTGCCAGCAACATTGTTTTGGCGTCATCCCTTCAGACATGCTTGCATTCCCTATGGTACATTATGTTATTTTAAAATGTTCCTGGTTATATATCAGTTATGCTTATGTTTATGGTTTTGAGTGATTCAAATCCCTGATGAGCACCTTGAAAAGAAAGCAGAGACACACTGGATATGGAAATCTCGGGAAAAGAGAAGTGAAGAAGGGAGCACCAGTTATTTGCACATTGCAGAGAATCTTTCCTCTTTGGGGAATGCTTCCCTCTTCCGAATGTTCATGTTACTTGAATTGGGAGACCAGTAGTCACGTGAGGAACGCATTTTCCACAGAAGCCTCCACATCTGCCGTAGACTTTGGTTCCATCCTGAAAATAGGAAGGGGCAGAAATACAGGAGAATATTATACAAGTGGGTATCAGAGTGCACAGAGCAGAAAAAGCAACTGTTTTGAATCATATGGTTGAAACCACTAGCCTGGGGTTCCTGTAACAATTGCATTTGAAGTCAAAGATCATATCATTTCATTATGAGTTCAAATTGATGGTTCTAGGGAAGCTAAAAGGAAATTAGATACTCTGAGATTCATATCAGCTGTTTGATAATTATAAATCACATACACATAACCACACTTCATCTCAAGCTACATTATTTTTCATCAGTGTACATATTTGGGCTTTAATGATTTGAATTTTCTGCCCAACATTTTCAAAATTTTATATGATTCTCTTAGACTAAACTGAAAAAAGATGTTTTACAAACCTGACCTTTAAAATACACAACTCATACCCTGCCCCATTCATCTGAAACCTCTCATGAAAGCCTTAGAAACAAATCATGGAGAAAAGTATGTGTCAAAATGAAAGGAAAAAAATAACACCCAGGCTGAAGCAGTAATTATAATAGAGAAGGACTGAAAAGAGATCAGTAGAGCAGTGTTGAGGGGACACCCTCTGCAGACTGCTTTCCATCTTTACGCCCAAATCAAAGGTCTTTGATAGGATGAGATAAAAATCGGTGGACCACATATCATTTCTGGAGAAGGTAAGTTGTTATTTTTACTCTAGGAAGGAAAGGAAGAGTAAAGAAGGAAACTTTTGTTTTTTGGGACATTTTGGGATGGGAGCATGTTTTAAGACTCGGAGGTTTTGAAATTGCTTTTTCTATTAGTCCTTTTAACTTCAGATTATTTAAGTAAACAAAGAATGATGGCAAAAACTCAGTTTTGTATACTTTCTCATTCCCAAATAAACCATTGAAGTAAAAATTTAATCTTTATTAAACTTACTGTTAGATGAAAATGTTTGCATTTCCACTAAGTATATTGGGGTTTAAGTCTCAGTTTTATAACCACTATTGGGTTTCCAAAAAATGTTGCCAGGTGTATTTCATAGTCACCTGACAGAGTCAATAATTTTTTTAACTAAATTAGTTAAATAAATTAAATAAGTTTTAAATAAGTTAGAAATAGGTGGAGGTAGAAGTTCTCTGTGAGTTACATAAATAATCTTGAGATGTTAAAGAGGAGCAAAATGAATATTACTAAATAGTCATATCTTCTGATGACTTTTCCCAGAATACAGTCTTTAGATTTAAACAAAAGCTAGCAAAAAGCAGGATACATTAGCTCAGAGTAACTGAAATACTTCACATTTTACCCACTCTAAGTATATTTTAAATGAGTAATTAATTTATTGCTATTCTTTGACCAAAAAAATTAGACCTAAACATGTTAAAGAAATGCCTGAAAAAACATTTTTGAAAGCCTAATTTACCATATAGAATTAGTAAAAATTAAAATTATTCAATTATTAAGGGACAATTTTATAGTCTTCAGAAAGAGTGTTTTAAGGGATATGAATATGAGAATATGTTCATATAAATAGGAGTATAATATTAGTCATTTTATGAAAGAAAGAAGAATCGCAAAGCACTGGAGTGGGGGGGCTATTTCTGGTGCTGACTTATGTGCAATAACGGTGACAACACTTCCAGCCCTCAGATCCATGCTATCACAGAAACAAGGACCCTAAGAACGGAAGGAGCTTTATTAAGGCGTGGACGTCGGTACACCATACCAGCGGCAAAACTAAATGGACTCTCTTGACAGAGATGGGAGGAGTCAGAACAAGGAAGTAAAAAGAATTAAAATGTGTTAAGTACCCTTACCAACTCCCTGCAATGAATGTAACCATTATGTACTGTAACAGGAACTAATAAAAATTGTAAAAATTACTACATAAATAAAGTATAAAAATAGTTATAAATGTATATAGAAATATGATATAATTCTCTTTATATAGCAAAATAGTATTATCTACATTGTTATCTACACTGTTATTTAACAATGTAGTCTACATTGATAGCCCAGAAAATACTGGTACAATATAAATAAATAATCCTAACTCTTGAAAACACTGTGAAGGAGATTTGTTAAATGACAATTGGCCTCAACACTCCCATCACTAAATTAAAGTCGTGAGATAAGTACACCAAAAATTTAACCCCCACTTTGAAATATTAAACCCTACAAATCTTTAATGATTAAGGTATAGGTACAGTTGCAACTATTACCTCTTCCTAAAATGTCTACATTAGCTCCAAACTTGAGATGGACAAAGTTTGTATGTTCTGGCATTTGGTGTTTCATGGTCAGATATCTGTAGCCCATGTGTGGAGATAGATACAGATATACATACAGATAGATATAGATATAGATATAGATATAGATATAGACATAGACATAGATATAGACATTCTGTGTGTATATGCACATTAATAAAAAGCAATTTGATTTCTTTTCACAAAATGATGTTGTACCCTATTATATGTGATATACCCATCATGTAACTCTCCAGTCACTAACTCCATGTAATTTAAATTTGCAGTAGAGGACCTTTAATGCTACTTCATAACGCAGCAGCAGTTCACCTGGCTCTTGGGTGCAGCAGGACTTACTTGGGATCGGTGTATGGTGACGGAGGCGTACCTCCCCTGAGCGAGCCATTTCGCTGTGCTCGATATCTTCATTCCAGTTCCTGCCAAATTAATGCTGAACTGTCCCTGGATGTAAACACAAGGCAAAAAAGAGACACATTCATTAAATATTTAAGAATACTCTTGGCTGGCAGCATCAAATGACTCAAGTTACTTTTCAAGGGTCTTTTATAAAATGAAAGAAAGAATATCGATACAGCCTTACCATAAAGAAAAAGAATGTTAAGGATTTTAAAAACTGATTGCAAGTAAATCTTCTCAGTCACAAGTGAGACTAGAATTAAATCCACATGTTATTTGTGCTGGCGGAATTCTGTCTAACCCCAGGACTTACAGCTTGACAGCTAGAGATAACGGCTCCGTGGTGACTGCCAAGTCCTGACGGGGGGATTCAGAGAGACCAACACTCGCCAGACAAACCTTTCTCCTGTTTCAATTTCTTACTCTGACCACAAACTTTTGTGATATTACACTTACCAAATATATATTTTGGAATCTTCTATTCTTGTGTCATTCCCTTTTGTGGTAAAATTATTACTTCTTTCACTACTGAATGTGGCATTTTTCATCCTAGCTATCACGTCCTTTTTAAGCATCCGGAAGTGGCTATGTGATGCCGCATGATTGACATACATTGTGTTATGTGGGCACCCTGGCGGTTTTATGAACTAATTCTTTTCACGTACAAGACCATTTTTATGTCAAAATATTTAACACTATCTATATTAATAATTGAATTGTATATGTCTGTTGATTGAGAAAATGAGTATCACGTCATTATAGTATAGACTTACATACCAAAAAGTAGAAGTACCTGCTAATTCAGCCTGCAGACAAAATGCATGAAAATTCAGAGCAATGTTAAGACATTCTTAGACACAGCATAATATTCCTATGGCCCAAGACTCTCACGAAACTTGAGCAAGACTCTGATGAAACATTGAGATTTATATTATATGAATAAAAATATTATCTTGTCATGAAGGTAAAGGCTAAATAAATATTAAATATATTTATAAGATGAATTATTATTGTTGTTCAAAATAATCAGGTATCAACTTAGCTTCTTAACTTCAATTTCTTACCAGCCTTACATTGTACATTATCTAAAAACAAAAACTTATATACATTGATAAAACAATACAGAATTTTCCATAGCAGAAATAATTAGTTGTATATAACTTCCAAACACTTGCAACATCATTTCGTTTCGAAATTTAGATTAGGACCTATATGTCTGCTTCATTGCTGTATTCCCAGAATAGGGCCTGCACACTCAAGATGTGTTTTCAAATGCATAAATTAAGTGCCGCAGTATAAATCTTAAACAGGAGCACTGTAAAGGTAAGTACATGAGCACACACTAAAACACTTCACATCCCATAATGGTGGATAGCCCCACCACTAAACACACTAGCATTTTATATTGGTAGATGTTTGAATGATAGAACTCATTCCTTACAAATATTACAACTTTTTGATAATTCACCTGTTACCATTTTTGCACTGCATACCTCCCTACCATATTCCTTCAGAGGTAAGCTTCTCACCAAATAATATTCCGAAAACAGTTCTCTGTAACCAGATGCTCACTGAGTGTCTCCGTTGGGCCATTCAGCTTGTACCACCTAATACTGTCACGCCATTCATCCTTTCATTCTCTACCTCCGGGCTAAATGTGACTTGGAAGCATTTAGATATGTTCGCAGCAGATGTTAAGGAAAGAATCCAACTGATTCCCCAGAGGCTCAGAGGTGTCATTGACACAATTGGCAGGGTCCAGAAATACCTATGACTCCATTTCCCTGAACTACTATTTGTGAGCTTTACGTCAGTTCTTAGTCCTTGTTTGAAAAGCTACATAATAAAGTCTCAAAAACTGGTGAAATAATTCATCTGAAATTTGGGATAATTTTGACAGAGGTAAAAAATAGATTGATATTCTTTTGTTCAAAATTAATTGAATGGCAAAGTATCAAATACCATGGGAGTTCAGAAGTCAGGATCTCACTTTAAATCTGGTGAGCGAGAGAGTCTGTATACGTAATCACATGTAATGCCATGAGACCCGTCGGTGCTATAAGGAAGGGACTGGTACATGCCTATGCAGTATCAGAAGTAATAAATGAGTGAATAAATGTTTAATTAATTAGTTCACTTAAATTAAAATTTTAACCTCCATAAATCCAGTCTGTAACCCGAAAAAATTAGTTCACTATGGGAGTTGATAATAAATATAATATTAAATAGATTTTATTGTATATATCAAGATATAAAATGATGTTATATGGCACAGATAGATAGTAAAAAGGTTACTGTAGTGCAAGTTATAATAGTAAAGCAATTAACATCCACCATTTCACAAAGTTACCCTTTTATGGTAAAAACAACTAAAATCTGATCGTGTTCTACACTAGATCTCTAGACTTGTTCATCTTCCATATGTGCCACACCACATCCTCCAACCTACATGTCCCTATTTCTTCCCCATGACCAACACCAGTGATCACTAAAATTCTGTTCTCTGTCTCTGTATAATTGAATTTCTTTAGATTCTGAATATATGTGAGAAATACGCAATTTTTTTTTCTGAATCTAGTTTTTTCATTTAGCCTAATGCTCTCCAGGCTCATTCATGCTGTAGACAATGACAAATCCACATTCTTTTTTAGGGCTAAGTGATATTCCATTGTACATATGTATCACAGCTTCTTTATCGATGCATTCACGGATGGACACTTAGGTCATTTCCATATCTCAGCTACTGTGAATAATGCTGCAATGAATATGGGAGTGAAGATACTTTGCAAGAGGCTGATTTAACTTCCCTTTGGTATGTGCCAAACAGTGGGATTGCTGGGTTATATGGCAGTTACACCTTTTTTTTTTTTTTCCTTTATGTGTGTACCGGGAGTTGAACTCAGGACCTCACGCTTGCCAGGCAGGTGCTTATGCCGCTGAGCTATCTCACTGGCCTGGCAGTTACACTTTTAAATTCTTTAGAGAAGTCCATACTATTTCCCATAACGGCTGTACCAATAAACATTCTCATCAAGTGCATATGTTGAGTTTGATTTACTTGCTGGTGTTTTATCGTATTCCTTGAGCTGTTGAAGCAAGCACAGTATTTTGTTTTTTAAACTGCATTGTTTGTTTTTCTGCTATTGAGTTGTGTGAGTCCTTTATAAATTTTAGATATTAAGCTTCTATCCGATACATGGTTTGCAAATATTTCCCCTATCTGTAGCCTACAGATTTATTTTATTGATTGGTTCTTTGTATGTATAAAATTTTTTGGTTATATATAGTCTCTATTTATTTTTGCTTTAGTGGCCTAAGTTTTTGAAGTGATATACAAAAAAATCATTGCCAAGACCAATTCCAGGAGCTTTTTCTTTATGTTTTCTTCTGGAAATTTTGTAGCTTCTGGTCTTACGTTAAAGTTACTTTTATCCATTTTGGGTTGATTGTTGATTATGGTGTAAGATAAAGATCTGATTTCATTCATTTTTATGTGGAAATCCAGGTTTTAGCACCATTTGTTGAAGAGACTGTTCCTTTTCCATTGTGTCTTCTCAGTGCTCTTGTCAAAACTTCATTAAAGATATGTTTGGGTTTCTTCTTGCTGTCGTGCTCTCTATTCTGCCCTGCTGGTATATATCTGTTTTCACACTAGTACCATACTGTTTTGATATCATTTTGTAACATAATTTTAAATCAGGACTTGTGGTGCCTCCAGCTTTGTTTTTCTTTCTCAGAGTAATTTTGGCTATTCTGAGTCTTCTATGTTTCAATACAGATCTTAGAATGTTTTCCTGTTTCTGTGAAGAATGTCATTGGGATTTTGATAGAGATTGTGTTCAATCTATACATTACTTTGAATAGCATAGACATTTTAACAATATTATTTCTTTCATTCCATAAGCATAGGAAATCTCTCCGTTTCTTTGTGTCTCTTGTTAATTTCTTCCATCAATTTTTTATAGATTTCATTGTAAAAATTTTTCCCTCATTTAAATTTATTCCTATGTTTTAGAGATTTTAGAAACTCTCTTTTAATAGGATTGTGGGTTTTTAAATTTGTTTTTAATTAGGTCAGTATTTGTATATAAAAATACTACTGACTTTTGCATGTTGATTTTTTTATCCTACAACTTTACTTGAAATTACTCATTTGAAATCAGTTCCAACAGTGTGTGTGTGTGTGTGTGTGTGTGTGTATGTGTTTATAAAATCTCTGAGGTTTTCTTCTCACATAAAATCTTGTCATCTGTTAAGTAGAGAAAATTTTACTTCCTTTTGCATTTGGATCCCTTTTATTTTTATTTTATTTTAGCTTTATGTTTTATTGCTCTTGCTAACGTTGTCAGTACTAGGCTGTACATTCTTGCCTTGTCCTGGATCATAGTGAAAAAGCTTTGAGTTTTTCCAAATTGACTATGCTAACTGTGGGTTTTTCACAAATGACCTTTATTATGTTGAGGAACTTTCCTTGTATACCCAAACTATTGAGAATTTTTAACAAGAAATGATGTTGAACTTTATGAAAATATTTTTCACATCAGTTGAGATGGCCATACGGTTTTTATCTTTCATCATGTTGATGATCTGTGCATATGAATCCAGCCTTTCATGACAGGGATAAATCCCACTTGGTCATGAAGTATAATCTTCTTAATATGTTGTTGGATTTAGTTTGCTAATATTTTATTGAGCGTTTTTGTGTCAATGTTCTTCAGAGGTATCGACCAGAAGTTTTCTTTTTTGTGTGTGATGTCTTTGGCTTAGATATCAAGGTAATTCTGACTTCATAAAAATCTCTTACTAACCCTACCCCCCTGCTTTGGGAAGACAAAAGGCCGGGTCTTCATGCTAAGCTACATTCCCAGCCCTTCTTAGTATTTACTTTCAGGCAGGGTCTCACTGAATACTAAGTTGCCCAGCTGGGCTCAAGCTCATGAAGCTCCTGCATCAATTTCCCAGGGTGCTGGGATTTCAGGTGTGTCCCACCACACCCAGCTCTATTAATTTTTCTCTGAATCTGAATTAGAATTCACCTGTGAAGGTATCTGGTCCTGGGCTTTTCTTTGTTGGAAGGTTTTTAATTACATTTTTAGTCTATTTGTTATTTGTATGTTCAGGCTATTTCTTCCTGACTTGATGGTGGTAGGTTGTATTTTTCTAGGAATGTGTCCATTTCCTGTAGGTTATCTAATTCATTGGTATGAAATTGTTTGATTATAATGTGCCTTGAAGAAGACTTTTGTATTTGTCTTTTTAATTTAATTTAATTTTTAATTTTTAAAAAAAATTTATTGTTTTGGCTACAGAAGTTTGTGGCAGTGATAGTGGCTGCCATATGGGTCATTTCAAAAGACCTCTCTTCAAGTTCATAGATTCTGTCCTCTGCTTGATCTAGTTTGCTGTTGAAACTCTCTATCATATTTTATTTTTCATTGATTAAATTCTCCAGCTCCATGATTTCTGATTGGTTCTATTTTGAAGCTATCTCTTTGTTAAATTTCTAATTCAAGTCATAAATTATTTTCATGATTTCAGTGAATTATTTATTTGTATTCTGGTGTATCTCAGTGCATTATCTTAAAATCATTAGTTTGAATTCCTTCCTGGAAATTTGCAAATTTCCATTTCTTTGTGGTTCACTTACTGGAGAATTATTTTGTCCCTTTGGTCATGTTGTGTTTCCTTGAATTCTCATGTTTCTTGTGTCATTGTGTTGATGTGTGTGTACCTTGCAGACTTAACAGAGTGGCTTTTGTGACTTTCATCTGCCAGTGGGCCTGAGGGCGCTGGTTGGGGCGGGTACAGTGGCTGTAGTACCAGGTGGTGTAGAATCCACGCAGCTTCATTATTTTGGTTAATGCCAGCAATAACTATAGGTTCCTCAGTGATCTAGGCTACAGGTGTGTGTGGCAGTGACAGCGGCTGCTACATAGATTATTAGGGAACCTCCTATTCATATCTTCACTACAGTGGAGAGTCTTACGTGAGGGAATCTCTCTTGGTGTTGGGTCCTGCACAGCCCAGAGGCAGCTGCAGAGGTGCTGGGACTCAGTGGACAGATGCTCAGTGCAGCTGGGGAGCAGGGTTCCGAGGCTCAGAGTCCTGGTGCTGGAGTGCAGGCTCACTTTCTAAGGCATGAGTGTATGTAGTTTTCCCAATAAACTGAGATCTATTTTGTGGGGTGTATACCAGCAGCTCAGGCCCAGGGGCTGGCTCTGATTCTTTGGGATGTGAGGTACCACATCTATTCAGCACCAGGAAACATGGCTGTATGGGTTGCCGAAGCCTCTAGATCTCTAGGGCACCATATCAATTGTGGCACCAGGTGGTGCAGGGGGTGCAGTGTGCAGGAGGCCTGAAGTTCCCAGGGACCAGGGTCTGTGGTGCTAGGGATGAAGAAAACATTGCCTTTTCAACACGTGGTGTTAACACAATTGCATATCTGCATGCCACTAATCCTGGGTCCTTGCTTCTGCTGCATCGGCCTCATGGAGCAAAAGCCCTCAAGTTTTATTTAAAAAAAAATTCAAAATGAATCATGGGTGTAAATGTAGAGAAAGACTATGAGGTTTTGAAGGAAACTTCATAAAGGAGAAAATCTTTATAATTTGAGGTTTGTCAAAAATTTCTTAGATATGACACAAAATGAACAATATACAAAAGAAAAAATGATAAACTTGACTTTTGTTCAAATCCTTTTGTTCTGAAAGATATTTAGGAGAAAGAAAAGTCAAGGTTCAGATAAAGATAGAACATTTGAAAATGTCATATATGACAAAAGACTTGTTTGTATCCAGAATATATAAAGAATCCTCAAAACTCAAGAGTAAGGAAACCTCACTCTAAACCTCAAGCTAAAAAAAAATGAGTAAAAGACTTGGACATTCACTTCACTAAAGAGAATATACAGATGGAAAATAAGCCCATGAAAGGTGGTTAACATCATTTGCCACCAGGGAAATGCAAAAGCCACATCTAGATACCACCAAGATGAGAAAATATACAAATGAATAAAAAAAACAGACATGACAATACCATATGCTGACCAGAATGCAAAGCAACTAGGACTAATCTTTGCTGTTAGAAATAAAAAGTAGTCCAGGATTTAAAACAGTTTAGCAATTTTCTACAAAGTTAAACATGCAAGTAGATGTACCATGCAATCCCACAATCACACACCTAGGGATTTATCCTAGAGAAATGAACTTATGATTACTCAGAAAGCTATATATAAATGTATGTATCATAATTTCCAAAAGCCAGAAGCAGCTTATTGTCCTCCAGTGGACAAATTGTAGGAAAACTAAAGACATCCATACTCAAAGGCATCATGTTGGGAGAAAGAAGCCAATCTCCAAGGGTTACATAATATATATACACAGTACATATGTGATTATATTTGTATGGTATTTCAGAAAGTCAAAACCACCACAACGGAAAAGCCAATCAGTGTTTACCAAGAATTAAGGGGAGGGGAGGACTGCCTCCAAAAAGGAAGTGTGAAGAGGTTTTTGAAAGTAAGAGAGGGCCGGTGAGATGGCTCAGCGGTGTAAGCGCCTGCCTGGCAAGCGCGAGGGCCCAACTTTGACTCCCAGAACCCACATATGAAGAAAGGGCCGGTGATATCGCTCAGTGGCACGGGGGCCTGCTGGTGCGTGAGGTCCTGAGGTCGACCCTCGGTACCCACCAAAAAAAAAAAAAAAAAGAAAGTAAGAGAACTGTTCTGTATGCTCATTATGTATACATGTAAAACTCAGAACTGTGTACCAACAAATACAATTCTACTGTATGCTAATTTAAAGCATAAAATTAATAATGTGAGTAATGTATTTTAAGAAAACAAAATCCCAATTAGTTTGTGAAACAAACGCCAAATACATACTATACAGAGGACACATAGCTAAAACAAATTGAAGGCTAAAAATAAAAGGATGGGAAGTATACACACACACACACACACACAACCAAAACCAAAACCAAAACCAAACAGGCAATGGATATAAAAAGAGAGATAATAGGAAATAAGGAGATAGATCTTTTGCAAATAGGAAGGGAACCAAGAGATGGAGGGAGGGGTTTGCAGGCAGAGAAAAGGGATAAAAAAAAAATAAGCTGTGTTACGTACATGAACAAACTCTCTACAAAGAATGTGGTCATAATGTACTATGAACATATCTGAATAAAATAAAAATTGAAAAAAGTAAAATGTAAATTAAAAAAATGACAATATAAAAATAAAAAGCTGAAGTTGTTCCTAATAAAGAACAAAGGGAAATTTGAGCTCCATTCATAATACCATGAAAAGAAAGTGCTAAAAATCCATAATCCACAATAAAAACCTAACACATGAATACTATGCAACATATGACACAGCACTAACTTTTATGAAGCAAAACAACACATACAAAGGGATGGAGATAGATAGCCCCTAATAATAGGAAATTTTAATATACGTATTCAGTACCAAGACAAATCAAATGAGGGAAAAAGGAGAGAGAAGTCCTAAACAATATAATCAAAAAGTAGATCTTACAGATACAGGTATGTTAAACTCTATTATCTCTCGTTAATAAAGAATATGCATCCAAATATGTAACCACTAATTAAACATTCACAATAGATGTTGGACATGATCCACTGGAATTGACTGAATGTGATTATTTTCTGTATTCTTATGTAACTAAATATTAGTTATAAGCCAGCCAAAGAGATGCACACTGGGTGTTTTTCAAAAATGCTGAGGTTGGTGAACATTTAGTCTGCTTTTGACACATGTATTCTAAAGTCATGTCACACTCCTTAGCTTCATGTCACATTGCAATGTGGCAAAGTTTATTTTCCCTAAAGAACGCCATATGTGCCCATCCTCTTTTTATCATTCATGTCCTGGGGGACCCAGCCCTGGGCAAACACAGAGGATGTGGTTTTGATGAATCCCAAACAACAGAATAAGTTCTTTCTGTGACATCAAACATCTGGAGGGGATACAGGCAAACGTTGTGTAGTTCAACACAGAATCTGGTTTATATATTTGACAGAATATCTCCAAAAATGCTGGCAGTATATTGCATTTCAGGTAACAGTAGCCTGAAACAGATACATACAGACTAAACAGAGATAGACACTGTTCTTTAGAGAGCATGTCACTACACCCAGTAAAGTCTTATTTTGGAAAAGAGTTTTGCATTCCAGAAATGTCTCAAAAAATGATGTGAGGGTAGTATCTCGTCTTCATGCAAAGAGGAGCATTTTATTGCCAGTTCTGCCTATGACTTTCTGAAGAACCTTAGATTATTATTTTTTTTTTTTTTTTTTTGTGGGTACCAGGGGGACGACCTCAGGACCTCGCGCGCCAACAGGCACCCGTGCCACTGAGCGATATCACTGGCCCCTTTTTCGTATGTGGGTTCCGGGAGTCGAACTCGGGCCCTCGCGCTTGCAAGGCAGGCGCTTACGCCGCTGAGCCATCTCACCGGCCCGAACCTTAGATTATTAACAGGGAATGTCTCTTTTTCCAACTGTAAGTTGGGATTAAACACTGTATAGCTACAAATTTTCTCAAGACATGTAGGGGAGGGCCGGTGAGATGGCTCAGCGGCGTAAGCGCCTGCCTTGCAAGCGCGAGGGCCCGAGTTCAACTCCCGGATCCCACATATGAAAAAGGGGCCGGTGATATCGCTCAGCGGCACCGGCGCCTCCTGGCGCGCGAGGTCCTGAGGTCGACCCCCCGGTACCCACAAAAAAAAAAAAAAAAAAAAAAAAAAGACATGTAGGGGAGAATAAGGTTATGCAGAAATTAAAGAAAAGGAGTTAAAAATAGAAATAGTCATCTTATTACATGGTTGTGCAAATATATTTTATTCTGATTCCATGCTTATGAGGAAGTATTTTATTTATAATAATTGGCTTTCTGTTAAGGTATTTCCTATGGAGAGGGTTCACTAATAAGATGAGGGGATTTTTTATTCCACTTGACGGTTAAATGATTTTATTTCTATATCAATCTCCATAAATTTTGTTTCTGTCTCACTGACCAGACCTTAATCAATTCGGTATGAAATGACAAAGAAAAGATTTCTGGAACTTGGTGACCTTTCCAACTTGAGGAATTTCTGAGGCCTGGTGTTAGCGAACTGTCACCTATATAGGTTATGTTGTCAATTTACTTTTCTCCAAACACATCAATTATATGACTAGAAATCATAGCTTAAAAGGTGGATGGGTTGAGAACAAAGCTGACTAGTCCTGAGATGAGTTGGTCATTTGGAGAATGAATAATTGCCATTTTAAAACTATCATTAGCCAAAAAATGGAGCCACATAGCACCAGGCCACTGGTATTTCTGGTGCTACTCAGGTCTATGTAACAGAAATTCTACACAGGTAAGAGTGGCTGAGTCTGAAACTCCCTCTTCTACCCAGTCCCCCCACACACAGCCAAAGGTCTACTCCAGGCACGTAGACCAGGAACACTGGACACAGATCATTCCCACCTAAAAAGTACTGATAGAAGATTTTATCAGTGGTGAGGAGGGTAAGTCAGGAACAGGGGCTGCCGCCTGACCCAGCACCCTGTTTGTAGATAAGAGCATAATCCTGAGGAAAGGCCATTATCCCTGCCTCCATATCCACAGTATCGGTGTATAGACTGTTCCCATGTGGAGAACCAAGTTGTAAAATCAGAATAGTTATTCTTAAAGGGGTTGAGACGATCTGGAATAGAATATGGAGAAGTTCAATGTAAAATCTGCTATTAAAAATAAGAATTTAGTGATGTGCAGTTAAAAAGAGGGCGGTAGCTCAATGAGAACAACTAGGAAAATAGCAGATAAGATGGAAGTCAACAGAAAGGGGAAAGAGTTAAGAAGGCCCCTTCTGTAGTCTTTGCTGACCTAAAAGGCTGACCAACCCTTGCCTCAGTTTATTTGGATCAGACTGAGAAATAATTGATGCCTCCAGGATGTTGAAAGAATAAAAGAATCATCTAGCAAATAGTAGAGACCAAGAGCTGAGAATCATTTAGTAGAAGCAGACCTTAACCAGGAGTCAGGGAAGGAGAATTGAAAAGCTCAGACCTGGGGAAAAAGATCAGGTTGCCTGTGTATGCCCAAGGTTGTACTCGCTGAGAGGCAAGGGCAGCACACCACAGGGGAAATGGAATTCACTGAATCAGGCCATCATGTAACTAAACAATTATACAAAGAAGGAAACAATAACAAGAAGTATGAAAGAGGACCAGAAATTCAGCATCTGCAACTGTTAAAATTTATTATCTAAACATCAACAGACTCCTAATTGAGTGATCTACATTAAATATGTTACCGTAAAGATGTTGAAAGACAAGGGCAAAAAGAAAATCCTAAATCACTAAGGGAGAGCTGATCATGTACATGGAAACCCCAGGAAGATAAAAAGCTGACATCTACTGTTTATCTAGAAAGCAGGGGCCAATAGGATGACATATTCATAGTGCTGAAAAATAAAAAGTGTAAATCAAGAATTTTATAACAAGCACTATCTTTCAAAAATGATGGCAAAATACATTAACAGATAAACAAACTGAGAGGATTTCCTACAAGCTGACTTGCCTTAAAAGACATGCTCTTTATTTTCTTGGTTTGATTTTTCTTCTTTTTTTGTGGTGCTGGGGAATCAAACCCAGATTCTCCCACAGACTAGGCAAGCTTGCTCCTGCTAAGCTACACCCCCATCCCAACAAGACAAACTGAAGGAAGTTCTTCAGGCTGAAACCAAGGAATACCGAATATTAATACAAATAAACATGAAACAACCACACAAAGCTGGCAAGAGCAATGACAGCTATAGGTAAATATAAATTATACCATAATTGCATTTCTTCACCTTTCCCCTCTTAACTGATTTAAAAGCAATTATAGAAACCAATACGTGTGTGCTATTGACCTGAAATATGTAGAAATGTAACATATTTGAAAACAGTGGCACAAATGAGGCAGGTGGAAGCAAAGCTGTATTGGAGTAAGGAAATGAGATCAGATGAAATATCTATAGGAAGAAACAAAGAGGCAAAAAATACTACAAAAGAAGGTTGATAACGAATTCTACAAAAATATAATAGCTCCCTTTCTTTCATATTCTCTAAAAGACAAAATTATATAAGATAATATAATGTCAATATACCAATATAATATCAAATATATTATATGACATAAAAATATAGCCTGTTGTACTTATATGACAAATACAATACAGTGAAAGGAAGAGGAAACGGGCCATGTTGTTGGTTCTCATATCCATGGATTCTGCATCCATGGGTTCAACCAACCATGGATCAAAAATATATGAAAAAAACACTGCTTATATAGAAAATGTACAGACTTTTTTCCTTGTTATTATTATCTAAACAATATAGTAAAACAACTATTTACACAGCATTTATGTTGTGTCAAGTATTATAAGTAATCCAGAGATTATTTAAATTGTACGACATGAGATGCACAAGTTATGAGCAAATACCACATCATTTTATATAAGGGTGTTGAGCACCCACAAATTTTGATTTTCATGAAGAGTCCGGGAACCAATCTCCCACTGATATCAAGGGGTAGCTGTGTACGGAAGCACTGTTTCTGTATGTCACTTCAAATATAGAAGTATTCACTAGCATAAATCTGAAATAGATTCTCAGAAGAGAAATACTGTAAGCTCCATAATAATAATTAAGAAAGCAATTTTTAAAATAATGAAATAAATTAAGACAATTAAAATTTAATTTCACGGTTATTCCTCACTGTTTTGAGGGAGAAAGACAGGTGAGATTATAGAAAACAAAAAGTAATGTATATAAGACCAGACATATCAATAACATTAAACAAACCAATCAAAAGGCAGAAATCCAACAAAATATCTGAGATACTCTGGAGCCCCAAAGATATAAGCTGAAAGTAAGGGTGCTGAGTGTGGTGTTCCAGGCAGGAAGATGGTAACTTCGCACCCGACTAGGGCAACCTAGCAACTTAGAAGACCCAGTCTCAAAAAATAATAATAATAATAATTTTAAAAATGGCTGTAGCTCAGTGCAAAGGCCCTGAACAGTCCCTCATATTGAAAAAAAAAAGGTAACATATACAAGGTTAAGGTTAACAGAAACTCTAAGAGAGTGGGAATGGCCATAGGAGATAGAGTTTAAAAGCAGATAGATTCAACTTTAAAAAAAGAAAAAATATTACTACTGATAAAGAGGCACACTTTACAATGATAAAGGGTCAATTTATTAAGAAGTTATAATAATTATAGACACGTAATCATGCACAATAAAACCCCAAAGTCAATGACACAAAACAAAGTACACAAAACAAGATCGAATAAAGAAATGCATAATTCAACAATAATAGTTACAGTTTTAGCACACAGAATGAAATAGAAGATCAAGAAAGACAGAGTAGAGGTGAGCCTGCAGCACATGAAACACTTCACCACAGCGACGGCGCACATGTTCTTTCCAAGCACACGTGGGACATTCTTGAAGATAAACCATATGCTACACTGTAAAACAAGCCTCAATAAATTTAAAAAGATAGAAATAATGCAGAGTGTGTTTTCCAACTACAATGGAATGAAAGTAGAAATAAAAAACAGAAGGAAATTTAGGAAATTCACAAATATTTGGAAATTAAACACCAGACTGTTAAGTAACCAATGATTCAAAAAAGACATTACAAATGATAAAAAAAAATACTTTAGCATGAATGAAAATAAACACACAACATACCAAAACTTCTGAGATGCAGCAAAACAAGTGCTTAAATTTAAATGTATTGCTATAAATGCATATATTCAGAAAGAAAAAAATGTCAATTCAAAAATCTAACTTCCACCTTAAGATACTCGAAAAAGAACAGCCAATTGCATCCATGGCAAGCAGAAGGAAAGAAATGATGAAGAGCAGCACGAAAATTCATGAAATAAAGAATTGAAACAGTAGCGCAAAATGAACAGGTCCCAAAGTTTTCTTTTAAAGAACCAACCTGATAACCCTTTGAGGGGAGGCAGAGAAGGTAGGAAAAAGCGGTGGTGGGGGGAGAAGGAACAGAGAAGAGGAGGGGAGAATGAGAAAATCTGAATAGGACTATAATAAATAGAAATTTAAATAGTAATTAAATCAAATTTTAGAAAGAAAAGCACAAGATCACATGATTTTACTCATGAATTCTACTAAGACTTAAAGAATAAATTCTTCACAAACTCTTCCCAAAAAGTAGAAAAGAAAGTAACTTCCCAGTACCTTCTATGAGGTAAGTACTTCCCTAATACAAGAAGGCATCACAAGAGAAGAAAATGATAGAATAATATCTCTTATGTATATAGATGAAAAATTAGCAAACTAAATCTAGAGGCATCTACAACAAGAATGATACACCATAACTGAGTGGGATTTATAACAGAAATACAAAGTTCAACATACAAAAGTCAATCAAGGAAAAAATATTATAATCTAATACAATAATGGACAAGAACCACAGGATCATCCTAACCAGCACCTTTTCTTAAACAACACTTAAACTAGAAATAGAAGGGCACTTTCAAGGACATCGCCAAAACGCTCACACCTCACATACTTAATAAAGAAGACTGAGTGCTTTTTATTTAAGATCAGAGTATAAGGGCATCCAACACCGCACCAGCAGAGATAGTCAGTGTCAGACAGCGAGGGAAGACAGAGAAGTAGGAGACACCGAGATCGAAAAAGAAGTAAAACTATTTTTATTTCCAGATGACGCCTTCATGCATTTAGAAAACACCCAGGGATCCAATAAAAACTATGACAACTAATAGCTAAATTCAGTAAGTTTACAGGATACAAGATGAATCCATAAAAATATAGACAAAAATTGATCATGTGTTTGGGCTCCAGATTTGGAATTCTCTTTGCTGGATAATTCTTTACACTGAGTGAGAATCTCCCGCCCTGTTCATTTTTCCTGGAGTATCGCACACGGCCTCACTCTTCTTTCATGGTTGCTTTTTAAATAGTTAAGGATATTTATTATGACCAAGTATTCTTTTTTAGAATACTGTCTTCGTTTTCTTTAAATTCTCCTTTCTTTTATCCCTAGTGATCTCTTCCTACTCCTAGCTAGATTAAAATCTACCTTTTACAGGCACAAATTTAAAAGTGAATATGATATTCCAGGGTCAATCATAAGTAAATTTTAAGGCTTAATATTGTATAGCGTTTTGGTACTTTATGATTTTATCTGGCCATTAGTAAATCATTCTGTCCTCTGAGTCCCATGGAAATCATGGTGTTGAAATAAAATACCCACAGGGCTTTCACACAACATTGCCAGGTTCTACTTGAGTTCTTAAACCTAAGCTAAAGTTTGCCATTTTTTCCAGTTAAATCTTTCCTATTCATTTCAGCCTGTAGTTTTAATGTCTCTTCATCCTTTCAAGTCTTCTGTAATATAGAAAATGTCTTCTAACCATAACATAAACATAAGTTTTGTGTCATATGGTAGAATTGTGAATGGGAAAATCCAAGAAGAGAGGGCTGTGGCAAAGCAACAGATATTTATCTTCAAAATAAAATCAATATATTAGTTACTACCTCAGGTAGTAGATTTAATCCAGTTAGCTGTGAATCTACCCAACAATGGTATAGTCACCTGGCTTACAATTCTCCACCTTATCTTAAAAATATATTGTTTGTATAGACTATGAAGAATACCTTTTCAAAAATGAGAGAGTAAATTTTCTCCTAGGAACCACACTCTACCTTGGGAGTCATGTAAATGACATCAAGGTTAGGTGAGGAGGACTCTGGAAATAAGGGATGAAAACATAGAAATGTACTGTCCGTACATTTCATACACAATAAAATATAGTTTTTGGAATGCGTATTAGTCAGTTTCACGTTACTACAATGAAATATCTGAGTCAATTAACTTTTTTAAGGGAAAGGAATATTTTGGCCCACAGTTTTGAAGGTTCAAGTCCAAGATTAGGAAGTCCCACATGGTCAGGCTCTGGTGAAGGTAGCATGGAGGAAAAGTGTGTCCGGGTGAACGCTCAAACCACAAGCCAGGAAGCAGCAAGAGCTGAGTCCCATAGTCCCCTCCTAGGGTGCACCCCCATTCCCTAACGACCTCTCACTAGGCCAGCCCTGCCTCCTAAGGGCTCACAGCACCTCCAATATTCCACCCTGGGAACCAAGCCTTTCCCCATGGACCTTTGAGGGACACTTATCTAAACTACAGCAGGATGTCACAGACCCAGACAACCAATGTAACTGAAGCTGGTAGCAGTGTATGAAAGTCACATGTTCACGATCTCTTCCTTTAGCATTTAATGAATATTCTTCATTTCCATGGACTAAATGGAAAGATTAAAAATATATTACAGAAGAGAAATAGGATCTGAAAAATCTAAAATTCTTGTTAATACCTTTCAAATAAACCCATTACTCCAATATTTATCTGTAATCTTTGAAATAAAGTATACACAGGAAGATATCTATATCTATATAGATACAGATAGATATAGATATTGATGTATATATATAGATATAGAAAGTTATATGTATATATTCTTATGTTTTTTACAATAATCTGGTCAAGAAAGTGAATGAAGATAACATTATCTTTTTTTTCCAAGGAGTAGGAAAAATAATCAAATAAATATGAAATACCTGTGGGCATCTGGCAGCACTATAGCAATCTCCAGCTGTGGCAAATGGAACTGCTTTTCCAACTAATGTCTGGGAAAAAAGAAGATCTGTAGCTAGAAAATAAAATAATATTTTATAGCATTGAGACAATAATGCAACTATTACTGTCAAATATGCAGTTTTCATGTTATTGTCTTAAATATATTAGCATAATTAGCTCAAAAGTTTAAGAAAAAAAGATTTGAATAAGTATAGTGCATAAGATAACAGTCTTTTAATGAATAAATTTTCTTTAACATAAGAATGTTCATCTCATAAATTGCCTTCAAAAGTAACAGGTACATCTGTAATTGAAACAGAAGACTTAAAACTAAATAAATACTTTATTATATCTTATAGCAAATACCCAAAATAAAGGAAGTGGGGTCAGGAGCAAAATTACTGAAGAAAAAAATTATTTAAAGGTAAGACAAATTATACCAAAGTGATATATGAGCACTTATACACTGCATATATGACAACTGATTTGGGCAATCCAAAAACACCAAGCAAAAACAAGTGCTACTTTCTTTGATTTCTTATGTTATTACAATATATTATTCTTTTTATTCTTTTCATCTTGTTTTTGATTTACTGCCAAAATTTCCTGATTGGTAATAGCAATGGAGATACTACATAAACTATCACAACTAGAATTATTGTTTCAAAAACATGTTGGAGGGGGCCGGTGAGACAGCTCAGTGGCATCAGTGTCTGCCTGGCAAGCATGAGGTCCTGAGGTCAACTCCCAGTACCACATAACAAACAAACAAACAAAAAAAAAAAAAAAAAAAAAAAAAAAAACCACGTTGGAAGGAGTCCTAAAACTCAGCTGTTTCAATCATTTATTCATGCCTGAATCACTTAAACAATATCCTAACCAAATTACTCAGACAATGGTTCTCATTTCCACTGAGTTGTTGCTTCAAATCATTTTACTTTTTGAAAAGATGAAAGATCATGTCATTCCCCACGATGACACCAGCCTTCTGGAGGCAATCTCCAAAGGTAGCATTTCTGCAAATATCTACCTTATTCCATGGACACTTAGCAAAACTAGGAGGCATTCATGACATGCCAGAACAAGAGTACCACACAGAGAGAGCTGATTTTGTGAATCTCTTCCCAAATTCATGTATAACGAAGTGGTGTTGATGGCTTGTAATTGGCCATAGTGAGAATATTCATGACGTGGAAATTGACAAATACCACAATTCGTGTGCACTGCACTTACAGGTTAGGCTAGGGCAGAGCAGAGACACAACTTTCAAGGTACGATTTGCTATCTCCTCCAAAAGCATAACAACCAGCCAACAGCATCAGTTTCATAAACCAATTATGCATGAAGACTCCTGAGTATAGATCCACGCCACTTAACTCTGCTGTGTTCCAGCACAAACATCAAACTCCTATAAGGCATCACCATTGGATGACCCACAAGGATCTCTAACTTAACACATGCAAGCTAAAAGAATAAACTGCTGCTTCTCCAAATTTACTTCCCCCACTTTATTTCCTGTCTTACTGAACAATATATGACCACCTGGTTATTCTGGAAATCTTTCCAAATAGTCCATGTCATTGTTTCCCACATCCTCCTGTCAGATAATCCTCTAGTTACCTCTTTAATATTTTTCAAATGGCTCTCTCTGCTGACCCATTACCCTATGTTGAGCCCCGTCACTTTCTTCCTGAATTATAACACTTGATTTCTAATTGGTATACATTTCTCTTCATGACCTGCTCCAAGGGAACTTCTTTAATAAGCTACTGTCCCTTCTACAAACATATAAAGTCCATCATCAAATTATATGAGATGGCTTCTATAATAATCAATCCACTCAATTATGGTTAGACAAACTGGATGACTGTTATCTTCCAATGTCATGAAGATGCTTCTCCCTTCCATGACTTTGTTCATGCTTTTCCCTCTCCCTGAAACTACTCTTCCCCTCTTTGGTTAACATGAATTTATCTTCAGAATTGTTCAAAATAGCTGTCCCTATAAGCTTCTTGGGGAAAGTGAAAACTTCTAATTCAAGAAATGGTGACTTTCCACTTATTTTATGTTGGGCACTCATTGATACTGAGAACACAACAGTGATGAAAAAGAGGCTAATGGAAGCGGAATCCTACCAGAGAATAAGAAGTAATAAAGAAGCGTTGGAGTATGTTAGGGGTGATAATTGCTATGATAAAAAAGATACAGCAAGGAAGTGGGTTTTGAAGAAAGGGAGTTTAACTTAGTAAGAAGGTGAATTTCAGCAGAGTCCCCCAAAGATGAATGAGTAAACCACATAGAGAACTGTGGGATGAGTGTTCCAGGATGGCTGAATAGCAAGGGTGAAGGCCCAGTGTGCACGGAACAGCAAAGAGCCAGTGTTTGGAGCACAGTATGCAAGAAGAGTGGGAAGAGGGCATTGGGGAGACCATGTTGAGTTTTGTTGATCTGTGAAATAATTCCTGATTTCATTGAGTTAGATGAGAAATGTCTAGAAAGTTTTGAACAGGGCTCAGGATTAAAAGATCAAATGAAATAATATACAAGACATGACACATCATATGATTCATGAGATCACTCTGGCTTATCTGTTGAGAAGAGACTCTAGATCAGAAGCAGGGAGAGTTGAGTGATACTCTGCAGGAATATCAACTTTTAGGTGGACTTGGACCAAGAGTTAGCAAGTGAGCTAGTATGAGATTTTCCATATATTTTAAACACTTCAGGCTGTCCTAACAAAATTCCACAGACATTTATTTCTCACAGTTTTGAAGGCTGGAAGTCTGAGATCAAACAGGCAGCATGGTTAGGTTCTGGTGAGGGTTGTTTTACTAACTTCCAAATGGCTGCCGTCCTGCTTATCTTCCTAAGGGGCACTCACCCTATTTTAAGGACCCCATCTTCATGATTTTATTTAAATCTAAATATGTCCCCAATTCCCTTCTCCAAATATCACATATTAGGGGCCGGTGAGATAGCTCAGCAGCATAAGCGCCTGCCTGGCAAGTGCAAGGTCCTGAGTTCGACTCCCGGTACCCACATAAAGGAAAAAAAGGGCCGGTGATATCGCTCAGCAGCACAAGCACTTGCTGGCAAGTGCGAGGTCCTGAGGTTGACTCCCGGTACCCACATTAAAAAAAAAATTACCACATATTAGGTGTTAAGGATTCAACATACAAATTTTGGCGAGGCACAATTCAGCCCATTGTAGTAAGCATGTTAGAAATTCATCTCATACAATTTGATGATGGACTTCATACATTTGTAGAGGAAAGGGAGAAATTAAAGATATTGCTAGGTTTTACCTATAGGAATGCACCACCACATCCAGCACCCAACATTCATTGCTGTGGAAGATGAAGAGTAGTTTTCCAAATTGAGAAAAAGTGAGAAAGACAAGAGAAAGAATAGCCAAGAAAGGCACACAACAATGATGATGTGATGTCCTAGAAGCCAAATATTGCTACTTTATCATGTAAGATGAAAGGCAAGAATTTATTATTGGATTTTGAGATGTGGAGGCCACGTACAACTTTGATAAAGTCTGTTTCCTGGGAGTAATATGAAGAAACCAACTTGAGTGAGTTCAGGACAGGATGGGGAAGAGAAATTGGGGAGTGGGAATAATAACTCCTTTAAGAAATTTTACTGTAAAGAAACACAGAGAAATTGGCCAATGGCTGGAAGGGAAGAGAGTAGAAAGAGTTTGTTCTTAATTATAATAGAAGAGATAAGAGCATATTTTTCTCTGCAGCATATAAATGACTCAGCAAAGAAGAAAAACTAACGATGCAGGAGAGATGAAAATTTGTTGAAATAATATTCTTGAGTAGATACAAGGAATGAACCTAAGGTACCTGCAGAGGAGTTTGCTTTAGACGAGAACATGAATAACTTAACTACAGCAAATAAAAGAAGTGCCAAAGTATACAGGTAAAAATTCCAGGGGGTTGGTAGATGTGGTGGTTGGAACTTGTGGAAATTCCCTTCAGGTTGTTCTTATTTTCTCAGTGAAATGGGAAGGAAGAGCATCAGCAATGAATGGAGTGGAAATGTTAAGATTTTAGAAATTTAGAAGTAGAGAAGTCGTTTGGCATGTAGGAGAGTGGAAGGGGGAGTCCACTAGAGAAATGCAATGGGATTACTTCTTGGTAGCACCAAGCATCCTTGCAGAGTTTAGTAGTTGAGCCTTTATTATGTTACCAATCAGAATCACCCATGGTGATGTTTGCCTGTAGAGCTATAGTCTGAGGCAGGAGGACCACTTGAGCCCAGGATTTCAAGACCAGCCTGGGCAACATAGTGAGACCGCATCTCACAAAAGATAATAAATAAAAATGAAATGATAGTTGTCGGAATGTCTGTGTGTTGTTTGCCACATTCAGTTTCATAGCATAGGTGTGGAATTGGTGAAAGGTTTAATTTCATCAAGACTTGTTTTTTTTTAACCACACAAGTTTGAAGAAGAAAAGGGAGAGGAGTTAAACATGTATGTATTTGATGTTGTACACTCAGGGCCCAATCCAGTGACTGGCAGTAGGGAAGATTTGTTTGATAAAATAAAAATGGCAGCTGAATTAACTGTACGTTGATTATATACATTATAAAATAATAACCCTAGCAATCACATATACTAATATATTGCTAGATTTTCAACAGAAAATGGAGGATTTTTTGTTTTAAAAATAGAGATTCTGCACTTACTTTTAACCTGCATCAAAGTAAGATCAACTCTTATTTTGCTGAAAACAGTGTATCCAGCAGCTAGGTAGTCATTTTTACATTTGCAGTCTTTCCTTCTACTTCCATTAAAAGGACATTCATATGGATTTTGTAGTCTGTAAAAATATTGGAATATTTTTAGTATTAGATATTACCATTAGACTTTAATGCAGATGAATGGTAAGCTTCAGAAGTGAGAACGTAAAAGACATGCACTCTTATTCTTCAATATCATAGTGTCAACCAGTTAAGTGAGAAAGTAGTAAGCTGGGCATGGTGGTACAGGCCGGTGGTCCCAGCACCCTGCAAGGCTGAAGCAGGAGGATTGCAAGTTCAAGCCCAATTTAGTTACTCACATCAGCAATTTTTCTTTTTCTATCCCATGATCCCTCCTTTCCCTTTCTTTCCCCTCCCTTTGATCCCCTTCCCCATCTCTAAAGGTCACCTCCTAGTTTCCTGTCATCGCTCCTTTAATTCATGAATTAGTTAGGTTTCTCATATAAGAGAAAATATGTGGAATTTAACTTTCTGAATGTGGTTTATTTCACTGAACATGATGGCTTCTAGCTCCATATATTTTCCTGTAAATGACATGATTTAATCCTTCTGTATGGCTGAATAATACTCCACTTGTACGTGTACCACATTTTCCTTATACATGTATCTGTTGACAGGCATCTAAGCTGTTTAAAGAGTTCTAAAAATACACAGGACAAAACACAGCTAATACCTAAATCCGTATACTTCAGAAAAGTTGTCTTCTTCACCTTTGACCAGTGATAAATACTCCTTGGGGTTCTCCAAGTGCATGCCCACACAATGGATCTAAACAAAAAGTGCAAACATCAGTAAAACTTTTTCCAAAGACAATGCCTGATGTTAAAATCAACTAGGAACTGTTTTAGTAATACCTTTATTATTCTTCCCTTGATGTTAAGGTAATAATCACCATCCTTGGTAATATTGCTTTTAACTTGGATATCTTTGCAGGTGGTAAATGATTCACCTTCAAAAACAAGTTAACACACCTTACCATCGCTAAAGATATCACAAACACAGCTTGAATTTACTCATGACCATTGCTATACTCTGAAGATTTAATACTTCAAGTTGTAGAGTAGATGACTGATGCATATATTTTTTTCACATTTTAACTAAAACTTCTTTGGAGCTCTTAGACACTAGATAGACTTTTGAATTCTTTTACTTACAGTCACTGACATAACATTTTTTTTGAGCATCAGGTTTTAAATGCTTTAAACACAAGTCACTGGGCCAACCATTCTCATCCATGCATTCTACTCTTCTCTCCATTATCCCAACTCCACAAGTCACTGAGCACTGTGAACAGAGTAAAATTTGAAGTTAAAATATTTAACAGGTAATAAGTCTGGTAAATTCATGCTTCCTTTTCTCAGTCTAGGTTCTTTCAGGGTCAAAACTGAGGATCAGTAATGGCTAGAATGACTCAAGATGCAAAAATACACAGGATTTATTTACTTCTTCATTTAACCAATTTTTTAAGTACCTATAAAATACAAGCCACTGTTCATGGTTTTGTAAGGATCAGAAATAAGTAAGCTATAACAAGCATAGAAAAGAGATGAAGAATATGAACAAGTAGCTGATAAATTAGATTTTAGACAATAGGATGTGAAACAACTGTTAGGATCCAGTTAGACATGCAGATTACAAATCACTTCACCCCTCGAAAATCTTATTCAAAACGTTTTAAATTCACATTTATATACTGACCTTGCTCCATTTGCCAACTTTCCAAGTGGCCACGTGCAAACAGCTTTTAATATTGCATTTGTAAACCTGAAAAGGAGGCAGCACAGGGCATTCTTGGTAGACTATGGGCCAAAGTTGATGGAGCTTATGTTTCTTAGTAGACTGGATCCGAATGCAATATGTAATCTTTTTTCTATAACTAAATTCACAGTTACCTGCACACTGAAAAATACATAAGTACAATGAGATAAGAAGAGGACCAGAAACTTAACCAAGGTCTATTATTTGTCAACTGCTTAATGTATACATTGTTATGCCATCTCCACAATAAACTCATTTAATTAGCTTCATTTATAAATGAGTAAACAAAGGCTAGAAGACATTTGGCAATTTCCCCAGCCTTGTACCAATAAAAAGAAGAACGCAGATTTAGGTGAGGTCTTCTATCTGTAGAGCCTGTGGGTTTTTTTTCATTTTGTTTTGTTTTACACTTTTATCTTTTTTTCCATTACACCACTAAAAATATCTTAATCGAAGTTTCCCTATAAACATAGTTTTGGAGAAATGAAACATATTGGGGTTCTTACCTGATGTAATGCACATTTATTAGCCTTACCTTATTAGTAACTATGTATAAGTTATCATATCTCCTAATATATGGAGTGTAGTCTAATGCCATTTCTTTAAATATGTAAGCAGATTTAAGACTAAAGTTCCAGGCTGAAAATAGGCAAATAGACTTGTACTTCTGGCAAAAATAAAGTACAGAGGGATAGATTTGCCTTCTAACCTGCAGAAACCAAGCATTTGGGTCAAACATATTGAACAATGACTTTTAAGATAGTCAACATGAAACAATAAAGTATAGAGGTGCCTGGGAGATGGGAAACAAAATGACCCTATAATTGTTCTAGCCTACTGCTTTGAAGGTAGTGGTACAAGGAAAGGAGACAGTAGAGCAATGGTCAGTGCGCACACGTGTGTTAGAACACCAACCAAAGCTAGAGAATGAACCAACCAAGAGGGTTAGAAGTTCCTGTACACTACCTGGCAGTCACACAGCGCCTAGTGTAGTGTCTATGCCCTCCAACCAAACTGAAACATTATCACAGGGGCAATAGAGAGAGTGCTCGAAAAGGCCTCACCACAGTACAGGGGGATAATCAACCCTAGATTAACCAATGCGCTGTACTGGCCTAACAAATCTTATGAGCAAAGCAAAAGAGTATCCAACTGCTTCCAGACAAAATAACTGCATCCCATAATAAAGCTCAAGTATATGTATAGGAATAAAGTATATCCAGTAACCAATAAGGTAAACTTTATAATGTTTAACATAAAATAAAAAATTAAGTCTCATGCAAAGAAGCAGAAAAATCAGACCTGTAACAAAGAGAAAAACTCATAAATCAAAACATGCTATGGAGATATCATGAAGGAAAATTGCAGAGTAAGGATATCTCAATAGTCTTTTCTCCATTCAGCAATGAGGAAACTGGCAGAATTTATCATATCAACTTTTAAGAACTTTGGAAAGTAATCAAAGGTTTTGAGTACCAGAGGCATTTATTAAAAATACACAGATAAACTGTGGTAAGAGTAAGCTCTGTGTATTGTAAATTGCTGTACTTTCAGTATCTCCTTGCCAGCTCTTTAGTAGCCTTAACAATTAATAGTCCTGCAATCAAGGGTGAAAACTAGCAGTGTGGCAGCCACTGACCTGGGCAGGACAGGCCTGGACATTCTTCAAAGCCACTCCCAAAGAACTGTCACCACTGTTCAGTGGTCTCATGGAAGGCGACACTTGCAAGGTTGTCCTTCTTTGACTTGATCTCAGTGTTAAAAGCTTTGAAGACATTTGTTCAACATAACTGAACAATAACTTCAGCTATTGTTTAACTTTGTAATTTCCAGAGATGGTGGATAATGGGACAAAAACAGACTGGCCAAAAAGCTTAAAAAGAAAAGCTGGGGAATTAGATATCCAAAGGGGCTTTGAAAATCTCCAGTATATCAGTGGGAATGCCGAAGCCCATAGACATACACAGAGTTATACACATGTTCAGCACTGTCCACAAGCTTAGGAAATACCTGAGGAAGATCTATTTTTTCACCTCAAACTGACTTGTAGGATCTCGACAGCAGGAACTTTAAGTTAAGAAAGAGTTGTCAACTGCCTGGCTTTGTTGAAGATGCACACACACATTTGTGCCCACACATGCAGAGCCTCTTACAACTTGCTTCCAGGTATTTAAGGAAGTCACTGTCTAATCATCTGACAACTAAATAGGTGAGCAGAGATGTTAGTGAGCACGTATCACAGAAAACATAAACTTTAGCTCATAAAAGTCACTAAACAAACCACGAAAAATGGGAGCACCAACAATTTTGTGGAAGAGGGAAAATCTGAACAGACTTGTCACAAGTCAAGAGGTTTTACTCGTAAATTTGTAATTTAAAAAACTTCACGCAAATAATTTGAAGAATTAGCACCAACCTTCCCAAGTTTCAGCAAAAGACAGAAGAAAAGGAACACTTCCAAATTCATCCTATGAAGCCACTATTTCCCAAAACCTGACAAGAAACCACAGGAAAACTACAGGCTAATATCACTTATCAATGTATACACAAAGATCCTCAACAAAACACTGATGAAATTTCAGCCACACATAAAAAAGAATTCTGCACCTTGATCAAGTAGATTTATGCCAGGTATTTAGAGTTGTTTCAATACATGGCGAGCAATCAGTGTTACACTAATAGAATAATGGACAAAAATCGCATGATCATCTCAATAGATGCAGAAAAAATTTTGACAAAAGCCAACATATTTTTATGATTAAAAACCTCAGCAAACTAGAACTACAAGGATAGTTCCTCAATCTGATAAAGTGAATATACACACACACAAAAAAAATCCATAGTTAACAAACTGAATTGTGAAATCAGAAGGCCGTTTTTACAAAGAGTAGGGATATGCCCAGGAAATCTGTTTTCACCTACTTCTATTTGATGTTGTTCTGGAGTCTCCAGTCAAGGAAATTAGCCAAGAAAAAGAAGTAATAGATATCCAGATTTAAAGAAGTAAAATTACAGTGGTACTCCAGTTCACAAACTTAATTCCTTCCAGGATTCTTGGGAAGCTGCATTCATGTTCGTGCAGGGAAGATGGCTGTTGTGTGTGTTTGTCACCATATGTGGAGTTTGCTAACAGAAGCAAAATTTTGCCAAACACTTCTGTTTGTGAACCAAATTGTTCACAAATAGAAGCATTCGTGAACTGAGATATTTCTGCATATCTATTCATGAGTGATATGTTGTAGGTAGAAAACTCCAAATATTACACATACAAAATGAGATCCAATAAACATGTTTTATACATAAGTATCAATTCTATTTCTATATATTAGCAATGGATAACCAGAAAATGAAATTAAGACAATAATTCCATTTCAACAAGAAAAAACATAATAAAGTAAAATACTTAGGAATACAGTTAACAAGTGTAAGACTTGTACATTGGAAACTATAAAACATTCTGGAAAGAAATTAAATAAGACCTAAATGAAAGAAAAGACAGCCCATGTTCATGGATTGGAAGACCATATTGTTAAAATAACAGTGTTCTCCAAACTGACGAAGATTCATTGTAATCTCTAACAGAAGTCCAGGTGGTTCTTTCATAGATTTTGACAAACTGGTTTTAAAAATCACTTAGAAATGTAAGGGACTCAGAATTGCCCAACAATTCTGGAGAAGAAAAAACGTGGTTGATTCACATATACTTACTGATTCCAAAACTTACTATGAAAGTACAGTAACCAAGATTATATAGTAATGCCATAATGAGACACATACACATTGAGGGAACAGAAGTGTACGTTCAGAAATAATCCAATATATTTTTCTGAACTCATTTTCAACAAGAAACTCAGGATTTATAATAGTCATCTGCAAGGTCCATTAACTCACTAAAAAATGAACAAAATGTCACATATCCTTAAAATGAAAGACTATTCAGATTCACAAAGATGAGGTACTCATGTATGCTACACTATGGATAACCCTCAAAAATATAACAAATGAAAGAAGCCAGCTACATATATTATACAACTGTTCAGAACAGGAAAATCCACTTTGACAGAAAGGGTTAGGGTTGTCTGGAGCCATGGGAAAGTGGGAGAGTGCGATATGAGTATTAATGGGTATGAGCTTTCTTTTGGGTGTGATAAAATGTTCTGAAGTTAGATCATAGTGATGGCTGCTCAAACATATACTAAAATCCCCTAAATCATAAACATACACACACACAGATGTTACAAACATCATAGAAATATATTAAAAATGTTTTTTGAAAAACGTTTTAATAACTATTTTATAATTTTAAAAAATGATGTAGAGGAATGGAAGATATAAAGGAAGCTGAAATCAAACTCCTGAAGATAAAGATTAGATTGTCAGAGGTGAAAAATAGACTGGATTTGGATTTAAGGTAGATCAGGCACAGAGAAGGAAATATTAGTAAACTTGAAGACATCCATAAAGTGGAATATTAATCAACAATAAAAAAAGAAGAAACCATCGATATATACTAAAACCTCATTCAATCCTGAAAAACTTATATCAGACAAAAAAATAGCTCATATTATGTGATTCCACTTATATAAAACTCTACAAAATGCAAACTAGTAAAACAGTTGATGTTATTTTTGGGAAAGGGGGAGGGCTGAGGGATTATGAAGTAGCACAAGGAAACTTTTTTGGGTGATGGAAGATGCTCTTTATTTTGAAAATAGTACTGGTTTTAAATAAGGTATACATATATCAGGACTTAAACCACACATGTTAAGTATGTGCAATCGATTGCATGTCAGTTATACCTCAAAAAACCTGTTTTCCAAAACTGAGTGAGTATTCAGAGCCAGTTTGCAGGATTGTTCTTTGGCTGGTTTCACAGTTGGTAACAATGGATACTTCAGGCTGCCGTTAGAGTTTAACAGCTTGTTATATTAGTACTGTACTCCATTTGCACCACCCAACTCCAGTGATTTCATTCCTTACATTGGTGTGTATACCCTTTATCTGCTTCCATTTTCTGATTTTAGGCCCAGTTTAAAATGGTTCAGGTTTTAGACCCCAACAAAATTTCTCCACCTGCCTTGTTTTGCCTTACCTGTGCCGAGTCTCCTGTTACCACCACATACTTGCAGGGCAGGTTTCTGCACTTTTTCACAGAAAGAGGTCTGGTTGAAGGATCACAGAGACTCTCATTCACTTGCGTGTTTTGCGCATCGATGCACTTCACTAGCCGATGAGTCTCTTTTTGCTTACATGATGTCGAACACTAGAAAAGCAATGACAAAATGAACAACGCATTCTTAGATGCGGTGTCTTTGAAAGTTCACTTGTTAGTACTTACGTCAAGCCACTCTCCCGCCATCCACTGGTACTTCACACAGTCCTGACCCCAACATGGCCTCTGAAAATAAGGCTGAGCGGACGGATCGCACATTTCCTCAGCCACCCGGCCGATGCCTCTCAGTCTGCAGTACACATCTCTTTGCTGAACTCCAGAGCCGCAGGTCACAGAGCACTACAAAGGAGCCAAGACAATCTGAATATAGCTAATAAATATCAAATTATATAAAAATCACCTTAGAACCATCGCATGTTTTCTCATGTCTTATAAATATCATCTATCAGGTAGACAATAATTGCAACAAGTACTTTTTAACACTGTTTTGTTTAGAGCTGCTAAATAAATACACGAATAGATTTCTCTGTTGCATAAAGTACCTCAAGTCTCCCAGAAACTATGACAAATCATGTTATATCAGGTTGTATCCCAATTGATAACTCTCTCTAGAATTAAATATTCTCGATGTCTACAAAATCACTACACAATCATAAACTATTGTACTACATTGCTTTGAAGTGACACTCATATTCTTATATTATGCACATTATCTCCCAATAAACAATAATTTAAGATTGTGTTACGTTCATTTCTTACCTACAGTACCTACTATAGTTCAGACTTATTAAGGATGCAAATATTTGCTGATTTGGTGAATCATGATTATGTTTCATTGGACAGAAGTTTGAGGAAGCTGTTATATAAATTATAAATTCAGCCAACTCTGTTTTAGTCTCATCAGGCTTCATTTTTCGTATGTGTACAAGAAAATTTTTGTGTTATTTGTAAAAATTCACAGAATGCTTCCTGTCCTTTTATTCTTGACAGCAGCCGAAGTAATTAGACCATTGCCATCTTAATCAGGTCACGGCTAGTTCAACCTTCAAGATATATGTGCCCTTGTTAAAGGTCAAGAATGAAGGAGGCAGAACTGCCCCTGCCACCAGGTGACCAAGCTTTACAGGCCCTTGTTAAGAGGATGAGCCCCAGCAGGTAAACACACACAGGCCGGTGGTCAAACGTCAAAGCAACCCGGCTCAAGAGAGCTGTTATTTCCTCTTACAACGCTATAAAACCCCCTTAGCGTAAGAGACGGTACCAGTCTGGTCTACTGCTAAATGGTCCCTCTCAGATTTTAACCCCAATAAAGCCCGTCCTCTACTGTGGAGCTTGCCTACCTTCGTTTTTCCTAACAGCAGCTCCATAAGGGAGGTGCCGTGGCTGAAGACACTGAGATTAGGTTCAGTCACTTGTCCCAGGCGCTGGCTCTAGTTGCTGGTCATCTCAGTCTGCTCAGGCTGCTCCAGCAAAATACCATAAAGTGGGAGACTGATAAACAATATGCATTTCTAACAATCCTTAAGCCTGCAAAGTCCAAGACCGAGATGTCTCAGGTTCAGTGCCTGATGAGAACCCACTGTCTGGGTCACAGCAGGTACCTTGTCACTCTGTCCTGGCATGGTGGAAGGGACAAGCTAACTCTCTAAGGCTAAGGCCTCTTTCTAAAAAGAACTAATCTCAGTCCTGAGAGCTCTGCCTTTATGGCCTCTGGAACCCCTGTTTCCCAACACCCCAGGGTTAGGATCTCAACTTAAGAATTTAAGGGGTTGGGCCGGTGAGATGGCTCAGTGGCGTAAGCGCCTGCTTTGCAAGCGCGAAGGCCGGAGTTCGACTCCCGGAACCCACATACGAAAAAGGGGCCGGTGATATCGCTCAGTGGCACGGGTGCCTGTTGGCGCGCGAGGTCCTGAGGTCGTCCCCCCGGTACCCACAAAAAAAGAAAAAAAAAAAAAAAAAAAAAAGAATTTAAGGGTCATACAAACATTCAGACCGCAGCATTCTGCCCTGGCCTCCCAAAATGCACGTCCTTTTCACAGGCAAAATACGATCAGTCATTCCATCTCGTTAACCCCGGAAGTCTTAACTCAAGTCTGAAGTCCAGAGTCTCATCTAACTACCATGTAAATCAGAGCTGAGTGTGAACAAGGTATGAGTCATCCTGAGGCAAGTTCTCCTGTAGGTGTGAACCTACGAAAATCAAACAAGTTATGAGGTGGGACAGGCATAGGACAGATATTTCCATTCCGAAAGGGAGAAACAGAAAGGGAAAAACAGAAAGGAAGAAAGGGGTGATTGATAGGTCCTGAGTAAGTGCAAACCCCAACAGGGGTTTGTCTCAGGAACAATCTTAGACTCAGTGTCCTGCCTTATGGACACAGTGGGACAGGAACTGGGCCACCAGGGCACCACATGGCCCTTCCTCCGAGACTTTTCTTAAGCAAGTATCCAATTCTCCCACTCACAGTTTCTACTGCAAAACACTAGAACATGAACAAAATTCATTGAAACAGAATGGGAAGGGGCCAGGTTCTCTGCTACTTTGTAGCAAGGATGGGCTTTCTCCACTGTTCAATAACACAGTCCTGGGCCGGTGAGATGGCTCAGCGGCCTAAGCGCCTGCCTGGCAAGCACGAGGGCCCGAGTTCGACTCCCGGAACCCACATACGAAAAAAGGGCCGGTGATATCGCTCAGCAGCACGGGCGCCTGCTGGCGCGCGAGGTCCTGAGGTCAACCCCTGGTACCCACAAAAACAAAAGCAAAAACAAAAATACAGTCCTGATTTTTGACAGAGTTCATTGGCCTTTATGATCCATATTTCTGAAAACACTCTATTTGTAATCACTAAGGTATTCTCTAAGACTGAAGCTTTCTCTTTAGTTCTTTTCTTTTTCATTGGTTCATCATTTCATTGTTTTTTCTCTGAGGTATCACTGGAACTCCCCTTAACCTGTTTGCTTCAATGCAGGTGCCTCAAAACTCTTCCAACCTCTTAATAGCTTAGACCCAGTGTGATGTCCTTGGGTTCAATTCCCAGGGCGAGTACTGCAAACAAACAAGCAAACATCCAAAAAACAAACAAAATTCTCAAACAAACAAAAAGACCTCTTCCATCTCTTCTAGCCTCTACACATTTACCAATTCCAAAAATCACTTCCACGTTTAGATATTCATTATAGTAATACAGCTATAAAAATATATCGTAAGTGGCTATAGAACAGTGGATATATATCGTAAGTGGATATAGAAGTCAACAGAAATGTGTCTCGCAGAGGTCTGTTTCCCAGAGAGTTCCAAATCAAGGCACCAGAAGATTTGGGGTCTGGTGGAGTCCTGTCTCTTGCCTCGTGGGTGGATGTTCTGCCTCCTCACACATGGTAGAAGGGCCAAGCTAGTGCCCTAGGGTCTCTTTCACAAGGGAAGTAACACCAATTATGAGGGCTCCCCTCTCCTGACCTGATCACCTCCCTGAGTCAGGCCTCCGTTCTCCCTGCTGAGTCCTCCTGGGGAGGGGGAGGACTTGGCGATCTTCAGCCGCAGGATGATATGTGTTCCAAACTAAGTAGTAAGAACCACATAACAACAACCAAGAGCGGTGCTGTCAACAGCAATGAAGTATGGGGTGTGCCTAGGGATGTTATTTAATTCGTGAGTTCAGCTGCTCACATAACCTCTCATTCCAGAAGGGAATGGAGATCACATACTTCGTAAAGTTGTTTGGGGCCCCATTGATAGTCCCAGTAGTGATATTATCAGGGAAAAATATCAGGTCATTCTTTGACTTCCCTATTTCTATAAATGCCCCAGAGGAACTAATTTCCTTCTTTCCTTTTTTCTTCCACAACAGTAACATATCTGCAAAACATAGTTTAACTATAAGGAAATAATTTAAATTCCTCAAAGCTAAGCACTTAGTTTACCCAGTGGACTCAAACTCCTCATACAAATTATAGCAGCATTTCTACCTATAAAGGAAAATATTAAATTTAGTTTTTCTGTTTTACATGTATAAGAAAATTTAGTTTTTCTGTTTTACATGTATAAGAAGCAATCACTGACTTTAAAGAGAATTTACATGCTTTTACCTATGAAGAATATTATACATATCTACATAACTTTATGTTGACCATGTTATGCTTAAAGTTACTGAATGTCACCAATTTATTGAATGTTTTCACAAAAATATAGCTGTTTCTATAGAGAAAATAATAATTTAATGTGTGCTTTGTGCCAGGAACAATATTAAGTAGACTAAAATGTCTGGATGTAATTTAGCTTATCTGAAGATCTTAGGAAAATGTTTATCCCATGAAATAAGGCTCTGGCAAATTTTCAGAAAAAATTTCAGATACAAAAACTGTATTTGAAAGATACCTACTCTATATGTGAAAAAAAAAATTCTGGGAAAACGTTCACAAAGCAGCATAGCATGAAGTTCTACAAGATGAATACAGTTTCCTGTAATTCAACAAACCGCACTATTTTATTGGTCCTTTGATCATAGCACAAGTTTAGAAAAATCCATGGAGACCATGAGTAGCTACTATATATATATATATATATATATATATATATATATATATATATATATATAATATATTATATATAAATAATATATATAAATATAAATATATATATATATATATTTTTTTTATGTGGGTGCCAGGAGTCGACCTAAGGACCTCGCGCTTGCCAGCAAGCACTTGCACTGCTGAGCGATATCACTGGTCCTTTTTTCCCTTTATGTGGGTACCAGGAGTCAAACTCAGGACCTCACGCTTGCCAGGCAGGCGCTTATGCCGCTGAGCTATCTCACCGGCCCCATATTTTTAATATGGACCTCTTCTTTGAAGGAAAAAAATGGACTCATGCTTGAAAAAAAAAAAGTAACTTGCTTTTCAGCTTTTCAGAGAATAAATTGATATGATTTTAGATTTAAACAGAGAATAATTTATTACTTCAGTTAAATATTCCTCAGACCGATATCACCAATAACACAAATTACCAAATAAATCGAACAGGAACTTTTCAAAACTTTTCTTGGTGAATGTCACTAACACATTTGGCTCCATTTACCATTTCTGTGGAACCAGTCTTGCTTCTGCACCTGCAATCACTTCTGGTGCTTGGTGCTATCCTCCTACTTCCTGTATTGCTTTCTCTCAAGGTCTTTACCTGACTCTACTTCCTCTGCCCTTCCTTTAAACATTAGCATGCCCCTGGGTTCTGTTATACCCAGCTGTTTTTACACCTTCTGACTCTCTCTGTGCAATTTCTTCTATACAGGATTAATTTCTAAGTCTGTTATCTCCAACTGTATTACTCTGAGCTCTACATTCATATTTTTATGTATTTCTAATATTTTTTCCACAGATTTACAAGAACTTTTATGTGTTTTCTAATTAGATATGTCACAGGGACCTGGAACTTGATTTTTCCATAACAGAAGTCATTACCTGTGCCCAAAGCCAGATCCTTCTGTGTCAAAGATACAAGGAAGGTACTGCTATTGACTTTTAAGTGGTCTATTAGAATGGCCTCTCAAGGTGCATTACAATCCCAAAATACTCCCCCTTTAACAGTTTTGTAGGGATACATATTAATAAGTATGTTAAATTTTAATTTTAAAAATCCAGCTAACATATCTGAAGGCATTGTGAAGCCGTATGTGCTTGTATATCACAAATAATTGAATTGGTAGGAATGCATTAAGTCACCAACACCGTGTAACTCTATTCCAACTGGAAGAACCACCCAAATAACCTATTTACACATAGAGATAGCACAACATAGGCTGGCACTTTAATTTGCATCTAAAGATATCATCTGGACACAGAACACAAATGGTCCTGTAGAGCAATGTCTGTTCCTGTTTAGCAGCAGTCATTAAAATCCATTACCAGGTCCTTACATAAAGAAAGATATCGTACACCAAATGTAAAATGTTCCTTCAAAACCCATTTGAGTACCTCTGTGGACAACAATTTACTAAATGAGCCTTTCCTTTTGAGGAATCATGTAAAATAATAACAAAATGAAACTATTTCATAGTGAGTGCTTATCTTAAAGCAATGCTATAATTTACACAATCTGAACACAACAGCAACCAGTGATTATCTTGTAACCACCTCTGAAATCACACTTCTGTTGAATACATTATTACATGTAGCACAGAGACAACCCGCAATTGTTAACTTCATGTGAGTACTTTTTATAGACTAAATCAAAAGCCAAGGGCTTCACAAGTGGTCCTTTGTTTCTGGCAAAGATTTGGGGACTGTGTGGTTGAATGGAGATAATCTTTATGATGCGAAAAACCAATTCAAAGAGAATAAATCCGAGTCTGTACAAAAGCGTCTGGTTCTTCTATAGTCTTTGAATATTCATCTCTGTGTCTTTGATGCCCCTGAAATACCTCCCTTTAGCGAGTGTTCCTTAGCACTGATGAGAGATTCTCTGCTGTGGGGCTGCAGGCCAAGGCCCAAAGAGTGTCTCTCATGAATCTCAACCACACAGCCATAGCAGCTGTACGACAGCAAAAGGATCTTTGGGACCCACAAGAATGCTGGCGCCCAAGAAGGGCAAACTCTCTCTCACCTGCACTGCCACACCCGTGGCTCCTGGCTGATGTCAGAATTAGGACTTGGCTGCTTCACATTGGGTGCACCTGTGACCTTTGGGGTACAGTGCCTTTGTGGTGTGTGTTTCTGCCTCTTGGGGAAAGCTACTTTGCCATTATCCTGACACATCTTGTTCCAGAGAAAGTAAAGTAACACTTCGCATTAAGCAAGTCCACAATATGACAAATTTATTATATAAATTATGAGATGGTGAGTCCTTTTGCAATTAAGTCAACAGCATTCAAAATAAGTATTCAGGTAGTCGTGAAGTTGGACAGCAAACAAGATACCCATTGTCCCAGAGAGGAAAAGACAGTGGCTTGGAGAATGCTGAAGAAGGAAGCACGGGCTAGCCTTGGACTTAGCCTTCAGAGACAGCGGTAGGACATGGAAGATGATAAGTGGCGTGAGTGTATTTGATTTCTTCTAGAGCTCACTCCACACAAAAGTAAGTAGAGGCCAGAACCTGTGTGGGAGCCATTGTAGGCCTGGGAAGGGATGGTGAAGAGTCACTGAAGTACACCAGAAGGTGGCAATGGAGATCCCAAAGCTACTTTGACAGGAAAATTGAGAGAACCCATTGAGTGACAGGCATACTGTGAGAACTAAGGACCCGGGATGGACCAATGTTTCTTTTTTGAACAATTCTATAAATAGTTACAACTTTCCATAAATACGACAGGTTAAGAGGGAGATCTTTTAAATCATGCCTGTGACAAAGAATGAAAAATTATTTATTTACTTGATCAAAATTTAATCTAGGAACAAATGCTCAAGAATACACACCCCACCTCCATGGAATGAATCAGATGCATTGGCCCCTAGAGTTCAAATACCAACCACGATTCCTGGAACATTAACCCTTGACCCAGATGGCCTCTTGTACAAGGAAACTTGAGATTTTTAACTCAGCCCGAGAACTCGGTATTCAATATTGGTGATTGGCTGCCGTAGTGCCCCTCAAGAGCCAGTTCCCCATGTTGAGGCTCTGGGCCCAGAGTGAAGCAATGACTTGGGGGTCCTGGGGACCCCACTTCCTCTAGCTGCTGTCTGAACCCCTCCCTCTCTTCCCAAAGGATGTAACTCCATGGAGATAAGGAAGTCCTGTGGCAGAAGACAGGTTTCCTTTTTCAAGACCAGGCTCTTTAAGCAATGGATAAGCAACCTCAGGTACTGGTGGAAGCAGCTGAGTTGGAAGCTCTGCCCAGTGAAATCAGTCCTTCGGTGATTATTCCAGTTAACAGTCTGACTTTAGTCAAGGCTTTTGTCTACTCCTAATTAAGCCAATTTACCTCGATTATCTACTTAACTGGATTAAGAGGCTCCTGGAGAGGTGAAAGCATAAGCGGGGGGCTATACTCCTCAGTGGATTAATCCACTGGTGCCTGTAGCTGACTGCGTTGTTGGAGGTGGGTCACCGAAGACGTGCTTGTGGAGGGTGTATCTCTGGATGCCGCTCTGCCCTGTGCTCTGCTTCCTGGCTGCCCAGAATTGAGTAGTTTTGCTCCACTACACCCTCTGCCTTGATGTTTCTGCCTTGGAGCCAGCTAACCATGGACTAAAATAGCTGAAACCATGAGCCAAATAAACCCCTCTTCCTTTAAATTGTAGTGTCAGGCATTTTGTCCCAGCAACGGGAAAGCTGACTAATAGACCATTTCCCAAGCTCGTGTTTGCTTAGATGTATGCCTCCTCCAACTCAGATTCTGGACTGTCTTCCTGAGTATGTCAGGGGAGGGGTCAGCCTCCGATACCTAAGATACTTTGTTTACAAACTGAATGCTGAGCCCACAACTCATTATCAGCTTTGTTTTTGCTGACTCTTTCTACTCTAGTCTAGATTACCTAGCTTTCCCACTTCCCTAATTCTTGGTATCCAGTAACAATCCTATCTTCAATTTCTCCAGGATGCAGTCTTAGCTCAAATCCAACATGTAGGGGTGGAAACAAGGCTGTTACTTAATGCACCATCATATATATGTTTTGCTATTAGACTACCAAGATGATCTGTAGCACCCTCAGTTAGTAACAGAATTTTCTTATACAATTTATGGCTATAAAAATATCAAATGACTGATTTGCTACTTAACTATAGAGAGCGCATACATCAACAGGGTACAGTATTAATTTGGAGCATAATGCAGATAAGTGTATAACAAAATAATGTATATTTTACTTTATTTCAATTTTTGTCTTTTTTTTTTTTTTGCAACAGAGTTTCACTATACATTTCAGGTTGGCCTTGAACTCACTTTGTAGCCCAAGCTGGCCTCGCACTCACAGCGATCCTCCTGCTTCAGCCTCCTGAGGGCTGGGATTACAGGCGTGTGCCACCACACCTGGCTAATAATGTACATTTTAAAGAAGTAAAATTTTACAGTTATTGAAAGCAAAGACTGAATTAAAGTTCCATTTTTTTTTTTTTTTTGTGGGTACCGGGGGGTCGACCTCAGGACCTCGCGTGCCAACAGGCACCCATGCCGCTGAGCGATATCATCGGCCCCTTTTTCATATGTGGGATCCGGGAGTCAAACTCGGGCCCTCGCGCTTGCCAGGCAGGCGCTTACGCCGCTGAGCCATCTCACCGGCCTAAAGTTCCATTTTAAATGCAAAAAATACATACAGAATTGTAAAATATGTAACATACCTCCTTCCATCTATTGGCTTTCCATGAAGGGCATCTAGCAGATCTACAGGCTTTGTGAGTTCTAGGTTTCTTCAAATGGCTGCAATAATTTTCTTCTAATTTCTCTTGGAATTGGTCAACACAGAGCACCTCACGGTACTTTATACCTTTACCACAAGAAGCTGAGCACTAGAAAAGAAATATGAATTCACTTAATTCATTTTATTAATTTATTTAAATAGGAAATGAAACAAAACATCATTGTCTTGATATTTGTATTAAGATATATTTTGATATTTCAAATCAGAGAGAATTCGAATTTATCAATCTGTCAGTGACCGTCCATTAATGTTGATATCATAAGGTATTTGTTCTTATTAAAAACTAAAAAATTCCGTGATCTCTTAGTTCAGGAAACTAATTAAGAAAGCAGAAATTGTGTATTTTTAAATTCGATTCAGGTTTGTTTATTGCATCAATCTGGAAGATGTATTTCTCAACCCTCAGTCACTACCTATCATCAGCCCTCCAATACATTTAGTAAAAAAATTTTTTTCAGCCAGTTATCACTTTATGAGCAAGGCCAGTATAATGTGATGGAAGGAGACTGGGCTCTGACAATGAGCACTGGTTTTGTTATTCACAGCTGGGTAACTTCAAGTATTTTATCAAACATGAATTCTTCACTTGTTAATGGGGATAACAACACCAATCTTATAAACTTGTTATAAAAAATAAAATGAAATGTCTAATTCAGTTCCTATTACACATTTTAGATCCTCAGCAAATATTAATATATATTGATATTGATATTCAGGAAAACGTTAAGTAAGGAAGACATGGATCCCAGACAACCCTTATTCCTCTGAGGCAACCATTAACATGTGGCTTCATTTAGATACATATACTGAGTTTGGAGAACATGAGCGGGTATACTGTGCATTTTATGTATAAGTTCACAGACTATTTTGCTATCTAATACAGACTATTAGGTGCTTAAAATACTTTAAATTTCAAAAAACATAGTTGTGGATAATTTACCTTTTGTACTATCTGCAATACCATACCATTTGTATGGGCAATTAAGGCAGTGACTTGCTCATTAAGACTTGCTGTTAACATGGCTAACGTGTTTCCCCTCTCCTCTGTTAATACTGATAACCTTCCTGCTTAGAACTCAGTTCTGTGAAAATCTCTGTGTCTTCATGTAATGCATGAAACAACATTCTTCCCTCCTACTGGCCTAGACCTACCGATATCCTCTACTCTCCCTGGCCACTAATTTTGGGCACATTCTTTCCTCTTTCTTTCCTTTATTGTTTATCTTTCTAAGAGTATCACATATTACACACTTAAAAATCAAGCATTATTAACAAGCACACAAGATCAGAGAGTATGCAAATTATTTCACACACACAGGTTCACACATTGAAAAACGCTTTTCTCCTAGATATGTGTTTTTTTTTCAACTTCTGAAAAGGCATTCATTACTCTCCTTGACAGCGTCCTTTGAAAAGTAATAATTATTGTGAATATTTATGTGCAGCTTCATCAAACATGATCTCTTGCTTTTGCCTGTGATTTATTCTCAAAGTGCTTATAAAATAAATGATGTATATAACATCTATAGAATAACTTGTGTCAGAGTAGGTCTTAAATAACACTAAGCCCAAACAAAAATCAGAAAAACAAATACCATTAAGATTATAATAAAATTATATGATGAAATTAAGGAATTCACAAAGACTAGATATTTCTTTCTAGGATATTTGGTAAGTACTTAAGAAAGTGATTTTTAAACTGTCTTGAAGGAGAAGTGGTTTTGCCGATGGACAATGATGGAGAGTCTTAGTATTTGTTGGGTATGCCTTATCTAGGCATTGCCTGTGTGTGTCGATTCTGTAAAATTCCCACAGTTCTTTTAACAGTGCCAAGAACCCAAGAATCACCCATTAAAGTGTTGCTATTTCTAAAAAGAATGACCACTTCTTTTACAAAACTATGTAACATAAAAGCAGACAGATTAAACTTGAGATTCCATTTAGAATTCAGCAACATATTTCCTCTATAAACCATATCTGTGAATGGAATACAAACTCAGACATGTAGTACATGCTCAAAGTTAAGATTATTCTTCAAATAGTCACCTATTCTAATTCTAATTCTAGGTCATCTTTCATTCTCTTCCTTTTTATTTTAATCTATTAAAGTAATCTAGTCTAGTATTAAACAGACTTTGAACATAAGCAGATTTTATCAACATATTTTATGTTATATATTTGTATTTTATAAGTATATTTTTATGAATATAAAAACCATTATGAAAAACTTTAAACATTTTTTGAGGGCTCATCACTAGTCATGGAACGGGTGCCACTGAGCAATGTCACTGGCCCTTTTTTCTTATGTGGGTGCCGGGAGTCAAACTCAGGACCTCACACTTGCCAGGCAGGCGCTTATGCTGCTGAGCTATCTCACTGGCCCCTTTCTATTGTCTTTAACTTGTACTTTTTCTAACTTTGGTGAGCACTGAATTTCATTCAGCATATGTTTCCAGCTTTATACTTTGCTACATGCAAATTGCGTCATGCAAACTTTGAGGCACAGTATAATTGCATTCTCTGTAATGTTCAAGAACAGAGTCCTAGGGCTGGTGATATAGCTCAGCGGCATAAGCGCCTGCCTGGCAAGCGCGAGGTCCTGAGGTCGACTCCTGGTACCCACAAAAAAAAAAAGAACAGAGTCCTACGTATCATTTTCTTCACCCTACCTTATTATTTCATATGGTGCTTTCTGAATATGACTTATTCTCACTGTTCTTAAATGATCACATATTTAGGGTAAATACTTATCCATCTTTTATCTTTCTGAACTCTTCTGAGCCCCCCATTCTCTTTTTAATAATTCTTCTTTTTAATAATTTTAAATAATTTTGAATAATTTCAATAATTTTAATAATTTAATAAGTTTAAATAATTTTAAATTTTCTTCTTTTTAATAATTCTTCATAATTTTCTACTTTTATCATATGTTTTATCTACTTAGTCTCCTAGCAAGTCCTTTTAAATTACTCCTATCGCCTACAAAGTAACAGGTACAATAAATATTGAGTACAATAAACATTGAGTTGATTAGTGATTAGTTTTTGTGTAAGCAATTTACTTGTACTATGAAACTATAAAGTAATTTATTTTTTAAATTAAATTATACTAAGTATAGTAAATAAACTCACAATTTTCTAGGTTAGAAAAATACAAAATCAGAGAATTGTAAAATAAATTTAGATTCATCTTTAAAATAGAGCTCTTTTTCAGCAAGATCTGAAGAAAAATAACTACAGATCCCTTTCCTTAAGATCCAGAGAGGAATAAAACATTATTTTACTTGTGTCTGATGAATTCCATGTGGGAATTTCTCTAAAGTAAAAGAGAACATGTTATGCGAAGAATTATGTTTTAGTTGGAATGAGGCAGCAATAGAGTAAACAACTGGTGAAATGTTACTCTCTTTCTTCTCCCAAACCGCAGTACATCCCGAGTTGTGCAGTCCTGCAGAATAGCCCATTTAGTAGGAATACCAAGCATGGCAGGTCTTTCCTCTGATACTGCAGAAATCTTTGCCTTTTTTCCTTCCCTGACACCTTCCTATTTCCTGAAAGTTTTGTTAATGCTATATAAATCATTTTTAGCATTCCTATCCAAATTCCTTTCTTCTTCTGAAAAGTCCCTTAACTGACACAGTTTTAAATGCTTGCTAAGATTTTACATGACTGCTGTGAAACAAGAGATGCAGAACACAACCCACTTTGGAAGTGGTGCTATTAAATTGATATACAAGTATCCTGACTTGACAATTATTATAAATTAAGTAAAGACAAATGTATTCTTAAGATAAAACAAGATATTTGAAAGAAATGTGCAAGCACTAAAAAGGTAATAGAACTTTCGCAGTTGTTCAGGTTGGCTAGTATTTTCCATCCCAAGATAATTAACTGGACCCTTCTGATATGATTAACTTTAGAACAAGCATGTTCTTTTTTTAGAAAAAAGCCATAGGTATTTGTAGAGTAGGACTATTTCTACTGTTTAAGGTCTGGATTATTTTGTTCATATATAAGGATACCATAGAAGAATGAATGACTTGACTTAATTTGTGGCCAATTGTTGATTAATTCTGGAAAGTTTAATTGCTGAGCAATATTAAATAAGGAAATGAAGCTTATTTCATTCTCAGAAATGGAAGGGTCTTTTTTTAGGCTTTCACAAACTGTCATGTTATTCTGGCACTGTATTTTTCCTGAGGGTAGTGAGAAGCATAGCACTGGGAAGATTAGTATGTACCCTAACTAGTGATGAAATAGCCCTGAAACATAACTATTACGTTCTACCTCAGCCATGCATAAACTGCACCCTGTACAGACTTTACAGGCTGGGGAAGCAAAGAAAATTCTTTACCTCCCTGAATCTTCATTTCTCACATGTGATATCAGTAAAGCAATGCTTATTTCATGTAAATCTCTGGGTGAAGGTAAAAGGAAAAGATTTTTTAAAAAGAGAAATGATCAAACTAAGAAAATTCTAAAAAAAAAACTTAGAATGTAATAGAAAAATATTTAAAAATAAAGTCAATAAATAACCAAAAGAGTGCTGCAGAATAGCACACTGATTTTAAGTACAGGACAAGCTTAAAAATGATTCCCATAATGCAAATGGAACAGGGAAGATAACACAAAGGAAGAAGAATAAACAAGAGCCAGTGCTGCTCCGGGGAAAATATTCTGCTTATTCTCAGTCAGGAATAATTGTTCACGTCATTTCCTCGCACCCCAACGCCTTCACCCATTTCATATTTTTTAATGCGGAGCCTACTTAGACTTCCTTTCCTACTTCTCTGATGGACATGTTTAATGTCCAACTGAGATCAGAGGAAGTATGGCTCACAAAAAGTTTTCAGCACCTGAGTTTCTCCTTTGTTATACTCAGTACACCTGTAGTTACCTGTTCTATCTCTATTTTCTCTTCCAAATTATAAAATCTACCGAGAAGAGACATGTTGTAAGGAAACATGAAAAATAAAAAGAACCCAGAATCACTTGTTCCTAATTCAGTGTGTCGTGAATCATTCTTTGTTTCTACTTCTAAAAGGAGGAAATAATTTATGAGCAATAGGAGCATTTCAGTAATTTACTGCTCAGTGTCTCTCCGAAATGGCACACATTTCAGTGGTGGCACCTGAACTGATTTTAGAAAGTACATTTCAAATGTAATGTTTTTTTAGATAGTAAGGATCATCCTTAATTTTAGCTATAAAGACCCCATAATTAGCTATGTGGAAAAAAATAATCTGAAATTTGGTCTGCAGAATAGCAAGAAAAATCTGAAGAGTAAGAATTAATCATCCATGGGATCAATCTTAATGACGTTTGACTACGAAAGTAGCAAATGTATTTATTTTTCGTTCTTAGTTTAATATGTAAACTTTTCTAAGAATAAATATTAAAACTAAAAAGTCATATTGGAAGCAATATTAGATTAGGGTTCTGATATCAGCTAAGTTCTACACTAAATATTTTTATTGACTAAAAAAGTAGTCATTGAGAAAGATTGAGAAGGAAAAACCTACTTTCTCTTCATACATTTTTCCTTCAGATAAATTCTTGTTTTTAAAATTTCTTAGATTTATAGTTTATAGATGGCCTACATGATTGCCAGTTCTTTACATGAAATTTCTATGAGTGAATTTAAATTTAAAATAAGCAGAAGCCATTTAATTATTCTAGGGTCAATTAGTAAGAATTAGAAATATCTTAGAACAACTAAATTGCTGCCTCCTTAATATTCCTCTTCATTTGTTGATATGGAAAATATTTTAAATTAAATAAAATATTTCATAATTTGATAACATAATTGTAAATACTTAATTCAACCATATGCTTTCTCAAAAATTATTTGAGGAATGGTTAGAAATCATGACATTTAGTTTTCCAACTATTACAAATCAATACTCTAGGTAATATAAACTTAATAGTCATAATTTTTCTCTCTTAGCCACCACCTTATTTTATTTTAGTTTTTAATGTTGTTAGTAAACAAAATAATAACAATAAGAAAATATAAAACTGAACAAAAATGAGTTATTATTATTCAATTTTGCTTGGCCTTTCAAAATTTTTGGAATTTTCTGATTGGTTTAAAAAAAAATCATCCTTAGAAATCTTCAAAGACCAAATGAAGAAATAAATTTTTACTTTATTACTAAATATCACATCAATTCTCATTGTTTTCCTGACAGCAAGGTCTATTTGTCATCTGAAAATGTAAAACTTATAACAGTATGGCTGGGTATCGTGTCTGTCCTCTTGCTCATACTTGCCAGGTATTAATGGATTTCACCAGATGACCAAAAAAAATCTACTTAGTGACAAGTGACAAGAGGGTCACACAACTTTTTGAGAGCTAAAGTCACAGAAATTTCTACTGTTTACATTACACACCTATATCCACCATCTCATAAACTAGAAATTATTTCCATCAAGACAAGAGTAACTGCTTAAGAAGCATCAAGGTACAATACGTAAAATAGAGTGGATGTGATTTAAACACCAATATACTGCAATAGTTAAAAAATAACCAGGGGCTGGAAAGTCTCTTAGAGTAACTTCAGAGGATTAGGTATGTTTTCCCTATCCTTAGTGACAATTCCAAAAGTATCAATGAAAATTTTAGTACTGGAACATTTATTATTTATCTTTTTATCTTTTTCAAAACTAAACTATTTTTATGCTACTGTAGCAAAGTTAAATTAATTTTTTGAAATGGGATAATCTTAACCATAGCTATCTTGCTACAAAATTTTAAAATATGTTTTAGTGATTATGTTAAACGTCTTTAGAGCAGTATCTTGAAATAAAATGTTGTACATGAAATAACATATTAAATATGGAAATAATAAAGTTTCCAGTAAAAACAGATCAGAAATTAGATACTCTGAAGAATAAGCCACCATGGTGTGTACGAATCCATACACATGATTTCTTTTCCTTTTTGTTTTAAAAAAATCCTTTTATAAGATTCTCTAAATAAAATACAGAAGCTGAATCTAAACCCCAGAAACAGCATCGTTTTTGAGGTCTTCAGGAAGCCAGTGATACCGGTACACCTAAGAGGAAAGCTTACCACAGTAAAAGTTTAGATACAAGTTTTATCAAATACTTTATAGTTAAGGCTATTACCTATAATGGACAAAAACTATTTTTAAATTGAGCATCTCAGTTATTACAAAAATAAAGCATTAAAAAAGTTCAAGTACTTAAACTAGAATGGTATAGCCCTCTGTTTAAAACAAATAATCAGGAAGAAATATGCCTCAGGAGAGTATGAGCTCTGTAAAATAGTCCTGCTACTGTTTGCTTAATTCAATGCATATGTGCACCTAGGAGTGGAGTACTAAATCCATCGACACAGACCCCATTCACAGTGTTTCCTGAACGATTATACGTACAGTTTTAAAGTTTAATGGAGTTTGAAAATTTCCTTTTTAACTTGTTACAGACATCTTTTGACTGCACAGCTTTAGTAAGTCAAGACAGCATTAGGTTCTAAAAATACTTACTACATTTTATTCTATTGCCCTGAATCTAGTCATGTTTAAATTTGTAACTTCAGACATTTAAAAATTTTAAAATTGAGGTAATTTCCAAAGTATCTAATTCACAATTAAAGATCAAAAAATAAGTGATGGCTGGGCCAGTGAGATAGCTCAGTGGCGTAAGCGCCTGCCTGGCAAGCACAAGGGCCCGAGTTCGACTCCCGGTACCCACATACGAAGAAAGGGCCGGTGATATCGCTCAGCGGCACAGGCGCCTGCTGGCGCGTGAGGTCCTGAGTTCAACCCCCAGTACCCGCAAAAAAAAAAAAAAAAAAAAAAAAGTGATGGCTAACAAACACATCCAGCAAACTTTCTTTATATTAATATAATTGTTACAATTATTACTTTTTAATTTCATGACCTAAAATTTTATTTTTGAGTGTGTGTACATGCATATTTAGGTACACCTACAGTAGATTCACAGATCTAAGATGACCAACACAATTTTAGTGATTTTTCATGTCATTTATCTGCCTAACTCAATTGGAAGTAATACTAAAAGATAATTTATTATAAAAATTGTAATATTATCTAAATTCTAACTGAAAAGTTTTATGATTTTTTTCACTTATAAACATAAAACATGAAGCAAAGTTACAATAATTCATGCAAGTGTCTTCAGTAGAAATATTCACTTATCATATATTATTTTCCAAACATAAATGTTAGAAAATCAGAATGGAAAATCACATCTTCAATTACAATATTTTACTATGGTACTCTGAAAAAGGAGATCAAAGAGGATACCAGAAAATGGAAAGATATCTCCTATTCCTGGATAGGCAGAACCAACATAGTTAAAATGGCCACACTTCCAAAACTGTTACATGGATTTAATGCAATCAAAATACCAATAACATTTCTTACAGAACTGGAGAAACCAATGCTAAAATTCACATGGAACCAGAAGAGACCTAGAAGAGCAAAAGCAATTCTGGGAAACAAGGGCAAGGCAAGGGGGGATCCCAATCCCAGACCTCAAGTTATTCCACAAAGCTACAGTGATTAAAAAAAAAAAAAAAAAAAAAAAAAAAACCAGCTTGGTATTGGCAAAAACTCAGACCTGTGGATCAGTGGCACAGAATAGAAGACACAGAAAAAGCTCTAGGCACATTTGGTTATGCTATCTTTGACAAAGGGGCCAAATCCTTGGTTGGAGGAAAGGTAGCCTCTTAAACAAATGGTGCTGGGAAAACTGGCTATCCACACGCCAAAGGTTGAAGTTAGTCCCATATCTCTCAGCACATACTAAAACTAAAATGAAACTAGATCAAAGATCTCAACATCAGAAGAATTACTTAATCTGCTGGAATACAAAATAGGTAAAATTTGAGCTGGGCATGGTGGCACACACCTGTAATCCCAGCACTCAGGAGGCTGAGGCAGGAGGATTGGCATGAGTCCGAGGCCAGCATGGGCTACATAGTGAGTTCAAGGCCAGCCTGGAATACACAGTGAGACCCTGTCTCAAAAAACAAAAAACTCAAAAAACAAACAAACAAAAAAGTAGGTAAAATTCTCAAAGCCATAGGTGTAGGCAAAGACTTTCTGAATAAAACCCTGCTTGCACAAGAAATAATATGTACCAAGAATCAACAAATGGGATCACATTAAATTAATGGGCTTTTGCACAGCAAAGGAAAGCACCAGCAAAGTGAAGAGATTATGGGGGGAAAATTTTGTCAGCTACTCTTCAAAGGACTAACATCCAGAATACATAAACAACTCAAAAGAATTAGACCCCCCCTCAAATTTAAAGACCCAATAAAAAATGGGCATCTGAAATGAATAGACACTTCTCATAAAAAGAAATACAACTGGCCAATAGATACATGAAAAAAATGTTCAACATCACTGGCCATTTAAAAAATGCAAATTAAAACAAGGTTAAGATTCCATCTCACTCCAGAAGAATGGCTAACATCAAGAAATCAACCAATAGTAAATGCTAGCAAGGCTGTGGAGAAAAAGGAAGACTTCATCATTGTTGGTGGGAGTGTAAACTGATACAACTACTATGAAAATCAGTATGGAGATGCCTCAAAAAAACTAAAAATAGAAATTCCATTTGACCCAGCTATTCCCTTTTTAGGTATCTTCCCAAAAGAGTTAAAAACATCATATCACGGTGAAGTCTTACATCCAAGTATTACAGCAGCACAATTCATAATAGCTAAATCTTGGAAACAGCCTATATGCTCATCAGCAGATGAATGGATAAAGAAAATCTAATATTTATAGACAATGTAGTAGTACTCTGCCATAAAGAAAGATAAACAGGAGGCATTTATAGGAAAACGGAAGTGCCTTAGATGATAATTTTAAGTGAAGTAAATCAGACACACACGCTTGAACATCAGTGGTTGCCCTTATATGAGAAAGTTAATATGTAAATAAAATATGAAATAAAAGGCAAATAATAGGAAAGAGAAGAGAGAAAAAATGTTATTGTATTCTGTTTCTACGGTTTCTAGTTTCACTGCAGTATGGTGTGAGACCTCACTTTGCAGGATTTCCATGTCTTTGCATATGTTAAGGTCTTTACTGTTGCTATGAGCATGGTCCATTTTGAATAAAAAATAAATAAGTTTCCAGAATAGAAAAATATATGGAGCTAGAGAGTAGTTCAGTGGTTGCATAGATTTAGAGGAAGATTGGGAGGTGGTAGCTAGTGGGTAGAGTGTTTCACTTGGGAAAAGAAAAATGATCTAAATTTGATTGTAGCCATGGTTGTGCAAGTCTCAATATGCTTAAATCTACTGAAACCTACACTTCGAATTTGTAAATTCTATAGAGAGCTGTTATTTTAAAATTTAAAACAACAATATTTTATGAAGAATAATTTCAAATCTATAAATATAAGTTACTGAACTCAGGTCTACTTTGCTGGGAGCAATATTAAATGTAACTCTAATTCAAAATGTAAGCATCATTTGTACCAAAGAAATATCCAGAAAAAGCTGTCATTCATTTAAAGCATGTAATTTATTCTCTTGACTTTCTTATAGTATAGTTTGCGTGTGCTACAAAATGCTAATGAACATTTGAGACTCCTCCACAGATTCTGTACGCCAGGGAACTAATCCAAAGAGTTCCTGGTTAGGGTTTTCATTGACTCATTCAAATCTGTACAATTATATTGTGACCAAAAAAGGCGTGGTTATTACGAGTAATGTGAATATTTTCTTATTTTAACAATTATTTTGGTGGCATTATTGTGAACTTGCTTTTTCTTGCTGTTTTTACACAAATCACAGGAAACTGTGACACGTATTTTGCAAGAGTGAGTGGCACAGTCCGTGTGGAAACCCCGCCCCCACCTTACCCCTGAGATGTTATGAACTGATTGTCGAATACTGCGAATGCTTACATTTTTTAAAAATGTAGTACAGTAGGGCCGGTGAGACGGCTCAGCGGCTTAAGCGCCTGCCTTGCAAGCGCGAAGGCCCGAGTTCGACTCCCGGAACCCACATACGAAAAAGGGGCCAGTGATATCGCTCAGCGGCACGGGTGCCTGTTGGCGCGTGAGGTCCTGAGGTCGTCCCCCCGGTACCCACAAAAAAAAAAAAAAAATGTAGTACAGTAAAAGACACAGCGCCAATAACCCCCCTAAAATATTCCCTCTTGCTTCAAATACATGTATTTCTTGGTTCTTGCCTCTTTCTGGAGCAGTTTTGGAGGTCCTCTTTCCTGTGTTTAGTTGTGCTGCCCTGGCTGCCTCAGTGTCCTAAATCAATTCAAAATGGTTACCTTCCTTGTCATTTTGACTTTGGGGAGGAGCCAGAAGTCATACAGCACCAAACTGGGTGAGTGAGGTGGGCAATGATGAAGTCTTCCTTTTTTTCCACAACCTCGCTAGCATTTACTATTGCTTGATTTCTTGATGTTAGCCATTTTTCTGGAGTAAGATGGAATCTTAACCTTGTTTTAATTTGCATTTCTTAAATGGCCAGTGATGTTGAACATTTTTTTCATGTTCTGTATGTTTTAATAAGCCTGCCTTTCTGTTGGATGGCCCAGGACAGCAGCATCCACCACATTTTTTATCATACATCATAAAGACACTCAAGAAAGATGAATTCCAGAGCTACTTCAGAAAGTGGCAAGGACAATGGATTGTGTTGGAAGCAAGAGTGAGTATTTTGAGCAGGATTAATGGCATAATGTCTTTTACTATAATTTTTAAAAATTTTAAATTTCACTGTATATCGTGATCACCCCTTGTATATGCAGAATCATGAACATCTGGCTTCCTGGATGGAATGAAGCATAAAATTCTTCAGTGTGGGACGGCCACAAAAAGTTAAAGAGAGCAGAGAAGTAACCAAAGTATACTTTTTCTAAAAATACTGACTTTTAAGGCATTACTTACTATAGTAACATTCACAAAAACTCTTAAAATCAAATGGCAGCAAAATAGCAGATTTACCACTCAAGTTTCTACAAATATTTTATGTACTCATGTGGGAATTAACAGAAATAAAGCCAAGAAGTTTGCTTTGAGTTAATTTATAAAAGTCCAAAAATGAGGGCCGGTGAGATGGCTCAGCGGCATAGGCGCCTGCCTGGCAAGCGCGAGGTCCTGAGTTCAACTCCTGGCACCCACATACGAAAAAAGGGGCCGGTGATATCGCTCAGCGGCACAGGCGCCTGCTGGCGTGTGAGGTCCTGAGGTCGACCCCCCGTGCTCACACACACACACAAAAAGCCCCAAAATGAATACACATACAGAACTCTCAGATGAAAAGTAAATGAGCTCTATGAATATTTTGAAAAGGGAAAAGTCACAGTTGAGATCAAAAAAACACCACTCACTGCACAAATTAGTGCCTATTTATGGAATAAAAGTCATGAGGGGAGGATGTGTGAAGAATTAATGTCATACTTAAGTGAATTTAGCTAATTTAAAATTATCACCTTAATCACATAAAAGGAATTATTTTTGTTAAAATTCAAGATGAAGTTTATTGATTTTTTCAGTGCTGGCTAGTAATGAATGAAAAAACAAAAAGGCATGGATTTGGAGTCAGACACCTGCATTTGAATCTGAGCTGTCCATTGGGCAAACTTTGGCTGGACACTCAACCTCGCTGATCCTCAGTTTTCTAGTCGTAAAATGGCAACATAACACCTATATTCAGGATAATAATTATACTATTAAAAGAAATAATATGCAAATGAACCCAAAACAGTGCATGACACAATATTATAAATGCATATGAACTCTTCATTCCCTTTTCTTTTTCTTCCTTTCCCAATTCCTGAGGAAATATAAAATGTGCAAATTCAATCTATAGCACTGATTTCATTATGAAACACATGAATGGAACACAGGAGTTGTTCAGTTCTCCACATTTGGAACTCAATGGTGAGATAAGGAGATAATGATCCCAGTGGAATTCCAGAGAAACCCCATCTTGAAAATTTTTGCTTACTTAAAATTTAAAAATACATCAGGTACACTTCAAATTATTTTATAAGTAGGGTTGGAGTAGATAAAGTGGAGTACTTAGAAAAACAAACAAAGGGCAAACAAACATCTAGGCTCAAAAAAACATTTAATTAAAGTGGTGAAGTGATCAGATGAGTTCATTTGCTCTCCCTTTTTCATTTTTCCCAACCCACAAAATCAACATGCATAAAATATATATTTAATGACTTCAAAAGATCGAAGAAGATAAATAGATGGAGAAGACCAACTGAGCGAAGATAAACTCCTACCTGCAGAATCCCTGCCAGTCACAGCTGGGGCAACCACCCTTGCATAGGGCTGACTCTCTGGAGGGATCATATGAAGGCTCCAGAGTGAGAGCTGTGTGTGTAGGGGACAGAGGCTTCTACACACTGAGCTCTCAGATCCTGTCCCTCTTGCCATGCTCCTCTTGGTCACAAGCATAGCTTTAGGGGGTTCTTCTCAGGGAAATTGGGTTTGCAGAAGAAGGACCTTAAAATACTGACCTCCAGGAAAGATCACCAGTCACTGCACTCTACTCAAACACAGTTTCCAATCATTTCTTCGGTGCCTTACTCCAATGAGACAGAGACAATCTTCAACAGTTAAGGAAATTTTTCAGTAAGAAAGACTGAAAACCACTCCTCACTCCGCTGTAAAGATAGGGCCTAATGGAAAAGAGACAATAAAGAGACAGTCTCCTCTAAAAAACTATTGTTAAAATGAGAGAGACGTCAGATCTATATGAGAAAACAAGAATAGAATACTATGCCAGGAAAGCAAGTAGACTGCAAGGAAAGCTTTGATAGTTAAGATATAACCAAAATAAATAATTCAGTAGAGGGTTTGGGTATTTAGAAAGTCTCAGAGCAAGTAAAACCAAAGATAGAAGTAGGAAATAAGTAGAATAAAATAAGAAAATTAGAGAACCAACCCAAGAATCCTTACATTCAATCAGAAAGAATTGAAGAAATAGGAATAAAGAATTGTGAATAAATTTTCAAAGGAATAATACTAAATTTCACACCATTCTCCTTAGTGAAAGGGCCTACAGAAATACTTAGCAAACTGAATTTACACACACACACATACACATGCATGTGCACACTCATGCACAGGCACAGTCTCTTCATCATAGAACATCAGAGTGGTGGAGATAAAGAGAAGGTACCGAAAACCTCAGTGGCACAGGTGTGGAAACAAGGCCACACAGCAGATCAGGAGTTAGACCACATCAGGTGTCTCAGTAATAAAATGTGAGAAGGAAATAAGGTCATGCCTTAAAGATTGAGAGTACTTATTTTCAAGCTAGAATTCTTTTTTTTTTAAAGAGAAAAAACAACAGTACAACAAAAACAATGGTACAAAATTTCAAAACAGGATTGTAGGAGAGTGACAATGGTACATTGTGTATTAGTAGTATAACTATCTTAACTCATATATTTATACATGTATTTTTCCTTTTCCCTTCTTTTCTCCTTTCCCCCATCCCAATTTCTCTTTCCTTTTGAACAGTTTTCTCCCATTTCACAATATCTATTGTACATTTTTTATCTTATTTACTCTTTCAGCTTCTTACACAAGGGAGAAAATACATTGTTTACACATGCGAGTTTCATTTATTTCACTTAGGAGTGTGGTCTCAAGTTGCATTCTTTTACCTATAAATGTCTCAAGTTTATCCTTCTTTACAGCTGAGTAGTATTCCATTGTATAAAAATACCACATTTTTTAATCCATTCCTTGGTTGATGAGCATTTGGGTTGTTTCCAAGATTTAGCTATTACAAATTGTGCTGCCATAAACATGGGTGCACATATATCACTGTGGTATGATTTTTTAAATTCTTCTGGGAGAATACCCAGAAGGGGCATGGCTGGGTCAAATGGGATCTCTATCCTTAGTTTTTTGAGGAATCTCCACACTGATGTCCATAGTGGTTGCACCAGTCTGCACTCCCACCAACAGTGGAGAAGTGTTCCTTTTTCCCTACAGCCCCTCCAGTATTTGTTATTGGTTGGTTTCTTTTTATTTATTTATTTATTTATTTGTTTGTTTTTCTTTATGTGGGTACCAGAAACCGAACTCAGGACCTCACTCTTGCCAGGCAGGCACTTATGCCACTGAGCTATATCACCGGCCCCAGTTGATTTCTTGATGATAGCCATTCTTACTGGGGTGAGCTGGAATCTCAGTGTTGTTTTAATTTGCATCTCTTGAATGACCAATGATGTTGAACATTTTTTCATATGTTTATTTGCTATTTGTATTTCTTCATCTGAGAAGTGTGTTTTCATCTCAGATGTCCATTTTTGGATTGGGTCTTTAAATTTGGGGGGTCTGATTTTTTTTGATTCTTTATATGTTCTAGATAGAAGTCCTTTGTCTGAGGAACAGCTGGCAAATGCTTTTTCCCACTCTGTGGGTTTCTTTTCACTCTATTGGTGATTTCTTTTGATGTGCAAAAGCTTTTTAATAAAATGCGATCCCAGTTGTTGATTCTTTGAAGTATTTTCTTTGCAGTTTGGGTTCTGTTCATGAAGTCTTTGCCTACTCCTGTGTCTTCAAGATTTCTACCTACTCTCTTTTCCGGTAGATTTAGTGTTTCTGTTTTAATATTTAGATCTTTGATCCATTTTGACTTTAGTGCATGGTGATAGAAATGGGTCTAGTTTTAGTCTTTGGCATGTAGAGAGCCAGTTCTTCCAGCATCATTTATTAAAGAGGCTATCCTTCTTCCAGTGAACATGTTTGACCCCTTTGTCAAAGATAAGGTGGCTGAGTGTGTTTGTAGTTATGTCTGCATCTTCTAATCTGTTCCACTGGTCAGGTCTGGTTTTTTGCCAGTACCATGCTGATTTTATCACAGTAGCTCTGTAGTATAATTTCAAGTCAGGGATTGTGATGCTTCCTGCCTTGCCTTTGTTGCCCAGGATTGCCTTTGCTATTCTAGGTCGATTCTGCTTTTTTAATTCTTTTTTTTTTTTTTTTTTTTTTTTTTTTTGTACTGGGAATTGAACTCAGGACCTCACACTTGCCAGGCAAGCACTGTGCCACTAAGCTATATTCCCAGCCCCAAGCTAGAATTCTATAGCCAACCAATCAATGAAACATAGGCATTGAGTAAAAAACATTTTCAGACTTGTTTTCTTTTTCTTCTTCTTTAAAGTAAGGTTCAGGAAGAGGTGTTTCAGAATGAGACAGTAAACCGAGGTGGGGTGGAGGTAGGGGGAGAGAGAAAAGGAGTGAGGGGGAGGGGAGGGAGAGAGAGAGATGTGATGTAAGAGAAAGTCATCAAAACTGTAGATAAGGCAGGAGATTTCACAGGGTGAGAGGATGGTGCAGCAGGGTTAAGGTTATCCAGGTCACATCAGCAGAGGACGGGGGGAAGTAAGTGTGGGGGTCTAGGAAAGAGGTAATATCTGAGCATTTAGGAAAGCCATTCATAGAGATTTACACATCTGGACAATCACCTGAGAGTGAAATATAGTGACCGGAGTATAAAAAACTAAGTCAATTTTTAAACAAAGCAGTTTCTAACTCCAGGTTAAAGTGAAGAGTTGTACGAGATAGGAGAGTGCTCAAACTCTGCTCCTCAGCTGCACTCACGACCAATTTGACCAAAATTCACTTGGAGGATGGACTGCAGGACTCATGGTTTACACGAGGAAGCCAAAGTTTCAACTTTTACAAAGGGAAGTCAACAGGTAATTTATCTGATGCATCAAGACATAGCAGGACAAGCCCATTATTTGGAGATAAATATCAGAAGATATAGACAAGAGGATTAAAGATTATTTCTGAGGTGGGAAAAGACTGGAAAGAGACATAGTTCTCTTTTATAAATTGGCCTTTTAAGGTGATTTCTTTTTAAACTATGTACATGCGCAACACTGGTAAAACTAGTTTCAAACCTATAATCAATGAGATTCAGTTTATTAAGGACAATGTGGAACTCAAGGGCCAACTCTTCAGAAATGTTTTAGAGCTCTAGATCCAGCCTGCTGTGAGCACTTTGTGAAGTCCTAAAAAGCATGCTTTCTATGATTGTACAAAATCAATACAGGAAAACTGGGTTACTACTAAAAATTGAAATTCAATATTGGTCACATTCGATGCAAAGTTCATAATAAAATTCGTAGTATTTTCTATAGCTACATTCTTTACAGTTAGACCATTTGTGCAAATGCATAAAATTGTACGTGTCGTTTTTGTGATGGTCATAATAAGGACACTGGGAAAATTGAACAAATGAACAAAATGGGTGTATTTTACCAGAAAAACAACTATCTTCAAATATTTACCCTTTGGACAAAGGATTTGACTGATTCTTATTTCAGAATGCAGAACGAGAACTGGAGGTGAAAATTTCAAATGTACATTTAGCTAAACATAAGGAATAAAAAGAACAGTTTTCCTAAAAGTTAGTGGGGTATTTTATGCTGTGGTATGCTCTTCAACTTTAGAAAGATGAACTATGACATGGAAACTGTGTACTTCATTGGTAAATTTGTTTAAATAATTTATGCTTTGTATAGAAGGATAGGAAAGAGAAAAACTGGAAGTTTCTCCTAATTTTAAATTTATTATACCAAAAATTACAGAAAACATTATCTTAGAAGTATTTTAAGAATCACGGGCCAGTGAGATGGCTCAGCGGCGTAAGTGCCTGCTTGGCAAGCACGAGGGCCTGAGTTCAACTCCCGGAACCCATGTACCAAAAATGGGCCGGTGATATCGCTCAGCGGCACCGGCACCTGCTGGCACGCGAGGTCCCGAGGTCGACCCCCAGTACCCACAAAAAAAAAAGAATCACAATAATTTAGTTTGTATTGCATATTTTACTATGACATTAGGTATTGAAATGAAATTCTGAAGTTATTCCCAGCCTTTATATTTCAGTTTCTGATAAAATAGTTTCTAAAAAAGAATTTATCATCACACCACTAGCTAACGATCTTTCCAACTAATTTCTTTTATTTTCCTAAGCATCAAAATACATAAATAATAAAAGAAAACATTTTCCCAATCTAAAAGAAGCTGAGTTTTGCTCATCAGTTTTTTCAATACTTTCACTTAAACAGTGCTACATAAAATCTTTAGAGTTTGAAAGTAAAACAGAAAACTTTGGATACAACATTTTAAAAACTACAAAAAAAAAAAAAAAGAAAAAAGAAAAAAAAACCTCTAAAGCTCTCTCCTCAGTACTGACCATAATCTTAAATGACCTACTTTCCCATATCTAAATAAACACAATACCTTATTATTATTATTATTATATTAGGGTGATTTTGATGTATAAATTTACATGCCAGCAAAAATAGCTACTTTCTAACAAAATATACCCACACATTAATGTCATTAAAATGAAAAAATTCTAAATGAGCATTTGAAGCTTAAAGGGGCAGATACCACATCTGTAACTAACTACTGAATAAAAGACTGAAGGAATAAGTGGTGTACAGATAAAAGAAACACAAGAATGAATCTGTAGCTACAGAGATCAACCCACTTACAGGTACTTTCTGTATTTCTATTTATTTTTACCCTTTTGTTTGCATTATGTAGTTTCAAGCTAATATTTTTTTTCAGGAATGTAACAGCTAGAGAGAAAAATGCAGTCAATGTAGCATTTTCATTTAAAAGGTGCATTTTTATAAAGTTGAAATGTATACATCCAAGCAAGCCTTTTCAATTATGCAATCTGTGTTGCCTGAACAAGGAAGAATTGGATGATCTTTAGTCCTACAAAAATAACATGGAAAGAAAATACGCATTAATAATTCTTTTTCTTCAGGATTTCCGCTGTAGCGACTTTATGGGTGCCCTGTGGATCACGATTGTTTCCCCTAAGCTTGAGCCCACGCCAATGTTAGCAGAAAAATGACGACGTAAGGTCGGTGTCTGTGTGAGCTACTATGCAAAAGCCAGTTCCCTAGCACTAAAGAAAGGGCTGGGAGTGGGCGAGGAGCCATATCTCATTCTCATCCCTATTCCAGATGTTAAAATTCTCCTAAGGCTCAGGAATAAATGGCGAAGAGGTTTCTCTCAGATGCAATGATGAGAAGTCTCTATGGTTGGAAAACAGGGCGTAATATTCATTGGTGCGACTTTATTATAACTCCCCTTTCATTCTCACAGTCATCAAAAAAGAACATATTTACAATTTCACATTTTCACTTACACTATAGAATTCACACAATTTGATCCTCACACTATATTTAATGGTATCTCAAAGAGAATGATTAGTCATTAATGATACTAAGTGCCTTTTGATTTTATCTGTCAAATATTATTTTTTGGGGTTTACTCATTGCAGGCAAAATCTACTAAGATATAACAAGTAAACTTTCCTGAATATATATTTATACCCTGAAAAATTACAGGCTAGAAATAAAAATGGTTCTAATGCAGGCAAATCTTTTTCTGACAATTTTAATGATTACACCAAAGCAGAAATCTGACCATTTGATACTCTACTTCAGTATGTTAACTATATTTTAGAACTAGAGTACTTCTTAGTATTAATAAATATTCCATTGAAAGAAATACTTTTCTCAAAAATAATTTGATAGTCATCTATTTAGATTTTTTTTTTGTGGGTACCGGGGGTCGACCTCAGGACCTCGCGCGCCAGCAGGCGCCCGTGCCGCTGAGCGATATCACCGGCCCTTTTTCCATATGTAGGTACCAGGAGTCGAACTCAGGACCTCGTGCATGCCAGGCAGGCACTTATGCCGCTGAGCTATCTCACCGGCCCCAGATGTTTTAATAGTCTATATTTTATGATTAAACATCTCAAGTTGATTTTATATAATTGAGCTTTTTTTTTCTTCCTGCAAAACAGGTTTTTTCATCCCTGGTTTCTACTGATTTTGAATGGCTTCTAACTTCTAGAAGTGGAATTGTTTTACTGAATATCAAAATGATATTTAAATCATCTGAAGAAGCTAACAATGGTGAAACATCTCTCACGCAAAAGAAAATTCATTTCTTCTCTTTCCAGTTTTCGAGGAATCTCCCCACTCTGTATCCTGCCATACTCAACTCTTTCCTGTACACACACACAGTTGTGTGCAGGAATAATTACATATATGTCCTTTTTAAAATGTTTTTACCTGTTGTAATATAAACTGTCCTATGCCTTGATCAGTTCATGTTTTTATTCTCCACGTCTAGTGGTATCTAACACACAGTAACTGCCATGTCAGTATCTACTGAATGAATAAATTAATGGAAATTCATTAAGATTATAAATCCAGGATTTTGCATTCTTTTAGAAAAGAACTAGGGAACAGATTAGCTAGCTTTTTTTCTCAATTAAATCAGCAGTGTGAAGTAATCTATTTCCTCTCTTCTAAAGTTATTCTCTAAAATAATTTAAAGATAAATCTTCACTCTACACAGAAACCATCAGTTTGGCTGTGTCTCTCATGTGTCCATTTTAATCCCCTCAGAGTCTCCCAGCTGTCAACTTAGTGAGAAATAGAAACTCTTACTGTTGGCTCCTTCTCTGTAGATATGAGTGAAACTGAAAGACCACAAAAGTCTAAAATGATGAGGTGATGTTCTTCAATACATATGTGCAACCAGGTACTTACGTATATCCAAAACAAGTAAAAATTCCTACATAGCAATAAGATAAAGCAGAAGAGCCACTAGAAGATGGCCAAAGGACTTCAGTACACAAAAGAGCCTATCCCATGGGAATAGACAAATATATAAAAACACTCACTTTAGCCATCAGAGAGGTGTAGATTAAAACCACAAAGAAACACCACTATAAACTCAATAGAAATACTAAACTGTAAAAGCTTGGTAGTATCAAGTGTTAACAAGGATGTGGGGAACCTGGAGTTGCCTTATAAAGCCACCTTAGAGAACTGTCTGATAGTATTAAAGCAGAACATATGCATACACTACGATTCTATAATTCAACCCCTGGCTACATATCCAACAGACATGTATACACATGTTTACCAAAAGACACATGTGCCTTCTAAGTCCCAAATTCAAAACAATTCCAAATGCTCGTCAACTGGAGAATATCTATAAAAATCATATTCACTCACTCATACATGTGATATAATTTTATGTTCATGAAGTAATACAGTAGTAGATATGATGATAAACTACAATTATATGCAACACGATCAGATTTCAGATATATTGTGATTCTCACAAATTAAATTCCATCCATCTAAATTTCAGTAGCAGGCAAGCTTACTTATGGTATCTAATGTCAGAAAAGAGGTAATATTTTGGGGGTTAATAAAAATGAGGGGGTGTATGAAACAATTTCTGGGGTACTGATGTTCTTAGTTTAGATACTGGTTGTGCAGGTACATTCCCTTTTGGAAATTCATTGCCCGGTGCCTTTATGATTTGAAACTTTGCTGGATGTTACCCGTATATTTCCATAAACGTTTAAAGGAAAAAAACTGAACTTCAGTCCAAGTTGGTTTCTGTTTTATACTACAATATAGTTTGCTTAAGTGGGTCTTGTTTCACATTGATATATTATGAGCCTTCTCTATCACACTTAGGTTTTCATCTCTTTGAGGAGAAAGACTACATTCTCACTGGACATGTGGCAATGATAACCGAAACATATTGAGCCTCGATGAGATAGGTTCTATGTCAACCACTTTTGGTATTGCTCCATTTTTTTTTTTTTTTTTTTGTGGGTACCGGGGAGTCGACCTCAGGACCTCGCGCGCCAACAGTCACCCGTGCCGCTGAGCGATATCACCGGCCCCTTTTTCATATGTGGGTTCCGGGAGTCGAACTCGGGCCCTCGCGCTTGCAAGGCAGGCGCTTACGCCGCTGAGCCATCTCACCGGGCCCCTTGCTCCATTTTATTTATCTTAATAATATCCTTTTTAGGTAGCTACTATTGAATGTCAAGAAAATGGAATCTTACCAATGTTAAATAATGTGCCAGATCTCATTCACTAAAATACAAGTCTTAGTCAAATTCGGGCAGGCATTCTAATACCACAGCTCTTACCCTCACCTACAACATCTAGGCATATTTCAGTAGACCTAGGAATAGTGATAGCTCTTCAAACTCTTTTACGTTCCTCTGGGTGAAGTCAAGATTACACTCTTTTGGGCCGGTGAGATGGCTCAGCGGCTTAAGCGCTTGCCCGGCAAGCGCGAGGGCCCAAGTTCGACTCCCGGAACCCACATACGAAAAAAGGGCCAGTGATATTGCTCAGTGGCACGGGCGCCTGCTGGCGTGTGAGGTCCTGAGGTCGACCCCCGGTACCCACAAAAACAAAAAAAAAAAGATTACATTCTTTTAACAAAGACAAATAAGGGGCCGGTGAGATGGCTCAGCAGCATAACCCCTGCCTGGCAAGCGCGAGGTCCTGAGTTCGACTCCTGGAACCACACACGAAAAAAAGGGCCCGTGATATCACTCAGTGGCACAGGCGCCTGCTGGCGCGCGAGGTCCTGAGTTCAACCCCCAGTACCCACATTAAAAAAAAAAAAAAAGGACAAATAAGTATCTTGCTCATCATCATCACATGGCCCCTTGCGCTTGCAATCTCAGTGCTCTCAAATTGTCTCCTTCACTCATTGCTCATTTTCCTCCTCTCTGCAAGTCCAAGCTGCAGTGATCTCTAAATTACCCATCGTGACTTCTCAGCTTTGTTCTCTTGACAGTCACGCTGTTGCCAAGATGCTGGCTTGTGTGTCTTCTCCCATTTTCAGATGGTACCCACCTTTTGATCAGGAATAACCATTAATTTCTCCTTCACTGGCTTCTGCTACTCTCATATTATTAGCTTGCTTATTTTTTACCATGAGAATTATCGGCTAGTATTCCTGAAACACGGCTCTGATCTCTATGCCAAAAATTCAATAGTTTTTCTATACCTACTGAATACAAAAGATTTTAAAAATCTTTTAAGCATATTACACACAGGTCCTTTGAGATATGGTCCCAATTCACAAGGTACTCTGATCCCTGTCTCTCACAAACCAGCCTCACAAACTCATTGTCATTACAAACAAGTCAAATTGAATTACTTTTTCTGATCTGTGTAATTTTTCTCCAGAAGGTCTCCTACCTCATACCTCCTTTCCCACTCAGATCTTATTTACCTATCAAGGCGGAAGCCTTCTCCTCCAAAAAGCCCCTTCATCTTTCTCCAATAGGACACATACTTCTCACTTTTCATGAAATACCTTTTTATCTTATTGCTATTTGTTATTTTTAATTTCCTATTGCCTGTGAATCATTCGAAGATAGAACACCATTCCCCTTCCTGTCTAGTTTTCCACAATTCTTAGCCTAATGCTTAATACATGTAGCTCTCAATAATCTTGAGCAGAGAGATGGATAGATTTTGGGCAGCTTTATTCCTTTCATAATTACTTCTAAACTCTCTGTTTTCCTGGGTCAAATTCCAAAATAGAAAACCCCAGAGGGGTCAAAGAAAGCTTAGAGCTGTTTTAGAGGATCATTTCCCAGTGCAGTTAACAACTGGTTAAATAGTTACTATGTGGTGTGCCAACCAATCTTAAAAAAAACCCTACAATATTTCATTAAAGTCTTACAAATATAGCTATAAAATATGACGAATACTACTTTTTAGTACATTGAAGGTCATATCACAATAGGATATGATCATAAAGTACCTTTCGAGACATATCCTATTAGATTTAGGAATAAAGTCAATTAGTATGTTCACTAGTGTTACTACAAGTCTAATATTCATTTAAGTACAATTTTGGGACAGCACAACCAGTTGATGGTATGTATGATAACAAACCACATATTTCCAATCTTGGCTCTATAAATACGTGGATTTAGAGTAGTTACTGAACCTGGTGGTCTAAGTCACAGTCTTTGAAAAGTTCACCTTGAAGGCAGCTAGGTCATTTACCAGAGTAGCAAAAATATTATTTTAAGAACTTCAATCCATATTTTTTTTTATATGCGGGTACCGGGAGTCGAACTCAGGACCTTATGCTTGCCAGGCAGGCGCTTATGCCACTGAGCTATATCACCAGCCTTCCATATTTTGTTTTATCTACAGAATAAAGCAAGTAAGCTTTGTATATGGGGCCCTATATCGTCAATCTGACTTAAACATAGTATATGATACATGAGTTTTCACAACAGAAGGGGGCACGATCGCTGCCACCATATCCAGTGTACCCGCTGCAACCCAGAGCTGCTCACTACGTGGTGTGCGGGTGACATTAACAGCACAAACTCAATCCTCTGGCAAGAGTAGAGGTGCCACAAGAAACTGCTAGTGGTGGGTGGCACTTTGTGTTTTAGTTTTAAGAACATGGAGAGTTTTGCTGATTATGTTCAAACTCATAAACAGTAATGAGCTAATGAAGACAAATTACTAATTCTGTATTAAGAAAAGGGAGCTTGTTTCAAAGGTGATATCTAATATCCACCCTTCAAGGTAAAGGAGAAATTTAACAGTGGATGAGAAACTGCTTTTGGAAACTCCTACTAAGGAGAACATTTTGAAATGTTTGAAAATGTTTATGTTATGTGATTCTGTCAAGTGCATGTCTTTAAAACTCTGAAGCAAAAATTTTTAATCTGTTTAAATGACTTTCAAATCTTTCAAAGTTGAAAACCCTGGGCCGGTGAGCTAGCTCAGCAGCATAAGCGCCTGCCCGGCAAATGCGAGGTCCTGAGTTCGACTCCCGGTACCCACATTAAAAAAAAAAAAAAGTTGAAAATCCTTCAGCCTCAAAGGTATTTGTTAAGATATAAAAATGGCATCAATGAAAATGGAAATTTGTGAGGCAAATTTCAATTTTTGAATAATGAATATTGGATTTAAAACTAATTTCTAGTATATGACAGGAGCAGGTAGTGATAAACTGCTATTTGGAGATAGTATTGTAAGTTACCTTTTCACTATGGAAACTATTAAAGCTTCATTTTGAAATAAACTCTGCTTTTTAAATGACTGTAACAGGGTTGAACCAAGGTTTTCAGAACTAATGAAACATACTTTATCACTTTTTAGAAATGAGATGGTTATAGCAGTAATTCAATGAGAGAAAAGTTTTGGAATCATTCCTAAAATGAAAATTATATTTATATATTAAACATTTAATTTACCCTTTTAAATTTATGACTTTCTATATTCTATAAATCAGGTAATTATATATTAGTTTATATACACAAAGTGTAAATATAAAAATATAAAAACATGTTCAAAACATTTTGAGAAATATATAATAATTAGGAATCAATTAACTAGAAAATCTCAAACAAAAGACAAAATATTAATGTCTCCCTGTTATAATTATGTAGAAAGTAAATTTCTCAAACTAATTGAAAACTGACACATAAAATCTCTATACAAAATTTGGGATATCTAAATACTCTAAAATGAACAGTGTTTATATATCTTATCTCATCATGTAGTACATCCATATTGTGGAATAGTTAGATCAATTTCTTCTAAAAGCATCTGAAATTTGTTTCCAGAAATGCTTAAACATTTTGAATCAGGTGCCCGGGGAAACAGAAGAATTACCATAGGCACATGGGCATTTCCCTTTCCTTAATATAGAAATATAGAGAAAAAATACCGCATATTGCCATTTATGTAGAAAAATTGTTTACTGCATGCTCTACATTCTAACTTCACTTAATATCATAAGACCCACAGTTTATTTCTTCTTTTATGAGCTCATCACTACTTAGAATATCTACTTACATTTTCCTGTCATACATTTCAAAACTGCAGGGTCCAATTGTGTCTCTAAAATTATTTTAGAGATATGGAGCGCCCATATCTGGGTCAATCTACAAATCTTTTTATGTTCTCCTTTCTGGCGTGGCATAAAATTCACATGGGCAGAGCAGGAAGATGCTTTGCACCTATGTAACGACTATTCTTAGAGGGTAGAGCTAGACACTGCCCATTTCCTGCTAAGTTATGACAGAATGTATCCCACTAGTTCAGGATTTACTAGAAGAATTATTCTGTAGTAAAATACAATCTTCATTATTAATTCTTATATTATTTTAACCTATTAACCACTTACAGTTATGAATCTTCAATATCATAAGTCACGTGATTGTCACTGAAATGAAATGAGAATTCCACCTTGCATTCTGATCATCCATTTATTTAGTATATTCATTCATCACTAAACTGCAAAATCCTAGTACGCAAAAACTGTGTCTAGTTTATTTCTAGTGACTAGGTATCATGCCTAATATATAGTAAGTACTCACAATTTTTAGGAAACTCAACAAATGCGCCTTAGAAGGATATAGCAGAAAGCATAATAAATGGAAAGACTATTTTCATACATAATAAGTATTCCATTCTGAATTTTAAAATTCATCTAAAATTGATTTCCAACCAACTTGCTATCCTTGTATGTGGCTTTTGCAAACTTAAAATGATAATTAATGAATATGGATGTTTTTACAGAATAGTCCACTTTATAAAGTCGAAACAAAGGACGATTTCCTTACAGCCTTTCCCCACACAGCACCTTGACCCTGGCAGCTGCGGGCCATATTTCCCGCATGCTTTTCGCCTCGGGTGGGCGCTGCAGGGGCAGGAGCAGACGGATGCCTCTGCTGGGACCTAGGTGTTTCCTGCCTTACACACAACTGTTAACCGACAAACTTGGGGCTTTCCGGATTTGCCCTAGTCCCACAAGCTCAGTCCTGAAAGCGGATTTGTTGTAGTCCATTGTATCGTATGACAAATTTAGTGAGAAAAATGTTGTTTAAGGAAAAAAGGGAAAAAAATATTTTCTTTACTTTTGTTAACTTGTCATCAACTCCAGAACCCACTGGAATAGACATTATTTGTCTACCAAATATTTCATTCTATGTAGGGAATAAATAAAATGTACGAAAATGAATTACTTAAGTGAATTACTTAAGGAAAATGAATTACTTAATTTTCCTAGTGGGAAAACTATGTAAATTATAAATTTGCTTAAAGAGTATTTGCTAGAACAGTTCAATGATATTATTATATATGAAAAAGAGAAAAGTAAAGCTTTTATTCATCCTTTAAAGACTACCTTGATCATAAGCACATCTGTTTTAAGTTACTATATAAAACTGTGCACATCACTTATTTTTATTCATTGTTTATAATATACAAAAATAAAAATATAAACATTTATAGTATTTAAACACTGATAGCTAAATAATAAACCTTGTATTTTTAAATCCCAATGTTCGTTTTTTAACAGCATTACTACCTAAAAAATAGCATTAGCTTATACATATACAAAGTAAAATTATGAAAACATACACTATTTAGCAATTAAATGTTTAATAGGAGAAATTAACAAATTCGTTAAGAAAAATAGCACCAAAAGAAAGGAGCCATTCATTATAATGCAATATCTGATGAGTGACTTAAACTATTTTAGGTGTTGATACAGTAAGTAAAAATACAACATACATATGGATTATGCACAGCACAAAGCAACATACATCATTAAGAAACAAGGGTTAAAATACAATCATTTCACATTGACTAATCACAAAAATACAGAAATTAAATTAACAGGCGTAGGTTAAGATTTATTTATTCCTTTTGTTATTGCAGAATAAAATTTCCCACACCATGGAGAGAAATTAGGTGTATTCTTACAATTTTCTAATAGCAATTTAAATGATTTGGCACTTCTTATTTTTATTTTCCTTTAAAATGAAAAGAGATTTCATTCATATATCTACACATGCGCACATATATCCTCTCAATTCTCTAACTTAATGAACAAGATCTGTTGAAAGTAAAATTATTCATGAAAGAATATTAATCTGGTATGTTGATAAGAGGTGTTCTGAAGTTTAGGTAATATATATATATATATTATATTAATATAATATATATATATTTATATATATATAAACACTGCAAGAGACCAAAGATGATACCTGCTTTTGATATCAAAACTTCAGATCCCCTAAGTCCTTTTAATATAAAAGACTCACTGAACAAATAAATAGTCTTTATATGAAAAAGAAATTCGGGCACTTTAACAATATGTATGTACTATATACATGTCGTGAAGTAAATAAATAAGTTTGTAAACATTCTGATATAAAAATTGATGATTTTAAAAACATTTTCAACTTATCAAAAAAAAATATTACAGTTCTTCACTAGTGCAAAGATTGAATTATCCAAAGAACTCCTTTTGGAAGAGACATGTAGTAAATAATGAAGAAATTTTGTACTTAGGTCTTACTGTTTCATAATTTGTAATAGTTGCTTTTTTCTTTATTATTTACTTTGTAAGGTTAAAAAGTCTCCTACATACAGGGCTTTAATGAAAACTCAGGCTTTTCACTTATGATATCATTTATGTACAAAAAATAGCACAAAACAAATCTATTGGAATATAGTATTAGGTACATTCCAACACAACATATAAATATCATGGGAATACCATATAAATACAGTGTGAATACCATAGGGCAAACAGACAAGGTTAGTAAAACTTAAAATGTTTTAAAATAGCAAATGAAGGATCAAAAATATGGACCTAAAACTGATGCAAAAAGAGTATTTCTAATTCTAATATCCTATAACTTTAAATAATTGTTTTATGTTAAGCTTAAAAAGCATCATTACATTGTTCATTAAATAGAACAGGTCTCAGCAAAATTTCTGTTTTTTTTATTAATCCCCACAAAGAGATAGTATTCTGAAGCAGCAATTTTACTTTAAAATCCTTCTAATGAAGCTAAATTGTTCTATTGTTTAAATCATTAGTAACACTTTGACTATAAATGTGTATTTTAGCCTTCACTTAACTTTAAATGATATGGTTTGAAATTTGATATGTATTTCATTGTAAAAGTTTGTTTTGGGCAAAACATAGGCAAGCATCAAGTACTGGTTGTAAAACTGGAGTTATAATTTTTTCCAATTAAAGAATGGCTTAACTTTATACATTTAGTTATAAATAGATTGTAGACTCAAATCAGTTTTTCGTCTGAAAGAAATGTACTGTCGTTCATGATTTTAAAAGACAAAAGTGATCAAAATGCTAATCTCAATATATTTCTATATTAATTATTCCTCAAAACCTGGATATTTGAAGAATAGCAGAGAAAAATGAACTATACATGAGTAATATTTATGAGTTTTGTCTACGGCTCCAAAAAATTACCCCAGAAGATTAAAATATTCCTATACCACAGTAAATCCACATAGTGGAGAAAATGAATATTCATATAAATAATTATATAAATCATACTTTTTCATGGTATATTTAACAAACTGTAAACTATTTACTTTATGTAAGTAAATCTATCTTTTCTTTAACATAATATTTTCACATTTCCAAACAAAATAATAAGTTTAACAATGATAAAAGCAAGTTTTAAAAGAATGATGTTTTGCTTCTGTATCAGTTACTGGAGATAGACAGACAAAAGGCACATACAATTATATGCTCAAACGATACATAGCTGAATTTGCCATTGTTATACACAAAGTGTTAACTATGTACAAATGCAAATAGCAAGACATTTCTGATTAATCAGATGGCAAGCCAATGATGGAACAGGGGAAACTATTTTCATTAGAATAGTGCCATGGTTCAAAATTCACATGTAAAAATAAATACATATAAAAGCATTATATATTATAGTACTTGAATGGATTCCTCAATTTATCAAATTTAATAACACAAGCTAAGGTGACTAATGGTCTGCTTTTTAAAAAAATTGAGAAGACGTAGTGTATGGTTTTCACAATTTATAGAGAGAGGAAATTAAAGTGAAAGGGACATAGTAAAATAAAGCAACAAAACGGTAAGACTAAGAATGCTATCGTACCGATTTCCACGGTCCCCGATGCCATGACACATCGTCAGGACACACATGCACATGGCATCGCGCCACACGAGGCGGCTTGTTTAGCATTTCACAGTTGTGCTCCTGTGACACTTGGCCATTGGGGAATTGACATATTACAAATCTTGACTTTATTCCTCCTCCACATGTTTGCGTGCACTAAAAATAAGAATAGGAAAATTCAAAGTGGTGAGGCTTTAGAGAGATTATTCTGTTGATTTATTCAATGTTAAATTGTGATTAGTAATGCTAGAGTTTACAGTTTATTTATTCCTGATTGTAATCATTTTCCCTAGTTCAAAAATCAAAGTTTAAATTCCATTATTTAAAAAAATCAACAATTTGAAAATTAGTACAATATGATATTTGAATAAGGTATCAAAAGTCTATATGATAATGTTAGCAGGGTAAGCCAGATGCAAATTAATTTACCTAGAAAGTATTAATTTTATAATGTACGCTATCTAATCAATGGATTACAGTGTATTCATGAGAGCTAATAAGTTAATAAAAATGAAAAGATATTCAGTACATATTATATGAAAACAGTGGGTAGCAAAGTAGCATGTACTAGGAATCTGATCATATAACCCATATAGAACAAGAATTTAGCAGGAAGTATACTAAAATGGTAAAAGTTCTTATTTCTTTATATTTTTTCATATAACTTGAATTTTCAAAATGAATGTACCTAAATTCAGAAATAATGAAGTAACTTTAATTTTGGAAAATAGAAGTCCATTTTAAAAATGTTTTTGATGTTTATTAGCACCTAGTCAAAGTGTACCTATTAAAAATGACTTCCAAATTTTCTATGAGGAGAAATTGTGTATAAAAACCATTAAGCAGGGCCGGTGAGGTGGCTCAGCAGCTTAAGCACCTGCCCGGCAAGCGCGAGGGCCCGAGTTCGACTCCCGGAACCCACATACGAAAAAGGGGCCGGTGATATCACTCAGCGGCACGGGTGCCTGTTGGCCCGCGAGGTCCTGAGGTCGTCCCCCCGGTACCCACAAAAAAAAAAACCATTAAGCAAGGCTGGTGATGTAGCTCAGTGGCATAAGCACCTGCCTGGCAAGTGCGAGGTCCTGAGTTCGACTCCCAGTACCCACATATTAAAAAAAAACATTAAGCAAATAATTTGACTAAATAAATTATATGACCTATAAAATTAATATACATATTTGTTTCTTATTCTTATCCATCCAAAATATGGGTGGGAATAACATTCACAGTGACCCTTTTTTCCCTGGTATTGGAGATTGGGCTACATCCTTGTCCCTTTTTATTTTTTATTTTGAGACAGGGTCTTATAGAGTCATAGAGTTGCCCAGGCTGGGCTCGATCTTGCAATTCTCCTGCCTCTCCCCACCAGAGTACTGGAATTACAGGTGTGCATCACCATGGCCAGCTTCAAAGTGACCATTTCAGAAATTATCTTTATATTTCCAGTATCTACAGCTATCTGACTTAAAGGAAAAGATTCCTGAAATGGATAACTTGGCAATAGGATTAAATGTGGTCTAAATATCAACCTTTTTTTCCTATGTTTCTATCAACCCAATTTCTAAGAAATGTAAATAATAACATAGTAGGTTTACAAGGCTATCAGTAGTGCAGACATATTGGCTAGCACATCAGCTCTTGTTCCAAAATGTGGAATATACACTTTCTATCATGGGTGAGTGACTTATAGCATGAGAGAATATCTATTAAAATAACATGGTTTTAATCATTCAGTTAAAGAAAAAACCTCTTCCCATATATAGTGTAGTGGAGTAATATTATCCAGTTGTATCCAATGATGTAAAGTGCTTTACTTTCTGTCTCCAGAGATGTAACTATCTCCACAAATTTAGGGAATAGCGTGGCTTACTTCTCCCCAGCTTCCATAGTTCCAGCGTGGACAAGGTCCCATATCACAGTGTTTTGACTCTGGTGGCTTTGAGGCTGCATCACAGAACCTGGCACTCTGTCCATTTCCATCCTGGCAGACCACAACCCTGTGCTGAAGACCTCCAGCACAGCTGCGAGAGCACTGGCAGGGAGAAAGCGCAGAAACACACAACTGCAGATTCCACACTGCGGATCACAGAGTGAAAAAACCCACAGCTCGGCCAGAAGCAAACGCAGCTTTAAAATCGTCCTCACTGGAATCTCAATTGAATCAAGAAAGTCAGAACACTTGAGTTTTACTGATGGTGTTCCTAGAATTCACTGATGTAAAGGTTAAGTCTCTAAATTGTACTAGGAATAATCCTTCACCCTCATTCTGAATACAGTATAAGGAAAAAGGAATTACAATGTTAGGGTCTCACTGCGAAGGAATAAAAAACACGAGGTAGTGTTGTGTTTCTTAACTTTTACTTTGGTGCTTTTCTTATTATTTTCTTCACTAAACACACATAAAATATGAACAATTGTACCTTTTGCATTGCTGTAGTAGTAATATTTTTCATCGACATTTGTAGTCTCACTTCCTGAAAGGTTTTCCCTTGTTTTTATTATAATGGACTCTAAGCAGATTGTTTTTAAGTGCATTCCTCTGTAATCATAATGTCACATTAATGTATAATTCAATCAGAACTCTGGGGATTTGCAATTGGCATCAAAAATGCTTAATCCCTTTAAGATTTAAGCTATTGATCTTCAGATAAATTAAGCATTAAAAGCATTTGAGTTCATGTGTACATATCTGTTAAAGGGCTGTGCTATAAAAAGTTACAGAATTAATATAACTCAATAAAAATGGCTTACTGATCCCCAGGGGCCTGTTCTCCACTGGTTTCCTCTGATTGACAGATGGCCCCCCTGATTTTGAGGATCTTCAGGTTTGTGAGTTAATGGAAAGTTCCTGCCTGGGAAATGGCTGGGCTGCTCAGAGGAACTAGGAAAGTGGCTGTGCATAGGTGGGCAGGCTGCCAGGTTGCATTCCTGCTCTGCCGAAGGGCGGACTTCAGGGTTACAGAAACTGTCATCAATTGGCTGCTGGTAGTTGATGCATAAAACTCGTCTGGTTGTTTTTCCATGGCCACAGGAAGCTGAACACTGGTCAGAAATGTAGTCAATATTTACAATGTAATATACTATATTAATGTTTCATTAAATATCAAATATTATATTTAAAGTTTTACTTCTTATCTTTTTCAGAATACTTACAGGTGACCAATTTCCTGCTTGCCATTCTCCACAAGGGTTAAAACAGACATGTATTTCAGCAGGTCTGGGTAAGTGCGCACAATATGATTCATCTGCTACTGCATCATGAGCGTCACGACAGCTTACATAGCGGGCTTGACTACCTCTTCCACAAGACACAGAGCACTTAAAAAAATCAAATCATGTTGAGAGAGCTGTTACATTTCTAAAAGACCCTTTCCTGAGAAAACATAAATTACGAATACTATCACCCAGCATCAAGCACAGATGGGGCCAGTAAGTAATCTAGTTTAGACAGTAAATTTCATAAAGCAGATATAATAATTTAATGAAAATAATGATTTGAAGTAAAGCTTATATATCAAAATGTTTTGTGTGAGAGAATCTTATTGTTAAAAATAACCTTGAAAGACTCAAGTAATAGAGTATCTATGATCCCATATGTAAAATGTAGGAGTAAAGTAAATTATATATTCCAAACACATTAAAGCTTTCAGTTCAGAAAAACAACACACGAATGCATGCAGTTTAAAGTTGATAAACTCCTTATACCACATCTGTTTCTCATAACAACGTATGACATAACAGTATTATTATCATCATTTCATACTTTAGAAAATAGACCCTGAAGATTTAAATGTCCTGCTCAGAGGCAAAGGCTTTTGAAAGGCAAAGCATGATTTAGCTATTAGGTTACCTAATCCCAAACCCTATACTTCTTCCATACCCTCAAAGTACCTCAGAATTGATGCACACATTAACTTGGAAGATCTGGAGCAACTATTTTGTCGATGTCTCAAAGCCTCCATAAAAGCAACAGAGGTGTTTAAATGAATTCACTTACTGGCGTCCAAGATCCATGCCGCCATTGTGCTACCTTTGCCATGGGAAGAGCTGGTAATGATGTGGCCCCAATGTCAGGGGTAAGTAGGCAAGGTGTAACTATACAGTCCTGTTCCAAAGAAAAATATGTGTCATAGAACATCATTTAATTACCATATTAATTTATATAAAATCTGATACTTCACTTCCTTTTTCACATGCTTAATTCATGAACAGCTGCATACAAATAGACGACATGAAAGTTTTTGTTTACTAAAGCATAAAGTACTGTTACATGCTAGTCATAGAAAGTAAGATTCTGAATCTTAAAGTCCTTACTTTTGAAGGAACACAAAACTCTACCTTAAAAAGCAAGAGGTCATCATATTCATAATAATAAATAATATACTTCTCGTACGGTTGAGAAAATGGGAATGTATAAATTAAATGATCTAATGGCAGATAAGGAGTAAAATATTTCATAATAATGCTATAAAATACCTGGCAAAATCAAAAATGATAAATATTACATCTCACACATTTTTTAGGTATATAAATTGAAGTGGGAAAAGTACATATAAAATAATTTGAACATATCAGTAATCTTCCCGTATCATAAATATTTTTGTTCTAATCTATGAAGAAGTTTCCTTTACCTGCCTGTCACCTGGGTGACTGGCTCCCTGGCATTCTATATCATCTAACACTGCATTGAACAGCTCACTGACACATTTAACAGCACGCATCTGATACCCATGTCCACAGGTGGCTGAGCACTACAAGAAAAAAAATCCACAGATAGGAAGAACCATTGTTTTCAAAGTTACATAAACTTTCTTTTTCTTAATGACTACATAGTAATACCTAACACACATAACTTAAAGAAGAAAGCTGTATTGTGACTCGTGTTTTACAGGGTTCAGTCCATGGCTCCAAAGCAGAAACCACATGGTGGGAGAGCAAGAGGAGGAAAGCTGCTCACCGCATGATGGCCAGGACACAGAGAAAGAAGGAAAAAGCTAGAAACAGGAATACATCTTTCCATGTCATATCACAACTCTGGTGACCTAACCAGGACCTCTCTCCTAACAGCAGGTAATCTGTGAGTGAACTCATCAGCGTGTCAACCACTGATTAGGAAAGCATCCCCATGAGCCAATCACCTTCCATACGAATCGTTCAGGGGACATTTTAGATCTAAACTGTAGCACACAGCTAATAATATACTTTCAATAGATCTTTTTCCTGGCCTTTATGCGGATTTAAAACCTAAAATTAGCACATTCTATCAAAATGCTTCTTTATTCAAACTTACTACATAGATATTACCAAAACACTGATGTCAACAAGATATACTACGTATTATTAATGTATCTTTTTAAAGTTGTAATATAAAATTATTGATAGAGGCCTGATTTTTTGAAGGTACAGTCAATACAATTTAAAGAAACAAAACACTTTTCAAACTTTACCTGATGTATGTTATTTGATATATTAAGTAAATGTCAAAGAGGAAAAAGGCAGAATAGTGTATGCTGCTTAAGGAGATGAGAGAAGGCTTCCATCAATTGGGCAACCTCTGTGGGGCCATAAGTTACCCACCCTCACCCAGCCTGACCATTGCTCATCCCATGGTTTTCTATCTCCTGGCTGGTAAAACATCTAAACAATGCCTACATAAATACAGTAAAAATACCAGTGTAAACACCGGGCATGAAAATATTTATAGTTTAATCAAAGCTGATGAAAGCATAAGACTTATAGCACTTTTGTTAACTAAAGTGAATTCACAAACAAAGATGAAATATTTACCGCAGCAAAATTAGCACTAATGTCAAAATTTTGCAGATAAAGGTATACATTTCAGGGATATATTTCTAATAAACCAACCCATTTTTCACTGAATTCGCTAAGCAGGGAGCTAATATATCCCACCTTTCCTGCTATTCTGTAAAGATGGATCAAATGAGAACCCACTTCATATACTCACAGAACCCCATGGTCCTACTTGCCAGGAAGCACATGTATGAAGTTCACATGGTCTCAGAGATTCAGGTTTGGTACTTGGATTGCAGAAACTGTCACCCAAGTGATCTTCATTCATCTGACACCATACCTGCCTCTGCTTTGTTCCTTTTCCACATGTAACAAGACACTGTAAGAAATCAGCACGAATGCATTACAAAATGATGTAATGATCAATTTGCATATTAAAATACAGCTGGAAGACGATTCCTGAGTGTATTTCCCCTACTCCTCTAGAGATATTCACTGAGTAACACCAGCCACCTCTAATTTCTGCTGCTAAGCCCCATTGAAATATTCATTTGTCCTAGAAACAAAGATGCAAAACTAAGCTTAGAATAATTATATATCCCAGGCTGCCATGGGCACTAAAACATTCTTATAAAAATGGCTGTAAGTTAAAAATCAGAAAATGTCATTTCTAGCCCAGTAACTGTGAACAGTTTAAGGACATACCATTTTTATGCTTTTATTGTCTTTATAATAAAGTTGTTTTTAGAATGATAAAATAAACTGAATTTTTAAAATGTTATTGTGACGCTTTTCTAACTGATTCTAACAGTTCTAAGCCTCATGTGTTTAATGTTACCTCACTCCACTCACTAGTAGCCCAACTAGGACAGGAAAATTCATTGCAGTTCTCTAGCATCACTTGGGGAAGCTCTTGACATTCTTTGTCAGCCAGACGGTGGCCAAAGTTATTTACACAGTAAGATTCTCGGGACTTTTCCCCTCCTCCACAACTTCTAGAACACTGATTCAAAAACAAAACAAAGCAAAACAAAACAAAAAGAGGTGACTTTTAGAAATGGAAAAACAAGCCAAATTTTTTTAATTAAGATTACTGGTACAATTTAGCTGTACATAATAATCACATCATTATAGGACACTTGTACCTGTACATGATATATCTTAGTTCCTCTTTTTTCCCCCATTCCCCTCTTCCCCTCCTTACAGAGGGGAAGCTTTGTTTCCATTTTATCCCTTTTTTCCTCATTTTTTTCCCCCTTCCCACCCCCCATTCCTATTTTCTTTTGAAAAATTTCTTCCTATTTTACAATATCTGCTATACATTTTGGTTCAATCCAAATAAACTTTAAAAAGATAAACTTTAGAAAAATATAAATGTTTGGTTAGAAAAAAGGTGGTAACTTAATCTTCAGCAGTAAGTTTTAATGCACCTGCGACCACTCTGAATAATGCCATCTTATTAAGACACAGTCACCATGGCATGGTTCTCGGGTAGGAGGTTTGAGCTGGTCACTGCAGTAGTGATCATCTACTGGAACAGTCTGTCCTTTGTGAACAGAATACTTCATGCAGTGGACATCCAGGGACCTATATCCTTGGCCACAGTGGGATGAACAGTCACTTTTGCCAATGATATGCCACCTAGGAAAAAAGATGTTAAACATAGGAGGTGTTCTCATTAGCACAAATAAACAAACAAAAAGATTCAGAGAGACTCAGACACATGAGTCAATTTTTAAAATTCTAAGAGTTGACAGATGAGCACCCTAAAATAATTGATGTATCACTGAATCAGGAACTAAAAAGATCTTAGAGCTCATATAGCCCAAACTTAAGAAAATGAGGCCCAAAGAGATTTTATCTTCCAGTGGTGTAAACAATTGAATTTCTTGCCAGAAATCTTAGTTTTTCCTAAACAAAATGTTAGTTGCTCACAAACTACATAAAGATGGAACTGGTCTGGCTATAGCTGGAGACAGGGAACCAACACTAAACCCACTGACCTCACCCTGACATTTGGTGACAACTTTGGATATATTTTCAAGGAACTCCAATTTTCCTCAAAGCCTTTGAAAACAACTGGTTTAGATTACCCAACGATTTAGTAGCAGATTTAAGGCTATATCTGAATATATCTGACTGCCAATCAGGTTCTCCTTACATAAACACCTCCAGTACTTTGATGTGTGAACAGGGAATGTCTGGGAATCTAATCAATAAAGATAAAGCCTTTAAAAGTTGGCAAAACAGTTTTGTAAAGCAGATTTCTCTCTTTTTTTTTTTTTCCCTGTGGGTTCCGGGAGTCGAACTCAGGACCTCGCACTTGCCAGGCAGGCGCTTATGCTGCTGAGCCATCTCACCGGCCCAGATTTCTCTTTCTTAATACTCATGTAATCTCCATTTAAATATATTTGGAGGGAAAACATTTTTCCACCAGCAAAAATGCTACTTTGAGTCAAATTAACCCAATTAGAGCCTAGTAATCTACCAAACAATATGAATACACCAATATAAGGAAGCATAGAATTCACAGAGTTCATTTCCAATAGCAACTAAAGAATTTCACGGTGCTTCCTACAACTTAAGTACACAGTTTTACCATTAGGTTTTTGCTATGTCTTTGATCTAATCAGAAAAGCATTTTTATCCTTGCTGAGTGCAAGAGGTTCTGGCTATACTTGGATATTAAACATCAACAGCTACAGTGCAAAAAATACATAAATTAGAAAATGGGGTTATTGGCCTTGGCTTCAGTCCATTACCAGTCACACACACAAAAAGGACAAGAAATTTAGGCTGGACATGCAAATTATCCCGCCACAATCTGGGACCATATCCCTTAATAGTTAATGAATGAAATACTAAAATATCAGGCAAATCAATCTATATATTCCCCAATCCTCAAACCTTCAAACTTTGTAAGTTTACTGGTTCATGAGTTCAATGGGAATTACAGAATCATAATACAAAATTTTTTATTTCAGATCTTGAAACCATGGCTTTCAGGTTAGTGTCTACCTGTATTGATTTTATAGACAAAATTGCTTCCATCCCCTACACAAACTGTGGAGAACTGTACTCGGATATTTAGCTAGTGCTATGAATAAAAATTCAAATTAGTTACTGAGTTTCATCACAAATTAGTGAGCCTGAAATTTTATAATGGCAGGGACAGATGTTGGGAATCAGCGACACACCCACTCCGTGTCAGGCACTGTGCTAAATGACTTATACCTTATCTCACTATTAGTTAGTTCCACTACATACTGGTTACACCATACTTTATATCTCCCTTACCTTAGTTCACAGTCTATATTGCACTTTTCAGTTACGAACGATGGAAGTTGCAACTGGTCACAATTTTCATCAGACACAACCATACGATCACTCTTACGTATACAGGTGATTCTTCTTCTATGAAGACCTTGGCCAAAGTCACATAGAAATTGAAAATGAAAGAAAAGTTCAAATAAGTAGAGAATCCAAAATTATTTAGTTCTGATAACAGCTTAAAGGATTCAGCTAAGGAAGAAAAACTTTTCATCGCCTCAAATTGGATAAACTAGTATGTTAATCTAGTCAGGAATTACTTTTTATTATAAGTAAGCTAAGTCCTCAATGATTTACAAGTTTGCTTAGTGAAGAGATGAAAGGAAGGTGGGACAGGTATAGAGTAGAAAGAAATCCATCACAGCTAAGACTGAATAGTTTTTTGGGGAAAAAACTTAGTGGCTAGGGCTAGTGCTGATGCTACATGATGCACTATACATATTATTGTTCTGCATTATTTGCTTTCCCTTTTCCTGCAAGAAAATTGCACATCTCTACTTGCTACAGTGTTACTTCAACTTCCAGTGGAGAAGAACATTTCCTTGTCTGGTGGCATCAGACTTGTGCCAACTGACTGAAGGGGATGTGACCTATTCCAATTCCAATTAGTTCTCTTTTTCTTTTCCCTCTGTCTCCAGAATGACATTTCTCAGGTAGGACCAATCTGTCAGCCTGGAATCATGAACAAAAAGGCATTGATAGACAATAAAAGGTTGTGGGGAAGGTAAAGTAGAGGGGATATCTAGGGCAACGAAACTTCTCTAATACTGCAGTGATGGAAATATGTCATCATACATTGGTCAAAACCTATAGAATTTCCAACACAAAGAGTGAACCCTAATATAAAGTACAGGTTTTAGTTGATAATAATGCATCAAAGTTGGCTCACTGATTATACACATGTACCAGAGACAAGACATTAATATGTGTAGAGTATAACGGAGGGGAGGAAAAAGAGAGAATATCAAACTTCCTGTATTTTCTGTTCAATTTTCCAATAAACTTAAAACTGCTATAAATAAAGTCTATAAATTATTTTTTAAAATGAGGTGGAAACAGATACTAAGTTAGGGTGGAGCCACAGCTGATCAGTGAAACATGGAATGAGCAATAAATAAACTTTTGCCTAAAGCACTGAAATTTGGAGGCTGTTTGTATATAGCACGTATTCAGCAAAAGCAAACTAAGAGAAGTGGTCATAAGAGGCCAGAGTTGTGTGAACTTATACTTTCTGCAGTGAGGAGACAGTAAAGAATTTAAGAACTGATGAGATCAAATTCCTGCTTTATCAAAGCTCAACTTTGTACTTCCAGTTAACTAAACATGAACATATACCCTTATCTGTGATCTTTCCCAAACACCCCTTAAAATAACTTTAAAGAATTTTGAAAGGAATATATCTAAAAGAAAAATATATAGAAAGGAAACACAGTAGACAAGAAAAGGAAAGTCTGAATATGAACAGTGGGAATAGCTATTTAACAGAGCCAAGGCAGATGAAACCTAAGCCTGTCGAGGGGGAGAGGGAATAATTCATGCCCCAGAATCCAAGAAAAACTCAGGAATCAAAAATACCAGATTCCTTTCAAGAGGTGAATGCGTGAGAGGCAGGCCTGAAAAGAATGGAGAATTGATGGAAAAGTATTATGAAGAACTCTTAAACCACTACCCTTCTAGCCAAAACCAGCACCACTTAATTAAAAATAATGTGAATCACATAATGTAATTTTAGCATTTTCTTCTAGTCACAATAAAATGCAAAATAACACAGGTCAAATTAATTTCCTTTATGTTTAACCCCAAATATCTAAAATATGAACATTTCAACAATGACCATATTTGATATTGATTTCAAAGTCAATATAAAAAGTATTAGTAACATGTTTTACATTATTTTTCAGATTTATCTTTAAAATCCAGTGTGTAATTCACACTTACAGCACTTTTCAATGGACTAGCCTCATGGTGGCTACTATACTGGGCGACATAGCTCTAGAAAAGAACCTGAAGGAACAAGACACAAAGCAGGGAAGTTGAGACACACTGGACTGAAATAAGCAGTGATTAGGTTTCTACGCTGAGTGATGAGATCCCGTGCCAACGGGCTGCATCTCCCTCTGGCTCCAAGACAGCTTCTGTTGTTTGCTAACCCCATCAGAACCATCAGAAGATGGAAGAGCACCTCTCCTAGGGAACTGTTTAGTCTGAGGAAAATGATCAACTGACAACGGTATCTGGGTCTTCTCCCCAATGAGCTATGTAAGAACTATGCAAAGACCCAATTACACTGGAATGGAGCTCCTGGTTAACTTGTCTGACTCACAGAGGACTTGCAGTCGGCAACTTAGTACTTCTTAAATATGAACAGACACAAAAGATCTGCAGACATTTTAGGAAAGGCTCTAATACAAAAAAGCCCAAGAGAAGCAGAACAAAAAACACTAAGATGAATAGATATGTCGGGGAATAGAAGAAAACTTAAATTATGATGAATATCCTGAGACATAGTAGATGATACTGGATCCATGAAACAAAAGCAAGGCATGATGAGAAGAAACATTAATAAAACAATGAAACTGAGAAGAGAAACTAGAAAATGAGGATCCAGTTTACCAGACGAAATAATGATGTAAATTTCAGGAAAATAAAACAATTAGCATGTGGAAATTATTAAAAATAATGCAATAAAATTTCTCAAGACAAAGAATCTAAAGAATTTCAAATAAGAATGACATCGTAATTACTTAAGAAAACTGATGCAAAAAAAATTCATATCAAAGTACAATGTCCTCACATTTCAGCCACCAGAATTAAGGGGAGGATTCACAAAACTCTCAGAACAGAAAAATGCAACATTCAAGCACAGGAGGTTGAGACACAGGGAGAATTACAAGCCAAAAACAAGGGTTTCAAAGGAAATATTCCATTTTAGAAATTTATGCCCTAAAGGTTTCTGACAAGTATGAAAATAGAATGATGCTATTTTCAGAGATGAAAAGCCTCTCAGTAAAGTTTGGAGGAATATGTTTCAACCAAAAAGGAAAGGAATTCAAAATGAAGAATTCATAGGATTTAGAAAACAAAGAAATCAACATAGGAGAAAGAGAATAGGATTCTCTAGGTTGTCATGAAGGGGGATCTCAAAGTGACAGTCACATAATGAGCCTAAAGAGTGACACAGACAAATCAGCACAAGAGAAAAGATGGTTGCAGCAAAGGATAGAGAGAAGGAAAATTAAAACGGATAAATAACATGCCTGGACACCGTTTGACAACGATCTCTAGTTCCGACAAAGAGCTTGAGGACTGATGACTTTGAGTATATAGAAAAATAAGTAAAAAAGCAAATAAAAGTGAGGGAATTAAACTTTAGAAGAAACCAAAATGTTACACAAGAAAAGGGAACATAAAGTACACCATGTGGCAAGAGAATTAACAAGTCCTTGCCTCCTCCGCAGGGGTGTTTAAGGGTGCTCTTCTGGCTTGAACTCCCACACCATCGCTCGCCGTATCTTCCCACTGCTCTATATTCATGGGACTTTATTTGGCGAGCCGCTGCATCTTAGAATTCACCTGTTGCAGGGATTTGTTCCCCTGGCTCCATTACCACAGACCAGCGGGACACACTCAGTGCTGGACACTCGTCCGTCCCAGCTCCCCAAACTCCAGTTCTCTTCTGTGAAGTACACCAGGGCCTTGAATCCCTCCTTCCTCTACATCACCAAAGCTCCTCATTTCTCCCTGAGCATTTATCCCAATTGACCCAGTGCTGCCTATGACCGTATCTGTCCTCGGAGACACTTGCCCAAACAGTAACAGGTATACTTGTCCCATTCTTTTGTTCTGGGCAGCACTGTCCCAGTATCCCAGGACCAAGGCTGTGCCGCTTCCTGAATGGAGTGCCACAGTTCCCTAGGCCCCTTGCAATTTGGTTTGTTAGCCTGTCCCTCATATCCTCAGCATCTGTTGGCTTCTCAGGGCGCCCATCTTCTCTCAGAAGCCCATTCCTATACTGTGCTGAGCTTTCTTCACTCTCGCACACTGCTCCTCTTCATTCACAAACCCTTTTTTCTATTTTTCATGAAACCCACTTTTTATTCTGTACGAATTTCTCAGTACTTTCTTCAATCTCCTACTGCCACCTTTGAAGTTCTCATCTCTATGATTTACTATTTTATATTTTAAGGTATCTACTCATGCGTCTGTTGCATCCACTAGACTTTAAAACCTAAATGCAGAATTGGGGTCTTATTAAAAATTGGAAATAAGGCAGCCCCTCAATAAATGTTTCCTACATTGAACTGAGATTGCACAATTAAGTTTCCACAGTTACAGACTATACAAATGTTCCTGTCTTACCACATTCTTTCTCTACTATGAATTTCCCTGCACTACCATTTCCCTCTCTGCTCTTTCAGTGATTCATGCCATCAGTACAAATATATTTTCTTGTGGTCGGGGAAGGGAAATAAAAGAAAGTTTGATATCTCAACACTAAAAGGGGGAACAGGTTGCTAAGACAGAGTGAATTAGAGTGAGTAAGAGGGCAGACAATTCACTGGGAAGCAGGATGTAAGTTAGAGAAACTTTCACAGCTGCAAATAAAGAGCGTGAGAACATAAAAACAAAAGAGAAGTAATGGAGACTGCTAAAAAGCATAGAGTTAAATAGGACTATTAAGTGTAAGATAGAGAAAAAAATGAGTGAGGAGAAAAGAAGACAGGAGAAAAAGACCAACCCATCTGTACACCTGTGTGCTATACATGTACAGAAAGAGGGGAGGATCCCATAGGCAGCCAGACTCCGGAGGACCCGATTATTCCAACATGCACAGCCAAAATTCCGTCTCCTTTATTCAATACCGGGCTACCTTGACACATTTTGGTACAGTCTTGCCATGGTCCATAGGGGTCCCACGTGAACAGGTCGGTCCTCTCCTCCACAGGGATGTTGAAGGAATAGCGTACATCAGGATTGTATAAATTACCCACACATAACACCTCAATAAAAATACAAAGGGACATACAATTAATTTATAAAGAATACATTCCTAAGACAGCATTTTTACATTTAATCATAAAAGCTGAGCACTTAACCAGTACAGTTCACTAATATGTTTAAAGATGTCTTATTAATGTCTACTGAAATTTTACCTGCAAAACGAGCTCTTCTTCCAGTCGATCAGTACTATTAATTCTTTCCACTGAGTTATTTGATCCACTGTATTCAAAAATAGCTCCTTGTACGTTGATCTCTTTTTTTGACATACTTACAACAAAATTTCCATTCAAAAGAAAATTCCCCTGAGCATCAGATAATGCTATAAAAGAATAAAATACTGCTCATGGAACAATAAAGTCAGCCAATAGTAGAGAAAATTTGAATTTATCTTGTTAAATTGAAATCTCTTTTTGAATTTAAAGAATATAAATATAAATTAGTATTACAGAAATAAACTTTCTTTCACTGTACTGTGGTATCTAATTTATAAGTATGGAAGGACAAACACATCAGTCAAAAGTATTAAAATAAATCCAGCCTGTACTTTTCAATTTGAGAAGGTCACCTTCAATGAGACACCACCCTTCAGGAGGGACCTACAGGAAGTGGCAGGGCAGAAGGAAATCATAGCTCCACTGCACAGATCATCTAAGTCAACCTTGATCATCAGTGAGCAAAAGCCTGCTGCACCATTGCATTTATGCTCATCTTCGAACAAAATGTACAAAGCTTTAAATTTATCGGGTCAGTATTCTAAAAGGCCATTCAATGACCACATCATTCTCTAAATAAATGTCTGGATCTTTTTATGAAGAGGCACTCTACCACGGCTGAAATATATGTGAATACTCCTCCTATCTTCCTCTCTGTTCAAGCCCCTTCTTCTCTTTCCCACTGAGGGGTATTAAGTCTGTCAAATACGTATATGTATATATATCTATTTATATACCATATGCATAACATATAAAACAAAATAGTATATATTTATAATTTATTTTTAAATATAAAATTTTATGGTATCCACAGTATTAAAAAGACAAACTAATTTGGTGTTAAAAGTAATGTCTTTAAGTTCAAGTTGTTCAATCAATTGCTATCTGAATTTAGACAAGCCTTTTGGTCAGCTGTAGGAACTGAAACTGCCGGCTCCAGGGACGCACATTATCTTCCAGGAATTTACATTGACCACAGACCTCCAGAAAACTGCACACAAACCACATATTGGCTGCTGTTTACTAAAAGTGTTTACCAAGGTAATTGTCATCTTCTGGTTTTCCAGAATAGCTGTGCTGAAGAATTTCAATGTTTGTTGCTCCTGTGGGAATCTTTACAACAACATTGTAACCTGCAATATAATTTTATACGTGTTGAATTTCACAAAAAGCAGATGTCCCAGAGGATATTATTGATGAATGATTGAAAAATATGAACGGCATAGTCACTCTTCATTTCATTTTACCTTCAAAAGTGCTACAGTAGTTATTTCTTTTGAATCAATGTCTTAACTGCAGAGGATTGAGAAAAAGTGGTTGTCATTCAGAAACATACAGAGTTTAAGATTCTTAAAATACAACTTTTCCTAATATTTTCTTACTTCTAAAATTCTTAATATAGTTTAGAATGGAGATGGGCTTTTAGCTATTCAGATACTTAGTACATGTATTCATTTTTAAGTTTGACTAATACTTCTATATTTTATACGTTCTACTGGAAAAAGAATTTCAAATACTGTCCACCAATCCAAGAGATTCCCTATAAGTAGGGAATGTTACATAATGTTTAGAGACTCAGTGAGTAGCAAATTGCATTATTGGAAAATAATGATAATTTTTTTTAAAAAAACAAGTTTTTCCATAAGTTTTTAGTTTGTAGTATAACAAACTGCAACCCCTACATCTACTCCCAATATTATATTCTACTAAAATTCTATTAATAAACTAACACTGAAAAATAACTTACTGAAAAACAAAAAACTTACTGAAGTGAAATGAACATCGTATCTGTGTTATGAGACTTAATTCAGCAAATCTAGCACTGCTTGAAAGAGGAAATATTTTATCAAATCTACATTAAACAAGAAAAATATTTTCTTGACAAAACACTCATTACACAGTGTATGAATATTCTTAGGTTAAGTATACAACTAATTTTCTTCTAATGATATTATCCTAGGTTTTTCTTTGTACTTTTTATTAAGATTTGTCCATATTTAATAATGAGCAAGCAAAAGAAGTTATAATTTTCTCACGCACTAAATTTGATAAATATAGAATAAACTTAAGAAGTATAAATTTAAGAGAACTTCAATTTACAATCCTGATGTCAGATCACCTTGGATGATTTAGAGCAACCTTATTTATATTTCATTAAGGCATTGCATTTTAAATATAAGGTGATACATTGTGTGATAATTGTATATGCATTATATGCACATTGCTTGTAGGTTATGAACCTCCAAGAATAATTTCAATTCATCCTTTTTTCACTATAAAATATTCTGTTCTGCTACTTAAAACCTTTGCTATTTCATTTTTTCAAGAAGGTAAGCATAAGGCATTATAAGTGACAAGATGAAGGTGACCAGCAGGGGGCAGGAGTGTGATAAACGTGTTCACATCCTGTGAAGAACATTTTTCCATTTACAAGCAGTCACAACATACTTTTTTCAAGGTTAAACATTTAATCTTAATTTGAAACATGTGTTTTTAATCTTCAAAAGTACTTTTCATCAAATACAGAGAATGACAAGTGTGTGTCACTGTTTATACAAGGAGATTAAATGGGTGGGGCTCCCATGAAATAATAATAACAACTAGGAAGATGATGTCAAAAGATGTAGTAACTCGAGTAATTAATATTAATAAGTATCACTAGCATATTAGAGTATTAAATGTAGCATTTTTCTGTATAGGTAAAAATATAAATTTTGAGGTTTTTTGTTTTTGTTTTGTGGGTACCAGGGGTCGATCTCAGGACCTCAATGAACGATATCACCGGCCCTTTTTTTGTATGTGGGTACCGGGAGTTGAACTCAGAACCTCGTGCTTGCAGGTAGGCGCTTATGCTGCTGAGCTATCTCACTGGCCCCAAATTTTGAGTTTTAAGTTCTACCTCTTTACTAAATAGTAATATGTCAACACCTATGTGAGCACAATTTAATGCTGAAAAATAAGACTGTAAAAATGCATTTTTACTTTGCAAGGAATTTTAAAGATCTATTTTTACATATTATCTTTAATTAGAAAAATATTTGCTCAGAAAATTTTAGAATGCGATATATCTGAGTTATTTTCATAATAATTTTGAGTAAAATTGAAATCACAGCCAAATAGCAATTATATCTGTGATCAAGGGTACTTCTTGGGAAAGCAAATGTGACGATAATTAGGAACCAATATTTAAATTAATGGTTTCATCCTTCACAATCAATTAACATTTTAATATAGTATTAATAAGAAACATAACAGACCAAATCACACCAAAAAAAGTAGTTCAAATGAAAAAATAACTGAATCAAGTTTCTTGGGGAAAAAATTACAAAAATAAGCACTTTAAATCAAAGAACACCACTAGAAGCACTTCATTAGTTGGTGGTCTATTTATATAGCACTGGATTTATTCTTTTAGTTTCATAAATGCACCTTATATATTTTTAAAATTGTATTTGTCTTGAGCAAATAAATTTACTAATTTAAAGGTACTCTGTATATTGGCCAACTTTCCCGTCGCTGGCATAAAAATACTCAACTCACAACCTAAGGGAGAAGAGGTTTACTTTGGCTCATGATTTCAGCGGCTTCAGTCTGTGCTCAGCCACCTTCCTGGCAGGAACATCAAGGAGGAAAGGCGTAGCATGGAGCAAAGTTGCTCACCTCATCGTGGCCAGGAAGCAGAGCAGGGGAACAGTGCCAGAGGAAGGGGTCAGGGACCAGATAAAGAACCCAAAGTCGGCCTCTGTGATCCCAACAGACACATGCAGAAGTGTAATTCACTAAGCCCCCAGATGGCTCCCAAACCCATCAAGTTCAACATCAGCTTAAATGGAACATCTAAGATTTAAATTTTTATATTTAGGAAATTTTTCCTTACAGTCATTTCAGATTGAGATTATAGAGTACACAAAGCAATACCAAATCATTACTGCTCTACTACCATACTCTCCAATATTATACCCAGTAAAAAGGAAAACTAGAAACAAATTCACAGTGTACCGTAATGGGCGCTGTTGAAGACACCGGCCGTGGTCCTGCATGAAGAGTTATCTCCACCACACACTCCACACTTGTCTCTCTTGGCCTTGGAGTTTAACACGTGATCACAGCCAGCTTGCTGCAAAATGCAATTGTTACAATTAATATTATAAAAATGATTAGTTATAAACATGGTGCTTTTAAATTTACCAAGTTCTCTTTCCAAATATTCTTTCAATTAACAGGAAATTCAAAACAACAGAATTTTTCAAAACATTTACTGATTTTGTTGTACATCAATATTTTCAAAACTCTGTTCACATGATCTAAAAAATACTGTATCTCAAAAGATTGCCCACATACCTCCTGCACCAAAATCACAGGCAGTGGTATTTGAAAAAACAGATTCTCAGGTTTTCTGAATTAATGTCCTGGGTAATAAAACCTAGGGATCCACATTGTATCATTGACGCAGTGATTTCTCTACCCATTAGCATTTGAAAACCACTCTTTAAAGAAATATAGTTTAAAGAGACAAGAGCATGATAAAATAGGTAACACATTTATAAGTCAATTTTTTAAAAAATCATCAACTGGAAATAAAGTCAGTTTCAAATAAATATTTGAAAGAAACAATTTATCCAAAACTAATGCTCAGCATACTATGCTTATTAAAAGAATGAATAATTACATATAAAAATAAATGGTTTGCCGCTGGGATTTCAGAGAACAAGTGTGGCTCCTCTCCACAGAGAAGTAATCTGTGTGCAACGCAGTAACTCTTTCTTTCTTTGAAGTCCTCTATGTTAAGTGACCAGAAGAGAAAATTTCATAAGCCTTATGATTTTTTTTTTTCGGTACTAGGAATTGATCCCAGGGTTTTCGTACTGAGCTGAACCCCTGTTACCCGCTCCCTTTTCTTTCTATTTTTTGAGATAGGGTCTTGCTAAGTCATGCCCAAGCTGGACTCAAACTTGTCATCTTCCTGCCTCAGCCTCCCAGAGTGTTGGGATTACTAGCATGTGATGCCATGCGTATCTTCTCATGGAAAATATTTCCAAAATAAGCATTTTTATTGTATTGTCTGAAAGAAGGATGTATCTATATGTTCAGATAATCTTTATCATATTTTTATTATTTTCATTTGACTTTATATATTCATTTATATAAAGCATAAATTTTTCAGGCCACTTAGTAAACTTTTCTTAATGTATAAGCCATTTCTAATTTATAAGTTATTTTAAATCTCTTTGATCACCTCATTAGCTCTTTGGGTGCAAGGCCTTATCACCTAGATAAATGGTAATAGATACATATTGGTGCATAAGGGGATGAAATTAAATTCCTTCTTAACCAAAGGAAGGAGTTCACAAGAATACATTTAGATTGTTTAGACAGCATTCACTATCCCAGGCCACCAACCCCTCGAATCTGTGGTAAGGACTTTGCTCCATTTGTTTATCCTGGTGATACAAACAATTTCTGACATCTAGTAGCTACTCAGTGTTTGTTGAATGTTCATAAGAAGTAAGAGACGGGGCTAGAGAGAGGTAAAGAGGATTCAGTGTATTCAAAATGTGATCAGTAAAATGATCACATTTGAAGTAGCAAAAGCACTTTTCAACCCTTGCATCTTCTACCTTTTTAAGAAGCTGTCTTCATCATGATTCTGAATACTATGGCAAAATAGAATCGGCACTGTAATTTTAAACTTATCTTCATCAACAAAGTTACAGAGATTGCTTAGTTACAAATCTAATCATATTCCCATAGAGTAGGATAGCAAAGCCTCCTTTATTGGAGCTCGTAATATTCTGAAGTAACAGCAATATTTGGCTGACGAAATAGAAAGACGTAGAAGTAATATTTGGTTAGGGAAGCAGAAGAAAACTATTATTCTTAATGTCACTTCGAATATAACAGAAGCTTACGGTTGACTTACTCGACAGAGGCCTTGAACGCAGATGTCATTCGTTTCGGTCCCACACGGAGTGCCATCAGCAACCCTATCCTTTAACTGGTAGAAATTAGTGGTTCCAGCAACCCGACAATAGAGTTTACAGCGATCTTTTAGGGCAACTACAAAAAAAGTCAAATTTTACATGTACGCTAATAAAGCTATGTGTTCCTATGTCTCAAAACTTTTATATCAAAGAAATATTCCAAATACTTACTCCCACTGTACTTTGGAAGCCACCTCACATTAGGAGAAAGACCATTGATGTTGAAATGTTTACCATCAAAATCAGAGCACTGCTTCTCTCGGAAGTCTTGCTTGCCTTTTGGACATGAATCAGTGTTACATGATCGAAATTTCATCCTGCGGCCCACACAGTACTTTCCTCCGTTTCTTGGCCTAGTCAAATTCATTACATTTTAAAGCACATCAGTACATTATTTCTGCCATTTACTTCCATAACTGTTCCATTCTTTCCAGGATCAGGCAAATCACTGATGTTGCACTAATACTTGTTTTTTCTTTAATTTTAATGGAAATATGTAATGGGTTTTAAGCAATTCTCAGCTAATGAACCATAAAACTATCCACATGAGGCCTGGAGGGCAGAAATGGACCTTTTTTATGGGGGAGGGCAAGATTAACAAGAAATTAATGATAGGATTTTGTTTTAAAACTTCAAAAAGGGGTTTGGTCATTTTCTGGAAAAAAAGAAAAGGCATGTAGTGAGCCAAAGACAGTAACAAGAGAACACGAGAAAACATTGTAGTAAAAGGAAATACACGTGGTTCTTTGTCATATATATCCTACTCCGCACTCAGTTGAAGCAGTTTCATGGTATTAAACTATACTCATCTCTTTTCAATTTACACTACAAAATGAGAATGCTTCAGAATTTTTGGAATATAAATACTTCCATATAATTTAGCTATTGTAAAATTCAAATGAACTGTCAGCTTTTATTCAGAATATGCCACATTTCTGGACTAAAATGCTTGTTATTAAGACATTAAGGAAAGTGTCACATTGCTTACCAACTTATATTTCATATATACAATGGAAACATTTATTTAAAAATCTTTATGAAAGAGTTTTCAGAAACTCTTTTAAAAACTAGTTTGGTAAGGAGAGAGATATGCTTCAGTACTTATTCAGCTAAAGACACTGATACACCTAAAATTTGAGAAGCAGAGAAAGAAAATATGACCTATCAAATTACACAAAGCAATAAACTAAATAATCAAATTAAATATTCTGTCCAGCCAAGCCAAAACATAAGTGGAAGGAGCCAGGACCCTTCATTAGACTAAATGTGAAATGCCATTATATTACTGTCATTCATATTTACAACTGTTTAATTTTGTACTAAATCAGAAAACAAAAAAAATTATGATAAAAATGCTTCTCAGTTAAGATTATAAAATTTAATCTATTTAGATCTTGTTTTAAACTCTGAATCTACAAAGTTATAAAACAACAATATAGCTTAAAGTATTCCAGAAGTTTTCTGAATCTCAGAAACTTACAGACTGACCTCCAATTTTAGAAGGGAATGAAACAGATGTTTATTTTCTGGTGCCTTGAGATAATCTTAATTTACAGTGACATAAAAGAAACATACTCGGGCCAGTGAGATGGCTCAGCGGTGTAAGCGCCTGCCTGGCAAGCGCAAGGGCCCGAGTTTGACTCCCGGAACCCACATACGAAAAAGGGGCCGGTGATATCGCTCAGCGGCATGGGCACCTGCTGGCGCGCGAGGTCCTGAGGTCGACCCCCGGTACCCACAAAAAAAAAAAAAAAAAAAGAAACATACTCAGGACGATTACAGAGCCTGGTCGTGCTTTTGATTCCACCTCCACATGTTCTTGAACAAGGACTGTAAGGTCCCCATGGCCCCCATTCGCCATCTACAGGACGAGTCTCCATTTCTTTGTTTACACACAGCCCGTGGTGGCAATGCTATAAAAAATAATAGGCCCACAACAGGGAACAATTCATGGATATCTAGTTACAGCATCACAATAATTATAACAGCAATGGAAAGATCAGTACAATAATCTGTAAACAATTTAAAACAAACTTACTAAGAAATAGGATTACATTTGATACCAATGTATGACCCAGCAATTATACTCCAAGAGAAACACAAACATGTCTATAAAAAGACTTGCACAAGGATGTTCATAGCAGCATTATTCATAACAGCCAGAAAGAAAAATATCTAAATGTCTTTTGACAGGAGAATAAACAAATTAGTTACTCTGTATAACTGAATTACAGTGCCACACAAAGGCATGAGTACTGATGAGTACTTTATCCACATTAAAGTACTGATAAAAAGAAGCTTGATCTATCCCCCTCCTCGAAAGAAACGTATACAGTATGTTTCCGTTTACATTAAGATCAAAAACATATGAACACATTTTTGGAAATAGAAATCAAAATAAGATTTGTCTCTGAAAGAAAGGGAAATTATCTACAAACAGATGAGACTGAATTTTTAGAATGGTAGAATGTTCAAATATTGATTGGGATATTGGCATCTATATTTGTTAAAACTTATTAAACCACACTTAAGATCTGTAGATTGTACTCATACACCTCGGATTCAAAAAAAGAATGTTAGTGCCTAAACTGGAATTTTACTGTCACAATGAATTTGCTATAACTAATCTATGTCTTGAAATTTATAAATATATCAGCCACTGTTTTGTCCATATGCAATCAGTCCTGAAGGTTCATGTCATATAGTAAACTTTACAATTTGCTAAAGGACACAGTAAGGCCCAATCCTAGATTTGAATCAGGTAGATATCTTGGGACATCTAATGGGGTCACTTTCAACAGTTAGCATTCCCACTTCAAAGAGGGCTGTGTTCCTGCTTATCCTCAGATAGCTACTTTCACAAATGCACCACTGTCCTCGAATAGCTACTTACTAATACTAGTCACGGAAAATGAGGAGGAAAAAAAGTAAAGCACTTTCAATAATTCTTGCCCCCCAAATAGAAATATCAGATCAATTAAAGATCAAATTCTAAGATTCAGCCCTGGCTGAACTAAAAAGGCCCACTAGAACTCCGATCCTAAAATTACAAAAAGGAAATTAGTGTTATATCATTTTAATGAGTACTTTAGCTACTACAAAAATTGCTGATGTTCCAAGTAAAACTTTAATAGCCAATTCATTTTTTAACACGAGCAGTCTTTACAGAAAACACATCTTTTGATGGAAAAGTGATTTTAAAGAAAGGCAATGGCTGGTAACATTTTCATAGCAACAGGTGGGGAAAACTAAGTTCAGCTACTGAACTGTGTTTATTTTGAGAAGTTTTCCTTTTGCCCAACGGGAAGGTAACAAGAGGCTGCCGCAGCAGCCAACTCAATGGAAAAAGAGTGCCTTCTGTGTGACAGCTCAAAGAAAGCTGACAGATTAGAACCCGACAGAAGACCCTGGCTGGGGAGCCCAAACGGACTTCATCCTGCAGCACAAGGCAGAATCTGATTCTGTCTTCACATTTAACACACTGCAGCACAATGATGAACCTTATCATTCAGCACTGGGTTGACGGTTTTAGATAACTTCACAATTAATAGCAGGACAGTAAAGATGCAGTAGGGTAGGCAGTTATTTTGGGGGTCCAATGTCTTTCAATACATTTAGAACCATAAAGATTTGAAGAAGCCACTTAAACATTCAATTATACTTAACTGAACATTATGGGATAAGATACATGCGATAGAAATGTTTGAATTTGGAGGATTTGCTGAAATAGTGGGATCTTGATGTCTGTACTAATTTCAACAATAAAACTATAATATAGTCCTATATCTATGTAATTTTATATAACTTTAATGTCATCTACTGAATGTTGCAAAAAGGATAAAATTAAATATTTAATTCGGTTGACAATCTACTACATCAAACGAACAGGGCAACAGCTGATTAAAAGTTGATGGCAAATAATGAACAGAGCACCGAAACACAGAGTGATCACATCCTTGGATAAACTCTTGCTACAAGACTCACCCTTGGAGAAAACCTACCATCCCAGGACCACAGCTGGTTCCATCTGCCAGTGGCATGTGATGTGTGCGACAGCCCTTGTGAATTCCCTCTGCACTCGTGCACCACAGACGGCGGCACTGTTCCTGCAGAGTAAAAAAAGGCAGGTGAACAAGGCCATGCTAAGTGTAAGACGTCAACTGATTAGTTGATCTCTTTCCTGACTTCATGGTCAAAGTTGTAAATAATCAGAAAACATCCTTACTAAATATTTTCTAGTCACTGATTTCCTCTAGGCACCACAAAATGGCATCATTTACTTTCAAAAAAAAATTAAGCTCTTTTCATACAGGGAACAATGGGAGAAATGAACCAGAGTGGAAATATTCAAAATTATGTGAGACATATTTTTACTCTCTCTACAAGTTTCTAAAAGACTTTTTTGTTGTTAAGTGTTATTCATAAAGGACTTTCAAAAACCCCTTTTCATGCGATGGTGGAATATATGAATAATGTTCATGGAAATACAGTATAATGTACTAGGGTTCTGTAATTTGTGAATGCATATTTTCAAATTTTGAACACAGGGTTCCAAAATTTTCACATGAAATGAAGTCCACAGAGGGTCGTAGGAACAATGCCCAATGTCCTTTTTGAATTTAAATTCAAAGTTTATCTAGTAGATAAATTGGGTAAGAAAGAAATGTATGTATAATAAAATAGGTAGAAGTTCCTCCACAGTGAATGTTCTTACTAAAATTTGTAATTATAAATTTAAGGACTTAGGAATAATATTTACTATGTGGAAATAAGTTTCATGCCCCTGCAGTCATTGTTAAATGACTTCATTCATTCATTCAAAATTCAATAAACATTTATTTTGTGCCATTTACTAAGTTCCAGATCTAAACTAGACACTGGAAATAGAGATTGAGTATCCCTTAAATGAAATGCTTAGAAACAGAAGTGTTTCGGATATGGGGGTTTTCTCTTTCAGATTTTGGAATATTTACAGATATATGAGATATCTTGGGTATGGGACCATAGTATTAATACAAAATCCATTTATGACTCATATGTACTTTATATACATAGCCTGAAGGTAGCTTTTAAGTATTTTTAATGTTACCTGTGTTTTGCCTATCATCTGTTGCATGAGGTCAGGTATGGAATTATTCACTGTAATATCACAATAGCATTCAAAATTTTTCAGATTTTGGGACATTTCCAATTTTGGATTTTCAGATTAGGGACATGCAACCTGTATGTATTATTTAAATGAATGAATAAGTTTGTGTTCCTGGTCCAATGTTCCTCACAATCTAGTAAGGCAAGAAACAATTTGCCTTAGGTTTACAGAGTCATGAAGAAAGTGGAATACTTACTGTGCTTGGAAAAATGAGGCCTGGAGTCATTTTTTTAAAAAAAGACATTTATGCTAAACTAAGTCTTAAATTTACACAAACAAACAAACAAACAAAAAAAACCCCATGGTTATAGATCCAGAAAAAATGTTACAATAAAACATTTCAGTGGAAATTAAAAGTACCTCAAAGTAAATTATAAAGTAATAGCTTCATGAAAACTAAATAATATGCCCCCCATTTAATTCTCTTGGATCCAATTCTATGTAAAAGAAAATGTAGCCTATTAGATTCCTGAGGCCTTTAAAACAAATCACTAGCAAATCACCTACCTTTTCCCCTTTACCTCCAAAATAAAATAAAGAAATTTATTGAAAATAAATTTATTGAAAATAAAGAAATTTTAATATTTTTACTTTTCAAGTCGTACAACTGCTCTGTAGCTCTGTTTTCTAAGTGAGAATATGTCACGGGAATCTGCGGAACTGCACAAAGATCACTGTTAAGTACCTAACACTACCTGACATAAATAAGTACTCAATTAGTTTTACTTTCTCTTTTATTTTTTTTACCGGGAATCAAATTCAGGACCTTGTGCTTGCCACACAGGCGCTTGTGCCGCTGAGCTGTATCCCCGGCCCTACTTTCTCATTTTTAACCCCTTTCTACCAAACGCCAGACTTTTCAAAGACTTAAAAGCTGTATTTAGTTCCTCTTCCACTCAAGAGAATAAATGTGCATTGTGAATTATATATTCTTTTTTTATTAGTGCAAATTTGGAGTACAGGATGTTTACATTCATCTTAGGGAGTGGGTACATGTCCTGAACGTTTATCTTGATTCTTTTCATTCTCCATCCCTTCCCCATCCACCTCCTTCCATCTCTAGATCCACTTTACTCATTTTCATTATTATTATTATTATTATTATTATCATTATTATCATTATTTTAGTTCATGTTTGTGACATATAAAGATTACATTCATTGAGGACAGTTGGTACATGGACCTAACGCATCTTAAATGTTCTTACAGCCCGTTCCCCTCCCCCTTCTCCCTGCCCTCAGACTATTGACCCCCTTCCCATTTGCATAAAATTTATCTCCCTGTTTTCTTTAATTGACCTTTTATTTTCCACTTTATTTGTACTCTATAGATTATTCAAACAAAAGAAACCATATGGTACTTAAACTTGTGTAATTTAATTTCCTTCACTTTACGTTTTCAAGGTGCATCCTTTTTTCCTGCAAATGTCTTGAATTTATTTATTTATTTATTTATTTTTTTCTGTGGGTACCGGGGGGTCGACCTCAGGACCCCGCGCGCCAGCAGGCGCCCATGCCGCTGAGCGATATCACCGGCCCCTTTTTCGTATGTGGGTTCCGGGAGTCAAACTCGGGCCCTTGCGCTTGCCGGGCAGGCGCTTAAGCCACTGAGCCATCTCACCGGCCCTTGAATTTATTATTCATTATAGCTGCATAGTATTCCATAACATAGTTACCACATACGCTTTATCCATTTGTCTGGTGTTGGACATATAGGCCACTTCCAAGATTTAGCTATCATGAAATGTGCTGCTATAAACATTGCTAAGCATGTATCTATGTAATATGATGTCTTTAGCTCTTTTGGGGAAATAACTAGAAGGTGAATGGCTAGGTCAAGTGGGATTTCTAGTTTTAGTTTTTTGAGAAATCTCCATACTGATTTCCATAATGGTTGTACTAGCTTACATTCAAACCAACAATGTGGTAGGGTTCCTTTTTTACCCACAACCATGCCAGCATTTGTTATTATTTAATTTCTTGAAAATTGCCATTCTTTCTGGCACAAGATGAAATCTTAGTGTTTTTTTAATTTGCATTTCTCTAATGTCCAGAGATGCTGAACATTTTTTCATATGTTCATTTGCCATCTGTACTTCTGAGAAGTGTTTGTTCATCTCAGTTGCCATTTTTTTATTGGATCACTTACTGGGGAGGGGTCTAGTTTTTTTGTGAATTCTTTATATATTTTAGATATTAGTCCTCTGTCTGAGGAATAGCTGGCAAATTTTTTCCACATTGTACAGGTTGTCTCTTCATTCTAAAGATTGTTTCCTTCGCTAATACAAGCTTTTTAATCAGATGTAATGCCACTTGTTGATTCTTGCTATTATTTCTTGTGCAGTTGGAATTCAGTTCTTGCCTACCCCAATGACTTCAAGAGTTTTACCTGTTTTATCTTCCCCTACATTAAGTGCTTCTGTTTTAATATTTAGATCTCTGATCCATTTTGAGTTTAGTTTAATACATGATGAGAGATAATGGATCTACCTTCAATCCTCTGCATATGGATAGCTAGGTTTTCTAGCACCATTTCTAGCACTATCTTTCCTCCAATGTACATTTTTGACCCCTTTGTCAAAAATCAAATAGCTGAATATGCATGGAGTTTTTTCTGCACCCTCTATTCTTTTCCATTAAACCACAGGACTGTGTTTGTGTCAATCTCATACTGTTTTTATCACTGTAGCCTTGTAGTATAACTTGAATTCAGGTGTTGTGATACCTCCTGCTTCACTCTTGTTGCCTAGCATTGCTTTGTTATTCTGAGTCTCTTCTGGTTCAATATGAATTTTAGGATTACTTCTGTGAGGAATGCTGTAGGTATTTTGATTGGGATTGCATTAAATCTATGTATCGGTTTTAGAAGAATGGCCATTTTGACAATATTAGTTCTGCTTTCCAGGAACAAGGGCTATCTTTAATTTTCTAATCTCCTCTTCAATCTTCTTTTTCAGAATACTGTAGTTTACTTTGTAGAGGTCTTTCAGTTCCTTGGTTAGTTTAATTCCCAGGTTTTTTATTTTTCTTGGTGTTATTTTGAATGGTATTACTTTCCTAATTTCATTCTCAATAAGTTCATTACTGTTGTACAGGAACACTCTTGATTTTTGTGTTAATTTTGTATACTGCTACACTGCTGAAAATGGCTAATTCTAGGAGACTCTTGATGGAATTTTCTGGACCTTCTATGTAGAGGATCATGTCATCTGCAAATAATGACAATTTGACTTCTTCCTTTCTGATATGTATCCCTTTTATTTCTTTCTTTTGCCTGATTGCTCTGGCTAAGGTTTCACTACTATGTTGAACAGAAGTGGTGACAGTGGGCATCCTTGTTCCTAATTGTAGAGAGAAAGCTTTCAGTTTTTCCCCACATAATATGATGCCCATTCAGGTAAGGTCCTTTTATATCTATTTTCTTCAGAGTTTTTATGAATGTGTGTTGGAGTGTGTCAAATGCTCTTTCAACATCTATTGATATCATCATGTAGTTTTTGTCCTTGTTTCTGTTTATGTAGTATATTACATTTATTCATTTCTATATGTTGAAACATCCTTGCAACCCTGAAACCTACTTGGTCAAGTCATATGATCCTTTTGATGATTTGTTGTGTTCTATTGGTCAATATTGTAATGTGGATTTTTACAACTATGTCCATTAAGGATTTTGAGCTGTAACTTTCTTTTTCTTTTTGGATCTTTGTCTGGTTTGGGGATGAGAGTGATGTTGGTTTCTAGAAATAAGTTTGGAAGCATTTCTTTCCTTTCACTTTTGTTGAAGAACATGAGGAGTATTGGTGTTCAGAAAGATGGTGGAGCAGTAAGCAGCAAGAAATCAGCCTCTCCAAGATTTGGAATCCAGATACTGGAAAACAGTGTCTTTAAAGGAGTTGTAGAATTCAGTAGTGAATCCATCAGGTCTGGGGCTTCTTATACAGAAGGTTTTTTGTTACCCCTCCATTGCATTGCTTGTTATTGCATTGTTCAAAATTTTTATAACATCTTGGGTTAGTTTTGGTAATTTGTATTAATCTAAGAAACTGTCCATTTCTTCAAAATTTTCCAATTTGTTGGAGTACCATTTTTTATACTAGTTACTATCTTCTGAATTCCAATGGTGTTTGTTGTGATTTTGGCTTTTTCTTTTCAATCTCCATTAATGTGAGGTTTTATCTCTTTCTTTTGGTAAGTCTGACTAATGGTTTATCTATTTTTATTCTGTCAAAGAACCAGCTTTTCAACTTGTTGATACTTTGTATTGTTCTTTTAGTCTCAAAATTCATTAATTTCTGCTCTGATCTTTACAATTTCCCTCCTTAAATTCAGTTTGGGTTTGGATTGTTGTTGCTTTTCAAGTATCTTGAAGTTCATCATTAGGTTATTTTCATTTGCTCTGTTTTTCTAAGGTGAGCATTGATTACAATAAGCTACCATTTTAGGACTCATTTCACTGTGCACCGTAGGTTCTGATGTGTTGTAGTGACACTGTCATCTGACTTCAGAAATTGGTGAACTTCTTCCTTGATTTCTTCCATGACCCAATGGGTGTTCAAGAGTGTGTTACTAAGTTTCAGGTGCTTATAGTTTTCCACAGTTTCATCTGCGCTTGATTTCTAGTTTCAATGCACTAGGGTCTGATAGTAAACATGGGTGACCTCAATTCTCTTGTATTTATTTAAGCATGCTTTGTGGACCAGTACGTGACCTATTCTGGAGAAAGTTCCACACATTGCTGAGAATGTGTACACTGTTGTATTCGGGTAGTATATTCTGTAGTATTCGATAATTATTGTATGATAAATCCTTTGTTCAAATGTGTCGTTCAATTGTGTTCTTTGTTGATTTCTTTTAGTCGATCATTCTCTTTGTAAAAGTGGGATATTGAGGTTATCTGCTATAATTGTGTTGGTATTTATTTAATCTTTTATGTCTCACAGTATTTGGTTTGTGAAGATAGGTGCTCCAATATTCAGTGCATATATATTTACAAATGTTCTCTCTTCCTGTTGGATTTTTCCCTTAACTAGCGTGTATTAACCTTCTTTGCCTCTTCTGATCACTTCTGGCTTGAAGTTTACTTCGTCCGAGAGTAAAACTGCTACCCCTGATTGCTTTAGGGTCCCTAGTTTGTGAAATGTTGTTTTCCACCCCTTAATTTTTAGTCTGTGAATATCTCTTTCGATCAGATGAATTTCTTGAACACAACAGACTATTGGATAGTGTTTTTGATCTAGTCTGCCAACCTATGTGTTTTAATAGGCGAATTGAGACCATTAACATTGATAGTTATTTCTGAAAGGCGTTGACTTATTCTTGACATTTCATTCTTTTTCTCTTGATGATTCCTTTATTTTTCTTTTTTGTTTATCTATTTGCCTGGCTTGATGTATTCATTCCATCTGAATTTTTGGCTTTGTTGACTTTGTTGTCTCTGTCTAGTATATTTTTAAGTATTTTCTGGAGTGCCGGTTTGGTGTTCACGTATGTCTGACCTTCTTCCTTTTCACGAACGACTCTATTTTTCCCTCCATTTTGAATGAAAGTTTTGTAGAGTATGTTACTCTGGGTGGGAAGTTGTTTGCTTTTAGGGTTTGAAATAAGTCACTACAGGCTCTCCTCACCTTCAAAGTTTGTGTCGAGAAGTCTGATATAATCCTAAAGGGTTTACCTTATCTATCATTTTTTGCTTTTCTCTGACAGCTTTGAAAATCCTGTCTTTTTGTTGGACATCCGAAATGTTTACTAAAAGGTCATGGAGAGCTTCTTTTGTCACTATAATTGGTTTGTGTTCTTTAAGTCTCACTTACCTATATGTTGAAATCTTTCCTCAAACTTGGAAAATTTTCTAATATAATTTCTGTAAATAGATTTTTTTACTACGTGTGTGCTGTCTTCTAGCTTCTCTCTAAATGCAGTTTGCCTAAAGTTGGTCTTCTTAGCATTGCCCAGTAGCTGCTGGATGAATTTTTCTTGTTCTCTTATTTTCTAAAGCTTCTCTGAGTAATTCATTACAATTTAACATTTTGTCCCTGATTGCCAAAACACTGTCTTCCCATTGGTCATTTCTGCAATTTATAAATTCTATACATTTTTAAAATTTCTGGTATTTCTGTTAGATATGTTTTCACGGAGCCTATATCTTTGGTAAATTTATCACCTGAACCATTTTTGTGAACCAATTTTTTATTTATTTCTCCCGTATCTACATTGGTCATTTTGTATGATAGTTCCGTGAGCTTTTGGGTCATGTCCCCTTTGAACTTGGCAGGTTTCTCTACCTCTTCTTTAATCAATTTGTAATGCTCCATTACCTGGTGTTTGCTTCCCTCTCCTTTGGTGACCCCGGATCTGCCTAGGAAAAGTTGAGAGAGCTTGGAAGCCTTTTGTTGCCTTGTTTTCCCATATTCATGTATGTATGTATTTCTGGATATAGATATATAGATACAGATATATAGATATAGATACAGATACAGATATAGATGATATAGATAGGTATGGTTTGCATTTGTTTTTGGTGCTGAGGGCTGAGGTCAAGTAAGGTGAGGAGAGATTGTAATCGATATGAAGATGTTTTAGTTAGATACTGCCTTCCAGTGATATGCTTCAGCTTCATTTGTCCACAGAGAATATTTATCCCTTCAACTATTTAATTTTAGTGGTTTAGATCTTGTCACTGTGTTTTGAGGAAAGAATTACTACCGGTAATAATAGCATCAACAGATCCAACCATGTATCACTTATATGTGAAAAACCTTGCATTTGTATTTTTACCTTTTATCAATATACTTTGCAGCCTATACTTAATTGTTATGAGCAGTTAGTCTGCAATGTGGAAGGAGAAGGGAAGGAAAGAGATGGTGGGATGGGTGAAAGAGGAGTGTAAATCAGTAGGAGGTGAGGTAGATAGCAGAAATAATAATAGGTAAAAATATTAGATAAGGGGTCAAGTTCTGTTGAAGGCCTCTTAGCTGGAGTGAAGAGTTAGTGTTGAGTGTTTTAAGAAGATATCTGTTGGGGCAAGAATGGGATGTAGGAGGAGGGAGGTGTACTTTGGAGTTGAGGAAAGCTACAAGGTTGTCAGAACTTATTGATATATTTGTGTACCTATAAAGTGGAGAAGAGGGAAGGGAAGGCAAGGGGCCTAGGTAAGATAAAGAAGAGTGAAAGAATAGAATAGAGGACAGAAGATAAATTAATATGACAGAAGGTAGGAGTAACTGAGAGAGCAGAACACAGGAAAAAAAAACTTGAAAGAATTTGAAAAGTGAGAAAAACAAGTAAAAAATAAGAAAATAGTAGTTACAGAAGCCTGAGTTGAAGAAACAAAATAGAGAAGAAGAAGGAAAAAAAAAAGAAACAACTAAATCAAAGCAGAGAGCGCGAGAGAGAAAATGCAGTGGGAAGCCAGATCAAACACTCCAACAAGAGAGCGCAGACACAATTCCCATGTGACCACTACACCATAAAGGCCAACATCCACACGATCCCCTTCTTGTCTTAGTGGCTGTCTGATTGCAGGCAGCACACCAATCTCCCCTCTTTTCCTTTGCACTCCAAAACCGAACTAACCCAGTCTCAAGAATTCTCCCCTACAGCTGGCAGGCAGAGGCTGCTGCTGCCCCTAGGCTTGGTTTAAGAACCCCCCTGAAGTGTGATAACAGAGTCACTGGGCCTATTCACTTATTTATCCTCTCTTCCCTTGCCAACGGTAAGCGCTGGTAAGGATGCCACCAGGTAGCAGCACTCCCCCATGTTTGGAGGAGAGGTGACGGGAAGAAGGGGCCGTACTGATACGCACAGTCTGTCCCAGAAGCCCAGCCACAGCACTCATTTGCTCCCCCAGTCTGTGTGGAAGGCACTCACGATGGCTGCTCCCCAGAGGCATGCGGCCTACAACACTGCAGGCCACCTGTGGTGGTGCCACTTTGCCTTTTCAGCGGTATAGATATGTGCTTTGATCTACATGTATGATCTTTCCAATCAATTTTGTAGTTCAGGGTGTAAATCCCCCCCCGACTACAGAGTAGCTGTGGCTTCAGGGAATCTTCTCTGAGCACCCCTGACATGATGCCTCCTCTAGTCAGCCATGTTGGATCTGAATTATATATTTTAACTACAACTTTATGGTAATTTTAAACAAAAGGTTAAAATTTTTCTTACCAAATAAGGACATACTTGTGATCCAGGACCAAACATAAGTTCACACTGTTTGTTTACATCATACATTAAGCCAGGGAGCTGTGAAGATAGGTCATATATTCTTCCATTTGGCTTGTCGAGAAGGCACTCTCCATGACCAGTGCTGCACCAACAGAAAACAAACGTTCCAAATACACGTGGATACACTTCAGACTAACACGCTCTTCCACATTTCTGCAGTTCTTCCCTTTCAAAGAGCATATGCATATTTTTCCACAATTTAAAATCCAATTCATATTAACATCAGTAGAGCAATGTTCCCCTACACAATGACAACCACACAGTTTATGAAGGACTTTTAATGTGCTCATTTGTATTTGATCCCCACAACTAACTAGAAAATGCAATTTAAAAAAAATTAGGTTGGGGGATGTTATTCAGTGATACAGCACTTGCCTCACATGTGCAATACACACACGTGTGTGTGTAATAAACAAATTCATCAGAATATCAATTAGATCAAAATTTTGGTCTACTTTGCTATCCAATAGTAATGCCTCAAATGTAATGTACAAACTGTCAAAATGCTGTAAAAATAAAAATGTGTTCTTAAATCACTTGAGAAAGTATATTTCCAGTTACAAACAAAAAAAAAAAGGAAATTTCAAAAACTTTCATGCTCTCTTCAATTCAAGAAGTTTCTTCAGGACGGACCAAAGCAGAGTCCGGATCACTGGCTTTGGGAGGTAACATTTTGATCTATCACTTGATGCATGGATTTAAACAATTTATTTAATCATCCTGAGCTTAATTTTCCTCATCACTGAACTGAGAGAGGTGGTATTGAACTTGTAATTTGTTATTAGAATACAGGCATATGCCATGTAGAGATTTTTAGGCCAATAATGACACACAAATAAGACAGTGGTCCCACGAGATTATACAGACCTGAAAAACTCCTGTTCGCCTAGTGACATTGTACATCGTAACGCTATAGAACACATTACCCATATGTCTGTAGTGATGCCGCTGAAAACGAACCTACCACACTGACAGCAGTATAAAAGTATATCGCACAGAATTATGTCAAATATATAATACTTGATAATATTGACTATGTTACTAAATTATGCATTTAGTACTGTACTTTTTAATCGTTATTTCAGAATGTGCTCCTACTTATAAAAATTTTACTAAAGAACTGTAGGCCCATCCAAATATATGCCAGCAGCAGCTTCATGTATCTCATGTTCACTGCATCTCTCAACTGTATCAAGAGGCCACATCAAGTGATTGACCAATACCATTTAGGTTTGTTCAAGTACACTCCATGATGTTCACAAAACAACAGATGCGCCCAAGGACACATTTCTCCAGCTGTGTATCTGTCATTAAGTGATGCATAGCTGTACATGACACATTAAAACAATAGAAAAGTGCTAAATAGCATGGGATATACATACACTGCTCCTGTTTTTTCACAAAACGTCCAATCTACAGAAAACTATAAAAATGTTCAGCTATTCTTTTTTTTTTTTTTTTTGTGGGTACCAGGGGGTCGACCTCAGGACCTCGCGCGCCAACAGGCACCCGTGTCGCTGAGCGATATCACCGGCCCCTTTTCCGTATGTAGGATCCGGGAGTCGAACTCGGGCCCTCGCGCTTGCAAGGCAGGCGCTTACGCCACTGAGCCATCTCACCGGCCCTGTTCAGCTATTCTTAATGGGCTAAAATCAACAGTTTGTTCCATGGTAATAATCGAAAAAAATAAATTTGGAAACTTTTACTGGCTAAAAGGACATATTAATTTTTTCAATAAGATGAATGCATAACTTTTTGTGTGTGTGTGTGTGGGTACCGGGGGTCGACCTCAGTACCTTGCACACCAGCAGGCACCCATGCCGCTGAGTGATATCACCGGCCCTTTTTTCTTATGTGGGTACCGGAAGTCGAACTCGGGCCCTCACGCTTGCCAGGCAGGCACTTATGCCACTGAGCCATCTCACCAGCCCAATGTGTAACTTTTAAAATCTCTATCAAAGATAATCAAAATATTTCTCCCTTCAAGAATAAGCACATTATGTGATATTTTTCATTAATACATAAGTTAACCACTGATCACAGTTATATGCAATCATGTACAAATCAGCAACTGTGTGTTATGCTTTTAAATCAAATTCCCTTGGAAGGATACATTTTCACCAACGGTGATAATTACAGGTCATAATTATTATTATTATTATTATTATTTTGTGTGGGTACTGGGGGGTCGACCTCAGGACCTCGCGTGCCAACAGACGCCCGTGCCACTGAGCGATATCACCGGCCCCTTTTTCGTATGTGGGTTCCGGGAGTTGAACTCGGGCCCTCACACTTGCAAGGCAGGCGCTTACGCCGCTGAGCCATCTCACCGGCCCCCAACAGGTCATAATTATTAACACATATTCCAAAGCACAGTTTTACTTATTCCCATATCTTTCATCAACACAGAAGTAACTAGGAAATACTAATGTTATATTGGTGATCAAAATATACAGTAGAAGACATGAAACAGTATTGTATTTATGCAAAAAGATGTTCTGGCTTGCCTTTTTGGATGTTTCGGTGACTATGGTAAAGACAGCATTTGGGAAAAGAAACTGGGAATCAGAAAACTGGCTGGTCAAGAAATGAGAGGCAAGAAAATGCTGGATCTGCCTCCTCTGTTCAGAGGTAGGAAAAGCCTCCAAAGGAGAATGAGAAGCTGCAGACTCCACATCTCTGTGGTTTCTGAGAGCTATTTGTTTGACTTCAAGAGTACCGCACACTTGAGGCACTCAATCGCAACTCAAAATATTACCCAGTGACTTCTGAAAAAGTCGAAAACACACAAGGAAGGTGTGGCTGCCATTAAGTCTCTTCCAAACAATTTTCATCACAAGAAGGGATCCAAATTTTTTTTAAAATGACACATAGGTCCGACTGCAATAAAAACACTTTTTTTTGGTAAAGAGGTGAAATAATATACACATACATCATTTTTATTGTTTTTAAATTTCCATTTGTACAATGAAAATAGGCTTACATCTAAATGATGAAAATACAAACAAACTGAGCCACTTTAAAAGAACATACAAACTACAAATTCAGAGTCAAATAAATGTTCAATTATTCAACATAAGCAATATAAATTCAGACTTACTCTAGGAATTCAGTGATATATTTCTGACTACATTTTGACCAGGTCCAAGGACTTGAATGGTAATTTAAAGTTGGGGCCATTACATGATATTGATGTTTAATTCCAACTTCTTTACACTTAAAACTATCATCATGTGGAACATTAAATCTAAAAATAAAAATAAACACTTAAGAAAGCTATAAAATGCACAAAACATTAATAATAAATTTCTTATATGTATACTATAGTAGAATGTAAAATATAGATAAATCTGGTTACATCAGATCATGTATGCTGGAACTCTCCGTAAGACACATATACAACCATAATTTCATGTTTAGAAGTAAATAACACAAGGTTATGCTTTTGATCAGTCACAAGCGTGCTCCGTTGATCTGGCATGTGATTCTAAACAATCAACATATTTGGAATATGGCTCACCTCCTCACAATATGGGCATAGCATTTACATAAAAATGACTGGAAGTTTCAACATAGGTATCCTAAGGAGAGCTATATGGACATATTAGATAAGCTGATATTACACTTCGTCCTAGGCTGCTGACTATTGCTACAGGATCTAAAAGGCTTCTTTATTCATGAACTCTATCATACTATAATACCCATCTATTTTCTATGAAACAACCTAAGTACTGCTTCTGATCTATCATTAATCAGTGTTGATCAGCAGAACTGGAAATAATTAAAAAAATTTCCTAAAAGGCAAGCAAATCATTGGAACAAGAGCAAAGATATTACATAATTAGCAGGTCATCAACAGATCCTTCACTGTCTCCTGCAGACTCAGCATAAACTCGAGTTTAGAAGGAATGTTGAAATCATCTAATTCAAGTTTTTACCTGTTGAAATTTGTTATTTAAATTACTTTATTTATTAAAATACTTACCAATAATCTAGAGATACCTAGAGTTTCTCAGGAAGAAAATAAATGTCTAAGAGAGCAATTTCTGCAAGAACAGACTTCTAGTTAGCAACTTTGGAATCCAGTAAATGGTGCTTCCCAGATGTTACTGCAGTAATTCAGTGGTACTGTATTCATCCTACCCCATCACTTCAAAAACCACTTAGAAAACTGAGTGTGCAGTTTGCTGATAGCCATGAGCTATTACTAGGTTAAAAGGGGACCAAAGGTGTGCTAGTTCACTAAAAATTATCTCCACTTCAAATTATTCTACATGAATGTCTGAAGGCATGACCAGCAAAATAAATGTGGTCAAACTAAGAGAGGCAACTCTAGCCTCAATTCCTTTTTAGGAGATAACAAAGAAACTTCAAGATACACATTAGGGATACATTTAGATCGTATAGATCATTTTTCAGAGGGTGAGTTTGTAGGGCTCTCTGAGTTTTCATGGGAGCTCCAAGGGTGTTCTGGCAAATCACAGTCTCCACTCTCACTGCACAGAATGCCCAGCAGAATTTTAGTAAAGCAAGACTCGATAAGAGCATCTCCATTTTTTTATGACAAATGATGGAATCGGGAGGCAGCGAGGGGGGAGGCTTTAAAAATCTTTTAATATATGAGAAATTCCTATGTGTGTCCTCTGCTGGGGTTCTGAGCTATAAAAACAAGAAATGAGTTGATTTTACAAGTACTCCTGGGAGATTCCCAGAACCAGGAGCCCCTTCAGGCCTTCCCATAAGATGGTAGAGGACAGTATCTGCTCATATACAGGATAACAAGGAATACAGGCCAGAAGTATTTGTCATGAATCCAGTACAGTAAAAGAAAGAAAAGAATTCCAAAGTTCTGATTTGTTTGTTTAGCCTGTTGATCTGTGCAGCCTGTCTGACATAACACAGATGTTAAAAGAGCCAGAATCAGCATTTAAGAGAAGAAAATTACACTACTAATAATTTATGAAGAAGTAAAGTTGCTAATTACTCGACTGAATGAATAATTCCGTGCATTCTGTACAATGACAAATAGAAGGCACATGACTGGGGCGACGAAGGTACTTACACGTGCCCAAGCTCATGGGCGACAGTAAAGGCAGCACTGAGTCCGTTTTCTTCACTAATAGAGCAGCTCCGTAAAGGGTCACACAGCGTACCTAATTCTGCTAAGCCTGAAAAATTCCATATTTGAGTTTACTCAAAATGGAAAATACCACCAACAGCATAAAGTAAAAACTAAATTTTAAAGTGTTTAACCATTGGCATTACTACTTGGACATGGATGCAGAGTTGGATGATTTCAAGGTGAAAGAAAAAGGAACAGATTGACTTTTCTTCAATTAAAATCCTTTTAGTGAATCCTTGGATTCTTTTACTTGAGAAAATAATACAACAATATGGTGTGAGAAAATATTTTTTAAAAATACAAGAAAAATAAAATAAGTAATTGATTTAGTAGGAAAGGCAATGAATTATAAACTAGTATTAGAAAAATTAATAAGAAGATAGCACAGAATGCTATAAATTTAGGAGGTTCCTTTAACTTTTGAAGTTGGAAACACCATAGAAATATTCAATTATCACATGATAATTAAGGAATAAAATATGTTAAGTGCTTAGAATGGTATCTGCCATTTGATAGATGCTAAATAAAACACAATTATGATATAATTACTGCAAGTCCTCAGTAATCATATGACTATTTCAGCAACGGCATATGTTATAACATATTAGGATCTTTTCACTCTGTATAAAAAAATTATATGCAACTCAAATATGCCTTTGAAAGATGAAGGTAATATAAAGTGGTTGGTCAGCAAAGGCAGCAATAATTAGTCTATAAGATCATCTAAAATAATACAGTATAAGAAAATCAAAATAAATATATGTTACAACAAGGTATATTCTATCACCAATCAATTTCACTTTTCGCTTAGTTTTTTCTTGTTTGTTTGTTTTTGTTTGGTACTGGGAATCAAACTCAGGACCTTGCACTTGCCAGGCAGGCGCTGCACCACTGAGCTGTATCCCTGGCCCTCACTTAATTTTTAATTTAATATAACACCATGGTTTTTGCTAATGCATCCTTCAATATTCAGTTGTACACTTATCTACCCTCCTATCACAACTCCTTTCACAAAAAAGAAAGCATTTCATATGCAAGATATACATGAAGTTAGTTTCTTCCTGTAAAGTTTTTGCATTTAGAAACTTCTTAATACAGAATAGACTCGTACTAGTGAATGTGTTAATTAATCTCTCTCTTAGGTATTCTTTTATTCATAGAAGTTAAAAACATGAACATCTTCCTAGCATTTAAGATAGATTTCCTAACATTACAATGTCTTTTTGTGCATTAGGAGAAATGAAAGTTTAATTAAGGAATCTAAAAAGGCTGAGAAAAAGTCAAAGACAAGTACATTAGGCAAAGAAGAAATGATTTTTCATCTTTCTGAACTTATTGCCAAAAGGCCTTCCTTGGGCACATCCCCCCATCCTCCCCAACACACCCCCCAAAGAGCATTTTCTTAGTTAAAATCAAGACTATGAGCAAGGAAGGGAGAACTTTTCTTTATAAAGAACTGTAAAGACTAAGACTATAAAAGACAACCTGTAAAAGCCTCTGGAGAATACAAGGGAATTCCTGTTTTCCTTAAGATTTTAAAATTCATTGGGGCCGGTGAGATGGCTCAGCGGCATAAGCGCCTGCCTGGCAAGCGTGAGGGCCTGAGTTCGACTCCTGGAACCCACATACGAAAAAAGGGCCGGTGATATCGCTCAGCGGCACGGGCGCCTGCTGGTGCGCGAGGTCCTGAGGTCGACCCCCGGTACCCACAAAAAAAAAAAAAAAATTAAAAATAAAATTCATGCTTACATGTACAGTTTCTTTGTCAATTCTCATTTTATTGTATATTTCTCTATTGTCCTAAGTTTAAGGTAAACACGTTTCTTTCATGGATATTCGCTACCCCCATGCTTTCTTTCATTCATATTTTTAATCTGCCAAATGGCTCGCTTCCAATGTATTTGTCTTCAGAGCTGTGTAGATATATGGAACACAGTATTGAATCCAGTATCCCCCAAACTTTGTATTTCGTGCTTAAAAGCAGTTACTTTCTATGTGTTCTGAACACTTCTATCACATAAGATTATGAGACTGTATATTGCATATGATTAGAGACCAGGCTCCAATATCGCCATAAATAGGCAACACCAACAAAAATTGAAGTGAATGTTGTGTTACGGTACCAAGCTGCTTTTTGACAGTTTGTGACTGGATTTACTCAAGCTGAGTCAGGATTCTCTAAACGTTTTCCTAGAGAGAAAGGAGCACAGGCTCAAATATGATCCAGTTTCTCTGTCTGAAGTGTGAGACACTCTTCAGAGTCACCCAGTCTAGTACCTTGAAGAATGAAAAACATTTTTCAACATATTTTGTAAAACATGCTCAAGGACTTGGGCAACAGTACATACAAAAGGAGATACAGCAAGAAATCCAGTCATTGTTGCTAGCATTTTGCACTTGTCATTAGTAGCCTTTCTTGGCTTATTTTTTTAATGTGTTTTAGATGAGAAAATAAGATTAATTCTTATATTACTATAAAGGCAAATTATTTATCCTCATATATAAAATTGCAATGACACCTGTACTTACTTCATGGTTTTCTGTGAAGATTAAATAAGTTAAATCATGGGAAACCATAATATGGTGTACGAGACACAGAAAGCACAAAGAAAGATATCTTAGCTGTCACCATTATCATTATTCTTGAATAATGGATAATAGTAATGCTTTCACCTTCACGACCTATGTGCCTAAATGTCACTATAATTTACGTGCCTAGGGGTGGGTGGAAACTACAGAAACATAAATGGAGATTAGACCACCCACTTCCTTCAGGAACAGCCCAGCAGGTCTAACATTAAACAATTTAAAAACAGTAACAGCAATCCTTCAGTAAAAGTTTGTACTACTTCACTTTAAGCCTAAAAATGTGAAAAAAAAGAGTGTAGATGAGGTAAGAAATACATTTAATAGATTATTAAATGATTAATCCATAAAATATACCTAACAAAGCCAGAGAATAGTTTGTAGGGTAGAGAGAATTCAGTTTGACATCGAATTAGAGCACCAGGCATCTATTTTCACAATTGTGCAAGATTAGTTTCTAAGGAATTTCCTAGCATAAAAAGCAGGTACGTGATTTATAGAAACTATTAAGTCTTTACCTCTGAAACTTCACACACATATTCTTTCTCTCCCTCAAATACATAAGCAGACAGACAGACACACACACACGCACGCACACTGAGCTAAATCTCAAGTGGTAAGCAATGAATAGTAAAGGTAGAAGATATTCTACGGGCAAATACTGATAAATGGAACATCATCCAGAGATGCAGAGATTGCTAGAGGAAGCTTCAGAGTAGATGTGGATCCTGACTCTTCTGCATTAAGCCCAGTACCCAATTACAAATTGCAATAAAAAATGAAAATCTTCCAGAAGGAAAGCATACACCTACTGAGCTGCTATGCCCAGCGTTACTTAAAATTAACCCACTTAATATTAAGTAAATGTGAGCTCACAGTCAAAGACCATCAAACATACATATAAGTCAGCATAAGAGAAAGTCAGCAAAATGACACATTTGGCTACCAAGTATTTTAGACATAGGTATTTTCACAAACAAAATATAAAATTATTTTATATAAAATGTTTAAGGAAATATGACATGCAATTATAAATATGAACAAATATTTTTAAAGAGTAAACAAAATGAACATTGGTAATAAGACCTATTGGTAATAGTACCTTTTAAATTTGAATTTATATATTACAATGGAAAATGTGAAGGATGAATGAAAGATTAAATTAGACATAGCCAAAAAGAGAGATGGTAAAACAGAAGTTAGACTGCTTGAATGAAGCATGAAGAGTAAAAAAGAAAAACAAAGAAGGCATGGATAAGTCACTATATATGTCCATGTATATGTAATTAGGGACCCAAGGTAAGAGTAGATTAAATTAAATGACAAAATTTGGAAAAAAAAATGAAAAATATATGGAGGTTTCCAGAAATGCTGAAAGATAATAATCAATTGAGGATTCACAATATGTCTAAGCAGGATAAATAAACACAAGTTTAATGAAACTGCATTCTATCCAAGACAAAAAGAGGACCTCGTTAAAAAACAAACAAACAATAAAAAAGGCCACCTAAGAATCTACAACTAAATAGACTATAATTCACAACAGCAAATGCCAGAAGACAGAGCAAGAATATATTAAAAATACTTAGAAAATAACTGGAATTGGTTTCTAGAAAGCTATATTTTCAAAATCATAATGTATCTAAGATATTTCTAAAAACATCAAAATAGGTAGTTTACCACCACTTCACTAAATAAAAATTTAAAGGATATTATTCAGGGAAAAAAAGGAAAATGACCTCAGAAGTCTAGGACTTAAGATAAAAAAATTATGAAAATTTTGTATACATGGACACAAATTTAAATAAATATTGAATCTAAAACAATGTCGTCTAACATTCAAGGCTTACAAAATGACAGAAATAAAAGAGTGAACAGGAATACTTTGTAAGTTAAGGGGAAGCTGTACAAAGTTAAAGCAATCTAAATAAAATTTGTTTAAGAAAGAGCTTTAGAAAAAGTTAACTTAAGTATTCCTAGTAAAAAGCCAGTAACTTAAAAAATGTAACTTAAAAAATGATAAAGTAGTATATATAATTTTTAAGATGCAAAGAAAAGTAGGATAAAAAAAACTAAGCCCTTAATAAAACTAAGAGAGAGAAAGGTCAAAGAAAAATTGAGGACACACAGAACAGAACGTGAGAAACAGAAACAGACTCTCTCTCTCTTGCTATATATATATATATGTATATATATACACACATATATGTCATTATACAACAGTAACTACCATGTAATATATATATATAATTATGTAACAGTAACTACAATGTAAATGTAGATAACGTTTCCAATTTTAAAAAGGCCATTATATTTGATAATTTGAAAACATAAATATATGTTCATTCCAGGGGAAAAAAAAAAAAACTCCAGTACACAAGCACATTGGAAAACTGGAGGAAGAGATATAGCTAGCAAATATCCAACAAGAGAAAGTTAAGGTATTTTTTACATAACCAGACACACTATCTTTAAATATGTAATTTATGAAAAAAAAATAATACGTATTATTGGAAGACATTTAAAGAGTCCTACTTAAATAAATATATAATTTTTAAAAAGAACTAAATGAACCTATAAATGCTTTATGAGGACTTCTCATGCTGGTTCCAAAATATTTATTGGATGAGTAAAAGTCTAAAAATAGCCAAAATACTCTTTAAGAATATAAGATGAGGTACATTCTGCACCCATTGGTAAGATTTATTATTGAATAATAATGAAAATAGTGGAATTGGTGAATGAATTAAATAAAAATTATGCAGTCATGAAATGAAGGGATGATGTGGAGACTCGAATGCATACAGAAATTTGATTATGTCACACTGTAAATTCTACGAGGAAAAGAATTACTCAATGTGTGGTTCGGGAAAGCCCAAATAGAAAGGGAAAAGCCTATCCAAATAGAAAAGGAGCTAACAAAAACTACATCCATAGTTGGTTCCCATTTGATTGGGTAATTAAATGTAAAAGGATAAGTTTTAAAATATTTAACAGGATGTCTAGACACTGAGTTACAGAAGAGAGTCTTAAAGTAAGATACAAAAAGACTAATCATAAAAAGAGGTTTATAAATTCTGCTACATTATATTTTCACAAACAAAAGAATAAAAACCAAGCAGCAAATTTTAATAGATATTTTAATACATATAAGCCACAAAGAGTTTGGCATCAAGAAGTTATAAATATCTGAAAGGCAGTAAGACAACCACAAATATCACAGCATAAAAATGTACAGTATTTCATTTATTTATTTCATTCCTTACAGGAAGTAGCCAAGAAATATACAAAAAGATGTTCAAACTCATTGTGAATCAGAAAAATAAAAATTATGACTCTCATGAAATATTGTTTTTAGACTGCCAAATATGAGAAATCTGAAGGTGCCCTGTATTGACATGGATACAATAAATGAACTCTCAGACTTTATTGAGAATGATGTACATTGGTACACCCACTATACAAAATAATTTGGTATATTGTGAAAGGTTGAATACAGGTTCAGTATCCCTTTTCCAAAATGCCTGGAACTAGAGTGTTTCAGATTTCAGCAATTTTTGAATTTTGGCATATTTACTTAGACTTTACCAGTTAAGCATCCCTAATCCAAAAATCAAAACTCTAAATTACTTTAAAATCTGAAAAAAAATTTTTTTTGGTTTTTTGAGACGGGTCTTGCTATGTAGTTTAGGCTGGTTTTGAAGTCACTATGTAGCCCAGCCTGGCCTTGAACACATGGCGATGCTCCTGCCTCAGCCTCCCTCTCTGCTGGGATTACAGGTATGCATCAACACAGCCAGCTAAAATCTGAAACTTTTTAAATGTCATGTAAGCACTCAAAAGTTTCAATTATAAAGTTCAAAAAGAAGCAAAACCAAATAATTTCCTGTTTAGAAACACATGCATACAATATATAAAAATATTATTTTTCAAAAGATGGACAGAATCGACAAATATAAAATTCACAGTATTGGCTCTTCAGGAAAAGCAGAGAAATAGAATAAGGATGCCCCACAATAGTACCAACAGTAGCAATGGTAGCAACAGAGTTCTAACTCTTAAAACTGGTGGTGGATTCATGGCATTCATTTTATTATTTCGCTTTCATAAAAGTTATATATCATTTTTCATCAATCAAATGTCACCTAATAAGGCATTTAAAATTAAATGTCACACACTGCATAGCGTTTGATATTTAGTAATTGACAAATAAATATTAGTTCTTGTATTCTATAAAGTTTAAAGAGACAGAATTAAGTAACTATAATAAATACTGTATAGTAATTTACCAAGATAATTGATGAAAATGATTAAAGTGTCAAATAAAAGAAAAAATAACATAATATCATTTTAAATAATTCAATAAACAGTTACGCAGGCTAAATTTGACACAATAACTTACCTAATGTGTCACATTTCTCTCTAGCTCCACAAATGTCTTCCCTTAAAATAAAAGATTTATTTTGAAACATCTTCAGAAATATTTTTGTAACAAGCCAAAACAGAAATAAAGAAGGATTAACTATGACATGACTAGTACCACAAATAACTTCAAAACTCCAGAGCAATGCATCCTTTGTGCTTAAGCAAAAGGTGCTCTAAAGGAGTGAGGGTGGAAAATAGATGAAGTTTTAACCAAGTTCCATGAAAAATGTTCTGTATACGTTTCACCTCTCTGCCTTTACACAGAATAAATAACACTGTTCATCTTTCAAGTAATTCAAAGCTGTCACGAGCTTCAGTTATTATGTAAAATAATGATCCTCTCAGATATAAGGAAATTTAAATTGTGCTCCTGCATTACACTGTATTTAATCCCTGACCAATCAATCTGACAGTTCTCTTCACATGGTTTTTCCTCTCCTTCTTAAATCAGTTAACCCCAATCTTTGCTACTTGATCTCTAACTACAATCCAGGACAAAACCATGCGCTGTGATAGAATAATGTGTATAAATTAAGTCAATTCTGCTTTAGTCTTAAAAACAGATGAAGTACATGGGCAACATGTCAGCTCTTTCACATGAGCTTATGTTTTTTCTTTTCAAGGTTCTAGAAAGCTGATGTTTCCTTGTGGTTTACTCCCAACAGATGATTATTTGCTAAATCAACCAACAAAATAACAAACCTAAGATTCACATATCCTCATAGTATCAGTGTTGCACAACAAACTGTGAATTAGTGCTGAATAGCAGGTGCTTATGAAAAGGAAACAATTTTATAACAGAAGTTGTTTTCATATAAATAAACAGAACTGTGAACAACCCTAGCAAAGGCAGCCTAGTAATTACGACATGCACTGACCATCAAAAAGGAGTAGATAGATAGATATGCAGACAGACAGATAGATGATAGATATTTTTTAAAAGTACAGGGAGTCAAAAAAATGGGCAACCAAATAAATTCAGATGCTCCTTTTTTATTTTCCAAGCAACTGAAACACCAAGAATGGAATGGACAAAACCTGCTCTCAGTTCTATGTCAGATTCTAGAAATTACTCTTAATTGTCTCATTTTGTCACTAATATAATGAGGAGATTCCTTTGTTTAGCTCAAACCTTCCTCAGCAATCTGACACTGCTAATTTCCAAAGGAGCTACATCATATTACAGTCTGAAAGAACAGATAAATGCTTTCATTCAATAAATGTTTGCATTTAACAGTTCTGTGTTCACTGATAGTTAAGCTAACAGTAAGTATCAGCCATCATGCAGGACACAGAAAGAGTAAGGAGTTACAGTTGAAAGGGTCATCTCTAAACTGTACCTAGTGATAAGAACAGCAGTATCATGGTGGGAAGGGTGAGAATCATCAAGAACATTCTGAGTTTGTTGCCACAAACAAAAGTTGCGTAACGTGGTAGCTGCATTAAAACTGATGACGGGTCCTTCCTGTACAAAACAACAAGCAATTCAATACAGTGCCAAAGCATTTAAATCCTCTTTTCCTCCCAAGCCTATTAGCAGCCATACAGTTTATCAAACAGTACTTTCATAAGCCAATGAAAGAATGGCATCACTTCTCCTTCACAGATTTAAAAATATTTTAGTAATATCGAAAACATTGTGATCAAAACTGAATCTAATTAGATCTACTGTAACCATCAATTATTTAGGATAAAAAGTAACTTTTAAAACTTTACATATTTAAATCCCTCAACATTAGGACTGTAAAGTGAATAACTGGATGTTTGTAAACTTAGATTTTTAAATTGTTTATTCATTTTTGTTATCTCCTTGGCTCAGTTAAACACTGCTGTCATCCATTTTACTTCCATCACAACAGAATAGCATATCATTCCTTTTCAAATTAAGTTTTTTTAAACTAAATTTCTAAAATATCTTATTTCTAATAAGAGTTTTGTGGTCTCCACACAATCTCACTAAAAGTCTACCAAAATAAAATTACTAATTTTAGCCTGCCTCTTACCTGTTCATTGTGAATTATAACTAATTTTACAATTACTATGTTTATAAGATTTCCAATACTTGAATCTTTGTAGATTGCTGCAACCTGTAAATAAAAAGAAAGGTTAGATGCCTAAAATGATTATTTCTTCTCAAAAAACAAATTGAAACCAGTCCTAGAGCATCAATTATCTAATTTAGTTGCACATAGCATAATCTCTTAGAGAATTATTACAAATTCTCATGCTCAGGTCACATCCGCAATGAATTAAATCAGAATCTCTAGGATCGTGACACTGACATCAGTATCTTTCAAATTTCCCCATATTTTAATGATTCTAATGTAAGCAAAGTTTGAGAACCAGGATCCTAAATTTTGCCACTAAGATTGATGCATGGATCACCAGCATCTACACAGTGTAATAGAGAGCTGGAGAGCTGATAAGAAATACAAACTCAGATTCTGCATTTTATCAAAATGTCCACATGATTTAAATACATATTACAGTTTAAAAACTACTGGTAGGAGTGATTAGCAAGAAACTCACTTTATTCTGGGTTGTAGTTTGCAATTTACATGACCACAGTATTCTAGAAAGTATATCCAATTTGATCTATTTATTTTTTAGCGTTAATATTTCTGCCATAGCTTCATATTTCCCATTCTGAATATGGTTATTATGTTTAACATTTAGCACTACTGGAATCCATGGAGGTAGATTCATCTAGAGTCATGTAAATAGCTATAGAAGAGGTCATGAGTCACAACGTGTTTCTCAATAATCTAAGACCAGAAAATACAAGTCCTTGCAGCCCTGTGGATGGGCTCTGCACTGGGCTCAGTTTATGATTTATGGTTAAGTTGGATTCCCATCCCTACTCCACGTCCTCTTCCCGTAGCTCTCACAGAGGCTACCGCTGCAGGAAGAATGCGCTACTTTAGAGACGTAAGTCTCTCTGGACCTGGGCCACCTGTGCAATGGAAACTCTCCTACATCTAGATCACCTTCTCTTGGGTTCTGTCCCAATCCAAGACAGTTTACTGCTTCAAGGAGTGCTACTTCTCTCATTTGTTTAATGAATACATTCTCAGCCTCTATTCCTGGCTTTGTAGAGCATACAGTTTGATAGAATGATCTGAACCATGAGCCTCACTCCATCAGCCAAACCTGCTTTAAGACAATGTATAACATGCCTGCTGCCGGTGCCTCTTGTACCAAAGGGACTACTACCAGAACCAGGGCCAAAAGCATCTTTGGAGCTGCTGACACTACAGGATCAGCCCACCATAGGCATAAAAACACATTCCAGCACCTTTGCTGTTGCCTGAGCTCTGCAGCCACAAATACTTACAGGTTTGCTGTCTTTACCTGCAGTGATGCCTTTGGCTCTGGTGGTAGCATTTTTTGGCAAGAGTGGCGGTAGCCCCAGTGGGGTTGACAGTAAGTTATGACAGGGACAGGCGGATGATTGGCGAGTTCAGGCAGATCTGTTAGCACTGCAGTGTTGCCCACTTTAAAATGGGAGCTGTGGAAATTTACAGCTCCCATTTTGACTTTATAAATATTCATTTTATATGCAACTTTAAAATATACATCTACCACAGAAAACAGTATAATCATATTGCTGATGTCAGGGTTACCCTTGGATTCTGTGAGTATAAAAGTAGGTACTTTTCTAAGTCAAATTACAAGATAAATAACACAACCCAAAGGTATTAATAAGGTTCTTTTCCCCCTTAAAAATTATAAAACATCGCAAAGACTGTTGTATCAAAGGATAACATGCATTCCTATTTGTCCACCGAGAAAAGAGCTTAAATAAGATAAGGGGTCCGAATGGCTAATTACTATACTAATTACTGCAAATATGCTGCCTACAAATGGCAATCCAGATGTTATCATATCAGCTATAAAATATATAACTACAAAAATATTTTCAGTTTCTGAAGGAAATAAATGCTATACCTTTATCAAAAAGTAACCAACCTACCAGCTAGAATTTTGAAACGGATTCCCAATGTTCTGACAGTATGATTCAAAATACATTGTCACAGCAAAATGTCATTAAAATACAATACTAAAGAAAAGATAATGCAGGTAATTGTTAAGTGTTATGGGTAGTGGTTACAAAGTAGAGTCTGTTAAGTTAATCAGGCTCAAATTCTAAGAGCCACTTGTTGATAATGATTCTACTTAGTAGACTACTATATGGTTTACATAAGATGGTATACAAATGGCATTTAGATCACAGCCTGGGTTGTAGGGATCAATCACGATAGCTGTTATTAGTACCGCCACTTAAAAACTTTCAGAAGAAAAGGCATATGTTATATATAAAGTCATGTGCCACATAATGACTTTTCAGTCAAGCTAGATTCCATATACACACAAAGGTGGTCTGTAGATTAGGTAGAGCTGAACCATTCCTATTACCTATTGACACTCAGCCATTGTAACGTAGCACAACACATACTTGTGTGTTTGTGCTGATGCTGGTGTAAACAAACATTATGATTTAATCTTGTGTTGCTTTCTTCATCATGATCCTATGAGCAACAGGCTACACAGTACCTACGTGTGCCATAGGCTAGATCATCTAGCTTTGTGTAAGGACACATTGTGATGTAGGCATTGGACGAAATCCTATGACATGTTTTTCAGAATGAAGCTCCACTGTCATGCGATGCATGACTGTGTAATGCTAGTTCTAGTGTACATTTTTGGTTTTTTTTTGAGACAGGGTTTCACTATGCAGTTCATGCTGGCCTTGAATTCACTATGTAGCCCAGGCTGGCCTTGAACTCACAGCAATCCTCCTGCCTCAGCCTCCTGAGTTCTTGGATTACAGGGGTGCGCCACCACGCCTGGCACATATTTTGAATTATGATAGCATGCCTAAATTGAAAGCAAAGTCCCCCAAAGCATCATTGTTTCATTATTTATTTTAACATTTATTGACTATTGTCTATCAAACACTATAGTGCTTATTAGATACACAGAGATGAATAAAGCATAATCTTTTCCCATAACTTACAGTCTCCTAGAGTAGAACATGAAAACAGTGGATTCAATTTAAATATCTTCACCACCTCCCCGCCACAGTCCCTCACATTGATATATATTTTTTTCTATTAAAGTGACATGTTTAAGTACTTAAGAATGTCATGGGCTAGGGATGTAGCTCCTCACTTGCCTACCCACGGGCAAGGTCCTATGTTCAATCTCCAGCACTGTGAAAATAGAAAAAAGTTTTCATGCTCACTAACTGTATGCACTGCCTATTGATTTAATTGTCAATCTTTTTATTCTATGTGCTTATGTACAACAGGTATAACCGTTTCCTACATTTAGATGTTTAAGGGTGCTGTGACTAAAGGTTCAATAACTCAGTAACACTGAATTGTGATCAAATCAATGTACAGCTACAGGGCCCATCTGATTCTCAGAGAATTTTAGGATCAGCATATACATTTCTCTCCTCCCTAAAACTAGCATCCCATATTAGAATATCTAAGTTTGCTACTAACAATAGATAAGTAACAAGTAAAAATTATCATTTATTAATGATAATTATATATTACTATAATCACTACATTTAGAGCATTATGCATTTGAACTTTTCATTAAACTAATTAAATGCATTTAATTTTTTAGTCCTTAAATGTTTATTTCCCTAGCAAAAATAGTTCTTCTTTGTAAGTTTCAAAAAACAGTCAATGCTACTTCGTGAATAATTAGTAAAAGGCAAACAAGAAACGGTATGAATAATGTGGTTAAAATCTTTAGGAAAAAGTCTAGGCAAAATATATTTCATGCAAAACATGCAACAAATTATTATCACTAATGACTTTCCAATCATTTTGAAAATAACTTCTAGAGTTACACCAAAGGTTCACATACGGCACACATATAGGTGACCTTCATTAAGACGTGCAGTCATCCCTAAAAAACTGATTCTAACAAAATAAAAGAAATTTTGTTTACAAAAGCACTACTTTTTACTTGTTCATAAAGATCTCTTTGCTTTTAAACTGAATTTAATGACATTTCACACATGTATAAAGTGATATGTGCAAAGGATTAAGAATAAGCAGAGTACAAAGCTGAAGCAAGGAAAAAGTATCATAAATAGTTATACTTAATGTGTGCTTGAAATTTTCTCCATCTTGAATAATATTAGTAAAAATAGCACAAGGAATTGAAAGCAATGGTATAAAACCAATGTAATACAATGAAGGTTCATACTGAAGAATGCCTCTAATAATAGTAATTATGCTTTAATAAATGGGGCTACTTCTTGAGGATCAAATGATGCTCCTTAAATTTACACTATTAAGTCTGCAACAGAGAGAATATTATAAAATAAACCCTTGTAAACACAATGTAGTGTGGTGTTCTCCAATATATTGTAATTAAGGTTTATTAAACAATATGTCATCGAATATCAAGAATGACATGCTAAAGAAAATAATTGCTCTATTTTACACATATTTAAGTAGTTCAGTAATGCAGATACATTTGCTATTTTAACCAAATGCTGGTGCCAAAATTCTCTTAAGGATAAAAGCTTTACAACAGCAGATGTTGGAGTATCTCTGCTCAGTCAGCACACTCATTTCATTTTCCTCCACACCACAGTTGTGTTCTTGCTCATTAATGTTAATTCCAGGGACCTACTGAATAATAGATACCACTCAGCTATATCTGCAACATAATACAGAAGCCTAAAAAAGATAATTAAATCACACTCTTTTCTATACCACTGCACTCGGCTCATTAAATTCTTAAAAGCAACAGTTTAAGAAGATAGCACCATTGTTTATTTTCTGCAGAACAGATAATGTTAGACAAACTTCTTTCTAGTTCTTTTTTCAGGGGAGGGCCGGGAATCGAACTCACGCTTGCCAGGCAGGCTCCATGTCACTGAGCTACATTCCCTGCCCCTCATGAACTTCTTTCTAAATTGTGAATATAATCCATTTGTTCACTTTAGTTATTTTCCCTATTACATGTAGAGTTCAACACAAACTTTTTCATCACCTTGAACTTTAAATAGCTTACTATCACATTGCAAGTCTAAATCAAACTTTGTCTTTTTCCCTAATTCCTATGATCAGAACATTACCACAAGTCCAAGTGTTTGTGTGTTTCAATGATGAATTCACGGCTTTTAAAAAATTAGGAAGAAAATATGCAAAATCTAAATGGTTCCTTCTTCAAGTGGAAACAACTGTGGATACTTCTGTGGGTACAACATTCCTTTTACCTCTTTGGAGCAATTTTGGAAATTGAGATATAACTGTCCCAATTTGTCCAGGGACAAGAGTTTTTTTAAAATGTGAGACTTTTAAAACTAAAACTAAGAAAGTTCCATGCAGAACAAAAAGGGTTTGTCACTTTTTCTGAGTTTCCTTCCACATCAACATCACTGTTTTTACCCAAAAAACAACAGTCTGCACAGAACCTTCCAATCTGCTGACTTTCCTGAACCCTCTTTGAATACTTTTTCATTTAAAGAAGAAAAAGAATAAAGAAAAAGCACCAAAGCCAGGTATTCAGAAGTCATCTGGAAATTGTCCTCTGAGAAGAAAAGAAAGCATACACAGAAGCCCAAAGTACCTCTCAAGAGGTACTAAATTTTTCTTCTTACTCCACCCCGTCTTCCTCAACCCCGTCACATCTATCTCCCCATGCATCAAAGTTTAAGGCAAACCAGCTGACTGCATCCACAAACATATCCTCTTCAACTGAAACCTGCTCTTCTTCTAGTGGGACTGAAAATCTAGGAAATGATATGGACAAGCAATGGTTTGTTGTTTCAAGCAAAATCAGACACAGCCATTTTTCCACAAAATCAAAAAGTCTGCTTTGCCTTCAATGGACTTGGCTTTAAAACTCCCATGGCCAACTTCAGTTCTCTCAAGCTATGCAATAATATCTTCTAACAGTAGTGATGTTTTTATGTAAAATATAGATAAAACTTTTCTGAGGGTAGTGATATCACCAAAAATATACATAGATATTGAAATATCTATTTCAAAATTATATGTAGCTATTCTAAAATTATTCTTATATTATATTACCTCTTCTAGTTAGTATTTCCAAAGTACAGCATCAGTTACCTGTCATTTACCATGCTTCAAAATCCCTTCATCAGAATCCCTTGAATTTATAAAATATAATATTTTTCATGAGTGTTCCCTGCACCCAATTTTAATTTTCTTAATAAATCAATTTTGATCCCTCTCCTCTCCTTCCCTCTCCTCCCCTCCCTCCCCTCCTCTCTCTCTCTCTCTTTCTCTCTCCCCCCACCTCTCTCATTTTTCCTGTGGTACTGAGGAATGAACCTAGGGCATTCACACTGAACGAGATCCCCAGCCCTTTAAAAAATTTTTATTTATTTTGAGAGAGTTTCACTAACTTATTAATTTGCCCATGTTGGGCTTGAACTCGCAATCCTCTTGCGTCCGTCTCCTGGAGTTCTGAGATTACAGGCATGCACTACCACACCTGGGCAAAATGTAGGAAATTGCATCAATTATATGGAATACTATGAAAAAATTTGCAATTGAAAATACTTAAAAAATTAAAATTGGGCCGGTGAGATGGCTCAGCGGCTTAAGCGCCTGCCCGGCAAGCGCGAGGGCCCGAGTTCGACTCCCGGAACCCACATACGAAAAAGGGGCCGGTGATATCGCTCAGCGGCACGGGTGCCTCCTGGCGCGCGAGGTCCTGAGGTCGACCCCCCCGGTACCCACAAAAAAAAAAAAAAAAAAAATTAAAATTAACCATTTGAATTGCAAAGTTTATCCCTCATCAGGATAAATTTCTATCCATAATTCAGTGTCACTTTTAAATATCAACTCAAATAAACAAAATGAGTGTCTATATTATACAATTTCAGAAAATCATTTTGGATTACTTTTGTTTTTTGTTTATCACAATGTGCTATATTCAGAAAAAAATCATTTTTATGTTAACCACTCTTTGTTTCTTTCTCTCAGTAACTGTTTATTGAATACTCAGTTTACACCAGATACTGCACTTAGGCAACACAGAACATGGTATAAACATAAGAGTTTATGATAAAATGTCAAAAATAAAAAAAAGAAAAATGACAGGATTGACTTAGGATCTGCAAGTCACAATGAACTTAACTGGAAATTTCTAGCTAGGGGAAAGTGACAATGTCCTATGGATGTGTCATGGCCAAGTCTTTTCAACAAGTGGGCCTGGATTCCCTCTATGTAAGATACTTCCAGTAGATACTGTATGTTCTAAATACCCTGAATCTGCATATGTAGGTAACCACATCATTTGTCAACTAAACCAAGAGATCTGTGAGCATAAAAGGAGGTGCTTTTAGGAAGTACTCCAGAACAACAGCCCTAACTAAACTCAGGAATATTCCTGGTAATATGATAAATTATGTTTATTTGTCTACACACATGTGTGTATATATGATACAAGGTGCCATCGCTAACACAGAACTGGTGCCCCTCACCTGCACTGAAACTCTGTTCTATGAATGCTGGTGTCACCGTCTGACAGAGATGCTAACATCAGACCAAAGACACCTACTGCTACCTTATATTCCAAATTTACTAAGATGGCTCTACTAGTAATAACCCATCCCTTTAGTCCCACAAATACATTTATAACTTAAAATATAATGCGTCCAAATTTCTGATTTAGACAATGTAGCAGTATGAAACAGTACCCTTTCCCCTCAGTGCAGAAATAGGGTGAGGTCTCAAAGATTCAAAGATCAGTGTGACAAAGGATATTCCCTGTCACTAGAGGGCAGAAGCCATTCACGTGATGAAGTAAAGAACACCTCAAGTATTTTCTACAAGTGGTCTCACAGATTTTCAAATGTTTTAGAAAGCTGTCCAAGAAACAGAGAGTAATTTTCATATTTGTCCACTGACGTGAAAATTGAGTTAAACATCTCCGGATATACACACGTCAGCCTAAGTTTACTTACGATTGACATCAGAGTTAGGACATAGTGCTGCAAATTCTGCCCGTGATGACGAACCATTTTAGCATCAGCAGTCACCATAACTTCCACGTATCTTGGGTATGATAGGAAACGTTTATTCCTGGAATGTAATTGACTTCTTTCATCTTCCAATGACCCATTTTTTAAAGGGTATCTGAAAACAATTTCCTTCTTTATGTTAAGATCTTCATTCATGTTGCTGTCATTATGCAAGTATAAAGCAGTTTTCTTTATTTGATTTTCTGAGAAGAAAAAAGAATACACTGGAGAGTCATTATTTGGACATGACTAAATATATCACACAAAACAGAGCAGTTGAAACATTTAATACTTACACATCTGTCTTCAGTGTGAAACAATAAAAGGACAAACAGAAATTATTATTTAAAACAATATTGCACCACATTATCATGAGCACTAAAATCCACAGTAATGAATAGTTTGCAAAATATTTACATTTTCATAAACCACACTAAAAAGACTGCATCTAAGTCTTACTTTAACAAGTCTGACTATAAAAAAAATTATTCACCAGTGGGTAATCAATAAATTTCCACTGTTTTTCTCAGTAGATCAGGCCCTTAAGTCACCAATGATATTTAATCTTACTGCAGTGAAACTTCATTAAATGTAGAACAAAACATACTTTTGTTATGCAATGTGTAAAAAGTTCCAAGAATAACTAAAAACTAAGTGATATCACAATAGATGGCAATTTAAAACCAAAAAGTCAAATGCATATCTATACACTTTATAATATTTGATAATATAAAGTACCTGATTATTGTAGTTATATACAAAATTACTGGATACAGTACATTATTACAGTAACTACCTTTAAGTACTATGCACAGAAACCTAATACATTTAAATTATTGACTATTGCCACTAGTGAGCAATAATCAGGTAGCATGGGTGCCTATCCAAGGTCCTTTTTTTTCCACTTTCTTCCTCTCATCTCTTCTCTGCCTTCTTCTTTTTCTGCTCATTTTCTACCAACTGTTTGGTGGTAGTATTTTCAGCAAAAAATGGACCAAAAGAGTCAGATGAGAAGAAATAGAAGGCCCCTTGGTAGCTTATAAACAAAAATAATTAATATAAAAATAAATAACAATGGGCCGGTGATATCTCTCAGTGGCACAAGCGCTTGCTGGCAAGCACGAGGTCCTGAGTTCGACTCCCAGTACCCACATAAAAAAAATAAAAAATTAAAAAACCGAGATTTATTAGACAAATATAAAACTATATATTTTATTATTAAAATAATCTACTTTATTTTAAATATAAATATAATCCTTTGCTTGTAAGAAGGATTTCTGAGTTATCAGGAAAAAGGCAAATATTCAGTTTGATTTATTTGCTCATCCATTTCATTGATTCAAAACAAACATTTATTGAGTACCTAATCCAGTGGCAGTGAACCTACGGCACGCGTGCCATGGCAGGCTGTTTATTATCATTGAAAGCTCTAAAAGGTTCACCATCACACAGCCTATGTCAGGAAATGTTTAGAAAGTGAGGAGCAAATGACACCTCATAAGCTTACACTTTAGTGGAAAAAACAAAAAATATGAACGCATATCTGAAGATAAAATTTCAGTTACTTTTAGTATCTCAATAATAATTCAACCCGGAGACAAAACATTGGTTCTCTCTATTAGGAGGGCTACAATTTCAAAAACTGATAAAATCAAGTATTGATATAATCTCCTTGAAAAATTTCTGGCAGTTTCTGAGTTAGATTTCCATCTACCCTGAGACACTGCAATTCCACATCTATGTATGTATCAAAGAGAAGGAAAACATACGGCCATTCAAAAATTCAGGTAAAAATACTCATAGTGAACACACAGACCAAAGGAATAGAATAAGGAGCCCAGAAATAAACATTCATGTGTCTGATCAAATGATCTTCATCAAGGCTCCCAAGACCACCCAACATAACAAATTACCGTAACTCAAAGTGGATTAAAGACTTAAAGGTAAGACCCAAGCTATAAAACTTCTAGAAGAAAGCATGGGGAAAAGCTTCATGGAGTTAGATTTAGCAATGAATTCATGGATATGATACCAAAAGAAGAGGCAAAAAAGAGTGGGAGCAAAAATCAGACAATTGGAATATGCCATACAAAAGCTTCCTTTGCTACAGACACAATCAACAAGGAGTCTCCTTATCTCACAAAAGCAAAAATCCAAAGGTACATGAAAAGGTGCCTTAAAATTTTTGGTAATCAGGGAAATGCAAGTAAAAAACAATGAAATGTGACTATATCCCTGCTGCAATGGCTAAAATGAAAAAAGACCGACAAAAACAGTTGTGCTGATATAATGTGGAGCACCCGAACCTTGCATAAACTGTTGGCAGCAGTGCAGACTGACACATCCGCTTGGAAAGTTTCAGTGGGGGAGCAGTAAACTTGGATATGACACAAATCCTAGGGGAAAAGGTATTTGTGTGTTGTGTGTGGCAGGTGTGTGTGTGTGTGTTTGTGTGTGAGTGATATAGCCACATTACCAAAGAAAAACAGATGTCCAAGAAAACTTCTAATTTGATGAGGAAAGTCAACAAAAGTATGAAAATGGAAGGAAAAAGAACAACACATTAATATGAAATACAAATTACACTTAACATGTATATTGCTTATTCAAAGCCAAATACATTTCTGGAACTTCATTTGTATTAACTTATTTAATAATCACATATAAGATAGATACTACTGTTACTCCCACTTTACAGAATCTACAACAGATTCTGAGAGAGATTAAGGAACTCATGGACATAATTAGCAAATGATAGAGATGGAAACAAGGACAAATAAAAGGAACAAAGCTGTATTGATCATTGAACACAATAAAGGTGAATGGCTAAATTTTGTCTATCAAAATACAAAAGCTTCATAGAACTGGCGTAATAAATAAAATCCAGTCATGCATTAATAAGTAGCACAATTGGAGTTCAAATCATAGAGATCTGGCTCCAGAGTGTGATTTCAACCACTGAAGGATACTGTTTGACAATGAAGTTTAAAGGAAAAAGAAAAAGAAAGAAAGAAAGAAAGAAAGAAAGAAAGAAAGAAAGAAAGAAAGAAAGAAAGAAAGAACCATGACATCCAGTAGTTTCACACACTACCAAATTGGAATATAGTTAATTATTTAAAATTTTTCTAGTCTTATATTCCTCTTATACAAAGAGCCTTTTTGGACCTACATACATTTTCTTTGTTCCTGGGCAGTCAACAAAGTCAAAAGTGTATGTCCTGATAGAATGAAGTGAGGAGTAAATAAATAGAATGAGGAGTAATAAATTACATTGTTTTAAGTGTGAAACATTCTTTTAATCTTGCTTCTCATACTAGATGGATTTTAACCTCCTTGTTGATACCCGATCAGTTATTTAGTGGAAAGTACCTGTTTTGCAACTGAGGTGATTTAGAATATGGTGAAGAGTGATGGCTATGAGAAGCTGTGTATCTTTATGAATATTTCAGATTGTGTATTTCATTTTTTCTGTAATACCTTAAAATGGAAAACAGAAAGGCAATTTCAAATATAAGGAATTTGTTTCAGATAACAGTAGTATTTTAACAGTAGCCAATAATCTACCAATTTAAGGCTGTAATTTTTCTTCTCACTTGGGACTGAGTGTATTGAATAGGCTTCAGTGTGCTGAGATTACTTCTTTCTCATGAGTTCCTTATCTTCTACTTCATGCCAGTGTTTAAAAGTCATATGCATTTTAAGTAGTCTCACAGTAAGACTAACATTTTAAAAATCTAATTACGGCTAACGTTTAACACACTTTTTAAAGTTAATGAGTTCATAAACTCTTCCGTTGAGATTAAAGTGTGCCCTATGACAGATTGCTGCTTCCTCTGAGACAGAAAAACCTTTTCTCCAGATGCGGTGTATCAGGCAGTACTGCTGCCCACATTAAATCTCTTAGCAGCTAAGAGAAATTAGTAAGAGGCTGTCCAACACTAAGAGTTTGTTCTCCTGTACACAGAAGTGTTAGGGGACAACAGAGGTGATGTTCTTTAGAGACAATATAAGTGATTCCCTCTGGCGAATACCGCTTGAGTAATGGAGGAAGTGATAGATGACCTTACCATGGCCACGATCTCCCTTGATCCAGTTTCTGCCCCTATCACTCATTAGTCTTCTGAGCATATATCTAACACTTTACTGGGGGGTTTAGATGATGCATGAAAAGTAAAAGATCTGGTCCCATTCATGAAGAAATTTTACTCTAACAGACAAGATCCATTTGTATCTGATAAGTAGGGAACAGCCTCTTCATTGGCAGCTAGACAGCATCTCAGTCATTCATCCAGGAATGTATTTCAATCAGACACGTAACTTTTTGACAGACTAATTGTACAACACCAGCAATATCCTGGATCCCAAAAATTCAATTCGCTTGAACTCACTGGATCCTTAGGGCACAAACCTTAGCCTTCACGCTCTAATAGTAGTATAACGGAGACATAAGAATGGGCAGAAGTGGTAAAGAAATTAAATTGTACTCTTTCCACTTGTGAAAGTATGATGATTTACTAAGGGCTATTTGCTATCTTGCAAATCTGAATATGAGTTTGGTATTTCTATAAATATATATAGTACTTTTTTTCCTAACTCCAACCTTACTTTATGTATACATACAGCAAATAAATCTGCTTGCGCTATTTTTAAATGCCATCAGTAGAAAGTATGCAAGGCTGTGGTTTTTCAATGATAGTTTCCAATTTCTTTCAGTTCTGGTTCTTTTCATTTTCCTTGGATAGAGCTGAGTCTTGATCATTCAAAAGCATGGCAGGTGGAATTGTGAGATTAAAATTTTCACCTGTACTAACTAATGTCAGTAGTTACCCTCACTAAACTTTTGTCCAGAAGGATCAAGAATTCCACCATGCCTTGGTCTTTGCATAAACAACATTAAAGGAAAACATACTCAGCCATTAAGTTATTTGACAGTTTTTAGTTTATGGGATTATAACTATAAACATTAAGCCTTTCTACAAGAATCTTGACTTCATAATCTGTAGCCTAAAATTAAAATTTATTATGGATTCATTTGGCAAAAGAAACAGCTGTTTCTCTATATCTTTGTCTTTTTACTGTTTCAAATTTGCAATCAATAACTGATTTTTAAAAACCATCAAAGGAGGGCCGGTGAGATGGCTCAGCGGTGTAAGCGCCTGCCTTGCAAGCGCGAGGGCCCAAGTTCGACTCCCAGAACCCACATACGAAAAAGGGGCCGGTGATATCGCTCAGCAGCACGGGTGCCTGTTGGTGTGCGAAGTCCTGAGGTCGACCCCCCAGTACCCACAAAAAAAAAAAAAAAAAAACCATCAAAGGAAAGCAAACATTTACAGTTCTTAGTCACTCTTGAGCAGTTACCCGGCTATCACTGCTGGTGTTAAAAGCCCAGTAATGTTGAAGGCCTTTTACAGAAAACGACCATAACTGTGGTGTAGTGCACCAGATATGGCGTATTGGGCACGGAAGAGAAAAAAAAAAAAAACAGAACTTGAGTTTGTTACTTGTACATATACGCCATAATGGATAGTATGTTTGCTGTAAATTGCAAAACAAAAACTCAATAAAAATTTACTGTACTTCTTGATGTTTATTAAATGATACATTCTTACAAAAAAGAAAGAACCGTAATTTAACAACAAATAAAATGGTATCAATATATATATTACAAGAGTTTAATTTCTATACCAAAGAAAACAGTCATAAGAGAATACACAATTGTGGCAATATAATTAAACAGTTTAGAAAAATACCTAATTTCATACTTCATCACACAACAATATGAATGAATCTTGTTATCATAGGTGGAAACAGTGAGTAAATATAGTTTTATGTAGTTAAAAACTAAAATAAATATACACTCACAAATATTTGTGAGTGTGATAATACTGATTAAAGAGGCAGAAAAACTACTGTATAATTTCCTTAACACCTCAGTGCCCTTTAAATCACTATCATGAGCTTGTTTTGTTATTATAATTTTTAAAAATTAAACATTATTTTTAAAAACAACATCTATTAATATTTTGTGGGATAAGCATTTAATCTCATTACTTGTTCTTGGTACTTATACCTAAACAGTGTAATAAATGACAAAGTGACTTTTGCAAATACTCTATATAAGTTGCCACTATTCAAAGTACGTTTCCCAATTCTATATATCACATCTATATATGCTTCTTTTCTATATCTGTTCTATCAAGTCAAATGTTAAAATAATGTCTTGTCCTTTACTAATAACAAGTATATTATGACCCAAAACTAATTTAGACCAAACCAAAGACCATGAACTTCATGTAACAATGATAAGCTCCCTATAGTATATAAAATACTTTATAATTACATTAGTGATTATAATACTTCACAGCATGGTGTTATAATGCAATGTGAATATTAAAATTAATAAATCATAAGAAAATAAACTACTAAAATTATTGTTATATTATAAGGTGATTAGGATTCCATATTTCTATTTGAATATCCTGCTGCTACCTCATGATCAACATATATATAACTAAATTACTAAATTCATTTCTTCTCTCATTCCCAGGTTCCCTATTCCTATTAATGTGGGCAATAGCCTCTAAATACCGGTAACTCACACAGAAAACTACACTACCACTGGCCTCTTTCTATCCTTCCTTCACTCTTAGGTTCTAATCACCAAGATTTGTGATTTGTCCTTCAAAATGTTCCTTAGGTTGCTTCTTGCAAACAATGACTTTGTCTCTAATTTAACCGTTCCATTTAACCAGGCCATTCTTTTTTTTTTTTTTTTTTTGTGGGTACCGGGGGGTCGACCTCAGGACCTCGCGCGCCAACAGGCACCCGTGCCACTGAGCGATATCACGGGCCCCTTTTTCGTATGTGGGTTCTGGGAGTCGAACTCGGGCCCTTGCGCTTGCAAGGCAGGCGCTCACGCCGCTGAGCCATCTCACCGGCCCCTAACCAGGCCATTCTTATTGTAGAACTTTATTAGAATCAAGAAAATGAAATCAAACACTAAAAGCCTCCCGAATGGCCCCACCATCTTCAGTTTCTTGTCCCTCCCATTCATCTTTTATTTATGTCCCAGAGATTTATTTTTAGAAACATCTCTTTTCTATCATTCTGAGACGAGATCAAATGTGTCCTCAGGAGATAAAGTCTAAGAACCTCTCCTCATCAGCTCACCACTAGAACAGTAACCGCCATAACCACCAGCAAGTTGTAAATTCCCTAAAGATGGAAAACACTGCTGGGCGATGTGTTCTTCTACGTGCTCAACGAATGTTCATGGAGTGCAGGAAGGATTAGGATGAAAAAAGAATAACAGAGCCAGAAAGTAGAGAGGGAGGGAGATGGAAGAAAGGAACATACCAAGGAACAAAAGAGTTTAGAACTGCAGATTGGGAACTATCAATGAGATGTATGTACAACAGTGGCAACTGCTGTTGTTTTCTAGATCAATCACACACTGTATTATATGCTATGCCATATGGATCTATTATATGCTATTCAGTTTTCTTAATACTACTATTAACAATAATAAAATACATAATACTAATTAAATGTTTATTATATATGAGTACTGGTACACTTCACATGTTATCTCTGTTGATACTAATAAAAAGTTTATAAAGTAGGCATCATAATTATTATTCTCATTTTATAAATGATAAAATTGAGGCGCAAGAGGTAAGTAAACTGTCCATGGTAAAATAGTTTAAAAAAATATGAATTTGAAACATACATACTTTTTTAAATCAGTGATATTCCATAACATGAATATGATAGGTAAATCTACAGTCCTTTTTGGTTCCTCAATATGATTGGAAATCTCACTACTTTAGAATTATGGCTTGTAGGTATAAAATATTTTTAAATGTTTTATTTCAAAGGGTCTCACAAGTTAATAATTAGAGCTCCACCTTCTAGTAATAAACGTGCAGAAGGTTCTGGCTTTGCCTTTCCCCAGCCAAAACCTGAAGCATAAAAGAGCCGTTACATCATTAGTTCTCCTTGTACCCATGAATCAGTCACTATTACTGTGCACATTTTAAAACATAGAGCCATGTGACACAGGTTTCATGGAATTTCAGCAGGCAACAGCTGAATAAGGCACCAGCATAACAAAGAAATGAATTCAGATTTCCTCAGTAGCAATTATTACAGCTGAATACCACATCACATGACTCTTCTAAAGGTCGTATGTGCTAACACACACAGAATGTTGAGAATGTAGTAACCAGAGTCATAATGGAAAATGCTGCTTCCTAGAAAACTGAAAGGGACTCACTGGTCATAGTCCCTAAATATGGTGGTTAGTCCTTGCATTAGAGGAACGTGAAGCTGAGCCACAATTTGGAGATACAGACTTACAGTTCTACGTAGGATAAAGATTTGTGGTCAATCCAGTACTGTCCTTTCATCTAGTGGCCCTGAAAGAAAAACAGCAGCACAGAAAACTCCTACATTATTCTACATACAGAGAAATTCTAGTTCTTCTGCTATGTGTGCTGATAAGACAAAGAAACATACTTCTTTAGTGTCACAGAGGAAATACTTGTTTTTCTTCCACAACCTCAAGAAGTTTGTGGAGCACCACCTGGACAACTCTACTTGAAAGAAGAGCTATTATCTCCATTTTGGCTAAACCTGGCCCTATTTCCACATATTGATATGTACAGAGCTGGCTAGGACTTTTCCTTATCCCTTCAACTGGCTCTAAGCAATGCAAATCGGTCCAGCTGAGGTGCTGATGTGTAGTCTTTGAAGCAAGGGGACAGGCCTGTGTTTCCCCGCCCCTTTGCTCCCAATACATGGTTGAGCCTGGTGGGATGGAGAGCCATGCTCCACACTGTTGGCTAGAATCAAGCCTTGAGAAAGAAGGTATGACTTCCCAGGGCATAGAAGATTACACATCAGAGCTGAAGCACCGACACCAAAACATTAGATACTACCTTGAATTGTGTTATGCAGATTATTCCTTCTGCATATCCTTCCCTCTGCATATTGCAAAGGTGATTTCAGGCCTCCTCCCTAGCCCAGCTCACGGTACTCACACACTTCCTGCCATTCTCATAGTCACTCATCCCCGAGCCACTCCCCTCCTCGAGAATTAATAAAACCCAGGTTTGGCCCTGGGTCGAGGCCTTTGTTCCAGTAACCACCATCTTGGCTGGACTTAGGACCCCTTGGCTCCCCACAACTCTAAATATGCCTTAGTGTCTTTATTCTCGCCATGGGTTGCACTGGAAGTGGTAGATTGGAATTAACTCACTAGAATTCCAGTAATTTTTCCATGGGTTTACAACTATAAACTTCCCAGACCGTGACGAGGACTGGGAAGGGCTCGCTATAAAGTTAACCCACAGGGCTTGTCTAATAATATGTATAAGGCAGATTTTCACAAGGATTCTTGAATCCTTGTGAAATCAGGATCAAGGATTCTTGTAGAATCAAGGATTATTGCACAGATCAGGAGTCGAAAACAGGCACACATTCACAAGCATAACCCCAAAACCTCTACGATGTTCTATTAATTGGAAAAGGAGTATGCACCTGCTACCTCTTTCCAGCTTTTAGCATTCCAACCCTCATACATAAAGGATATTTAAAAAAGGAATACTTGCATAGCCTTCACATTTTACAAATCACTTTACCACATCTTCCTACCCTACCCCTCATCAGAAATTCCAAGTGAAGAGGTGAGACTGAAACAAACCAGTTGATATAAATTTTATCCAGGATTGGATAAATGGACAAATAAATGTGATATTCCAAACTTCTATTCTATTACTTCTTCCAAAGATGTGGAAAATCTTTTACTGTGAATTAAGCATTTGAATGTGTAAATAAAATGCAACATTTCATTTTTTAAAATATCATTTATTCAAAGTTCATTGAGTACTGCTATCTAGTGAGATAATCTTGCAAATATGTGTAGCTGCTGAAATTAGAATATGACCTAAGGCTATAAAAGTTGGCAACAGTACATAATTCTAACATATTAAACTTAACTTCATATTTTTGTATGAGTCTTCTGGGCCATCTATTTCTAAACTATGTCCACTTAATATAACGTAGCAGTAAATAACACACAACTTGCTTTGTTTTTGCTTTTTGAACTTTACATGGGCTACTCCTGAGCTCCATGATTCTCTGACAACCTGACCCACGTATGTGGAGTCATTCCAGAAATACCTTGACATAATTTTAAGTAATAAGAAATCCAAAATACCTCTGAAAATGCAAAGCTAGTTCAGTGTGACATGCACTGAAATTATCTCTATTTGTTCCATCAATTCAAGTACTGGCATAATTCTATTTTCAACACTATTATTAAATAACTTGATTAAATAATTAGTATGAGCACTTTCTATTAAGTCTTAACTCTGCAATTTCTGACTTGAGTTATTTTTAAAATAAAGTCATAACTAATAGAAATCCAAAACAATATTATATTTTAACTCTCTTTATTCTAATGTTCCTCTAGCCATTATAATTTATTTCTTAAACTTTACCTGTCCCCACCCTGGCTCTGTAATTCCTGAAATAGCCTTGACTGAAAAGAACTCTCACATAAAATGTTCACCTACTTTTTAAGTAGGTTCTTAAAATATTTAAAAAATAAGAAATAGTAAAGATATTTTCCAAAGTAAATTTAAAATTGAAAAACTTAGACATGCCATTAAGTCATTAAATGAACATAAAATATTAAAATTCTACCTGATATATTTACTGTATTTACTATTGTTATTATAGAATCAGTTTTATTCATATTGTTTTTGTCATATGTCAGATCCACTAGATTTTGACAAAAATAGAAAAAAGATCAAACTTTGATATTATTTATAGGTTGAACTTTTATTTTCCAACAAATATTTTGTTTACTTTCTGCTACATCCAGAATTTAATAAGTCACCATTTTTTAAAATACACGTTCTTGTCCATCTTATTTAACATCAGGAAGTTAATCTAACATCTGGGTACAAGTCAATACATACAAAAGAAGTTGCAGAGAGGTCAGAAAGGTGAGGAAGTTTTGTTTTCCCTTCAGCTTCCTGGCTATTTTCCAAGGTAGAAAACCCGAGGAAGGCTTCTTGGGGAAGGTCCAGAAGTTTGGGGTGGCCTCCCCATAACACGGTATGTCTGCCACTTGATTGGAGATGGTCCAACTCTCACTCCAGCAATAATGATCTTCACAAAGCACGGAACACAGGCTGGGGCTGGCCAAGAACATAGATCATCCCCCTTGTGCATTTTTCCCCTGCATTTACACTTTGAGAGCGGCCCAGTCTTGCGTCTCAATGTCTTTAAATAGGCCTGTTTCTGAATAGTGGGATTCTGAATCAGATTCTAATTGCAAATAATTAGAATCTTTGCTTCCTTTTCATGAGAAAAGCATCATGTGGCTAAGTAGTAGAGAGCCAAAGATTCAAATTTACTTCACTAAATATTTGCAATTAAATTATGTGTCTGGGAGACCAAAGGTGAACTATAAAATGAGGTACACAGCTGATTTTAGTGACATGGTATTTTGGAGAGAAAAAAAAATTGTTTCTTGCTCTCCACAAATCCACTGAGTTATTTTTATTTCTCTTCTTTACCTGGTTGATCTAAATGATGTCCTTACACAGCTCATATCCCATGGTCTATAATTTTATTCATTTTTTAATAGACCCTCATTTTTCTTGCTGTTTTCCTATACAATAAGAGAAAATTACAAACCAAATTCACTCCAGAATATAGATTTTAAAAATTCTAAAGAAAATATTACTAAACTCAGTCTGGCAAAAATACAAAGTAGACCTGACATTTGAGAATCAATAATTTACCATATTAGCTGGAAAATAGGGAGAAATGTATAAAAATCTTGACCCCTTTAAGAAAAAAATTGATAAAATTTAACATCTATTATTATGAATAAACTAAAAATGTGGGGGATGTTATGGTTTATATCTACACGTCCCCCTAAAGCCTCATGGAATCAAGGGCAGGACCTTTGGAGGGTGACTGGATTATAGGGGCATTATACCTGACTTGCTGTTAGAGGTGGTGGCCTAGGTAGAAGAGGCAGTCACTGTGGGGTTGACCTGGAAGGTTTATCACCCTTCTCAACTCCTCCCTCTATCCCTCTACTCTCTGCTTCCTGTGCTCCATGCCGTGAGCAGCTCTCCTCCACCATGCCCCTCTGCCTTGCCATCCTACCTTGGAGCCAGTCAACTGTGAACTGAAACATGAGCCAAAACCCTTCCTCCTTTAAATTGCAGGTGTCAGGTATTGTGTCTTAGAGACATCAGTGATGAGAAAGCGACTAAGACAGGGGAACTTGCTTAATCTGACAGAGGGTACCTAAAAAAATCTACAATTGCACAATTGGAAGCATGTTTTCTCCTCTACTTTGCATAATACAATATTAAGCTCTAACTCTTCACATTCTTTGAGTTCTCAACAGCATTTACCCAGCTGATTGGTCCTACCTGATTGAAAATCTTTCTTCACTTGGCTCTGGGACACACATTTCTCAATTTTCTTGCTATCTCCCTGGCCTCCACCTTTCAATCTCCCTAGCTGATTTCTCCTCATCTCCCCATGCTAAATGTTGGCATGCCCCACAGTTCAGTCCTTGCACTTTTTCTCTTCTCTATCTAGTCTACATCTTAGGCAATCTCATTCAGGTCTCTATCTTTAAATATCACCTACATTCTGATTGCCAAGTTACTTCCTCAAACCCAGATCCAGCTATGGAACTTTCACTTGCTTATTCTATTACCTACTTGATTTTCTCCCTTTGGATATCAATGTGCACCTCCAACTCAAAATGTCCAAAATCTAATTCCTGGTATTCCCTCCTAAACGTGTAGTTCCCACAGATATCTCCACAGTAAATGATGAACTCCTTCCTTTCATTTGCTCAGGCGAAAGCATACAAAAAACCCATAGAATAATTCACCTCTCTCTTATTCTTAACCCTCACCTGCACTTTTCTCAGTTTGACTGCTGACATAGAGACACCATCAGACCATTCCTCACTATCTCGGTAACCACCACCTTAATGGAAGACCTCACTATTTCTCTACCCAACTATTACAGTACCATTCTAATTAGTCTACTTGCTTCTGCCCATGTTCTGCTAGTCCTTTCTCCATATAACAATCTGAGAAGTCTCTTTAAACTGTAGACTAATTATGTCACATCTCCGCCCCAAACCCTATAGTGGCTTCCAATGACGAAGTCATAGGCAAAGTTATCATGGTGCTTTATGATGTCCTAAATGTCCAAGTGGATCCACCATGAACCTAAAAAAGCTTGAACTTCTGGTTTCACATTTCCAAAGTCCCTCTGTAAAGCCTTGCAAGAAACTTTAGAAATGTTGCGTTCATAATTTTCTATTATTTTTCTTAAAGAAAGCTACCTCAAACTGTTTAATCATCAGGCCTTGAGGACTGATCATCAGATTATCCCAATTTGCTAGATGATGTAAAAAATTATAGAATATCATGGCACTGAAGAAATGATGACTGAAAACGCTAGGCAGTTTTGCACTAAGAATACTGCTAGTTTCCTTCCTTTTACCACAGAGTGTTATTTTATACCAACAAGTATCTTGGTTCCCTAAACACTTTTTTGATCTCTAAACACAAATAAACCTTAGATGTCAATCCACTACTGTCAAAAATATCCAGTTCATTTTGCATCTTATCAATTATTAAAATCTCCTTTTGCAGTGCTCAAGGACACCCCAAAACAATGTTTTCAACACCAACATCTTAACCATCCACCCTGTGTTTGTGTTTTGGCTTTTCCTACCCAGCATCCACTCATCTAACTTTTCCCAATTCCCTGGATACCTATCCTCATCCACTCTTAGTCCACGGCCAGCTGCATTGACCTGACTCCATCAGCAGGGTGCAACTGGCTGATTAAAGCACTGCCTCCAATAATAGCAGATTGGGAAAGACCTACTCAGGCCGAACAAAATAATCGGAACCTACCATAGGACCCATGCTTGCACCACTCAGGAACAGGACTCCCAATATCTGCAGGACTGATACAGAAATAAAGCCCAAATCTCCTAATAAAGCTTATGCAGACCTTCCTGAGCTTGCTCCTGCTTACCTCTGCAGTGCTTAACCAGCTTCCCATAAGTTGCTATCCCACATTTTTTCTTAATAATTAACTACCTTTACTTCATAAATGGTCCAAGCACTGTCTCATCTCCAGATGTTTGCACACAATGTTGCTTCCATACAAAATACCCACTTCTCTCTCCCTTACCCTAATTCCTACTCATCTTCTGGGTCTCAGATAATAAATTACTTTTTAAAGTAAGCATTCTCTGGCCTCCACATCTGAACTGGGTGCTTCTCCTCAGCAGACTCAAAGCATCTTCTCTATGGACCCCATCTGACACACCTGCCTATGAACAGAAAAGTTACTTCTGTACTAGCAACTCCTCAACAATTCAACCAGCAGTTACCATATATGCACAACGCAAGGCTAGGCACAGAATGTGAAAAACGAAATGTAACCTTTTGTTTTAAGGAGCATAAAAACAGAATGTTAAAGTTGATAGGTAAAAAATAAAGGCAAATAACAAGTTTTATTTATTTTTTACAAGTTTTAAAACAATGTAAAGTAGTGCTAATTATGTACACTACGTTTTGAGACACTCTATGGCCAGAGATTCTAAAACTCAAAGTCTTGATCTTGTAAAATCATAATGGGTCCTAGGAGACCAAAAAAGATAGCACTGTAATTATACAACAATGGAACAGCAATCTTCAGTAAAGCAATAATCTATAATAAACCACAATTGGGAAAAGAGCTAAAAATTAATGACCCCACTCACATGTTATTTCTATAAATGAAGAGCACCCTCATACTTAAATTCTCATATTTAGAGCAAAGAGATTTCATTTAAATTTGAAGAAACATAATTTATCTCTATGGAAAAAAAAGATTTGAAGTTAAAATATTTTAAAGGATAAGTGACTAAGTATAAAACAAGATAAAGAAAATGCAAAGTGGAAGACATGAAGAGAGAACATTGTTATAAAAAAGGATAAATAGAAGCATATTCAATTCTAGCAGGGAAGAATTACATTGTTGCCAATGTGAAAACTCATAAAAACTGTACCAAGTTGCAAAGGGACAAAAAACTCTATAATACAAATTTGGAAACAAGAAGTAGCCCAATCTAAAGCAAAGACAGAAAACTTCTTAATGGAGGTAGAATGGAAAAATAGCCACAGATAATATTTCAGAGAAGGGCCAATAGTCTCAGTCTCTCCTCGACAACAGATTTGACAAACAGCTGGACCAGATCAACGGTCCATATGTTATCAATGGTCCATAAGTTGATATGGACCAGAAGAAAACACCAGAATTCCTATCAGCAAACAAAAAGGGCTTAATTTACAAACACTGGGAGGAAATCAAATCTTAACAGAAATATAAAAAGGAATTTTACAGCATTATATTCAAGACACTGGCATAGTTTATTCCTTGATTAGGGGTTATGACTATGATAGCTTCCCTTATACTTCAAATTTCATAATCCTATTCATTTCCAGGTCAGCACAGAAAAAAAAAAAAAAAAAAAAAAAAAAAAAAAAACAGAAGAAAACTTGACTTCAAAACTAGAAAAGATGGGCCAGTGATATAGCTCAGCGGCATAAGCGCCTGCCTGGCAAGCACGAGGTCCTGCATTCGACTCCCGATACCCACATAAAAAAAAAAAAAATACTGGATAGGAGTAAATTATGTCTACCAACAAACACTGACAGAGTATAAAATACATAATCCTAATACGAAGAAGGGAAGACTTTTTTTTTAATTGTTAAATTAATTCTCCATAATAGTCAGGTAATCCTTCCTGGAAGACACTATTGTTCCTGCAAAGAAAATGTCAAGAGGTTTACAATGACCTTCCATGTCACATATTTTCACAATGCACTTGATCGGACTGCATATAAGCAACGGTTTCTAGCATGATAGTTCTCTTTCTCATTTGCCCATTTCATGTAATTCATCTTTTTTAGGAATCATCAACCTCATTACAATTAAAACTAAATAAGCCAAGACTTCATGAGCAAATAAAACTACAAAGCTCTGGGAAACTGCCGCAGATAAAATCATGGCAACACAAGTAACCATCATATATGTGGATGGATTCTTAGGAATGTATTGCTAAATACATTTTCATTTCTTTATTACAGCAAGCAGAGTATACAACTGGCAAAAAAGCTCAGCTAACAAGATAATCCCTGTACACATGGAACCAATACCCGTGACACCTCTAGGTTTTCCCCAGACAAAACACATCTGGAAGGATGAATATGCCTCAAAGAGTTATGCAAAGGATCAAGGAAATATATAAAATATATATATAAAAAAAAGAGAGTGTGTATCTCCATGAAGTAGTTCTTTTCCAAAACATTCATAATCTTAATGCTTACTAGCACAAATTTCACCATTTAGGATGTTTTGCTTGTTTGGAACAAAATTAACTTAAGAATATATTATAGTAAGACTGAATAATGCTACTTAACAAAATCAACTACTTCCATGTTCTATACAATACTGGTTGACCAACAAAGCAAGGGGGAAGGCCTGGATGGCTGAAGCAAATGGTTCGTCATTCAAATATAAATAAATCTTTTCTAGTTACTGAAGTAGGACTATGTTTAAAAAATATACCTGTTAGCTTCTATTATGGCATGTGCTTTCTTTAAACAGAAACCTGGGCACTAAAAGATTCCAGTGGCATCTAAACTTCATGTTTAGATGCCACTGGAAGAGCAAAAACAGGACATCAGGCAGTTTGTAGAGTTGGGATTTAATCTTAAAACAGGAGCTGAAGTTAAAACTTTAAAAAATAATTATATACTATTTAAATTAGATAAAATTAAGAAAGTAGAAAAAATAAATTGGGTAAAAACTCATAAAAAACAGTCTAAAATGGTGGCCAAGAAGAGCACTTTAGAAAATGTTTAACTTAGAAGATGGGGAAAAACCAGCAGAAAAAAAAAAAAAGAAAAAGAAGCAAGAATGAAAGCAAAGTACTTCAGAGAAGCCAAAGAAACAGTAACTCGATTAGAAATGGATCAGTAGTGTAAAATGTTCCCCCCAAATAGTAACAGCAAGATTGACAGAGAACAGTTGCTTTGGTGAGTAGAAGATCATAACTTTTGAGAGAGTAGATTTGGTAAAAGGATGGGCAGGAGAGTGAAATCTCCTTAGTCATCTCTCTGTATACGCAGACACTTGAGCTGACCCTGACTACACCATTAATAAGTCACTAATTTAAAATGTTGGCTGTGGTCATGACCATATTTATGATCCTCTGTCCCTACATGAATTAATGACACCTTCTTCTCTACCCATGAATTTACAAAATACTATAAATGGCAGTGACTTCAAAAATCCTCAAATAAAAGATTACAAACTGATGCCTGACAATCCACATTCGGTTGTCCCTTTAAAAATAGCTTGATTTCTCTCAACTTCTCTATAAAATACAAAAGATCTGGCAATATTGGTTCCATATTCCCAAAGTGCTTTTTGCAAGAAATATATATATATATATATATATATATATATATATATATATATATATATTCCAGGGCCCGTACACATGCAGTGTGTCCTAATGGAAATTCACTTTACTCATTTCTGGGAACTGCCTCATCACAATAGCTAGCTTGCTTATAAACCCCTAAACTTGTGAAATTGACTTAAAAAGCAAACAGAACAGATCTGGGTGTATTCAGGGTGGTATGGCCATAGATGAATGAAATCCTGCCATTTGCAGCAACACGGATGGAATGGGACCACGTCATGTGAAGTGAAATAAGTCAGGCACAGGAAAACAGTGTCACTCAAATGTGGGAGCTAAAAGGTTGATCTTACAGAAGTAGAGAGTAAAATGGTGGTTACCAGAGCCCAGGAAAGGTGTTGGGGAGGAGCACGGAAAGAGGATGGATTAAGGGCACAGGGGTGTGATGGGATAGGAGGAATAATTTCTAATGTATAGCACAATGAATTAAATATTTCAAAATAGCTACTAGGATTTTGAGTGTTCTAAATATAGAGAAATAATAAATGTCTAAAGTCATAGATATGCCAATTACCCTGATCCGATCATTATACACTAAATATATGCATTAAATGTCACAATGTGCCCCATAAATAGGCATAGTTACTCTGTTAGTTAAAAATAAAAATGTACTTTTAAAAGCTTTTTAAAGGAAACATTAAAGTCACTAACTATTCAATACCTAGTCTGGATAACAGCTAGAGAAGTGCAGGTCTCAAAGCCAGTTAGTAACAGAGCTGGAACTCAAACTCTGTCCCCAATTCCAAGCTTACTAAATGAACTGTGGCCTCTGCTGACACTAAACACAGCTGGATTTTCTTTAGGCAAGTGCTGATTAAGTTATGTTTAAAGGCAATAATCTGCAGTTAAATCTATTTTTATTGAAAAAGCAGTTCTCGGGCAGGTAAGATGGCTCAGTGGCACAAGTGCCTGCCAGGCAAGCACGAGGTCCTGAGTTCGACTCCCGGTACCCACATACAAGAAAAGGGCCAGTGATAAGGCTCAGCAGCACGGGCACCTGCTGGCATATAAGGTCCTGAGGTCGACCCCCAGTACCCACACACACAAAAAAAGTAGTTCCCAAGCATTCACAGAAATATGCAAATAGACTACTCACACAAAAATCTTTAAAATTTCATCAAGGTTGAGAAAAAAGAAAATTATCTTCAATTTACTTATATTAATATGTATTTTACTTGTTTGAACTTAAACCCTTTGTTGACAAAATAGCTTTTTAAAGAAAACTTTTCAGCCTCCCTGCCTTTAATCTCTTCTAATTCAAATCTAAAATTATCTTTTTTAAAAAACACTGCCATGCCAACTGAATAACGAGCTATTTTTATAAAAAGGTAAATTGTATGATTATGCTTTAAATTCTCCTTATTTCCCAGTGCCTATGGCATATCCAACAAAGTCACTGCGTCCTGAAAGTCCTTTGGGGCTGGCGTCTGTGCCCCGCAGTCTCCCAGAACTTCCCACCCCTCTGCCTTACTCTCCCGAAACAGTGGAGATTCCTCTTCTCCAACACATCAGGATTCTGAAGATGCAGCTTTTACATTCCCTCTCGCCCCTAGGCGTGTTCTAAGCATAAAATATATTTTATAACATTAAAGACTCAAAGGCTATATAACTAAATAAATGTAGAAAAACCCCAGAAAAGCACAGAAATTTAAAACGGGCAAATACCTTAAAACTAATTCAAAGGCATCTCACTTTCACTCACACCCAGTCGTGGGTTCCATTCCTCTACCAAAGCTCTGTGCTTCTACCTACACCAGTGAGATGAGCAGGGCCAAGGAAGGAAAGGCTCACAGGTCTGAGTGGCCCTCGGAGGACAAAGAGCAGCAGAAGGACATAACGGATCTGGGAGATTCCTTTCATGCTTGGCAGTCTTTTCGGGATCTTTCCCTGAGTCTAACTTATTTCGTTTAGTTTTGTTTTGGTGGTGGTGTGTGTGGGTTATTATTTTATGTTTGTTCCTCTTGTGAGTTATTTGCTTGCTTCGCAATTTCCACGGGATTTTATTTAGACTATTATCTGATATCTGAGAGCCTGGCATCCACAACCTGGCTACCAAATTTGTATGGCCTCGAGGCACACAGCGAACTCTGACCTTGAAAATAATGTAATCTATTTCATCAAGGCCGAAGCTAGTATGAACCGAAACATAAATAAAAACATCTATAGAAATAAGAAAAAAAAGTAAGTCATTTCTCTTTTTCCATCTAATCATGTTGGTTCATGCTGGCCCACCTGTGTGAAGGGTTCTCCTGAAGGTGCACTGATTAGAATATGTAAGATCTTGCAAGTATTTCTGAACAATGTGTGAACTGGGAAGGAAAAAATACCTCGGATAACATTTCGCTAATTACATTCATAACTCTCCACTTTTACTAACAAAATGATGATTACTGGCTAATTTTTAGGCCATTAATTGACAGCATTTATTAGTGATTAAAAATGTATATGTTAATTGTACCTAAAAATGAAAGGATTTAATTAATTAAAAGAATGGACACTTTTTTACATTTTAATAAATAAATGTTGTAGAAAAAAGTATATTGTGGTGAAAACAATAATCCCATAGGTTTTTGTTTGCTTTTGTTTTTGTTTTTTAGTTGTAGTTTTTACAATAAATCTTTAGTATAAATATTTTTTAAGTAAAAGAACCTGGCTTTTAGCGAACCATTTTCCTGCTGACTATGAACACTGGTCATGAATGCAAAACCCTGCATATCATTATGTGAAACATTTATGCATTCAGAATGTCTACTTGGTGGCTTTCTTCCTAAGAAGCTAAACAATTCATTAAACAAGCTGCTCCTGAATGGGCGATCCGAACAAGCATAAGCTGCCCTCTGTGGACTTCTATTGTGAGGCTGTACCCATTTGTGTTCTCTTTGAAGTCGTAAAAATGAAACCCTTATGCTCATATTAAAAGCATAAGAAAGGCATCTATTATGTCAATAGATTTAAAACAGGGCCTTAGACACAGTGAGAACCACTCCACACTGGCACTCTTAGAATAGCAAAGGTTAAGAAGTGCATTCCCAGGGAAAACTTTCAAAGCCTTACATATCATTATATCCAAAAGCAAATGGCATCACAAGTGTTTGGAACTCTAGTTTATGGACACCTTCAGTCTCAAATAAATCCTTTCTAATCCTGTTCTTTTGTCTAGATTTTTTACTTTGATGATGACTGCAGGTGCTTTTTCTCTACTATACTACTATATGTCATTCCGTGAAGAATGAAGATCTGTGTATCTACACGAACACAATTCTTAATAAACATAACCTTTATACAGTGTACAAGTAAAATATTTTACTAGTAGCAGTTTATCCATTTAGAAATCCATCATTCCTAGACACCAATCTAGGAATCTCTAGTAGTCTGAGTTTTGTAGGAGAAAACATGAAAAACCTACTTCTCCCACATGTTGTTGGAACTGTAAAATAGACAAACACCACCTTGTAAAGTGATGTGGAGTTATCTATATCTATGTTTATACCCTGGAGAAACTCTCGAACACAGAGATGAGTACAAAAAACACTCACGACACCATTGTTTATAGCCAAAATTACAAACAACCCAAAAGTTCTACAGAAAATAAATATGGGAACTGCAATATACTCAGACAATGAAAATGAATGAACTGCTGGTATATACATCAAAACAGATGAACCTCAGAAGCAATGCTGAACAAAAGGGACAAGTCATAGAAAGCTATGTACAACTTATTTCCACTTGTATCAAGTTAAAATCATGTAAAATTGAGCAATGTAATGCTGTTACTTAGGTTCAGTTGTTTTTTAATCTAACATTATGCTGAGCAAAACTAAACCATACTAGTTGTAATTAACAGACTGAAGTAAAAATCTTCTATGATTATGTGTTGTAAATCCCATATAATGGCTATCATTTTTAGTTTAAATTTAGTTTACTACTAAAAAGTACCCATAGACAGATTAATTTCTAGTGGATTCTTACAGGTCAAAAATTGTTTAGAATATCAAATACTTCAACATTTAAGATACTCCATATGACCTCACTTATAGGTAAAATCTAAAACAGTTGAACTCATAAAAGTAAAGGGTAGAAAGGTGGTTATCAGGGACAAGTGGGGGACAGATGCGGAGATGCTGGTCAAAGGATGTATAAAATTTCAGTGAGGTGGATGGAATAAGTTCCCTGTAAAGAAACTTGTACAATCCAGTGACTACAGTTAATAACAATATATTGTATTTTTGAAAATCTCTTGAGTAAATTTTAAGAGTTTTCACCTCAAAGAAAGATGAGATAATTTATGTTAATTAGTTTGATTTTGCCATTCCATAATGTACATATAATTCAAAACAGCACACTATGTACATGATAAAGATACACACTTTTTGTCAATTAAAAACAAATTCATTAAAAGTAAATAAATTTTTAAGGAAAACATAAATTCTAACCTACAAAAAGATTTGAACAGTGTCATAATCTAACTGAAAAGCGTTCTACTTCATAGTTTACCTGAAACTGCACAAGGCCTGTGTGACGGTAGAAAAGAGTTCCTCTTTAATTCCTGTCTGTATATAAGATGTGGCTTGTTGTGGTCATCTTCCTGTTCACGCCCATCTGCTCTCACGATAGGTTCTAAGAAATATTCACCATCATGTGCTTTAAATGTTCCCATCTAAAAAAAAAGTAAGTGACAGTTAGCTTTTTCCCAACAGCCACTAGAAGCATACAGTACCACAGGTTAAAATATGCATACAGGGTGGAGAAGTAGTTCAGTGGCACTTGCTCAAAGCCCTTGCCTATCATGTGCAACAAACTGGGATGGATCCACAGGACAGCAAAAAATGAAATAAAATACAATTAAATGAGTGCGCAGAAGTCAATGAGGAAAGCCTGTTCATTATTTCTCATCAACTGAACGTTAAGCTTCCTCTCCATGGCTCATTCTTCTGTCCCCACTCTCCATGAAGATGTTCAATGATAATATGCCAATAGGCAGAGTTGAGATGAAAGGTGTTCCAGATTATAGATGATGGCATAAATAAAGATCTCAAAATGGAAGAGATATCTAGAATCATCTATAAATAATAAAGCTTGTTTGTTTTGGTCTATGTAAGATTATATTGTGATACAAAACTTTAAAAAGTAGGATGGTGTCAGATTGAAGATGTTGAATGTGGAATTTAGAATCTGTCTGTCAATGATGAGCAGCCATGGTAGATATTTACAAAGAATCCAACAACTCTGAATCCCAGAATCCAACACCAAACTTGCTATTTGACATCTCCACTTACAGAATTCCCAAACTTAATATGTCTAAAGCCAAGCACGTGGTTTCTGGTTCCAACCTGCTATTTTTGCAGTGTTCCCTACTTCAGTAAATGGCCACACTATTTTAAAATTATTGAGACCATAAAAGCCATGAGAAAAATAAGGAGGACCCCTTCCCTCTTATCACACATTCAATCCACCTATAAATCTTGATGCCTCAATCTTCAAAGTATAACCAAAATTGAATGACTCACCCCAAATTTATATACTATGTCCATGATCACAAAGAACATTCTGTCTTCTAAAAAATATCCAAAGCCTCCTACAATCTAGTGTACAGACAGAAGCCACAGTAATTCTTTTCAAGAGAGGAAATCAGGGGAGGGGAAGGGGAAATAAAAATAATTAGGATGTATTATGTCATGCACCAACTCCCCATGATGAATGTAATCACTTATGTGTGGCAAACATGTACTAATACAAATTTTAAAAGAATCATAAAAAGAGAAGGTTGGATCATGCAATTATGCTGATAAAAAAAAAACGAAACTAATAACTATCCATGTTATTCAATAAAATCAAAGGATCTTACCATGTTCAGGTTTCCACGTGTTCTGCCACCCTATCCCTCCAACCACAAACTGCCAAGAGTTCTACTTCTACCTTGGAGCTCTACTCCTGGTGTCTCTGTTATTCCTAAACATGATAACCACCGTACATCTCAGGCCCTGAGCACTCACCGCAACCTTCTGCCCCAAGCGCCTTTCCCCGATGCCTCCCTCCATCACTTGTTTGGGTTCTTTGCTCAGCAGTAATCACCCTACATAAAATAGCATCCAACTTCCTACCTCAGTTCCCTTTACCTTATTGCACTTTTCTTCACAGCATTTATCACTACTTGATATATTTTTATGTTTATTACTTGTTTGACACTAGCCACTAAAATATAAACTTTGTGAGAGCAGGGCTATGCCAATATTCTTCTCTACATGCTTGCCACATACCAGACACTACATAAATACATATTAAATGTGAATAGCTGAAACTGTGAAGTGTGAAATGGAATCTAGCAAGACTGTACATTATGGATGGTAGAAAACAAACACTAACATCTATAAGATAAAAGGACATAACCCAGAACAGAGCTAACAAATTCTGAATTATGGAGATGGTGATATCTAAGCAGTTGAAACAGAAAGGCTATAACATAACGATGTTTGAGGAAAGCAGAAAAAGAGACAGTGAGGAGAATTTATATTGGAAATAATTTTCTGGAAAGATATAATTTACCGAAAAGAATCCAGAAGTAGTAGAAATCCAAACAGATCTCTTTCTCCAAGACACAGAAAAAGACGTCAAAGTTACATCACAAAAAAAAATCCTGGCCTTGCTTTCACAGAGCAATTCCATGAAATCTTCAAAGAGTGGATAATTCCCCTGTCTTTGAACTGTTCCAAAATATCAAAACTAAAAATATCTGAATTATTTTTATGAAACTAGTGTGAGCTTATATCAAAACCTGAGAAAGACAACAACAAAAACAAATATGGGCCACACTTATATATCGAGAAAAAAGTAAGATGTTGTATTAGAAAAAAAATCCAGCAACACATGAAAACAATAGTATATGACTAGGTGGATTTTAGCATGAGTATAAGTATGGCTCAATATTAGTAATCTATTAATATAATTTATTATAATCATTTATAAAAAAAGAGAATCATATGGCTGTTGATGAAATTTAATAAATATCCTTGACTTTTTTAATCAATAAAGTAGAAACAGATGGATGCTTCTTGAACACGATAAACTATGCCATAACCAAAAGGACAGCATCATGCTTAATGAAGACTTATCCAAAGTATTCCTACTTCACAAGGGTGCTCTATAATAGAACTAAATAAAAGAAAGAGATAAAAATATAAAAAATTAGACACAAGACTGTCATCTTTCTACATTACACCCTTAAAATAATAAAAGTAACTGAAAAACTATAAACATTAAATGAATTCAGTGAGCCAAATACATACAGGCATCAATAGATTTCATATATGCAAAACAACAATTATATTATGGTAGAAACAATCCCATTTTTAAAAAATAATAAATACCCAGGAATAAACCAGTAACAAATTTGTGAGAGCTCTGTAAAATGTTGATGCCTCACTAGAGAACTAAGAGAACACAGAGAAACTTGCCTGTTCCTGAACAGTAAAATTTCCCAGATGTATTCATAAATATAACAAGATCCCATTTCAAAAAAAAAAAAAAACACTAACAGATTTTTTATATTCAAACTGCATTAGGGAAAATAAACAAAAATGGTAAAGATAATTATGAGAAAACAATGAGGTGGGACTAGGACTACACAGTGTAAACATTATAAAGTCACATTAAATACTCTAACACATGAAGAAACAGACTAATAAACTGACTAGAAAAGCAAGCAAGGGCCGGTGAGATGGCTCAGCAGCTTAAGCGCCTGCCCGGCAAGCGCGAGAGCCTGAGTTCGACTCCCGGAACCCACATACGAAAAAGGGGCCGGTGATATCGCTCAGCGGCACAGTTGCCTGCTGGCGCGCGAGGTCCTGAGGTCGACCCCCCAGTACCCACAAAAAAAAAAAAAAGCAAGCAAATTCTAAGTGATATAGGACTTCCTACTGTAAATGGATGCATCTCAGATCAATAGCAAAGACGAAAAACATAATAAACGGTATTGCAACCAGTTCACAGACAACTGGGAAAGGTAAAGATTCACCCCACACGAAAGAAGTGCCAAAGCACCAGTGCTCTACACTCTCTCAATAAAACTATAAAAGCATCAGAACGTAACTTGAGAACATTCATTTGGAGTGTGGAGAAGAAAAGGTAATTTTAACCATGACTCATGTTGCATAAAAAATATCCATAATAAAATAAAACTTCTATTTGGTGTAAATACATACTACAGCAAGTCAAAATATAAATGGTAATCAGAATACTGAATATTTGCAACTCAGATGACCAGCAAAGGGATTGTTTCTCTAAAAAGGAATTATTTGTCGAAAATACTTTATAAATTCTAAAAAAAATACTTAAGTTCTCAAAGTTCATAAAAAGAATAGCATTCAAAGGAAAAATGAGAAAAGAATATTAATAGACATCTCATCCCCTCCCCCAAAAGCGGGGAGAATATTAAACTTTTCAGGATAAACAGAAATTAAAACTGAACTACAAAACCATTTTCACCTATAGGCCGGGCAAAAATTTAGAAGTTCTACAATATATTCTAAACTTATGTCTGTGGAAAAACAGGCACTTTCATATATAACTGTTGAATATATAAATTAGTGTAATCAGTACGCAAACCAGTTTGGCAGTATCTATCATAATTATCCCTTTGATGCAACAATTCCCTTTCTGAAAATTTATTCTACAAACCCTATCTATTTGCCCATGTGTAAAATAAAATATTTACAAAATTGTTAACTACAGCATTACTTTCAGTAGCAAAATATTGAAACTAAAAATAACATTGATAGAGTCTGTTTACATAAACTATGCTACACCCATACAATAGATTTCTTGTGGTTATACACAAACAAGAGTAAGCATTCTATACAGTATATGGAAAGAACTTCAATGCACATTATTAAGCTGGAACAAACAAACAAAAAACTAGAAAGCAGGATGTATATCTCACTACAATTTATGTATTAAAGGAAGAAAACCTGGGCCGGTGAGATAGCTCAGCAGCATGAGCGCCTGCCTGGCAAGCGCGAGGGCCCGAGTTCGACTCCCAGAACCCACATAAAGGAAGAAAAAGGGCCGGTGATATCGGTCAGTGGCACAAGCGCTTGCTGGCAAAAGCAAGGTCCTGAGGTCCACTCTCGGTACCCCCCCCCCCAAAAAAAAAAAAAAAAAAAAAAGGAAGAAAACCAAAAACTAAACATTTCCATTTGCCTGCTTACTTACTAGTAAAGAAACTCTAGAAGGATTCATTAGAAACAAACCAGGTAGAAATGGAAATCAATGGGAGGGTGCAGAATGAACCAGGTAAGACACTCTTCTTACCTCAGATACTTCATACATGCTGCTTCCACTGATTAAAATATCTGCTTACTCACCATTCTTCACCTCACCCTCCTACCTCATCACACTCAGTTTGGATAATTCCGTCTCACGCTTTCCAAACTCAGCTTAAATAGAAACTACTCAGAAAGTTCTCCCTTGACCAGGAATCTAGGAAACCACATATCTACCTTTCCTCCTGAAAATACATCACATCTGCCTGATTTCCTCAGTACATTTTATTGTATGTTGCATTTATGTATTTGTCTCCTATTTACAACTATAAGAGTAATCAAAAGATACAGTGAATGTTTAAATTTTTTTAAAAAACTTATTACAGTAAAGACACATTGACAAGAATAATGGGATAAGTAGACTGAAATGAAAGGGAGTATTTTGAGTGGGATTAATGGCAATGTGTCTTTAACCATAATAAATTATTTAATTTAAACACCCATCATACTTTATGATTGCCCTTCACTGATAAAATGTTTGCAGCATTTTCCATCAAATACAAATATTATGGTGTGTTTTCATTCACCTTATTCACCAGATCTGGCACCATGTGGCTTCTGGCTCTTCCCCAAAGTCTAATGAGCATGAAAGCTAAACAATTTAAATTGATGCAGGAAATCAAGATCCACAATAGCATAACTAAAGACAAAAAAGAGGATTTCCAGAACTGCTTCAGAAAGTAGCAAGAATGATGGAATAAGTGTCTGTGAATCAAGCGGGAATATTTTCAGAGGAATCAATAGCAATGTGTCTATTACTCTAATAGTATTTTTAAATTTAAAAATCCACTGTATTTTTTTAACACACTTCATATTCTCCCCCTGTTGGACTGGAGGCTTATATAGGTAGGGCAATTCCACTGCCTACTAGAATATCTTAACACATAGCAGACACGGTACACGGTATTTTTGACCCTAAAAAGCTATTTCCTACCTTTATATGCTAGATTCATGCTAAGCAGAGGTGAGACATAAGTTTGGAAACATAGGCTAGAGCTTGAATATGCAGAGTCTTACATGCAGGAACTTTTTTAAACAGAGGAGTTCATAAACCTCAGTGAAAAAAATTACATCTTTGTTTTCATCAACTTTTAACTGAAATTTAGCATTTCTTTCAACCATAAATGTACGCAACATATCCCAATGATGTTGCCAGTGGAAAGCACAAATATTTTCATCACGAGAAAATGTATGAGATTTCTCAGACTATTGTTTGAGCTTATCAATGCTTCAAAGTTAAAATTAGGTCTGCAACACCTCTTAATATTTTATATGCTAATAAATAAAAAATATATAACTATGTTTAACTTCTTGATGACTATTTCAATATAACTGATGGATTTTGTATTTTATTTCAGGGATATTAAAACATTATTTGAGAAGGGCTTCACTGATTAATTACCGAAGGGTTTGAACAAGAGTGGAACAGGAGAGGACAGTCAAAGCAATAAGGTTGGAAGATTAAACAATATAATTATACAGCTAAGGGAGGACCAGTAAGAAGAATGTTTTGGTCATCCACATATGAAATAATAAGTACTTTTATTCTATTGGTCTGTCCAGAGAGTAGAAAGAACCCTCAAATGTTGAACTAATACAGACAGATCCCGCCTTAGTCAGGTGACACTAAATCATTCAGGGTAGGCATTTATAATATTAATAGCTAATTCCAATACAGGGATCAGACATCATTCATTCATATGCATTGTTCATTCCATATAATTCAACCTAATTCTTTTAAGTAAGTTGTATTATTTTTCCCACTTTATAGAGGAGAAAATGAAAAGTAAAGAAGTTAAATAATTTGTCCAAGTCTCATACCTGGTAAGTGACAAGACCAACATGTGAATCCAAAAAGCCCTGCTTCCAAATTCAGGCCTTGACTCATTACACCATACTAGTTATCAATATGAATTTTCATAAACTCTGTAAAATACCCAATACAAATTTCCATGTATACCTCTTATAGGTCAGACACAGGTTTAGGAGCTAAAGGTAAATAGGAGAAAAATCCTTGCATTCAAATAATTTATATTTATATTTATATGGGAAAAGGGCAGCCAATACATAAAAATATACTATGTCACGGGCCGGTGAGATAGCTCAGCAGCATAAGCACCTGCCAGCAAGCGCGAGGTCCTGAGTTTGACTCCTGAAACCCACATAAAGGAAAAAAAGGGCCAGTGATATCGCTCAGCAGCACAAGTGCTTGCTGGCAAGCGGGAGGTCCTGAGGTCGACTCCCGGTACCCACATTAAAAAAAAAAAAAAAAAAAAAAAAAAAAAATATATATATATATATATATATATATATATATACACTATGTGAGATGCCAGTAAGTACATAAAGGAACTAAATTATCTTTCAAAATTGATGAAGAAATAAGATACCTCCATGAAAAAGAACACATAAGGAAATTCATGAACACCAAACCAGCCCTCCAAAATATTCTGAAGGTCATTCTAGAAAGAGGTAACAAGGACTACAACTCCATGAACCCCAACATAAGGAATTCACCAGACAAGGCAAACAATTAAACAGAAGGGGGAAAAGGAGGGGGAGCCAAAAACAGGAAAATAACATGACAAGGATAAATCAATACATATCAGTTATTACAATCAATGTTATTTGGTTTCAATTCACCAATCAAAACAAACAGACTGGCAGAATGGATCAGAAAGCAAGAACCAACAATATGCTGCATATAAGAAACACAGTTAATTCAAAAAGAAATTCATAGACTGAAAATCAAAGGATGGAAAACAATCCTCCATGCAACAGGAACCCAGAAAAAAGTAGAGGTAGCTATTCTATTTGCAGACAAAGTGGATTTCAAACCAAGACTCATTAAAAGAGACAAAGAAAGGAACATCCTTGTAAAGGGAGCAACCCAAGAGGAAGAGATAACAGTTGTAAATATATATGCACCAAATACTAGTGCACCCAGCTATACATAACAAATATTAACAGACATGAAAAGTCAAAAAAGCACTAATACGGTTATAATGGAGAGCCTCAATACCCCTCTGTTACAAATAGACAGATCAACTAGACAAAAAATCAACAATGAAATATTAGAAATGAACCAAACTTTTGAACAAATGGACTTAGTAGACATCTACAGAGAGTTGTACCTTGTATCAGAATGCACATTCTTCTCAACTGTACATGGGACATTCTCCAAAATAGATCACATACTAGTTCATAGAACATGCTTAAGTAAATGCAAAGGAACTGAAATTATCCCATGCATATTATCAGACCATAGTGCAATGAAATTGGAAATCAATGGCAAAAGAAACCACAGAAACTTGATAAACATGCAGAAATCAAATTACACTCTCCTGAACAACCAATGGGTCACAGATGAAATAAAGAAGAAATTATAGAGTTTCTACAATTAAACTATAATGCCAATACTACACACCAGATCTTATGGGACACAATGAAATCAGTCCTATGAGGGAAATCTAGAGCGGTGAATACCTATATTGGGAAAACAGAGCAAGCTCAAATAAACAACTTAAGTTGAACCTCAAGTTTCTAGAAAAAGAAGAGCAAGTCAAGCCCAAAGCTCATACAAGAGAGGAAATTGTAAAGATCAGAGCAGAAGTTAATGCAATGGAGACTAAGAAAACAATACAAAGAATCAATGAATCAAAGAGTTGGTTCTTCCAAAGATTAAATAAAATTAACAAACCCTTGCCAAACTTATCCAAAAAAGAAAAGACTCCAAATCCATCTATTAGAAATGAAAAGGATGAAATCACAACAGATCCTGTAGAAATCCAGAAGATCATCAATACCTATTTTGAGAAACTATATTCTAATAAGATGGAAAATACAGAAGAAATAGATAGATACTTAAATACATACGAATGTACCAAAGCTTATCAAAGCTGAATAAAGAAGATATAAAAATTCTAGGTAAACCAATATCCATCAATGAAATTAAATTAAATTAAATTAATATGTAATTAAAAACCTACCAACAAATAAAAGCCCAGGCCCCGATGGATTCACTGCTGAATTATACAAGTAATTTAGAGAAAACCTAATGCTTCTCTCTTTAATAAAATGGAAAGGAAAGTAATATTCCCAAATATATTCCTAGTGTGAGCTTTTTACCCTGATACCAAAACCAGAGGTGGATCCAAACAAAAAAGAGAACTACAGGCCAATCTCCCTAATGAACATAGATGCAAACATCCTCAGTAAGATACTGGCAAACAGAATGCAGCAAATCATTAAGAAGATTATACACCATGACCAAGTGGGATTCATCCCTGGAATGCAGGGATTGTTCAACATATGCAAATCAATAAATGTAATAAAACACATTAACAGAGCCAAGGACAAAAACCATATGATCATCTCAATAGATGCAGAAAAAGCACTTAACAAAGTCCAACACTCATTCATGACAAAAACCCTACAGAAAATCAGAATAGATGGTCTCTACCTCAATCTGATAAAAGCCATCTATGACAAACCAACAGTCAACATTATATTAAATGGACAAAAACTGAAAGCTTTCACTCTAAAATCAGGAACAAGACAAGGATGTCCACTGTCACCACTCTAATTCAATATAGTTCTGGAAACATTACCCAGAGCAATTAGACAAGAGAATGAAGTAAAAGGAATAAGGATAGGAAAGGAAGAAGTTAAATTATCGTTATTTGCAGATGACATGATATTCTACAAAGAAGACCCCAAAAACCCCACCACAAGACTTCTAGCTTTTTTTTTTTTGTGGGTACCGGGGGGTCGACCTCAGGACCTCGCGCGCCAGCAGGCGCCTGTGCCGCTGAGCGATATCACCGGCCCCTTTTTCGTATGTGGGTTCCGGGAGTCGAACTCGGGCCCTCGCGCTTGCCGGGCAGGCGCTTAAGCCGCTGAGCCATCTCACCGGCCCCAAGACTTCTAACTTTAATAATCAAATTTAGTAGCATAGGTGGATACAAAGTCAACATCCAAAAATCAATAGCCTTCCTGTACACAAACAACAAACTCACTGAGAGAGAAATGAGGGATACCACACTTTCACAATAGCATCTGAAAAAAATGAACTACTTAGGAATCAATTTAATGAAGAAAATAAAAGACATCTACATAGAAAACTATAGTACTCTGAAAAGGAGACAGAAGAGGATATCAGAAAATGGAAAGATATCCCTTGTTTTCGGGTAGGAAGAACCAATATAGTGAAAATGGCCATACTTCCAAAATTGTTACACAGATTTAATGCAATCCCAATCAAAATTCCAACAGCATATCTCACAGAATTAGAGAAAACAATCTTAAAATTCATTTAGAACCAGAAGAGACCTAGAACAGCAATGACAATTTTGGGCAACAAATGCAAGGCAGGGGGCATCACAGTCCCTGACTTGAAACTGTACTACAAAGCTGTAATAAAAACAGCATGGTACTGGCAAAAAAACAGACCCAAGGATCAATGGAACCGATTAGAAGATGCAGAAAGAACTCAAGGCACACTCAGCCACCTTATCTTTGACAAAGGAGCCAAATACATTCACTGAAAGAAAGATAACCTCTTTAATAAATGGTACTGGAAAACCGGCTTTCCACATGCCGCAGATTAAAACTACGCCCATATCTTTCACCGTGCACTAAACGAAAATCCAAATGGATCAAAGATCTAAATATTAAAACAGAAACACTGAATCTGCTGGAAGACAGAATAGGTAGAACTCTTGAAGACACTGGTGTAGGTGAAGACTTCACGAACAAAACTCCGATCTCACAGGAGCTATCACAAAGAATCAACACCTGGGGTCTCATCTTATTAAGAAGCTTTCGCACAGCAAGAGAAACCAACAACAGAGACAACTCACAGTGTGGAAAAAATTTTTGCCAGCTGTTCCTCAGTCAAATGACTAACATCTAGAATATATAAAGAACTCAAAAAAATCAGACCCTCCAAATTTAAAGACCTAATCCAAAATGGGCATCTGAGATGAATACACACTTCTCAAATGAATACAAATGGCAAATAATGAGAAAATGTTCAACATCACTGTTCATTCATGAGATGCAAACTGAAGCAATGCTGAGATTCCATCTCAGCCCAGAAAGAATGGCAGTTATCAAGAAATCAACGAATAACAAATGCTGGCGGGGCTGTGGGGAAAAGGAACCCTTCCCCACTGTTGGTAGGAGTGTAGACTGGTGCAACCACTGTGGAAATCAGTGTGGAGATTACTCAAAAAATTAAAACTAAAAGTTCCATTTGACCCAGCTATTCCACTTCTTGGTATCTTTCCAGAAGAATTAAAAGCATCATACCTCAGTGATGTATGCACACCCATGTTTACAGCAGCACAGTCTGTAATAGCTAAATCTTGGAAACAGCCCAAATGCCCATCAACCAATGAATGGATAAAGAAGATGTGTTTTTTATACAATGGAGTACTACTCAGCCATAAAGAAGGATAAACTTTAGACATTTATAGGAAAATGGATGCACCTTGAGACCATACTCAAATATGGTGAAATAAATATGTAACAAATAAATATGTAATAAATTGGACACACATGTGTAAATATCACATTGTTTCTCTGGTCTGAGAAACCAAAAGTGTAAATAAGGACCAAAATGTATAATAGATGTCGTGAAATAGGAAGAAAATGTTCAAATGGGAAGGGGAGTGAGGTAAGGGGTAGGGAGAAATGGAGGAAGAAAAAAGAAAAAAAAGCTAGAAAAGAAAGAAAAAATGGAAACAAAGCTTTTGTAAATAAGGAAGGGAAAAGGAGTTGAAATCAGGGTAGGGGAAGGGGAAAAAAAAGAATCAAGATATATCATGTAGAGGTACAAATTCCCTATGATGAATGTGATCATTATGTAGAACTAAAAGGTACCAATAAAGTTAATTAATTAAAAAGAAAAAGTCTAGGGCAGCATTGCAAACAGAGCTGAGGGCCCAGAGACGAGACCAGGTTGACATGTTCAAGTGACAGAGAGAACAGAGAGGCCAAAGCTGTGCTAACTGGGAGACAGGAAGTAAAAGATGGGGTCAGATAGACAGAGGCGGGTTGCAATAAGTATGCTGGACATGGAAAAGCACTCATCACCCTCAGAATATATAAACAGGGCTGGTGAGATGGCTCAGCGGCATAAGTGCCTGCCTGGCAAGCACGAGGTCCTGAGTTCAACTCCCGGTACCCACCAAAAAAAAAAAAAAAGAATATATAAACAAATATTTACCTATATATAAAACCTTGCACACTTGTGAAAAACACAATTCTGTGACGAGCCAATTCAGAAGTGAATTATTGAAATACAAGTAATTTCAAAAGCATAGTTTTAGTGAATGAGCCTTCATTTCTATTTTTTAATTATAAATATCTTAAAATTACCTAGGAACAACTTTAAAATTATTTTAAATTTCATTGTAAATAATAAGTGTATATTTAGTAGTCATTATTTTAATAAAATGATCACTTAATGACATTTAAATAATTACGAAAATTGCAAGCATAAAGTTCTCTACACTATAATTACTCTATCATTACTACTTCAACATCTTTCCTATTTTTACAGTTAAAACATCTAAAACTGCCTGAAATATAGCAAACGTTCAATATATATCTGTAAAAATTAACATTTTTGTAACAAATATGGGGTTTTTTATTACTCTTTTTTTTTATAAAATAAAGTTTATCGAAAAGCAACTGTACTTCCACTTCACGGTGACGAACAAAAACAAAACACATCATTTACAAGGGTATTAAAATATGAAATAGTGATAAATCTCACCACAAAATTTACAAGACTGTTTTCATATACTCTTGAATAATTCTTTGGTTTTTTTTCCTGAACATTCTTTTTTCTCCCCCCAATTTCCAGGGATAGAACCCAGGGTGCTCAACCATTGGTCTACATCCCCAGCCTTTATTTTCTATTTTGAGATAAGTCTCCTCCCTAAATCGCCTAAGAGGAACCCACACTTGCATGGTCTCCCTCAGTGGTGGGATTTCGGGCATGTGCCACTGCACTTGTCTTCTGAACATTCTAAATTTATGATAATCCCGAGGCTTGTCTGATATATACTTACTTGACAATTCTTTCAGTGCTGAAAAGTAAAACTTTTAGCACTCTCAGGTAATGTGCTAATATGTTAGGCTTATACATTTTTAAAAGGTTTAAAAATTAATGGGGGCCGGTGAGATGACTCAGTGGCATAAGCGCTTGCCTGGCAAGTGTGAAGTCCGGAGTTCGACTCCCGGTATCCTACATATGAAAAAAGGGCCGGTGATATCGCTCAGCGGCACGGGCACCTGCTGGCGCACAAGGTCCTGAGGTCGACCCCCGGTACCCATACACAAAAAAAAAAAATTAATGAAATTCATCAGCTAACTGACTAGAAAGCACTAAAATAAAAAGCAAAGGTTTAAATATTAGGAATTTGTATCTATTTCTTACTTTTCAAGTGACTTATCTCCTAGCGTTTTGCATTAATGCTATCAGTGTGTATTTTCCAAACAGAACAAATCACTTACTCTTGATACACACCAGAACTCCAGCATCCCTTGCCTTCCCAGAAAACTAATTTCAACTATATTTGTAAGACATGTTTTTGAAATCTGAGTATACGTATCCAAGGAAAATCCCATTTGACTTTTAAGAAAGCCTGCCGAAGAGGGGAAATGTGATAGCATCTTGGGAAAAGATACAAATAGACACAAGTTGGCCTCTCCCTTAGCTAAAAGCACCTACAAAACCACTGTAAATAACATTACAGTACTTGCAAGCAATACTGAAAATATTCGTACATACGTAATTTTTTTCACACTCCTCTTGGGTCAAAACCTGACTCTGAGGTACTTTTTGTTTTAATGTTCCAAGAAAACCGCACCTGGATTCAATATGAGCTTTCATCTGAGAGGTGAATGTTGTCTACCCAAGAGTCCATCAGCACCTCCTTTTAAACTGTGCTAGCAGACTCTAGCTTGCTCAGGACCGTGCTTGTACAACAAAAAAGGCTTCTTCTTAAACAAAACTTTGTATGTTTTAAAACACCAAAATCAAGAAAAAAATGGCAAATTATTTTTAAAAGAGATTTTCCTTTTATAATTTCAAGACTTAGGGAGTATTTTTACTTTCATCAATTTTTCTATAATCCACCCTAGTGCAGAAGATTTCTTACTAAAATAATATTAAACAGATTTTGCCAATGGCTCCTAAGGAAGCATTTCATTTTTTTTAACTTGGAAAGGAACCTATTAAGGAATTTGAGGACTTAGCAAAACAGGTGGTTCATAGAATTAGATTTAGATCACTCCATATTTTTAGCAACCTGCCTATCTGAAGCTGAGCCCTGCAATTCGATTCATAAGAAATGCTAATAAGATTCTAGACAGTTTCTTTCAATGATTATTACAAGTTGTAAAACTAGTTTTCACTTGGGCAGGGGATTTCCAATTACTTAGAATAATGATCGTCTATTTGCCAAGCTGTTTTGAAAGGCAACAATGATTATACAACTGGTTCCAATTTATTTCCATAGCTCAAAATTTTTCTGTTTAGAGCATTTTTATACAATCATTTTTCCAAAATGTTCTTATTTCAGTATTGGCATTCATCCACATACTCTTCAAAAATACATGGAAAGTACATGTACTATTACTACAACTAATAACGTACTCTCAGATTTCACTAAAGGGCAAAAACAAGTGCAAAATACAAACCTCTTGGATTCTTTTCCCAAAACATTTACAGTTATCTCACTACGCATTAATGACTGGAGAACAACATTTGAAAATGAGGTACTGTTAAATCGTTAATGAAAATATTTATTTTTTCAATCTGTAATTCTAGATCATATCTTATGACTATTTGTAAGAACCTACAGGTGCAAGTTCTCTGCAGTGGGGCAAACTTGGGCAAGTTACTTCATATCTCTGACCCTCAGTTCCACTATCTGCAAAATGAAATTGAAAGAATTTTATCTAGCCAATTTCCTAGGATAACGTGTGCTAAAATGATGTTCATAATAGGAGCTCAATGTCTGTCTTACAATTGAACATACTTTGAAACAAGATAAAAAAGCAAATGTGATAGCCATTTTTTTTGCCATCAGCAGAGTATAAATGTCATATAATAAGAGATTACAAAGATTCAGATTCATTTTTATTTTCAGATACTTCATTGAATGCAGAAAGTTTTCTTTCCCTGACAATTCCTCATTACACCACCATTGGTCACACCTAGGAAATAGGGTATTACACAAAACACGCACTGAATAAATGAATGAATCAATGATGATTAAAAATTCAGGGCCGGTGAGATGGCTCAGCGGCTTAAGCACCTGCCCGGCAAGCGCGAGGGCCTGAGTTCGACTCCCGGAACCCACATACGAAAAAGGGGCCGGTGATATCGCTCAGCGGCACAGGCGCCTGCTGGCGCGCGAGGTCCTGAGGTCGACCCCCCGGTACCCACAAAAAAAAAAAAAAAAAATTCAGTGATGATTAAGAATTGGCTGCAGAGCAGAAAGCAGAAAATTCATGGTAAAATTGTTTTGTTTTATTTGCTTTGGGGAGGGTGCTTTTTTAAAGATGGGTCTTCCTCCCAATCCAAAAATAAGCATCTGAGATGAATACACACTTCTCAGATGAAGAAATACAAATAGCAAATAAATATATGAAAAAATGTTCCACATCATTGGTCATTTGAGAGATGCAAATTAAAACAACACTGAGATTCTATCTCACTCCAGAAAGAATGGCTATCATCAAAAACTCAACCAATAACAAATGCTGGCATGGATGTCGGGAAAAAGGAGCCCTTCTTCACTGTTGGTGGGAGTGTAGACTGGTGCAACCACTGTGGAAATCAGTGTGGAGATTCCTCAAAAAACTAGGATTAGAGGTCCCATTCGACCCAGCTATTCCCCTTCAGGGTATTTTCCCAGAAGAATTAAAAACATCATCCCATAGCAATATATGTGCACCCATGTTTATAGCAGCACAATTTGTAATAGCTAAATCTTGGAAACAACCCAAATGCCCATCAACCGAGGAATGGATAAAAAGATGTGGTGTTTTTATACAATGGAATGCCACTCAGCTATAAAGAAGGATAAACTCAAGGCTTTTGTAGGTAAATGGATGCAACTTGATACCATACTCATAAGTGAAATAAACCAGACGCACATGTGTAAACATTGTATTGTCTCCCTAGTGTAAGAAACTGAAAAAGTAAATAAGATCCAAAATGTACAATAAATATTTTGAAAGGGGAAGAAACTGCTCAAAAGGAAAACAACCGGGATGGGGGAAAGGAGAAAAGAAGGAAAGGAAAAGAATATATACATATATGATATCTTAGATAATTATACTACTAATTTCTATTAGTTCATTGAAAAGAACAGTTTGTGCTTGTATTGTCTGATCAATTTTTCATGCCTATATCTTGTCATCGGAACAACTACTCTGAAGATAATACCCAATATATTAACCATCGTTAATCCCCTATTAGCTTGTTTTGAAACTCTATATAAAATTGTTTTTATTGTTTTTTCTCTTTAAAAAAAATAATAAAGATTGGTCTTCCTTCCTTTCTTCTCTCTTCTGACAGCATTCGTTTCTTGGCTTCTTTTTTTTTTTTTTTTTTTCTGTACATAAAGATTTCATTTACCATGGGGAGTTTGTACACGTACGGAACACATCTTAACTCTTTTTTTTGGGTCCCCTTCCCTTCCCCTTCCTCCCTGCTCCCACTAACTCTTTTTCTCCTCTCCATTTGCAAAAGCTCTCATTTCCATTTCCTTTACCTTCCCTATTCTGCTGGACAACTCCAGATCTCTGAAGCACAAGTCTAAGGAGACAGTGGAAGGTAATGTACGACCAACACCACACATAAAGAAACTCATCTTTCACCAAGCCCTGACCCATCTGGAGCAAGAAAATAATAGTAATTTTTAAAAGGATGCTGAACACATCTAACCAATATTTACATATGTAGCCAGAGGGCTCAAGTTCAAATAGTATGTCCTAGCAATCTCAATAACGAGGAATAAATTCTGTAGTATTTATCTTTCTTGTAGGTACTGAGGTATTTTTGAAATCATATGAACTGACAAGAAGCAAAGTATAACAGAATCAGTCACGTTTTTATGGGGTCCAAGTAGCAGTCCTCAGGAAACCCTTTCCCAACCTCTCACTAAAATATCCATGGAGACACAAAACTTGAAATTATAACAATGAGAAACTCGAACAATAACAAAAAATCATTAAAAGACACTTTATAGGTGTATAACAGAAAAGTATTCACAATAATATTGTCAAAAATATTATAAAGCGATATTGTTTCAAAACAAAGATAAAAAATACGTTGAGAGACATGCTCTTTATATGCCAGGCCATCTGTAGCATATATTTTCCTAGTTTATTTATAATTTTTAATGATTTTGACATATGATACTTCTCAGTTACTACTTTTTAAAAATCTATGCTTTTTCTGTCTAAAGATTGTAACTTATTGTCGTTCTCCTTTATTTTTCCAATAAAGCTGCAGTTTTCTCAGTCATTTAGGCCAGGGTCATTAAAATTATTTCGGTCACCCTCTCTTATGGTACAAAATTCTAATGGATCACCCACACAGTTGTTCCTCCTCAATGGGTGACTGGTAACTCTGTCGCAGGTCATTTTGTGCATTCTGGGACAGTGGCACACTACCCTCAATGCCCCCATTGTCTGTAACAACCAAAAATGTCTCCAGTCATTGCAAATGTTCCCTAAGGAACAAAACTGCCCCCAGGTGAGAACCAATGGCCCACCTTCCAGACACCCATTCTTCTGGATCATAAAATGATCTTCTCTTCTGGATCACAAAATTACCCATAAGTGGTGTACTGCCTAATAAAACTCTAAAGCCTACAGTATTGCATGAGAACAGCGGCGCCTCTTAATACAGGGGACTGTCTTACCATATACGGTTCAAGCCCTCACAACACAGCAGTGCTTTTCAGGCCCTTAACAATCAGACTCCAAACTAACCTTCAACCCTCACCACCAAACCTGCCCTACTTCTTGGCATCCCTCAAAACTCCAGTTGCAAAGCCTCCCCCAGCACAGCTTTCTTAATCACTCCTCTCCTAGTGACTCCTTCCTCAAAGTGTGCACAGCCCTTTCTGCATTATTTTTATAACAGCACATACCACACCTCACCTTCATTAAGTACCTATGTGCATGGTGTCATTGTGGTGGTCCTGAGCATGTTGAGTGTAACTGGCCGAGGACACTTTGAAGCTCATCACAGTGCTTGCAGCCTTCCCATATTGCCCAAGAGCTTTTCCTGATCAGTAACTAAATGTGGCAGGGACACTGAAGAAGACCTGTTTGGGGAGGCATGAGATTCTTCTCCCTGTTATGTCTAGCTCAAGGAAAGCTTTGCTGAACCCTGCTTGGACTGCCTCATCCTCTCTCTTCATCTGTTTCAGAACATGGCTCTCCCAGCTTTCTCCTTAGTTACTCCAACGCAGGCACTTTCCATAAACAAAAAAACCCACTTTTACATTTGCTTATTGAAGAACCTAGACTAATATACACCTGGATGTTAAAAGTAGAGGGAGAAGAAATTCTCCCTGTTGTTGCTTGATGGAGCACTTAAGTGAGTACATGAATATCTAAAAGAGTTATGATTTTTCCAAACAATAACAACAGCAGCAGCAGCAAAAAAAAAAAAAGAAGAGAAAAGAAAAAGAATATAGAGTGGAATATGTAATAACTGGGGAATATATTATCTCTGGGAAAAAATAAAGTTTAGAAAATGATACAACTAAAATTTTTCCAGAATACACAAAAACCAATACAGACACTACTGATAGCCTCCATAATTTTACTTCCTGTCTGAACAAGGACATAGTAGAGCAGCTGAATAATCCGTCATCAGAGAGCAGTGGCACTTGACAGGCTGCAGAATGGCTCCTATGTGAAACTTCAAAAAAGTACAATCAGCCCCTGCAAGCCACTCTATGAGAATATGGTATATGCCAGATGCAATGTCTGGTTTTATGACATCTGGGAACTGTTTCCTTTAACCAAGAAGACTGCGCTACTTCAAATCCCACCTGGAAATAGTGAAGTTAACTGTCTAGGCGTCCAAGTTATTCCCTGAGGGTCTCTAGGAAAGAGAAGCCACTAGGTAATATGAGAAGAGGGCCACCAGAGGGATGAAGGATTGTCACGAATAGCCTAGAACAAATCCGTGCATAGCATCCTGACAAGTACATGCCAGTCCTACTTCAGCTTACTAAATAAATATTGACCCCCTACTTTGGCAAGAGCATTTATCAATGTTATAAGAATACAGATAATGAGTTGAAAATAATGAAGGGCCTTATAACTATACATTATTTGTCAGTCTATCAATGAATTAACCACAAAGAGTTTTATTAGGCAGTACACCACTCAGATAATTTTATGATCCAGATGTGTTCTCATATCTCTCCTAAGGATTTTTGAAATGTATAAACAAATCTCTGTTCAGAAATGTTTGAATTGTGAGATAAATACTTATACTTACTGAAAGGAAAAACTATGAAGAAGGAAAGATTAGAAAAGCAAAGAGCATACACATATTAAACAAAGAACATTTCTGGCAGACTCTTAGCACCTTCTGGTTCTTGCTGTCAAAACACATAGGAAGAAAACTAAGCAATACTAGTCATGCTTTAATGATTTAGTGAAAGGGAAAAAACATGTAAATACCAAGACTTCCAAAGATAGAGGGCCGGTGAGATGGCTCAGCGACATAAGCACCTGCCTGGCAAGTGCGAGGTCCTGAGTTCGACTCCCAGAACCCACATACGAAAAAAGGGCCAGTGATATTGCTCAGCGGCACAGGCGCCTGCTGGCGAGCGAGGTCCTGAGGTCGACCCCCGGTACCCACAAAAAAAAAAAAAAAAAACCTGAAGATAGAAAAAATTAAGGACATAGAAACTGAAAGAAAACATTAGCTCATATATTTTGGGTTAATTCAACACTAGCAACTAAATGGAGTCAATCAAATGTTGGGGTATCAATTTGAACAAACAGTTGTTCAGAGATAATACTTCAAAAGTATTAGTACAATTTTTCTCTTTTTTATTTTTGTTAGTACATGTTCACAGTACATAGTGATTATATTCATTGTAGAGTATTGGCACATGTACATAACACATCTTAATTCTTTGTTCGTCCCCTTCCTCCCCCTCCATCTCTTGGTCCCCTTTCCCTTTGCAAAAGATTTTTCATTCTCTTCTAAAAGTTCATTCCCTACTAGTCGACAGAGAAGGAAAAGGTAGTTGCTACCTCAATGGGAAGATGGTAAGGTGAAGGATCAACGAACCACGATATAAAAGGGAAGGAAAAGGTGATAAAAGCAAGGGAAACCGCTGGTACGATGTGTGTGTGATAACATCTCTACTGGGAATTAAAAATTCCAGAATCAGAAGGCACATTAGACTGCTTAAATGGACTGCCAAGAGAAGTGCTTCAGCTTGCTGAGTGTGTGCAGCTCAAGGAGGAGACCCTCTGAAAGGGTTCTCCAAACAGGCGGAAATTAAAGATGTAGAAGAGTCCGTCCAAGTGAAGAACTGAGTCCCTCTCGACTCTCAAGTCCTACAGGTTTCAGGACCTTAGAGAGGTCTGTAAGATTATCAATAGCATCACCAAACCAGCTTACCTGGGGCAGGTGTGGCGCCAGTTGCAAAGTGACCTTGTATCTGAGGGCTGAACAATGAATCAGCAAGAAAAGAAATCAAACTGGCTTGAGTTAGAGCGCAGAGGGATGTGCAGCACTGGTCAAAGCCAGGAGGGGATGAGTCAGCAGTAAGACCCGCGAGCTCGGACTGAGCGAGGAGAACAAGGCCCAGAAGTTCTCCAGCCCCAAGTTCAGTTGCTGGTGCCAGAAAGGTACAAAGGTCTCTGGCACAAAGGACACCGCCACAGACCTGAAGAACTGGACAGCACAATTTCCTCACCTTTCTCCCAAACAAAACAAAAACCTCAGAACATTTTACAGTCCTTGTATAGTCGATTGTCATCAATGGTCAATGCATGCTGGAATCCAGCAATGTGTAAAATAATATACATTAGCAGAAAAAAAAATGAGATCACATGTTCATTTCAATATATTCAGGGAAAGCATTTACTAAAATGAAATATCCATTCACGATCAGAAGTAAACTGAAGCAAAGCAAAGCAAAGTAACTAGAAAAGATCATAAGTTAATAACACTAGTTCAGGAAGTCCTTTAGCAAATAGTGTCTAATCAATTGACAGTGGTCAAAGCCAGATTGTTACAATCAAGTACACAAGGTGACAAAGATAAGTTAGAAGGCAAGCAGGAGCAGGGCCTGAAGGTGGACGTTACTGAGCCCCAGGTGTTGTATCGACATTTATCTGCAAACAACTCAGCTAGTCTAGGCTTCGGGTACCACAATCTTATCCCGATATAAACACTGAAGACTGATTTGAGACTAACGAGATGACTCTGATATAGTGACAAATGGATCCTAAGACCTGCCATGCGTTCTGCTCTTTGATGAAAAAATTAATCTAAAGAAAATTAATGTTAGAGTTGGAGTACAAAAAATATATACAATAATAAGTAGCTAACACCTGGTTTGGTTCTAATATCAAAAATCAGAAAAATCAAGAACATATCACTAAATTCATTAGTAATTCAGACCTACAACTGGTTATGGTCATACATAAAAAACATTTAGATCTTTGTTACCAGAGAATTTCACTTGCTATAATGATTGATGTGCTCAACTTAGCCTTTTACAAATGCAAAGAATTTAACACTGATATGCAAATAAATTTTTAAATGTTAAATCAAAAAAATTCTGCAAATACCAATAAATTTATCAAAAGCAAAGTGCATTTAAAAAATAAGATTGATAATGCAAAATGATGACAGGCAACTGTATCCAAGCTGATATCATGGTAGGAAAAGGTGCACTCTTATGATATCTCAGAAACTTTTTAAAAACAGGTTCTCACTGTTGCCCAAACTTGCCTTGAACTTGAGATCTTCCTATCTCAGCCTCCTGAGAAGCTGAGGTTATAGGTATGTGTCAGTACCACTCCAGCCTTTCTCAGAAACCTCTCAAACAGCTTTCTGAATTCCAAAAGGGCATACTGAGTAATAACTTCAATGACACCAACATTATGGATCAAAATGAGCAGAAACACCCCTCCTAATAATACTCCCCATCTGGAAGGTTTTTCCATGCCGTAAAATACCAAATGAGAAAATACATTGACCATGACAAATTTGTGGTAGTAAATCTAGGATTTTCAAGATAAACTAAACACTATTTTAAAAGGTTTTAGAGAAGAGAATTTTTTTCCTTTTAAGTATAGGTCACTGCGTAAATATTACAGTGTATTTCTGCCATTCTGATGTCACGAATATTTTATGTTTATCTACAGCAGAAAGGAAGGAAATTGTTCAAGGCATTCCACTTAAATACAACTCAAGATAACAGATTCAAAAAACAGCAAAGAGGGTTTCCAAATTTACTTACTAATGGTCAATGCTCACAGCCAGAAATACATCATGCATCTACCTACCTGAAAGCAAGTATTACATTTGGCCTGGAGAGAACTATCAATTTTTTCTTCGGTCAATTAACAAATAATGGTGATGTTCTGAAAATATCTTTAAACATCTTTTAAAAGTATTTGTTTTGTTTATTTGTTTCTACTAAACAAAAGATAGAGTACTTGAAAACTAGAACCGAAGTCCCACTTCCGGTTTCTTCTTGAGCAGGTAGTTATCAGAGGAGTTACTAATGGAATGAGCAAAAATCTGCCTGTTTTAAAGTAAGTGTCCTTCGCTTTAAAGGCTCCAGGTTACATCTCAAAATTTCACCTTACTGCAGATAGAATGGCTATTATCAAACAATGAAATAATAACAGATGCAGGCAAGGCTGGGAATGGGGTGGGGAACAACCCTTCTCTGTTGTTTGTGGGAATGTAAATTGGTACAACCTCTATGGCAATCAATATGGAGATTCCTCAAAAAATTAAAAGTTGAAATTCCATTTGACCCAGCTATTCCCCTTCTAGGTATCTTCCCCAAAGTGTTACAGCCTCATACCACAGTGATATATGCATGTATATCTATGTTTATAGCAGCACAATTCATAAAAGCTAAATCTTGAAAGTGATCTAGAGCCAGTGAGATGGCTCAGCGGCATCAGCGCCTGTCTGGCAAGCACAAGGGCCCAAGTTCGACCTCCAGTACCCACAAAAAAAAAAAAAAAAAGAAAGAAAGTGATCTATACATCCATCAACAGATGAATAGATAAAGAAAAAATGGTAATTTACACATAATGGAGCACTACTCTGCCATAAAGAAGGATAAATTTGAGTCATTTGTAGGAAAATGGACACAACTTGAGACACAATGTTAAGTGAAATAAATGAGACACACAAGCTTAAATATCTCATAACTTCTCTTATGAGAAACCCAAAGTATAAATAATTTTAAAAACAAAATAAAAATAAACAATAGGGGCTGGTGAGATAGCTCAGCGGCATAAGCGCCTGCCTGGCAAGTGCAAGGTCCTGAGTTCGACTCCCAGTACCCACATGCAGAAAAAAAAAAGGGTCGGTGATACCCACATTACCACATTACCCACATACCCTCCCGGTACCCACATTAAAAAAATAATAATAATAAACAATAGGAAACAGGGAGATAAATCTTTTGCAAATTGGAAAGGGTGCCAGAGACGGGGTGGGGGACACAGGAGAGGGGGGAGGAACAAAAAGAAATAAGATGGTTAAGAACACGTACCTATTCCCTAAAATGAATGTCAACATTATGTACTGCAAATACGTATTAATAAAGAACAAACATAGAAAGGTTGCATCTTCATTGTCACTAACCTCTGTTACTAAGTATTTCCTTCAATGATTGTAAGTGAAACCACCCCCACTGTGGCTTTGCTACTTTGTCCATACTTGTTTCACATTCTGGACCATCTGCACTCATTATACCACAAAAATATAGTAGTAAGCAGCTCTACTAATAAAATTTATCTTAATGCATTAATAAATGTGTATATTAGAACATTGCAAATTGGCTTTGTATTATTTTGACTTATATTCTTATTTAATTGGACTTTATTTAATACTATGTATATCATTTTGCATACTAAAATTATGCTAAAAGATAGGTTTTGGGTTTATCAGTCTACTAAAGAAGAACTGTACCTGACCAATAAAAGTTATGAATCTCTATGTTAGAGGAAGAGAAAAAAGAAAAGTGTGATATTTTGTCTCATTTCCTCTCTTCTCCGTAAATTCTTTTTTAAAAACTCCTTCTTTTACTCTTTTCATGCAAATGATCATTTTTCGTGTGCCGGCAACAGCTCTTTGGTTGCCGACCTTTTCAAGGGCGATGCACCTGACAGTTGGATTCGGCCTCTTCCTTATTCTATGCTTCACAAATTAGTGGCTGTCCAATACTACTGACAAAACCATCCTTCCAAAATGTGTCATTTCATTTCATGCAATTCATTGTATTTTCTTTCTGTCATTCTAAATTCCAGTAAATTTAGCAAATTTAAGTCTGGGGGTTCTACCTCAACAGGTGACCAGGAAAGGGAGCCCCCAAGGGAAACACTGCCTGTGGCTGGAAACCGCACTCCACTTGTAGCACAGCCCCCCACAGGCCATTCCAACATCTGCCACTTTCAGGAAAGAATCTCTCAACGTGGCTAAGGGGATCAGAGTTTTCCCAGCAAGCAGAGAATTGGTCACCTGGACTCTAGAGCCTTGCAATCCGCTCTCCCAGCTTCAGGGAGGGAGAGGCCTCTTGCTCGGGTTCACCGGGGTTAAGCCCTCTCGTGACCCACTGAACTCCTGGATCACAAACAGCCCCTTACGGGATCCCAAGGTGATGGCCAGGCGCCGGAGCTCGCTTACCAGTCCTCCGCAGAGGCTGAAGACCGCCGTGTGGTCGTCCCGCGCGTTGACCTGGCCGCGGTAGAAGCAGTGGCGCAGGTCTGGGGCCGTCGCGCTGCGCCCCAGGGCCCCACGCGCGGGGGTCCCCAAGTGCACCTCGGTGTAGCCAGCAGCCAGGAAAGCCGCGTCGGCGCTCAGGTTCAGCTGGAAGAGCTGCCCGTAGGCGCTGATGCGGTAGAGGGTTCTGAGCGGCGTGGGCTCCTGGGCCCCGGAGCTGCGCTTCCTGCGGCTGAAGTGGCGGCTCTGAGGGAACACTTCTCCGAACTCGTTGACCCGCGCGGGGGTCACCACTTCGTAGGAGGCCAGTGTCTTCACCAGAGCTTCTGCAACCACAGCGATAAGGCGTTGAACCCCACGCGTTCCCGGACCCAAATCTCTTCACCAAACATCGTTGCTAACTGCCCCGGGTCCCGGGACGCCCTGGGCGCGCGGGTTCTGTGACTGCTCGCGCTCCGCTTCCCCACACCCAAATTTACTCCACCGATCCCCGCTGAGACCCTGCCGTTCACGGCCCTGGGCAGCCCACCTCGTCTCCAGTCCCCCTTTGCTTCCCTGCAGCCGACTCGTGCCCGCGGGTGTCGCGCCACCCTGCCCCAGGCGCACCCGCCGCGTGGTCCCGGGAGTCAAATGTGTGCCCAGTGCGCACGATTCCTCGAAATCTGCGCAACCGAGACCACTCGGGACGCTGGGGGTGAGCGGTCCCAGGCTTCCGGGAGTCCCTGTGGAGCTAGGGTCCCCCAACCCGCAGAGGCGCTCACGCCCTCCTGCCGCAGGTCCCACTCTGCCCGGCCCCCCATCTCGCCGCGGATGGCGCCCGACCGTTTCCTACCTTGTCTGGGGTGGAAATGAACTTCCCACGACCTGGTGAGGAAGAGCGAGAGCTGGTAGAGCAACCCCGTCAGCCACCTGGCCACCCGCATGGTTCCACCCCGGGGATCCCGACAGCGAGGCCAACCCGAGCGTCTGCGCCTCCGCCTCTCCGCTCTGGCGCGGGCCGCCCGGCGCTCAACAGCCTCTGGAGCAGCAGCCCGGGCCCGGGGCCGGCCAGCCTCGCCAGACCGCCAGCCTGCGCGCCCTGAGCCGCTGCTTCATTGCACTGCAGTCCCGCAGCCCCCGGCTCGCTCTCGGCAGGCTCCCTCGCTTGCTGCGCCCGCGCCGCGCTCTCAAGCGCTCTCCTTCGCTCCTGCTCGGCGCCGCGAAACGCCCGGCCCTGGCAGGAACCGTGCCAATATAGCTCGCTGGGCCGGGACGCGCGGGTGGAGCCCGCCCCGGGCCGGCCTGGCCAATCCGCTGCGGCCGGGGCCCCCGGGCTCTCCTGCCGCGCAGCCCCCGCCCCCAGCGGACCCGCCGGGGGGCTGCGGCTGTGGGCGGGCAGCGTGGGCCGCGGGACCCCGATCCAACCCCCGTACCACCCAGCGCGACTGGTAGGCAACGGACACGCAAGATCTTCAGCCCTTAGAGTGACTTGACAAGCATTAGATCCACAGTTTTCTGATCTCTATGCATCCTGGTAATTTCAGACATCTCAAACTAAGCCTCAAAGAGAAGCTGTAGGTAGAGGATGCTACCAGTGAAACCCGGTGGGCAGCGCTCTTCTCCAGGGCCCTCTGTGCGGCGCTGAGACTCTGCCTCAGCGGAGCGGGGAGGGGGAGCTGAGCTTGCCATCGCTAGCAGCGCTGAACGACCACTACCTGCTAAGAAAAGAACCCGAGTCTCCAAAGTTCCAGCAACTTATGTGACTTATTGTTTCTTTCTAAACATTCGTTTGGGGGCTTAATATTTTTGTCAAGACACACAAAATGTATCTGCCCCTGCCCGGGGACGGGAGTCATTGGTTTTGTGAGCGTTTCCGCTGGTAGTTCCATCTTGCGCATATACCCTCCTGCGGACGGAAGGACGCCGCGTAAACTGTCATCCTCCCCAGGCATTATAGTGGCTCTAAACCCACTTGTGTGACCAAGTGTCCAGTTGCATAAACCTCAGTGGGAGGAGGCAGCAATTATCATTTCAGTACTATGTCGTCCTAAATCCACCTGCTTGATTTGCAGGTTCGAAAATTACTTCTATGTATAATCAACAGGAAAACAAAGGAGGAGCGAGGAGAGATCAGCTTGAAATCCAACCAGGGGAGAGAAAGACTATGAGAGAAGAGAGTAGAGAAGACAAACACAATGGAATACACTTTCAGTTCATTTCCCGGTTACCCTTCCTCCTCTGAGCCCTCAGCAATGGAAATCCCGCACTCCTGCACTCTTCGGAGTGACTTCTAATGGCATGCCTCTTTCCTCTTATAGCATCTGTTGTTCACCACAAACGTGGGACAATCTCTTTCAGGGAGGGAGGGTTTAAACTTACATCTCCCAAGGAAATCGCCCAGCTTGGTGATGGTCATTCTTCCACAGTCGCTCCCCTTCTTTTGTAACCCTTTCTCACACGTGCCATTTCACTCATCAGAGAATTTCAGACTTCTTGTGGCTTTTTTCTCAGTTAAGCATACCGTTGCTATAAACACAACAAAACTGGACTGTACCCAGACCTCTGTGTTTAATAGTGACCTGCAGTATATTATAATTTGGTCACTTTAATTACCCCGCAGTTTTGACCGCATCTTTACGCTAGGAGTGAGTCTTTTCTTCCTACAAACAACGGAAAATAGAATTGCACCTTTTTAATTGGATATCTGATTGCTGACTACAGGAAAAATCAATATTTCTTTTCCATCAGTAAAGGTTTGTCACTTAAAACAGCATAAGCAATGAATTATTTGATATTCAACCAACTTTTTGGAAATAGAATGTTAAGAGTGAAAGTGTCAGATGTTTGTTCTACGTCAGTCTCTACAAGGTTTAGTAAAGAGTATTATTCCCTTCATTTTAGAGAAGATAAATGTTACATATTCACACGGTATCTAAGTGTTTCATACAGTATTTAAGCTGGATTTCTGCCAATCCTGAGTTCGAATGCTATTTCATTATGTTAAATTATGATATTCCTATTGTTTCTTTTTCTTTCTGCTTCCCTACTAATGAAAATGTCATGAACAAGCTAATCTGTATTTAAATCAAGCTATTTCTTCACATGATTATTACAGCTTCTACTTTTGGAATTCCTCTGACATACTAGGTATTGTAAAACAGACTTTAGAAAGGTTATCTTATTTAATTTACCCATTACGGCCATTAGGCTCAAGAAATTAAGGAATTCAGTCTGGATCACCTATTAAATTTAACTCATATTTCTTGGTTTCGAATTCCATACTTTTTAGAAGAAAATTAAACTTTTCATATCAGCTGACATCTAATGTACAGTTGTAGCCAGCAACAACTTGGGAAATGAAAGCCACATTTATATCAAATATAATTTTGTTTGATTTGTAATTTAGAAAATTATCATTATAGGGGCCGGTGAGATGGCTCAGCGGCGTAAGCGCCTGCCTTGCAAGCTCGAGAGCCCGAGTTCGACTCCCAGATCCCACATATGAAAAAGGGGCCGGTGATATCGCTCAGCAGCACGGGCGCCTCTTGGCGCGCAAGGTCCTGAGGTCGACCCACAGTACCCACAAAAAAAAAAAAAAAAAGAAAATTATCATTATAAATACATGCTATGCAAACATGTTGGTACAGCAAAAGAAAAAATCCTTCCATCTTACCTTCAGTCTTTCTTTGAAGAATATGCTCACTATGCTAAGGGGTTGAATACACCTTGTTTTATAAATCTAATGCTGTAACCAGTTGTATAAAGTTAAACAACTAACCTAATGTAAGCCTATTTTTCTCAGGTGCATAATGAAGGTAATCATAGTAACTCATGTAGTGTTAAAGATGACCAAAAGCGATACTACAGATAACATGTTTGGTATAACACTGGATAAAATATATTCTCAATATTTATTTGTACTGATTATGTTTTTACCACTTAAATAGGAGACTGAATGCTCATACCACCAAGAACAGCAATTTGAATGTAGACTGCTGTTCTAATATTAGTAGGTAGGGGGTAGGGTGGTCAACGTTCACAGTTTACCTCAGACTGAGGGTTTCTTGAGATATGAGACTTTCAGTGTTAAAACTTGAGATGTCTTGGGCAAACTAAGATGAATTGATCACCCAAGTTCAGGCTTTCCCAACAAAGACGATACTGACTTTTTGGACTGAATGGGTGTTATTTTGCCCCATACCTTGAAGGATGTCATTATGGTTGTATGTAGATGTCCCCCCAAAACATCACGTGGTCATGGATGGGAAATTTCGAAGGTGGCTGGATTAGGGTGTGTAAGTATATGAATTAATGGTGTGATGCTGGAATTAAGGAGGTGGATGATACAGGCCATACCCCAGGCATGGGTAGCATCAATCAACAGGCTTACAGCCTGGATGGACTATGAAGGGAGAGAGGGAAGGCTCTTGCTGCTGTTGCTGCTTGTCTGCTGCTGCCTCCTGCCTGCTCTGCGATGCCCCTCTGCCATGCCACATTGCCTTGGAGCCAGCTGATTGTGTGAGTTGAAATAAACCTTTCCTTTTTTAACTTTGGGTGTCAAATATTATGTCTCAGCCATGAAAAAAGTAACTAAGACAGATTTTTAGCAGCATCCCTGGCCTCTACTCAGTAATACCCCTCCTTTGTGGTGACGACCGAAACTATTTCCAAACTTTGCCAAATATCCCATAAGGGCAAAATTGGTGCCGGTTGAGAACCACTGTGATAGCAGTGGAGAGAACTGAAAAATGGTAAATGCACAGTAGGGGGTTTGGCAGGACGGCACACATCCAGCTCCATTTTTATTACAAATGGCTAATTGCTTAGTAGAAACTCTGCATATGTTCTAGAAGGTGTGAAAATGATCCACTGATTAAAGCAGAGTAAATTATGGTCATTTTGTTGGTAATTTAAAAGCATTATTATTGTTTCCAGGTATACAGAGAAAAGCAAATTTCTCTACCCTACCAGATATTATACTCTGTTCTAATCGTCTATTTAGTATGTGATTCAGTACTAGATTATTAAGGTCATGTGAGAAGTGACTATAAAAAGATGTTCGAGACAGTTTCTCCAACACAAATGCTATGCTCCCCATGGAGTAGAAATAAATGTTCACTGACTATATAAATATTACATTGAGATTTATATACTCTACAAATAATTTGGAAAATTACCAGCCAACCTTACACTCTCTTTTAAGAAGACTATGCTATTCACATTTAGCATAATTGTTTATGTGGTTACATTCAAGTGTATTATCCTTTGTATCTTCCTCTTTTTCTACCTCCTTTTGGGTTAAATGAAGTATGGTTTGTATTTGTATTTGATATCCTTTATTAGTTGTAACTCTTTGTTATTTAAGTAGTTACTTTAGGATTTTCACTATCCATCTTTATCTATCTTCAAGTGAGAGTGTTTTATTCAGTGTCTTCCCTGCTAATTTTTGTTTTGTCATTGTCTTACATTTAACTTTTTCATTCTGTAAGTCTCATATTAGATTGTTGCTATTTTTATATGTCTATCTTATATAATTTTCCTTATACCTGAAATGCTTCATTTAACATCTGTGATAGGGCAAGTCTACCTGTGATAAATTCTTTAAACTTTCATGTGTCTTTAAGTCTTTATTTTACCTTTGTTTTTGAGGCCTGGTTTTTTTTCCAGGTATAAAATTCTATGCTGAGAGTTCTAGGTTTTTTTCTCTCTTAGAACTGTGAAGATATTGCTTTACTGTCTTCCTCCTTTTGGTAGGTTTCTGTTTGTTTGCTTGTTTTTTTAGTTTTAAGGACTTTTTTTTCAGATCCTAAATACATCTTAAGTAATCACAGCTTTTAAAATAAGATAAACATACACATTTAACTAAGGCATGCACTTTGGGGTATAGGGAGGGGGAATGGGTGTCTTATGAAATTTCCATTAAAAAAAAATCCTGATCAATTAAAGAAGTGTTTTTAAGAAGCTTATCTTGAAACTGGAAAAGTCAAAAGCCCCCCCCCAAAGAACATTAGAAAACACCACTCTTAAGCAAATATGTAACTTTGAGGAACAAAAAAACCCTCAAAAATATTCTGGGCATGGTATAAGTTTTAGAGCAGCCATCAGAACTTCCAGGGGCTGGCCACTTTCTTTGCATCAGCTGATGGGCGGCAAATGGCGTTCTCATGTACAGCTAGCTGTATCACCTTCAGCCTTCCTCCTGCAGGCCTCAGTCTTACTTCCAAGGGTGACTTCAGTAAGGATGGAAGGTCCATGACCTCAAGGGTTAAGGTCATCCACTCAAGCAGCAAGGCCCTGCCAAGCCCTAGGATGTGCAGGCAGGCACACGTGGTGAGGAACAATTGTGGAGGCCGAGACGTTATTGGACTTTTTATCCCGATCAAGGAGAAGGGCCATGTTATCTGCCTTACATTCAAGATCTAGTTGGTTCATCATTTTCATGAAATAAACTTTTTTCTGAGATAGGAAACTTCATCATGAGACTTGAGATACACTGGTTAGGAAAGACTCCTCAGTTTTTCCTGGGTTCAAAGTCCCAACCCTCACAGTGGGGTGAGGCCCATTGCCGGCAGATGATTTGGTGCTCGGTAAGGAAGCCGGCAATGCGCCCAGTTGGAATCCTGGATGTACATTCATCTATACGCTGTCTAATCAGGTTTGTATCTGTGAAATTTTTGTTTTTCTGAAACAGCGTTCTGACTTCATTAGCACGTTCTGTTTTGCTTTGATGGTGTCTCTCATCTGCCCTAATGCCAACTGCCATTTCCAGGCAAGCCTGAAAATGCTACATAGAGGTCAAGAACTCTTTGTCACATTGCTGTTGTCATCAGTGCACAAGTCCAAAAGCACTGACAGCCAACTTAAGGTGGCCTCCCCCATATCTTCCGTCACCACCAGGTCTTTGGAGGACGTTTGTCACTTGTTAATTTACGTTTGTCACTTATTGGTTTACTTGTTCCTCATTCCTTTTCCAGTGAAAAGTCAGGGAGCAAGGCTTTCATTTTGTTCTCAAGTTTGTTAATAGCAGAATGCAGCTGGCTGTCACTGTCCCAGAAGGTTTCCATTTCTTTGTAGGGGCTGGTGTTTGCCCTGGAATTGTTTCTGCTGTCGCCCATTTACATTCAAGAATCTTTTAAAAGTTTCAGAAAAACCCTGGTAGAATTGTTTGCTGATGAAAACTCTACTATCTCATCCTCTGTACGTGGAATATCTTTTTGATGTAGGTGTTTATAAAGGTTTTTTTATTCCATCACAAGTTTTATAATTTTTTGCCATTCTTAAAGTTCACTATTCTTTTCTTCTGGCCCATCTGTTCTGCCATTAATCCTATTCAATGTACCTTTCATCTCACATATTGTAGTTTTAATCTGTAGAACATTAATTTGGGTCTTTAAAAATTATATCCCTCATGCTTCTACTTAACTTTTTGAACATATGGAATGCAGTTAAAATAATTCTTTTAATGTTCTTCTTAATATATCAGTCAGTTATGGATCACTTTTCCCCCCTTGTTATTGGCCATACTTTTCCTTCCATTTTTCTTTTTTTTTTTTTTGTGGGCACCGGGGGTTGAACTCAGGACCTCATGTGCCAGCAGGCATCCGTGCCGCTGAGCGATATCACCGGCCCTTTTTTCGTACGTGGGTACCAGGAGTTGAACTCACGACCTCGTGCTTGCCAGACAGGCGCTTATGCCACTGAGCTATCTCACCGGCCCTGGGCATACTTTTCTACTTCTTTGAATGCCTGAAAATTTTGGGTTGGATATCACATTTTCTGAATTTTACTTTGGGGTGCTGGATGTTGTTGAATTCTTACAAATATTAGGCTTCATAATGGACACGTTAAGTTGCTTGGAAACATTCTTTCTACATTAAGAATCAGTCTTTAAAATTTGTTAAGCAAGAGTAAAGCAACAGTCTGTCTAGAGCTCATTATTCCCACTATGGAGCTAAGACCCTTCTGTACAATCGACTCAGTGCTCAATGCCCATGAACCAAGAGGCTTTCCAGTTGGGTAAAGAGAACAGACTCTATTGCTGGCCCTGTAAAAGCCAGAGGTATGTTACCCTCTTTCCTAGGGTGATTCTTTCCTAGGGTGAATCTAGGGTGATTCTTTTTCTTTCCTTGCATGGTTTCTTCACACAGGTGTGTACTATATTTGAAGACTAAATATTATATATTGTGGAAACATGAAGAGAAAATAAATGTAAAAGGTGGATACTGCTGCATGCATGAGAAATCACAATAATTAATCTATTTCCGGAAATTGCTTCTTTAAAAAATAAGAGTGGTAACTCTCAGCTCATATGACAGTTATCATAAACAAATGAGGAACATATGGAAGAAAGGATAAATATTCAGAGAGGAGCAAGAAGGCTCAGCAGAAGCAGATATCATGATAACAACAAGAAAAATGCACTTCTGAAGGCGAGTGCTGACCCCACTTTGGAAATGCTATACACCTTGTGTGGGACAGCAGAAATTATATGAGCAAGCTGTCAGCAGAAGTCCTATGGACCAAATTTTCTTCAGAGAATCAGAGGAAGTGGGCTATGCAAAGAACAACAAAGAGGATCCAGAACTATAGGTATCAGATGCTCTCTGACAGTAGAACATGAGAGAAACTTTTCTCTAACCACTTTTAATATTCTGTTCTTATGCTGAATTTCTGGAATCTTTATTATATGCCTTGGTGTAGATTTATTTTGGTCATGGCTATCTGGAGTTCTATATGCTTTACCTATTTGTATGTCAAATTCTTTATCCATGTTTGGAGAGTTTTCTGCCACTGCCATTACTTCTGTGAAGAGGATTTTTATGGCATTTGCACTATCTCTGGCTTTCTCATTGACTCCAATCCATCTTATGTTGTTCTTCCTTGCTTCATCTTGCAGCTGTTGGATTTTTCATGATACCTTGCTATTTTTAAAATATCTTTCTTCTTGTGGTCGCTAGCAGCAATCCTGTCTTCTAGATCTGATACTATATCCTCACCTTCGTTCAACCTGTTGTATATACTTTCAATGGAGTTTTTAATCTCCTGAATTTCTGTTTGGCTCTGTTTCATAGATTCCATTTCTTTCCTATGTTGGGCATTCATGGTTTACATCATTTTCCTAAGCTCCTCTATTTTTCTATCTATGTCTACTCTAATGTCTTTCATTTTTATCATCATTTCTTTTTTTACCTAAGAGATTATTTTTTCTATAGTCTCATTCATTTGTTATTTCACTTCTGCTGCTATCATTTCAGAACATTCCAGTGCTTGGCTTCTGATTTCCTCTATCTCATTTTGCTCTGAACTTGTCCTGGGTGGGCTGGAGGTATGGTGTTGCATTTTACTTCTGCATCTTCTCATTTTCTACCTTCTATTTTTTATTTTATTTTGTTTTCTGTGTTGATACTTGTAGATTTCTTATGGTAGGTAGCTTTCTCACTAGTATTGAGGCTTCCCTAGGAAATGTCTATTTCTCAGAGATGTCTTCTAGGTGTGGGTTTCTTGGTCTTTGTGTCTGTTCCAAGAACCTACCTTCCTAATTCATTAAAGATTAGAAATTGCTATGTATTTGGCTCAGCACCCAGTCCTTTGGTACTGGACTATGGTGACGGTTATGACCCCAGACAATCACAGTGTTGTCATACAAGGGAGAAAAACTGATTAAAACAGGTATGACATCCTGGCTAAAGTAGTACAGTTAGCAGTAACAATAGCATCAAGCACAGCCTAGCTACTGACAAACTGTGTTAACTATTAATTTGATACCTTTAACCATAGGAGCAAGTTCTACAGTTATGTAACAAAATCCAACATACACCAGGCACTTCTATGGAATGATTTTCCTCTTAGTAAAGTGAGTTTACATGGGGGGGATTTAAGAGGGATGGGGACAAAATAGAAAGATGAATGAGGACAACTATAACAGAAGCAAGGCTGGAGGGCATAGGGCGGTCACCCAAGTTTGGGGAAACTGCAGAACACAGGAGAGAAAGAATAAAAGAGAAGGCAAAAGAATATTGAAGTGAATGAGAGAAGTTAAAAGGGTAAGCTATACCTCTCAGACCCAACAGATGATGCATGAAAATCCAGTTAATTCAAGCTTAAGGTTTCTGTTTTTTAAGGATTGTACACAATAAATATAAATGCACTGTCAGGAACAAATGTGGAAAAAAAGCATCAAAACTTACCTACATATGAAGAAAGCAATGTGAAAACTTGTTGCCATGGAGTAGATAAAGCTGACCAAATATTTTGTCATAGATTTTTTTAAATGAATGAAATAATTATTTTTGATATGAGACTTCAAAACAGGAATGTAGGAATTCAAGGAAGACATGAAAGGCAATCAGAGGAAAAATATATAATCTGGCATAATAGAAAAGAAGTAGGGAGGGAGAAATCACCTTAACAATATAAAATTGAAAATGACTTGGGGGGAGGGCAGAAAATATATAAAGGCCAATATGGAGAAAATGATCATACTGAAATGGAAATAAACAGAAGAGGAAAGGAAAGAAGGAAGGGAGGAGGAATGGAAGGAGGAAGGCAGGCAAAAATAGAAAAAAATACACATTGGAGATTACGTACATATATACACATTTGAAGTTGTCCCTGAAGAAAAAATGTCAAGTAAAATAACATTACAAAATTTGAAGTTATAATGTAAAAGTGATTTTGTTGAAGCCAGGCATGGTGGTACACACCTGTAATCTAGCACTCAGAAGGCTGAGGCAGGAGGATTGCTGCAAGTTCGAGGCCAGGCTGGGCTATATAGTGAGTTTAAGGTCAACCTGGACTACATAGTGAGACCCTATTTCAACACCCCTCCCCCAAATAAAGAAGAAGGAGGAGGAAAAGTAATTTTATTGAAATAAAACTTGAATCTTCATAATGGAAAAACATACTGGATACAAAGGAATTGACTAAAATTGGTCAACATGAAAACATGTCCTAATAAAGTTATTGAGCTTTAAGATAGGTAATACTTTTTTCCCAGGCAGGCAAAATAAATCTTAGGTTATATCCATATTTCTCCATTGCAGCATTCAACATCAGGACAGTGTCATCATTAGAGTCAAGAATTTCACCCAGCTAAGCAGTACTTCAAGTACAGACTATAGGAAAACAGTTTTGATATGCAAAACTCAGAATATTTTTCTGTAGCCAGACTTCAACCAACCAAAGAACTGGTGTGAGAGTGAAATGAGGGATGGTGAGTTTTGAAAAAATGTTACCAACACTAATCAGAGTGGGGGTCTTGGGCAAGACATCATAAATAATCTCTTTTCTCTGATTTTCTCTATTGTGAACATGAATTGCCTGATAGTAATTAAAATGCAATCCCATACCTCACAACACATCTACAAATCAATTCCAGTTGGATTGCAGATCTAAATATGAAAAATAATGAAGTTTTAAAGAAAATATAGGATAACATGTGGATCTTGCAGTATGAAACTTTTGTTTCAAAGAATTCAAAAGTGTTAACCAAAAATGTTGAGCTCAGTTACAGTAAAATGAAGAACTTCTAGGAAAGTGAAGAATTTGGGAGAAATTAATTATACTCATGTGCTACAAATTGATGTTTTCATCAGTGACGACCATATTTAAGAAGGTGGTCCTTAAGATTATCAAGTAGCCTACAGGTTTTAGACTTTACCACCTAGAGTTGTGTAAGCACACTTTAGCAGGTTTCTACACTGACAAAGATCACCTAATAACTCAATTCTCAGAACGTACCCCCATCACTAACTGACATGACTAAATATGATGAAGCACTCGTTTCTAAAATATAAACATAAAAATAATACATGGGATTGTAGTATAATTAAGAAATTCCACTCACAACACTATCAAGAAAATGAAAATTATGAGAATAATTATTTATAATGCATTTATCTAACAAAGATTTATGTCCAGAACAAAACTCCTCTAAATTAGAAAAAGACAGAAAAACAGAAGTATAGTGAAATGATTTTAAAAGACATTTCACAAAATAGGATAAAAAATAGCTGCCCCCAAACATGAAATTTTTCATGAAATCATCAAGTGTCAAGGAAATGTAAATAAAAGCACAATGAGATACCAGCACCCGACCACAGAATGAACAAATTCAAAAGATGAATAAAACCAAGTGGTGGGAAGGATATGGTGTAACTGGAGCTCTCAAAACTCTGGTGGGGATGCAAATTTCCGCAGTCATATTGGAAAGTGACTATATCTCTTGGAAAGCTGAAAAAATACATTGTGTCTAAGTCCTAAGTACATCTTCACAGGAAATACATGCATAAGTTCAAGAAAAGACGTTTTAATCACTTTCTTCAGTACAGGGACAAAATACCCAACATTCCAATTTAAATAAGGAAATGTTTATTTTGGCCCACATTTCAGTCAATAGTCAGCTGGCTCCAAGGTAGGACAGTGTGACAGGGGCACGGCAGAGGAGAGCTGTTCCCCGCATAACAGACAAGAAGCAGAGTCAAGAGAGGAGTTGGGAAGGGAGGTAAAACCATTCCAGGCCATGACAGGTCAGTTATAAGCCCTCATAATCCAAGCCCCACCAATTAGTGCAGGAGGCTCTTGGAGACATCTAGATATAAACCATAACAGACATTTACAAGAATGTTCACAACAACACTGTTTGTAAGAGCCTGAACATAAAAATTATCTAAAAGCCAATCAGCAGAAGATTACAAATGTCATATATGAACACAATGGAATATACAACCTTCAATTAATGCAAGAAAAAATGAATCTCACAAAATTGGTTAGAGAAAGACATACATCCCACAGGAAAGAGTTCATATTGCATGAATATATATATATGTATATATATATATATGAATACATATATATATATATTGAATATAAGATTAGCAAGTAAAACGCGATTATGTCATCAGAATTTAGGATAATGGCTAATTCTTCATATAGAAAGAATACAGATTGGCATAAGGTGAGTGGGTTTTTAAAATGCTAGTAACATCCTGTTTCTTGATCTAGATTCTAGTTGTAGAAGTGATTTGTGAAATGTTATACGTCTGTACACTTATGGTCATATTTCTGTGTGTATAATACTATATTTTAATTAAGATATGTTAACAGGGCTGGTGAGATGGCTCAGCGGCGTAAGCGCCTGCCTGGCAAGCGTGAGGTCCTGAGTTCGACTCCCGGAACCCACATACGAAAAAAGGGCCTGTGATATCGCTCAGCAGCACAGGCGCCTGCTGGCATGCGAGGTCCTGAGGTCGACCCCCGGTACCCACAAAAAAAAAAAAAAAAAAGATATGTTAACATATAAAATTCTTTTTTTTACTATGTGGAAAATGTTTAAATGAACTTCAGATACCTAAATGTTAAAATATTTTGTGGTAAGTATTTCTTTCTAAATACAATTTAATCCAATAATCAGAGCCCATAACTAGAATTCACAAGCCAAAAATATCAGGCAAAGTCTGACAAAAATATTTTTCATGGCTACTTATTAGTCATGTAACCGTATATTCAATTTTGCTTTACAAATTAAAAAAGAAAGAAAGAAGACCACACACTTTTCCAAAGAACACATTTGTGTTTAATTAAAGTACATGTACCAACTCCCCACAAAGAAAGTATGCAAACATGTATTGATAAAAAATAAAAATAGAAAAAAATAAAAACATAAATAAAAAATAATGACAATAAAAAACCTACATATGGGGGCCGGTGAGATGGCTCAGTGGCGTAAGCGCCTGCCTTGCAAGCGCGAGGGCCCGAGTTCGACTCCCGGAACCCACATACGAAAAAGGGGCCGGTGATATTGCTCAGAGGCACGGGTGCCTGTTGGCGCGCGAGGTCCTGAGGTCGACCCCCCGGTACCCACAAAAAAAAAAAAAACCTACATATGTTGTAACTACATGGCACCTAAGTCATGAAAAATAAAAATAAAGAGAAAAATGAATCTAATAACTTTCCTTTGATTTTGAGGAATTTATTAATCCCTCATTGGTAGGTAGAGTATTGCTAAGTTTACCTAAGACAATGTAGAATTCTGACAGGTCTAACCATCATTTTCCACCTATTTAAAACTTCCTGACCTTTTACACTCTTCTGTACATTAAGGTCCACAACCTGTTTCTTGTACAAATACTGTATTATTATTTAGTAGAAATTTTTTTTCTAACACGGCAAATCCACACTGAACATATCAATTGACTTTCTATATTGAGTGATGCTAATAGTCTGTGAAAAGTGAAATAAAATTGGAAGAGTCAACTACTGTACAAAGAAATAAACTTTTCTAAACAATTGCACAATTGTTTTTGTTTAAATGGTCTTTATATTAGAATTGTGCAAAGTGTAATGAACTGATGTGTCTTGCTTCTAAAAACTGGCCTTTTGCCCAAACATTCTAAAAAAACAAGTTTTTGGTAATTTATGGTCTAAGATCCATATAAATAAAATGGTTCCTTCTCAACAAAGAATTTAATACATAGTGTATTCTGCATTTTGTTCCGTTAATGAGACAAAATTCTAGCAATTTATTAGGGCTACAAAAGGTAAAAAAGAGTTATTACCACAAGCTTTTTTAAAAAGTTCTACACTAAGGTAAACCATAGTAGGCTTAGAAAAACAGACAAAAAAATTTTTATTTTAAGGAATTTGTTAAATTAAAAAGTGGACACTGTGCATTTAACCAGTAAAAGGTTCTTGTTGTTGTTGTTGCTAGAAAAAAAAATAATAATGGCAGAGGATCAGAGAACACACAGGAGCCAGTCTTGGAGTCTACCCCAGTTACATGATTGAATGCCAAATAGTGTGGACTAAAACCAGGATGAGGTGAAAATAAGGAAAGGAGCCTTTAGCAAGCCAGTGAAGAAAAGGATGACATCATTCCTGGGGCTGAAGAAGAAAAGGGCTGCTCTCTCCCAGTCCAGTTTGAAGAGCAAAACTCCTAAAGCAGTGGGAGGAGCTAAAATTAAGGCTCTGTTCTGAGGAGGTGCCTGGAAATCCACCGGGCTAACATGATGATGATTGAATGGTTTAAATATAAGACTCCAGGGATACATTTGCAAAGAGCCAAGTAGATGTCTGCACTCAGGAGAATATGACACCTGGCAAAAATTCATCCAGGCCTTTTCATTCCAATGTATATCGTCATACTTTTCAAAATATGCAATTATTTATTTTATATAGATATGAACTGGTTACTATGATGCTGAAGACATTGGCACAGCAAATGAAAAATATGCCAAATATCGTTGTCTTTCAAGTCTCTATTTTTTCTTACCTATGAAATAAAAAGATTGGAGTGGGTAACTTCTGTGGCTATTTGCACATCTAACATTTCATCTAGCATTTCATTTCTTTGTAATACCGTGGTTTGAAATAAAGTATAAAATATTCAAGATCACGAAGGTATGGAAGAGGTAATGGGCTGCAGAAGGATATAGGAATACTAAACCTTTATGATGAGAAGGCAGCAAAAATGGGTGTTTTCCTTAGTTGAAAGGAATAATTTGTTCTTTGATGAATCAAAATAAGGTGGCAACCAAAGGTTGAAATCAATATTTTGGTTTCCAAAGGAGATTTATGAAGCTTACAGGAATTTTGTGTAGTCAATCAAGTGGTACAAACAGGTAAGAAAGGAAAGTATGCATAACATTATTAATTTTGAAATATTCTGTAGGATTAGAATATATGCACACCATCTTCTTTTATTCCATCCTTTTATACTGCGCACAAATATAGAAAAAAATCTATAGCTATTACAGTAATTAAAAGCTAAGATTGAATCTTAGAAATTCAGCCTCTATTATTAGATATTCTCATCAGCATAAACATGTATTTTGTTTATATAGTGAGTACTTTTATAGGTATGTATTTTGGTGTGTATATATTTTGTATGCCAGTATATGTGCTATTTAAAGGTTTTTGCTTTTTACAGAAAATTAAAATAAGAAAGACAGTTTAGGGGCCAGGGGTATAACTCAGCTGCATGGCGCCTGCCTGGCAAATGCAAGGTCCTGAGTTCGATTCCTGGTTCCCCCCCACCAAAAAAAAAAAGAGTTTATAAAATGCAGTCATGCATTGCTTAATGACAGGAATACTTATTCCAAGAAGTGCATCATTAGCATACTTCATCATTGCGCCTATATCATAGAGTGTACTTGGCACTAATAGAATATCCTACCGTACACTTAGGCTATATAGTTCATCCCAAGATGCTGTCTTAAAGAATTAGGAAAGAATTTTTAAATATAAGCCAAAATTTGATTATTTATTTAAGAGCCAAAATATTTCCAGAAGGATAGGAATAGTCAACCAAGAATGAAGGAGAGATCAAATAAAATCTGAGCAATGATAAATATCTACTGGATTTCACAAAAAAAGGAATCATCAGTCACTTTGGTGGAGCTACTGGTGTGGAAGTGGAGTAGAAGAAAAGGAGACCAAGAGGTAGGAAGAGGAAATGGTGATCATAGACATCTCTTTAGGGTAACTCAGATAACGAGTTATGATGACAGAGGGATCTCTGAGGGACATATGGTTAAAGAAGCACATGGTTTTTTCCTAAACTTCTTTAACAATAAAAGTGCCAAGCATATTTAAAAAGCTGATTGCACGGGGCCAGTAGAGGAAGAGCAGTTGGAGACACAGGAGAGAATAAAAGGAGCAGGGAAGCAGTGAGCGGATTTGTCTTGGACAGAAAGATATCCAACCAGAAACACTGGAAGCTGTAGCCTGTTGCTAGGAATATGAAATAATGTAGCTGCTAAGGAAAACAAAACAGATATTCCTCCAAATATTAAAAATTAAACTACCCTATATGCACTTAAATTTTTGTTAAGAGGTTAAAGCTTTAGTTCTGTGAGGAATGCTATGGGTATTTTGATTGGGATTGCATTAAATCTGTATAGCAGTTTTGAAAGTATGGCCATTTTCACTGTTTTATTTCTGGCTATCCAGGAACAAGGGATATGTTTCCTTTTTCTGATGTCCTTTTCAATTTCCTGTAGTTTTTGCTGTAGAGGCCTTTCAGTTCCTTGGTTAGGTTAAAGTGACCAAGAGATGGAGGGAGAAGGGGGGAAGAGGGCGGAGAGGTGAAGGGGATGAAAAAAGAATTAAGATGTGGTATGTCCACATACCAACTCTCCACAAGAAATGTAATCATTGGGCACTTCAGATGTGTACTAATAAAAAATGAAAATTAAAAAGAGGGCAGAGCTCATATTCAATGTTCTTACAATAAAGAAAAAGAAAAAACCAGATATTAGAAGTATACACCGTATGAAGAAGTAAACTATCAATGTGAAAGAAAGTAATCTGTGGTCTCCTGGAATTGAAGGGCAGAGGAAAGAACAAACTTTTAACTGTGGTCATGGTTTCACTCATGCATGCATATTTTAAAACTTACAGATATGTACATCTTTCTAAGGATTCCTAACATTAAACAATAATGGAAATTGCAGTTTTTACCAGCCTCTAAAACCAACTTAAATATATTAATACTAAATTTTCCAAAGGACACCCAAGATGCTTCATATTTCTGGAGAATATCACTATAAATGTATTGGAGGCAGAGATCACATCTTCCTGAAATTGTATTCCAAGGATCAAACAAGGCCAATAACATAGCATCCTTAATAAATATTGATAAATGTTTATTGAAACCATTGCTAAACTGGTGGATCTCTTTAGTCCTCTGAAAATAAAATACTGGATACTTGTCTTCAGGACCCAAACAAATCAGTAGAGAATAAAAGGAAAGCATACACATATGTACACGTGTACAATTAAATTGCATGTGGAAAGACATAACTGTACTTTCAATTTATTACTTTTTCATAAGACTATGCACTTTCAATACACACAAATATATTTGTTAAAGGGAGATCCTTACATTTAATTAATGTACCAGGAGAGCAATAGCCAAATGACAGGACTAACCTCAGGAAATGTAGTCAGTATAAATACAGATTTCACAGCTTCCACTGATGGAGTGTGGGCTTCCTCAAAAAAACAGAACTAGCACTAGTAATAATTACAAATAACATTCTGGGGTGCTTATATGTCATGGCCTGAGCTTAGCATATACATAAATTCTATAATTTGGTCTCCCCAGCCACCCTGCAAATCAGGTTCTGTTACTGTCTATTTTTGCAAATCAGGAACTTGCTACTCATGGAGGTTAAGTAATTTACTCATGATTATTACAGATTAGTAAGTGACAGAACTAATATGGATCCAGTTTTCTCTGTAACCAGCATCCACTCTCTTCACCATGCTGTTTCCTCATTGGTACAACTCCTTTATTTGTAAAATGCAGAAAATGAGGTCCAGGGAATAATGTAAGTTGTCTATATTCATGCCCCTTGTTCATTGTTGAACCATGAACTGAACTCAGGTCTCTTCTTTCCTTGCTCAGGCATCTCGTCCATTCTTAAAAGTCATAAGCCCTGAGAGATTAATTCCTAGTATTGGAAACTTTACCCAACTCCAGTTCATCAATTCAATGAACAGAATTCACTCCCTAGTTAAGTGTTTGGATCTGTTCTCCTTCTTGAAAAATCTTGGATTTGAGGTGTGCAATAGCATACTCATAGGGAAAGTCAGTTGGCATCTCATTCCCTAGCTGGATGCTTTCTAAACTGTATGAATTACTTGGCTCATCTAGAGCTTATTCAAAAAATGAATTATGAGAATTCTTTTTTTTTTTTTTGTGGGTACCAGGGGGACGACCTCAGGACCTCGCGCGCCAACAGGCACCCGTGCCACTGAGCGATATCACCGGCCCCTTTTTCGTATGTGGGTTCCGGGAGTCGAACTCGGGCCCTCGCGCTTGCAAGGCAGGCGCTTACGCCGCTGAGCCATCTCACCGGCCCGAATTATGAGAATTCTTGAGACAACCAAAAAATCCCTTGGGTTTGGGGACAGAGAATCAAGACTTGTGACTCTTACCTGAAGCAGTTTGGAGGCAAGGTATGAGTGCAGTTACCCTTGGTTGCTGTATTGGCCAGCTTTCCCATCATTGAGAAAAAAAATGCCTCAAGTGACATACATGACTTGAAGAGAAAGGGTTGATTTGGCTCATGGTTTCAGAGGGTTAAGTCCATGGTCAGTTGGGTCTAAAGCAGAAATGATGGAAGGGCCTAGCAGAGGAAAGCTGTTCAACCTGTGGCATCCAGGAAGCAGAGAGAGCAGGAATAGAGAGAGAGAGAGACTAAGACTAAAGGCATGCCCAAATGACCAACCTCCTCCAGCCAGACCTCCTAACAGCACATTCAGCTATGAACTCATCAATGGATTAATCCACTGTGAATATATATAGTGCCCCCATCATTCAATCACCTTCCAAAACTCCACCTTTGAATGCAAGACAGTTTTGGGAGACATTTTAGATCTAAACAGTTGCTAAATAAGTAAAGAAGAAAGGCAGTAGTGGAAGTGGTCAGCATACATTTCCAGAGTTTGGCAGAACAAGTATGCATGAACCCTGGTGAACTAAAATGAACATTATTGATATAATAATATCAATTCAAGCCTAAGAGAATTGTCTGATGGGGGAAGGGGTTCCACCAGAAAATGACTTTTGTTGGGTCCACCTCCAGGATAGAAGCCTGGAAAACTGAAGGCTACCCTGAAAAGTGAAGTGGAGAGAATATCACTCATGCCAGAGGGTGGTGCAATGTAGAGTACTACCAGACACTGAGAGGTGAGCCTCAGAGGAAGCCACAGAAAAGCCTGCATCAGTGGAAGAGCAGCATTTAGCATCTGCCTTACAGGAGGCAGTAGCAGCGGACAGCAAAAGCAGCACTGGTCAAGAGAAGCCCCTTTCCTCCTCTGTCTTGGTTACTTTTCTCTTGCTGGGACAACATTCCCGACACCCAAAGTTAAAGAGGGAAAGGTTTATTTAGCTCCCAGTTTGTGGAGGTTTCAGTCCATAATCAGCTGGCTCCAAGGCAGGGTGGCATGGCACAGGGGCAATAGTTCAAGGCAGCAGAAGACAACAAAAGCAACAAGAACAAAAGCCGGGAGAGCGAGCCTCTTTTCCTCCCTTATATTGTAAGCAGGCTACCCTCCCTTGGCCGGTGTAGCCCTCACACCATCTCCATGCCCTCCTCTCACACAGGCTCAGGATGTTTACAAAGTGAGGACCCTGGCCCCCTGCTGAGTTGCTTAGTTAAACTTCTAAACTTCTCAAGTTGACACAATGTATCAACCATTACATCCTCCTGGCCTCCAAACTTACCTTCTGATTGACTCCCTTTGAATTCAGCTTATTTTATAAACTAGTTTGTTCTGAATCTATAGCAGTTGTTTAGCTGGTTTCCTTTCCCTGGTTTAGCAGCTCTTTATCTAATTTTTTTTATGTCAGTAATATTTTCTTGATACCTGCTGCCTCCCAGTTAAAATTGAACACTGTGGCTTCATGGACGGGACTCAGTAACCCTTTCTCTGTATTCACTGTCCAACATTTAAGTGTTAGGCCCACTATGAAGGAGAAAAATTTTAAAGAATCTTTAAGAGTACATTTTAGCCCCCAAAGTCTCATAACCATGTACTTCTATTTCCTCAGACTTGCCATGGATGTCATAACTCTGGTTTACACTAGTCTCTCAACCTGAAATTCTTCCATAACCCCAATCTAAATCCAGACCATCTTTCAAAGCTAAGCTCAAATATCACCTCTTCTTAAGATTACCTGATTCCCCAGTTGGATTCAGTTACTCCTTTGTCTGTATTCACCCGATCTTTTTTGTGTTCTTGTGGTTTGGATCTTATTTCATTCTGTTTCACATTATAGTCTTGTAGCAAGGATACAAGATAAAACCCAAAATGTAACTTTCATACATATCAAGAAATTTTTTTAAAAAGACTTGAAAGATTCTAGTTGTACACAGACTCAAAAAGCCTTCTTGGAAGATGTGACTGAGACTCCTGAACAAGTCCAAGTTTAAATAAATCTCCTGACTTGCAAGGAGTGTGAGGCAGAGAGGAACCTGAATGGGCTGTGTGCGGGTAGCAGGAGTCAGTGCTGGGGCAACGGCAGACGTGTACCAGGGAGGAAACGTGAGGAACCATCAGTGAGCAATAGCAGCACCAACAATGGGTTCAGAAGCCTCAGGTGACAAATTATCAGAGTCTAATAATGGTTTTTATATATTATATGATGGCACTGCAAGGAATGCTACTGGAAAGTTGATTAAGAGTTACTTCATTGGAAGGAGGAAGGCTATTTCTTGATGCTGAAGGTGGTGGGAAAAGATAAAGTAATGACAAACGTGAGACTACCATCATGATACCAAAGAGAAAGTAACAAATGTCAAGGCACAGCAGTCAACCTGTTTGTGGGGGTTGAGCAGTGTGGCATGTGAGGGCAGCGTGTGCAAGGCCACAGTAAGCAGAGCAACCGTGACTGCGATGTCAGCATGAGGGATCTTGGACAAATTACAGGATTAATTCCGAATTTTAAAAACAACCACTTGCGGCTGCACAGGGCATAATCTGAAAGTCACAAGAAGCATGTGTAAACCATTCCACAAGGAAAGGGGTTTGAATTTGACTTTTAGCTACTTCTCACTCCTACCCATATTCCAGCATAGAAAAAACTGCATGTAAAGGCTCATAATTGTTGACACTTAATAAATGCCTGTAATGGTCTGAATCTTAAATGTTGTCCAAAGGCTCTTGTGTTGAAGCATTGGTTTCAGCTGATGATGCTGTTGGGAGATGGTGGAGCCTTCAGGAGTTGGCTAATGGAAAGAAGTTGGGTCCTCTTGAGGACCATGCTCCTCTTGAGGAGCATTTTTCCTCCACTACATACTTACACTATGATTTTCTGCTTCCCTATTGGACCAAAAACAATGGGGCCAAGTGACTATGGATTGAAACCTCGGAAACCATGAGCCAAAATAAATCATATTTCCTTATAAACTTATTATCTCAGGTATTTTGTCACAGCAACAGAAAGCTAACACAGTGTATATAGTAAACACCTGGCTATTTTCTGTAAAATATTTCATTACAAGTTCTTGTGAAACAGCATAGTTAGCAATTCTCATTCTCTCACTCTGGCCTCAGTTTTCCAAATAGTAGGCACCTAAGCTTTCATCTGCTGAACACACTTTTTCCTTTCTCTACTCTCAATTTCCTCTTCCTCTGCCCAACTCCCTTCTCTTGGGAAACTGGCCTTCCTTGTTTCAACTATTTGAAACTAGTCATGCTGCCAAAATGGGCATATGAACAGCATTACGAATGTCCAATTGTTTTAGCAATATGGCTTGATATGAAGGGTTGGTACAGGATTCAAACTTGGTTAACCAGAATTACCCATAAAGCATTACACACCGAAGCAAAGAGAAGAAACTCTTGTTTTCTTCAGAGTGATGAAGCTCTCATGTTTACAACCTTAGAGCTGCTGCTGCCAGCCATGTTCTTTATCATGTGAAAGTCTTTCTGAAAAGGAGAGAACTAAGTAGGCAAAGATGAGCTCGTGTGTGTGTGTGTGTGTGTGTGTGTGTGTGTGTGTGTGTAGAGAGAGAGAGACAGAGACAGACTCAGAGACAAAAGAGAGAGAGGAAGAGAGATTAGGAAGACAGTAAGTTGAGTATTTTTCTGTTTATATTTCATTATCATTTTCATGCTCTTGAAATAAAAATTATTTTCTTAAACCAAAAGAAATCATAAACATATATAAGAAAACACATACTGGAGAGACATATGTAAATGTTTATCATCATTTAGCCAATCCAGCCTTGTCGTCTCGGCCTGGTTTAAACTGTTTTTTCACTCTTATCTCCATATGTGACACTAATGAAGATGCCAGTTTCATAACCATATGCTAGAAGCTACACTGTTTTCTGTAACACTCGGTAGTCCTGCTATAAATGTTTAGAGTGTGGCAAGTTTATTGTCTACAAAGGAGACTCCAGGCAAGACATAAGCTCCAGAGCACTCCTCCAACACTAGAATGGAATAGTAGAGTCATAAAAATCAGAAAGCTTTGTAAAATACAGACTGTTTCCTTTTTTTAAAGTTGTTTTTTTTTAATACATCTTTCTTCATATATCCTGTTTCTGACTAGATAGTCCTGCTTAATATTTCTAAAACAGATCACCACACTGGTTCTTAAAAATCAAAGAACTTAAATCAAGGGGGTGGAACCCTCCGGATGAAAACTAGGCAAAGAATAGAATGTTGAAAAAGAGTAAATCAAAATTGTCTTGAACCACCAACAGATTTGAAAGTCGAATTATTCAAGGCGGCAAATTTTCTGGATTCCAGCTCTATGTTGCAAGAACTGGAAACAGATAACAGAGGCATTGTTACATATTTTTCAGTGCCAGCCTTCTGTTGTCACCAAAAAAACACCCCAGTTTCTGTTTCCACTGCCAGCTAGCAAGAACCTTGCATGGAAAATAACAAAAGTAAGTTCCTGGTTTTCTACTTAAGCGCTAACTGTGCACCTTTATGCTTCTACAGAGAAGTTTCTCAACCAAAGCTTTAGCTAATTAATTTGTCTAATACTGTATCAGGTAGAATTTGTTTATATAATTATTATCATTAGGCACAATTGGGAATATAAAGGTTGGATATAAGTTTTTGATAAATGCGGGCAATTCCTATCATTCTTCGCCAACCTGCAATCTTTGAATTGATATTGCCCAATTTAACTTAAAATCACACAAATGATAGACCCTCTCTACCTGTTTATTACAAAGTTTGGTGCCTTTTGATTCCATACTTTTTAAAATGATCGGGACATCAACAAACACTGAATTGACTCTTTTTTTCCTTTCCCTTTTTCTTTTCAAACAAACTCTGTTCTTCTTTTTGAAATATTCTACCCTTTCCATTAACAGGAGGGTCCATGAGATTTTTTTTCCTCTTACATGAAGGCAGATGTGCTTTGAAGAGTCTTGCCCACAACTCTTTTCCTCCCTCTCTGCAAACAACTTGGTATTAAGTCATGCATCTCTAGAGAACTCCAGCCATACTTCAGGGAAATCCCTGAAAACAGACGAGCAGTAGAGAAGCCGAAGGGCACCAGTCGCTGCCTGGGAAGGGCAGGCCTCACGGACTAGAATCTTGGCGACACCAAGCAACTGCAACACAGGAATGGCCTCCTGTCGATAATGAGATGAAGCTGGGGGCAGTGGTGCAGGCCTGTAACCTCAACTATTTGGGAGGCTGAAGCAAGAGGATCAGAAGCTCGAGGCCAGCCTGGGCAGCTTAGTGAGTTTCCGTTTCAAAATAAAAAATAAAGGGGCTGGAGAAGTAACTTAGTAGTAGAGCATCCCTAGGTTTGATTTCTGAGAGAGAGAGAGAGAGAGAGAGAGAGAGAGAGAGAGAGAGAGAGAGAGAGAAGGAGAGAGACTTGTTTCTTCAGACTTAAATGGTGTAGCACATGGGAAAGCATTTTTCTTGAGTGTGGTATCACAAGCTCTCGGACAAAATGTTCCCATCATGTCTTCCCTCCTTCTGGGTTCTCCGCATATTAGAGGACAAGACTGATGTGGCTCCCCCACTAGACCCCAAAAGAATCAAATGTCCCTATTTCCACCACTAATTTGGCCTTCAGCTAACTCTGTATTATGCTGGAAGCAGACTTCTTTTAGACAATGCATGTCTAATAAAATAAGTTTGGAAAGACTAAAAATTCCCATTATATCTCTCAGCTAAAATTACATACAGATGCTGTTCAGTGCTTGTATTAACTTGTAACTGTGAACAAATTATAAGGTTTTAGGATCACAGAAAAGTTTTTGAAGTTGAAAATAACCACCATTACAGACAAAATAACCTGTCACTTCTTTTAGAGTTCAGGGAAATAAAATGTTGTTAACAAAAATAAAACTTCCTGGCTCTGTGCCAGAACCTAACATTACATTCTCTCATACACTGCTAAAGTTCTTAAGTGTCAGTAAGTGGCTATTTGAGTCCATCTTCCTTAAAAATATTTCTGATTTTTTAAGGTGACAATATGGAGTGTCTGGTGTATTTAAGATTATTTGTTAACTTTGTTCTAATGGCCATGGCATCTAAACCTTTATTTCATCTGAATTAAGCATATTAATTTCAAAACTCTTTCACAAATCAAGGAAAGAAAATATTTGATGTCTAATAAAAGAAGTAATAGCAATATGCATCTTAATTCTGCAATGTGCTCATCATTTTCCTGGTTTTCACAATTTGAAACAAACACAGAATTTAATTATGATAACTTAAAATTTCTGTCTATGGTTACTATATATTATAATAATGAGATATAAATTATAAGTTCAGAAAACATGTTACATTGTTATAATAATGTAAACTCAGAAAAATAACTCATAATTATAATTTTATTCCATATTTTGAGGTAGTGGTTTAATCATAAAAATAAATCACTGGTCAAAAATTTAAAGAGAACTTGCTTGCATCAAAATTTTGAATACTCTGAATATATGCAATATTTGCTCTCAAAGGAGAGAAAACTAGCTCTCATAAGAATTCTCATCTGCAGCTGTATTCTACAGAGTCTAAAAACCACTGAAATGAATGGCCCCAAGGTTCAACACAGGCTTTTTCTTTGAAGGGCATACTAAGGGTAAATTTTTGAGCCTAATTATTATACCACTTCAAATACACTTCTTCAGCTGGATGGGTGGAACAGAGCCATCTGCTCATAGGTTCAGCATCTCAAACGTCCACCCCCCTGACCCTCCTTAGTTCCTCTTCCTGCATGCCAAGGCTTTCTGGCTTTTATTTGCTTTACTTCATCTTTCTTACTCTCAGAAGGAAAAACTAATGCGAAAGAAATCAAACCATGGTGCAAAGTCCTTGGGCATATAAACAGAATCTACCATACACAGATTCTAAAGTCTATGTATTGTTTGTTTCAAATAATGAAAATCAAAAAAAGATTTTTAAGTTGTATTAGCATTATGGAGCCAAATATATTTCAAATAGGCCAGAAATTTCAACAACTGAGAGTATGTTTTGAAGAGCAGAATTGATGTATCAATTCATTAGCATAAATATTTTTATTTAATTTTGTTGTTTGTTAATTGGTATTAATTCTCTTGACTCTTGGGGGATTTTATTATCTGATCTAAAGGTGAGGGGTTCCAAGTTCTACTCTGCCCTTAAAGCTCTGTGTAACTTTCAGTAACTCACATAAATGACCTATTCCAAATAACTTTACTTTCTGTAAAGTAAGGACATTGGACCAAATCAGTTCCTAACTATGGATCAAACACCCTTTCAGGGCTATGAGCTTACTGAAAAGGATCAACTAAATGAAATGTACAACTGAACAAATATAGCAATCACAAAGGTAGATGTAATATATGAGTCTTCCAAATGTATGCAGATGCTGTTGTGGTAGCAAAAATAATTTCACATAAAAGGCTTACTGAATTCAGAATAGCATTTCATTACTTTCCATTTCTATTAATCATCTAACATTAAAGTTACAACTGGTATTCATGTGAGAGATCTCAGAAACATTCCGGCATTAAAAGAGAACCCCACTAAAGCATTTAGTGCAATCTGAGATTGCTGCCAGCTCTAATATTCTAGAAACCCTTGGGAAGTAATTTCATGCAAACTTCTTAGACTGCTCTATGGAAGGGCTACAGACACTTGGAAATGGAGCTAATGAGCATCTCTTTGTCCCATGGCCTGTTTTCAGCCCCAATAGTCAATGGTGATGTTTACTGTGCATAGAAATGTCTTAGTCTGCTTGTGTTGCTATAATAGAATAGCTGAGACTGGATAATTTATAAAGAAAAGAGGTTTATTTTGGCTCACAGTCCTACAAGTCCAAGAGCCTGGTGCCAGTAGATTTGGCTACTAGTGAGGAACTTGTGGTAGAAAGTGAAGGGTGCGTGCAGGAGAAAGAAAGAGGAGAAAGAGGCCCAGACAATTTATAACAACCTACTCTCACAATAACGAACCCAGTCTTGTAGGAACTGCATTAATCTTTGCAGAAGTGCAGAGCTCCCATGAATTAATTACCTCTTAACGTGCTCACCACCTCTGAACACTGTCCCATGGGGAAACAGGCCTCCACATGAGTCTTGGCAGAGATGAGTCATATTTAAACTGGAGCAGGGAGCATAGGTTCTAACCAGGATGCCTCAGATTCACACTAGGAACATCAAAGATCTTGCAGCATACCTACTTCTGTTTCTCAGAGTCACCCATGAAAACAGTCAAGCCCATAACAATTGCAACATTTTTCTTTTACCATTAAGTTTAAGCCAATGCTAGGAATAGTTTTGAGACTTGATACGAGAAACCCATGGTGCTTCTTTCAGAATAACACATTAGTGTTTTGTAGATATACACTTCAATAGAATTAGTTCTAATGAGATAGGAAAAACTATTTTTGTATCTATTTGCTGCTTCAAGCACAACAGTCTTTTTTCCTTTTTCTTCTTTCAATAGGTTTATGTTAAAATATGTATCAAAAGGCAAATGTGGGCTAAAGTCCTTATCGGGAATACCAACTGGTCAATTATCAAAACAATTCAAGCTATATAACAGGAATAGGTAGAGATCAACAGATGAACAGGTTGATACAACAGGTAGATAAGTAACTAGCAACACAGAAGGGACAGTCCAGTCACTTATTCATTCAACCAACATTTACTGACTGACCATGATGTGACACATACTGCATTAAGTGCTGAGAACATAAAGATAAATTATATTCTTTAAAGATAAATAAATTATATAAATAATATATATCATCATGTAAAAGGGAAGCAAATAAATAAACAGATTATAATGGACATGATAGACAACCTCTAAAATTGCCCCTTGTAGTAAGGAGTCTAACTCCCATTTCATTTTTGGTTTCTGATTCCTCGTCACTTTCCCAGCCCTCCCTCTCCTTGCCCTTTTGTCTCACCATTGGGTAAGATGATAAGAGGGGGCCGGTGAGATGGCTCAGCGGCTTAAGCGCCTGCCTGGCAAGCGCGAGGGCCCGAGTTCGATTCCCGCAACCCACATATGAAAAAGGGGCCGGTGATATCGCTCAGCAGCATGGGCGCCTGCTGGCACGCGAGGTCCTGAGGTCCACCCCCGGTACCCACAAAAAAAAAAAAAAAAGAAAAAAGATGATAAGAGGGCCTTAGGGTTCTATCGCTTCATGCTGGTGGAGAAATTAAAATCTTCCAAACCCTATTTCCATGGGAATCCTCATCAAAACCCCACCCTCTCACCACAACAAAATGCAAAATCACTGGCTTCTCTTTTCACTTAAGGTATTCAAGACTTGCTTTTGTGCCTGTTCTGCTTTTCCCAGGAAGTCTTGATCTGTGAATAATAAATGTCTTCATACCATTTTGATGTGTGGGTATGTGTATGTGTCTGGCATCATCAGTCTTGATATCTAAGCCAGTTATGGATGGGTGTTTATTGAACTCCATAGCACAACCACAGAATACCCCCAGCGTTTCTTGGCTCCTTGAACGTGGACAGAGCCCAGTATCTCTCTTTGCACAGAGTACAGCAAAAGTGAAATTAGATTGCAATGAAAACTCTGGCTCTTCCATTGCTCTCCTTCCATTTCTGTCTTGGTTGCTCTGATGGAAACCAGGCAACACATATGGGAAGCACTCTATAAAAAGAACTACTAATAAGGAACTGGAAAAGGCCTGTGGTTAACAGCCAGTGAGGAACTGATGCCCTCATTCCACCAGCCTGTGGGGAACTGAATTGCACCAACAAGTTGCCAGTGAGCTTTGAAGTAGATCCTTCCCCAGTTAAACTTTCATATAAAACCACTGTTTCACCCAAAACCTTTGCTCATAGCCATGTAAAAGACATTGGCCTGGAGGGCTCAGTTAAGCTGGGCCTGGATCCCCAACCTACAGAAACTGTGATACCGTTTGCTGTTTTATGCCACTAAGCTTTGGGGGTAGTTTGTTAAACATCCACAGACAACAACTACAACAGTGTCACAGGGGTGAGAACACATGAAGATATTCTGATACTTTGGAGTGATGGCAAGGGCAGATTTACTCAATCTGGACATCACAAGTAAAGTTTGCAGACACGAGAAGCATGGGGAGTTAATGAAGTGTGGATGCTTAAAGCAATGCAGTGTGTTTGAACTCAGGAGCTGGAGGAGAGTTTGTGGAGGACCAGAGCTGTGAAAGGACACTGAAACGGATGTGAGCGCACTGTGTAAGGCCACAAGAAGAGAATGTCACTGCAGAATTCTAAACAGAACAAAAGTGATTACTTCTGTGTAACTTGCATGGGTGTTATTTTCTCCCACATTCAGGCATATCTAGGTAGATTTTGAGGGCTCCAGGTTCAGGCTTTCAGTAATCAATTTGCATCAGTAGTCAAGAAATTTCTTGGTACCAAATGGATCTGTAAAAAGCAAGTGTTCCAAAGACTCTTGGAGTCAGGGACAAGAGCAGTGGTTTTAGGATTAGTGATGCAGTGTCTGCCCCTTTGTCCTTCTTACCAGTCCTCAAGATTGATGTCTGGCCCCCAAGAAGAAAGAACCGCAACAACAAGCAAAACCCTAAAAGCACTGTTTCATAAGAGTCCCATGGGAATCTCGGATTCTAAGACAATGTCATCCAATCACCAGCAGTGAAGTTAGTAGATTTGGCAGGAAGGAAGGTACTGGCTGCTTTGCAAGGACATTGGCACCTTAAGTTTTGGATACCAGCACAGGCATCAGTGCCCTGGTGAGGACTCCAGGGTTTTCAACAGAAGGCATTTTCTCTTTTTCTCTTTGAAAGCCTGAACAAGAAAGAAGAGAAAATTGGGGTATGAAAGACTATTTTAGGACCTATATGAAATACTGTCCACCTGGGCTCCCATTATATGAAGAAGAATTTGAAGGATATGGTTTCTTCAAGAATGATGAGGGGAGAGGGTTAAAAAAATTACTATTTTTAGTGAGTAGCTATTATGGAACAGTTTGAATTTAAAGAAAAAAATGAGCAGATAGTATACTCTTCATATGTCTACCCTCTGCAGAATTTCCCATTACTGGCATCTGTTGTGGGTTTGTTACAATTAATAAATAAATATTGACACATGATTATTAGAGGCCATAGATTATTCACGTTTCCTTAATATTTACCCAATGTTCTTTTTGTGCTCCAATATTCCACCCAGGGTACCACATTGCAATTAGTTGTCAAGTTCCTTTAGCTTAGACTTCTCCAGGCCCTGACACTTTTCAGACTCTGTTTGTCTTTAATGACCTTGATAGTTTTGAGGATCTCTGGCCAGGTATATTGTAGGATTGCCCTTGATTAGAATTTGTCTGATATTTTCCTCATGATAAAACTGGGGATATGAGTTTCAAAAACGGAAACACTATTTTGGAATTGATTTTGTGCACTTTTTTACCTCCAGATTGCTTTGGTCTGGGAAATACACGGTGCATTACATTTTTATTTTGGAAAGAGTAACTACTATAGAGGAAGTATGCCGGGAGGCCAGAAATTAAGCAGTTTGGCCAACTTGAATACTATTGCAATGATTCAGAAAAGACATAGTTGTGTTCTGGGCCAAGGCAACTGTGGTGTGAGAAGAGAGAAAGGGAGAGATAAAAGATGTGTTGAGAACTTAGAAATAGTAGAACTCTACAACTGATTACATATGAATGAGACAAATCTGCAAAAGTGACTGAGAAGAAATGGTTAAAAAATATAAAAGAATAAGCTGAATGAACAGTATGCTAAATCCAAGGAAGAAAAGCCTCATGAAGGCTGTAGTAATTCAAATGAAATAGGACCAAAATGATATTTGGATTTAGACATTAGGATTATTAATGAGAGGCAGCAGCATGATTAGAGAGAGTTGAAAAGTGAATTGGATGTCAGGAAACAAAAAGCTGAGCATTTGGATGTAAAAAGGAGAATGATCAGGGCAATAACTAGAGACACGTATATTTAAACTGAAGAACTTTGATGATACATGAGAGATAGGTATACATTTGTAGAGTACATGGGGTGGAAGGAACCACTAAAGAAAGACAGAAAATGCGGCAAAATGAAAAACTGGTCCCATGGCAAATGAAAAGATGGAATAAGTAACAATAACAATAGTTGCATACACTATTCACCTAGCTGCTCCAGGTATTGGGGTAGGGCTTTGATACATTATTTACATTAATATTAACATTCCAAGGAGGCAGGTGTCATGATTATCCCCATTTATGAATGAAAACACTACGGTGCTGAAGCATGAGTCAAGACGTGAAACCAGGCGGATTAACTCCACACGCTTACTCACTGCTTCGTGTTGTTCTCCAAAGCCTGGGTGGGAGCCTGGACAGCAGAAGATGTGTGTGAGATAGAGGAAGGGCAAGGAGTGTGGGTGGCACATGAGTGGATATACAATAAATATTTGTAGGATGAATGAAAGAATAACAGAGTACAGATATAGATATGTAGCTATAGGGCAGGAAGTTGATTGGGGTCACACTTTACAGTACTGATTACATCACCATCCGTGAATGTGTACCATGTTCTACAGAAAGAGTATAACACTTGTTTATTATATTACAGTTCCATATTTCACCTCTGTCTCTTCACTTACCTGAATCCCACTCCCTTGGGAAGGATATTGATTTGGGGCTAACCTATCCCTTGTATTCCTTAAACCAGAATGGAAAAATGTTTCAGGAGGTATCAGAGGCAAGGAGAAAGCAAAACTCAATGAACAGTTGAAATCCAATAAGCTGAAAATCAAAAGTCCTCAAATAGGAGTAGCAGAAGCAGGTTTGGAATCCAAGAGTGTGGCGCCAGGGATTTGAAATCCTGAGAGTTAAGAGCCAGGGCACAGGCCTGGAAAAATGATCTCAACAGATGTTGCCTTCTGAGTTTTACTTTCGGCTGTCAGTCATGGTGATGAATGACCTAACTGGCCAGTGTAAAGGGTTGTGAGGGGTCAGATATCTCTAGGTAGTAAATATCCTGAAAGCAGGGACCAGGGCTTTTTTACCTGTCATTATGCCCCTAGCATTGGACACAGTGCCTAGCACAGAAAATATGTTAAAATTATTACATAGAATGGAGAATTCTGTGTATGTAAACTAAAATCTCTTTTAAATGACTATCTTAAATTATAAAATTTTAATCTGAACTTGATAAATTGAACTTTATACAACATCTTCAAGCTACAATGTCACTTGAATTTGCATCTTATGGATCGTGCCTGGCTTGTCATTGGATGTATCAACACAGGTACCATTCAATCCTACTTAGGATAATAAACAATTGCCTTTAAAAGGGAATAATACAGAACAAGGGTTGTAGTTCAGTGGTAGAGTCCTGGCCTAGTATACCCCAGGTTGTTTGTCCAATTTCCAGTACCACAAAATAAAGGGGAAGAGTATAACAGAGACATGATGCATGAATTTATTAATAATTCTTTCTAATTGCAGATAGCACAGTATTCCAAAACATTTTTGCCAGAGCAATCCAGATTCATCTCTCTAGAAACACTACAACTGCTATGGGAAAGGGGGATTATTATAGGTACTGAGCTTTATGAAATTGTGGGACTAATGAGAAATTGATGAAGCCGACTGCCTCTCCCTTTGGGGTGGGCCTGAAGTCACTGTAGATCAACAGGAACGACAGTCTGGATGTGAAGTGGGAATAGGTGAGGGCAAACTGGACCCTGAAAAGACAATCTGGAAACCACAAGTATGAATGAGACCCACATCCATCTCTCCATTTCCATACTTGAGATTTAGTTTACCTGCAGAAAGGACTCTCTTGCTTCCCCACGGAGTTCACACCTGCCTGCCCAGCAGTCCAGGAGCTGAAGGAAGACATGAGGAAAGCTGCAGGCCAACTATAGTCCCACAACGAAAACTGAGGCCAGCAGAGCAACAACAAATGCACAAGCTTCAACAGGGCCTGGCACCATCGACGGACCTCCCAAGCATTGTGCCAGACTGTTGAAATATACATCATCTTTTCTTTCTTTTTTTTTTTTTTGTGGGTACTGGGGGTCGACCTCAGGACCTCACGCGCCAGCAGGCGCCCGTGCCGCTGAGCGATATCACTGGCCCTTTTTTCATATGTGGGTTCCGGGAGTTGAACTCGGGCCCTCGCGCTTGCCAGGCAGGCGCCTGTGCCGCTGAGCCATCTCACCGGCCCTACATCGTCCTTTTGAAGGATAGGCACAGCTAAATCTCTGTGGAAATGTCTGATAACCTGGAGTGGTGCAAGTGACCATGGGTGGCAGACTTCCTTTCACTTCCACCCATCAGTGGGGAAAGCTAGACAATGTCACCTTCAGAGCTCATATCAATCACCATATAGCACAAGGGGAATGAGGCAGATTTCAAATTTCTAGCTCCACACCCCAGCTTCCATATCTGCTTCTGCCTTCTCTCCTCTCCCTCAAAGCTTGGAGCCATGATAGAGGGAATATACATTCCTTCAGGTAGAAAATTCCCTTCTATACCTGTCAACTGTGGTTCAGGCTGCATAACCCAGGCAAAGAAAAACAATGGTTAACACAATACATTTGCTAAGGCTGGCTAAATTAGTCTTAAATTATATCCTTTGTCAGATGCCAATGTGAAGTCAAATTAGCACGTGAAATGTAATCTTGTCCCTTTGTTAGCATTTCCTAAAGTGAAAAAAAAAAAAGGGGGGGGAAACAGGTTTTTCACTTCTGCTGTGGTCTACTCTTACAATCACCTAATAGCAATGTTTAGGTAATTAGAAAATTCTCTCTCTTACACAAAAACACCCCTTCCCTGAAAAAAAAAAAAAAATCAATGCCTTTAAGCTTTGGACAGCTAAAAACTAGACTTAGTGGGAAAGAGGAGAGAATTTTATGTCTCCAGCATGGAATGGTTCTCCTAAAGATCATTTATTATTAAACAGAGACTTTAACATCTCACCTGAAGCACTGGCTTTCAAATTTATGTTTGCTGAAAGAACAGTAGGTCAGTATTTGTTTTGTACTTCTATCAGTAAAGCACTTTTCTAGTGATTACCACAGTCTCCACCAATGAATCGATGTCTGTTCCACCAGTGAACTGAAAGCTCCACTTCTGGAGACAGAAAACCGCGAGCAACTTTTAAACGGTTCTTCTCCACTTAGAAAGAAAACCAAAAAGAGGTTCAATCAGCATCTTATTGATTATCTAAATGTGCCTCTTCACAGAGATTATTTAACATCTCTTAGTCGAGGTTGCGAAATGGAAAAAGAACCTTCCTTGAAGGAGTATTATAAGAGAGAAATGAGATTTCACGTAATTTTTTTGGTACAGTAGCATATATTATTTTTCTTAGGCTGTTTGGACTGTTATCATAAAATGTTTTAGATTGGATAACTTATAAATGAGAGAAATTTATTATTTCTCACAGATCTGGAGGCTGAGAAGTCCAGGGTTAGGGCTCTGGTGTCTGTTGAGGGCCCAATTTCTGGTTCATAGATGGTACCTACCGTAGAAGGCTCTAGCTTTGTCCTCACATGCGAAAAGGGGAAGGCAGTTCTCAGGGCTGCTTTTATAAGGGGTACTAATCCCACTCATGACCTTATCACCTTCCAAGTGGTCCAACCTCCCAATACCATCACCTCAGGGCTAGGATTTCAACATATGGATTTGAGCAGGACACAAACATTTAGGCCACCATAGTATTCAGTAGGTAGGAGCTGTTATTATTGCATATTACCCATAACATTTACTTCACAGTCATGTTTATGTTCAAACACATACATGTATGTGTGTATAAACATATATTTTTATATACTGTCTGTTACATGCACCAAGAAAAATTATTTGTTTTCATAATGTGCACATATGTGAAAGAGAAAGAAATTCATCTATATAGCAAATGGGATATGGAGTGAAAGAGACCGAATGGTTCTGAGTGAGAAGTCTAATGAAATAAAACAAACACCTTGTAAATTAACTGTAGCAAAGCTCACTTATATCCCAATTTGCGTCTACCAAAAGATGTGTTTGAATAGTCCATTTGATGTTAAATCTGCTTAAATCAACTTCCTTTGACTTTTATTCTTACTATGAAAACAATAATAAAACTTTTGAGGAGAGTGACTTATGACAAATTTCCAGCATTTCTTCTAAGAACAGATGGCAGTATGTGGTCTAATTTTTTACCTTACTTTAAGCTGCTAAACCATAACATGTTTATTATACTTAAGTGTGCAAAACTGGAATAACTGTAATTTTTTCTTGACATTTCATATTCCTCAAAAGAAATTTTTATGGTTTTCCCAGGTAAGGCTATTTAAATCACATGGGAGGGATCTCAGCACCTACAATGCTGTTCTCATTTCACAAAATAATACAAATATAATAAGCCATTGATTCATATGGCTAATGAATTCACTCATGTGTCTAATAGTCTTTTAACAATAACTGAGATCCAACCATGTGCCAGACATGTTCTAGACCCTGATGAGACAGAAACAATTCTCAGTTTTTGACTCTAATAGATTTGTTAAACACTAGGATAGGCACACATTATATCAATAATTAGACAGTGTGATCAGAAATAAATACAAAATACTATGGAGTAAGAAAGGAAGGGAAAATATTAAGAACAAAGGTGAAGTTAGGAAATATGGTATCATGGAGTAATATTTCAATTGGACATCAAAGGATAAACAGGAGTGGCTCTGTCAGAAATAGAAGAATATTTTAAGCAGAGAAAACAGCATGAGCAATGGCGGCATGAGCAATTCTAATTCAAAAATCACCACTGTTGGGGTGGTGAGATAGCTCAGCGGCATGAGCGCCTGCCTGGCAAGCGCAAGGGCCCGAGTTCGACTCCTGGAACCCACATACGAAAAAAGGGCCGGTGATATCGCTCAGTGGCACGGGCACCTGCTGGCATGTGAGGTCCTGAGGTCGACCCCCCCGGTACCCACAAAAAAAAAAAAATCACCACTGTTAATGGTTGAAGTGTATCTTCAAGCAAAGTAGTCCTGAAATTAAGAGATCATATTTTAGAGCCAGCTGTATCATTAACATCACAAGTAGCTTTACTTTAAACTGTTGGAGAGAGATAAAGAGAGAAAGAGAGATGAAAAGGCAGTAGTACTAGCAAAATGGCACAGAATTATAAAATAATGGAAAAGTGTTCAAACTATGGGTCATGAAGGATATCTACTTCACTGATACATTTGTTTACATAAGAGCTTTGGATAACAATGTTAAATGCACCCTATTCCAGCAGAATTCCAGAAGGGAGTGTATCTTCCCTTTACATGGATATCACATCAAATTAAAAAAAAATAATAGGCCAAATTGTGCCTCCCCAAAACATGGATGACTTGGCCCATGAACGCCAATCACACTGGCTTACAGCAGAACAGCTGCTGTCTGAACAAGGCGCTCTGCACAGCACAGTGAGAGGCAGCAGAGTACTGTGACCTCGGCTAAGGTACGCAGGAAATAATCCACGTAATTTCCGAGGAAACAAAACTGCTTAGAGAAAATACCCTCAAGTCAGAGCTAAAGATATAGTACCACCACTTATTTAAATCTAATCTGTCTCTTACAATACAGAAAGAAAGCATAGGCATTCAAGCCATTTCAAATAAGAGTGCTTTATTTGTGCTAAAAATTATGATTTCAAGAAAATATCATTTTCTAATCTGTCTGAAAACAGTGAGCAATGACTGTTGTGCTCTGAAGACACTACCAAATAATTTTAAAACAACTATGTGATACATATAATTTAATAATAAAAGATGATATAAAATACAAGCTCCTGGTCATGCTAGGTACACTGAAAAATAGAAACTTATTCCAGCTTCTTAAGACCATGACAGTCAGAAGTGTCAGCCTGAATACGCCATAAAAAACACAGAGCCTTGTCCTGTGTGCTCTTGTCACACGGCCCCCCCCATGACAGGTTACGGTGCACTGGGTCTGTTGTTACTCCCAAGCTTTAAAACAGGACATTTGTGAGCAAGTATTTCTCTCTCGTAGTTCAGTCTGCTCATGTTCAAGGGACACACGCACAGGGAACTCTCAGGCCAGAGAAACCCCGGACCGGGAGAGAGGCCCTGGTAACTGTCGGACTGCTGCACTGCCACCACGGACTGTGAAGGGCTGGCCAGTCACAGAAATTTTGTGAATTGACTATAATTCTTTTTCTCCTTCATCCAGTATTAATTTCTACCTTATTTTTTGGTTTAAATGTAGAGTTTACTGGGTGGGCCATGTTCTCTTTTGTTTTTAGTTTTTAGTCTACGTATCTTACTCTTGTCCTTTCGGATTGATATGGTTATATTTCTGTGCATGGAAAGGATTCTCAATATGTGGGAGTAAATAAGAGGCTTTAGGTGTTTGCCCTCAAGACGTAGAAATGAAGTGAGTTAATAAAATGTCTTTCTAATCTTAAAAGAATATCCTGGCTTACTGGCATGTTTTCATGACAATACCACAGTCCTGCTCCCCAACACTGCATTAAATCTCCAGGACAAACGTACCACTTAAAGAATTTCTGAAATATGTCAAAAATAATTTTAGGGCCAGTGAGATGGCTCAGCGGCGTAAGCGCCTGCCTGGCAAGCGCAAGGGCCCGAGTTCAACTCCCGGATCCCAAATACGAGAAAAGGGCCAGTGATATCGCTCAGCGGCACAGGCGTCTGCTGGTGCCCGAGGTCCTGAGGTCGACCCCTGGTACCCACACACACAAAAAAAATAATAATTTTAACCCTTAAAGCATAACTACACAATAGTTGACATTCTTCACCTTTACTTTCATCTATTTTCATTTGTTCCACTACCTTGTCCTCCACTCCCCATCATCTTCTTTTGAATGATTTTGGACTGACTGCTCACGTGGATCTACAAGCTCAGTTTATATCAGTCTTTCATATTCCCTAACAGCAGTGTAATTGCTTTTAACCCAGACGTCATCATTCCTTTTAACTTTAGTTGTTATAATTGGCCAAACATATGGGCTGGTAACATCTTATAGATATTATATGTTCTTGAAATATTTTTGTTATGTTTTTGAAGACACAGATGCACCAATGGAGAATGTAAGAAGAGACTAAATCCGCGTACTTGGGTGAAGAATGTCAGGAGTCAGCCTCTCTGACTGCTGCTTTGTCACCTGGTGCAGAGATATTGTGAAGGCTCACGAGATCACAAATCACACATGTGACCCAAGTGAGGCAGGAAAACAATAGGTCCATCTACCTTGCTCAACCCTTAGAACTCTGATTTTGTTATTTCTCATGATGCTGCCGCACAGACTTGTAGCAATGCTGTCATTTGGTGCTAATTTAATAGCATATTAATTTTAAAAGAATCAAATTATGGGGAAGCAGGAAATATGAAAGTATAAAAGTTACCATTTTGTAACTCGACAAGTAAAAATTTTCACTGCAAGAATACATGTGTATTTTTCCAGGTGTGCCCAACCCATGGCCCATGGGCTGCAGGTAGCCATGGAGAGCTAGTAATGAATGCAGCCCCACAAGACCTAAGATTTACCACTATTGTGTGATTTTTAGTGATATTTTTCATAGCTCAATTGCAGGTGGTCAAGCATGGTCTTTGTAGGCAAGAACAAAATGCTGTGCAAGGGAGAGTATGGTGCGATGCTAACTTCGCCTCCTGCACCTGTGTTATGGCTTGTATCTAGATGTCCCCCCAAAGCTTCATATGGTCATAGGTGGGGCTTTATCAGAGATGGCTGGATCTAGAGTGTGTGACTGATTCATGATGCAGTGCTAGGATTAAGTGGGTGATTTCTATTTGCCCTAACGGTAGGTAGCGGGGGTACAATATAAGGGCCAGAAAAAGGCTTGCTGCTAGTTACTCATAGTTTGTCACTTGTTAGTTGCTACTTCAGGGCTGGCTACCTACTGCTTGCCTTGCTTTGCCATGGACTGTTTCTCCTCTATGATGCCCCTCTGCCATGTCACCCTGCCTTGGAGCCAGCCGGTTATGGACTGAAACCTCTATGAATTATGATCCATTTAAACCTTTCCTCCTTTAACCTTGGGTGTTGGGCATTTTGTCTCAGTAATGAGAAAAGTAACTAAGACAACCTGCCGCACAGTCTAATCAAAACCCACACGTGTCGGATGTTACATGCACTTGTGTGACTTGTCAGTAAAACCCACCAATGGTCAGTAATAGTATTTCAACCTACATATACATGTGTGTGCCTGTGAAAACAGGCATTTATTATTTTTACGCAGATATATAAGTTTTCCTATTTTAATTATTAAACATGGGCTTGTTCTGTTATTTTGTAAAATAATTTAATAACAAAATAGTTTTTAGGAGCTGTGGTACAGGAAGTAAAAAACTGTATCATACTTTTTTGCTCATAATATTGTTTTATTTATTTATTTATTTATTTATTTATTTATTTATTTGTGGGTACTGGGGGTTGACCTCAGGACCTCGCGTGCCAGCAGGCGCCCGTGCCGCTGAGCGATATCACCAGCCCTTTCTTCGTATGTGGGTTCCAGGAGTCGAACTCGGGCCCTCGCGCTTGCCGGGCAGGCACCTACGCCACTGAGCCATCTCACCGGCCCTATTATAATTACATATATAAGATTGCTAAAACTTAAAAAAATACAATTTACTAATTTTTGAAATATACAGAGCTGTAAACATTCAACTCAAAGAAGAAGTTGATGTCTTTTTACTAGACTTTTATAAGATCTATCTTCCCAGAGATAAATATTTCTCACTTCATAACCAGCCTTATTCATGTCATCATTTTTTGGCAGTACTTACATTTGTGAACACCTGTGTTCAAGGATGGACACAGAACAAAATTAGATAAAAAATTCCTGATGAGCACCTTGAGAACTGACAAAGAATTGCAGCCACTTCCCCTGAAACAGATATTGATATATTAGTTTCACAAAAACAAAGTCAAATACCCCACTAGTTATATGTTTAAGTCACCCTTTTTTAATGTTACAATCTTAGGTATTTTAAAATAAAGGAAGCTTTTATTACTTACATACATAAACTATATTATGTATTTTATATGCAACCCGAGACAATTTCTCCTCACTTAATGTGGCCCAGGCAAACAAAAATGTTGGACACCCACTGTGACTGTTAATCCTGGGACATCAGCTTTATTGAATTAACAAACTCCTAGCAGATTCAGAGTGGACCATTCTGTGTGTATCTGGGTGGGTCAGAGGGACATGGTCTTGGGTATTGTGCTGGTCCGCAGCCGGTCCTCTCTGTCACTGTTTCCCACTACCATGATCTAAGTAGTTGTACTGTGCCACACCCTCCCTCCATATTTCTGCCTTGGAGCCAGCCAAATATGTACTGAATCTCGTGAAACTGTGAGCTGAATGAAACCTTTTCTCCTTTAAGTTGTGGATGTCAGGTATTGTGGAAGGCTAACTAATACACCCATGATAGTTATTCTCCAGATTTCACCCTTCAATCAGCATTAATTCTCAACTTCATGCTTTCCACAGTGTGTTCTTATGATTTCCAGATCTATAACTTCAACCTGATCCTCTCATTCAAACTCCAGATGCATATAAGCAGCTACATGCTAAATCTTCCACACCTTTTACACTTCATATCCCCAATCTTAAGGAATTCCTCCCTCTGCAATGTGTTTTAACTTTAACCGAGTCTGTCAAGTGAATGCCATCACTGTTCACCTAATTTTCAAGAGCAAAAGTGGAAATCTTGATGTTCTCTTTCTTCTTCATTACCTCAATCCTCGTCCTCTTTCATGCTTTTCCTCTCTAGATCTCAAATTTTTTATTTCAGCAGACAAATCCTTGAATATATGCACTGTAATAGCCCTAGATCCCAGATTATTATTATATACATTTCACAGTTACAGTTTCAATATATATCTGTTAACTGCTGATCACCCAATTGACCAAATACAGTATATTAATTGAACTAAGATGGGTTTCGACTATTGCATATAAATGTAACTTGTTTAGCAAACTTTCTCTCAAACTCCTAAGTGCAGATTTTTGATAAGACACTACTGTGTCATAAAATCACATAGATCTAACACATCATAAACATTTTGCTCTATTTACTATAAGCCAGAGATTTTTTCCTTAAGTTCTGAGCAAAAATTACCAGAAAAGTGCAAGAGGAATAAAAGATGATGGGCAGAGGAGAAGGTTTGGACTGGTTAACCTTACCTTTCTTGTCTTCCAAAGTCATCTATAACTACATTCAGTAAAGTTTTAGGCCTAGCAATTAGAAAACAATCTTAACAAAACAAGAAAAAAAAATCAACAAATTTGGTTTTCTCTATTGAACTCTATCTTGTTAGAACTGTCTTTTTGTCTTTTTAGAACTGTCTTTTTATTGTCTTCTGTTTCTTCAGTGCTAAATCTAGGAGGCAAATTCCTCATGTTAGCACTGATATATTCCCAGAACTGTTAATTCCACATTTTTACCAAACCTCTGTTATCCACAATAGACATGTTCAAATCCATGCCAGCTACAGATGAAGACCTTTTTCTCTGGACTATTCTTGGCCCTTACCTTTGGGGGTTGAGAAGTATGAAGAGAGAATTACCTGGGGGAAAGAACATCAGTCTTACATTCTTTATATTTAGTCCTGAAAGAAAATGAGATTTACAATTCTGAAAGAGGCAGCTTGGTTTCTAGGCCCACAAGATGTAAGGATAACCTGATTAAATGTATTCACTTGTTGATACCCAAACTGTGGTCGGTGGACCAAATATACTGACATAACTAATACTTGTTGAGAATGCAGAATCTAGGGTTCAATACCAAACATATTTTATTACAACTTTTTCTTTCTTACAAGATCCTTAGTGCAAGTCCCCTCTCCTTTGTTCCTCCATTGTCGCCAGGATGGTGATGCCAGTGAGAGGAGTGTAAATTCATGCTACTTCCTTCCTCCATTGACCTGGGATGGGTGCCAGTGAGAGGAGATATCCGGAGGAACAGACACCTCCTAGGAAACCCTGACATCAGTGATAAGGCTATCTAACATTAGAAACCTAAAAGCATCAAGACAGAAAACAAAATAAAATAGAAAATGACAAGATGGGGCCAGTGAGATGGCTCAGCGGCATAAGCGCCTGCCTGGCAGTGCAAGGGCCCGAGTTCGACTCCCGGAACCCACATATGAGAAAAGGGGCCGGTGATATTTCTCAGCAGCACGGGCGCCTGCTGGCGCGCGAAGTCCTGAGGTCGACCCCTGGTACCCACCAAAAAAAAAAAAAAAAAAAAATGACAAGATGAAGAAGCAAAATGCAATCACAAACACCCCGCCCACCCAGGATAAGTCCAGAACACAAAGAGATAGAGGCAACTGGAAGCCAACAAACAGAACTCTCTGAAATGATAGCAGCAGAAGTGAAAAAACAAATGGAAGAAGCCATAGAAAAAATAATCTCTAAAATGCAAAAGAAATGACTATCAAAATAAAAGACATTAAAGCAGACACAGATAAACAAATAGAGGAGCTCAGGAAAACAATAGACACCATGAATGCCAAACATAGACAAGAAATGGAATCAATGAAACAGATACAAACAGAAATGCAGGGGATTAGAAATCTTCATTGAAAGTATATGCAGCAGATTGAATGAAGGCGAGGATAGAATATCACACCTAGAAGACAGGAACGTGACTAGTGACCAGGAAAAGAAAGATATCTTCAAAACCACAGGAGACCAGGAAAAATCTATCCACAGCTACAGGATGAAGCAAAAAAGAACAACATAAGATTGATTGGAATCAATCAGAAAGCTGGAGACAAAAAAAAAAATTAAAAACCTCTTCATGGAAATAATGGCAGAAAACTTCCCAAACATGGATAAAGACCTTGACATACAAATAAATGAAGCATATGGAACTCCAAATAGCCATGACCAAAATAAATCTACACCAAGGCACGTAATACTCAAGATTCCAGAAATTCAGCTAAAGAACAAAATATTAAAACCAGCCAGAGAAAAGAAACACATCACCTATAAAGGAAAGCCCAACAGAATCAAAGCAGACTTCCAACACAAACCCTCAAATCAAGAAGAGCTTGGAGTGAAGTATTTCAAGCCCTAAAGGAAAACAATCTTCAACCCAGATTCATGTAACCTGCAAAACTATCTTTCAAAATTGATGGAGAAATAAGATACTTCCATGAGAAAGAACAACCAAAGAAATTTATGACCACAAAACCAGCTCTACAGAATGCTCTGAAAGACATATTAGAAAGAGATAATGAATACCACAAACACAGGAACACCAATAGAAACAAGCTGCCAGGTAGGGCAAGCAATTAAACAGAGCACAAAGACAGGGAACAAACAATAAGGAAACAACATGAAAAAGAAAAGCCAATACATATCAGTTATAACCATCAGTGTAAATGGTCTCAACTCACCAACCAAAAGAAACAGACTGGCAGAATGGATCAAGAAGCAAGATCCAACAATATGCTACATTCAAGCAACACATTTAACTCAAAATAGAATTGACAGACTAAAAGTCAAAGGATGGAAAACAATTCTCCATGACATAGGAACCCAGAAAAAAGCAGGGGTAGCTATTCTGTTTACAGACAACGTGAACTTCAAACCAAAAATGATTAAAAGAGATAAAGTCACTACATACTCTTTAGGGGAAAAATTCAAAAGGAAAAGATAACAATCATACATATGTATGCACCAAATACAGAAGCACCTGACTGTATAAGACAAATATTGATAGAAACAAAAAATCAAATAAGCAATAACACAATTGTAATGGGGGAACTTGATACCCCATTGTCACAAAGAGATAGATTAACTAGACAAAAAATCAGCAAAGAAATAACAGAACTGAATCGAAAATGTAAACAAATGGACTTAGTAGACATTTACAGGGTGTTCCACCCAACAACATCAGAATACTCATTCTTCTCAGCTACACATGGGACATTCTCTAAAATAGACTATATGCTAGCCCATAGAATATGCTTAAGTAAATGCAAAGGAATTGAAATTATCCCCAGCATATATTCTTTTTTTTTGTGTGGGTACAGGGGGGTCGACCTCAGGACCTCGCGCGCCAGCAGGTGCCCATGCCGCTGAGCAATATCACCGGCCCCTTTTTCATATGTGGCTTCCGGGAGTCGAACTCAGGCCCTCGCGCTTGCCGGGCAGGCACTTAAGCCGCTGAGCCATCTCACCGGCCCCCCAGCATATGTTCTGACCATAATGCAATGACACTGGAAAATAATGACAAAAGAAACCACAAAAACTCCATAAACACATGGAAATTAAACAACACCCTCCTGAACAACCAATGGGTCACAGACAAAATTAAAGAAGACATTGAGCAATATCTACAATCAGACAAAAATGCAAATACAACATACTGGAACCTGTGGGATGCAATGAAAGCAGTCCTAAGAGGCAAATTTATAGCTGTGAATTCTCACATCAGGAAAACAGAACTAGCACAAATGAACACCCTAGTGCTACAACTCAAGCTTCTAGAAAAAGAAGAGCAAGTCAAGTCCAACACCCATACAAGGGATGAAATTATAAAGATCAAAGTAGAACTCAATAGAGAATAAGAAATTAACTCAATAGAGAATAAGAAAACAATGTAAAGAATTAATGAATCGAAGAGTTGGTTCTTTGAAAGAAAAAATAAAATCGATAAACCCCTGGCCAACCTTATCAAAAAAAGGAAAGAAAAAACTCAAATACATGCAATGAGAAATGAAAAGAGTGAAATCACTACAGATCCTGTGGAAATTCAGAAGATCATCAATACCTACTTCAAAAATCTTTACTCGCCTAGGATGGAAAGCACGAAAAAAATGGACAGATTCCTAGAAAAGTATGAATTACCAAACCTGAATCAAGAAAATGTAAAAATTCTGAATAACCCAATATCAGTTAATGAAATTGAAAATCTAATTAAAAACTTACCAACAAAGAAATGCCCAGGTCCTGATAGATTCACAGCTGAATTCTACAAGAAATTTAGAGAAGATTTAATGCAAATACTCCTCAAACTCTTTAATGAAATTGAAAAGGGAGCAATTCTCCCTAACTCATTCCTGGAGGCAAGTATTACCCTGATACCAAAACCAGAGAAAGACCCAACCAAAAAAGAGAGCTATAGGTCAATCTCCCTAATGAACATAGATCCAAAAATCCTCAATAAAACCTAGCAAACACAATGCAGCAAATCATCAAGAAGATTATACCATGACCAAGTGACATTGATCCCTGGAATGCAGGGATGGTTCAACATACACAAATCAATAAACATAATGCATCATATCAACAGAGCCAAAAACAGAAAGCACATTATCATCTCAATATATGCAAAAAAAAAGCTTTTGATAAAGTCCAACACTCATTCATGCTAAAAACCCTACAGAAAATCGGAATAGATGGTCTCTACTTCAATCTGATAAAAGCCATCTATCACAAACCAACAGCCAACATCATACTAAATGGTCAAAAACTGAAAGCTTTCTCTCTAAAATCAGGAACAAGACAAGGATGTCCACTATCACCACTCCTATTCAATATACTTCTGGAAACATTAGCTAGAGCAATTAGACAAGAGAGAGAAATAAAAGGAATAAGGATAGGAAAGGAAGAAGTTAAATTATAATTATTTGCAGATGACATGATACTCTAAACAGAAGACCCCAAAAATTCCACCAAAAGACTTCTAGATCTAATAAACAAATTCAGTAGCCTATCTGGATACAAAGTCAACACTCAAAAATCAATAGCATTCCTATACACAAACAACAAACTCACTGAGAGAGAAATTAGGGAAACCACACCCTTCACAATAGCATCCAAAACAATGAAATACTTAGGAATCAATCTAACAAAGGAAGTAAAAGATCTATATATTGAAAGTTACAGTACTCTGAAAAAGGAGATCAAAGAGGATATCTGAAAATGGAAAGATATCCCTTGCTCATGGATAGGAAGAGCCAAGATTGTGAAAATGGCCATACTCCCAAAACTGTTACACAGATTTAATGCAATTCCGATCAAAATACCATTAGCATACCTCACAGAACTAGAGAAAACATTCCTAAAATTCATTTGCAACCAGAAGAGACCTAGAATAGCAAGGCAATCCTGGGTAACAAAGGCAAGGCAGGAGGCATCATAATCCCTGACTTGAAATTATACTACAAAGTTACTATGATAAAATCAGCATGGTACTGGCAAAAAAAAGACCTGAGGATCAGTGGAACAGATTAGAGGATGCAGACACAACCACAAACACACTCAGCCACCTTATCTTTGACAAAGGGGCCAAACATGTTCACTAGAAGAAAGATAGCCTCTTTAATAAATGGTGCTGGAAAAATTGGCTTTCCACATGCTGAAGACTAAAACTAGACCCATGTCTATCACCATGCATTAAACTAAAGTCAAAAAGGATCAAAAATCTAAATGTTAAAACAGAAATGCTAAATCTACTGGATGACAAAGTAGGTAGAAATCTTGAAGGCATAGGGGTAGGCAGAGAATTCATGAACAAAACACAAACTGCATGGGAAGTACTACAGAGAATCAACAACTGGGATCTCATCTTATTAAAAAACTTGTGCACATCAAAAGAAATCACCAGCTGATTGAAAAGACAACCTATGGAATGGAAAAAAATTTTAGCCAGGAGTTCATCTAAAAACATATAAAGAATTGAGAAAAGTTAGACCCCCCCGAATTCAAAGACCCAATCCAAAAATGGGCATCTGAGATGAGTACGCACTTCTCAGATGAAGAAATACAAACGGCAAATAAATATATGAAAAAATGTTCAACATCATTGATCATTTGAAAAATGCAAATTAAAACAATGCTGAGATTCCATCTCACTCCAGTAAGAATGGCTGTCATCAAGAAATCAACCAATAACAAATGCTGGCAGGGCTGTGGGTAAAAAGAAACCTTTCTCCACTGTTGGTTGGAGTGTAGACTGGTACAACCACTGTGGAAATCGGTATGGAGATTCATCAAAAAACTAGGACTACAGGTCCCATTCGACCCAGATATTCCTCTTCTGGGTATTTTCCCAGAAGAATTGAAAACATTATGCCAGAATGATGTATGTGCACCTATGTTTCTAGCAGCACAGTTTATAATAGCTAAATCTTGGAAACAACACAAATGCCCATCAACCAAGGAATGGATAAAAATGATGTGGTATTTTTATTTTTTTATTTTTTAAATTTATTTATTCTTTTTGTGGGTACCGGGGATCGACCTCAGGACCTCACACGCCAGCAGGCGCCCATACCGCTGAGCGATATCACTGGCCCTTTTTTCGTATGTGGGTTCCGGGAGTGGAACTCAGGCCCTCGCACTTGCCAGGCAGGCACTTATGCCGCTGAGCCATCTCACTGGCCCAAAAGTTTGTTTGTTTGTTTGTTTGTTTTTGTGGGTAGCAGGGCCTTGACCTCAGGACCTCGCGTGCCAGCAGGCACCCATGCCGCTGAGCGATATCACCGGCCCTTTTTTCGTATGCGGGTACCGAGAGTCGAACTCAGGACCTCGCACTTGCCAGGCAGGCGCTTATGCCACTGAGCTATCTCACTGGCAGTATTTTTATACAATGAATCACTACTCAGCTATAAAGAAGTATAAACTCAAGGCTTTCATAGGTAAATGGTGCAACTTGAGACCATACTCATAAGTGAAATAAATCAAACTTGTGTGTGTAAACATTGTATTGTCTCCCTAGTATAAAAAAAAGAAAGTAAATAAGATCCGAAACATACAATAGATATTGTGAAAGTGAAAGTGGAAGAAACTGCTCATAGGAAAGAACAATTGGGATGGGGGAAAGGAGAAAAGAAAGGAGAGAAAAGAATATATATATATATATATATATATATATATATATTTATATATTTATATTTATATGTATATATGATAGATAAGAATTATATTACTGATCTCTATTAGTTCATTGAAAAGAATGGTTTGTGCCTACATTGTTTCATCAATTTTTCATGCCTATATCTTGTAATCTGAGCAACTATTTTGAAGATAACAATATGCAATATATTAACCATTGTTAATCTCCTTTTATCTTGTTTTGAAATTCTGAATCATCATTTTTGTTTTTTCTTTTTAAAATAAAAAAAGATGTGGTTTTATTATATAATGGAGTACTACTCAGCCATAAAGAAGCATAAACTGGAGACTTTCATAGCTAAATGGATGCAACTTGAGACCACACTCATAAGTGAAATAAATCAGACCCATATGTGTAAGCATCATATTGTCTTGCTAGTGTGAAAAACTGAAAGAGTAAATAAGATCCAAAATGTATAATAGATATTGTGAATTGGGAAGAAACTGTTAAAAAGAAAAGACAAACCATGATGGGGGAAAGGGGAAAGGAAGAAAGAGAAAAAGAAAAAACTATATGTATACACAAGATAGTTAAAATAGTTATACAGCTAGTTTCTCTTAGTTCATTGAAAAGAAAGTTTAGTGCTAATATTGTTTGGACAAGATATCATGCCTATATCTTGTACTCTGAATAACTACTACAAAGACAACAATACACAATTGTAACTGTCCTACTTACCTGTTTTGAAACTCAGTTTCATTGTTATGTTTATATTTTTTCTTCTTTAAAATTAAAAAACAAAAAAATTTTTATAAAATTTTTTAAAAATATTCTTAGGTACGTCTATACATATTAAACTCTTCCAGTTCTGAGCTCTTCATTGGTTTAAACAAATCTGTGTGGCTCTTTCTGCCCCTAGAACTTTTCACGGTGATTATATCCAGCTTAGGAAAAGCTCAAGCCTATAAAAATTACGATAATTAGACTTTAAGTGGCTTGGTTTCTCATTCTTTCTTTCTTCCTCTTTACATGGTCATTTTTTAATGTCAACCTTTGCATCCTTAACTTCCCTCCTTTCCTTCTTTCCCCTTCCTTCTTTTCTCCCTCCCTTTCTTTCTTTCTTTCCTTCCTTCCTTCCTTCTTTCCAATTACTTCTAAACAATTAATACAGTACCTCATAAATATCTCTTTGTTTGAAGTCTTGTGGAATCTACATTATTAAGAAGTATAAGAATTCCCCTTGTACATTATTTCAGATTGGCAACAAGTACCCTCAGAAAGCGTTACTGCAATTTTCCTTGTATCTGATGTGACAGAGGATTAAGGAATGCCAAAGGGTTAGGATCAAGGGATAGAATATCCATTTGCCAAAATCACTGTAAGAGTTTTAAATAGAGTACATCTTTGTGTCAGACCCAGTGTCCATTCATAATTAACAGTAGACTTTCTCTTTTGATAATCTAATGGTGGAAATTCCCTGCATCTTGGCCAGCACTGAGGAAATGTTGCTTCAAGCAGGGTTACTGATGCCTTTGAATCACATGATGTAAGGCTGCCTATGTAAAAACTAGCTAACATTTTAAAAAGGAGAGGTCACGTGTCTTGAGAGCAAGTGGGGTCGAACAAAAAAAGCATTAAGTTGCAAGTTAGAGACTCAAACATCTACTTTGGGTTTGCCACTATTAGCAATACCAGGTGAGTTACATTATGTCTCAGACCCTCATTTCTTAAAAAGAAAAAAATTAAATCTTGAAAGTCCCTTCCAACTCTAGAGTTCATCATGAAAAACAATTTCAAAGAGAAAAACTACACTGGAGTTTAAATGAAATAAATGAATAGAAGAAAGGAAGAAAGAGGGTGGGGTGAAGTGTGGGATGAATAGTTCTAAATTGCTTGGTTGAATGAATATAGAGCTATTGCTTTATGAACAAATGAGATCAATTTAACTCACAAATTCCTGCCATGCTTGTGGTCTATGAGTATTCTAAGTGAAGCTGTTTTTTCTCCGTGGCAGGTCAAAACCTTGCCTGGTAACTAGGCTGAATTTCAGCAATGTGTTTGAGATCCTTCAGAACACACAGGGTGTGTTTTGGGGCAATGGTGTAGACTCCTAGGAGCCGTACCTATTGAGGCAGGGTTCTCTGTTCTGTTTCACAGAGCTGCTTGATGGCCAGTCCACGAGCATTGAATGGAGCACTTGCTTTTGCTTATACTTTCTATGTGAGGGGAGGCAGTCAAGAAAATAGAAAGCATCAGAAAGAGCTCTAGTAACTTCAGAATAAGTCCTTGCACTTTGAACAAAAATTAAAATTTTAGTTTCACAATCCCATTCCTTGAGTGTCTGAAGACTGAAAAGTGAACAGGAAGGGCATCCTTCTTTTTTCTTTCGGTGTAATTATTTTAAGCATATTATTTTGCAATATTTATTTTGAAACTTTCCCACCCAACTGCTCTCTCATCTCAGCATTTGAGCAACTCCTGAAGTTCAAAGATCACAGTTCTTTATAAGGATGCTCGGTGCAACACGACTGTGTTCACACAGAGCAATGAACTTCAGTATTTCATGCTCTTTCAGAGTAGTAACTGTTGGCAGGGCAAAACTCTCGGTAATCCTTTCCACAGCTGCAAAATAGCCTCTGTGTACCACATCACTAGGTCCTGTAGCAGTCAGATGCACAATATCTTAACAAATCTACATTAATTGGATTATTAAGACTCAAAAATTCAAAGGACCAAGGTTCACATGCTCACATCAAATGATCTTATTTATAGAAGGTACAAATTAAATGTGCTTGTAACATTATGAAATATGCATTAAATTTAACTAATTTCATCTGATAGTGGTTTATTTGGCTAGAACACACAGTATTATACATGTGCCAGGAAGATTGCTATTTAATAAGCGGGGAAAAAAATGGAGCTCATAAATGCCTGTGGAGGACTGGAATGTTCAACACTAAGACAAAATTTCAGTGATGTATTATTTAAAAATTATAACAACACTTTGGAATTTGAAATGCCTGACGCACTGTGTACCATTAAACTGTATACAAATACCCTCTGTTCTGAGACAAATCCAGTAGCTTTAGTCTTTCCACTGCCACCCAGAGGACCTAAAAACAACAAAGAAAAGGGACACACTTCTCCCCAGTCAGCTACTACAAATTAGCATTAAGAGGAAATTACTCTGCTATAGTATTTCTGCAGGAGATTTTATTTAGACAGCATCAGCCAAAGGACAAGAATGAAAAAGTTAGGATAAAATCTTAAGTGACTAAGAAATCCTCAACTGGAATTCTCCTTGGCAAATGTGCTGGGGATGGGATTTCAGGCAGCAGCATAACGCATGTGTGCTTGATGAAGGGCAAAAAACAGAGCAGCTCAAAGCTTGCCTCATTGCTTAATGAAAGTACTGACTGGAACAGCTGGATTTTTTCAAAGCATTTACTCTTCACTTAGAATAAACTAACATGTTCTAAAGTTAATTATAGGTTGCTTTTAAATACAGGTCTCCAATTCATGTATCTCCTTTTCTTTATGATAAACACTGAAGTACTAGTAGTAGTAGTAGTAGTGTATATGTGTGAGTTTGGGGTGTGTGTGTGTGCACGTGTGTTGAAAGGTTTTTATAAGTTCTTATCCTAAGAAGATACTGCTGGTTTCAGCGAAGATATAGTTTTGTTCTATTGATAAGTTTTTGGATAATTCTCAGTTCTTTCTTCATCTTAATATGCTTTCATGCATTTCAATTTTTAAACCATCTTCAGCACAGCTTGATCAAAAAACGTGGAACCTGCCCCCACGTTTTTTTATAGTCTAATAAAAGCTATTTTCATTAAATAGGCATTAAGAGTCCATTAATGTGACTGAAAAGTCTAGTGGGAGGTAAGTAGGCTTCTTACTTCCTAGGAGGTTATAACTTGATGACAAGATAAACATTGTACATATTATGGAAGGCAATCAAATTAATATTTTATTTCTTAATGCCTTTTAAAATTTTATTCATTTAAATTGACAAAATTGTGTTTATTTTGTATGTGTTTTGAAATAGGTATACAATGTAGAATGGCTAAATCAAGCTAATTAACATGCATTATGTCACATACTTATCTTTTTTATTTTTGTTTCTTTTGGTGGTGAGAACACTTAAACTCTCCTTTAGCAATTTTCAAAAATATAGTGCATTGTTATCAACTATAGTCACCAATAGAGCTCTTGACTTTATTCCTACTAACACTCCCCAGCCCCTGGTAACCATGTCTATTTACTACTTCTATGAATTCAACTTTTTTAGATTCCACATATAAGTGAAACCATGTAGCATTTATTTTTCTATGCCTGGCTTATTTTACTTAACATAATGACAGGTTCATCTATGTTATCACAAATGACAGGATTTTATTCTGTTTTAAGGCTAACTAATATTTCTTTGGGCATATACATATTTTCCTTATCTATTCATCTACTGATGGACACTTAAATTGAGTCCTTATCTTAGCTATTGTGAATATTGCTGCAGCAACGTGGAAGTTCAGGTATCTCTTTCATACACTGATTTCATCTCCTTTGGATATATAGTCAGCAGTGAGATTTCTGAATCATATGGTAGTTCTATTTTTACTTATTTTTTAGGAAATTACACACTCTTTTTCATAATTACTATATATACTAATTTTATATCCTGTAACTTTACTGATATAGTTAGTTCACCTTTTTGCATGGAGTCTTTATGATTGTCTACATATAGAGGGTATATATCTAAAAACAAGAACAATTTAACTTCTTCCTTTCCAATTTCTTTCCCCTTGCCTAATTTTTCTGGCTAGTACTTCTAGTACTGTGATGCACAGAAGTGAGAGTATCCTATTTGCCCCAGACCTTAAGGCAAAAGGTTTTAACTTTTCACCATTGATTATGATATATTATGGGCTTGCCATATATGACCTGTATTTCGTTAAGGTACATACCTCTACACAAAATTTGTAGAGTCATTTTTTATATAAATAAATGTGGAATTTTTTCAAATGGTTTTCTACATATATTGAGATGATCGTATGGTTTTTATAATTTATTATGTTAATGTGGTGCATCTCATTTGTGAATTTGCCCATGTTGAAATATCCCTCATCCTTGGTTGTGATGAATGATACTTTTAATGGGCTGCAGAATTCAATTTGCCAGTATTCTGCTAAGGATTTTCACATCTATTTTCATCAGGGATATTAGCATACAGTCTTCATTTCTTTGTCTGATTTTGTTAGCAGGGTAATTGTGGCCTCATAAAATAAGTTCTGAAATATCCTATCCAATTTTTTGGAAGAGTTTGGAAGGGATTTGCATTAAATGTTTAGTAGAATTCAGCAGTTCAACCATCATCTGCTGGGCTTGTCTTTAATGCGAGACTTATTACTGATTCAATGTCCTTATTCATTATTGGTCTGTTCAGATTCTCTGTGTCTCCTTGATTCACATATTCATGCTTTAGAATCGTATTTTATTTCATGTTCCAAGTGAGAAAACAGGTTTTGTTTTTGCTTGGTATAGAGCTACAGGAAATATCTAGCCATATGCCTCACCACAATCAAGAAAGAACAATTCTTCAATCACCTACAAAAGTTTTCATGTTCCCCTGCCTATAACTTCAGCACTCCGGGAGACGGAGGCAGGAAGATCAAAGGTTAGCCATTTGAGTCCAGCATGGGCAACTTAGTGACAATAAAAAAAGAAGAAGATGAAAAAGATGGAGAAGAAGGAGAAGGAAAAGGAGAAGAAAAAGAAAAAGAAGAGAAGGAGGTAGAAGAGGAGGAGGCGGAAGAAGGAGAGGAGGAGAAAAGAAGAAGAGGGGAAGAAGGAGAATAGAAAGGATAGGGAGGAGGAGAAAAGAAGAGGAAGGGAAGGGAAGGGAAAAGAGAAAAAGCCTACCAGTTTTTGCCATGCATTCCCCTCAGTAAAGAAGCATTACTGAAAAAATCCCTATGACAGGGCCGAGGAGTTCCTCCATAAGTCTATGATCACCAAAGTCAAATGGGCCCTCAACATTCCCCACAAGCCCACTGCAGTCTTCTGATCAACTCCTTCTTCCCATTCTCCACAGTGACACCTACAGGTAGACCTTTTTTGCCACCAGTACTAGGGATGGAAGTCAGGGCCTCACACATGCCAAGAAAGTGCTCTATCACTGAGCTCCACTCCCCAGCCCAGGTGGGACACCACTTAATCCAGAATTCCTAAAATTAGAAATTCCCCAAATACAAAACTTTTTGAGCACTGGCATTATGCTACGGGTGGAAAATCATGAAACTATTTCACACACAAAATTTTTAGAAATATTGTATAAAAGTACCTTAAGGCCATAATACATAATGTAAATAAAAACATAAATAAATTTCATATTTAGGCTTACATCCCATTCAGAAGATATCTCAAAGACAAAAAAACTTTTCTTGTGCCCATTGGTAATCCATCCCTCCCTTCACCCCTTTCCCTGCACAATTGTTGATCTGGGTTGTTTTTGGTTTTGTTTTTGTTTGTTTTGTTTTATCCCTATAGATTATTTTGCATTTTCTAGAATTTTATATAATTAGAATCCTAGAATGTATATCCTCTTCAGCTTCTTTTCTAACTCATCGCAATGATTTTGTGATGCGCCCATTTGGACATTCATATTAATGTGTACTTTTTTTTTTTAACTTCTGAGTCTTGTCCTTTTTATAGCTATGCAGCAATTTGTTCATCTATTCTTCTTTTAATGGGCATTTGGGTAGTCACCAGGATGAGATTTTATAAACAAAGCTTTTATAAATAAAGTAAAACACTGTATATAAATCATTACATGGAGATATAGTTTCTTTTCTATTAAGTATATCCCTAGGAATTAAAAACCAAGTCATATAGTATATGTATAACAAATTATCAAAGACTATGGTGTGTGTTTAAATTTCAAAAGTGTATTATAGTAAAGATACTTTGCCATTAATACCCCTCAAAATACTCCCCCTCCCTTTGAACACACTTATCCCATCATTATTGCCACTTTCTGAAGCACTTCTGGAAGTAATCTTTCATGAATATGTTCACGAGGTATGATAAAAAATACGGTGAGTGCTGCTGTCAAGTGGCATCCAATGGAAAGGCAGCCTTGTAAAAACATTACAATGTGTCCTCATCCACCTTATTCACCGGGATTATTCACTGGCACCATCTAACTTCTTGGTTTTTATGTTCATTTACAAAAGTGTTATAATGTTCTAAAACGGTTTTACCATTTTGCAACATCTTTTGCCGTAATGAGAATTTTAGTTGACCCACATCTTTACCACACTTTGTATTGCCAGTTTTTAAAAGTTTTCACATTCAAATTTGTAAGTTGTGGTATAGTATGTGGTTTTTGCAATGGGGACTCCTACTATAACTCCTGGTCCTGGGAAATGCCCTATTGTCCTCATGTCCAAGTAGAACCCAAGAATAGAGGTAGGCCTTGTGAGAGTGTATTTGTCCCACCTTAAATGCCTCTGACTATTTACCAGGCAGCCAATATCTATGAGAATCAAATTATATGTAGTTATTCATGCTTTTATTTCCTGTTCTAAATTTTGTTTCTCATAGACATACTTTTTTTTAGGAGAAATGCTACTCACTCATTTCTGATATGGCATAATATGGGATGGAAACTACCGAGCACAGCGTCCCATTCAATGCACATAGCAGAGATTATTAACTGAACAACTCTCCACAACCCACATCCCCTCACTCTCAAAAATCTCTCTCAGTACAGCCCTAAGGCAGCCACTGACCAATCAGTATTGAAACAGGAGAGGAACTGCATCTCCTTCTCTAGTTTTGGTTAATGCTAAAAACTTCGCCATTAAGTTGTATTTTTCCAATTATAACTAATAAATTCGCATTCCCTTAAAATAATAGCTCTTGGAGAAAGCAATAAAACACTGGTGCACTTGTCTACATCAATGTGTGTCCCAAAACTTTCAAGGTTTTCTAGGCATTGTTAGTCACAGAGCAGATGTTCCCATTTACCCCACCAGATCTACTCTCCACCCTTTCTACTCTACTGTTGGCTCAGAGAGGCTGACTTACATAAGCTACATCCACAGTTCTTTTTCCCTTTGGCATCCAGTTGGGTTTTATCGGTTGGAGGCACCACAGGAAACCGGAGTATGGGAGGTATTCCTCTAGTTCCCTTCATTCCGTGCCATGGCTTTGCTGCACCTATATTTTTCTATTCATGACCACTACCTAGGGCAGGAGGCCCTTTTCTACAAATATTTCGCCCTCCTCTCCATTTTCTCTCAGTCACACCATTTGAAGAGGGCAGAAGTTCCCTGTCCAAAATCTGACTGATTCAAGTCCTTATCATAACTGTGTTACAACAGAATTTGATACCTAAACATCTCCTTCATGATATTCTCTAATATCTTGGATGCTAACTTTTCAACTGACCTTTCTTAATCTATATTATCTGTTCTTCTTTCTTTGTTAATTTTTTTATGGTGGTGTTCCCCAGAGCCTGGGTCATTTTTTTTTTTTTTTTTGATGTTTTCACTATGAAATCTTTATCTGGTACTCCAGGTTTAACGTTCACCAAAGGTCCAATCCTTGGTATCTAATAGGTATTCAATAAATGTTTGCTGTATAAGTGAATATGCATGTGATCTATCATCTTACTCTTTGCCCTATGTCTCTCCTGTGGTCTACTTATATTTATTTATTATTCTCCATTAAACAGCTCTTCTTTGATGTCTCACAAGCATCTCAAACTCAACATGTGCAAAAATGGATGATTATCTTTATCCTTAAATCTTATTTCTTGTAACTTCTAGATGATTTAATATCAAATCTATCTGCTCAATCATTTAATTCAGAAATCTAGAGGTCATCCTAAAGACTACCATTTCTCATTAAATATTGTCAACTCTACTATATTAACTTCTCCATTTTACATATTTTGTTCTCCATCTGCTATCTTCATTAAGACCCTTAGCTGATTAATGCCATGGTTTTTCATCTGGATCTCACTGACTCCTGCTTTATTCTTTTCCAAGATATCTTTCAAACAACCTCAAACTTATCTTAATACATTTCTTTGCTTACAATAATTTAATGGTTCTCATTTTCATGACCTTCTGGACAGGCGCCCTACCTAACTTTCAAGTTTTCATCTTTCACTTCTAACGTATACCTCATACTACAAAACTTGACACTACTAAAAAACACAACTCACCCCTCCGTTAGAACATTATACATACCTTCACATTTTGAAAGGACTTTTCTGGGAGAGAAATTAAACTTCTGCCACTTCCCAGAAGATTGAACAAGACTTAATTCATTGCAGCATCATTACTATCGGCAGATTGTGATTTGATATAAAGAAAAACTTTTGACAAAGTAGCACTGGGTAACCAGTTGACTGTCCCAGTGTTAAATGAGAAGATTACATTGCTATATATGACTCTTGGATGGGAAGATGACCAATTCATAGGACTGCTACCGTTTATTGAACTTCAAGTTCTAGGTTTAATACTCCTGGATGTTTAGAAATAATTTTGTTTTACATTTTAAACAAAATTAACAAATTAAGTCAAGGACTTTAAGGAGTTAAATATGTATTTTATAAGTTCTAGTTATTTTAGTGATATGTTTAAGCAGGTTGAAGTATAAATGAATTTTTAAAGATATCTGGTTTTTGTAAGGATAAGAAACCTTTTCTGATTTTTTAAGAGTGAAAAAATTAGTGACAGAGGTTTAATAAATAGATCTGGAGGAAATCGACTCATGGTTTACTTAAATGATTTGGGAGGTAGTTGATAATGTTTTCATAACTTCTGTCTGGACTCGAAGCTTAAAAGGTACACCTGTGACCCCACAAGCCTCTGAGAAATCACGGCTGGCAAAATGGTCTTTATGGAAGAATAAAAAACTCATCACTTGCAATGCCCATGACTATAAATCTGAAGACCAGAAATGCGGAGATTGTCATTGCATTAGGAGCCCAAGTGCTATTTACATATAACTCCAGCAGAACTTCCAAAGGGCTTTCTGCTTATTGTGCTGCTACAGAATATATGTACCAAGAGTAGCTCACAGCGGGGCGATTGTGGGAGTCAAAAAAAAAAATGTGTAGACCATCTGTTATTTTCCACTCCGTAAAGTCTCACCACCCTTCTTCATAAATCAAGTGCAGGGGCCCTGATTCCTTTTTTCTCCCCTGCCACTCCCACCCACACTTGAGATTCTGTCATTCTCCTGATTTAACACTTGAGAAACACTGCTGTTTTAGAAGTAATATTGAGTTTGTTCACTATGTTCTAAGCCAAAGAGCAATAGAGCTCTTCTAAATTACCTCCTTAGGTAAATGCACTTATTTATTGAAATATTCTTTATTCTAAGTTCACTATAACATAGAAATTAATAAAATAATCTTTCAAGTAATTAAAATTTTTGTAGTCACCTTAAGCTTTGGTTGTTAGCACTTCAAAGATCTTTCAAAGAAATTATATTGGCTCTCCCTAACACATATCATAGATCTAATTCTCTGGCTAAAATAATATTAAATCCAAATCCCACCAACTCCATTTGTCAAGGGCCCTGCTTTTGAATCATCCATTAGTTCCAGAGGAGGCTCTGTGACTGAATAGAAGAGATGGTTATGTAAGTGACTAATACACTACAAAGCAGAATCTGGGGAATATCAGATTCTATTGGGAGTATTTAGGCATCCATATCACATTGGTATTTGCATTTTACAGTGAAAAACTAGCAGTTTTGACAGAGTATATGGAAGGGAAAAGATGGAAAGAATATAAGTGAAAGAAAAGTTGAGAAAAACTCACAAAATTTTAGAAGTTGAAGTGTGTTTTCACAACAGACTCACGAAACATGTACCTTTGGTCCTTGTTCCCTGAAGTCTTTATCTCGCCTTCACTTTAGATGATTAGATAGGAACGATAAAGCATGGAACAGAGCAAGTGTTCAGGTGTAGAGACTTTATCTAAAGCTCTAAATAAGCTTTCAGAGGAGACAAGACAAGTAAATTAGACACAAGCAATGTTAATATATAATACAAGTCTTAATTACTGAATTTGAAGTTATTCAGAGATAAAAATTAGACCCCCCAATCTGCACTGATCATTTTTCCTTTTATCATTTCTTCTTTCACAGTCACTGAAATTTTCCCAAATTGATAAATCCAAAAGAATAAAAGATGTAATCAAGAATATAAACCATTTTAGATCTTTTTGCCTCTATGTGCTATCAAACGAAGGGATCGGATTAAAGTTTGGGAGTGTCTTTTCAGGTTAAAACATTGTTTGATTCTATATGTATAAATGTAGTGAGCACATAAACTCACTCAACCTTTCTCTCTTCTTTCTTCTCTCTCTTTTTCTCTCTCTCCCTCTTGTTCTCTTCCTTTCTCATACATATATAATAAAAATGATGTGTACATTTTGTAATCCTAGTAATTTGCTAATTCGGTAATCTGACATTTTTGTTGAGAATATATTTGTCCCTAAGTGAATATTCATATACACACATATATGGTGAATATTATATATATATATATTTATTTATTTATTTATTTACATATATATATATTTACATGTGTCTGTGTGTGTATGGTCATATAAAAGATAAGAAAAATAGTATGTTTTTCAACAGATGGTGTTATTCTCATATGGGGGACCATAGAGGATGTCATACATCTCAGAAAATCCATTACACTGCTGGCCCTTAGAGATGAAATTGAAAATGCGTGTGCAGCAATCTCAATGACCAAGGTTACCCAAGCAGCAGTTCACTGCACTAATAAATGGAAGCTGATGGCCACCATTCTGAGCAACTCTTGTAATGTAGAGGCCAAAGATAACTTGTTTTAATCTCATGATGTCTCAGTAAATTTAGTACTAAAATATTTATACAAGTTTTTCTTTCCTGAAGTGTGTATACATTTTTTGGCTCTCTCTCTCCCTCTCCTTCTCTCTCTCTCTCTCTCTCTCTCTCTCTCCCTCTCTCTCTCTCCCTCTGTCCCCCTTCCCTCCCTCATATAAAATGTGTCGTATGTATGTATGTCACTGGACATATATAATATGATCATGAAGCATTTATAATATAAAATAGCAATGTCGAATGCGGCAAGCATCACTATACAGCTGTAAAGAACATCAGACTGCCCAGAGAGTAAGATCTGATAGGATATTTATTTATCTTTTTTTTTTTTTTGGTACCAGGAATCGAACTCAGGACCTTTAGCTTGCCAGGTAGGTGCTGTGCCACTGAGCTACATCCCCAGGCCCAGGATATTTATTTTAATAGCCTTCCTACTACTCTCTTCGCTCATCGGAACTCCTTTTGCCTCTAGGGGTCAGAGTCAAAGCAGCAACTCCCTTGAAGAAGTTTATCTGTGGAGATCTGGAACCCAGAAACCTTGAGAGCCCTGTGGTACCTTCAGAGTGGATTTTAGAAGTTCAGGCCCTTTTACCATGAACTTTCACCAGGCCTCTGGCAGACGCTATAAACATCTTCCACTAAGGACTCTATCAGTCTTGATGCTCACTCTCCTGGTAGATCAGAGCCCAAGCACTCACCAAAAGTTCTCTTCCATGTTTCTTAATGCTGAATGCTAGCAAGGAAGGCAAGAGACGACCTGGGCAGAAGTATGCAGAAACGCTGATCTGGCCGATGAATCAGACCACGGGTAGCCCTGGAAGATAGGGAAAACACAAGGAATAATCAGCTGAAAAACCGAAATAAACTGAATCTCGAAAAATTTTGTATTTCAAAACATAATGGGGGCCGTGTGAGATGGCTCAGTGGCGTAAGCGCCTGCCTGGCAAGCGCGAGGGCCCGAGTTCGACTCCCGGAACCCACATACGAAAAAAGGGCTGGTGATATCGCTCAGCTGCACGGGTGCCTGTTGGCACGCGAGGTCCTGAGGTCAACCCCCAGTACCCACCAAAAAAAACAACAACAAAAAAAAACATAACGGTATTTATCTTCTCTCAAACATGTTCAATTTCACTAAATCATTAAGTTATTTTGATAATACAATAATAGAAAAGATAAATAACTTGTTCTAAATTAACAGCAATTGACCAGACCATTATACAATGAATTCCTGCAAAAAACACAAAATAATCCGTAAGAAAATTCATAAACTCCAGGAAAGCTTTATTCTGATGCCTATAACATTTCAGAAAAGAAAAAGTCATATAGAAATCTCCACTCAGTAAATCATGGTAGTTAAAATACTTGGAGATATCTTATATTTTGACTCTGTGTGTTCTAACAAATTTTGCCTTGTGCTCTAACATTGGTAATAGTATAGATTCTTGAAGAGATATTTAAATTGCACTGAAGCAAAACAAAAAGAAAGCCATTTTAATCAAATAAATGACAGTATAAACATACTTTTAAAGTTAAACTAAGTAAATTTTATAGAAACATTGGATTAAACTAGCCTTTAATTATACCAGAACTATTATCTCTGCAATGATTAAATTATGGGTTTAAATGTTTCATTTTTAACTTTTCACATTAGTGATTAAAAAGTTAATCAGAAAATTTTACTTTCAGTTAAAGCTTGATATGGAATGCCTGTAACTTAGTTATGAAGGTCACAATAACTTCAACTAAACTACAACAGCCAAATAGAATTTTCTAGTTTTTATACCTTCTTCATGGTATCTTTTTCAGATTTCTAGTGTTTAATTCTAGGTTGTTAATACTTAATATAAATTGTGTTTATGTGTCATTTCTATAAAGCCAAGTTTAAAATAACTTCAAAAACAGATTTTTTTTTACTTTTCCTTTAGCAGTTTATACTTGGAAGATACAGAAGGAAAATGTATCACCTGCACAGTGGTTGTAGAGAAAATTATATCATCCATGTGTTATTTCCAGGGCACAGCAGATGAACTATTTATCTGGTGAAGAAATTGGCTCTGAAGCTTTTGTTTAAAAAATAACTATCATTTTAAGAAGTAAACATGATATTTAGAACATATTACTATAATTTTTAAAGCAGAAGCAACTATAAACTTTAAATTACAGAAATCCTTCAAACTTTTATGGTTTTTAAGAAGTACATGTTTAAAACTGCTTCTGAATATATGAATAAATTGCATATTCTCCCAGGGAACAATTGGAGTGAATTATTAACTGCATGTTTTAAACTGGTTTAACAAGGGTTTAGATTAAATATTGAATAACAGAAAAATAGAACTGTGCCCAAAGGCAAGCAAAACCATTTTCAATTTCCCTCCCTTTCAGCCACAATGATAGAGAATGTCTTAAGGTACTACTAGATGCTTACAGAAATATTAACCATCTTACAGTAATATTTATACTGTGCTACAGTATCATTACATGAGTGACTTACATATCTAAATCTTTTAAATTTGATGGTTAACTTTAAAATATGGCTGCCCTAATTTCTGAAACCACAGTTAATTCAGACAATTAACTGCACTTCACCAAGTCATTCATAGACTCTTCCCTAGGAATGGAAATGAGATCAATTTTGCCCTCTTCTCAAGGTTTCACCAGTGTTTTCCAATCATGATACTCAATTGCCTAGCAAGATAGGGAGATTAATTAAAGATGGTAAAGTGAAGGCCCAAGAAATATGTTGTAAAATATCCCATACTGAAAAGATTACGTGGCTTAGGTTTGACAAATGTGAAGTGACATCGCTGGACCCTTTTGTAAATGGATAAAGGAATTGGTTCATCAAGGGAAGAAAGAATCCTTACGAGGAACCAATGAGAGGAGCAGTCATCATAGCCTACAAAGGAGCAGGGCCAAGCCAATGAATCAGAGGGCAAGGCTCCCAAGAGATGAAAGGGGGTGGCTTTCATTCATTTTGTGTAGACCACAGATAAGGGATCTTCTAGATCAAAGCCTAGCAACATAATTGGACTAGCTGAATACAACCAGATTTTAAAACCTCTGTCAGGGGTTCAATGTGCAAAAATGAAATCATTGGCTGTGTTAGATAATTTTTAAAGATTCTTTCAGCATAATTCTATCGCATAATAAGGTTAGGAACTAAGTACTAAGATAAGACAGTCTTTCTGACGTGGGTGTAGGTGGAAGGGAAGGAGTACCTCACCCGCCCTACCAGTGAAAAACTAGGCTATGGAAAATGGCTGGAGTATAAATAATTTAAGTTTAATGAGAATCCCCAATGCCTTTATTTTTAAGCAACATCCCATAAGTTTTAACATTTTTTTGGTGGTGGGGGGACCGTGAATCAAACTCAGGACCTAGTGCTTGCTAGGCAGGTGCTGTGCCACTGAGCTATATCCCCGGCTCCAAGTTTTAACTTTTATAAGTGATAATTATTGGAAAAGTCAATATTTTAGTATAATTAATGAGTCTATTAGTTTATGATTAATGAGTCTATTAATTAATGAACTAAATTTAAAATACTTCACTAATATTATATCTTCTTAATATTTTACTCAGAGTGTTACAATTCTCTTCTTACATGTGTAGCAAAGATTTATGGCATCACCCAGGAAAGAATAGATGTGTAGGGCTGGTGATATGGCTCAGCGGCATAAGTGCCTGCCTGGCAAGCGCGAGGTCCTGAGTTCGACTCCCGGTACTCACATAAAGGAAAAAAAGGGCCGGTGATATCACTCAGCAGCACAAGTGCCTGCTGGCAAGCGTGAGGTCCTGAGTTCAACTGCCGGTACCCACATAAAAAAAGAAAAAAAGAATAGATGTGTAACTTTGTTATGTGTAAACTCATTTGAGTAGTCTCTCATAGTGATGAAAGCATAGGGCCCACTGGCCTCATTTTTCTGGGCAAAAGATGAATGAACTCAAAAGAGATAGATCTTGCTTATTCTGCCAGGAATCACTGACATTTTTCATAGGTACGTAAATGTTCACCCATGTGTCAGGCCATGCCATTGTTCTGTCAGAAGAATATAATAAAAGTTTCCTCAAGGAATTTTTTTGAAGTGCTGCCTCACTGAAGTGTAGAATGGGTTTGTTACCTAGGAATATGTGGCATTCAAAGAAGCCCCCAGGCATTTTTACAACTGGAGAGCATTTAGATGCTATTAGGGAGGAACCAGTTGATGACTTAAAGAAAGATAGACTGGATCTTGGAACTTCCTGTACAAAAGGGTTTAGGGCCGGTGAGATGGCTCAGTGGCATAAGCGCCTGCCTTGCAAGTGCGAGGGCCTGAGTTCAATTCCCGGAACCCACATACGAAAAAAGGGCCGGTGATATCGCTCAGCGGCACGGGCGCCTACTGGCATGCGAGGTCCTGAGGTCGACCCCCGGTACCCACAAAAAAAAAAAAAAAAGGATTTAAACACTATAGTCTGGAGATCAACTAATTAGAAAATGGTATTTATAGCTCATGATGGCCAGAATAGCAGTTACCAACTGGTAAGCCTACAGCTGGTAGCAGGAATATTGCCTTAAGTGACAGACACCAAAGGTTTGCCTCACTTAAAATGGGCAGTTGCTTCATGGCTTCTTCTAATGACTCTGGCTTTTGCCATAAGGACGTGTTTTGCCCAGAATTGCCAGATTTTCTGATATTTTAAGAGAAGCCAGATGCTCAAATAATCATGTAAAAGTTTTTAAATTAAACTCAATGAATATACGATTTTTACTAAAACACTATGGAGATAATACAAAACTCGTCAGTGGGGGTAGGTCCAGCTCAGAGAAGTTGGTGTGCAATCTCTTGCATAAGGGATATTTGACTACTGGTAACTACCTACAGAACTAGACAGTGAGCTCCAGGAGGGAAGGATTCAGTCCTCAATAGCCTAGAAAATTTCTGGTACTATATAGGTGTTTGACACAGGGTTTTAATTTATAAAAAAATTACTTTTATATATAACATAGTGACACACCTAACCAATTCACTGACTGGGGAATTCTAAGAGTGTTTTGCTAAAGAAACTGCCTGGTTCCTGATTTTCAGAGCTCAAAGGGGCCTATCTTCTACTTGCATTCTTGAGATCTTAGTCCTGGGTTCAAGCCCTCTTCCTCAGCCAGAGTTTCCTTCTCACTGCATCTCTGTCTTACTTTATCATCTTCATTCATTCTCTTTCTACAACAATGGGAGCTGATGGATATTAGAACTGATAGATACCAAATTAGGAAGGACTTTCAGGAAAATAGTGGAGTGGTAAGCAACAATAGCTCAACCTGTCCAAGATTTGGAATCTAGACACTGGAAATAAACAACTTGAAGAAAAGGAGAGAGGTGGATCCTGAGACCTGGGAAGGATCTGATGGGAAAATTGGAGCCTACAGAGAAATTGAAGAGGCAGAACACAATGTAGAAAATGGAAGGGACACTCTGCACTTTCTTCCTGGATCCTGGCTCCTGGCTCACAAGAAAGGAAGACTGAATCTACAGAGACAAAGTGAAAGTGGGGGACTCCATAGACCTTCAGGGAGCAACGCAGCAATGGAACAGACTGGTGGATGGTGCCTGCTGCAAAAGCTGGTGAGTGATTCCAGTCCAAGTACCTGCCATATCCCCTTGAGACAGTGGTCTAACACCATTCCAGGGAGGAGTCGGCTGAGCCCAGGACTCAGAGCATTCTCAGGTTGACTTCATTTTGGAGCTCTCAGTGCTACATTCCTACAGTGATTGGGTGACAGACAGCCATGGGAGAGAGCCATGGCCAAGGAGCCATAGTCAGACTGACAAGAAACCCCAAAGCAGTTTAAGCTAAAGGACTCAGGCCCCACCCTGATGGCTAGAGACCAGGCTCAGCCTGAATCCCTGGATTTGAAAGTTGCAGAACTAACACCCCCTCCCTAACCCTACTGAATGCTGGTGACTGCATCCAGCACAGATACAGGATCTGTCTTCTTTATCTACCAGCACGAGCAGGGACACATATTGAATTAGATATTGCCCCAAAATTATAGATCCTGGAAGAAAACCACATTTAAAGACACAGAAAATTTTTCTTTCTTTCTTTCTTTCTTTTGTGTGTGTGTGTGTGTGTGCATTGTTTTTATTTGTTTTGTTTTGTTTTTGATGTTTTCTTTTTCTCTTCTTTCCTTCTCTCCTTCTTCACTAGTTTCCTGAGGCTTGGGAAATCTTTCTTCATCCTTCTGCCTTGCTGCTTATCTCTTTATGTTACTTCTCTTTTTTCTCCATTTTTTCCTTCTTTTAATTTTTCTCCTTTTAATTATTTCCCTATTGTTTTTACTCTCTATATTTCAGTTTTTTCTCCCTTCTTTTGTCTTCTATTTCCCCACAGTTTTTTAATCTTACCTTTGCCTAATTCAATAAACACCCTTGAACTTCCCAACAAGATCATTTGTACCACTCCTCATTCTTCTTTCTGCCATAGAGCAGTGGTGGCAAACCTATGGCACGTGTAGTACTTGTTTTCTTTTAAGACAAAAGATGTTAATGTACAAGATGCTTTTTCAAAACTAAAACTTCAGTATTCAGGTTTGATTGCAGTGTTGGCACTTTGCAATAAATAAGTGGGTTTTGGATTGTAGTTTTGGCTTTTGTCTCTAAAAAAAGGTTTGCCACCCCTGTCATAAAGTTTAAGGTTTCAAAGTTTTCCTCTTGCATTCCCCCATTCCCAAGCCCTCTATCTTTATTGTATAACCATACAGCTTTGTTAATCACTGATGGTCAGCTCTGTAAGATTACTGTTGACCTCTTTTCTACCATTAGTGGAGATATAGCTGTCTCATTTAGTACATATTAGCTGCAAGTCAATATAGTAACTCCCCAACTTATGAACATTTGATTTGCAAACTTTCTTAGGTGTACTTTATATGACTCACTTTGTTGGCTTAAGAACAAATCCAACTTACAAACAATTCTCCAAGAATGCCACTTGTTCATAAGTTGGGGACTTAAAGTACTTGGGTTGCCTTGATGTTTATATCATAATTACCAGTTTCTTCTCTAGGATTAGGAGTGGTACGTAATTGGTTCTTATGGTATGTTAATACCTGATTTGTCATGGGTGATACTACGGTAGCTAATTCACTTGATATTAACAGGGTCACATAATTGTGGCTATTTCTTTGTAAGTCAACACTCAGATTACCTTTGTGACATTAACAACACTAGAGTACATTCCCAGAGAACTTAGTTGCTGGGCTAACTACACTGCATCCTCCCCCTCTCAAATTAACCGAAGTAATAAGATTTTGGGGCTGTGGCAAAGGATTATAGTTATCCCAAAGTACATCACTGAAAAGCAATTAAAAAGATCTAAGTACTAGCAAAAAAGTCTTTAGATTATGAACATTCACAAACCTAGCACAAAACAAAACAAACAAACAAACCAAAACAGAGAAAATAAGGCAAAAAATGCTTCCTCAAAACCCCAGTTACCCCAAAGCCAATCCAAAGGACAAAATAGCATAAGCCACACATGCAAATAAGTCAAAAGGATAACAGAGGAGAAGTACTCAGCAGGATTAGAGAAGATATAACTAAACAGATAACAGAAGTAATAAACAAAAAGACACAGGAGCTTTTAGAAGACATTCATAAAAAGCTAGAAGAGCTACACAAAATGATACAAAGCATGAATGACCAGTTTACCAATGAATGAGAGTCCATGAAAAGGTTTCAATCAACACCCAAAAGATTAAAAATCATACTGAAAGTATAGGTAGCTGAAGCAACCAATGTGAGGACAGAATTTCAGAACTAGAAGACAATGGTGCCTCCAAAGACCAACTACTCAAAGATACCTTAAAAATAAGAGAACATGAAAAATGGATCCAACAACTGCTAGATGATGTGAAGAAGACTAACCTAAGAATAATCAGAATAAGTGAAAAAATCAGGCTTGTGGATCAATGGAACAGAATAAGCAATGCAGAAATAACTCCATGCATGCTTAGTTATGTTATCTTTTTTTTTTTTTTTTTTTTTTTTTGTGGGTACCGGGGGGTCGACCTCAGGACCTCGCGCGCCAGCAGGCGCCCGTGCCGCTGAGCGATATCACCGGCCCCTTTTTCGTATGTGGGTTCCGGGAGTCGAACTCGGGCCCTCGCGCTTGCCGGGCAGGCGCTTAAGCCGCTGAGCCATCTCACCGGCCCTAGTTATGTTATCTTTGACAAAGGAGCCAAATCATTTCTCTGGTGGCAAGAAAACCTCTTTAACAAATGGTGCTAGGAAAATTGGCTATCCATATGCTGAAGACTGAACTTAGACCCTTGTCCCTCACCGTGCACTAAACTAAAATCAAAATAGAGCAAAGATCTAAGCATAAGAACAGAAACACTTAGTCTACTGGAAGATGAAAAGGTGAAACACTTAAAGACATAGGTGTTTTGGTTACTTTTCTGTCATTGCTGAGAAAAAATACCTGACACCCAGATTTAAGAAAGGAAAGGTTTATTCAGCTCACAGTTTGTGGAGTCCATACTCGGCTGGCCCCAAGGCAGAGTGGCACATGGCAGAGGGCAATAGTTCATGTTTGCGGTGGAAGACAGCAAAAGCAACAAGAGCAAAAAGGGAGGAGCGAGGGGAGAAGACTCTTTCTGTCTCTTATATTGTATGTAGGCTGCCCACCCTAGGGTGGGTGTGGCACTCACACCAATAATCCCAGCATTGGACCATGAATCAATCACAAACTCTAGTAGCCTGCCCCCATCACCCCCTGAGGCTTTGGGGGAACATGCAGACACAAACCATAACAATAGGTGTGGAAAAGATTTTCTGAACAGAACCTTGGTTGCACGAGAAATAATACCAAAAATCAACAAATAGAATCACATCAAACTAAAAAGGTCCTGCACACCAAAGAAAACCACCAACTGAGTGAAGAGACAACCTACGAAATGGGAAAAAAGTTCTGGCAGCTACTCCTCAAAGGACTAATATCTGGAATACATAAATCAAAAAAATTATACCCCTCCCAATTTAAGGGCACTTAAATGAATAGACACTTCTCAAATGGAGAAGTATAAAAGTTAATGAATACATGAAAAAATGTTCAATATTACTGACCATTCAAGAAATGCATTCAAGAAATGCAAAACAACACTGATGCCATCTCATTCCAGACAGAATGGCTATCATTAAGAAATCAAGTCCTGGGCCGGTGAGATGGCTCAGTGGTGTAAGCGCCTGCCTTGCAAGCGCGAGGGCCCGAGTTCAACTCCCGGATCCCCACATACGAAAAAAGGGGCCGGTGATATCGCTCAGTGGCACGGGCGCCTGCTGGCGCGCGAGGTCCTGAGGTCGACCCCCCGGTACCCACAAAAAAAAAAAAAAAAAGAAATCAAGTCCTGACAAGGCTGCAGGGGTGCGGGGGCTCTCTTCATTGTTCGTGGGAGTGTAAACTGGTACAACCACTATGGAAATTCTTCAAAAAACCAAAAATAGAAATTCCATTCAACCCAGCTATTCTCCTTCTAGGTATCTTCCCAAAAGAATTACAAGCATCAAACTACAGTGATGTATGCATACTAATGTTTATAGCAGCACAATTCATAATAGTTAAATCTTGGAAGCAGCCTGTATGTCCACCAACAAATGAATGGATAATGAAAATGTGATATTTATACACAAGGAAGTACTAGTCTGCCATAAAGAAGGATAAAAATGAGTAATCTGTAGGAAAATGGATGTATGTTGAGACATAATATTAAGTGAAGTAGATCAGACACATGTTTAAATATTGCATGGCTTCTCTTATATGAGAAACTCAGCATATATTTATTTATATAAATAAATAAAATAAAAGACAGACAGTGGGAATAAAGAGAGAAAGGAAAAAATTTTTGTAATTCACCATGGACAATGTATCTAAAAGTGTATCATGACTTAGTATAATTGACTCAGATGTTTTATATGTTTTTTCTGCCTATTAATCTGGTTGTTAATCTGTATGTATGATAACTAACTTTATAAGGATTTATAAGATAAATAAATGAATCTGATGCTGGCAAAAAAGGGGTGTGGAGGTGAAGGGGTACCAATTTCCCACAATGAATGTAATGCAAACATGTACTAATAAAGACAAAAAAAATTTTAAATAAAATACTGGGAAAAAAACAAATTAGGGAGCTGAGAAGGAGTTGTCAAAGGCATTGGGTGAATCCCTTCTTTAGCTTCATTAAAAAAAAAAAAAGAAGAAAGAAAAGAAAAAGTCACTGAAAGCAAAAATCTTCCTGAAAAGTATTCCAGCTGCCTAGGTGTTCCACACTTAGAACTCTGGACATCAGATGTTACTTATCCATCTGGCATAAGGTAAATCAGAAAAGGTTAGAAGGCAAATGAATGGCCAACATTTTACATGGGCTCCACGAATATTCTCATTCCAAGACTATTACCCTTGCTCCAAAGGAGACAAAGCTTATACAAGCTATGATTAGGAATGTTTCATTTTCTGGGTCCATGGAAATGGACTCCCCCTTTCAATATGTAAGACTACTGAACAAATTCTCACATTTTCATATTAAATAAGAAAGTAATAATGTCTATAAGATCACTGCTAATTAAAAAGTTCAGTTGCCCTGAAATTTTCCTGTTAGAGTAGGATATGTTAAAATAAAAGAAGTTCATTAACTCCAGGTATGTGGCTGCCTCTTATTTCAAAACGCTTTTTGGGCCTTCTTATGTTTTTAATATACTTTAATATATTTTTATGCTAAACCTATTATACTGCACAAACTCTCCATAAATAATAGTCTTTGCTCCATGCACCAAACCACCTACTAGATCACTCTTGGCTCACTGATGTTCACATGGCTTACTTGGACTCATTCCTAAGACTGCAGTTTGGTAGCATTTCTTCTGAGGAAATTTCTCTGACTTTCTAAAACCAGTTCTGATATCTGTCCTCTGTAATTATCATTTGCTTTTTACTTTTTCCTATCACAGAACTAATCCCACCCTTTGTTCCTTTTATCAATCAATAATTAGTGAATGCTAGGTCCTTGGAATAGAAAGATAAGTAAACACAGGCAAATTATATGCTGAGAAGCAGACTAGTGTAGAAGACAGACAAATAAGCATAAGAATAATAACCAATGCAAAAGAGAGAAACATGGTATTATGGGAGAAGGACATGGGTATTCGTACTAGTAGAGGTCATGGAAGGGAACATGATGAGTATGAGTTAATCGAGCAAAGGGGAAAGAAACAGAAATCTCACCATGTGAAACAATAGGTTATATTATTTTATAAGTGCTGTTTGCTTATTAGTCTCTCCATTACACTGAAAACTTCGTGGAATGGTGTTATTGTCTTATTTAAAATTTAAAATTTTATGACCAACACATACAAAAGTGCCTGAAACACAGAGGATGGTCAATAAATATTTGTTAATTCTAGGCCAATATCAGTACTCAAGTGAGAAGTAGAGAATGAGTAGATCCCATCAACATTACACTACAATATAACTCTAAGCTAAGAGTTTTTGGAAGTATGACTTACAGACCTCCTCCTGAGCTTCATCTAAGATCTGCCAAATCTGAATTTCTGTAAGTGAAGAACGAATACATGTATTTCTAGAAGTTCACTAAAAATGGTGCTTAAATATTCTGATTTTTGAGAATCATTAGTCTAAGGGGAAAAAATCGCAATACCAGACATTTGATTTGTACCATGATCTTGGCTAATAGTTGGGAATCCAGACAACAGGTTCAATTACCTTGTGAAGTTTGGGGAGGATATCCTCAGAGTCCCAACTCCGCAGGCTACAGATTCATAGCAGAATTCAATGTAGAACATCAAAATGACCAGCTGTGTTTGCACTAGTTAATAATGAATATTAATATCCTATACTGAGGACAGAGAATATCTCAGGATCCGGGCTGAATGATTTATAAGAATGATGTGCACATAAACCTCACAACAACACTATGACAGAATTTTATTATCCACGAGCAGCAGACAAGGAAACTCTAGCACAGAATTATTCACTAAATTTCCCCAGATACACAATTAGTAAGGCAGAGTTTTATACAAAGTCAGGTAATCTGTCTCCAGCTGCAAACATGAACTTTCCCTCTCTAGATCCAGCTCTGCTTTCAAAAGTAGTAATCAACAAATAGAAGACGATATTTGACAAAATCTGCCAGTAATACCTGCATTACTAGAAGGGAATACATTGTAGTTCAGCTTTGAGAACCAAGTAAGGGAAGAAAGAAAACAGAGTTCACTTTGTTGAAACCTTTCAGGTCTCCCACAGTAGTCCATTTTTGGGGATATCACTCTCACTGTCCAGTGCCAAATATCAGTGACTTCAGAGTAATGGGTAGCAAAATTCTGGCTCCTTCACTGTCCTCCCAACTTAACAAATTTCCTAAGAAATCAGCTCCGTCTTGTTCTCTTCCTTCCTTCTCAAACCCCCACCAGATGAAGTCTTTCTGCAGACTCTATGCTTAGGTTCTTTATCCAGGAGAGATACCAAAAACATAGGCCAAGACCATATCTCTTCTGTGAGAAATTTTGCAAGAGATATTGAGGACGTGTAGGGATAAAATACACTGCATTGACCCCTTCCTATTGATATATCAGGAGCTTTCACTGTATTTGCCCAGGTAGGTCTAATAAAGCTATGCCAGTGGCATGATGAAAATAAATATTTCTAGGCAAAATCATCAGTTTAACAATATAAAGATAGAATTTTTAAAGAATACATTACAAAATTGGCCCTTTACCACAGGGCAGTTTTTTCCTAACCTCTTATAAGAAAAAAGAGATTTGCCCAGTTCACCTACTTATTTCCAATCATTTATAATTTTACAAATAGATTTATAATTGTGTAAACTTACAATTGTACATACTTGTTAGATTTACTTTTATTTTTTTGTGGGTACCGGGGGGTCGACCTCAGAACCTCGCGCGCCAACAGGCACCCGTGCCGCTGAGCGATATCACCGGCCCCTTTTTCATATGTGGGCTCCGGGAGTCGAACTCGGGCCCTCGCGCTTGCAAGGCAGGCGCTTATGCCGCTGAGCCATCTCACCGGCCCTAAATTTACTTTTAATTGGAGTTATAGGAAAAGCTGATAACTAGGCAACTGAAATATAATTTTCTGAAATAGTTTAGGTTTGTTTTTGCATTCTAGAGATTTCTACAGATTTTGGCCAGATGGCATTAAGAAATCAAGCATAACAATCTACTAGTTGCATCATTTAAACTTACTCGATGATTTTTAAAGGCAGTTTTTTTCTGAAATGATAGTAACCATTGTGGTCCCCAGCAATGCATAAATAACTTTATATAATGAAAATTTCTGGTCATAATGTGTATTTTAGGGACAAGATTTACATATAAATAAATCTTGCCCCTTACATATCTGAAGAGAAACCACAGTATTATAATGTATATTTTAAGTGCAAAAATAATACTCTTAAATTTATTACTACATTATAAATTTAAGATTATTTTTAATTCTAACTATGCATTCATTTTTAGACGAAATAATTTTTTTTTTGTGGGTACCGGGGGGTTGACCTCAGGACCTCGCGCGTCAGCAGGCGCCCGTGCCGCTGAGCGATATCACTGGCCCCTTTTTCGTATGTGGGCTCCGGGAGTCGAACTCGGGCCCTTGCGCTTGCAGGGCAGGCGCTTAAGCCGCTGAGCCATCTCACTGGCCCAGACAAAATAATTTTTTAAACTGTTATAAATAAATATGATCTTGTACTTTGGTTTTAGATCAGTAAAGCCATAGCCTTAATTAAAACATAATCAGTAGACCGATATGTACTTGAACTATTTACATTCTTGTAATATTTGTGAGCAATTAATTTCAAATGAAAGCAAAGAGTTGGTTAGTTAATTTAAACAGTAGACTATAGCAAAACAATAATAAGAATTTACAGTGGATTTGGGTTTACCAAGCACTTGTACTTCTACTGTAACATTTGAGACAGAATCCTTTAAAAGAGAACTAGTGTGTTATGCAGAAAATAACTGTTTCAGAACATAACAGCTCTCTGAACATGGACAACTTACCTAAATTATAATTCTGTTCTTTAGATAAGGATAGTAACTCACAGTGTAATTGCTAGAAAAATAGAGGTAACATAGGTAAAACATTTGCATGCATAAAATCCCTGGCACATAGGTAGGATTCTAAATATCAAGGTTGTCATTAATGTCTGTAGTCAAGACATCTGGGTTTCTATTTCTATCAGTAGCTGTGAGTTCTGGGCAAGTCATCAAGCTCTTCTGGCCTGCATTGTCCTCATGAATAACACAGGTCACGGATAACACTCGAACAGCCTTCTGTACAACTTGTTTCATGGGTTAAATGAGATAGTACATGTGAATGTATATGCATTATGTCATGATCCTAATTTATCAGATGAGGAAACGAAAAGCTACTAGTTGGAAGCAAACTGTTCAATGTCACACTACTGACAAGTAGCAGAGACAGGATTTGAAACCAAACCTTCAGTTCCTGAACCCATTTCATTTTATCACACAGCTGCCTTTTATAAATTTTTAAAGAACTTCCTTTGTGTAGTCCAGGATTAGTCCCAGAGGCTAGGATAGGATTGAGCTCCAATCCCCAAAAAAGGAAGACGTGAAAGGACTCGGCTGCTGGAGTGAAAGGATACGCGCGAGAAGACCAGACAGCTAACACACCAGCCACTCTGTTTCTAATAATAGGCCTCCCTGTCTACCGAATACAATGTCCTGAGGTCAGTCTTTGACTTTTCCTTCATAACTCACAGTTGTTCCACATCTCACTGTTTCTTCTTTAAAATGCTTCCATTATCTGCACTTTTCTCCCCATTTGCCATGCTACCACTCCAGCTTAGCCTTTATTTACCACAGGCTTACTTAAAGCAAACAAGCTCGGGCTGTCTCTCCTTTCTCTGCTAAGTTACCCTGGAAAATATTACTTGAGGACTCTCCTCAAGGTATTATTTCCAAGATTTAAGAGGGCTGGAGCCAGCTCACGCCAGCTGGAGAAAGTGGCCTGTATCTAAACGCAGCTGTTCTCAGACTCTGAGTTCAGTGCTGTCACGTGGGTAACTCGTCCGCCTTGGGTGTATTTGTATCACCCAAATCAGTGAACACTCCAAACTGGGGCTATTTTTCCCCAGGAAGCCAGTTGCCAGTTCATAACCATGTAACAGTACTGATCACATCTGATGTGGCCACTCCTTTTGGGTACTATGCACAGTGTCTGACACATTGCAGTCCTCAATATCCATTTGTTTAATAAGTCAAAGTCACTCTTCTCAAAAATCTGTACATCTTGTTCACCAAAATTCATAGTTCAACTCTGTTGCCTAGACTTCTAGACCCCCTCCCTGTGAGGTAAATAATGTTTTATTCTTTTATAAGACTAAATTCCACTTAAGCTGGTACAGTCACCACTGGTGCTGGCATGGCCTTCGATCGGCCCCCTCCTCTGTGCCTCTTCTCATTCTCTTCATCCCACCTGGAAAGCTTCACTGCCCTGATTCCCCAAATCCTACTGGTGCTCTTATGAGTCAGATCAAATTTCACATCTTTCTTGAAGTTTTCCGTCATTCTCAGACCTTCTGATCTGAGGACTGATCTATATATAATTAGTCCCTTTATTTAGCATTCAATTATTTTGTTTTGTTTTGTTTCATAGTTTTATTTCCACATCACAGGCTCCTTGAAAGCAGTGTCTACATCTTTTTTCTTATTTGTATTTCCACAAATCAGCTAATATATATGAGGATGCAAGAAGTGCATCTATTCTCAGATGAAGAAATAAAAATGGCAAATAAATATACAAAAAAATGTGCAACATCACTAGTCATTCTAGAGATGCAAATTAAAACAACACTGAGATACCATCTCACCCCAGAAAGAATGGCTATTATTAAGAAATCAACTAATAACAAATGCTGGAGGGGCTGTGGGGAAAAAGGAACCCTTCTCCACTGTTGGTGGGAGTGTCGACTGGTACAGCCACTGTGAAAGTTAGTGTGGAGATTCCTCAAAAAACTAGGATTGGAGGTCCCATTTGACCTAGCTATTCCCCTTCTGGGTATCTTCCCAGAAGAATTAAAAACATCATACCACAGCGATATATGTGCACCCATGTTTATAGCAGCACAATTTGTAATAGCCAGATCTTGGAAACAACCCAAATGCCCATCAACTGAGGAATGGATAAGAAAGCTGTGATATTTTTATACAATGGAGTACTATTCAGCCATAAAGAAGGATAAACTGGAGACTTTTGTAGGTAAATGGATACAACTCGAGAAAATACTTATAAGTGAAATAAAAAAGTCGCACATGTGTAAGCATCGTATTGTCTCCCTAGTGTGAGAAACTGGAAGAGTAAATAAGATCCAAAATGTACAATAGACATGGTGAATCAAAAAGAAACTGGTCAAAAGGAAAGAGAGACTGGAATAGGGGAAGAGGGAAAAGAAAGAAGGGAAAGGAAAAAAAGTTGTATATATATATATATAAGATGGTTAAGATAGATACACGACCAGTTTTACTTAGTTCATTGAAGAGTAAGGTTTGTGCCAATAATGTTTGGACAATTGAATGCTAATATCTGGTATCCTGAATAACTAACTTAAAGATAATAATACGTAATGCATTAACCATTGTTACCCTCCTATTATGTTGTTTTGAAAATTTGTTCTTTTTTGATTTGTTTTGTTTTTTCTTCTCTTTAAAATAAAATTTTAAAAAAGTAAAAAAAAAAAAAAAAAAAAAAAAAGAAGTTCATCTAGCCTGATGGTTTCCAAACACTTATTCATGGTACAGTATGAAACGTGCTTCTAAGATAAGTTCTAGACTGCTTCTTCCAGTCCTCTCCATCCCCATGGTTACTGCACTTAGTGTGAGAAGAGCCCCTGAGCCTCTCTCCTGCAGCCCCTCACTGGCCTCTATGTGTGTGTGTGTGTACGTGTGTGTGTGCGCGCGCTATCTATTTGGACTGCTATAACAAAATTACTGTAGACTGGGTACTTTATAAATAATAGGAATGTATTTCCTGGCAATTCTAGAGGTTGAGACATTCAAGATCAATGCACAGCAGATTCAATGTCTAGTGAGGGCTTGTTCTCTGCTTCAAAGATGGCACCCCCTGCAAGGTGCTTGCATGGCTTGATTCACTTTCGACGTGAATGTTGGAGGGACACAGACCGCAGCAGCATGCAGTCCAAATCTTACACATTCCAAAGGTCTTCAAGACTGGCCTTAGCTGGCTTCTGGGAGATAACCTGTAAGCCGTTGGGATATCCTGCTTGATGAAAGTGTCTTTGTATATCTGGGCTTAAGCTGTACCAGAAAGTTTCTACTAATAATATGATTTAAGGTAAATGTATGTTTTTGTTCACCTGGGACCCTAAGCCATTAGTGTATCTGTATGGCCAGGAGGAACTAGAAGCCAAATAGCTAAGGTCAGCCACAGGGTCACTCCATTCCTGCATGACTGGTCTCCAGTTCTAACCATGGACACCAAGCCTCAAGTGAGCTTTTCTAGTTGGCCACATATATCGTCACATATGTTGCTGAGAGAATTAAATACTATCTGCTGCCTATGTATCTCAACTGTGAGAAGACACCTCAAAGTTTGTACCTTATCTCTCCTAGATTCCACTCTTCATGCCTTTTTCTTTTGCTCATTTTAACCCTACTTCCTTTTGCTATATTAAATGGCAACAATAGGTATGACTTAGACCAAAGAATACTAGTTTCTACAGTAGGGCCAATGCACTTGACCATATGGGATGTGCTATTGGCCATGTGAGATATGGGGATTGCACCTTCAAGGGATATTTAATTCAGTGGACTTACCCTGAATCTAGTAACTGGCAGTTTAGGCAATCCAAGATGTTAAAAGTCTAACTGAGAGGCAATAAAAGTTTTGTAACTGGGATTATTCATCTATACTTAAATAAGATTCCATTTGTAGTGCAAATGGTTAAATGGTTATATTGTAGTTTGCTAAAAAAACAAACAAACAAACAAATAAAACCTCAGTGGATACAAAGGTGGATCAGATAATGTTTCTGCTCTTTTTCTTTTGTAGCCATTAATCTTATTAGACATGTGACTTATCAGGCCACTGTACTAGACACTTATAATTCAAAGAATACACTATTAAAACTGAAATCTACCAGGTGATCAATGTGTACTTAAAATGCAATAAATTCATCATCATTTATGAAACACAGAAGAACTAGGCAGCTAAGAACACAGATCAGAGTGCTTAAATCCCAGTTCTCAATGTCTAATTTCCCTTGTGTGTAAAATGTGGGCAATAATAATAGTATCTACCTCCTAGGGGTGTTCAGAGGTCCAAAATGAGTCAACATTTGGAAATGTTTAGCACGAGCCCAGATGTACAGGAAGTGCTAGATAAATAGTTATTAGGTGAGTATTCTATGCTTAGAGATAACTTCAAATATCTGTTTTCCTTTCATTCTGATGGCTGTATCACTCTTAACACATGTCTTATACATCAGAAAACCATGTTGTTTGGATTCATTTGAGGATAGGGTGAAACAAAGATAGAAGAGGAGAAATACTCTATATTGACATCATCGCTTTTCTTACCATCAGTAGAATGCAATTTCCTTATGGCTCAACATTTCTGATACCTGGGAAACCTTAGAACACACTGGAATCACTTCACTTCACAGAAATCATAACCAATAGAGGAGGAAATAATAGCCAAGTTTAAAGTCTGAATAGGAAAAGACTTGAAATAAAATACAAATTCAATTTGCATCAACTAAATTAGATGACTTCAACAAAAACTGGAAATTTCAAGGACCCACAAACAAAATTTCAATTAACCTCAAAATTATCTTCTGTAGTCCAAACATATTTATGGAATGAAGCAAAATTTCAATATGCAATGAAAGTTTGTTACCCTGCTTTGGCAGAAATATTTTTAGAAATTTGCATAGGGTGTAATAGGAAAAGCATTGGATCAAAAGAAAGACTTCTGTATGTTTGCATTGTCCTTATACTAAGTTAATAGAGAAAATAAGAACAAAAATACACAACAAACACGTATGGGCTTCTGAAGTATTTAAAGGCACAATTGACCCTTTACATGTTGACATAGTTCTATGCATATTGTTCCATATTTTTTTTTGTGTGTGTGTGGGTACCGGGGGGGTCGACCTCAGGACCTCGGGTGCCTGCGCGCCCGTGCCGCTGAGCGATATCACCGGCCCCTTTTTCGTATGTGGGATCCGGGAGTCAAACTCGGGCCCTCGCGCTTGCCGCGCAGGCGCTTAAGCCGCTGAGCCATCTCACCGGCCCTGTTCCATAATTTTTTACTTCAGAAATAATATGGCAGTTATTTTAACTTAATTTTTTTTTTTTACCTTTTACCCTATTGTCATGAGGCAGACTTTTCCTATAAAAGTAACCAGTATCTTAAGGATTTGTTGACAACAATCAAATTTAATCATAATCATGTCTCACCTACAAGAGGGGTCTAAAAGTAAACCTACATATTTTACTTCTGGAATAAGTCCCTACCTGTTTTGAAATGATCCTTTGGGAACATTTCCATAACAACAATCTTCACTGATTTCACTTGGAGATACCATAAAATGTTATAAACTGTCCAAAATGACTTCTCAAAAATTCTGATCAAATTGGATAACTTTATTTTTCTACTATATTTTTAAAATACAGGAACAAAAATGTGTGTCCACAAAAGTACAAAATCACCTACTAAAAAGTGAGCACAATTTTTGTTCTTTTCCTTCTTATACACTAAAATTTTAGAAAGTAGAGAAATAAAAATTACTTGATTAACTCCAAAAAGAGAAGGAAAGGAGAGAAAAGGGAGTATAAAATACAAGAAAATAATAAATTTAAGCTACATATACCAATAATTATATTAATGTTAAAAATCTAAATGTCTCAGTTAATGCTCAAAGATTAGAGTGAATTAAATAATAATTATATTCTCACAAGTGACACATCAAGTAGACAAAGATATACCACGTAAATATTTACTACTAAAAATCAAGGGTAGTGATAGCTATACTTACTAGCTATATCAGACAAGATGAACTTTAAAGAAAAAGCACTGCTAGAGATAAAAAGATATATGTCATTGCGGTAGAAATATCAATCCATCAAGAAAATGTAAAATTGAAATTTATACCCAAATAGTAATATAACTTTAAAGTATATAAAGAACATTTGATAAAACCTGGAAAGTGAAACAAACAAATATGTAAAAAGTCAAGAATACACAAGGAAGAGAACATAGAAACATCTAATCATAGGTGGCTATTGGTGGATTCAATTATTTAAGTAATAACATCAAGTTTACACTTTTTCAAAGAATAAGAAATAGAGGGGCCGGTGAGATGGCTCAGCGGCTTAAGCGCCTGCCCGGCAAGCGCGAGGGCCCAAGTTCGACTCCTGGAACCCACATACGAAAAAGGGGCCGGTGATATCACTCAGTGGCACGGGTGCCTGCTGGCGCGTGAGGTCCTGAGGTCGACCCCCCGGTACCCACAAAAAAAAAAAAAAAAGAATAAGAAATAGAAAACATTTTCTATCTGGATAAAATTTGATAATGAGAAAGAATGATGAAAGTAGATTTTTAAAATAGATTATGGAAAGAAGAAATAAGAATTTCTGGCAGTTAATGATAATGAGGCACAATTCAACAAAACCTCTGGGACAATATGAAAACATATCTAAGAGGAAAATTTATTGCAATCAATGTTCACATTAGGAAAACAGATCAACCTCAAACAGACAACCTTACGAGAAATCTTAAGATACTTGAGAAACAACAACAAACCACCCCCAAACTGAAATTAAGAAGGGAAAGAATAAGACAAGAGTGGAAATCAATGAAATTGAGACCAAAAAAAAGTAAAAAGAAAAAAAAATCAACAAATCAAAGAGCTGGTTCTTTGAAAGAATAAATAAATAGATAAGCTGCTAGCCTGACTTACCAAGAGAAAGCAAGAAAAGACTCACATCAAAACAATAAGAAAAGAAAAAGGTGAAATCACAACAATAGTTTGGAAATCCAGAAGATAGTAACAACTTTGAAAAATTATACTCCAACAAATTAGCAAATTTTGAAGAAATGGAGATATTACTAGACACATTTACCAAAACTAACCCAATATGACATAAATATGCTTAACAACTCAATAACAAGCAATGAAATTGACACAGTAATAAAGAATCTACCAACTAAATAAAGCCCGGGACCTGATGAATGCACTACTGAATTCTATAAAATCTTTAAGGATATTATATCACCAATACTCCTCAAACTCTTCAAGGAAATTAAAAGGGATGCAGTGCTCCCAAACTCATTTATGGAAACCAGTATCACCCTGATCCCAAAACCAGATAAAGACCCAACTAAAAAAGAAAACTATAAGCCAGTCTCCTCAATGAACATAGATGCAAAAATCCTCAACCAGATATTAGCAAATACAATGCAGCACATTATCAAAAATATGAAACATCATGATCAAGTAGGTTTCATCCCAGAGAGGCAAGGATGGTTCAACATACGTAAGTCAATAAATGTAATACATCACATAAATAGGAGCAAGGTCAAAAACCATATGATCATATCAATAGATGCAGAAAAGGCTTTCAACAAAATCCAACACCCCTTCATGATAAAAATCCTGAAAAAAAACAGGTATAGAAAGACCATCCCTGAATATGATGCAAGCTATATATGACAAACCAGTAGCCAGCATCATACTAAATGGGAAAAACTAAAAGCATTCCCTCTAAAATCAGGAACAAGACAAGGATGTCCCCTATCACCTCTTCTATTCAACATAGCACTTGAAACATTAGCCAGAGCAATTAGGAAAGAGAAAGAAATAAAAGGGATATATATAGGAAAGGAAGAATTAAAATTACCATTATTTGCAGATGATGTGCTACTCTACACAGAAGACCCAAAGAATTCCACCAAAACACTCAGAATTAATAACAAACATCAGCAGTGTAGCAGGATACAAGATCATCACACAAATGCATTAGCATTTGTGTACAACAATGAATGAGATGAGAAAGAAATTATGAAAATAATGCCATTCACAATAGCTTCAAGAAAAATGAAACATCTAGGAATTAACCTAACCAAAGAATTGAAAGACCTCTACAAAGAAAATCACAGTATTCTGAAAAAGGAGATTGAAGAGGACATCAGGAAACGGAAAGATCTCCCCTGCTCCTGGATATGCAGAATCAATTTTGTCAAAATGTCCATACTCCCAAAACTTTTATACAGATTCAGTGCAGTCCCAAGCAAAATACCAACAGCATACTTTAGAGATCTAGAAAAAAAATCCTAAAATTCATATGGAACCAGTAGAGAAAAGCAATTTTGGGCAACAAGAACAAAGCAGGAGGCATAGCAATACCTGACTTCAAGCTATACTGCAAAGCAATAGTGATTAAAACAACATGGTACTGGAACAAAACCAGGTATGTGGATTAATGGGACAGAACTGAGGATACAGAAACTTCCCCAGACACATTCAGCTATTTGATCTTTGACAAAGGGGCCAAAAGCTTATGTTGGAGGAAAGACGGCCTAGTCAACAAGTGGTGCTGGGAAAACTAGTTACCCATGTGCAGAAGATTAAAACTGAATCCTTATCTCTCACTGTATACTAAATTAAAATCAAAATAGATCAAAGATCTAAACATTAAAATAAAACATTTAACCTGCTGGAAGATAACATAGATAAAACACTTGAAGATGTAGGTGTAGGAAAAGATTTTGTAAACAGAACCTCAATTGCACAAGAAATAACAGCAAGAATCAACAAATGGGTTATATCTGACTGAAAAGCTTCTGTACAGCAAAAGAATCAATCAGTACAGTGAAGAGACAACCTACAGAATAGGAAAATTTTTTACTAGCTACTCTTCAGACAGAGGACTAATATCTAGAATATACAAAGAACTCAAAAAAATTAAACCACCTAAAATCAAAGAGTCAGTCAAGGAATGGGCAAGATGGGGTGGTGAGATAGCTCAGCGGCATAAGCGCCTGCCTGGCAAGCACAAGGTCCTGAGTTCGACTCCCGATACCCACATACGAAAAAAGGGCCGATGATATCGCTCAGCGGCACGGGCGCCTGCTGGCGTGTGAGGTCCTGAGTTCGACCCCCGGTACCCACAAGAAAAACAGAAAAAAAAATGGGCAAGAGAAATGAATAGACACTTCACAGAGGAAGAAATACAAATGGTCAACGAATATATGAAAAATGACCAACATCGCTAGCCCTTAGAGAAATGCGGATTAAAATGACACTAAGATTCCATTGTACTCCGGAAAGAATGGCAATCATTAAGAAATCAAATAATAACAAATGCTTGCAAGGTTGTGGTGAAAAAGGAACACTCCATCATTTTTGGGGGGAATGCAAACTAGTACAACCATTATGAAAATCATTATGGACATTTCTCAAAGGACTGAAATTAGAAATTCCATATGACCCAATGGTCCCCCTGCTTAAGACATCACACTACAGCAATACACAGATACCAATGTTTATAGCAGCACAACTCATAATAGTTAAATCCTGGAAACAGCTTCTGTACCCATCAACAGATGATTGGATTAAAAGACTGTGGTATCTATAATAATGGAATACTACTGTGCTATAAAGAATGACAGATTGAGACATTTGTAGGAAAATGGATTCACCTGGAAAATATAATGTTGCGTGAAATAAACCAGGCACACAAGCTTAAATACTGTATGGTATCTTTCATCTGAGTGAGGCAAAGTACAAACAAAGAGAATAAAGGATGGGTGAAGGGGACCAGGAGGTGGATCTCTTACAATAGGGAAGTGGTCAGAGGGAAAAAACACTAGGGATGAGGAGGAAGGGAAGGAGAAATAAGTAGAATAAAGATGTGCCACGTACAGGAGCCTAATAACCTCAATTAATGTAAACATTATATGTCATAACATGAGCTAAAATTAATAGCAATAAGAATGAAAAATGGGATGGGGAAATTGTAGGAGGAGGAGGAGGGAGAGGTGGGAAGGAAAGAGGAGGGGACTAAAAATGAAAAACAAGCTGCGGTATGTACATGTAACCACTCCCCAAGATGACTGTAAACTGCATGAACTACAAACATGCACCAATAAAATAAAATAAATAAAATAGATTGTAGAATATGGGTCAAAAATAAAATTTTAGAAATGCATACAATTTTATAACTTTTAGAAATTATTTGTAATTTGTTCTAATTTTGAGCTTTAATCAAAGTTCAAAGAAGTTGCTTCTTATTGTGACACCATTTTTACTGAAAAAGAATTCATATATCCAATAAGTATTTATCAGTCTCCTCAGTTCTCACTTCTTTTTAACTTCTCCCCCAGCCGTGGCTTATCCTCTACATAAACAAGCTCAACCGCCTTTCTTCCTCAGAACCCTCCCTTAGCCCTGTAATTTCCTCTGCCACCCTATTCCTATCCTTAACCAAGAGGACTTTAAAAATTAACTTGATCTTTGTCTCTAATTTTTCAATTTACATTTTCTCCTTCTGCCTCAGCAGTCTGACTTCCCGCTGTGCCATTCCACAGAAAGTGGTTTTCGGGAAGGTCAAGCAGGAGCCCCAACGCAAAGGCAGCCTTTCAGTCCTTTGTTTTCTAAGTGGACTTTTCTGCTGTATTTAACTCTCTTCACAGGCTCTGCTTCTTGAAATGTTACTTCCTTGACAACGTCGACACTAATCTCTTCTGGCTTTCTAATCAGTATGTTTCTGCCTCTTTGGATTCTTCCTCTTCTGACTATTTCATATCTTTGCTTCTTGGGCCCAAGGGAAGTACAGAATGTATACAAATACATTTTCAAAAGGCAAACAGTCTTTCAGAAAAATCTTTTAGAAAATTTCATATATTCTATAGGAGGTAAAAAAAAATTTTAAATAGATGCCCTGTTTGACTTTTTTTTTTTTTTTTTTTTTTGTGGGTACCAGGGGTCGACCTCAGGGCCTCACACGCCAGCAGGCGCCCATGCCGCTGAGCGATATCACCGGCCCTTTCTTCGTATGTGGGTTTGGGGAGTCGAACTCGGGCCCTCGCGCTTGCCAGGCAGGCGCTTACACTGCTGAGCCACCTCACCGGCCCCCCTGTTTGACTTTTTAGCAAAATTTTTATTCAGCAAAATAATTTGCATACCCATAATTGTTGTACTAGAGATTTCAAAAAACATTTTATTATTTAAATTCATTAAATATTGCCTCCTATTTCACTGCTAAAGTGCTTATTACCAAAAATTCAAATAGTCTAGAAATAAAATATACACTAGTCATCAGAAATTTTGATTTAATGAATTTTCAAGAATCTCAGTTCATTAAAATTGTTGCCAACTTCTTCTGTCATTGATTGAAACATTTTAAATCCATCCTGAGGAGCCTGTTGCCAGCCCTAAACTAAACAATACCCAGAAAAGGAAATGACCACAAATTTAACCTTTCTCTCTTGTTCATCTTGTGCAAATGTAAGGATCACATTTTTGCTTTCAAGATAAGGCAGAACTTTCAGAGTTCAGAAGAGAAGTGACAAGGTTAATAAGATATATATTACTGTCTCTCAAGCCCCTCTAAGACAGACCAGCTAATCACCACGGCTTCAACCTCATACCCAACTCCAAGACTTCTACAGTTTCTTCCTAGAAGCAGTTCACAATCGGCCCTTTCTACAAGCGAAATGAGAACATAATTGTAATCTCCACCTAATAGCCTGAAGCCTTTCCCTCACAGTCACTTTGAACTGACTTAAACTACACAAGAATGTACAAGTCAACAATTAAAGGGAGAGTACAGAATATGGGGCAAGAGAGTACTGACGCAGATGCTAGAAAATTATGACTCTTCTAAGTACCAGATAGTATTTAAATTAACTAACCCTTTGATTTAAAAAAATGAAAAGCAGTTTTTGAATTTGTCAAACAGCTCTCTGGCATCAGAAAAGCTAATGCTCTAGACCTCACTGTAAACTGCTTATACATTTTAAAGTCTAAATGTCCCCTCAAACTAAGGAGCAAATATTATACGCAATTAACCATCCATAAACTTAACATACACAATTCTGGTAAATTCCCTAAAATCAGTATTTACTATCAAGCTGGACAAACTCACAAAATGGTAAAATATATGTTACTCTATTCACCAGAATGAATCATTTCAGCTATTTGTGTAAAAATTACAATCTGTCATGGGCAGTTGTTGACACAAATTATAGTGCTCTGATTAATAATCTAGTCCACCACAAAATTAGAAAAAAAATATAACCCAAAATTTAGGATATTTGTTTTAAATTTATAATTCTTTCTAAAAATAATTTTAAGACATTGTCTAATAAAAAATTATATTCTTTATTCTTTAATTTGACTTTATCTCATTATCATATAATCCTTTCATGGACAGAATATAGATTATTAAGGAATAGAAATTTTTTAGTAAGAAAAAATGAATGAGGAGGAATTTGTGTGGAAAAATTATTCTACTCAGAAAGGTATAGCTCAGGATTTTAAAATAAATTTTCATGTTTTAAAGGACCTAAAGTTATTTATTTGAAACTGAATTTGTAACTCTATTATATTTCAGTTTTAGGTAAAATTTCTTTATCACACTTGAGGCCATTCTCATAAGGAATTCTCTCTTTATACACCAAGTGCCTAGCTGCCCTCTGGGTCACTGTGAAGAACGGGGCTGTAAGACACAAATATGTATGTGCCTTGGCGTGAAATCTAATCCTAAGAAAGAGCTCACTGGTTTCAGTTTAGAAGAGTCTTCATGGAATGGAATGTGTTGTGAAAATGCTGGGGCCTCCTTTGAAAGGGTCTTCATTCATACTCATAGTATACAGACAGAATGAAGGATACCATAGCAGTGCCTAACATGTCTGACTGCGGTAAATTTGAGCATTTTCAAGAAGTGTTTCAATGTCTGGTTCTCGTTAATGATACAACAAAGCCCATGCCTTGAATCCACCTCAGTCCACTTCTGTCAATCTTAACCGAACAGATTTTTCTATTAACTGACATGAACAGAAGGGTTCCACCATGTGTGTAACCTTAGCTTTTGGCAGTGACTTTCTGAAAATCTAGCAGAAGTAGGAAAAGATGAATGAGGCAGGAGAGAAAATTGAATCACAGTGTCATTTTGCTAACACTAGTTTTGATTTACTTCCACCCCAGGCTTCTTGTCTGGTCCTTTCCACATTGGAAAGTGATCTAAAAAGCATCTAGGATTCCTTCTCCTACCCTTTTAGCCTTCACATTCTCCTCTTTCACCATCTTCGTGCTCACAGTGTCACGACCTCCTTCAAGGAAAATCCCTATTTCCTATTAAAATTAACTTTCTCAGTTCTCCTCTAGTTTTGCCCAAGTGGTGATATCAAAGTAATTAACTGTAATAAAGTAGTCCATTCTGATATAGATAGAAAAGCCTGAAACCACGCAACCTCCCCTCAAGAAAAGAAATACATTTAGCAATAATTTGGAATAAAGATAGTGTTTCTAACCAAAAAGTGTGGATAGCATGTTGAGACTAAATGAAACTCATCTTCCTCTCCCTTTTTCTCCACTTGTACTATAACTTATACATTCTTTGTTTACTCCTCAGAAAGGCACACTGCTGCAGAAAAATTGAGTGCCAGAGTTTGAGACACTCTCTACAACTCGCTAAGTATCTTTCCTGGGAGAAGTCATTTTATCTTCCTACATCTCAGACTCATAATTTGTAGGTGGGGTTTATAAAAATATTTAACTCATAAGGTAGTTGTATGGCCCACACTGACTTTTTTATAAATATGAAAACACCATGAAAATGAAAAATTCCTCTTTGTTAGTTTGTTCTCTTACAAACCCTATTCTTTCCATTATCTGATTCTATCTTACCAATGATATTTTTTTCTAGTTTTCATCAATACGCATATTCTCCACTGCCACATTCTAAAATTTATCACAGCTTTAACTCTGTACAGTTGATAACATTATCCTAATGAATTACATGTGATACATTCTTTGTAGTAAATAACCAGGCAAAAATAACTAAAAGCAAGACCTTGGCATGTAGCCAAGCTGTCATCACTGAAGCTGGGTTTGGCTTGTACAGAGAGAAGATGGAAGCATTTCCAGATAGTCCAAGAGCAAAGATATATTGTCCATATGCCAACCAGGCAGCACAGACACAAAAGTGTAATAATATGACTGCCAGCTCCTGGCACAGCTATGGGAACCAGGAAAAAGCAGAACAGATCCACTGCTTTTCAGAAAAGCTATAAGAAGAGGTTAATGTTTTTAAAAAGGTTTGGCAGGCTTAAAATAGAAAGACTCAATAGTAGTGACCAAATTGCTAAGTAGTCATTGTGGTGACCTGTTGTTAATGTTGACATTCAGCTATTATGAAGACTAATGACTACGGACTGACCTGCACAGCAACATTTACTGACAAAGTATACGTACACATTTTACTTTAAGACTTCTAAGAATTTTTCTCCACTAACTGTATTAATCAGAATGATCATTTCTTTGGCAACCAGAAAGTAAAATGTCTGAAAAGCTCAGGGCCACACAGTCTGAGGAAAACACAATAGATTTTTCCAACCAGCTCTGATGTTACTCAAAAAAGATAAAGATAACTATTGCGGCTTATATCTAGATGTCCTGCCAAAGCCTAACACATTCATAGGTGGGGCTTTTGGAAGGTACATGGATCATGGGTGTGCGATGACTGGCTTAGTCTGTTGATTGGATTAGCATAGTTCTGGGTGTGGCTTAATGAATTTACTGAAGACAGAAGCCCCAAACTGGGTGTAGGTGGACCAACCAATAGGCTTGCACCCTGGATGGGCTAAAAAGGAAAGAATACAGAAAGATTCACTGCCTCCTGCCTGCCACACCATGAACTGTTTCTCCTCTGCCATGCCCCTCTGCCATGGTGCCCTTCCTTGAAGCCAACTGACTATGGACTGAAAACTCTACAAACTGAGCTAAAATAAATCTTTCCTTCTTGAACTTGTGGGTGTCAGGTATTTTCCCAGCAACAAAGAAGTAATTAATGTAATAACTCTATCTTTAAGATGATAGTCCTAATCATACCTTAGCTTCCGTCTTTTTTATAATGTCTATTAGAAAAATGTTATTCCATTCAAAAATCAAAATAGATAAAAATTTAACTTTGAAATAAGATCTCTTACTATTCCTTTTTTCCATGATAAAATCATTTATCTTGAACAGTCATATTCTCTCAATCTCTCTCTCTCTCTCTCTCTCTCTCCCTCCCTCCCTCCCTCCCTCCCTTTCGTCTTCCTTCCCTCCGTCCCTCTCTTTCTCTCTTCTTCTGTAAACAGAAATTTATTCTCACAGTTCTGGATGCCAGAAGTCCAAAATCAGGGTGCCAGCTGACTCAGTATCAGCTAGAGCCCAGTCCTCATAGATGGAGACTTCAGTGTGCCTTCGTATAGCAGGAGGGCAAACGAGCTTCCGCAGGCCTCTCCTATAAGACACTAATCCCATTCATGAGGGCCATATCCTCATGACCTAATCCCTTCCTAAAAGTCTCACTGCATAATATTACCAAGTTGGGGGTTAGATTTCAACACATGAATTTGAGGGTTTCAAAAATTCAGATCATACCAGGCCTCATCTTCTCTGTGATTAGGTTTTTTAAAGTTCTATTTAAAAAAAAAAAAAAAAAAAACTAAGAAAGTACACATGATGTTTGCAGGCATAGTGAATTACAAGAATGAAAACCTGAATTTAGAAAACTTGAATCTTTTCATAATAAACAGTATGCCTGCCTAACCTTGCTCCAAAGGGAGGCACATTTATTGTACTGAATAGTAAACAAATCTGCTCTTTGCTCTGGGGAGAGATACTATTTCTATCTTCCAAGGCCATTTGTTTTAAAGGGTGTCAGCAAACTGTTTCTGAAAGGACAACTTGTTAAGCTTTGTGAGCCATATGTTTTCTCTGTGTTTTCAACACCTTATTATAAAATAGACTTTATGTTAGATGGTTTTTCCCAACTAGACGCTAATAGAAGTGTTCCAAGCAGGCTACCATGTTTGGCATGTGATATTAAATATATTTTTGACATATGATATTTTCAACTTAACAATGAGTCATTAGGCTACAACTCACCAAAAATTGAAGAGCATCTGTAATAGAAAAAGATAGAAAAATTCAAATGTTCATAAAAAGGGGAATGGATAAAATGTTTCTCATATTTAAGGTGGTACACTGTAATTAAAATAAAGCATATTTAACTATGTCACTGTAAATTTATCTTGAAAACATTTGGAGTAAAACAGAGCCAAGTTGCATAATAACTAGTACAGCTTGTTAATATTTTGTGAGCTTAAGTTATATATCTACAAATGAAAGAAAACAGCACTATATGTTTTCTATGGATAGAGATAGCAGGGGAGGTAAAGGTTTTTAAAAATACTAGAAGGCTAGTAAACTCTACATGGTGGTGGTAATCTCTGGAGATTGTAGGGAGGTCCAAAATTGGGATCAGGGGTCAAATGAAATTTTAGCTTTTCTGTAATGTCCTAAATTTTAATTTAAATAGACCATATATTCATATATGTGTTAGGCTGAAAATGTCCCTATCCCCATAGAGATCAGGTTCTCAAACTAGAACCTACGATTTTTACCATATGGGAAAGACTTTGCAGATATAATTAGAATCATCTGAATGAGTCTTAGTGTCATCACAAGTGCGCTTAAATAGAGGAGAGGGACGTTTGACACAGACACAGAGAAGCAATGTGAAGAAAGATGTGAAGATGCTGACCTTGAAGATTGGAATGATGCATCCATAAGCCAAGGAAAAGCAGCAGCCCCTAGGGCTGGAAGAGGCAGGGAACAGATTAGCAAAAGTTTCTGGAGGCATCACAGCCCTGCTGGCACCTATATTTCAATGAAATACAGATGAAATTGATTTTGTACTTTGGGCCTCTAGTAATATGAGAAAATGAATTTCTGTTGTTGCCTTCAGATTAATTTAGTTCATAAGCAATCTCAATTTTTGGAATATCATGAAGAAAATCTGAACTCAGTTTAGTTCATACACAATCTCAAAACTTTTGGTATATTGTGAAGGAAATCTGGATTCTCTGGAATACTCTTGAGTGTGCTTGGTTATTTCTAGACACAGAAAACAAGGTCACTTTGCTCCAGGATCTTCTATGTCAAAGAAGGTCCTCGGCTTCCAATGGAGAGGAGGAGCCTGCATTAGGCTAATAGCCACCATCTGTATCAGTCGTCTTCAAACCAGTTTATATTTATCCCCAGAAAAACACCCAGATTCACAAAGACAAGGATATTTTTCAAGTAATCATTTCTTATGAGGACACTAAAATGCCCCAAAAGTGACTGAGAAAGTGACTTTGCTAAAGAGGCAGGTTTTCCTTTCCCACATCCTCTTTCATGATAGTCATTGTTCCCCTTACAATGAAAGCCATCATTCTCATCCAGCCTAATTGTACCCTGTATATCGCCTCAGGATATTAACTAAAACTCACCCATGGACACAAACTAATTAGAGGAAATAGTTCTACACCAGTGTCATTAAGTATCATATTACCAGCAAAATTTTATTTTTATGTTTACTACTTATGCATGAAAATGCATATGTTTGTGTTTTTATCATTTGTATATTCATAATTATAATAATTCATAAACTTTGTAAACAGCTTTCTGGTCACAGGAAATAAGAAGTTAAATCCTAATTTGTATGAACATTTTCAGGCAAATAAGTATGAGAGTGTGCTTATCTTAGTGTGGGTCTGTAAACCAGGAGGCTGACCTAAAAGCTATCACTTAAATGAGGGCAGAGTATCAGGAGAAGGGAAAAGGAAAGAAAAGCAGGGAGGGAGATGGATCTAACGTAAAGCAGGGCCCAGTTTGTGTCCAATACCAAGGAAATACCCAGAAGCAAGGGAAGTTATTGCAGAAAACTTGACTGTATCAAAGAAAAAGTAGACGAGTTCTGGCAAAGGGGATGAGTCTTCCATCAGGAAGAGGCCCTGGACCAGAGCTTTCTAACAATTCAACTTACTTCTCTATCACTTAAAAGATAAAATCTCCCTGCTTTATCTTTTTGTTTGATATGTTTGCTATTCTGTAAAAGAAAAAAAAAAAAAAGAAACTAGGAAAGGAACTATAGATTGAGTTTTAATTTAGTTTTACTCTTACAAAACCATTCATCCTTTCCCTAATTTTACATTTTGATACTGCAACCAAACTTCTCTTTGAAAGAACAAACAAATGGAATGCATGGACTTCATAGATGTTTGATTTTGGGGTTTTGGAGTACTAACTATTTCATTAATTCTAAGTGCTCTGTTCAAATTTCTAAACATCTTCAATTATGAGTATTTTCAACAGGAAGACAATTGCATTGCCTTTAGTCTGGACATTTGAACAAGGAGTTTCCTGTCACCTTTGAACAGGAATTTCTATCTAGACCACCAGTTAAATGGATGCACTATTATCTTTTTAATCAAGCTAACAACTCTTCAGGCAAAGTTAAAATACTCAAATGAGACATAGCAACCATTAATATGAGGGAAATATGCACATCTTAACACAATATCAGTAACTATAGTTTTTGTAAATCAGAATTACATAGTAAATATTTTTTAAAACACACTAAATTGGGGCCGGTGAGATAGCTCAGTGGTATAAGCGCCTGCCTGGCAAGCGCAAGGTCCTGAGTTCGACTCCTGGAACCCACATATGAAAAAAGGGCTGGTGATATCGCTCAGCGGCATGGGTGCCTGCTGGCACACAAGGTCCTGAGTTCGCCCCCCGGTACCCACAAAAAAAAAAACAAAAAAAACACTAAATTCATTTTAGGTATCTCTTTCAGGCCCACAACAGCATGATACCAGTTTATAACTTAATTCACAATCTATATTAGATTATAAAGCTCTTTAAAAGCCTTTGTGTATTTATTTAACAATAACCCCCTTCTTTGGCTGTGCTGATTCTTTTTTATGAAGTGTGACATCTAAAAAATTTTATGTTCAAAATCAAATTACATGAGTCTCATCTCTCTAGCAGTTTTTCATCTGAATACAATTACTCTTTTTGCTGTTGTGCTCCTAGGCCAGGACATATCCACAAGAAAGGCCCCTTCTATTCTCGGAGATTGTCACTAGTCCTGTAGATGCTGGACTTCGGATTTGAGACAGGAGAGTCAGGAAGATTGGGATGAGGCTAGTTTGGGTGCTTTGCTAAATGTTTCAAAACCTCTGTGTCAAGGGATTAAACCAAGAGTTTCTATTTCCCACCTCTTAACCCTTAACTAATTCTTCTTGTCTAGGATCCTGTGGCCTGATTTTTATTGAAGGTTATTTAAAACTCCAGGTCAGTATTTTCTTCTCTAGATGAAACACTGTACGCAATATTTAAATAAATATTGTTATTCTGCAAGTTGAAATAAACATTCAGGTAATTCTGAGCTTTGAAAGAAATTTAATTACCAAGGACAAAAGGCCCCTCTTTTTTGTTAAAAAGCTGAACAATATTCTACTGTGTTTTGTTTAAGTGGAGGCCTCTCAATAGTGTTCAGCCCTGAAGAAGAAAACTCTGGGGTAGAGCTGTCCCATCAGCTCTGCGACATCATTATTTTTCAGGATGATTGGTGATTAACAAATGCATTATATCATCCACTTGCATTTATTAAGTTCCCGAATGAACATAATGTTATGCTGCATGCTGTACGAGGCAAGTTAAATAGACACAGCCCCTACCCTCTAGGAGGAAATTATTCATATTTATCAGATAGCAGCATGATGTAATACACGTAGTACTGAATGAGAACAGATTCTTATTTATGAGTGTCACTGAGAATGATATGAATCACTATGGTATTATGTAGAAAAGCACAACCAAGAACTGGAGGAATTATTCCTGTCTTTTACACAGGTGTTCTGATAATAACCCTAATTCTTGCTTCGTGTCAGTAAGGGATAATCTGGCCACCATAAAATCAATTTGAGGAAAATTACTATTTTATAGGGTTAGTTAAGCTTGTTGTAACACAGCTTCCCAAAAGGTGTTAAGTTTATGCTTACCAAAAAAGAGGAGGCACATGAATGACACTTTAAACTTTAATAGTTGTATACTTATTGTAATGCATAGTAAAAATATGCTCCTTAAGTAAATGATACAAAATGTCCTTTTAAATAAATTTAGAGTTTAAAAGTGATTAAACTGTTTAAAATACATAAAATTGCAAGTAAATATGAAGGTATAAAAGAAGGTAACTAATTTTGGAAAATGTTTACCTAGAATATGAACTTGGGATATAAGAAGCAAGAAAGTAATACTAAAATAAACTGGTTGGTTTTTCATGGTAAATTGTTTCCTTTGAGGTTGTGGTGACTTCTTGCCACATAGAAACACAATAGTTGAAATCCTAGGTAAGAGATTAAATAACAAAGCCTATCAAAATTGCTCCTTAAATAATTTAAAATTTATAATTCAAAATTTATAGACCAAAAAACAAAAAAAAATTATAACTAAAAACTCAATAGTACAAAAAATAAAATTCTTGGGAATAAATTTTTGTCAAATTTTAAAAATGTAAATACTACTGTGATGTATTAAAGACCTAAGTAAATGACAGAGATCTTTGGTCATGCATTAAATGACTTAATAATGTTAAAACTCAATAACCCCCAAATTGACCTACAGATTCAATGAAAACCTTAGTAAAATCGCACCTGGCTCCTTAGAAGATATAAAGCAAGTTCATTTTACAACTCATTTGGAACAGCAAAGGATCCAGGATAACCAAAACAATCTTGAAAAGAAGAACAAAGTTGGAGAACACTCACTTTTTTTATTTTAAGACTTACACACATTTATCATAATTGATACAATGTGGTATTGGTATAGGTATAGAAATATAACTCAAGGAAATAGAATCAGAAATAAACTCCTACATCAGCTGATTTTGGGCAAGAATGTCAAAGTACAGAAATAATAGTCTTTCCAAAATATCATTCTGGCAGAATGGGACAACCACATACTTAAGAGTCAAGTTAGAGCCCTATCCCCCACCACGTTTAAAAATGAGCTCATAAGTACCAAAGAACTAAACTGAAACCCTACAGCCATAGAACTCTTAAAAGAAAACAAATATGTAAATGTTCACCTTTTTAAAAAGGTGGGTTCTTAGATATGACACCAAAAGCACAAGTAACAAAAGAAAACATAGATAGATTCTACTTAATCAAAATTGAAATCTTGTCAACTATCTTTTCCATCATCATACAATAAAACTAGATATTGATTAGCAAGAACGAAAAATGGAGCTTCAACACACCAAAACTATGGACACACAAAACTAGAACTAAAAGGGAAGTTTATGGCAATCAACTCCTACATCAAAAAAGCAGACAGGTGTCAAGGAAACAATCTCTCACGTATATCAAAGGGCTAGAAAAAGCAAAAACAAAACAAACTCCAGATTATTAGAAGGCAAGAAATAATAAACATCAGAGTAAAAATAAAAATGGGTCTTTTTAAACAAACACAGCAAAATTTACTTATTCAAATGAATGCTGTGTTTTAAAGTGGCCCTGCCGGGAGGAATTACACTCATTATCACTAGCTAGCTCTTGTTCTATATTTCTAGGAATAATTTTTTGTTAAATTTCTTTAAAAGTTCTAGGGCCGGTGAGATGGCTCAGCGGCTTAAGCGCCTGCCTTGCAAGCGCGAAGGCCCGAGTTCGACTCCCGGATCCCACATACGAAAAAGGGGCCGGTGATATCGCTCAGTGGCACGGGTGCCTGTTGGCGCGCGAGGTCCTGAGGTCGTCCCCCCGGTACCCACAAAAAAAAAAAAAAAAAAAAAAAAAAAAAAAAAAAAAAAAAAAAAAAAAGTTCTACACACCATTAAGAAAAAGTCCTAAATACATGATAGATATTCCTTGTGCATAGACTAAATGGCCTACATTGTTAAGATGCATTAATGCATTGCATTCAATGGCTTCAGAATTTTATATGTAGCCAAGAAAATTAACTTTACTGTTGTGTAATTATACATAATGTAGCTGTGGTAGTCAGCTTTCTCATTGCTGAGAAATAATACTCAATATCCACAACTTAAAGGAGGAGAGGTTTCATTTGCTCATGGTTTCAATCCATGATGATCTGGCTCCAAGGCAAAGACATCATGGCAGAAGGGAACAGCAGAGCAAAACTGCTTAGTTCCTGGCAGCCTGAAAGCATGGCAAGGGGAAGACTGGCAAAGTGGAAGGGGTAACAGACCAGACGTTGACCCCCAAGGTCACAGCTCTAGGACCCACCCAGACATACCTAGAAGTGTGCTCCACTAATCCCTTGGGCAAATCCCAAAGCCAAGCAAATTGAAACTCCACCCTAACCATCACATCTCACCCCTTTTCAACTTGATACCTAAACACATCTACTTAAACTGTACTTAATCTCAAATTAAAGGCACTAGCAAGTTCATATTTCTGCCTAACATAATAAAATTATTCTGCATACAACTGGGAATGCAACAGTCCCTTCCCCAAAATCTCAACAGTTCCAGCATTTTTCAAAAATTCAAGTCTCTTCTGAGACTCAAGGCAAACTTAGCTGTAAACATCTGTACAAATTAAAGACAAGTTAAATGATTCCAAGGAACAATGGTACGGGATAAATATTCCCATTTCAAAAGAGGGGTATAGTGGGATGGAATAGAAAAGAATTAGAACAAAGCAAGACCTAAACATACCAGGGAAAACATTAAGTCTTACAACCCCCTATCTGGCCTCTGAGCCACACAGTGGTAAAATATGAGCTCCAAATGGCTCAGGAAGCCCTGCCTTAATGGTCTGGTTGTGGCCAATATGGCTTCTCTCCTCAGCCGGCTATGCAGGCAACTTACAGCTTTCCTCAGCAGACATTCCACGTTCCTGGCATCTCCAACTTCCTGCTATCTCTATTGTACCTTTGTCTTCATTCTCACGGCTTTATGCACTGCTCTCTCAGGGGCTCCTTCTTTGGCCTTCTAGGCCTGACCCCAAAACTGTTGAATTCTGCATGCCAAAAAAAATAGCATCATGTGGACAATGCCAAGGTCTGCTGTTACTGGAAGCAGTAGTCAGGCCCCCTTGGACCCTGGCTATAGCAGCTTCTGAATGCCAGGATGGGTGATCATGGTGAAATGAATCCTAGGGAACCAATTCCCTAGGAGGTCCTTCTATGCAGGGGTCCCATGGACTTTCTTCTCAAAAGAAAGGTTAACACTTTCACACCCTGGAGCCTACAATGAACAGGGATTTGCTGATTTCAGAGATGGCCTCAAGGCATCTTTCTTCTTGTACCTGTACAAAGTATGTGGGGTTTTTTCCTTTTTTTTTTTATGCTCTTGGATTTGAGTTTAAATTCAAAACTTACTTAGTACCTGTATGATATCTGGCAACTTATTTAATCTCTCTATGTCTCAATGTCCATGTCTAAAAAATAAAACAGAATACAACTACATCAGGATTAAAAATATGTATAACTCATTTCAGCAGTACTTGGTCATAGTGACTACCCAGTAAATGTTGTTATTATTATGGGACCTTGCCCATGCCTTCACAGGCCACTGTATCCATATACTAACTCATAATAGGTATTTTGGCTTATTTCCCATTGTATCAGCATGACACTATTATAATACTAACTTAATTACATAGTACATGTTAATATATGCTAATTGCTAAAGTCATACATTTCCAGACAAGTATAACTTAAAGAAAGAGAGGTTTATTTTGACTCATGTTTACAGTCCATGGTTGGCTGGCTCCAAGGCAGAAATGGCATGATAGAAGGGTCTGGCAGAGGAAAAGCTGCTCACATTATGGTAGTCAGGAAGCAGAGTGAAAAGGGAGGAAGACACACTCTTCCAAGTCATGTTTCCTGTGAACTGCTTCCCATCAGGCCCCACCTCCAAACAGTGAGTGAGCTATAGTGCCCCATGATCCAATCACCACCTCTGAATACATTAGCCATGTAAAGGACATTCTAGATCTAAACCATAACACAAATTTTAAAGTGAAATATTCCTAAAATAAGTCTTGGGATTTCGTTTAAATAAATTAATAATAGATCGAGACGTGCCTCATTTCTCTGAGCACCTGCACTCTGCACTTGAGTGTGCCCTATATCTACCTCTAATAAATCCTTCTCATGTCTCTTTAAAAAAAATTGAGAAATTACATCCTTACAATATTGAGAGTGTACAATATCCATTTATATGCTAATTCTATTTACAAATGGTAGCTTCGTCATGAATTTAATTTATTTCATGATTCTGGGGAAGATGGCTACCTTCATGTTCGTGCAGGGAAGATGGCCATGGTCATATTCATCACCCAATGTGGAGTTTGTGAACAGAAGGAAAATTTGTATCAGAAGCAAAATTTGTATGAGGTAGGAGGATCTCAAGTTTAAATCCCACCTAGGCAACTTAGTGAGACCCTGTCTGCCTCAAAATAAAAAATAAAAAAGACTGGGATGTGGTTCAGTCCAAAGGCCCAGTTTATTTGGCTAAAAATGGATCTCATTGCTTTATAGTTAAATCCTGTCTACTAATTTATGTGTAAACATAAAGTGTTGAGAAATTATTCTTTAAATAAAAATATTTGCCTAACAGATAAAATTATAATTTATATTCAAATAACACAGCACACATGCTATCACTGGGATCTTAAATGTCCTCCAAAGTCCCATATGTTAAAGGCTTGGTCCGCAGCCTACAGTGATGCTGGGAAGTGGTACAACCTTTAGGAGGTGGAGCCTAGTGGCAGGAAGTTAGGTCATTGGGGGCGTGCCCTTGGAGGGGATACTGAACCCCACCCCTCCTCTTCCTCTCTCTGTAGCTTCCCAGCCACCATAAGGTGAGCAACTCCTCCACCATGTGTTCCAACCATAATGTGTTGCCTTGCCACAAGCTCAAAAGTGGCAGCCAAACAATAGCTACAACCTCCACAACTGTGAGCTAAAATGAACCTTTCCTCTTTTTAAGGTGATTACCTCAGGCATTTGTTGTAGTGCTAGAAAGCTGACTAACATCATACCTAACTATCTGCATTCCATGTTAAATAAATTTTAGTCCTCACAAAACCTGACTGCTTAGCCCAAGAAAACCTGTTAAGTCGGAAGGGAGGACCAGATGAAGTATAACAAATCAATGGTAACCACCCCCATCATAAAATACAAATAAACACTCCAGCCCACAAGCAGACTTCCTTTGCTGCCAGAAGCTTCAGGGCCTCTCACTTGCACAGGTCATTTCCAAGACTCCAGGAAGGGTCTTACCCATGTGGTTGCCTGGTCAATTTTTTAAGCTTGTAATATTTTAATTAAGTACTTAAAATATTTATTAAGTACTTTAAAAGTTACTTCCCATGCCTCTAATACATTTCAAGCCTCACAAAATCTGAATCTAACCCTGTTTTTCACTCTTATAAATGTCGCCTTATCCCTTTATTTTTTGACTTCTTTCCACTAAGTGTAAAGGGAATGTGTTCTCCTGGCTTTGTCAGCATTCTCACAGGTCTTGGTTATCAAGCTGATAAGTAAAAGAAAAAAGGACAAATAAATTTCAGTTCATTTAATGTCTAGTTATACAGAGTAAAAGTTTGCAGGGCAAGCCTTATTTCATTACACAAAAGTTAATGGTCAATGGATAATTTTTGATATATTTCAATGTTATTATAAATTCCTGGCTATGATTGACCAAGAAAAACCTGTTTGTATTATCATCGTGCCTTACTCTCAAACACAGCTGCTTCAGAAGCGAAGAAAGTAAGGGAGTGGGCAATAGATACCTCCAACAAAAGTTTTATTTTTGTTACAATTTCATAGCAGGACAGATGAGAAAAATGCTAATATTAATAAGGAAATATAATTATTTAATAAATGGCATCTGTTTAAAGTAACTTTACAGAATTCAAGCTTTTTTATTTTAAAGAGAAAAGAAACAATAAAAACAATTATACAGAATTTCAAAACAAGATAATAGGAAATTAGCACTGGTTAATATATTGCATATTCTTATCTTCGGAGTAGTTGCTCAGATTACAAGATACAGGCATACGAAATTGACCAAACCATATAAACACAAACTGTTCTTTTCAATGAAATAAATTAGGAGTATAATTATCTTCGCTCACTGGTGTGTACATGTATATATATATGTGTTCTTTTCCCTTCCTTTTCTCCTTTCCCCCATCCCAGTTCTTCTTTCCTTTTGAGAACTATCCTTCCCTCTCACGATATCTATTGTACATTTTGTATCTTATTTACTCTTTCAGCTTCTTACACTAGGGAGACAACATGATGTTTACACGAGAGACTGATTTCTTTCACTTATGAGTATGCTCTCTAGTTGCACACATTTGCCTACAAAAGCCTCAAGTTTATCCTTCTTTATGGCTGAGCAGTACTCCAGTATATAAAAATACCACATCTTTTTTATCCATTTCTCAGTTGATGGGCATTTGGGTTGTTTCCAAGATTTAGCTATTACAAATTGTGCTGCTAGAAACATGGGTGCACATATATCGCTGTGGTACGATGCTTTTAATTTATCTGCAAAGATACCCAGAGGGGAATAGCTGGGTTGAATGGGACCTCTAATACTAGATTGTTGAGGGATCTCCACACTGATTTCCACAGTGGTTGCACCAGTCTACACTCCCACCAACAGTGGAGAAGGGTGCCTTTTTCCCAATAGCCCTGCCAGCATTTGTTATTGGTTGATTTCTTGTTGACAGCCATTCTTTCCGAGGTAAGATCGAATCTCAGGGTTGTTTTATTTTGCATTTCTTGAATGACCAATGATGTTGAACATTTTTTTCATATATTTATTTGCCATTTGTATTTCTTCATCTGAGAAGTGTGTATTCATCTCACATGCCCATTTTTGGATTGGGCCTTCAAATTTGGGGGGTTCTGATTTTTTCAATTCTTTATATGTCCTAGATAGAAGTCTTTGTCTGAGGCAAGTTGGCTAAATTTTTATCCCAATCTGTGGGTTTACTTTTCACTCTGTTGGTGATTTCTTTTGATGTACAAAAACTTTTTAATAAGATGAGATCCCAGTTGCTGATTCTTTGAAGTACTTCCCGTGCAGTTTGTTTTTCATTCATGAACAATCTGCCTACCCCTATGTCTTCAAGATTTCTACCTACTTTGTCTTCCAGTAGATTTAGTGTTTCTGTTTTAATATTTAGATATTTGATCCATTTTGACTTGAGTTTAGTGCATGGTGATAGACATGGTTCTAGTTCTAGTCCTCAGCATGTGGAAAGCCAGTTTTTTCGCACCATTAATTAAAGGGGCTATCTTTCTTCCAGTGAACATGTTTGGCCCCTTTGTCAAAAACAAGGTGGCTGAGTGTGTTTGGAGTTGTGTCTGCATCTTCTAATCTGTTCCACTAATTCTCGGATCTTCTTTTGTGAGTACCATGCTGATTTTATCACAGTAGCTTTATGGTATAACTTTAAGTCAGTGATTGTGATGCTTCCTGCCTTGCCTTTGTTGCCCAGGATTGCCTTTGCTATTCTAGGTCTCTTCTGTTTCCAAATGAATTTCAGGAATGTTTTCTCTAGTTCTGTGAGGTATGCTAATGGTATTTTGATTGGAATTGCATTAAATCTGTGTAACAGTTTTGGGAGTATGGCCATTTTCACAATGTTAGTTCTTCCTATCCATGAGCAAGGGATATCTTTCCATTTTCAGATATCCTCTTCGATCTCCTTTTTCAGAGTACTGTAGCTTTCAATATATAGATCTTTTACTTCCTTTGTTAAATTGATTCCTAAGTATTTCGTTGTTTTGGATGCTATTGTGAAGGGTGTGGTTTCCCTAATTTCTCTCTCAGTGAGTCTGTTGTTTGTGTACAGGAAGGCTATTGATTTTTGAGTGTTGACTTTGTATCCAGCTACGCTGCTGAATTTGCTTATTAAATCTAGTAGTCTTTTGGTGGAGTTTTGGGGTCTTCTACGTACAGTATTATATCATCTGCGAATAATGATAATTTAACTTCTTCCTTTCCTATCCTTATTCCTTTTATTTCCCTCTCTTATCTAATTGCTCTGGCTAATGATTCCAGAAATATATTGAATAGGAGTGGTAATAGTGGACATCCTTGTCTTGTTCCTGATTTTAGAGTGAAAGCTTTCAGTTTTTGTCCATTTAATATGATGTTGGCTCTTGGTTTGTCATAGATGGCTTTTGTCAGATCGAGGTAGGGACCATCTATTCCTATTTTCTTTAGGGTTTTTATCATGAATGAGTGTTGGACTTTATCAAAAGCTTTTTCTGCATCTATTGAGATGATCATGTGATTTTTGTCTTTGGCTCTGTTGATATGGTGTATTATGTTTATTGATTTGCATATGTTGGACCATCCCTGCATTCCAGGGATCAATGCCACTTGGTCATGGTATATAATCTTCTTGACGATTTGCTGCATTCTGTTTGCTAGTATTTTATTGAGGATTTTTGGATCTATGTTCATTAGAGAGATTGGCCTGTAGTTCTCTTTTTTGGTTGGGTCTTTCTCTGGTTTTGGCATCAGGGTAATACTTGCCTCCAGGAATGAGTTAGGGAGAATTACTTCCTTTTCAATTTCATTGAGGAGTTTGAGCATATTGGCATTAAATCTCTAAATTTCTTGTAGAATTCAGCTGTGAATCCAACTGGACCTGGGTGTTTCTTTGTTGGTAAGTTTTTAATTAGATCTTCAATTTCATTAACTGATATTGGGTAATTCAGAATTTTTACATCTTCTTGCTTCAGCTTTGGTAATTAATACATTTCTAGGAATCTGTCCATATCTTCTGTGTTTTCCATCCTATGCGAGTAAAGATTTTCAAAGTAGGTATTGATGATCTTCTGAATTTCCACAGGCTATGTAGAGATTTCACCCTTTTCATTCCTCATTGAATGTAATTGAGTTTTTTCTTTCCTTTTTTTGATAAGGTTGGCTAGGGGTTTATCAATTTTATTTATTCTTTCAAAGAACCAACTCTTCGATTCATTAATTCTTTGTATTGTTTTCTTAGTCTCCATTGAGTTAATTTCTGCTCTGATTTTTATAATTTCCTCCCTTGTATGGGCATTGGGCTTGACTTGCTCTCCTATTTCTAGAGGCTTGAGGTACAGCATTAGGTTGTTTATTTATGCTTGTTCTGTTTTCCCGATGTGAGAATTCACTGCTATACATTTCCCTTTGAGGACTGCTTTCATTGCATCACAGGTTTTGGTAAGTTGGACTTATATTTTCATGTGGTTGTAGATATTTTGTAATTTCTTCTTTAATTTCATCTGACAATTTCATTGTTCAGGAGTGTGTTATTTAATTTCCATGTGTTTACGGAGTTTCTGCTGTTTCTTTTGTCATTATTTTCCAATTTCATTGCATTATGGTCAGATAATATGCAGGGGATAATTTCAATTCCTTTGCATTTACTTAAGCATGTTCTATGGGTTAGCATATGGTCTATTTTAGAGAACATCCCACGTGCAGCTGAGAGGAATGTATATTCTGATGTTGTTGTTTGGAACACTCAGTAAACTTCTACTAAGTCCATTTGATCACAGGTTTGGTTCAGTTTTGTCATTTCTTTGCTGATTTTTTGTCTAGTTGATCTCTTTGTGACAATGGGGTATCAAGTTCTCCTGTTACAATTGTGTTATTGCTTATTTGATTTTTCATGTCTATTAATATCTGTCTTATAGAGTTGTGTGCTCCTGTATTTGGTGTATATATATTTATGATTGTTATCTCTTCCCTTTGAATTTTTACCCTAACGAGTATGTAGTGAACTTCTTTATCTCTTTTGATCATTCTTGGTTTGAAGTTCACATTATCTGCAAACACAATAGCTACCCCTGCTTTTTTCTGGGTTCCTATTGCATGGAGTATTGTTTTCGATCCTTGGACTTTCGGTCTATGAATTTCTTTTGGAATTAAATGTATACATTTAAATGTATACAATTTCTTGTATACAGCATATTGTTGGATTTTGTTTCTTGATCCACTCTGACAGTCTGTTTCTTTCAATTGGTTAATTGAGGCTATTTACCTTGATGGTTATAACTGACATGTATTGGCTTATCTTTGTCATTTTATTTTCCTGCTGTTGGTTCCCTACTTTTCCCCTCTGTTTAACTGATTGCCCTGCTTGGTGCTTTCTTTCTGTTGTTCTTGGAATTGTGGTCATTTTTATCTCCATCTAGAATATCTTTCAGTACCTTTTGTAGTGTTGGTTTGGTGGTCATGAATTTCTTCAGTTGTTTTTTTGTCATGGAAATATCTTATTTCTCCATTAATTTTGAAAGATAGTTTTGCAGAGTACATCAGTCTGGGTTGGAAGTTGTTTTCTTTCAGGACTTGAAATACTTCACTCAAAGCTCTTCTTGACTTGAGGGTTTATGTTGAGAAGTCTGCCATGATTCTGATGGGCTTTCTTTTATAGGTGATCTGTTTCTTTTCTCTAACAGCTATTAATATTCTGTTCTTGTGCTGAATTTCTAGGGTCCTGATTATTGTATGTCTGGATCTAGATTTATTTTGGTTGTGGCTAATTGGAGTTCTATATGCCTCACTTATCTGTATGTCAGATTCTTTCCCCATGCTTGGGAAATATTCTGCTATTACTTCTGCAAATAGTTTTTTATGTCATTTGTGTTGACTCCTACTTTTTCATTGACACCAATTATTCTTATATTTCTTTGCACTGTCTTGAAGTTTTTGAATTGTTATTTCCTTATCTTTTGTTATTTTCAAGAGATCTTTCCTTCATGATCACTAGCCACAATCCTATCTTCGAGATCTGAAAGTCTGTCTTCAGTTTCATTAAAGCAGTTTTGCCAGCTTTCAGTGGAATTTTTAATATTCTGGATATCTGTTTGAGTCCATTTCATGCATTCTGTCTCTTTCTTATATTGATCATTCACGGTTTCCATCCTCTTCCTATCATCATCTGTTTCTTTTAATCTATCTCTACTCTAGATTTGCTGAGCAATTCCTTTATAAATGTTGACATTTCTTTTCTTACCTGAGAGATTATTTCTGATCTGATTTCCTCTATAGCCTCTTGGATTTGTTTCTTTACTTTACTTGCTATCATTTCAGAAATAACAGGTGTGTTTGTTCCATTTTCCTCTATCTTGTTGTCTCCTGGACTTGTTCTGTGTGTAAACATCATACTGTCTCCCCAGTATAAGAAGCTGAAAAAGTAAATAAGATCCAAAATCTATAATAGATATTGTGAAAGGGAAAGAAACTGCTCAAAAGGAAAGAACAACTGGCATGCAGGAAAGGAGAGACAAAGGAAGGGAAAAGAAAAAAAAATATATATATATATAAGATAGGTAAAATAATTATACTACTAACTTCTTTTAGTTCATTGAAAAGAACAGTTTGTGCTTATACTGTTTGATCAAATTTGCATGCCTATGTCTTGTAATCTGAGCAACTACTTTGAAGATAATAATACACAGTATATTAACCATTGTTAATTTCTTACTATCTTATTTTGAAATTCTATATCATTGTTTTTATTATTTTTTCTCTCTAAAACAAAAAAAAGAAAAAGATATTCCACACAAATGGAAACCAAAATGGAGCCAAAAATGGAGCAGGAGTATTATTTTATCAGAAAAACGTAGACTTAAAAACTGCAAGAAAAAAATGAGAAAATCACCATATAATGATCAAAGTATCAATTCAACAAGACGATATAACAGTTATACATATATATTCACCTAATGCCAGAATACCTAATTTTATAAAATAAACATTATTAGATCTACCCAACATAACGATAGCGGATAACTTCAACATCCTACTTTCATCAGTGGACAGATCACCCAACAAAAAAATAATTAGGAAAGAATCATCAAAGTTAAACTATACTATGGATGAAATGAATTTACAAATGTTTGTAGAACACTTCAACACTTCAGCTGTGAAATACACATTTTCCTTTCTTTAGAACGTGTACATTCTCTAGAATGCATTTTTGTACAACAATGAGATTGCTGAGAGAGAAACCTTGAAAGGGATCCCATTCACAATAGATACCAAAAACAATTACCACAACTAAATTTAACCAAGTAAGTGAAAGAACTCCACAATAAAAAAAAAAATTTAAACTCTGATGAAAAAATTTGAAGAAGATACCAAAAAAAAAAAGACCTCCCATGTTCATGAATTAGAAGAATCAATATTGTCAAAGTGTTTTTTACTACCCAAAGTGACTTACAAATTCAAAGCAATCCTCAATATATCAGTGACATGCTTCACAGAACTAAGAAAACAATCCTAAATTTCATATGGAAGCACAAAAGACTGAATAGCTAAAATGATCTGGAGGAAAGAGAACAAAGCTGGAAGCATCGCAATACCTGATTTCAAAGCATATTACAGAGCCCTAGTAATCAAAACAACATGTCATTGGTATAAAAACATACACAGATCAATGGAAGAGAATAGCATACCCAGAAATAACTATGAATTTCTATCCTACCGATTTTCAACAAAAGTGCCAAAAACATACATTAAAATAGGGCAGCCTCTTCAATAAATGGTGCTGAGAAAACCGGACATTTATATCCAGAAAAGTGAAACCTCCATCTCCCTTCCTATACAAAATGGATCAAAGACCTAAACATAAGTCTTCAAATTATGCTAGAAGAAAACATATAGAAAATACTTCAATATATCACTAATAATTTTTTGGATAAAAATCTAAAAGAACAGGAGACAAAAGCAAAATAGACAAAGAGGGAGCACATCAAACTGCAAAGCAAAATTTACAGTCAACAGCACCAAGAAACAACCTACAGAATACAAAAATTGTTTACAACCATATACTTGACGAGTAATCAATATCCAGGACATGTAAGAAACACAAAATTTGGTAACAGAAAAATTAATAATCCAATTTTAAAAAGGACAAAGGATAGGAATAGACACTTCCAAATGAAGAAATTCAAATGGCCAACAAATTTATGAAAAATGTTCAACTTTATAAGCCATCAGGCAAATGCAAGTCAAAATCACAATGAGATATCACCTTTCCCCAGTTAGAATGGATATTATCAAAAAGAAAAAGCATAACAAATGTTGGCAAGAATGTGAAGAAGGAAATTCTTGTACACTGTTGGTGAGAATGTAAATTAGTACAGCTACTATGAAAAACAATCTGGAGGTTCCTCAAGACACTGTAAATAGACCTACCATATGATAAGCTATTACACCTCTGGTTATATATTCAAAGAAAATGATATGTATGTTAAAGACACACCTGTGTGCCCATATTTGTTGCTGCACTATTCACAATATCTAAGGTATGGAACCAACCTAGATATCCATCAATGGATGAATTGATAAAGAACATGTGGTATACATATAGAACGGAATATTATTTGGCCATAAAAATGTTATCCTATCATTTGCAGCAAAATGGGTAAAATCTGGATGATATTACATTAATTGAACTAAGATGCAAAAAGAAAAATTCCACATGGTCTCTCTCATATGAGAATTTTTATTTTTTTATTTTATTTTATTATTATTTTTTGTGTGTGTGGGTACTGGGGTCGACCTCAGGACCTTGCGCGCCAGCAGGCGCCCGTGCCACTGAGCGATATCACTGGCCCTTTTTTTGTATGTGGGTTCCGGGAGTCGAACTCGGGCCCTCGCGCTTGCCAGGCAGGCACTTATGCCGCTGAGCTATCTCACCGGCCCCTTGAGAATTTTTTTTTAAAAAAACTGGAATATAAAATAGTGATTACTAGATGCTAGCAAAGGTGGGCATAGGGACCATACTGTGAAGTTAGATAATCAGTACCCTAACACTGTTAAATGGAAGTAATAAGTTTCAGAGTTCTGCTGAAGAGTAGGTGTTATGGTTTGTGCCTAGATGTCCCCCCAAAGCCTCATGCAGTCATGGGACTTTTTTCAGAGGTGGCTGAATCTAGAATGTGTGATCGATTGGTGGTGCAATGCTGGGATTAAGGGTAGGTGACTGCTGGATCAGTACACTGATTGGATTGGCACCACCCTAATCCCAGTAGACTGGGTACAATATAAGAGACAGAAAGAGGCTTGTCTCTCTCTTCCCTTGCTTGCTTTTGCTGTCTTCTACCACCACAAACTGTTGCCCTTTTGCCATGTGCCACCCTGCCTTGGAGCCAGCTGATTATGGACTGAAACCTCTACAAACTGTGATCTAAATAAACCTTTCCCACTTCAACTTTGGGTATCAGGTATTTTGTCTCAGCAACGAGAGAAAAGTAACTAAGGGAGTGGGGAGCTATAGTTCACAATAACCTATTATATATTTTAGGAATAATTAGGAGATAGGAGTTCAGAAATTTCAAAAACATAGTAATGATAAGAATATAACCATTTTGGTTTGATTAATATATTTCACATACTTGCATTGAAATATCACACTGTACTCCATATATATGTACAATTTTTACACGTTAATGCAAAACTTTTTAAAATGTGTAAGGGGATGGAAATGTTAACTACTCTGATTTGATCATTACACATTGTATAGATGTATCACATTATCATAGCACCCCATAACTTTGAACAATTCAAATAAGTACAGTTTTTTAAATGAAGAGATAGACCAATTCAGTGGAGACTGATACAGCGCTCTTACTTTGGTAGAAGTGTGTTGATTAATCTCATGACTTCAAAAGGATATTGCATAATCTAAATTATTGCTCAAAAGCTGAGAAATTTTGTTTCAAATGTAAAAACATGAACTTTTGCTCTTTAAGCTCTGCTCTGAAGGGAAAAACCTTCAACCCTGTAAGTTGTCACTTTGAGTCATGACAGACACTGAGAATGCTATTTTGAGGAAAAACAGCAGTCAGGATACAGGAGCAAGCAGTATCCTGAGCTCCCTACATTAGCACATTGAGAGGCCCAGGTCTTGTGCAGACACTGAGCACTCATTTACCCCAACTCTGTTTACTTCTGTCAGTGTAAGACTGAAGTCTATCAAAGTCTCCACAGAAATTTCTATCTCACCCAAATTTTATCTACCTCTGGAATTTCATCATCATTCAAAAATATAGATTCATAGTTCTTAAATTTATATTGATAAAAGAGTCATACATAGGCTTCTTTCTATAGACATATAGTTAAAATATTGAGTGAATTCTAATCATATATATGTGATTAACAGAAAAAAAAACTTGTTCTGCTATTGGCAGCATAGAAAACTAGTAAAGTTAGAATAAGCATAGATATAGCGATAATACCATAAGAAAATCAATGTAACTAGATTCTAAAAGGAAGAGAGAAAATTTAAAGTAAAAAGATAAAATTACAGATGGGCTTTCAGACAAGCTGTAAGTACTGCAGGCAATGTGAATGAGTGAAGACTTGAATTAAAAACAGATTCAACCAACAAGAAACATATTTTGTGAGGAAAGACAGATGTAATAGCTCGAGGGAAAGAGAGGAAGTAAGCAATGGAGCAGTAAACAGGAGTGACTCAGTTACACTGTCACAGAAAGAGATCAGAGGAGAGAGGTAAGAAAGCACAAAATGAATGGACAGAGATTGAATTTGCAAGTCAAGCAAGAAATTTCAAATTCATTTCAGAGTTTGATTAGATATTGTGAAATAGTAGCTCATAGATAATCCACCCTTGCTTATTCTTAAATTCTTGAGGTAGGAAAAGAGGAATTTGCAGAGAAATAAACAGGTGAGAAATTCAAAGAAATTAACAGCTGCTACATAAGAAAGTCCAAGTAAAAAAAGATTTCAAGCACAGGGAAAATTTACTGGTCACCTAATTTAGTCTGCAGTATGCAAAGGATTCTGCTACATATGAAAGGCCTTAAGTTCAAGCCTGTCCTCCACCTTGTACAGCATTATCTCATGCAAGCTCCTGGCTTCTTTGAGCAAAAAGATTTGCATCTATAAAGTGTAGAATGGTAACATATATTTAATAGAATATAATCAGAATTAAATCAAATAAATTGTGCCCATGTGCTATGTAAATGATGCTTATATTATTATTACTATTGTTGAAAAATAAAAAAAGATGTTTGTTTTAGAATATTTTTAAACAAAAAAGTAAACTCCTTGGAAAAGTGGAGGTGTATGGCCACAGGCAAATAGCGACAGAACAGACCTGCATCCAAGGCAATTCAGCTATGGAGTCCATGATTCTAAAATATTTGGCCATACTGCCGCAGTCCCTTATTTCAGGGAATTTACAATCTAGTTGTGAAAAGATGTAGAATGCTAAAGAATAAAACAGTGAAGATCACAAAAGAGCCATGAGTCCATGTTAGATGAATGGGAGAGGCAGGGAAGTTTACAAGAAAATATCCCTAGAAGACTTTCTTTTATTTTTATGTGGGTACCGGGGGTCGAACTCAGGACCTCGTGCTTGCAAGCAGGTGCTTGTGCTGCTGAGCTATCTCACTGGCCCTAGAAGACTTTCTGAAAGAGAAAAGACTTGAATTATATTTATGAGAATGGCTGGAGTTGGCTAGTAATAATGAGGAATAAGAATAGAAGAAAACACCAAATAATGGGGCTAAAATATAAAGCATTGATATTCACATTTCTTATATCTCATTCATGAGAGAGTTATAAAAATTGTAAATACTGCTTACATCTAGCTGAAAATAATCAATTTTAAAACATAGGAGATAGCTTTTAAAACAATTTCTTATTTACTATGTAAATGATATTTTAAAATAAATGATTATTTATACCAACCAGAAACCAAAAATTAATAAAAGAAATGTAAGTTAAAATAAAATAAATATCACCTTTTAAAATACTTTATATTTAGTAAAAGAATAATTTTGAAATAGCTTTATTTTAAAATATTACTTTTTGGTTTTAACGATTATTTCAGATTTGAAAAATAATATTATTTTTAAAATTATATTCAATTTCAAAAATTTTATTTTCATTAGCCTGAAGTTATTAAAAGAAAATTTTAATATTGTTTTAAAAATTGTTAAATCTCCTATAACATGGACTTACGAATTATGAAACCTGCATTGTATTTTGAAATTTCTAAGTTGAAACTTATACTGGAAACAGAAAGGTAAAATATACAAGAGAAGAGCTGTGTTAAGTTAAAAGTTAAATTTACCAAAGCTTTAAGTGCCTCCTTTCTGAAAACAAGTCCTCCTTCCTGCGTCTCTCCACATTACTCTTTGCTCATAAGTATAATCTGTGAATGGTATCTGTGGTACTGCAGTAGTGAGAAATATTGTTCAGGATGGACTCTGGGCAGCTTTAGGGAAGACCTCACCACATTATGACAAAATGTTTCTTCCATCAAACCATTTCTTATAAAAATGCAATTATCTGGCAGGAACAATATATTCCACTATTAAAACCCTGGGTGACACTCATTATCAGTTTTGATATGTATTTCCTGACAGGACTTATTTTCCCAGAGAACTTATTAATGGGAATGGGGTGGGAATAATCCTGTATTATTTAGGATTCTTTAATAACAACAGAAACTAAAAATGGCTAGGGTAAGTCAAGGCAAACATAACATGCACAGCTCATAGGAACTAAGGAAAAGCTGAAGAAAAAGAATCAGAAAAATGAAACCAGACAACACCAAAAGATCTTCCCAACCTCATATGGCCACCACTGCTCGTACATAAACAACTGTTCTTTCCGTATTTTTATTACTTCACTCAAGAGTCAGTTGCCCAGGAAAGCAACTGATTGGCCATTCTAAGTTGCTTCCTTCCTCTTAACAATTCTGAGGAAGATAACAGGAAGAATTTGGAAGAAATAAGGCAAAGAACATATTTGCTTTGTGTTAGAGCAAACCAGGCACTTGGATTTCATCATGTCAGGACTATATACAATGAACAGGTAATATGAAAAAAAGAAAACCAAGAGATATTAGTAAAGGGGAAAAGAGCATGAGCAGAAAAATCAAATGGTAACAATAGACAGGCAGAGAATTCTTATTCTGAGTTTTTATAGGTTCCCAAAGGCAGTGCCCTAGAAGGAAATAACAGCTGTAAATACCTTCAACACATAGAATGTAAGCTATTAAACAATTAAGATTTGAGCAGTAGTGAAAATGACAAAAGTAGACTATACTGACAACAAAACCAAAATCCAATTTTTTAAAAATGCCAAAATAAAGATAATAGAGTTTTAAAAATAATTAGTGGATAAACAGACAAACTACTGGATGAGTGCAGAGGATGGCGCCAGGTTGGCTTTTTAAAGATTTAATTAAAGGCTATTGGCCCATGGCAGGAGTGACTCAGGACCAGGCCACTGGCCCACAGTGAAAGTGATGTACCACCAGGCCACCAGCCCATGGTGCAACCATCCACCAACTCCAAGCTGGCTCTACGTTTTTCTTCTCCTTGTCAAAATATAGAGCCTGATCCTGGACAAGGACAATGCCCAGGAGGAGACAGTAAGCCCGGAGGGCCAGCAGATTCAGGAAGAAAGTAACAAGCTGGCCAGAAGCTTCAGGTGTTTCAGTATTATCCTCCCAAAGTGACTGAATGAGAGACAACCATGGGAGACTGCTAAAGATAGGGTAAGGGCTAGACATAGATCCCCTGAGAAGTTTAAACTTAGAAGGACATGGGCCCTGCCCCCCATGGGGATAAACCAGGACTAGCGAGTGTTGATATTAAATCTAACAGTCCGTTTAAGTCCCCATCCTGTGGTCTACATCCAGCAGAGACCAGAAAGCTGATTGTTTTTCCCATTTATCAATGTCAGCAAGGACACACCTTGGCTTACATAGTTACCAGTCTAGGGTGAACAGACAGAGGGGCTGGTGGTGCAGGAAATGTACCTCACAAACTCGCAGAAACAAAAGCTAGGAGAGGAAAACCATGACAGGCTGGATTGCAGGACTATAAATCCTGGAAAATGCCACTTATTCAAAAGCACAACACATTTTTTTACTCAATTTTTACATTAAAAAAATTTTTTTAATTCTTATCACTTCTCATTTTCCTTCATTGGTTTTTGGGAGGTTGGGATAGTTTCTCCTTTTTTCTTCTTTCTTTTCTCTTCTCTCTTTTTTGTTTTCCTCTTCTCTTTGTTTTTATTTCTTATCTTTTATTTCTTGTACTTTGCTCTCTGGTTTATTTTCCTTTTTTTGGTTAATTCTTTTCTGTGACTGGTTTCTAATACCATTAATTCCCTTTTATTCCTCAACAGGACACCTATCTCACTTTTCTCTCCTCCTCATCTTCCATCAATTAATGTTTCACAATTTACTTCTATCATTCTCTGGTTTCCCAACCCCTCTACTTTTACTAGTGTAACTATTAAGCTTTATGAATCTTTAGCTAGCTAGTTAACTCTATGCTATTACTGTTAAATACTGTACTGTTCTATGGTTAGTGGAGGTAAAGTTGTTCTATTTAGTAGATATTTACTATAGGTCAATATTTGGTTACTGTTAGTATCTATACTATAATTATAGATCTCTTTTCTATGGTAAAGGGTAATACATTATTGCTTCTTAGGGTTTGTCAATATCCCGTCAGTCTTAGATATTATTATTTTTGCTGATTTTATTACTATAGCCAAGGTGACATGGTTGTCACTATTAATTGGTTTTCCTGGGATACCAATATCTGTTCTACCACCTCATCCCTTTTATTCTCAGAATAATTTCTTTGAGATAATGGACTCGTGACTTTTTTTTTTTGTTACCAGGAATCGAACTCAGAACCTTGCACTTGCCAAGCAGGTGCTGTGCCACTGAGCTATATCCCTGGCCCTGGGATGCCAATATCTGGATTGCCTTCATATCATTAACAATATTGTGGCCCATTCCTGGAGAACTGGGTGCAGGGCCAAATACACTGCAACCTCCCCTCCCAAATAAATAGAGATGGTTGACTTCTGGGACAGAGACAAAGGCAAATAGCCATGCCCAGAGGGCATCACTGAAAAGCAGACATTAACTAAACAGGTAGCAATACTAGAAAAAACAGCTTTCCATTATAATCAACCTGCAAGCCTCAGCTAAAAATAAAAACAAATAAAAAATAGAAACATGAGAAGACAAGGTAGAACAAATGCCTCCCAAAACTCCCAAGTCCCCCAAATCTGATCCATGTGGCATCAAAGAGGAAAAAAAAATACAACTAAATAAACTATTCAAAAGATAACAGAGGTAATAACAAAATACATCAATAAGGGGCTTGGTGAGCTCAAACAAGATATAACAAAACAGACAATGGGCCTAATAAACAAAATGGTCAGAAACCCTACAGAATACAGTAATAAAAAGCTAGCTGAGCTAAACAAAATGACCCAAACTATGAATCAGCATTGAAAGAATTAGAGTCCTTAAAACCTGCAGAGTATAACACATTTTTGTCATAAATGTCCATAAACATAGGTGTGTTAAACCCACATTTATTCTTTAGAATATTTCTATTGATGAATTATTAATTTTAATTTTATGTTTTATTATATTAAACAATGAGTACTTAACAGGAAAAAATCATGAAAATAAAGTATTGAATTTTTAATATTTATTGAGTGTATAAAAAAGCATCAAAATTTTCACCATTTGGTGTACTAAGTCTAAAAAAGAACAACACAAATAAATTCTTATATGAACTACAATGAAAATACCAATAGCACTTTACAAAAAAAGTAATCATTACTTAAATTATCACACCTAAGGTAGGCTATACACATGATAACAGCACATTCCATACACACGTGTCCCTTACACTGATAGCACATGTGTTTTGCTTTCCTGGCATTTTTGAAAGATATACTTGACATCTCAGTAGTTTTGCTGTTTTGTCAGAAGGTTCTTACTATATTATACAGTGTGTAGTTAACAGGAGCATAAAATAAAGTATTAAATTCTTAATATGCACTGTGCATTTAGAATACACATCAACATTTTCACATCAGCTGCATACTTGCTTACAACACCTAAAAGATAACATCAGAAAGAAATTCCTACATGAACTACAATGAAAATACCAAAGGAACTCTACCACAAAAATATGCTTTGCTTCAACTGTCACACCCAAGGCAGTCTTCACACATGACAACTGCATGTTTCATGCACATGTCTCACTTACACTGACAGCACGTGTGCTTAGCCTTCCTTTCCTTTGTGGCAGTCTTGTCACCTCCCTTTCTTCCTGTTTTGTCAGGAGCTTCCTACTATGTTGTACAACATGCACATAGCAGGGGAATAAGATATCAATAAAATAAAATATCAAATGTGTAATGAATGTTTAGAATAGATATACACATTTTCACATCAGCTGTGTACTTGCTTATAAAACCTGAAAGACAACATCAGAGATAAAAGCCTATGTGAACTACAATGAAAATACCAAAAGAACTCTACAATCAAAAATAATCTCTGCTTCAGTTGTCACACCCAAGGCAGTATTCATACATGAAAACTGCATGTTCCAAATACAAGTATCACACTGATAGCACATATGTTTTGTGTTCCTGTCCTTTCTTGTAGGGCACAGTTGACATCTTTTTGGTTTTCCTCTTGTTGTAGTAGGTCTTTGGTATGTTGTGCCTGCCTGTTCACCTGATAGCTCACCAATGTGGTCCACAATTTTTTTGCATCATTCCCTGGGCAGAAACTTTTTTGCTTTTCCTTTGCTATAAATGATCTCTTATGAGTTCCAGTCCTAATCCTGTAAGAAAATTTCTCTGTGATATTTTGCACTTGTTATTTTCTTTGTAAGCTATCAAATTATTTATGCCAAACATGTTTAGGATTGAGTAAACTACAACCATTAGCCAATGTTTGTATTTTGAGTGACATCATAGTTGCTGCATAACTCATCAACAATATCTACTCCACCTTTGGTTTTGTAGAAAGTTTCCATCTCAGGCTCCCATTTTCTCAAGGTTTCCCTACCAATATTTCCATTATGGTGCAATGTTGACATCAGGAGTACCAGTTTGTTTTTCTTTGCCATATACGAGGCAAATGTAAATCTTTCTGAAGTCTAAAGATTATACTATACAATTCTCTGTTTTGAAATTGCAACACTTCATTTGAAATATCTGCTTTGTTCCTGCATACAGTCCCTGCACTGTTCAACTTGTGCTCTGTTAGCAAATGTAACATCAATTGGAAACTGGTAAACCAGTTGTTGAATGTCACATTTCAATTAGTTTGGGAGATGGGAGCAACAAGTCTGTTCACATCATTTGATTTATTACTATATGAATAAGGAGCTGGTGGCTGAGTTCCAGGATAAATTTCTAAATTGCAAACATAATAAGTCTTCACATGTACAAGGGCACAAATTTTTATGCCATATTTTGACCCACTGCTTTTCCATAAGTCTTTTACATTCCTGCAGTTACCATGAAAAATCTCTGCTAAGTACAGCAGACCTATGAATGCTTTCAATTCAGCGAGTGAAGTGTCATAATAAATACACATTTGAATATGGCTGTTAGTGCATACAGAAAGTTTTACTTATATTTTGGCCTTTTGTACTTCATCTTATAATATTTCGTTTATTACAATTTCCAACATTGAATGGCAGGGCTGGCATTTTGTCCAATATGTTTCACTCCTGTCAAGACGTTCACTATATTTTTGAACCTAGTTCTAACATTGGATCATTCCATTTGGTTGCATGAATATTTTCAACATTTTAACTAGTCAAATATGTACTCACATTGTGGTTTTTCTCCATCATCTGAATGAAGGAGGTCTGCATTCCCTATGTCTGTATCAGTCAATTCTTTCTCCATTTCACTGTCACAGGAACTTTGGCTCACATGGCTAATGTCAAAGTCATCCTCATCATTACCATAATATACCCACACCACTCTTCTGTTATGAAAACCTGTATTATACCATAATGGATCATCTTCATCATCCACACATGAGTATTCTGATGATTCACTTTTGATCTCTAAAACTTACAAATCTGATTTTTCATGTGCCATTGTACTGAAGTCTTGGGCTACTTCTACCAGAAAAATAAAAAGAAAACTTTTTTGAGAACAAATCCTAGAGTGGTGTGGGTGAGCAGTTAAGTAGAAGGAAAAGAAAGGGAATCACAATAGGAAAATAAAGCAGTGGCAGGAATAACTCTCAATATGAATGGTCTCAATCAAAAGACACAAATAGGCAGAATGTATCAAGAAACAAAATCCAATGGTATGCTGTATACAAAAAACAAATTTAATGCAAAATGAAATTCATAGATTAAAAATCAAAGTATGGAAAAACAATATTCCATGCAACAAGAACCTGATAAAAACAGGTACAGTTTTTCTATTTCCAGACAAAGTGGATTTCAAGCCAAAACTGATCAGAAGAGACAAAGAAGGTTACTACATATTAGTTAAGGGAAGAATTCAACAGAAATAAACAACAATAATTAGCATATGCACCAAACAATAGCACACTCAACTTCATAAAACAAGTACCACTGAATATAAAGGATTACATAAACACAAACAAAATGATAATCAGGGACCTCAACACTCCACTATCACAATTATATAACTCAACTAAACAAAAATATCAAGAAAGAAATATTAGAATTGAACAAAACCTTTGAAGAAATAAACTTAATAGATATTTTAAGAGTGTTTTAACCAACAACAGAATACACATTTTTCACAGCAGCACATAGAACTTTCTCCAAGAAACCACGTGTCAGCCAATAAAGCACACTTACGTAAGTCCAAAAGAATTAAAATTTTACCAGGCACATTATCAGATCATAGCTCAATGAAACTAGAAATCAATGGCAAAGAAACTACAGCAATTATGCAAACTAATGGAAATTAAACAATAATACACTCTTAAATAATCAATCGATTACATATAAAAGCAAGGAAAAAATAAGACAGTTCCTATAACTAAAAAATAATGGCAGAACAACATACCATAACATATGGGGCACAGTGAAAGCTATTCTAAGAGGGAAGTTGATAGCTGTGAATGCCCACATTACCAAAACAGAGAAAGCCCCCCCAAAAAAACCTAACGATACATCTCGAAGTACTAGAAAACAAGAACAATCCAAACTCAAAGCTAGTACAAGGGAGGAAATTATCAAGAGCATAATAAAATCAATGAAATAGAGACCAAAAAAAAATCAATGAAGAACTGGTTCTTTGAAAAACTAAACAAAATAGACAAGCCTTTAGCTAATCTTATCCAAAGAAGAAAAGAAAAGGCCTAAATCAATGCAATTGGAACTGAAAAAAGTGAAATTACAATGGACACTGCTGAAATTCACATTATTTGCAAACCAATATATAAATAAATGAGAATTCATACAAAATGGATATATTCCTAGAAACATATAAAATACCAAAACTAATCCAAGAAGATAAAAACCCTAAAAATCCAACAGGCAATGAAATAGAAGCAGTAATTAAAAACCTACCAAGGAAAACCTAGGTCCAGATGGATTCACTGCTTAATTCTACAAAAACTTCAAGGAAAAGCTAACATCAACCCTCCCCAGGCTCCTCAATGAAATTAAAAGGAAGTAGTATTCCCAAAGTCATTTCTGGAGGCTAACATTACTCTGATTCCAAAACCAGACAAGGATCCAACCAAAATAGAGAACTATAGGCCAATCTCTTTAATAAATATACATACAAAAATCCTCAACAAGATACTGGCAAACAGAATGCAATAAATCATCAAAAAGATTATATATTATGATCAAACAGCATCATCCCAGGTATGGAAGAATGATTCAAATATGCAAATCAATAAATCAGTACATCACACAAAGAGAAGCAAAGACAAAAATCATATGAGCATCTCAAGAGACACAGAAAAAGCCTTTGACAAATTCCAACATCCATTCATGATAAAAACGCTGAAGAAAATAGGTATAGAAGTACCTTATCTCAATCTGATAAAAGCCTTCTACAACAAAACTACTGCCAAAATCATATTAAAAGGGGGAAAACTGAAAGTGTTTCATCTAAAATCAGAAACAAGGATGTCCACTATCACCACTCCTGTTTAACATACTACTTGAAACATTAACAAGGTAAGAAAAAGAAATAGGGGCCGGTGAGATGGCTCAGCGGCTTAAGCGCCTGCCAGGCAAGTGCGAGGGCCTGAGTTCGACTCCTGGATCCCACATACGAAAAAGGGGCCGGTGATATCGCTCAGCGGCAGGGGCGCCTGCTGGCGCGCGAGGTCCTGAGGTCGACCCCCTGGTACCCACAAAAAAAAAAAAAAAAAAAGAAAAAGAAATAAAGGGATATGCAAAGGAAGAAGTCGAATTATCATTATTTGCAGATGACACGATCCTCTACGTAGAAGAGCTAAAAAATTCTATCAAAAGAGTCCTAGAATTAATAACTAAATTCAGCAATGTAGTAGGATAAGAATAATCAATATTGTTCTTGTACACAGATAACTCATGGAAAAAACAAATTAGGGGAAAAATACCATTCACAATAGCACCAATAACTAAACGCTTAAGAATTAACCTAAGTGAAAGACTCTACAAAGAGGGGCCGGTGAGATGGCTCAGCGGCTTAAGTGCCTGCCTGGCAAGAGCGAGGGCCCGAGTTCGACTCCCGGAACCCACATACGAAAAAGGGGCCGGTGATATCGCTCAGCGGCACGGGCGCCTGCTGGCGCGCGAGGTCCTGAGGTCGACCCCCTGGTACCCACAAAAAAATAAATAAATAAAAAATAAATACAAAGAAAACTACGGCACTATAAAAAGGAAATCAGAAAACAGAAAGATATCCTGTATTCCTGAATAGATAGAGCCAATATAATCAAAATGGCCACGCTTCCCAAACTTATATAGAGATTTAATGCAATCTCAATCAAATACCAACAGCATTCTTCACAGAACTAGAGAAAACAATCCTAAAATTCTCATGGAACCAGAAGAGACCAAGAATAGCAAAAGCAATCCTTGATAATAAGAGTAAGGCAGGTGGCATCACAATCCTGAATCTGAAATTATATTACAAAGCCACAGTGGTAAAAATAGCATGGTACTGGCATATAAACAGACATGTGGATCAATGGAAAAGAAAATGCAAAAATATCCCCAGGCACATTCAACTATTTTATCCTTGACAAAGGGGCCAAAAACGTACATGGGAGGAAAGATATCCTCTTTAATAAATGGGGCTGGGAAAACTGGCTATGGACAAGCAGAAGTTTGAATCTAGACCTGTGTCTCTCATCATGTACCAAACTAAAATCAAAATGGATTCAAAATCTAAATGTTAAAACCAGTTAAGCGGCTGGAGATAAAATAAGTAAAAGTCTTAAAGTTGTAGGTGTACTCAAGAACTTTCTGAACAGAAACCTAGTAGCAAGGGAAACAGTACCAACAATCAACAAATGGAATCATATCAAATTACAAAGCTTCTGCACAGCAAAAGAAACAGCCAACAGACTGAAGAGACAACCCACAGAATGGGGAAAAATTTTTTTAGCTATTCCTCATACAAAGGTCTTCTAACATGCAGAATTTATAAAGAACCCCAAAATTAGGCCTCCAAAAATAAAAGATCTCATTGAAAATGGGCAACTGAAATGAATAAGAACTTCTCAGAAAAGAAACACAAATTGCCAATAAGTATATGAAGAAATGTTCAACATTGCTGACCATTAGAGAAATGAAAATTAAAACAATAGTGAGATTCCATCTTACCCCAGAAAGAATGGTCATCATCAAAAAATCAAAAAATAACAAATGCTAGTGCAGCCGCAAGGAAAAAGGAACACTTCTCTTCTACCTTGTTGGTGGCAATGTAAACTAGTACAACCACTATGGAAATCAATATGGAGATTCTTCAAAACATAAAACTTGAAATTCCATTTGGTCCAGCTGTTCCCTTTCTAGGTATCTTCCCTGAAGATTTAAGGACATCATATTACAGTCGTATACCCATACCCACGTGTGGAGGACACCTGGATGACTCTCCTTGAAAGAAGAGCAATTATCTCCTTCTTGGCTAAACCTGGCCCTATTTCCATGTATTGACATGTACAAAGCTGATTAGGACCTTTCCTTATTCCCTTAATTGGCTTTAAGCAATGCAAATCGGTCTAGCTGAGGTGCTGATGTGTAGTCTTTAAAGCAAGGCGACAGGTCAGTGTTGCCGCACCCAGTAGCTCCCAAAAAGCATGTGTGAGCCGGGCAGGAGGAAGAGCCATGCTCCATGCTATTGGCTGGGATTGAGCTTCGAGATAAGAGGCTATGACTTCCTAGGGCATAAAAGATTACATATTAGAGCTAAAGCACCAACCCCAAAATGTTAGATACTACATCGAATTGTGTTATGCAGATTACTCTCTCTGCATATCGCAGAGGTGCTCTCAGGCCGCCTACCTAGCCCAGCTCATGGCGCTCACATACTTCCTACCATTCTCACAGTCACTCATCACCGAGCCACTCCCCTCTTCATGAATTAATGAAACCTGGGTTCAGCCCTGGGTAGAGGCCTTTGTTCTGGTTAGCCATCATCCTAGCTGGACTTAGGACCCCCTTGGCTCCCCACCATCTTGGATATATAATTGTGTCTTTATTTATGCCATGAGTTGCACTAAAAGTGGTAGATTAAAATTAACTCACTAGAATTCCAATAACTCCCTTGGGATTACAAATATAAACTTCCCATGATGAGGACTAAAAAAGTCTCTCTATACCCATGTATGCCCTTTTGGTCTTGTTCATTCCTGCATATTCAGCTCCTAGAATAATTACTGAAACTTAGTGGCCACTCAATAAATATTTCTTAAATGAAATCTAAAGCATAACTTTTTTATATCTGAGTCTGTATGTGCAAAATGGAAATGATAGTTGTTCTGTTAGAATAAAATAAGAAAATAGCCTATGCAAGCTTTGTGATATAATACCATCATAAAAGTATAATTACAGTTGTGCATAAAATATTAGAGATACAAAGTTGATAAGTTCTTAACTAGTTATCTACCATGTAGCAAATTTCTCTTAAGGGGCAGGAGTTGTGTCTATTCACCATTATCAGTGTTTATTCCATGCTTACTGTAATACCTGATATCCAAATAAATATTTGTTGAGTAAACAAATCAATCATTGAATTATCACAGCATCTCTTTCCTTCAGAAAGATTTTCATTTAGAAGAAGGGAATTCAGTTATAGTACTTCACAAGGAATTACAGCAACATTATTTTTAATCTTCCTTTATTCATTTGAAGAATTATTGAGTACCTATTATGTGCCAGGCACTGTGCTAAAAACTAACAAACCAATCAACCAACAACATCCAGCTCTCGCAGGATGAGAAAGACTCTAATCAAATAATCACTGAAATAAGGGTATATACTTACAACTGAGGTGAGTGCTCAGAAATGGATTTGAATTACTTTGGAAATTATAATGCACAACTATTTAAACCAGATGTTGTAACATTTCCCAGACAAAACATATAGTTTGGTCATTAAAAAAATAATTCTTGAAAGATCTAGTTGGATGAAGGATAGATTAAATTAGTATTTTTGGCTCATCCATATAGGTTTAGTAAATTAGATTAACCACAGAACAATCCATCAGTTCAAATATTTGTTTTCAGGGGAAATTCTCTCTAACTCTATTTAACATTAAGTTCATCAACTGCCTTTAAGTGACCTATATTTGGAATGTTTCTTTATGCTATCAAAATGCATCTTTCCTCTTTTGAATTAAGTTTGTCTCACTAAGTTTCTTTGACATGAGACAGATTAGATAACAACTTTATTTAGGAGTTTAAATCATTACCTTACACAAGATTTTAAAAGGTTTTAGTATTTTTAAAGTTGGAAATATTTTTGTCATCTAATACATCAGAAATTATGTTTAAAGTCTCCCAGGTGATTGAATGTTACTTTAGAGGTATTGGTGGTTCTTCTATGTTGACTTTCATCATTGTGTCATGAATGTGCATTCAGTAATCTCAACCAATGTCATAAAATTCTTTAAAAACTATTAAATCAGAGCTAACTTTGAGAAGAAAAACATCCACTGTAGATATGGTTACAGATAAGCTTTTTTTTTAACCTTTCTGATTGATATTAAAGCTTTAACTTCTTTTTCCCACTTGGATATTATATATGTATATATGTATTTTTTCTTTTTTTGTTTTGAGACAGGATCTTGCTGTGTAGTTCAGGCTGGGCTAGAACTCACTACATAGCCCAAGCTGGCCTTGAACTCACTGCGCTCCTCCTGCCTCGGCCTTCCAAATGCTGGGATTATAGGTGTACACCACCACACCCAGCTTGGATATTATATTTAAAGCCTAATATAAGTAGATATGTACAGTGTAAACTATTTGAACATTTCATGTTCTTTGAATAAATACCTGAGAATAAAATCCAAAGAGAACTTGATTTTTATCTGTGTTACAAGCAAAGCATTAGTATATTTTATATAGCTCATTAACTTCTTCCCTCTACTATCAGCATATTTTATATTTCCAGGCAAAAGTATGCATATATTCCTCCTTTTGTAAATACACTCTATGTGTGCATGTGTTTGTAATGTAGCAATTACAGTTTTATTAGATTGTACTTTCAAATCAGTTCTTGATAAATTTTTCAGTGTGTGAATATTATGATAAACACTCCTTGCTTACTTGCTTTCAATATCCCTGTTCTTTTATTTCTTCATTTTTCTCCCTCTCTCCTCTTCTCCTTTCTTTTTCTTTGTTTATATCCTTCTCTTTCCTTATATCCCTCCCACCTTTCCTCTATTCTTTCCTTCTTTCTTTCCTTCCAGTGGTCTTTCCTTGCCTAAACTTTTTTCTGTAGGCAGGACATTCATATACATATATTTATACATTCATAAACTGTGCAGAAAATATTTCCCTTCCAATCTTTCCTCAATTCCCAGTTCCATTCTACAGAAATCATTCATTAATTTCTTGTCTATCTCATATATATGTTAAATTTTATATAATGTTTTCTCTTTTAAAAATAAAACTTATGGAATACCACATCCATTGTTCCATACTTTATTTATTTTTACTTCATATATTCTGGAGATTTTTCATATTAGTTCATACAGAATTTTTGATTTGCATTTTGAACCACATGCCATTCCATTCAATGGAAATAATATTTCAAATCATTCCACTTAGATAGTTAACTTATTTCCCTAATTTATTTCTAATATTTCTAAATGTTTCTAATGTTTATACGTTTAATAACATATATAGATAGATAGATAGATAGATAGATCTATATATATATCACTACTCATACATGCAAATATTTTTCTTGTATAAATTCCCAGAAGAATGCCTATTCAGGGGGTAAGTGCATTTGTAATTTTATTAAATGCTTTTGTAATTTTATAGAGTTTGTGAGATTTCTGTCATAGTCACAGTGATTTATCACCTCACAAGTAATGCATAAAAGTGCACTGACCTCCACAGTCTTACCAAGAAAGTATTATCAAGCTTTTGGATTTTGGTCAGTCCAATAGACAAAAATGATATTTTAGCAGAGATTTACTTAAACTATTTTAGTATAAATGATGTTCAACATCTTTTTGTAAGCTTTCTCTTAAGCTGGCCAATCAGATTCTTAAATGCTGTTTATATTTTATCCCCTTTTTCTGTTGGTTTATTGATCTCTACTGCACTGATTGTTAGGTTCTCTCTGTGTAAGGGAAATTATTTTTTGTCTGTAATATGATTTGCAAATATTCTTTCCCAATATATTATTTATGTTTCGATATAGCCATCCAAAGATTTCTTAATGTACTTGAGTTTATAAATCTTTCCTTTTTGAGGATTAAAAATTCCAGATTTTGGATCATGGTAATTAAGATCTTTTGTACTCCAACATGATACAGACATTCACTCACCAATGTCTTCATTTAAATAAATTTCTGTTAGATTCAGAATCCAGAGACTGGAATATAATAATTTAAGACAGAAAAGGAGGGCGGTGGATCCCCAGGACCCAGAAAGGATCTGAAGGGAAAATTGGAGCCCACAGAGAAAGTGAAGAGATAGACCTCAACCCCAAAAAAGGAGGTGGCAAAGTGGACGTTCTCCCTGATTTCAGGCCCAAGGCCTGAGAAAGGAGGCTGGAATCTATAGAGACACAGTGAGGGTGGGTAACTCCAGAGGCCTCCAGCGAGAAACACACCAATGGAATGGATCAGTGAAAGTGTGTGCTACAACAGCTGGTGAGTGACTTCAATCCAAGCATCTGCCATGTCCTCTGGACAGGGTGCTTGGCCAGATACCATTTTATGGAGAGGTGCACTGAACCTGGGACTCAGAGTAGTCATGGATTGGCTTCATCTCAGAGCTCCCAGTGACAGGGTGAGAGACAACTTTGGGAGATAGCCAGGGTCAGATAGTTGAGGTCAGGCCAATAAGAGACACCCAGAGTGTTGTAGGGTGAACAACTCAGGCACCAACCCCACAGCTAGAGGCCAGAATCAGCCTGAACTTCTGTGGAACTGAAAGCACCAGAATCAGCACCGCATCCTATTCCTATTAAAGTCTTGCTGGGATTATGAAGCACCTCACACTAATTCTACTGCAGGCTTGCTGGGAATCATCCAGCATGGATGTGGGCTCTGTCTGTCTCCTTTGTCTACCAGTAACAAGAGACATGGCCTGAATTGGACACTACCACAAAACTGTAGACAACAGAAGATAACCACATGCTTGAAATCACAGAGAAATCTCTTTTTTTCCTTTGCTTTTTTATGATACATTTTTGTTTTCACATGATTGTGAACATTGTTTTAATTGTTTTGTTTTTAATTGTTTTGTTTAATTGTTTTGTTAGAAAAAGTTCTAGTTTTTGTTTTTTACATCTTTCTTTCCCTCTTTGGGGGCCGGTGAGATGGCTCAGTGGCTTAAGCGCCTGCCCGGCAAGCGCGAGGGCCGGAGTTCGACTCCTGGAACCCACATACGAAAAAGGGGCCGGTGATATCGCTCAGCGGCACGGGCGCCTCCTGGCGCGGGAGGTCCTGAGGTCGACCCCCCGGTACCCACAAAAAAAAAAAAAAAAAAAAAACCCTCTGTCTTCTTCACCAGTTTCCCAAAGCTTGGACAATCTTCCCTTGTCCTTCAACTGTGCTTCTAATTTCTTTCTCTTCTTGTATTTCTCTATTTTTTACTCTTATCTATCTTAAATTTTCTCCCTGAGGGTAAAATTGCTCTATTGCTATATATAGTTTCCTGATTTGTTTTATAATTTGTTATATAACTATAAACCTTGTATCTATGGTTAAATGTGGCAAATTAACAGTTACCACAGTTTGTCACTTTCTAGACTGTGATTGATGCTATTTTTATTACTGATTGTACTACTTTAGCCAAGGTGACAAAGTTGTGATCAGTTGTTTCTGCTTGTAAGTCAATACTGAGATTGTCTGGGGGTCATAAACAATACCATCATCCAGTACCAAAGAACTGGGGTCTAGGACAAACATGGAGCAACCTCTCATCCCTAATAAATTGAACAGGCAGGATCTTAGGACAGATTTAAAAGCCAAAAGCCTAGAAAACATTTCTGAAAAGTAGTCATTGTGAAAAGGTCGCAATACTCATAATAAAGCTACCAACCATAAGCAATTCACAAGCATCAACACAGAAAACAAACAAACAAACAAAAAAAATAGAAAATGAGAAAATCTGGAGGCAAGATTCAACCCCAGACCTCCAGCTCACCCAAGGCAAATCCAGGGGAAAGTGAGGTAGTAGAAATCAAAAGCTACCCTGCTGAGCTTTTTGGAAATGGTGGCAGCAGAAGTAACAAAGCAGATTAATGAGTCTTTAGATAAAAACAAATTAGAAATAATTACACAGATAACTAAAGAGATGCTGACCATAAAGAAGGGCATGGTTAGGGAATCTAGAGTAGATACAGATAAAAATTAGACAAGCTTAGGAAAATTATGGAAGCCATAAATGCTGGACATAGGAAAGAAATGGATTCCACAAAATGGATTCAAAGAGACATCGAGGAGATTAAAAATTCTATTGAAAGTATATGCAACAGAATCAACCAATGTGAAGATAGAATATCAAATCTGGAAGACAGGTTTGCAGTTATCAATAATTAAATGGAAAATCTCTTAAAAATAGCAAGGAATCACAAAAAATAAATCCAACAGCTACTTGATGGTAGAAAAAAGAATAACAAAATTAATCAGAATCAATGAAAAATGAGAAGATAGCAAAGAGGATGTAAAGAAACCTGTTCACATAAGTAATGGCTGAAGATTTCCGAAGCATGGAAAAAGAATTTGATATACATATAAGTGAGGCATATGGAACCCCATTTAGCCATGATTTAAAAAAAAAATCAACACCAAGGCATATAATAGCCAAGATTCCAGATATTCAACACAGGAACAGAATACTAAAAGCTGTTAGAGAAAAGAAACAAGTCACCTATAAAGGAAAGCCCACCAGAATCACAGCAGACTTCTCAACACAAACCCTTAAGTCAAGGACAGCTTGGAATGAAATATTTCAACTCTTAAAAGAAAACAACCTCCAACCCAGATTAGTGTACCCTACAAAAGTATCTTTCAAAATCGATGGAGAAATAAGATACTTCCATAATAAAGAACACCTGAAGAAATTCATGACCACCAAACCACCACTCTGAAATGTTCTGAAGGGTATTCTAGAAAGCAATAATGAAAACTAGAATTCCATGACCACCATTGGGATGAATCCACCAGGGAAGGCAAGCAATTAAACAAAGGGGAAAGAAAGGGAACCAAAAAATGGAAAATTATATGGCAAGGATAAGTCAAAGCATATCAGTTATAACGATCAATGTAAATGGACTCAATTAACCAATCAAAAGAAACAGATTGGCAGAATGGATCAAGAAATAAGATCCTGGGCCGGTGAGATGGCTCAGCGGCTTAAGCGCCTGCCCGGCAAGCGTGAGGGCCCAAGTTCGACTCCCGGAACCCACATACGAAAAAGGGGCCGGTGATATCGCTCAGCGGCACGGGCGCCTGCTGGCGCGTGAGGTCCTGAGGTCGACCCCCCGGTACCCACCAGAAAAAAAAAAAAAAAAAAAAGAAATAAGATCCAACAATAACCAGCATATAAGAAACACATTTAATTTGAAAAGAAATTCATAGACTGAAAGTCAAAGGATGGAAAGCAATACTCCATGTGACAGGAACCTAGAAAAGGGGGGTAGCTATTCTATTTGCAGATGAAGTGACTTTTAAGCCAAGACTTATGAAGAGAGACAAAGAAGATCACTACATATTTGTTAATGGAACAATCCAAAAGGAAGAGACAACAATCATAAATATATATGCACCAAATACCAGTGCACCCAGCTATATAAGACAAATATTAATAAACATGAAAAATTAAATAAGCAACAACACAATTGTAATGGGGGACCTCAATACCCCACTGTCACAAATAGATGGATAGACAGATCAACTAGACAAAAAATCAACAAGGGAATATCAGAACTGAACCAAACCCTTGAACAAATGGACTTAGTAGATGTCTAGAGTGTTGCACTGCATAAGATCAAAATCCACATTCTTCTCAGCTGTACACAGGACTTTCTCCAAAACAGACCAAAAACTAGCTCATAGAACATCCTTACGTAAAGGCAAAGAAATTGAAATTATCCCACGCATATTATCAGATCATAGTGCAGTGAAATTTGAAACCAGTGCTAAAAGAAACTACAAAAACTGCATGAACATACAGAAATTATACAACACCCTCCTGAACAACCAGTGGGCCACAGATGAAATTAAAGATGAAATTAGACAGTTTCTACAATTAAATGATAATGCCCATACAACATACCAGAACTTATGGGATGCAATGAAAGCAGTCTTATGAGGATCAGTGGAACGGAATAGAAGATGCAGACACAATGCCAAACACACTTAGCCACCTTATCTTTGACAAATGGGCCCAACACCTTCATGGGAGGAATAAGCGGTGCTAGGAAAACTGGTTTTCTGTATGCTGAAGATTAAACCTAGACCCATATCTCTCACCATGAACTAACTAAAATCAAAATGGATCAAAGAACTGAGTATTAAAACAGAAACAGTCTGCTGGAAGATAGAATAGATAAAATTCTTGAAGACATAGGTGTAGGCAAAGACTTCATGAACAAAACCCCATTCACACAGGAAATATTACAAAGAATCAACAAATGGGATCATCACATCATATTAAAAAGCCAGAGTGAAGAGACAACACACAGTGTGGGAAAAAATATTTACCAGTGAGTCCTCAGAGAAAGGACTAATATCTACACTATATAAAGAACTCAAAAATATCTGACCCCCCCAGATTTAAAGATCCAATCCAAAAATGGTCATCTGAAATGAACAGACATTTCTCAGATGAAGAAGTATAAACAGAAAATAAATATATGAAAAAATGTTCAGCTTCACTGGTCATTTGAGAAATGCAAGTTAAAACAAAACTGAGATTCCATCTCACTCCACAATGAATTGCTAATATCAAAAAATCAACCAATAACAAATTCTGGCAAGGCTGTGAGGAAAAAGGAAACCTTCTCCACTGTTGGTGGGAGTATAAATTGGAACAACCAATATGGAAATCAGTATGGAGATTCCTCAGAAAACTAAAACTATAGGTTCCATTTGACCCAGCTATTCCTCTCCTTGATATCTTCATGAAAGAATTAAAAGCATCATACCACAGCTATTTATGCACACCTATGTTTATAGCAGTACAATTTGTAATAGCTGAATCTTAGAAACAGCCAGATACCCATCAACCAATGAAAGGTTAAAGAAAATGCGGTTTTTTATATACAGTGGAGTACCATAAAGAAGGACAAACTTGAGACATTTTTAGGTGTATGGATGCACCTTGAGAACATAATTTTAAGTGAAATAAATCAAATACACATGTTGAAACATCTCATTGTTTCTCTTGTGTGAGAGACCAAAAGTGTAAAAAAAGGACTGAAGTGGATGATAGATGTTGAAAAGTAGCAAGAAAATGTTCAAATAGGAAGGGGAAAGGGAGGGGTCATGGGGAAGGGAAGAAAGGGAAAAGGAAAAATATTAATCTTTTTACATTTAAATCTTTGTTCTATTTGCTATTTACCTATACCATATTTGGCACAGATACATTGTAATATTTTTCAAATGACTAGTCAGTTATACAGCACTGTTAATTAATAATTCATATTCTCCTTATGATTTGAGATTAAACCTTTATATTTTTCTAAATTTCTATATCTATTTGGGTCTGTTTCTGGACCTTCTACTGCACTGATATCCCTGATTATGCTTCATTACTACTGAAGTTTGTATTAGTCCTGTTCTCCAAAGAAATAGAACCAATAGGCTCTATCTGTAGAGATGTATTAGAAAGTATTTGCTCACACAATTATGGATGCTAACAAATTTACCACGTGTCCTGTTCAAGCCAGAGATACAGGAAAGTCAGTGATATAATTCAAAGGCTTAACAGTTGAAGAGCTTAAGGTATAAATTACAGTCAGAATCTGAAGGCCTGATAACCAGAAATAGCAGGGACAGGAGAAAAGTTTTATTCTAGCTCAGTAACCAGGCAGAGAGTGATGATAATCTCTTCCAGAAACACTCTCACAGACACAATCAGAAATAATGCTTAATCAGACATCTGGATATCTGGTGACCCAGTCAAGTTGAGACACAAAATTAATCATCATAGACTTTATATTTCATATCTACTGAAGCTAGTTCCTGTCATTATTCTTTTGCAAAGTTTTATGACCACTATTACATACATAAATATATTTTAGAATAAGGCTGAACAGTTTCTTAAAAAATAAAATTCACTAAATATTTTTATTGGGATCACATTGAAGTTATGCATTAATTTAAGAAAATGAAATATCATCTTATCATTAGTTTAAATTTTCTTTAGATTCCTGGAGTGAGTTTAAACTTTTCTTCAATAATTTCTAGCACATTTTTTCCAAGTTTAATTTTAGTTTTTCACTCTTTTTGCCAATATTGTAAATAGAATAATTTCTTCCATTGTTTCTCCAAACTGGTTTTTGTTTCCTTATATATAAATTCTTGAGCCATGTATTTTTTATATAACCTACTATCCTGTCAAATGTGTAACAATTTTTTTGTTGTTGTTAGGTTTTCCAAGTGCACAATCATACACTTAAAGAGTGATAGTTACATCACTCCATTTTAATTTGTCTGATTGTATTGGGTACTACCCCTAGTCCAATATTAAGTAATAGTGGTGACAGTGAGAACCTTGTTTTGTTACTGGTTTTAGTGAAACTATCTCTGATGTCTCCCCATTAATGACACTGTCTTCTATAATGAGATATATTTTATTATGTTAAGGAAATATTCATCTACACCTAATATTTTCTGTTTTAAAATTAAGAGTAGATGTTGAGTTTGCCAAGTTTCTTCTCGGTAACTGTGGAGATATAGATATAGATATAGATATAGATATAGATATAGATATAGATATAGATATAGATAGATAGATAGATTCCATCTGTTCATTCCTAGAATTAAATAATGGAGTTACACTATGGAAGTTTTCAATGTACTTCTAGATTCTGCTTGTTAAGGTGCTGAAAGATAGAAATATATATAACATTTCTATATCAACATTTTTACGTAATTATTCTTAGTAAGATTGATCTGTACTTTTTTATTGTTCAATCCACTTCTGTTTTTATCTCATATTAGTTAAAATGGAGGCAAAACTATTGTAACAATAAGGACTGAGTATACAATAAGTTTATGTCTCTCACATCACTCTTCTGAGGCAAGTAATTCAAGTTCACAGGGAGTCTCTATTTGACATTTTTATTCATGGCCACACTCTTACTTCATTTTATTTCTTGATAACTCCTTGGATGTTGCTCTTGACTGTGACTGAATCTGTGTGAGATGCCATGTTCCAGATGTGGAAAAAGGAAAGAATACAGAGAGGTACACATTCAGTGTTTGGAGGCACAGACCTGGAAGCACCATACATTCTCCTAGTTATATTTCATTCGCAAGAATCTAGGCATATGGTCATGCCTAATTACAAGCGAATCCCTAAGTGGGTATCCATGTGCCCATGGACAGGTATGTTACTATGCAAGAAAGGAAAAAGGATTTTGTAAGCAATTATCAGGCTTTAATGCAAGTCTCATTGTTATCTTTGCTTCAGTGAAAGAACCTGGAACTATTCTTTCACTATTTTTCTGACATAAATTAAATAACATTAGGATTTCTGTGTTTTTAAGTTTTGTTCGAATTTCCTGTAAAACTACCAGATATGGGAACTGCTGTAAATACCTGATAACTGTATTTTTTTATGGAAATACTGATTCAATTTTTTTTTTATATGCGGGTACCGGGAGTTGAACTCAGGACCTCACGCTTGCCAGGCAGGTGCTTATGTTGCTGAGCTATTTTTTAACTTATTCAGTACTCATTATTTTTGGTAGTCAATATTTTCTTAGGAAAATAACATTTCATTCAGGTTTTCAAATCTGTATGCTTTAAATTGAGCAAGAGAGTAAATTATGATTCTTTCAGTTTCTTCTCTTTTGGTGGCTATTTCTCCTTTATTTTTAACATGTTTTTACTGCATTCATGATTATTGCTTTTACTGAGTTGCAATTGAAAAATGTTTCTCTTTCAGTGTTCTACAATTTATTGGTTGCTTATGATGCTTAATACATGCCAACATTGCTCTTGTATAGAACACCACATTGGCAATGAAAAGGAAGTTTTATTCTCTATTCTATATATACATATATATATATATATATAGCTCCTTTTATATTATATAACATATATCTTATTGACATAATCTTTCTTTATCCAAACATATTTTTTCCCACTTAATTTATCATGGGTGGGAGTAAAGTCTCCTAAAAATAGTATATTTCTACTTCTCTATCTATACAGTATGTACTTTTTGATTGATGCAAACAACTTTATTCAATGCATAACTATACATTCCCATTATAATTTTGTGATCTGGAAATGTTAGCTTTATAAAGCCTCTCTTTTTGTCTCATTTAATGTGTTTTGGCTTTAATTCATCCTAATGTGCTACTAAGATCATGACCTTTACTTTGTATTTGCCTTTGTTCACAACTTTTTATTTTATTTTATTTTTTTTTTTGAGACAGTGTCTCGCTGTGTAGTTCAGCCTGGTCTTGAACTCACTATGTAGCCCAGACTGGTCTCGAACTCACAGCATCCTCCTGCCTCAGCCTCCCAAGTGCTGGGATACAAGCATGCACCACCACATCCGGTTTGTTTACAACTTTATATTCATTTCCAGCCTACTTTTTTTTAGGTGAGCTCTGGCACAAAGCATAACATGAGATTTGTTTCCAGAAAAAGATGAAAGTTTTTCTCTGAATTAACCCAATATATTTCTATTGTTATGACATAAATTTGGTCACATTTCCATCACAGTTCAATTTTAAATTGGCAGTTTGTATAAGAAGCTAAGATGAAATAAACATGCAAAAGATTAACTGGGTGTAATGAATGTGACAGAGTATAGCAGGAGGAAGAGTAGGCACGGAAAGATTTCAGACCATGGTGCAGTTCTGAAACTTGAGAAAGAAGAGAGTAAAAAGAAGACAATTGAGTAGAAAGAGCCTCATACCAGTGTGGTTCTGAAGAAGTCATGGCCAACCCTACAGAGAGCTCCAGGACAAAGACTGCATTAGAGAAACTCAGATTTGGCAGAAATGGCTGGGTTTTAATTCCTTGCCATACCAAGTCTAGAGTTACAGGAAGCCACATGTCCTTGGCTCCAATGCTACAGCACATCTTGGTGCAATGGCTTCAGACTATAGTTAATTTCACACCTCAGGGCATGCTCACACTTGAGGGAAGATCTAAGTAAAAGATCTCTATGGCTGCCTGAATAGTTGATATATTGTGTCAACTTGAGAAGTTTATAAGTTTAAGTGACTCAGCAGGGGACCAGATTCCTCACTTTGTAAACATCCTGAGCCTGTGCAGGAGGAGGGCATGGAGATGGTGTAAGTGCTACACCCACCCAAAGTGGGGTACAGCCTGCTTACAATATAAAAGAGGAGGGCCAGGGATATAGCTCAGCAGCACAGTGCCTGCCTGGCAAGCACGAGGTCCTCAGTTCGATTCCTGGTACACCCCCCCCCAAAAAATAAATAAATAAATAAATATATATATATATATATGAGAGGAAAAGAGGCTTGCTCTCCTACACCACCCCTTTTGTTCTTGTTGCTTTTGCTGTCTTCTGCCCTTGAACTGTTGCCCCTGTGCCATGTCACCCTGCCTTAGAGCCAGCTGATTATGGACTGAAACCTCCATGAACTGTGAGCTAAATAAACCTTTCCTTCCTTAATTTTGGGCATCGGGTATTTTGTCTCAGCAAGGAGAGATAAGTAACCAACACACTGCCACACACATTTCACAATATTTTTATTCAGATATAATTTACATATAGAAATGCACAGATCTTACGTATATACAGAGCACAAGTTTTAACAAATTCATAAGTCAATTTGCCTGATCCCAAACAAGGTACGGAATATTTCTTTCACACAGAAAGTGTTGCCTTGGGCCCTTAGATCCAAACACCTCCCTTCCCTCTGTCCCCCGACCCCCCAACACACATACATACAGGCTGAGGAAACTGCGTTCTGATTTTTATTACCATAGTTTATTTTTCCCACTTTGAACTTCATATAAATGGAATCAGAGCCCATGTTCTGTTTTGTTTCTGGCTTCCTGCATGCAAAACATGGTTTTTATATTGCATGTTTGGTAGTTTTAAATATTTTATTCCATTGTATGAATATACCACAATTTGTTTCACTGTTTTCCTTTTATGGAAATTTTGGGTGTTTCCTGCTGCTAGCTATTGTAAACAAAGTACTATAAACATTTTTCTTATTTTGTGGACATGTGTTTTCATTAATCTTTGGCAAATATCTAGAAATACAATTGCTGACTCATTTGCTAAGTAGATGTTAAATTTATGAGAAACTGACAGTTTTCCAAATCATTTATACCTCTTTTCACACAAATAGCTGGTTGTGCTTACATTGGTATTTAATTAAATCTACATACTAATTTATAATGAACTCATACCTTAATGCCATTGTATCTTCCAGCCAATGAACATGTATTTCTCCACTTACTTAAGTAATTTAAACTTTCTCCCAGAAATGTTTTGTTAACAATACAGAGGACAAATAATCACTTGTTAAAACATTCCTGAATGTTTCATGTTTTTATGCTATTGTAAATAGTATTGTTTTAAATTTTTATTGCTCAGTTATTTATTGCTATTAAATAGAAATAAAGCTGACTTTTGTACATTGATCTTGTTTTCCGTGAACGGCCCAAAATAATTCATTTGTAGATTTGTGTCTTCTTAGTACACCAGCGTGTCTTCCAAAAATAAAACTGTAATTTCTTACTAAACTTTATATATTTAATTTCTTTTCCTTGCTGTCTTACTGGCTAGGACCCCTAGCACAGAAGTGGTGAATGCAAACATCATTGCCTTGCCTCTGATCTTTAAGAGAAACTGTTAATATTTCACCATTAATTTTTCTCTTCAATATGGACCACATTCTTGCTTCCTTTAATGTCTTTAAAACTTCCATTCCTGACACTTAAAGTTATTTGATTTATGTACCAAGTAGTACAAGCTCTTTCTTTTGGCTGTCAGAAGAAAGGGTTTCTATTCTGATTCTTTATAGTGTTTGGATTGGGTTGAGGTTTATCCATGGCTTTGGTAAGTCTGAGTTTACCCACAGGATGGAGTAAATAAGCCTCTTTGCCTAGTAGCTACGAAGAATTCATTTAACCCTAGTCCTCAGTCTATCAGGCCTTCCTTGCATCTAAGACTGTTAATCTGATAGAAAAGTATAATTTCTATTTTGTACCGGATATTCTTGCTAACCACAAACATGAAGTTCTTTTGTATCCTTTTACATCCTAGCCATTAATTTTATTGTTTTTCATATGTGGTGCAGGCATGCGTGTGTTTAAATCTAAAAAGATCTGAGGGAGTTATTTTGTTCTACTGGTAATCTTTTTGTCCCTTATTATGGTTTTTTTCATTGTTTATTGTTACCTGTGCTTCTTCCAATGTTTCTTCATTTCTGATAATTTTGCTTTTGCCTTTTCTTAATCTCTCCTCAGACCAGCTATCTCAAATTTATCTGTTACATCTTCGCTGTTTTCTTTCTTGTTCCATTTCTTCTTTGTAATCTTCCTTCATAGGAGTTACCGCTTTATCGGAAAAAAATTAAGTGTTTGTTGCCCTTTTCTCTATTTCATGGCCTCCGTTTTATAGTCTTCTGATAAATTCTGCTGCTGTCTTCCACATGTTTGTCTTAAAGTATCTGTATTGAGGCTGTATGCCTTTTTGGTCTTCTAGCTACAGTCAAGTGTTTTGAGGCTGTGCAAATGTCCTTTATTACTCATTATTAGTGGGTTGAATTTTCTGAACCAGCTATTTGCAAGAGGTTCTTACTTAGGAGACAGAAGCCAAGATAATTTGCCAAGCTTTATAATACAAAGATTCTATTTCCTACAAATACAGCATAGTATTACTTGTGATGCTTTGTTTAGCTCAAATATAGTTCAGAAGGGTTTCTCCTGCTGGCTTGCTTACCTAATTTCTGACCCCCTTGAAGAAAAACATTATTTTTTTGAGAAAAATAATCTTTTGCTTCTTTTGTGATAAGCTGTTATTGAAGACTTCTGTCACTTTTTCACTTCTGACCATGCAACTTTTTCTAGGTCTCAGTTTTGCTCTTGTAACTCTTACTATGTGCTTTGAGTTTGCTCATTATATTTGCAGGTTTTTAAAATTGTCATTTTCTTTACTGCTTTTGTATGCTTTCCAGAATAAAAGGAAAAATGCACACTTCCATAACCATTTTCATACCAGAAGTCACATAAAGGTGTTTTGGCAGAGACCTAAATTCTAACTCATGTGTTATAAGACATAGTGTTTTATGTTGGATAACATGAATCACAATTATAAACACAACAATCAAGGATGAAAATGTTAAGTTTGCTTAGTGTCTTACTAAACAAGACTTAAGAGTATTTACCCAATAGCTTGTACTGAAAGAAATTCTGTTCAACTGTAATTATTACAGCAACTCAGTTGGTTATCAAAATACTTTGATTTGTCATCCATAAAACTTTGATTTAGTGTCTGGAAACTGATTGCATGATAAAATAAGCAGCCCAAGATTCTAGAAATAGGTAGTGAAAACTGTTGGGTACTCCCCAGCTTTTTTTGAGAACTAAGATATAAAGAATACCTAGTAGAGTCAGATGAGCTATGAGAGGATTCTCAGGGCAAGGATGTATTTCACTGTGAAATTAGAGTAGGCATTGAAGTTGAAGGCTGGCTCCTAGAGAGTTTTCTTTTGCAAACACTAAGTAATCACTGGTCCAAAGGTCACAGCAGTATCTCATGAACCCAACCACTTACAGCTTTTTGTGGCTATGGAACTAATCAACAAAATTGTCAAATGAAAACTGAGAAAGCATGGGGGCGTGAACCAAAAAAAAAAAAAAAAAGAGAGAGAAAAATGAAGAAACACACAAAGAAATAGCCAAGGAGTTATTTTTATACAGATTCAGTATTTTTGTTTTTTAATACAGCCTTGAAATGCAGAATGATTAGAGATAGTGAGGAATCTTGCCTTTATACTTTTCCCATTCTCTCTGACCCCATATACCATAGTGAAACCCATCTTTTTTCCCTCAAATGCAGCAAAGCATGTTTATATCACACTAATGTAGACTGGAGATTAGAAGTATTCGTGAGAAAAAATTGTTACCTTTCTTTATAGAAAAAAAGAAAATACAACCACTAGGGATGGTATTAAATACCAAATTTGTATAAAGTTTCAAAATAAAGCATTTTCAAAATTTTAATGAGAAATTTGTACTTGCTTTTCTGACCATACTTTCATAGCTGGTTTTGTATGTGAAATGGGTACGCATACTTCTTGGCCAAAACTTATGATAAAAAAAAAAAATACAAGTAAGATGTCTGTGACAGCGTCTACCAAATAATAAATGCTACTTAACTGCATATAAAATTTTCTGGGACAATCTTAAATCTTTTTTATAGTCACTTAACATTTACAACTATTGAAATTGTATTTGAAGAAGCTAGCAACTCTTCCTAGTCTTCAAAAATTTCAATTAAAAACTTCATGTTAGGGCAACCCACTCAGGACCTGTTCTGTCTCTCAGATAGAAGCTTTCTTTCCCCAATAAATATATTCTGCTCTAAAAAAATAAAATAAAAAATTTCATGATAATGGAAAAATAATGGATAAAGTTTTTTGGAAAACGTTTCTTGGTATTTAATCAAACTTTCTCTTAGTATGCCAAACTAATCATAAGCTCTAATTTATAGATCAGATGTTGTTACACTAATCATCCAGTAGCTCGCCTGAATACTCGAAGACAAATCAGCACACACACTCAGAATAATATACAGACAGACAGAGATCTGGGGCTTCTGTCTGTAGCTGTACCTTCTTCAGCGCCTTACTAGCCACGCTTATGCGCATGTAGAACGTGAACTTTTCCTGTAGGTTCCTAGCCCAGTGGCCACCCTACCTTTCCGCTGACATAGAAATTTCGGTGGTAGGGCAAATCTTTGGCTGTATTCAGAACATTGAGGAAAAGCAGCTAGTGATGGATGTTATTCATACTTGCCACCTTTGGTGATTTCAAAATATATCATGAGATATTGTCCTGACTGTGACTCCAAGGAGTCCTAAGTGCGGCTGCTCATGACCATGGTGACCATCCCGGAGGTTCTGGTTGCTTGGAAGTGTGAGGGAATTAATATCTTTGTTTGGTATCAATATATATATAGCGAATTAGTTCCCATTCATGACAGTGGTTAGGTGAGTGCATTACTCCCATCGGCTTCACCAAAGGTATTTCATTCCTGTTAATATTTTCAACAAACCAATTTTAGATTTGTAGATCCTCACCATTCTGTTCTGGTTTTAGTTCATTAATGTCCATTTTAAGTAATGCATCCCTACTTTCTTTTGGTATTTTATTTTGATGTTCTTTTCCTAGCATTTTTAGATGGATGCATAGCCCTGTTAATGCACCACCTTATTTTTCTCCTATAAGCATTTATGGGTGTAATCTTCCTCTGCATGCTGCGTTAAGTGCATCCCACAAATTTTGTTATGTACTATTGTTCAATATCACTCAATTAAAAATATTTTTAATTTCTTTTTTGTTTTTGGTCCATGGGTTACTTAGAATTGTATCTCTTCATTTCCTAAGATACAGACATTTTATAAATATCTTTTCATTGTTTTTAGTATAACTGTATTATGGCAAGAGAATATATCCATAGGTTTCAGTCATTTAAAAATTTTTTGTGTGTAGCCGGGCGTGGTGGCGCACGTCTGTAATCCCAGCACCCGGGAGGCTGAGGCAGGAGGGTCACTGTGAGTTCAAGGCCAGCCTGGGCTACACAGTGAGTTCAAGGCAGCCTGAGCTACACAGCAAGACCCTGTCTCAAAAAAAAAACAAAAACAAAAATTCGTATGACCCTATAGTCAGTTTCTACAAATGTTCTATATATGCTTTAAAAGAACCCAGATCTGCATTTTTGAGTGTACTATTCTATATATATTAGATCAACTTAATTCTATTGTTCAAATATTATAGAATCTCACTGACTTCTGTCTTCTACTTTAAGAGATTCATGCTTTTTAAAAATATTTCTTATAGTCTTTCAAGTTTTGCTCTGTAGAGTTTGAAGGAATGTTATGAGTTACATTAAAATATAAAGTTGTATTTTCCCAGTTAACGGCAGTTAGTCACGAAGTATCTATTGTCATTCTTTTTTCTCATTTTTATAAAGCTATAACAGCATGTTAAATTAGTAGTTGCCTGACCCAACTTCCTTTTACTTCCAACCTATATGTTATCTTATGTTTAAAATGTTAACATGTAACTACAGTTTTTAAAAATGTGGTTTAACAACTTTTAGCTAGAGTATTTAACCTATTGATAATAAATGTAATTACTGATATATCTTAATTTAAATTTACCAATTTCCTTTTTGTTTCTCTCTCTCATACTTTTTCTTTTGTCTCTCTTATTTTTTTGTTATTACTCTTTCTATTTCCTTGTCTAGTTTGGATACTATACATTTTTTCCTTTTAGTGATCACAGATACTAGAGCACATATACTTAATACATAAAAAATGAAAGTCAATCTGTTTATATTACCCTTTTTACAGATAATAGCCTTAGATCATTAAATCCTTTAGTTCCCTCCTAGTCCCTATTTTCATATCATGTCCCCTTTTAACCAGAAGATACAGACACTTATCATTTTATATTAATGTTTGTTTATGCTGAACTACATAGTTACCACTTTTCCTTCCTATCATTCATTTCTTCACCATAGACTTTTCATCCAGGACCCTTTATCTTATGCCTGTAGTACATTTTTGTTTGGAATATCCTTTACTGAGAATCTGTAAACAGTTGAAACTTTATTCTGTCATTCTAGAAAGTTAGTTATCACTTATGTCATTCCTTGAAGACTACTCTTTGTCTGCCTTTAAGATTTTTCTTCTTATTGATCTGCAAATTCACTATGATGTATCTCAATGTTGTTTTTTATTTACATTGCTTGGGATTCACTGAACTTTATTAATCTATATTTAAGTATCTTATTAGTTCCAGATAATTCTCCATGTTTTACCTTTTCCAAGTTTCTTAATTACATTCAATCCATCTCTTTACTATACAATGAAAATAATAACTATCCTACAGGTAAGTACTTTTTGATTAGATATAAAATGCACAGAATGGCCGGTGAGACGGCTCAGCGGCTTAAGCGCCTGCCTTGCAAGCGCGAAGGCCCGAGTTCGACTCCCGGAACCCACATACGAAAAAGGGGCCGGTGATATCGCTCAGCGGCACGGGTGCCTGTTGGCGTGTGAGGTCCTGAGGTCGTCCCCCCGGTACCCACAAAAAAAAAAAAAATAAAATGCACAGAATGATGTTCAATTGACAGCTCATGTTAATATAGCACTTAAAACGAATCATCCCCCAATTTGTCCTAACATCGCAAAATATTAGATACATACAGTGGAGAATTGAAGGGCTTTGCATTAGGAATCAGCAGAGCAAAGTAGTTATCCTCTCTTTACACTCTAAGTTACTTAACTCTTCAAACCCTAGAATCCTCATTTGTAAAAATAAGAATAGTTACCTTAACTGACAGCTTTTTCAAAGTTTTAAATAAAATTCCTCTTATCTGAATGCCTATTCAGATAAGAGGCAAAGATGAAAACATTATCATTTATAAAGTCAATATTTGTTCATAGTTAACCACTTATTTACCATTTTTCCTTTTCATCATTCATTCTCTGCTTTAAGATTTTTATTTAGAACCCTTTATTTTTTACTATAATATTATCTTGATAATTCCTATAAAAGTGGAAAAACATCACGATACCCAATTTTAATACTCTAAACTTTCTGTCAGAGGAAAGAAGACTATTTTGGAACTTTCTTAGGATGTATATTTACCAAGTAATTCTGATAAGGCATGTTTATGGTATTCAGTCATACATCCTGTTAAACCTGTTATACATCACAGGTACTGATGGGTACCTGAGGTATAAAGATGAATGCCTTGAGTAGCTCATACGAGACGATCCAGGTATTTAATAAAATAAGCATAATAGAATGCAAGTAATGAAACAGGAGAAAGATATACAAGAAGTTTAATGTAAGTAAATGAAATGTTTCAGTCAGTGGAAATGGGAGATTGAGATGCATAACATGAGAAATTCTGCTGTAATTGAGAAGAAAACAAACAGCTGAAACAAAGGCTGTGTCCTGGGGAATGGTGTCAGATGACATTTGAAAGACGATCTGTGGCCATACTGTGCAGGTCTACAAGTGTTATGTTGAGGGATTCAGACTTTATTCCATGAATACTAGGAAGCCATTGAAATGTTACCTAATTTACAAACAGTGACATGATTTTTCCTTTTAGATTTCTACTTTTAGGACAATAAGCAACATTAGGATAGAAGACAGACTGGGTAGAGTGAAGGACAGAGGCCACACGGTTAGGAAACGATCACAATAATCTAAATGAGAAGACAGGAACACAGAAGACACAGTCATCAAACGATTCACTATGAAATTAAATAAAGCTGTCTTTCAACGCATTACGAGATTCCTTGAGCTATTTCATGGAAATAATGCAATTAAAATTAATTCTGTCTTGAAAATCATATGCAAAATAATCCATTTTATTATAACCTAAGGAACTTACAAAGATTTCTATAGGAAAAATCTTCATCTTCTCTTTTTAGAAAAGAGCACTAGTCCTTTAATGACAAGGGGTGGGGTAGAAACAATCAAGATTAAAACACTATTGTAATGAAAAATGCAGAAACCTTTACTTAATCCGTCTAAGAAAATATCACTAAAGTTTAGTGAAAAAGGATGGCATCTTATAAAAGCATAAAGAATTGAATTCCTACCCCCCTTCCACTCTATCCCATCCCACTGCCCAAACACCCTCAGTTAAGGAGTGACCAGCTCTTTGATCTCTTTCCTTTTAAAGCAATCAAATAGCACCTGTTTTGACTTCATGGCTAAATTTCTCCTTGTAACAGGGATTTTGTTTCTACACTGGTAGTTTAATAATAATTAGGGAAACATAATTAAAAAGATAATATATATCTTATACTTTTAATATTTTCCAATGTCTAAATTTAAATAATTTCATGGCTATTCTGACTCCTTCCCATAAGAAAAATATTTCTTCAGTAAGAGAGGGCTTATATACACAGGCAGAGTAAATTAACTCCTGCCTCAAAGTTGTGGAGAAAATGAACTGCTTAAGAAGATTAGTCATTTTCCTTACTTAGAGGTATTCCTGACAACCCACACTGAAATTACCCAAGATTAACTCCATTAACACCATTCCCCACTCTTTAAACTAGAAGATTTTTAGAAAACAGCTTTTAGACTGAATAGTTCAAAGCATATTTTAAGAGATCTCAAAATGCTTGGAAATGCTAATGTAAGTATCAGTTAAGGATTTAGAATGGTGTACTGAAAGGTCAAGTAACATATTACTGCTCACATAGTAAGCCATAAACTAATATACAGATGCTGCTTATTTTTCTCTTTGCCATTTAGTCTTTGTACTTCTTGCATATCAAATCAAATGAAAACTTATAGAATACTGCACTGTTAACCCCTCAAAAGGAGGGATATTATCTTATTTGTTTTTGTCCTTCTCATTGCAAAGTGTAGAATGCCTCTAATTCAGAATCACTCAAATATTTGTACTATATATTTAGACAATCTGTGTACCATAATTGTACCACATATTTGGCATTGCATAATGCAAAAATATCTTGGGAGGCTATGGCAGGAAGATCAGAAATTTGAACCCAGCTTGGACAACTTAGCCACTTAACAAGACCCTGTCCTAAAATTTAAAAAAATAAAACAGAGCTGGGGATGTATTTGGGTGTGGAGGTCCTGGGTTCAATCCCCTGTACCACCAAAAACAAACAAGCAAACAACAAAAACAAAACACTACTATAAGACACCAAGCTATCTTTAGACAGAACCTATCAGAAATCTGAAAGTGAAATCCATAACAGGCACTAAACTTTACCCTATAGTACTTTAAATGTTACTGGTGCTATTAAAATGTTTAATGCATAAATTTCTCTCCCTTGCAATTTCAGCATGGGGCTCCAAAACCATACTGAACAAATGCAATCAGAAGTCATCAATTTCCATACCATCCCCTCTCTGAACCTTAAGTAGTCTTCAAGGTTTTTGATCCAGAATATAAAAATATATTCTTCTTTAAAATTCAAGTATTTCAGAAGTAGAGAAAAAAATACTATTCTGTTACCTTCCCATACCTTCTTCCAACCTCTTTTCCAACGCTTTCATTAACACAAGAAAACTTTACATTTATTTACACAGGGTTTCATTTTCTTTTTGGCCTCCTAATGATTGTTTCCAAGTGGAAAATGATGAAGAACACTAACCTAAATAGTTCTTAAAGAATCTAATTTGAACAAACTACTGAATCCTCAGAGGTAGAAATAGTTACTTCCACTTACCAAAAAAAAAGAAAAAAGCTCTGCAAGCGTGAATTATAATTACTTGATGCTAAAACTCAAATCAGATCTCAATGGAAAGTTATAGAACCAATTGTTAATGAAAGCACAGTGAAGTAGTATTAACTATAAAAACACTAGCTGGAATTTATTGAGAATTTGGTAGATATTGCTCTCACTGTTTCAATAGATTTTCAAAAATGAAGTCCCTATCAGCTAAACTTCAAGATATGGCATAAATGATCATTAGTACCTCTATTAATAATATCTCAAATTTGTATATTTTTCAACATTTTGTTTGACACAAAACTATCCAGGATTGGAAAAACTGTGACTAACATTACTTCAAATCTGTGAATACCCACAATAAAGAAATTCAGTGAAGTCAATACCAAAGCACTGGAGAGCCTAAATTCAGGGATTCTCAACTACACCAGTGTTTCTCAAACTTTAATCATTCATGTATTGCTATCATAATTACTGCTATATTCACATTATTGTTATTTAATACATTTAAATTGATTCTGTTTTTAAAATTAAATTCAGTTTTAAAGAAAACATAACATCATCACAAAAATGAGAAACCTGAATTATTTGCCATAAATACATTCTAAGTAGAAATAAATTCATAAAAGAATCTTAGTAAAATCTAGTTAGACATTGTTTCCTTCTGATATTCCTGAGCATGAGGACTGCGCTTCTGTTGAAAAGGTAAAACAAGCATTACTGATGTATGTGAACTAGGATTGATCAGCTTTCCTCTTACACCAAATGACTGATGAGAAGACTCAAAGAGAACTGAGGAACTTCCTCACCGTATTTTTTTTTTTCAGTGATCTTTAACACTGTGCCAGGAAGCATCTCAACTAACTACCTTGGACCTATGATGATTTTTTATACCACTGTAAAACAAACACCAAATATTATGTGGAATACCACCAAAATTGATTTAGGAATTTCCTGAAGGATCTGTTTTACTTCTATTTTGGTCCAGAATCTCAAAAGGAATCTTTTTCTCTCAAGACATGCTCCAATATGCCTATTAATCAATGGGAGGCAATACAAAGTTAGTAGAATTGGAAGTTACTACCCAAAAAACTTGTTTTCGAAAGGCAAATATTACATAGATAAAAGCAGTACTGATCTAGGAAGCACAATCAAGTTCAACACATACTATTTGGTTTGATCTTGAATTGATCAGTAAACCACTCAGATATATTTCTAATATGCAAAAAAGGAGGGAGGCAGACTACTACCGCCCCATAGGGTGGTATATGGATTAAAATTAGATACTAGCATAACAGACACTCAATAAATGTTAGTTGGGTCAAAACTTTTGTTTATTACAACTAACAAAAAATCACGATTAAGAAAACTGAAAATTGGGGCTGGTGAGATGGCTCAGCGGCATAAGTGCCTGCCTGGCAGGCGCGAGGGCCCGAGTTCGACTCCCGGAACCCGCATACGAAAAAGGGGCCGGTGATATCGCTCAGCGGCATGGGCGCCTGCTGGCGCGCAAGGTCCTGAGGTCGACCCCCAGTACCCACCAAAAAAAAAAAAAAAGAAAACTGAAAATTGTTTCATCTTACTGATTCTTAGGCACTATATTATTCAGGCACTATTATTTCAAATGTAACCTGGATAACTAAACCAAAGGGCATACTTATGAAGATCTGAAATACCCATGAAAACTTAGGGGACTGGTCATCAGTTGGTCCCGAGTACATTAATAAAGTTCATAAACTGAAAAAAACTATCATGGAAAATATTATTGATATTTTTCACATATAGCAAAGTATATTTTATAATGACAAAAACTTAGTGATCTTTTCTTTATACATGACTAAAACAGATACTGTACTAAATACTAAATAGGATATCTAAAATTCTAGTGCCACCTACAGGTGAAGATAATACTACTGACAGCATATTTTTATGGTTTTGTATTTTCTAATGACTCAACATTTAAAAGAAAACTAGGATTTAATAGTTGATATCTTATTTTCTGATAACATTTATAAGATATAACATCTTATGAAATAGAACATTTTTTCTAAAATTATTTTGCTACCTAATAGAGCATTACTTCAATTTCAATAAACATTAAAACTGTGAAGGCAATTTTTAAAAATCGAGACTATAATATCCCATTTTTTGTGTTTAGTTTATGTATTGATAAAATATACAATGACTAAAATGTAATTTAAACACTCCATTATCTTAACTGAACATTTTTTTTTTTTTGGTACTGGGAATCGAACTCAGGCCCTCGCGCTTGCCAGGCAGGCACTGTGCTGCTGAGCTACATTCTGGGCCCTTAACTGAACATTTTCATTTGTTTTTTCTCTTCTAAACTTGTATCTGCAGACATTCATTTAGCAATAATTAAGTGCCAGGCACTCCTTATGGCTATTTCATACATATTAACTCAGGAAGTCTGCACAATAATCCTGTGAAGGTAGTAATACTTATATTAACATCTATTTGATAAATGTTAAAACTGAAGCATAGAATTTTAAATAACCTGCCCAGTGCTATATGTAGCAGATCCCCAAAGTTCAAACTGGGAGAATTTGTATTCAATACACATGCTTTTAATCACTATGCCAACATGCCTTTCATTTGTAAAAGGTAAATTCAGTATATTACACCATTCATGTAATACACGTGTTTTGCTTTGATGTGTAATATTTTCTAGTGTTACTAAATCCTTTATTTTTAATAAGTACATCCTTGCTATCAATTTGGTATATCTCATTTTACTTACATTAGGTATTTAACGCTTGACTTTCAGGTAATTTCTAATTTCTTTCATTATATATAAATGTAATAAGCAAATTTTACAGTGCATATAACCTTTTTCCTTCTCTCGAATTTAATTCTCTTGTGCTAATATAATACTCCCTAAGTTGTTAGACTGACTTAAAGTATATTAAAGTGCCTGGTTACTGATATTTAATGTTCCATACTGCTCTTTAAATTTCATCATCATACCAGCACTCAAAGGATGCTCACATCTTCCCCATACATAAGTCACCCTGTCCCCAACAAATTCAACTGAAAAAAAGTTGTTAAGGATAATTTATGAGAGCCAGGTGTGGTGGTGCATACCTGTAATCCCAGCACTTCAGAGGCTGAAGCAGGAGGCCAGCCTGAACTACATAGCGAAACCCTGTCTTATAAAAAAAAAAACAAAAAAGACAATTTAGGAATGTCAGTTAAACTGACAAACATAAAAATTTTCAAATGGGCAAAATGCTTTCTTTCTCTAGCAACATAAAATGTACAGATATTTCTGTTATTTGCCATTTATGAAGTAGATACTGCCTGGTTTTTTGTTTGTTTTTGTTTTTTTGATTTTTTGAGACAGGATCCTGCTATGTACTTCACACTGGCCTTGAACTCACTATGTAGCCTAGCTGGCCTTGCAGTCGCAGCGATCCTCCTACCCCAGCCTCCCAAGTGCTGGGATTACAGGCATGCACCACCATGCCCAGCTGCCTGGATTCTTAAAAAGAATGACACATGCTAGGACACGAGCATATGTCAGAGCTGGAGCAGAGCACAGACTTGTCTGACTCTAAAACCTGTGTTTCAGACAACAGAAAAAAAAATTAGGGAGTTAATATAGGCCAAGATATAAAAACTGTATGAAAAATTTTATTTTGTCCTTCATCAAAGATTATTTATCTCATAAAGGGGTAAAAACTGCAACCCAAAACCCACTTACTTATCACAAAGTGCCAACACTGCAATTAATCCTGAATACCCAATGCTTGGCTGCCGGGGCGATGCTGGGGTGGCCTGGCTCATACGCTGACAGACAGGACTCTCTCCCCACTGCAGCACGCAGGCCGCAGGTTCACCACCAATGAGCTAGAATATCTGAATATTACAATATTTTTTTCTCAAATGTTATCTTACAGCATATGTTTTTAGTAGTTTAAAAAGACTGTAAATCTTATGACACTGAACAAAGGTCATCGAAGCATGATACGATGGAAAGAACGGAGGCATTGGAGTCGCACAGATATTAAACTGACTGATACTTTCATGGAACTTCAAAGCATCAACTTCCAACTTCCTAGCATGCTGTGAAAATTAAGAGACAATTATGAAGCTCCTAGCAGAGGGAAGATGTTCAGAAATTTTAGCTCCTTTTCCTTCAAAGAGTGACATATATACAAGTATCTCAAGGGTATCAGTTTTAAATGTCATGCTTCATTATTTCCCTCAGACAAACTGTAGCATAACATGAAGCATCGAGATCAAAAGAGATCAAAAGAGATACAGTTGCTTCATCAATGTGGAAACCTTGCATTCTGCCATCGGTATCAAGATTTCCCATTAGTTGGTATGAGAGATTATGGGGATGTTTCAGTATCTGTCTGTAGCATCCTGGTACATTCAGTTTCAAAGCAGGTACTTTAAACCTACATGTCTGTAGTCCATCTCTGCTAAGTATCTCCCTGTACCACTGCCCTACTTTGTTCTTTGGGTACTGAATATTGTATCCAAGTACTGGAAGAACCACCTGTGAATGAGAAGGAAAAAAAATACATGAAATAGCCTTCAGAAAGAAATATGACCATATTTTACTTTTACAACTAGGACCACTGTAAACACAGTCTCAGGATATAAATATTTCAATCAGTCTAAAACATGCTTTGGATACTAAATTATATTTTTAACACTGCCAGGTAAAGAAAATAGCTAAGCAAAATCAAGGACTTTCAATAACTAAGGTAACTGATTCAATGCAGGTATCATTAGACAAATCGATTCAAGAAGTTAGGACCATTTAACTAGGCAATAAAGACAGAATCTCTATGAAATTATGCAATCCTAAAAGCATATTCTGTAACACAAAGAGTGGCCTGTACTGCTCCATCATGTAACTAGTATTTTGGGTAACAATTTTAAATCCCTCTTACTTATTTAAAAACAAGAAAGTAACCAAGTCACAACAAATACAATGCTTATTTGCTCAGCTGCTTGTGAGTAAACACTGCATTTTGTGGGGGTTTCTTCCTTTGCTGATGACTTCTAGATAGTTTGGTTGAATAGTACCAAAAGGTAGTTAGAAAAAAGAACAAAAAGAAGAACCCTCAAATATACACAATATGAATGAATCTCGAAGTTATTACACAAGTGAAAGAAGCCACACACAAAGGTTATACTGCAACTCCATTTATACGACATTCTTTCAAAGGCAAAACTATAGTGACAGGAAATAAACCAGTGGTTTCCAGGGCTGGGGACAGGAGTAGGGGTTAACTATAAAAGTACATGAGGAAATTTGAGGGAGAGATGAAACTATTCTTTATATTGATTTTTGAGATAGTCATATGACTAAATGTTTATGAAAATTTGTAGAACCGTAAACTAAGTGAATTTGTAATAAATGATACTTTAAGTTACTAAAAAGAGGGATCTTGTCAACATTTTTTGGGGGGGACAATGTTTACACTGAAGTCTAAAGTGATAGTAATTTTTAAGCAAATTTACCTGGTGTATTGCATATGTACTAGCCGCTTCCTCTTCTTTAGTTACCAGATGGACCTATTTTTTAAAAACATGATGAAAAGGAGAGGTTCCCAAATGTTCAAATTACATCAATTTTTCCTAACTCTACTTTGTATAATTTGATTCCTATGATGACTATAAATATACCTAAACAGGATCTTTTCATAACAATGTGTTTCTGGCATAGTAGATTACATGAAAATTACAATAATTCTTCCTGCTTCAACCACTGAGAACTAAAGCTGGAGAAAGACAAGGAGGAAGGTGGGCTGCTCTAAGGGAATACTTTCACTTCAGTCACCAACATTCTTTTCCTAAATTACAAAGTTGTTCTTTACTAGGTTGAAACTAAAATCTGCTCCTGTACAACCAATTCCCCCAGCCTCACTAACCTCTTTCCCCAACCAATACTGGATCATAATACTCTACACAGGCATGGTATTTGTCCATCTTTGTTTCATAGAATAGTTGTAGGTGTCACAGAAAGGAGAAAAAACAAAAGGTATATGATGAATTAAATTTGAGAAATGTTACTATAGGAGATCACAGAATAAAGCCAGGCATGGTGGCACACACCTGCAATCCCAGCACTTAGAAGGCTGAGGCAGGATGATCACAATGACTTTGAGGCCAGCCTAGGTTACAATAGCAGCCTGGATGTGGTGAATCCCAAAAAATAAAAAAAAAATATATTAAAAAAAAAAAAAAAAAGGAAGGGAAAAGAAACTCACAGAATAAACAATTCTAACTTCTCCTCCATGGAAAATCTCAAGTATGAAGGCAGCTATCGCCTTTCCACATGGATAAAAGCAGTCTCACGTTTCTAAAGCATTCATCACGTAACGTAGTGCTCAATCCCCTCTGAGTCGGCTCGCTTTTCCTTTAGTTCTCCCTACGCATCCATGATGCCCCTCCTGTTTCTGTTTTTCATTTTGGCTTTATTTGTTTACAGGGGGTAAACAGCCCCTTTTAACTACTGTATTCAGAAATGGATATAAAGCTCCACATGCCCAGACATGACCTGACCAAAACACAAAGGACGGATAAAGTACATGGGACTATGATCTCTCTTGCATCATCTCTTCCACTGTTTTGTCTTTCACAGATTTATGGGCATCCCTACCGTACTGGGATTTAAATAATTTATGAACAAATTAATTTATGAATAAATACCGAACAAACACAGTCAAGTACAGAGCACCATGCTTTGTTTTTTAGAGCATCCTTCCAGGTTGGTATCTAACAATAAACACATACTTCTGCTGTATGACTGCTCCCCAACTATGAATTATGTTAAGATTTAAATTGTGTAACCTACATTTTTCCATTTTCCCCCTAAAATACTATAAAAGAATCTTAAAAGCCAGACTGGAAAAGGATCTAATACAGTGAAAAGCAGAGATGGAACATAAAAAAAAGAAAAAGATAATTTAGGTTTTAAGCCTGAAGATATAGCTGTGCTGAATCAATGAAAGGTCTTCAGTTTTAAGGACTGATAAATTTTTGTTTGTTATTCCTTAAATAAGTTTTGAGTTATATTTCTCTTATTTGAATCCAAAAAGATTCTCTTAAATTTTTTTATTTTTCCATTTACTGACATCCTAAATTAACAGCAGAGTAGCATTAGGGGATTAGGATGCAAAATACATACATATATACATGCGTGCATATATATGTACACGTACATAAAATGTATGTTTACTTCTAAATTGTTTCCAAAATCAGGGCTTCTGAAAATTAATGTCCCTGGTATGTTAACTATATCGCTCTGAAGAAAGAATACTTACTTTGCTATTTGGGAAATACTCATCAATATCTTCATCCAAACAGATCAAATCACCTTCCACCACTTCTGATCCATAGGTTTCAAGTCTATAAGACACTGCCTCATTCCAAATTTTGCTACTATACGCATGAATGTAGAATATGCGCATAGAATGGGGAAAAGAGAACCATGCCTGGATGCACCCCTCCTCTGTCAGGCCAAAGCGATGTAATGCCTCCAACAATGCTCTCTCTCGAACTTTGAACTCAGGCATCAGTGAAAGCGTGCCTTTAGCATCCTCTGAAATGAACAGCAAATCAGATACTAGCCACTTTTACTTAAAAGCCACTTACGGAGCCCTTCCTTATGCTGTCTAAATGAGAGACAATCACCATGAATGTGAAAATGATACTTGACACTATCAGTTAAACCTAGTAATGCTTAAAGAGCTATTTTTTGAAATGAAAAGACATTCATTGTTTGACCCTCCTTTTACCTTCCTAGCTGAAAAAAATAGAGCAAAAAAGTCCGAAATTAAGAATGGTTTGTAGGGCCGGTGAGATGGCTCAGCGGCGTAAGCACCTGCCTCGCAAGCACGAGGGCCCGAGTTCGACTCCCGGATCCCACATACGAAAAAGGGGCCGGTGATATCGCTCGGCAGCACGGGTGCCTGTTGGCGCGCGAGGTCCTGAGGTCGACCCCCCAGTACCCACACACAAAAAAAAGAATTGTTTGTAGAATTCCTTTCTTGGAAATGGAATTAATTTGCAGTTATTGAGAAAACTGTCATAAATGGCAGAAAATCCCCACAGATTAAACAAATCACTAAGTTGGTAGGGACTCTATATGTGTGTGTGTGTATGGATGGATGTAGTATTTTTTTTTTTTTTTTTTTTTTTTGTGGGTACCAGGGGGTCGACCTCAGGACCTCGTGCGCCAACAGGCACCCGTGCTGCCGAGCGATATCACCGGCCCCTTTTTCGTATGTGGGTTCCGGGAGTCGAACTCGGGCCCTCGCGCTTGCCGGGCAGGCGCTTAAGCCACTGAGCCATCTCACCGGCCCTGGATGTAGTATTTGATACTGGGAATTGAACCCAGGGCCTCAAGCATGGTAGACAAGTGCTGTACCACTGAGCTATACCCTCTGGACTAGAGATTTTTGAAGTTTTATAGATGTATACACAGAATTTTTAGAAAAAGAATTGAGATCCAGATCCTCCAAGTATACCACTAGGCCTCGCTAACAGAATGCTTTCTAAAATGTAGATTCTTGGGCTCCACCGCAAATATGTTTATTCAAGTAGTTCCTTATATTTGGCATTTCAATAAATTTATGGGGTGTTCCTTATGCACATTAGCTTAAGAATCATTGACATGAAGAAATTATGTCCTCAGACTCTACAACAGATACAAGCAAGTCACACTGAATTTCCTTTAGTATTAATTAGATTTTGCCTAACAGTTACAAATGCACACATTATTCACAAATCATGGTGTGGAACAAACATATTACCGTCCTGTGAATGATTATCTCTATACAATATGTATATAATTTTAAAATAATGAACAGAAATATTTGAAAACTACTGTCCTTTATTTCAGTGAAATTCAGTATATCCATGTAAGTAGATCAGACATTTGAATGAACCTAAAGTGGTATGGTCACTGCAGTTATTATTTAATACAAGTAATATTTATCGAGTATTTATGTGCCAGGCACCATTTTAAGAGTGTTATGTAAATCTCTTATCAATCTTTTAAGTACCATTATTAGCTTCAATTTAGAGATAGGCAACTAAATCATCTGTACAAGATCATTCATTTGGAGAGTCCTCATGTAGAGAGAGAAGCCTGTGCAGTTTAATTGGAGCCACTTTTCTTTAGTGCATCCCATTAAGCTCTCTATATAAAAACCATCACATTGATTTAAAGTTTTCAAAATCGACAGTCTGGGCTAAATGTCAACTAGATCAAAAACAATGCATAAAGCATAGAACTTTCATTTAGTTTATGTTTGAGTCTCTTCTGGTTGTAATGAATTATACTGCCATCAGTACCAGTTTAGAATTTGGAAATCATCTCCCCACAGAAAATCTTGGCCAGGGGCCGGTGAGATGGCTCAGTGGCGTACGCGCCTGCCCGGCAAGCACGAGGGTCCGAGTTCGACTCCCGGAACCCACATACGAAAAAAGGGGCCGGTGATATCGCTCAGCGGCACGGGCGCCTCCTGGCGCGCGAGGTCCTGAGGTCGACCCCCCGGTACCCACCAAAAAAAAAAAAAAAAAAAAAAAAAAAAAAATCTTGGCCAGGGAAAAGTAAGAAACTATTTCTCTCCTCTCTCCTACCTTCAAGGAATATTTAGAACAGACAAAAAAAAGTTCCAGAGATCTGTTAAAAATAAAGTGCTTATGTCATGCAATAAAATGATTCAAAATACAATATATTTCAATCTATTTCTTATCACATGTATATTGCAATAAATGCCTTCCTGCTGACATAACATTTGTATTACGCATCTGTACAATCACATACAGGATAAAGCAACTTACATACCAGTTTGAAGAAAAAACTTCTTGGCTCTATTTACAGGATCTTCCAAGTCCTCTGGTGTAAGAAATAATTTTACAGCCTTCACCTTGAAAAATCAAGCAAGAAAACACAGATCAAATAAAAATGTCAAAACTTTTTTTTAAAATATGCATATTCTTGGCCACCCTAAAAGAACAGGCATTTGATAAATGATATTTGATGTTCTAAATTTCTCTTTAAAATTAAAATTAAATAGTTAATATTACATACAGAACTAAAAACCTTCTGTACAACCTAACTTTCTGTTTAGGTTTAAAGTATTACAGAATGGAAAAAGTGCCCCCTTCCCACACTCACTTGCACAGTTGCACTTCTAGCATTCTTCAACTGAGATGTGAACACAAGTGTAAAGTGGTGACCTAAATATTCAAACTTGATCAACACATGTGACAGAAATTGGAGAGGAAGCAAGCACAGGGGAATGGTGAGCCATTAATTCCATTTATATCCTCAATTCTCTGAATTCTTTGGAAAATCGTGTCTGTATCTTATTACTGTCTCCAGAACTGGAATTTATGTCTAAGTACTATACATGTCTTAGAGTAGGAAAGGATCTTAAAATAGGTCATTCAGAGCTGGGTGTAGTGAATGAATGTAATCCCAGCACTCAGGAGACTGAGGTAGGTTGTTGTGAGTTCATGGCCAGCCTGGGCTACCATAGTGAGTTCAAGGCCTGCCTAAACTACATAGTGAGACCCTGTTTTAAAAGAAAAAAAAAAAGCTGGGCGTGGTGGCACCTGCCTGTAATCCCAGCACTCAGGAGGCTGAGGCAGGAGGATAGCTGTGAGTTCGATGCCAGCTTTGGCTACATAGTAAGTTCAAGGCCCACCTGAACTACACAGTGACGCCCTGTCTCAAAAAAAAAAAAAGTCATTCAACTCAATTTTCTTATAAAATATTCAATCAGAAGCTAATATATTCAAACAAATATTAAGCACCTGCTATATGCTAGGTACCGTGTAGGGCACTGGATAGGGTGTTGAGCAAAAGAGGCAAAGTCTTGTCCTATTAAAGCTTACTACCTACTAGAAAATATTAAATAAGCAGCCAAAATAAAATAGAATAACACTTAAGATGGGAAGTCCAGGATGATGCAAGACCACAAGATATGAGTTCACTTTTTCTTTAAATTGTGACATATCTTACAAATGAAAGTGAGTACAATACTATCATATGAATATCTAGCATTTGTTCAAACACATAACCTTTTTATTGAATTTTTTAAAGAGAAAAAACAAAAATACAAAATTTCAAACAAGATAGTAGGAAAGTGACAATAGTTAGTACACTGCTTATTGTTACCTTCAAAGTAGTTGCTCAGATTACAAGATAAGGGCATGAAAAATTGATCAAACGATATAAGTACAAACCTATCTTTTTCAATGGACTTATAGAAATTAGTAGTACAACTATCTTAACTATCATGTATGTATGTATATATACATATATATATTTACTTTTCCTTTTCCCTTCCTTCTTTCTCCTTTCCCTCATCCCAATTTTTCTTTCCTTTTGAAGTTTCTTCCCATTTCCCAATATCTATTGTACATTTTGGATCTTATTTACTCTTTCAGTTTCTTACACTAGGGAGACAATATGATGTTTACACGAGACTGATTTATTTCACTTATGAGTATGCTCTCCAGTTGCATCCATATACCTATAAAAGCACAAGTTTATCCTTCTTTATAGCTTAGTAGTATTCCATTGTATAAAAATACATCTTTTTTATCCATTCCTCAATTGATGGGCATTTGTGTTGTTCCCAAGATTCAGCTATTACAAATTGTGCTGCTACAAACATGGGTGCACTATATCACTGTGGTATGATGTTTTTAATTCTTCTGGGAAAATACCCAGAAGAGGAATACCTGGGTCAAATGGGACCTCTAGTCCTAGTTTCTTGAGGAATCTCCACGCTGATTTCCACAGTGGCTGCACTAGTCTACGCTCCCATCAACAGTGGAGAAGGGTTCCTTTTTCCCAACAGTCCCTCCAGCATTTGTTATTGGTTGATTTCTTGATGACAGCCATTCTTTCTGGAGATGTAATCTCAGTGTTGTTTTAATTTGCAGTTCTCAAATTACCAATGATGTTGAACATTTTTTCATATATTTGCTATCTGTATTTCTTTATCTGAGAAATGCATATTCATCTCAGATGCCCATTTTCGGACTGGGTCTTTAAATTTGGGGGGTCTGATTTTTTTTCAATTCTTTATATGTTCTAGATAGAAGTCCTTTGTCTGAGGAACTGTTGGCTAAAATTTTTTCCCACTCTGTGGGTTGTCTTTTCACTTTGTTGGTGATTTCTTTTGATGTGTGAAAGCTTCTTAATGAGATCCCAGTTGTTGATTCTTTGAAGTATTTATGGTGCAGTTTGGTTTTTGTTCATGAACTCTCTGCCTACCCCGATGACTTGAAGATTTCTACCTATTTTCTCTTCCAGTAGATTTAGTGTTTCTCCATTTTGACTTTAGTTTAGTGCATGGTGATAGACATGGGTCTACTTTTAGTCTTTGGCATGTGGAAAGCCAGTTTTTCCAGTACTATTAAAGAGGCTATCTTTCTTCCAGTGAACATATTTGGCCCCTTTGTCAAAGATAAGGTGGCTGAGTGTGTTTGTAGTTGTGTCTGTATCTTCTAATCTGTTCCACTGATCCTCAGGTCTGTTTTTTTGCCAGTACCATGCTGATTTTATTACAGTAGCTCTCTAGTACAATTTCAAGTCGGGGACTGTGATGCCCCCTGATTTGCCTTTATTGCCAAGAATTGTTTTTGCTATTCTAGGTCTCTTCTGGTTCCAAATGAATTTTAAGAATGTTTTCTCTAGTCCTATGAGGTATGCTAATGGTATTTTGATTGGGATTGCATTAAATCTGTATAACAGTTTTGGGAGTATGGCCACTTTCACAATGTTGGTTCTTCCTATCCATAAGCAAGGGATATCTTCCCATTTTTTCATATCCTCTTCAATCTCCTTTTTCAGAGTACTATAATTTTTAATGTATAGGTTTTTTTACTTCCTTTGTTAGATTGATTTCTAAACATTTCATTTTTTTGGATGCTATTGTGAAGGGTGTGGTTTCCCTAATTTCTTTCTCAGTGAGTTTGTTCAAACACATGACTTTTACAGTTTTGTAGTTTTCCTTCATTATGTGTACTCCACTTCAATGTAAAAATATGTACATATATGACTATATATGAATAGATATTAAAAGTACACACATACAAAAATTTTAATTGGGCAATGTAGCTTACTTGTGACATGTATATTTAGTTTCATTTGAGACCAGTCAGATTTTGTTTTCAAATTTGTTGTTCCTCTTTTAGTCTCCGGACTTCCAACATCATCTGATACCTAATTTATGGAGCTAGAGGGTGTTTCCTCTAACTCATCTATTCAGTACACTAAGGATTTAGGGACTGTTGGTCAATTCTCTGTCCAGTCTCACATTAGAGACATTACAGATACTTTGTTTTTTATAATGTAATACTATGTTAGCAGTTACTTTATATTGATGATCTAATATACATCACATATGTATATATGTGTATATATAAGTTATGGTTAAAAAAGCAATAGGCTATCTCGCATAATAAGTAAAAATGAATAAATAGATAATATTTTTTAAAATTCATACCATTTCACTCTTCAGCAATGCCAATCCAATTTGGTCTGTGTGAACTTTCCTTCCCTTCCCAAATCTCTGTGGTCCATAGTAATTCACAAAACCTTTAGTCTATGAATATAAAATATCCCATATATTAAGTAAATAAGTTTAATTATATCAAAAAATTAATGAAATATTTCTCTTTATATTTATTTTAATCAAAAAATCACAATCAGTAATAGACACACAGGAACCAGTGGGAAAAATAATACCTAGTTAAAAGACTAGAAAGGAGAAACACACAATTACAAGCATAAAGGGGCAGAGACATGCAATGGTTGATACATTGTGTCAACCTGAGAAGTCTGGAAGTTTAACTAAGTGGCTCAGCAGGGGGCCAGGGTCTTCACTTTGTAAACATCCTGAGCCTGTGCAAGAGGAGGGCGCAGAGATGGTGTGAGTGCTACACCCACCGGGGGATGGGGGGTAGCCTTCTTACAATATAAGGGAGGAAAAGAGACTTGATCCCTCCTTTTGCTCTTGTTGCTTTTGCTGTCTTCTGCCACCTTGAACTGCTGCCCCTGTGGCATGCCACCCTGCCTTGGAGCCAGCTGATTATGCACTGAAACCTCCACAAACTGAGCTAAATAAACATTTCCTTCCTTAATTTTGGGTGTCAGGTATTTTATCTCAGAAATGAGAGAAAAGTAACCAAGACAGGACATAAAAAGAATCAAGATGGGTTATGTATGTGTACCAACACTGATAGATAAAATCATTATGTACTACAAACTAATAAAATAAAAATTGCTAATGAATTAATAAAAATTTTTAAAATGTAAAAATAAATGAATAAAAACATAAAAATCAGCACATAAAAAGTGGAGAAAGTCAGCCTTCTTGTCACATTATTGAGGGATTTCCTGGGATATGTGACTGTCATTGCTAAAACTAGGAAACTTCTGTGCAATCTAGGATGAGCTGGTTAGCTAGTAACTGGATCTGATCTCTGCCCTGAAGTTCTTTCTTATTCTGAGACTCTGCTGCTGTCAGGAGATGTTGGGAACAAGAGACAGATTTATTTTCAAGCCCCAGTCTTGGCTCCTTTACATATTCGTTTACTATATAGCTCATCTCAGTTTCTTAAAGCAGGCCCTCCACCTCAGCCAAGAAAGTGCCATGGGGGCCGGTGAGATGGCTCAGTGGCGTAAGCGCCTGCCTTGCAAGCGCAAGGGCCCGAGTTCGACTCCCGGATCCCACATACGGAAAAGGGGCCGGTGATATCGCTCAGCGGCACGGGCGCCTGTTGGCGCGCGAGGTCCTGAGGTCGACCCCCCAGTACCCACAAAAAAAAAAAAAAAAAAAAAAAAGAAAGTGCCATGGTATCACTTTGGCAGGATTCTACTGGTGAAGCAATCACGGTGCTCAGATTCCAGGGGAACGGCAGAGAATTCACCTCTAGATGTAGGTGAATCTTCATTACTCAGAAGAAATAGAATATTATAACTTCTTACTATAAACTTTACAGAAATTGTTCAGTGGTTAAATGTGTTCTCACAAAGAAAACATCAAGCCCAGAGGGCTTCCTGAAAGACAGACGATCCTTCCACACTCACTTCACAGGGGCAGTATATGTTTCTTCAGCCAATAATAGTTATTGAGCACCAACTCCAAGACTATTGAATAAAAGAGGCTCAGACAGTTTGTTATCAGCACTATACCAAAGGAACAGCATCTTTACATCAAGTACAAAACTCAATTGCTGATAGGTAAATACTCCTTAAATTAAATCTCATAGTTGAATGTGTCATCACTTTACATTTGAATAAAATGAGATTTTTTTTTCTTTTGGTACCAGGAATCAAACTCAGGACCTTGCGCTTGCCAGGCAGGCACTGTGCCACTAAGCTATATCCCCAGCCCAAAATGAGATAGTTTAGAATGACCAGAATAATTTTAACTACTACTCCTACAATTTAATTATATAGGACAATCAGAGCTATAACTCTCTAAAGAAAAATTTAAAGATTCCTTATTTTCAAGGCCATTCAACTCCTTCATCATGAGAATTAAAAGACAGTTGGCTAAACCTAAGATTATTTATAATGGGAATTACATAACAGGCAATTGTGCCTTCATAAGTACTAACGAAAGACTGATGATAAATGCTATCAGAGTTCACAGAAATCCCCTCCATTTTTTAAGAGGTATCATTTTAGCAACAGCTTTTCAGTCATGAAAAAAAAAGTAGGTCAATCAGGAGAAAAAGATGTAGAGTACATAAAATATGGAACCAGAGAACTCTTACACGTAGGTGAAAATGATAAAAAAAAATGAGAAAAGAAGGATAAAGTGGAAATGAAGCTTTGTAACTAAGGAAGGGAAGAGGAGCTGAAGGGAGGGTAGGGGAATGAGAAAAAAAAAGAATCAAGATATATCATGTACAGGTACAAATTCCCTATGATGAATGTGATCATTATATATATCTACATTGTACCAATAAACTTAATTAAAAAAAAAAACTATAAGAAATAAAAAAGATCTTTTGCTTGAAGATATTTCCTGACTGTAAGGCAGCCAGGCTTTGTCGGCTTGTTTTCCTATTACAGAGGTATAAAATTGTGTAAAAAAAGGTCTTTGTGGTGAAAACTTGGATCAGAGTCTCTCAATATTGGTAGCAGAGTAGAATCAACTAGGACCTTATTTTAAAATACCAATGTCAAAGCCTCACCCCCAAATAGTCTTATTTAATTGGTCTGAAAATAGCAATTGACTGCTGGTATTTTTTTACAGCTCCTCAGGTTGAGAATTACTGGTATAGACCAGGGATTGGCAAACTACTAGAGCCCAGAGGTCAAATTTGGCTCAATACAGTACTCATTTTTGTAAATACATTTTTGGAAGCATAGCCTGTTCATTCATTTATGTATTGTGTAGCTGCTTCCACACAATGGCAGCTGATTGATTACAATAGGAACCATATGCCTACAAAGCAAAAAGTATTATCAGTCCTTTACAGAAAAATTTGCTAACCCCTAGTCTAGACGATCAGACTAAAAGCTATGTTTGCACATGCGTATTTACAAACCTAGCATATGTCACTTAAAAACCTAATGTTTTACTATAAGACATAATAAACTGTATATAACTTATAATATGTATGTATATATAGAAGAAAATTCAAAATTAGATTTAAAAGAAAAGATTATGCACAATTTTAAAGTAATATATTTACCAAAATTTTCTGAACTACTGAACAAAATTTCCAAAAAGTAAATTTCTCTGACAAATACAAGGAAGATATTAAAAAAAAAAAAAACTCTTCTTATACAGGGACTGTCCCTTTTTCTTTGTGAAACTCCATACATTGTACTGTATTCTTTTTTGTTTTTTATACACGGGTACTGGGAGTCGAACTCAGGACCTCGTGCTTGCCAGGCAGTCACTTATGCTGCTGAGCTATATCACTGGCCCTGTACTGTATTCTTAAAACTACACTTATGTTTGGTTTTAATACAACAATGTACTAAGAAGAAAACAGAAAATAAGCCAAATGGTTCTAATTATCATTTTAAAAAATAATTTTACATGCATATAAACAAGAAAAATAAGTTGCCCTTCTTTCTTCACTGAAAAGAGAGGAACTATGATGATTTTCTTGTAACACTCTATTTTAAAATCGAGTTTTCTTACCTTAACATTTTCTATTGCTTCCCAAATTCTCTCTCTCAGGTTTGCAGAGTCATTTACTTTATTTTTTAAATTTCTAATGACAATATCAAAGTGATTTCCTTTGAGCTGACCAAGCCTAAGGGAATCACTTACAGATCGAATGTTAAACACATTCATTCTTTTCTTTTCAATTTCTTTTTCAGTATTTTTCAACCTGTAAGTGATAAATCATATAGACTCAGTTAAATCTTATGTTAAAAAAATACTTCAATATAAGATTTCAAATGATCATTGCTGGGTAATTCCTCATATTAGAATACAGGTACTAATACAATATTAACTTTAGAATACTCTAAAGTTAATGTTATTTCAACAAATATACACTAAATCATCACTATTATAGGAGTACACCAACAGTTACTTTAGGAACTTGAACATATGTTACTAATGCTATCACCTTACCAGTGCAGGCTCCTGACTTCTTAGTTCAAGTGACAGAACCTCCCAACCGTTCTCCTGACCTTCCCAGGTGAACCCTAAAGTTGGGATACGCCATACCCCAATGTTGGGCCATCCTGTCCCCAGGCTCGGTTCTTTCCCTTCTCAGTGTCTCTTCTCCCAATATTACCAAGAAAAATCACCAGCATCAGGTAATTATCCTGTAATTCTGCTTTAAACACTTCCTTATTCAAACCTTCAATTCTTGCCGAACATCTAAAACAATAGATTGCAATTTTCTTAGCATAAATTTCAAGGTCTTGTAGCAGCCAATATAAATTTTCCTTCACACCTATACTTTCTGTCCTCACAAAAAATACCTATTTTAAAAGTAGACTGCTTATTGTCCCTCCAAATATTTGTCTTAAATACCTAATCCAAAATTGTTCTTTCTTACCCATACTGCAGTTCTTGACCACAAAAAACAGAACCATATCTGTTTTTGTCCCAATATGAGTTTAGGAAAACTTAGAAAAATCTAGTTACGAATAGTGATACTTAAATACTTGATGACTAAGGATTAAAACATTAACTTAGGCTGAATTTTGACCCAATGATACAACTTTTTGAAGTTTATCTCGAAGAAAGTATACACAAGAAGCAGATTTAAGTATATGAGTCATAATATTATTTATAGTGAAAACTGGAAAGAATTCCTATTTCCAAAAATAGATGACTATTAAATAAGCCTATATTATGGACATGATTTTGAAATATTTCATGACATAAATTTTCATATATTAATTATTGTTTAAAATATGAACTGCATGTACAATGTAATTTTCATATATATATGTCTGATATGTACATGTGGTGTGGTCTCTGAAAAATACCTTGAAAGAAAAAAATCAAAATGCTTATTGCAGTTATTTTTGAGGAGTGGAATCATTAGTGACTTTTAATTTCTTTTTTATGTTTGTTTCTACTTTCTAAATCTTCTACATTGAATATATATTTTACAATAATATTTTTACTACAAAAAATATTTTTAAAACTACGAAGCTGAAGGGAAACAAAATTTGAGTACTTTGTACTCTATTTAACAAGGATATATTTTAAATGCAAGGAACCATGAAAATAAAGTATTATAGTGATTAGGAAAAAATGACTTATAAGACGTGTTCCTGAACATAAATGTTTATTTGAATATAGTACAGGATGTTTAGAAAAATTTAGACAATTTAAAAATCTCCCACTTCTTAGTTTTTAATCATAGAATTTCCTACATTTTCAATAAAAATTTAAGATATAACTATTTATAAGACAACTATAACAATGTAAAAATGTGCTGGTGGCCTATAATCAAATAATTAATATCGATACTGAGGTTAACATGCTGTTTTTTTTGTGGGTACCGGGGGTCGACCTCAGGACCTCACATGCCAGCAGGCGCCCGTGCCGCTGAGCGATATCACCGGCCCTTTTATCGTATGTGGATTCCAGGAGTCGAACTCAGGCCCTCACGCTTGCCAGGCAGGCGCTTATGCCGCTGAGCCATCTCACCGGCCCCTAATATGCTTCTAATATTAAATTTTTAATCTTACATTTATCTATCTGATGCAACATAAAAGGAAACTTCTCTCTTATAAAGCAACACCTTATTACCTCTCTGGAGTCACTTTTCTAACAACCATTGCCTGATAGGTGATGGCTTTCTTGTCTTTAAGGCCTGCATAACTAAAATCAGAAGGAATCACACCAAGTTTGATAGCTAAAAAACCAACTGCTTCAAACATTTCCAGATTTTCCTTTCGCAGGGTAAAAGCTGAAACAAAAATAATCCTAGATTACAAAAAGAAAAGCAGCTGTCACATACCAGTTACATTCTTGCATACAGTATTATTGTTTTTATATTTGTGGAAAATAAATCTTAGAGATATTTAAAATTTTGTAAACTTCTGTAAAGTCATAATGTATATTCAAACCCATACAACTTTAAGGTCACAACTCATTTATACCCTAGAGTCCTACAGAGTATAACCCTGCTTCTGTGCCATCCACATCTGTGCAAACTTGGGCTGCTACTTTTCTTTAAATCAATTTGCTAAACAAGTCTGTAAACACGTTCCATCCTCCAAGTTAGATATACACAAATTTGACTCTGGATCTGTGCAGTGAGATTTCACTGGTTCTATCCATCAGAGGAATTACACATATCCCTCAAAACAGTAGTTCTCAGAAAATACTCCCCAAATCAGTAGAGAAAGCAGGACTGGGGAATTTGTGTAAACCCCACTTAGTTCTTCCAAATCAGAAACTGGAAATTACACTAAAAAAATCTGTTCTAACAAAACTTTTAAGAGATTATATTGCATGCTAAAGTTCGAGAACATTTTAGAGCAGACTGACGGAGCCAAGTTTTCAGGTTCTGTACTGAGGGCAGGGAAATTTGTTTTGCAAATACTCTTTTCACTTTAGGAAGCACAGCAAACATATACTTCTTTAAATACTTAGTTTTAATTAAGATGACTTTCAAAACAGGAAATTAAAATTTACCATCAATAATACTAAGCCCAAAATAACTGTTTCAACTATGTTTGTGACCGTTAATTGTGAATGCCTATTTTACTCATGTTTCCTTCAATAAGGCTAATGGTTACATTCAGTATAACTTGAAAGACTATGTTTCACTAAGTAACAGACTCATATATTCTTTCCAATGCCTCTCTGGTCAAGTCTGTTCAAATTATTTATTCAGCTTCCACTCAACTTTAAATTTAACTAAGAAAACGATGATGTTTTATTAAATTACCTGTGTGTGTAATTCTTCCTTCTTGGCATTCAACAAGAGACCTTTTTCCACGCTTGTGTTTTTTTCCCCGAAATCTTACCGTTATCACTGTGTTTGGGTTACTAGCATTGTAATTCTGTTCAGGGAAAGATTTGGTTTCTACGAGGCTTCCGAACTTCTTGTTGAGAAAATGGTGGACAGCTTTTCTGTGGTCTTTGTTTATATCAGGTTTAAAGGTAAACTTGGAATTTTCTTTCTTAGCATCTAAATATTTAAAAAAATCCAATGCTTCTTCTTCAGATACCAAGTGACAGAGTTCTTTATACTCAAGATTTGGTTTTACAACAATTTCACTGTTTTTTCCTACAGTTATTAGAAAAGGAAATTTCTGCCTAATAGCACTATGTAAACTAGCCCTCTGGTTTTTGTCACGAATTCTGCCTAATGAAAATTCAGGGAATGGTAGAATTGACTCGGTTTTTGAATTCCACTTCTCTTTTATATCACAGGCAAACTGATTCAGTGATTCATTAGTTTTTTCATCTAAAAAAGAGCTTACTACATCAGCTTTTTCTTCTTCATGTTTGGAAGTCCTGTCATCAATAGTATCTTTTTTTTCTGAATCCGACTGATGATTTTGGTCACTATTGGAGCAAACAGCCAAAGTATTAACTTCTTGGTTACTTCTATTATCAAAGGACAAATTTTGAAGATCTAGTTTTGGCTTTTTGGCAAAATTATTTAGCTCTGGTAGCATTTTACTAACCAAAACAGGTTCATTGATGGTTTTGTTAACTAATTGTCCCTGTTCATTAATCTCAATAACAATAAAGTCACTTGGTGAACTTTTTATAGTACCCTGAAATCCAACATGCTCATTAATGAAACACAAAGAACTAAACTGGATTCTATAACCTGTATCCTCTTCCATTCTAAATAGTAAAGCCTACAAAAGAAACAAAGAAAAATCAGTTACCAGAAAGAAAAGTTGCAAATAACAACAAAAATATTGGTTTGCAGGAATTACTTAGTTCTGTCTCCCTTTTAATACTGAGCTCTCATAAATGACACTAATAATTGATGACCATATATCATGTGTACTTTGACATCCCTGTACCAAGCTGAATAAATAGGAAAACTAATTTTGGTATAACTAGTGTTTTATAACTTGATTTTTCACTCATTCCAGGCTCCTAATATCCAGGATTAAAATGGATCAATTTCAAGTTTATCTTAAAAATAGTATTTGTAGGCCCATAAAGAAGAGACAAGAACAGGACTATTTCACAATGATTTGTCTGGTTTTATCACTGGAGCTTAAAATTTCCACTAATTTCAGAGAAATTATGGCCAGATTTTTATATACTAGAGGTTAGAACATGAGAGGGGACACTAAGACAGAAAAAAACGTTTCAACTGATAAGTAAAATTGTGAATATCAACTTACAATCTGTTTATATTTCAAGGCAGGTTTGAATTAGTCCTGGACCTTAAGCCTTCTCTAAAGCTCCCATGAATACAGAATTCTTAAGTTGATCCAAAACTCTAGCCATAACTTAGCATCAGAGAGAAGAAACCCTTATAGGGTTTTCTTGGGCAGTAGACAAGAGAACAGTTTTCTGAGAAAGCCTTCAGTTGTTGACACACAACCCATCATTACTATAACACATGAAGCTGTGGGAAAAATAAATTGTCCAAGGCCTCACTACTTAGTTATCTGTGGTAGCCACATGCTCCAGAAAATTTATCATCATATAGTCCTTCATTCCATCACAACGTAGTCCACTAACCTGAACCAATTTAGCAAACTCTTTCCCTTCCCGATCCTTTCCACTGTCATGCAAACATCAGAGCAAATTCTCTGTATCTTAAATTTCTAAGAAAAACAAAATTTTAAAAAAGATGTATTTATTTTCCATAATTGCCTGCATAGTCCTCTCTTTTTCTTGCCCTAATCAAAACATGGCTATTTCCCCAGATTGCTTCTTCAGCAGTCCTCTCAACTAAAGGCTATTTTTTCACACTTACCAACCTTAGGACCAGGTGGTTACAAATGTTTGTCACTGCTCTTTCCAAACCATTTCTTGCTCTTCTACCTCCAAAAACCCAGTTTCTTTGCAGATCATGCCATCAGGCTTTACCATCTGCTATCACCCTCACTGATCCCTGATGACTCTTATTTATCCATTGATGACTTCTGGCTCACCACCTTCTCAGCCAGCACGACTCTATGATCACCCATACGGAGCATCCACTCAGCATCCTGGTTCCTCAGTTCTTTATGCTCATCCTCAACTTCCTACCTCCACTTCATTTTGGTCATCTGCTCTTCTGGTCATAACTTTGAGTTTCACCAAAAACATCAAACTTTAAACACCTGACTCCCCAGTCACTCCCACCGTCCTTCCATCAGCCCTACTTTAATACTTCTATTCCCAAAACCCTTAGACATCATGAAGGTCTCTAATCCCTACTTCTACATCTTGGCCACTATGGTCCATTCTCTGTGTAGCAGCCAGAACGCTGCTTTCAAAGATAAATTATATTGCAACTATATTTAAAACCCTATAATCACATTTATTGTAAAGTCCAAATTATTATCCCTGAATTCCAGACACCTAAGGTTCTGGACCCTGTCCACTCTCCGAACTCATCTTGTACCTTTAACCCATTAGTCTGTTAACTGGTCTTTTTTTATTACATTCATGCTAACTGTTCCTGCTACTTAAATTGTTCCTTCTTCAATTATATAGCTGCATCTTTTAGGATGCACATTCTTAGAAATTTCCCTGAACAATAATCCATAGGAACCTGCAAGTCATTCTCTTTCAGAAAACACTATTTAATTTTTCGGACAGTATTTCTAGCAAATATTTTTCTGTATTATTTACTGTATATTTCCCCCCAACCTAATGTCAACTCCATATAAGCAGGAACATTATCTGCCTTACTAATGATTAGCCCACATTTATCAGTGTCAAAATCATAGAAGAGCTGCAATCAATACTGATAGTAGTACAATCAAACAACTAGTAGAAAATATGAGCTGTAAGAGTAAAGAGGAAGAAGGGATTACTTTTGCTTATGATAATCAGGAAAGGAGAAATGCAATTTACATCTACACATCCCCCAAGGTGGTCCTCACAGATGGGGGCTTTTGAAAGGTGACTGGATTATAAGGGTTTAATGCTGACTTGCTATTAGGAGGTGGGATGTGGTCGGAAGAGGTAGGTCACTGGGGCAGTGGCCTGGAAGGGTTTATCTCCCTCTGCTACTCCTCTCTCTCCCTCCCCTACTCCTCTCTCGCTGTTTCCTGGACGTCATCCCGAGTAGCTCTCCGCAGCTCTCTTCTGCCATGCTGCCCTGCCTTGGAGCCAGCCTACCACAGACTAAAACCTTTCCGCCTTTAAATTGCTGGTGTCAGGTATTTTGCCCCAGTGATGAGGAAAGAGACTAAGACACCATCTTAATCCTTAAAGACATCAAGAGAGAGAAACGAGACAGAGACATCACAAGTAATGTAAAACAAAATATGCAACTATGCAACGTGTTAAAGAAAAACAGCTCTTACAGAGCTATGTGGTGAGGAAGGGCCATGCCAGGTACGGAGTACACACACCAACAACTCTGACCAAGCCTGAAAATCTACTGCGGGATCCATGGATGGCCACTGGAGGCATCTGAGTGAAAAGTGACACAATCACAAAGGACACTTTTCTAACGGATTGATGGAACGCATCTCACGAAGTTAGAATTGGAGGAGTCGAAAAAACAAGTCCACCGCGGCAGAGGGTGGCCCTGGAAGAATAATGATCTTTACCTTTCCTCGGAAGAAAGGAGATGATACGGCCTTCTAAGCTAGGGAAATGAGTAGGAAAACGGGGAGAGCGGTGACGAAGCGGGAGCTCCAGCCGAGCGTCTCAGCAAGAGTGGCCCGGAAGCGGAGGGCGGCGCGAGGGGCGCGCGCGAACCCGCCCGCTCCTCGGGAGCAGCCGGCTGAGGGCGGTGAGGCGCTCGTGGAGAAACGGGGTTGGGCGAGGATCCCGGTAAGGGACAGAAACGGAAGGAGGCAGCAGCTTTGCCTTCGCGTTCTTCCCCAGGCCCGGCGCGGCGAGCTCGCCCTGCCGACGCCCCTCCGCGGAACGAGCCTGGGCGGCGCGGCGTCCCCGCCCCCGGGGTCCGGCCGAGGAGCCCTACGCGTTCCTCTCCCTGCCCCGCCCCGCCCATCCCAGGGCGCGATCCTCGCCACGTCGCCGTCCTCTGGGAGGAGGCGTGAAGATGCTCCACGCTGACCCGGCCACGGACCCACACACAGTTCAACCCCCACACCGAGCTAGCGGCTCGCGGGCTCTACCTCGCGTCCGGGTGGAACGTTCCTCAGCACTACGGACTGCGCATGCCCGGAAGCCATAAACTTTTTCAGCCTCCGACAGGGGCAGATTTAAAGGGCCCTACACAAGGTATGGAGTTTCTCAAGTGGAGCCGCAGAAAGGAATGGGGGCGGGACCTTTCCGGGCTGGCCCCGCCCTCTCCCGGTGGCCCCGCCCCACCCGCGTGCTTCCTGTTGCTCGGGTCGCCAGTCCTCGGCTCAACCGCCGGCGCCCCGCCCGCTTTGCGCCTGTCTCGCCTAAGAAAGGTGCCGGCGCCTCCTGCAGCGAAGGTTGTCCCAGGTCTGCGGCGGGCTCCGGCCTCTGCTCCAGGGTTGTCTCAGGGGGGTTGCGGAACGTACATCGCCCTACCGTCACGTTGAGAAACATCAGAGAGGAAGTGAGTCGCTTAGAGCTCTCTCAGGTTAAGACTTGGGTGGATCCTTGGGAACCAGAAAGTTGGTCTGATGAACCTGAAGCTTGGAGGGGCGTCAGCCAGCAGTTCTGTAGCTCAGACGGACTTTCCTTCAGGGTCTAGGCTCCCAGCGTGTGTTCCTCAATCTGCAGGGGATCGCCTCCAGAGAACCCGGAAGCGAGGCCGGAGCCCTACAGAGATGCTTCTCACCTGGAAAGCGGTTGGAGCCTCTAAGTAGTTTTTCTCTCAGGCCTCCAGCCTTCAGGAAATTAGAAAGTGGAGAGGCCCGTTGTAGGGTCAGGTAAGTGCTTTAACAGATAGCAGCTTGGAAGCAAAAGAGAAGACAAAAGGACAAAAAGCAAACCCTAAGAAACACTTTTTGCCATTTGGAATCGAAACAAATAGGCTAGTGCTTCAAAGTCGTGTCTGCCCAAGGCATCTTAAAAGAAGAGGATGTTAAAATCTGTCTTTTCCCTTTCTGGGAGTAATTCTTGAAGTCTGTTGGAAATTTCAGATTTCTTTTATTCGCCTGTTTTTATGCTAAATGCTCATGGAAAGTTTGGTTTCTACCTGTTCAAACTGAGCTCTTGATCTTCCAGGCCTAACTTATGCTTTCCAGTCTTCACCCATTACATGTCAGGAAACTTCAAGTCGACAGCCTCAGTACTATCCTCTCCCTCTGTGCTTCAGCAACAGGATGCCATTGGCTGTACCTCAGAATAGCTAGCGTCCTGGGACTTCTGCACCTTCTCTGCTGTGCTACCCCTCTGGTCTAAACCACAAGCACCTCCTACCTGGATTATTGGCGCACTCTCCTAATTCGTCTCTCCGTACTTCTCCATCCTTACTCCAGCATCCTCTAGTGTCAGTCTTCAAACATGAAGACAGAGCATGTCTCTGCTTCCTTCTCAAAACTTCAGTCTCTCATCTCACTCAGAGATAAACAAATTTAATACAAAGGCTCTAAGGCCCTAGGAGAGATGGCCCCTTTTCCCCTCTGCTGCTGCCTGGATTAATGTAAAGCACCCCAGCAGTTCTCCAAGTATGACTGGGGTCTCTGGGACTCTTTCAGGGGGGCCATAAAGTCAAATTTCCGTATAGGTAAAAGAGTCATTGAGTGCAGTGGATTTTAATGTGCAATATTCATTGCTACAACTTCAGATTCTAACAGGTAACTTGCAGCTTACCTGTTAGAAAATCATTTCTTATCAACTTTTAGCATCAGAGAAAAATAACTACTACTGGTGAAAAATCTCTTTGAAAACTGCCTTTTCCAACCATGTACTTGTGTGAAGCTGTATTTTCTTTACATGCATCAACCAAAGTAACATGTTGCAGTGGATTGAATACAGATCAGATATGAGAATGCAGCTGTCTTCCACTAAACACTAAAGAGATTTGTGAAACTGTAAAATAATGTCACTTTTCTATTTCTTTGAAATACATAATTATCTTTATTAAAATATGTATGCCAACATACATATTTATTGTTGTTACTTTTAAATGAATTAAATAATTTTTAAATTTCTTAGTCAATTTCTTTTTTTTTTTCTTAGTTTCTATTATAGTGAACATTGGTAGATATTGCTGAAATAAACAAAAGCCCTATAGGGCCCACAATAATTTTTAAGAGTGTAAAGGGTCTTGAGATAAAGTGTGAGAATTACCATCTTCCCTCTTCCTGTCCCTCGTCCCCTTGCCCCTCTCACCTTTTGTTACCGTCTCTTCATTTTGTAAAGTCTGTTTTTATCACTCATTCACTGTTTCACTACAACAGTTCTTTTTGTTTTATTTTGTTGTTTTTTGTTTTTTTGAGACAGGGTCTCATTGTGTAGCCACAAACTCATGGTGATCCTCTTGCCTCAGCCTCCCTAGTGCTGGGATTACAGGCATGTGCCAGCACGCCTGACCCTCACAACTGTTTTTAAATCACCACTGGCCTTATTTCCACATCTAACACACCTGTTAGTATTTCTTTGACCTCTCTGAGTCTTTTATACTAACCTGTCCCCTAATCTAGAAATCTCTGATATGCTATTTACCTCCATGAGTTATCAGTGCTTTTTAAATTCTTTCTACCTAATGCCTTCCCAACCTATACATTTCCAGTAGGCAACTTCACTTTTACTTGCTGCCTCAACCGTATGTGCATATATGCTCTCAATTCCCATATGGGAATTTATGCATAGTGAGCTGAAACCTCTCTGCTGAGCCCAGGCCTTGTGTGTACCCACTTGGTGCCAGCTCCCCTGGGTGGTGCCAGAGGCAGGCCTTTCACAAACCCAGTAATCATCTTTATTTTTCCTTCACTCTCCCTTTCTTTTAACTCTGATCTCATGAAATTGTTTTGATATGGCCTTCTAAGCCTTTTAACCCTTTTCTTCTCCATTCTCTAACTCTACTTTTTTTAAGCTCTCACTTCTGCTCACCTAGATTATTGCAAAAGTTTTCAAACTGGCCTCCTTGCCTTGATGTACAGCTCTACTTTTTATCCAGAGGAATCTGTCTAACGAAATAAGATCATATGACACCCCTCCTTAAAAATCCTGACATGGCTGCCCTGTAATTTTTAGTACAATATAAGTTGAACTCCTTGTCTTATAAGGCACATCATTAGTTTGGCCCTAGGACCTCTCCAGCCTCATTTCTTCTCAGTTCACGTATGCATCCTGTGGCTAGCCATCATAGACTCCTTGCTTCAACCTCACCCACATTGTTCCCACCTTTTCACATGTTATTTCCTCTGCCTGGAATTTCCTTTTGAATTTGTCATCATTCCCTTTCACTCATCCTTTCAGCCTCTTACTCAATCAAATCTGTCTTGATATACTGTACCTAATTCTGCACCCTAATGTCCTAAATATATCTCTTGTAATGTTTGTCACTCATTTTAACTGTTCGTCTCTGCTGATAGACTGAGCAACTTGAGAACAAAGATTTTTTCTGCATTCTCATTGTTGAGTATAAAACCCTGATGAACATGTTCACTGAATATACAAATGACTGAAAGGAAAGGAAGGGTCCTTCTAAAAAAGAGAATGGGGCCGGTGAGATAGCTCAGTGGCATAAGCGCCTGCCTGGCAAGTGTGAGGTCCTGAGTTCGACTCCCGGTACCCACATAAAGGGAAAAAAAAGGGCCAGTGATATTGCTCAGCAGCATAAGCGCCAGCTGGCAAGCACCAGGTCCTAAGTTCAACTCCCAGTACCCAAGTTAAAAAAAAAAAAAGAATGACATGGACAGTGCACCAGGTTATAGAAGCAGGGGCACATGCATAAATTTTGGAGTCAGGAGTGAATTCAAGTTCTAGATCTTTCACTTACTACCTTTGCAAAATGGAGAAGACAAAATTGCCTTAGTCATTGATAGGATTAAGTTAACTGTATAATAAGTCACTTAGGGTACTGGGCAATAATTTATTCCTTCCTAAAATAAATACTTAACGTCAGTATAATGAATAAAATGAGCTTGGCCTCTGAACTCATTGGAGGAGATAGACAGTAAGCAAGTGAACAACTAAATATCAGATTACAAATACATTGTGCAATGATGAAAGATAATTAGGTGCTTATCTATCTGGGTGTGGTAGGCAAGACCAAAAAAGAAGTGAATACCAACATAGAAGTCTAGGGTATGGAAAGATCTTGCTTTTTACTGTTTTATATCATGAAAGTATATTATTTACTCCAAAAATTAATCATGTTGTATTTTAAAAATAATACATAGGGAAACAGAAATAATTGAAGGAGGAATATCAGACTCTATTTGTCTTGATTAATTAGAAGGAAAGTTTACTACCTGCTGAGAATGAGGGATAGGGAGTACAAGTAAAAGCCACTGAGAGAGAGGTAAAAGTATGAAATATTCATTAAGGGAAAAGGAGAGAAGTAAAAGGATTAACAGCAGTGGTGCAGGCCCAGTGAGAAAGGTGTTATCATAAATTGTGTTCACACCATTCTCCTCAGTTATCTATTTCTCTGCAGCTGTATTCAGCAGCTCTGGTGTATAAGTCAGATTGTGAGATTTATCTCTGCCTGCAGCTCTCCAGGATAGAGCAGTAGAAGAAAAGATGATTGAGGAAATAAGGGTTCTGTCTGTAGAGTAGCTGAAGTGATGAACCGTAGGTTTTAGCTTTGTAGGAAATGAACTGTGGTCAGGCAGATCTCGTGGACTCAGACAACGTGGAGAGTCAAGCATAGCTCTGTACCGATTCTGTGGTGGAATAAATCTTTTAATGCTATGTAAACTATTTCAGTACTTTCTTTTTACTTTCATCAAACAACACTGCATACGTTTTTAATACTAAAGTACTGATTGAGAAAAATATTTTAAAGACTTGATTCCAGAACATGTCAAAGGGATTTTTCAGATAAAGTAAACTTTTTGCTCCTTTGTATAAATGTCACTTGAAAAATATCAGTGTCAGAACAAAGTCCTTCAGTGTTTATCAATATTTATTGGTGGAAAAAGAAAGTAAACCCAGAGGACAATTAGATGGCTTCATTTCAATTTGGGTTTCTCCTTAGGACATCACCTAGATGACTTTGGAGTGTTCCCGTGGATAGTCATTTGCCAGTATTTCATACAGTATCCAATGAGGAATATATAAGCTTACAGATGTCGGCTGTAAAGCTACTGTAAAATTTTAATGAGAATTTTTCATATTTCAGGACTAGAAGATGAATAAACCCATAACACCATCAACATATGTGCGCTGCCTCAGCGTTGGGCTACTTAGGAAGCTGTCAGATTTTATTGATCCTCAAGAAGGGTGGAAGAAATTAGCTGTCGCTATTAAAAAACCATCTGGTGATGATAGATACAACCAGTTTCACATAAGGTAACATATAAAGATTTTTTTCTTTTTAAATTCTTATAAGAATGATCAAGGTGTGAGTACTGTCTAATGTTGAAGTTTAGAAAATGAACCTCTCTACTGTGGAGATGACAGCAGTCAGTAATTTCTCTCCCTCTCTATTTTTTTCAGTTTTTGCATATTATCCAGCATGTCAGCTAGACTAATATTGTGGTCTTGCAATTAAGTTTTTGAATTAAGTTTTGAATTAAGTTTTGAGTCAAGATTCCCACCTTTGCTTTCGTTCTCTGTCAAGCAAAAAGCAGTTTATTCTACCTCACACTTTGCACTTCCACACTGAAGGATCATGACAATGTTATAAGAATCTCTAGTGAAATTCTGGAGGCTAAATTTCTAAGTGTAAATCTCTAATGCACCTTTAACTATGTCTTTTGGAAGTTCTTCAAATTGACATTTTATGGTGTTGCTTGTAAGTGTACATGTCTATGAACAGACTTGTTAGATCTTAGCCAGCATTTTTTCAACACCATCTGGCTAATTTTCATTCTTTCTCTCTTACCATCTCTGCTTGACTTAGTGTAAAACATAAGCAAAGATTTTATTTTTGTCAATTATTGAAGTTAAAACTTACGTCAAAATTTGTCTGATAACAAGAGGAAAGAAAAAAAATGTTTTTTTTCTTTACAACTCTAACCTGGTAAAGAACCTAAAGTCTTGGCTTTCATATTAGTCCTTCCAGAAAATGTACCATATATGAAGGGTAAACATCTTGAATTACTTGGGAGAACCTCAAATTTAAAACTAGAAAGCCAATTTTTATAGATTGTTGCTATTAGTACTAAAATTTATAGGGAATAGTTGTGGCAGTGGTGTAAGGAAGAAAAAAAAAAGCTATTCTTTACAGAATAATGCCAGCAAATAATGATTAGAATAATGGTAGAATGAGGAAGTTGCCAGTTTTCAACCAGCAGTGAATAACTGGTTTATGCAAAGCTCATCACTGGGCCTAAGATGTTGCGGATGAACAGGATTTGCACAAGATTTCAAAGTATTATCCACAATTTCTTATGGATTAGGAACGGTGAAGTTTCTTTTATAATGAAGAAATCTGAAATATATCTCTTTAACTAAATGATCAAACTTAGAGTCACCAGTAATACATAATGCTATTTTGTGCTTCTGGATGTAATATGGTAGGAAGATCACATTGTCTTCTGTGTAGTGTTTTTAACAAAAATTTTAATCTGAATTTAATCATGAGAAAGTAGTTGTGTAAATATCGACAGTGGGAAGGGGAGGACAGAGGAAGTGAGGGGGAAGGAGGGAAGGAAGAGGGGAGGAGAGAAAACAAATTACCAGTTAGAAAATTGGTGAAAATAGGTGAAAGTTAAATGATTGTTCATTGTATTATGCTTCCAACTTTCCTGCAAATTTGAAATTTTTTCAAATAAAACATTTGGAGGAAAAACTTTCAAGCTATGTTAAGTTCTTAAGTGTTACTTTTTTTAAAAAAAGGAAGGAAAAAAGGATCTGTTTTTCCTTCAGTTTAATTAAAAATAGTTAAGATCAAAGGAATAATTCCCTAAGCTTATGTATATTCTATTTAAGCCAGCTAATATATTAATAATTATATAGCTAACCGAGTTAATAAGTCAAATAGAAAGTAATACAGCTAAGTAAGTTGAAAGCATTCTTATGTCACGAGAGATCTGAATTTGGATCTCAACATGGAATCACCTTATTGGATGTGTGAGTCTACCCCCCCAAGCCTGGCTGTCTCATTAGTAAATAAGTACAACAATCAAAGTATCTTTAAGGGAGTTTATATGTGTGCATCCTGCAGTTCACTGCGTAAAGACTTACTAAGTGCTCAGTAAATATTAACTTTTATTATGTCTTGAGCATCTTTTTTCCTTCTACCTGTCTTTTCTGCCTCACTGAAATTCTTGCTAGTTCTGCTGTCCCTTTCCTTTAATATTCCAGAAGGTGCTGTGGACAACACAGGGACCGAGGGAATTCATTCCTCTTTTCATATGAACTCATTATATACTAATTTCGTTTCTGTGTTACTTGCTTTTAAGGAGATTTGAAGCATTAATTCAAACTGGAAAAAGTCCCACTTTTGAACTACTGTTTGACTGGGGTACCACAAACTGCACAGTTGGTGATCTTGTGGATATTTTGGTCCAAAATGAGTTTTTTGCTCCTGCAAGTCTTTTGCTGCCAGGTAAGCTGGGTGTGCCCAGCGTGTCACCATTTAGGGAGGAAAGATAAAAGGGAGAAATAGAAGTTTCTTCTTACTGTTACTTTTTTCTCCTAGTAGACAAACCTGACTCTTGAGTCCCTTTATTCCTTCAGCCCTCCCCAACTTTTTAGCAAGCACCCAAGAAGAAGGACTCTGCTGCTAAGGTGATGGAAGCTTCATGATGGAACCTGATCTACCATTAAAATCAGATGGCTCGGGGCCAGCAGGAAGTTTAGTTGGATATAAACCTCAGATTTGTAGTGTAGGCTAGAAGAAATCAGTTATTGTTTTGAGCTCTTTTTTCCACCTTTGACTTCCACACTCATAGGACTCTCTGGTCATGATTTCCTGATATTGCATTGTGATATGTTAGGGTGTAGTTGTCTTCCTCATAACCTTACTTTTTTTCCCCTTGATGTCACGTAAATCAGTAGTTCCCAGCGTTTATTGTATATAAGAATCATTAAGTGTTCTTGTTAACCTTGTAGACTGCCAGGCCTCTTCCAACACTATTGAACTAGGATTCTGGAATTAGGTTCAAGAACTGTGTTCTTAAACAAGTATTTCATTCTTATGATGCATGCAGGTGGTTCACAAACCACTTTTTGTGAATGTTGCTTTACTCTACCCATCTTCATCACAACTGACGAATTTTTACTAGATAGCTTCTTCTGTGTTGTGAGAATATAGGGCCAAGCTATGCAAACAGAAGTGTTGTTAAATGAACTGAGTTCCTGGTTTATCTTTTTCTGAAGACACCTTGGTATCTTATTCCATTTGGCAGACGCTGTTCCCAAACCTGTTAATACTTTACCATCTAAAGAAGCTGTAACAGTTCAGCAGAAACACCTGCCTTTCTATGAAAAAGGCAGTACTCCTGTGACACCTGTGCAGCATCTTGACCAAAACTGTATCCCATCTGGCTCTTCAAGTCCAGAAAATAAAAGTTTAGAAGTTAGTGATACACGTAAGTACCACTTTTAGTGCTTTCCTCTAGTGGATTTATCGTTAATATAATCACTGTTATAAAGTAAATCTGTCTTTTTTTTTTTTTTTTTAGCAGAAGCACACTGGCAATAGCTCTTGCGGGGTTTTTCCTCCTAATTTATTAAGTACTATTTTCATCGCATTAATCATTGTATTATCAGTGATTAGAAGCAATAGGACATGCAGACAACCCAGAAACTAAGAAAAAATAAGTAAATCTTTATATAATTTGCGAGGGTCATTTTTTTAAAAAGAAAATATGCGACTAGAGTTTGGATGAATGGAGTAGATTCACCAATATCTCATTAGAATTTTGGGCAGGTGACTCTATACAGAATTTGGTGGATGATATCACCAAACAAAATTCTCATGAATAAAGGTCACAATTTGTATTTTAAAAATGGTTTTACCCTCTTCTATCTTGCCTTATCCAAAGTTATATTTTCAGATAGTACATACATGTATATGAAGCCCTCAAAGTGAGGAAGTATAATTATTATAACCAATCTCCTTTTTATTTAAACATTTTTTCCTTATTTTATTGACATTATAGGTTTTCATTGTTTTTCATTTTATGAATTGAAGAATGTCACAAATGACTTTGATGAGCGACCTATTTCTGTTGGTGGCAATAAAATGGGAGAGGGAGGATTTGGAGTTGTGTATAAAGGCTGTGTGAACAACACAACTGTGGCTGTAAAGAAGCTCGCAGCAGTAAGTTATGTTTTCAGGAATAAAAGAGTTGTTTCCTAATTCATGATGTAAGCTTTAATCTTTAGGAAATACATTACAGGATGTACTTTCTTTAAATAAACACTATACGAAGCTGGTAGTTCTTAACATTTAAAAATCTGTTGAGAGCTATGAACTCCACCCTAGAAAAGTGTAGTGATGCACACATACTTACGATCATATGATTTTGAGAGATTTACATAATAAAGTTGAGAAGATCTCCTCTACATAGTGCCTTGGTACAAACAAGATTAAAGTGGTAAAAATGCTAAGAAAAATTTATGTAAGTATATTTGCATTACTTTTCTCTTTTGAAAATGAAGTTCGGAAAATACACATTAAGGGATCAAAAAATTTCTTCTGTATCTTTTTTCCCATTTCTGTTGAGCTTTTCACTTCATACTTAGTGATTTGTTATATAGTAAGCCTGTTATATTGTAAGCCTATAAGTCATTTTTTGTCATAGATGTTGCAAATACTTTTGCAGGTTTTGATTTTCTTTTTGTATTCAAATTTGCTTGTCTTCTACTACACGGATTTTTTTCCCAAAAAAATTTCTGTGCAAAATGAAGCCTTGTATTATTTTATTTTGTTCCCACAACAATTCAGTGAGTTTTATATGTTTTTCCATTCACTGACCAACCATGGACCTTGAGTGAATCATTCATAGGTCTAGCTCTCTATAGAATGAGAATAATACCTTTTTTTTTTTTTGTGGGTACCGGGGGTCGACCTCAGGACCTCGCACACCAGCAGGTGCCCGTGCCGCTGAGCAATATCACCGGCCCTTTTCTCGTATGCGGGTTCTGGGAGTCGACCTCGGGCCCTTGCGCTTGCCAGGCAGGTGCTTACGCCGCTGAGCCATCTCACCAGCCCCAATATCTTATTATTTTAAAGAAAGCAGGTCAGTTCTCTTTCGCTTGAGCCCCCTTTCAGCTTTAGGAATCATGGGATTATTGTATTGTATAACATTGTATGATACTTTTTTTCAGATGGTTGATATTAGCACTGAAGAACTGAAACAACAGTTTGATCAAGAAATAAAAGTAATGGCAAAGTAAGTGTTAATTTTGCTGTGTGGTATAGGGAAAAAGAACAAGACAAGGTGTAGGAACCTGGTTTCCTACCCAGAATGTACCATGAACCAGGGATATTTACAAATATAGATATATAAAAATTAAATCAAAGTATTTAGACTAATTTGGGCTCTTCAGTTCTATGATTGTATATACGTATATGCCTGTATATTAATAGCAGTCAGTACTTTAAATCACAGTAATGTTACATGGAATTTCTGCTATCTTCAATTACGGTTTTTGCTCCCAGAATTCATAAGAAATCAATTGTAGAGATACTTAAAAAAGAAAAATCTATAGAGTAACAGGTCCTTAGGTAAGGTGACACTTGTAAAGTAACTAGAGAAATACTATATGCAAAGATTTTTAGAAGGCATTGACCCATGATACTGAGATATTAATCATCATCCAGAAGAGTAGGAAAATCAAATCAGGAAATTTATTTTAATAATTATAGTGATTGATATTTGAGTACATACAACATGCTAGACACTGTACTATGTACTTTCTGTGCATTTACTTATTTAATTGCCTCAACAATTGATATAACCTCTTTTTTTAAACTGAGATTTAGAAACATTAAGTAACTTGCCCAAGATCATATACCAGTAGTGTTAGAGATGGGATTCAAATCCAGATCTGATACCAGAGTTTGAGCTTTTGATCTGAATCCTAATAGGATTTATCAAATTACATCCGTGAGACCATTGCTGTAAATCATCACTTGTAGTTACATAGCTTTAAGAAATAATTAATAGGCTGGAATTGTTTTAGCTCCATAAAAGTAATGCACACTGTAAAAAGTTCAAAACATTTTTTCAGAATTTGTGTTCCCTTCCACCATTCGCCAATTCTAAAAGTAACTTATCAAAGTAGATAATCTGGGAAATACAGGAAAATATGTTTTAAATAATAAAAAACATCTCTTAAATGTACACTCAAAGAAAACCATAGTTTGATGTGCTTGATTCAAGATGTGTGTATAGCATTTTCCCATGTCATTAAAAATAGTTCGAAAACATTTTGTTATTTACAGCATTCTAGCAAGGATGAAGATATTTTACTGACTTTACTAAGTTTTTCTAACTTTCAGTATTACAGATTAAAGTTCCTTTAAAGATCTTTGTGTATAAATCATTAAATGCACTTCTGCTTATTTCATCAAGATAAAGTCCTAGGAAAAGGTTATTAGGTCAGAATGCATGAACTTTTAAAAGACTTTCAGAGACTTTCCAACTAGATGTTCAAATTGCTTCATAGATATTAATATACTACCACCAACTAGTCCCAGCACCATGCACACTCTAAGAATATGCTCTATCACTGAGCTGCAACCCCAGGGCCAAATTATGGTAATTTATATTCTTTCCAGCAATGTATTACAGTTTCAAGCTTCACTAGTAACTTATCACTACTGAATGCAAATTTTACCATTTCTTAATAAGTGCCAGTCTCTGGACATTTGCGGAATAACCTTGGGCAAGTTTCTTAACTCTCTGTCCATTAGTTTTCTCATCTGTAGAATGGGATAATAATTGTACCCTGTTGTGAAGATGAAATAAAACAGGTAAATTATCAAAGTACCTCACAGATGATACAAACTCAGAAAATATTAATGACTCATTTAAAATATGACAACTTGGTGGAAAATGGAGCACTTACTGCTTCAGTTTATACTTCTCAAAATATGTACATGGGTAGAGGAAGTCAGATTTGGTAAAAAGTAGTGCCAGAATTAGATCATTTTTAGTGAACAGAACAAGTAAGCAGTGGGTGGATCATTTATCATGAACCAGATATGTTTGTAGGCTCACATATATTTGTTCATTTAATTCTCGTAGCATCCATATTATATAATAAGTAATATTTTTTCTGTGCTGGGGAGATAAAGGAGCAGAGGCTCAGTGAGGTTGTTAACTGGCGGTAGGTCACATATCCAAGAAATAGCAGAGATGGGCTTTCAGTTTAGGACTTCGAACACTGAGCCCTGGTATCCCACGGATGCCTGCAGTTCTGTTATACTGCATCTCTCTTTAGTTTTATTACTCTCAAATGTATTATAAAACGTGTTAAGTTATAGATAATCAGATATTAAAGATCAGAGATGGGTCAACTTGATGTGAATAAAGATATTTTGAGCATGTTAGAGACTATTTTAACATATTGCAGATTTCTTGAAAGTATTATAAAAGTTTCAGTAGATTTTCTGGAATCATCTTTGTATAGTCATTAAAAATTGTGCTGAGTAGAGATAAACTTCAGGCTAATCCTTAAGCAAACTATCACAGGTTTCAAGATTTGAACCATTGAGCATTGGCTGTAAAATAGAAAGAGGTTTTGCTTCTAATGTTGACCAATATTTCTGAAAAAAGAACTATATACAGAAAATGATAAGTACAGTAAGCATGTAGGCATAAACATGTACCACATCATCAATGATCTATAACGTTCCTTTTCTTTTTTTCTCTCAGCTGAATAACTTTTAACCTACAGCTGGATATATATTCATGACAATAATCATGCATATAAAATTATCTGTCACAGGTGTCAGCATGAAAACCTAGTAGAACTACTTGGTTTTTCTAGTGATGGTGATGATCTCTGCTTAGTGTACGTTTACATGCCCAACGGTTCATTGCTAGACAGGCTGTCTTGCTTGGTAAGATATTTTGTTCATAAGATTGTTTAGCTTTCTGTTTCTGTGTTGAAATACCAAAACTTACTTTGTGACAGGATCATGCAAGCCACATTAAACTTAATATGTTTCCTGTTTTGTGAACATTGACCATTATTATTTGAACTGCTGAGATTACCAATCTCTTAGGTGAGAATTTAAAGCACAAAACTATCAGTCAAGCCTAGACTTTGAAGGTACTCGTTTATACTTTTGTCTTCAAATAATGAATGTTAACCCCTGTTTGATTTTATTTAGAAATTATTTTTATCAAGCTAAAAAAATTATAATCCTAAATTCTTAGTGACATATCATATTCAGTTGTTGCCTAGAAAAATACTGTTATATATTTTTCTACGGATCTTTTGTTATCCTCTTTTTCTAAATTTTTTTGTTTCTTCATAAGGATGATACTCCCCCACTTTCTTGGCACATGAGATGCAAGATTGCTCAGGGTGCAGCTAATGGCATCAGTTTTTTACATGAAAACCATCATATTCATAGAGATATTAAAAGGTAAATGCTTCTGTGAAAAACCTTTTGGAAAGCTACCTTTAAAGAATAATTTGCTCTCCCTCTTTTTATTTGCTATTCATGTACATGTCTTAACTTCGAGGAGCTAGACTTTTTTCTCTGTGACTCCATGAAAGCTCCTCTCTTTAAGGACATCTATAATCTCCTTTATTCTAAACCCAGTGACCTGTTTCCAGTAATCATCCTGCTTGACTTTGGTTTTTTTGCCTGTGAAAATTTGTTTCTTTCTTAGCTTCTGCATTATAACCATTTTCTGAATCATCATCATCTTCTGTAAATACTTTCAGTTCTCAGACTATACAGGAAGCAGCATGTGTAGAGTTTGACATTTTATTCAAATCACAGAATAATAATAAAATTTAGTATTAGTATAAAGAACAGTTCCCAAGGAAGTGATACTTAAGCTACGATCCAAAGAATGAGCAGGAACTGAGTAACCACAACTGGAGAATGAGTATAGAAGAGGGGTAGAAAAACATTCCAGGCAGAGGAACCATGTTTGTAAGACCATACGGAGAGAGAATATGGGAATGTGATTGGTTACAGGAAGTGAAATAAAAGCAATAAGAATGATGTGCAGAAAGTGAGGAGGTGATGGAGGTGAAATAAACAGATAGGAGGGAGCTTAGTCTGTAGGACCCAGTGAGAATTTTAGACCAAAGTGAGAATTTTAGTTTCATTATAGGTATAATGAAATGCTATTGAAAAAGTAAAATGTGGCATCATGTTTAAATTTTGCAAAGAGCACATGGACTCTAGTATAGAGAACAGTCTGTGAGAAGAAGTAGTAGGCTATCAGACATCTTAGTGATGCAATTCGTGTGCAGAGACAAGAGAAGCTTTGAAAGATTAAGATGGTGGGATGTGCCAATATCTTAGCTATGGGGAAATGAATCAGGAATGACTCCTGGAATTATGGCATCCAGAATTATACTCTGGAATGAGATTGGCATGAAACATTTATATAGAAAGGGGTAGGGGCAGAAAATGTGAATTTCCCTTTGTACAGGTTGTGTGTTAATTTCTTTTAATATATAAAAGTGGAGATGTTAGATAGTGATATGCAGGTTTGGAGCTGAAAGAAATCTGAGCTGAAGATATAAATGTGTATGTTACTTGTGTGCACTTGATAATTGAGTTATATAATTGTACATACTTAAAGATTAAGAAAAATACCCAAGATTAAGGCTTAAGGAACCCCAAGACTTAATGGTGAAGTAGAAGAGAATAATCCAAAACAGAACCTAAGAAAATATACATGCACAAAGGTAAGATAAGAAGCGTGGAGGGAGGTCAAGTGCTTCAGGCACTGGATTAGTATCATGAAGATCATTAATAACTTTCTGGAGACCCATTTCCATGTAGTAGTTGAATCAGAAGTCAAGTTGCAGTTGAGGACAAAGTAGGAGCTAGAAAACTGAGATTTGAGAATAGAGAGGTTTTTAAGACACTTGGCTACTAAAGTGTGATAACAGGAAATAGATGTGTCATTCCAGAAATATTTTTTAAAACAACAAAGATTATTGCATGCTTATATGTTTACAGGATGCATCCATATAAGAGGAAGAGAATATAACAGAAGAGAGAAGTGAACTAAGTCATAAAGGAAGGTTTCCAGGAATGTAGGAAGGACCCCAAGCAAAAGTGCTAACTGTAGAAAGAATAAGAAGCATCATTGCTATCCCTTGCATTATTGATATTTTTTCATGTTCTTGCCTTAATATGTTTTCTGTCCTTCTACATGTTCTTGACGAGTCAATTTGAACTGCTCCCTGTGTGTGGGTGACTCTCCAATCTGTATCATCACCCCCAGTCCTGTATTTTCAGTATCCTATACCAAAACAACTCACCTCGATGTCCCCTGGACAGCCTTCAAGCCAGTACCTCAGAAATCAAATTCATCATCTCTTCACCTCAAAGTCTTTTTTCCTGTATTTTCTTTCTGATTAAAAAAAGTCACTATTCACTCTGTCTCCCATACCTAAGACTTTCTTAGTCTCTATGTCGCTTACAAAGTTCTGTCATTTATGCCCAGTGTTCTGTCTCTATTTAAGAGTTACACCTTCATTATCTTTTGCTGGCTTCATTATAATAAACCTAGTTGACCTAAAACTAATCTGTACCACTTCTTGCCTATTCACTACAACACTGCCAGGCTGTGGTCCTAGACATCAAGTCCAGTAACATCAGTTACCGTCAGTGAAAACTGCAGATAGTTTCCTGTTGCTCAGAGGATAGAGTTCAGATTCTCTCCATGTTCTGTGGACACTTGTTTCTTGACATTGATCATATATACCATGTGTTTTCATGTTTTTTCATCACTTTTGTCGAGTTCCCTGACATACCTTTTTTTCCCTCATCTAACTGTCAACTTCTAATAATCCTCAAGACAAAGTGTACTTCTCATCCCTTCTTCGGAGTTTTCCTCAGTTCTTTCAGGGACATGATTTTTCTTTCAGCGTTTTATCCCTAATATTACCATCGTGTAGTACTTACTAATTTTTAAATTATTCATATGCATTTGTCACAGACAAGATTCTAAGCTTTCCTCCCTATTTAGCTCTGAGCTTAAATAGTACAATACATCTGGAGCTCAATAAGGTTTTAGTGAATGTATAAATGAATGTACATAATGAATAAATTAAGATCTTTTAGTCCTAATCTTTCCTCTTCACATGATTCCAGATGGCACAGAGAAAAAAATATTTTAAGGAAATGAATAATTGAGTTACTTTGGAAATTTGTTTTTAAATAAATTGAAAAAAATTTAGGAAAGAAATTAAGAGATGGCACTTTTGGCATATTTCAAAGCCAAACATTAAAAAAAAAGTGCCATATCTTCTCAGTCTTATAGAAGAATAGAACACAACAAAGCAGAACAGAAAGAATAGCATAGAATAGTATAGAATACTGGGAAGGGGAATGTGGGGGAATAGAAAGAAGTTCATAAAGGTCAGCAAAACACAGTTGGAGCACGGGAAACATTTCTGCTTCTTCTTTAGACAGTAGGATGACTGTAGGTTAAAATAACCTAGTGACATACCTGAAAATGACCAGAAAAGAAGAATATAATATTCTCAGCACATAGAAATTATTAATGTTTAAAAAGAACTACTTTTCACCCTGATTCGTTTATTACATTGTATATATGTATTGAATTACCATAATGTACTCCATAATGTACAAATATTGTCTTAATAAAAATAAATAATAAATTTAAAAAGAAAAAGAATGGAACCTTTGGGCCAGGGCTATAGCTCAGTGATAAAGTACTTGCCTAGCATGCAGAAGGCTTTGAATTCAAATCCAGAAAGAAACAAAGAAACAAAGAAAGGAAGGAAGGAAGAAAAAGAGAGAGAAAGAGAAAAAGGAAAGGGAAGGGAGGAAGGAAGAAAGGGAAAGAAGAGAGGGAGAGAGAGAGGAAAAGAAAAAAGAAAAGGAGGGAAAGTGGAAGGAAGGAACAGAGAGAGAAAAAGAAAAATGATGCTTTGAAAGCCTGTAGGAAGTTAACATATAATAAGTTATTTGTAGAGTAATGGAAGTATCTCTTGCTTAGAAAGTTTTTGTTTTTGTTTTTGTTTTTGTTTTATTAATGTGGGTACCGGGAGTCGACCTCAGGACCTCACGCTTGCCAGGATGCGCTTGTGCTGCTGAGCGATATCACCGGCTCTTTTCTTCCTTTATGTGGGTTTCCGGGAGTTGAACTCAGGACCTCACGCTTGCCGGGCAGGCACTTATGCTGCTGAGCCATCTCACTGGCCCAAGAAAGCTTTATTTCATTTTTACTCTTATAAATGTTCTTCATTAAGAAACAAAAAGGAAAACAATCATTTCTCTTTAGCTCTAGTCTGAATTCTAGATTTATTTACACAAATTTTAGACTTTTATGATATTTACTATAAAGTGTCATAGGGTATAAGAAAAACATTTCAAAATTTAAATTTTTGCAGTGCAAATATCTTGTTAGATAAAGACTTCACAGCCAAAATATCCGACTTCGGGCTTGCGCGGGCTTCTGAGAAGTTTGCCCAGACAGTCATGACTAGCAGGATTGTGGGCACGACAGCCTACATGGCACCTGAAGCTCTGCGAGGAGAAATAACGCCCAAGTCCGACATCTACAGCTTCGGTGTGGTGAGTAACCTGTAGTAGCCACTCTTCCGCTGTTCTGAAATTAAAATGGAATATTTCAATACACTTTTCTTGCTCAGCTCTCATATATATATATTTATTTTTTTTCACTTTAACCTCGAGTTACACCAGAAAGTTTATAAGAGCTCCAATGTATAAAAAAGTTTCATTGATTTTTGTAATTACTTCAGGAAATTATTCGTTGTCACCTAGCCTCATGAAGTAGGATGAAGCTTAAATCAAAGCATAAAATGATGTCATAAAATATGTACTTAGTCTCTGATTTTTTTTTAACATTTTCTGATCTAGCAGTCTATTCCTAAACATTTTTAAGACAAAAGGATAGGTGTGGACGCTTGGAAAAATTGAGAGCTTTTTTAATTCATCTTATATTTTCATTTATGTTTCACGTATGGAAATTTGACTTCATTGCACTGTCAAGTAAAGGCACAGTGTTACAGAATATGCCTAATGTTTAGAAAATAATGTTCTCCCAGAAGATAGAGGAAATTATTCTTGTGAAAAATCCCCTACAAGAGAAGAAAAGGATTGAGAGTTTCCAGAATACATGCTGAGTGGAGCTGGTTCTTTAGCAAATTGTTGATGGGAAAGAAAAGCTTATGGACGTGACGGGCTGCGAGGTGTGTGTGGAGGAGAGGTGGGGAGGAATGCCCGCAGCTCATGTTCTTCCGTGTTAACACCTAAAAGCCGCGTGCGCTGTGCAGAAACTGTACTCGAAGTTAATAATTAAGATCCAACTTCCTGAGGTAGGGGTATAACTCAGGGTTTGATTCCTCAGCACCACAAAAATTTTTAAAAATCCCATATTTCTTTTTTTTTCCATATGTTGTCTTAAGTGTTGTGTCAATGGATTCCTTTTTCTTTGTAGGTTTTATTGGAAATAATAACTGGACTTCCAGCCGTGGATGAAAAACGTGAACCTCAGTTACTAGTAAGTGAAAGATTCATGTTTTTCTAACTCTTTTGCATTTATAGTCTTCATATAGATGAGTAAATTTGGCACCTGGAGATGGTATTTTCCATCAGCAGTGTTTTCCATTGACAATGTATAATGCATATTATGGAAATATGGAAAGAGCATTAAATATTTCTAACCTCAGCTCATCCATGAAATATTTGTGAACCCTAAAAAAGTCACATACATATATTTTTTTTCTTTGTTCTAATTTCTTTGAGTAAAATGAAACTAGAACTAAAGAATTTTTGAGGGCCACTCAGTTTATTTTTGTTACTTTTAGAGTAGTTACCAACAGCATTTTCATCTCAGAGAGAAAAAAAAATCATGGCTTCCAGTCAAATTTGTGTCAGAATAGTATCGCTAGTAAAAGTTCTCTATTCTACTTTGGAGTACTTTGTGAAATTATCATAGAAAACATTGCCTGATTTTTTTATAGTAGGCATTTCATTGATAACTTATAAGCAAGATAACTGAATAGTAAAACAATGGGAAAATTATGCCATGTCCTTTTTTTTCTATGTAGCAAATTTTGAAAACTTTCAGAAGCATTTTTATAAAATTAAAGATATATGGAAATATCTACTATCATTTATAAGTTTTTCTTAAAATTAGAAAATCCAATGCCACAAATCCAGGGGAGGGATTACATATGTATATATATAATTACATATACATATACATATATATATATATGTCAATATGTGTATATATATGTGTGTATATATGTATATATATGTGTGTGTATATGTATATATGTACATATATATATGTATATATATCAATTATATATATCAATTATATATATGAGTCAAATTATGTCCCTAGAATTGGGATTAGAAAGGTATAATTTGTTTACTCCAGGGTCTGGTGCCATACTGTTCTGAGGAAACCATAAGTACAATATCTATATGTAATAGTTTTATTATATGTTCATTATAAACCCATACATTATAAAGCTTTCTATGCTATACTGGAAATTTAATAGTGCTATATTACATAAAATATGCTTCACATTAGAGAATATGTATAGAAAATAGTATTATGAAAAGTAATATTTAGATTTTTACAGTGACACATTAAAAAGTAAAATTTTGTCTTAGAGAAATAAAATTCTCTGTCGCATTGGTTATTGGAGGCCAGGAGAGAAGCCTAGGCTGGGGATGCACTCTGTGTGTATTCATGTATGTGTGTGTATGTGCGCGTGTGTGTGTGTGTGTCTGTGCATGAGCACACATGCATATGTGTGTGGCACTGAGGATTGAGTCCAGAGCTTTCACTAAATTGCCCAGGTGGGGCTCAATCTTGCAATCTGCCTGCCTCAGCCTCCCCGAGTATACTAGGATTACAGTCCTGTACCAACACACCCAGCAGGATGTGCCATTTTTCAACCATTCATGTACAGACTTAGGCAGAGCATTGGGTATAGATCGGATTATATTGAGAAAGTATATTTATGAAAAATGCAAGTGGAAGCTGGGCATGGTGATGCATGCCTGTAATCCCAGCACTCCAGAAGGCTGAGGCAGGAGGATTGCTGCGAGTTCAAGGCCAGCCTGTACTACAAAGCAAGCCTCTGTCTCAAATAAGATAAAATAAAATAAAATAAAATAAAATAAAATAAAATAAAATAAAACAAAACTACAGAGAAGAAGGGGAAAAAGAGGCAAGGAAGGCTAAAGGTAGCACCTAGTATTTCGCTATCTTACAGTTTGTGCTTTTTAGGCAAGGCCTGCCTGTACAAAGGCCTAAATTTTCCATGCAATTACTTAAGACTCTTTTCTCCCTTCAGAGTATATAAAAACCTCAAAATTTTGGCTCGAGTAAGGATGAAGTACTGAAAAACACAGACTCTTTCACAGTCACAAGTTTTGTATGTCCTCATTTAGTGGTGAAGCATCATAAACTTCAGGGAGGATTATCTCTTTCCCCCATTCTTAAGGTTCGAACGTGGTTTGACCATAAAGTCAGATTTTAACACAAGTACTGCTGAGAGGGGTCCTTTAACGAGCTTTTATATCACTATGTTTTGCCATTGCCCAAACACTTTCAAAGATTATTTTTTGGAAGGGTTTTTGGAATGTCTATATCGTACCTCTCATAAATAATCTTTTCCATCTATACTAGTTTCCGTGGGCTACCATTAAAAAAAAAAAAAAAAGCACAAACTGGATTACTTAAAGTGACAAACATTTATTATCTCACAATTCAGGAGGCCAGAAGTTTGAAATCAAGGTGCCAGCAAGCCATGCCCCCTCTGGAGAGTCCAGGGGAGAATCCCTCCTTCCTTCTTCCAGCTTCCAGCAGTGTTCTTTGACTTCCAGCCCCATCACTTGTCTCTGCTTTGTGGCCACATAGTCTTCTCTGTGTCTTTCTTCCTCTTTCTGTCTTATATACAGATGCTTGTCATTGGATTTAGTGGCCATCTCGATAATTCAGGATGATCTCTTTGTAAGATATTTAACTTCATCTACAAAACCCTGTTTTTCCTGATAAGGTCACTTTCACAGGTTCCAAGAACTTGGAGGTCACCATTCAACCCATCCTAGTACTGTACACCATCCATACTGTACACCTGTCTCCCAATCATTATTATTTTTTTTTTATTATGGCTTGCCTCCTCCTTTTTCTTCTGATTTTTCAGAGACATACGGGGGATGTCTGAGCCCAAAAGCATGTCAAGAATTCGATCACCCTGTGCTACTGATGGGAACACATAAGCAGTGAGCTCATAACATAAATACAAAATGTAGAAGGCAAAAGGGTGAACATATTTAGGAGCAAAAATCAATCTATGTATTTATTTAAGATTTGTCCTATATGTCTTCAAGTCTTAATAAGGTCATAGAAGAAGATAGCGAAATGAAAGTACATGTTATTAAAAAGTAGATAAGTTTAAATAATTAAAAGTTACAGTCTAGTTTATTTCACTTCTATTTGAAAATTTTAACACAGTTTTAACACTCAATTTAAAGCTGGATATTAAAGAAGAAATCGAAGATGAAGAAAAGACAATTGAAGATTATGTTGATGTGAAGATGAGCGATGCTGATTCCACTTCAGTTGAAACTATGTACTCTGTTGCTAGTCAATGTCTGCATGAAAAGAAAAATAAGAGACCAGACATTAAGAAGGTATTAATTTTTTACATTCATTTAAAAATTGAAGGGGATAGGATTCGTCCTTTTTTCCTACATGTACATTTCAGACCAGCTGTGTAATATGATTCTTTTGTTTGTTCTTTCTTTTTAAAAGGTTCAACAGCAGCTGCAAGAGATAACAGCTTCTTAAAACTTTACCGGAATAGACTCATAACTTTTTATATACACTATCTACACCATTTTTTTTTCTTTTTTTTTTTTAATATGCGGGTACCGGGAGTCGAACTCAGGACCTCACACTTGCCAGGCAAGCGCTTATGCCGCTGAGCTATGTCACCGGCCCTCTACACCATTTTTTAAAATTACTTTTTTCTAAGCATTCTGTATCTTTAACAAGGCAGCATGGGGCAGTGCAGTGGTTATTAAAGCATGTATTGACTCTCCAACAAAGGAAGTAGAGCCATCCTATCAACACTTAGCTCTACTTACTTAGTGTCAAGCTGGGATTCACGTTAATCCCTGACACATTGCCTTCAAATATCACCAAGCACAGTTAGAAAACTACAAGATTAGCAGGAAGAGCACTGGGCTGTAGGTTGAAAGACCCTGGTCTGAAGCCCAGCTGACCCCACTACTGCTGAAAACTTTGGGCAAGCTCTAAGCTACCTCGAGCCTTGGTTTTTTCATCTGTAACATTGGATTAATATCCACTGTGTTTCCCTGACAGTCAAATAAATGATGCAAAATATACAAACATTTTGTAACTATTAAAATGATACAACATTTAAAGTTTATAAATGCAATTATAAAATCATGTTGACACTATTTTCAACATTCACCACAAACTAAATATCCCATGATGAAATGCCAATGATGATGTGGCCATTGTTAGACTACATTATACAGCAGAGGTGAAGGGATTTTGCAGATGCAGGTAAGGGTCCTAACCAGCTAATTTTGAGTATCAAAAGGCAATGTGTGGAATCGGCCTAGGAGAATCAGGTGGACCCTGACAGAAAGTCAGAGAGAGTCTCCTGTGGGCCTTGAAGAAGTGAGTACCCTGTTATGAGAGGGCCACACCAGCCAGAACCTACAAGAGCCGCGAGCAGATGAGAGCCAGCCAGCAGCTCCCAGCCAACAGGAAACGAGTGTGGCCTCAGGCGTACAGCCCAAGACCGAGGCTGAAAGCACTGAGAATACTGCAACTTTCTGATGATACCACAGCCCCAGCTGACAGCTGCATTTCCACTGTGTGAGATGCTCAGGATAAGACCTGTCTGAGCTATGCCAGGACCTCTGCCATACTGAACTGTGAAATAATAAATGAGTTGCATCAACCAACTAAAGTTGCGGTAATTTCTTGTGCAGAAATAGAAAATGAATACAGAGACTCCTGTGATGATTCTTCAGTGATGATCCCGTCATGTTTACAGTACACTAGGGGGTTTGGTGTACTGGCTTTCGCTTTTCATCAGGCCCTGGTCTTTGGTAATTGGCTGTTTTACCACAAAGAGTGAAACACCCCCACTAGTAGTGGCAAATACATTTTTTAACTATTTCTTCTAAGCGTAAAATTCTTAGTTGGTTTATATCATTTGAAAATTCATTTTATAGGGCTGGGGATATAGCTTAGTGGCAAGGTCATGAGTTCAATTACCAACATAAAAAAAAGAAAATTCATTTTATAGATTTGGGTGGGCAGAAGAAATTTACTAAGCCTGAAAATTGACAGAAATTCTGCTGTGCATGGGAGGAATGCCTGGTGTCTACATCTGTTTGCTCATTCAGTAACCACTGTGTCATTACATTTTTCAGTTCACATCTGGAACAAAAGTAGGTAAAGCAAGACATAGCAGAAGATGAGCATCTTTTATAACATACTGTTGAGACCTTCCAAAATAGTCTTAATGAAGATAGAACATTTTTCCAGTGACCTTTATAAATTAAGTATGTAAGCAAAAAGAAACATTTGCTAGTTGGAAGAGTAAAAAGACAATAAAATTATTTAATTCAAGTTAATCTCAACAGGAACCAACACAATTTGAAATGCCTGATACTTATTTTAAATATAATTAATTTATAATTTGATATGGAAATAAAAACGTATGTAAAATAGCATATATATGGCCTTTGATTAAGGATTCTGGTCACACCATATAAAAATTTTAAAAATAAGTAAACTTTCATTGATTTTGAAAGTGTCACAATATAATTTGAGACGTTTCCAATTCATCAAATAAAATTGATATCATATTTATGAAACGTAGGTCTAACTTTCCACAGGTAAGACTGTACCTTAACTCTTTTTTTTTGAGGGGGGTACCGGGAATTGAACTCAGGACCTCGCGCTTGCCAGGCAAGCACTGTGCCACTGAGCTGTATCCCTGGCCCTGTACCTTAACTCTTGAATGCAATAATACAGTAAATTATAGCTACCAAATCAGATGTTAAATACGTGGTTTCTTCCATTGGCCTGAAAGTTTCTAATCCATCTCAGACCTCTAATTTTGTGTGACTCTCTTAACTGAGAATGAACAACAAGCAGAATGGTTGCCCTCGGCTAGTACTGGACAGGACTTGTGCAAAAGTTCTGAAGAGAAATAATGTACAGGCCCCTTTTAACTGTTTCCCTCCAGGTAGACTTGCAGGGTCTGTGGTGACAGCTATGTATGTCACCCCCTAATTATTTTAGATACCAAAAAAAAAAAAAAAAAGATTTTGTAAAGACACATTTGACAGAAAGTTTGTAAACTTTGATACTTTCATGTTACCTCCAACAACTGATTGTGCAAACCAGTGCATGATGATAGCATGGCTGACTGGCATACCCAATTTTCAGAAAGAACAACATTTCTTTGTACATTTCTGATATATTGTTTTGCAAATTAGCCAGTTAAAAATTTTTAATTACAAGCTTCTCTTGATGTTCTGTGAGAAATAAGCAGATGTTAAGAATATTTAATCAGTGTTAATTTTCTGACATCGTGATCATTCTGATAGCTAGACTGCATCTATCTAGATAGTGTTTCCATCTCTTTTAAGAATTAAAAATTTAATAAAGGACTGCATCTTAGTTCCTTCTTCCATAGTGACAGAACTTTTATTATAAGGAAATTCAGCAGGAGGCTCTGGGTTCAATCCCCAGCACAAAGAAGGAGAGGGAAAGGAAGAAGAGAGAAAATAGAAATCCATACTACCAACTACACTTACAAGAAAACTAAAACAGGTTTTTGCTATCACAAATTAGTAGCTTTAAAGATAAGTTGAACCACAGCTAGAAGAAAACCTTAGCATTACTTCCCTTAATATTTTTCTTTGGTTAGGCACTCTTCATGAGTCAGTGGAAGGATCATGTTATCCATCACTGCTGTAGAAAGTACTGCCATAGCAAGTTTCTTTTCTTTTCTTAGTTTCTAGGAAATGGCAAAAGACATCTGAAAATTTGCCCTTCCATGAAAGCAATGAAAAAAATAGAACCAGAAACTAACCAAAGGCCACAGTTCGTGGACTTTATCCAATAAGAATAAGCTCTGTGGCATTTTTAGTTTATCTTAATCGCATTTCTTACCTCCCAGCTTAGTAGTCATCTTAAAAACAACAGCCTCCAGTGGCAAGGACTTTGGGGGAGGTCTTAGGCTAAACAGGACAGTGGTCACTCCCTCCTGCTTTTGCAAGTTTACACATCGAAATATTGGATGAAAAGGAGCAAAGCCCTATTTCACAATGCTTGGTTATGAGGGGTCTTTCTTGGGATCTGCCTCCTTGGGAGCAACCATTTCTGACAGCCTGAATTTAATCACTCCCAAGAACTGTTGCTCTAGACAAAGATATAGAAGATCTCACTGCAGTTAACAAGGATGAAGAGTCAGATGGGAAGATCACATTGGAAATCCTGGTCGGAGTTCAGAGAGACTATCATCAGTAAGGCTTATCTCCATCACTGGAACTGATGGAGGAATAGTTGGATTGATAGTTGGGCAGACTTAATGTGTAACCAGTTCAAGCAGCACATGCTACTGCAGAGAAGGTGCTCCATTTGAGCAGTGTACATTCAAGTGCTTTCTCCAAATAGAGCCCTCCCTGCTTCCCTCAGCTGATGTGTAGCCTTAAAATCAGTGAAGCCACGACGATTGGTGCTGTCTTATTAAATCTATTTATCCTGGAGACTCTTTTATGGATGGATGAGAAGAATGTGCGTCCGCCTCTCCTTCCTGGCTGCCATGATGTGAGCGCTGTGCTCTACTGCGGGCCCTACCACCAGCCAACCATGGACTGAAACTTCTTCAACTGTAATAAATTAACTAATTGTAGAAACCATATTTTGGAGTTTGAGGAAAATATATCCTATTTTAAAAAAGTGAGGGCTGGTGAGATAGCTCAGCAGCATAAGCGCCTGCCTGGCAAGTTCGACCCCCAGTACCCACCAAATAAAAAAGTGAAAATAATTGAGAGCTCATGAAAGCCTTGAATCAAATGAAGTGTGAAATTTTATATAGAGAGGAAATGCATCAGGAAACTTAGTTGAGAAGAAAGTGGATACATTGAGGATGAAACAATATCTATTAGATTTGAACACTCGAAGTCCTTTCTCACCTGAGGAAAGTCAAAAGAACTTACCTGAAAGTAATCACTGGCAAAAGGAAAATGGGAGTGATAAAGATAGTGTAAATTCTGTTGTTGACATGGTTTAAACAAATTCAAAACACAAGTGAAGTCTGGATTCTTAGAAATTATTTTAATACCTGACTTTTTAATACAAATACATTATATGCCAAGCAATCCACTGAGGACTCAAAAAATGCAGAGTAGGGGAGTCATACAAGAATTGAATTTTTATATTTTCATGCTGTATGCCCAATGCAAAGTCATATTATTTACAGCTAGAAGATTATATCATAGCTTAAGAGATGTACATTACACAAATAACAATTTTTATGGTAATATCACTTAAAATGATTGGTTTTATATTAAGTTTTCAGTGCTTAGATCCATGGGAAAACTGTTTAGATCAAAAGACTTACGTGACTTTGCACATTTTTTTAAAGTGTACTACAAGGATGAAGCAATACACTTGCTCTTAGATGACACTGTTTGGATAAAGATGAGTGACCCAGCAGAAGTGCTTAGAAATTGTATACAGTGAAAGGAGGAAATACTTATTCAGTATAAACCTCTTTTCTGGCATGTGGGCATACATTCTCTGGAAAAGAACAATACTTCAAAAAAAGTTTGAATAAGAATAACAAAAAGAAACTCTGTAATACCTGGAACCTGAGATAACCTGGATTTCCAATGGTATCTTTTGAAAATTGTAATCATGAGAATAATTACCTAGAAGAGAAAAAAATGAACAAACTAGGAGACTAGAACACAGTAAATAATCTCTCGTCAAGAGAAAAATAGAACCTTTGTGATGTTTGTACGCTAGTACAGTTTAAAACAGCTAAGGCAGAGTTTTTAAAAGTTAAGACCTGTATTGTGTTAAGATAGCAGTGCCATCAATATAATCTTAATAAATAGCTAAAAGCTCTGAAACTTCTACTGGCACAGACAAGATCCATGTGAATAGATATATACTCTTACCCGCTTTGGTAAGACACCTAAAGAGGTAGCACAAATTTGAGCAAGCCTGGGTCTGATGACACCACAATATTTGTCTTTTAATACCCTTTCCAATCTATAAACTCACCCCTACATGTGATTTGAGCTCCTTACCAAAAATCTTGATAATGTATATATCCTTGATAGTCATTCAGTTCTAAAGATTTCATAGTTTAACTCTTGGGTTATTTGGGAGTGCGTTTGTGTTTCTAGACATACTGAGTTTTTTTTCCCATTTTTTATTGTTGATTTCTAGTTTAATTGGAGTGTTGTTAACTTTATTTGTAATAAAATGTAAGAACTGTTGTCAATCCCTGTGTTCCATATCATTGTGAAAAGAATGTATAGGCTCTTGCTGAGCGTGGTAGCACACACCTGTAAACCCAGCTTTCAAGAGGCTGAGGAAGGAGGATCATGGTTGGAGGCCACCTGGCCTACATAGTGAGTTCAAGGCCAGCCTGAACTACATATCAAGACCCTGTCTCAAAAGAAAGAAAGAAGAAAGAAAGAAAGAGATGTATAGGCTTTGTAGAGTCCTTTTAATATATCTTGCATTCATTTGTTGTTAAAATGTTGGTTTTCTGCTTAAAAAAGAATGCGAATTCTGTAGCTTTTGGATTAAATGTTCTGTAAATGCATGCCAGTCCACTTGGTCTGCAGTATAGTTTAACTCAGATATTTCTTTGTTGATTTTCTTGTCTGTGTGATCTGTCTTTTGAGGAAGAAGTATTCAATTTCCCATCTGCTATTGTATTGGTGGAAGAAAAAAATATAGCCCCCATTCCTGGTACCAGAGGAAGCAAAACAGAACAGAACTGGAGCCCTTTCAAAGTGCTGTTTTTAAAGAACTATAATTATTTGACCTGTCTTGTGGTTGCTAAGAAGACCCCAAAGTCTTATCTTTATTTCACCTGCCTAGAGCTTTCTGCATGCTAAAATCTTCTCCATGAAGGTCACTTATCAAAGGCATTTACTGGCAAGTGTTTCAATCACAGCTACCTTAAGTAACAGTGGAACAAACAGTAGACTAACCAAAAAGCTTAAAAGAAAAAGCTGAAGCACGAAATGTTCATTATGGCTTAGAAAAGCTCCAAGATGTTCCTGGAAACGTAGAAACCCGCACATGATACATGCATGCTCAAAAAAGATCTCAGACCAGAGGCTCTGACCTCTGGTTGACCTAAGAGCTCTGTATAAGCTGGAAGTGAAAACAAAAGCAGACTGTGAACTGCCTGGCTGAGTGTGCACGGTGGGCCTCGACAGGCCTACAGATCCCCCGGTGAAGATTAGACTTGCTGGTTCCAGATGATGACTGAGCTGAATAGGCACTTCAATAACCACACGAGAAAGAATGCAGACTGCACAGAAATAACCCATACAGTCACTAAGCAAAAAACACCTGAGGCAATCGGCAACTAACGGCATGGTGGTGCACACCTATAATCTCAGCACATGGGAGGCTGAAGGAGGAAGATCGCCAGTGACTTTGAGGCCAGCCTGGGCTACATAGTGAGTTCAAGGCCAGCCTGAACTGTATAGTGAAATCTTGCCTCAAAAAAAAAAAAAAAAAAAAAGAAAATTCAGCGACCAACCCTGGAAAGGGGGAAGAATCTTATTTCCAGGTTGCAGTACTATTCAAATGCCTACTTTTCTAGAACAATATACTAGACACAAACAAGAAAATATGGCCATACCATTGGTGAAAGATAGTACCTGAGGAGACCCAGATATTGTATATACTATAAACAGATGTTAAGCTACCTTAATTATGTTCAAAGAAGTAAAGAAATCATATCTATATAACCAATGATGCCCCACCAACTAGAGAATATTACCAGATACAGAAATTATACAAAGGAATCAAATAAAAATACTGACATTTAAAAGTATGATAACTGGAATGGAAAATTCACTAATGGGGTTCACCTGCAGATATGAGCAGGCAGAAAAGAAAATCTTTGAAATTGAAAATAAATTACTTGAATAACACAGGAAAAAAAGATGAAAATGAACACAGTCCCAGAGAACCTTGCAGCACCATCTAGCTTACCAACATATATATGATGAAGGAAGAAAAGAGAGAGGAGAGAAAGTATTTGCACAATGGCCAAAAACTTCCCAAATGTGATGAAAAAAATCCCATTCAAAAACTAACTGCAGTAGGTTAAACTCAAATCCACACCTCAATACATGATCAAGATTAGAATATCTTGAAAGAATCAAGAAAGTGACTAGCTATTCTCAATAAGAAAAGCTGATTTCTCACCAGGAACTACAAAAATCAGAAGACTGAGATCATATACTTATGCTAAGGAGTGTCAACCAATAATTGCAGCAAAGTACCCTTCAAAACTGGAAGAGTAAATTAAGACATTTCCAGATTTTTCTTAAATAAGAGTTGTAAAAAGAAAATCTGGGGGCCGGTGAGATGGCTCAGCGGCGTATGCACCTGCCTGGCAAGCGCGAGGGCCCGAGTTCGACTCCCGGAACCCACATACGGAAAAAAGGGCCGGTGATATCTCTCAGCGGCACGGGTGCCTGCTGGCGCGCGAGGTCCTGAGGTCGACCCCCGGTACCCACAAGAAAAAAAAAAAAAAAAAAAAGAAAATCTGCTTTAAAGAAAGCAAGGACTTCCTCAGGCTGAAATTAAAGAATATTAGAGAGTAACTCAAATCCCTAGGAAGAAATAAAAAGTACCAGGGAAAGAGGAGGGGGATGGGAAGGAAGGGAAAAGGGAAAAAAAAAAAAAGAATACAAGGAAAAAGATGGAAACAAAGCTTTTGTAAATGGGGAGTGGGGAAGGAAATGGGAAAAAAAGAATTAAGATATATTTTGTACAGGTACACATTCCCTATAATGAATGTGATCAATATGTATGACAAATATGTACTAAGAAAAATGAAGTTAAAGAATAGTTTTTCTCGGGCCGGTGAGATGGCTCAGCGGCATAAGCGCCTGCCTGGCAAGCTCGAGGACCTGAGTTCGACTCCCAGTACCTGCATAGGAAAAAAGGGCCGGTGATATTGCTCAGTGGCACGGGTGCCTGCTGGCGTGCCAGGTCCTGAGTTCGAACCCCCGGTAGCCACAAAAAAAAAAAAAAAAGAATAGGTTTTCTAACTTTGTTGTTAGCATAAAATGTTAAATCATGAAATAATGGAAGATAAAGTAAGACAACAACAAAAAAAATGAGCAAAAACACAATATAGCTAGATGCTGACGAGAGACATACTTTGGATTCAGTGATGACAACAGAGTGAAAGTAAATGGATGGTAAAAGATATACCACACAAACAGTAACCAATGAAAGTTGGAGTGGCTATACTAATGTCAGACATAACAGACTTTGAAAAAGTTGTTTTAGGGACAAGCACTCTGTAATGATAAAGGGGCTAGTCCTTCAAGATGTAACAATCATAAATATATACACAACTAAAAATATGTGAAACAAGGACTGAAAATTTAAGGAGAATATAGACAATTGAATAATAATATTTGGAGACATCAATACTACATGTAATGCATAGAACTATATTTTATAAGATTGTAGGGAATTAGAATACTTGAACAGTACTGTAAATTAAATAGAACTAAAAGGCACCTATAGAATACTCTGCCCAGCAATAACAGAAAACACATTTTTATCAGGTGCACATGGAATTGTTTGGGTTTTTTTTGTTGTTGTTGTTTCTTTTTTTTTTTTTTTTTGAGACGGGCTCTCACTATATAGTTCAGGCTGGCCTTGAACTCACTATATAGCTCACTATATAGCCTTGAACTTGCAGTGATCCTCCTGCCTCAGCCTCCTGTGCTGGGATCATAGGTGCGCCACCATGCCCAGCTGGATAATTCTTTAGGATGGACCAAATGTTAATCCATAAAACAGATACATCTATTCCCAGTAGCTGCTATAAAAAATGTATGGCTGAAAACAACAGAAATTTATTCCCTTGCAGATTTTGGGTTTAGATATCCAAAAATTAGTGTCACTGGGCCAAAATCAAGGGTTAGCAGTGCTGTACTCCCACTAGGACCTAGGTCAGGATACATTCCTTGACTCTTCCAGCATCTGCTAGTTGCCAGCATTCTTAGCTTTTGGCTACATCACTCCAGTCTCTGCCTTCTTCATAACATCATAAAAATTACTCTTCCATTTATAGTCAAATCTCTCTTGTGTCCCTGGGATTATTTTTAGGTAATACCCAGATAATCCAAGAAAATCTCTTCTCAAAAACATAATTTAAACACATTTGAAAAGATCTGTGTATTGAATAAGTTACCATTTATAGGTACTAAAGAACAGAAGTCCCAATAAAATTCAACCATAGCAAAATGATATTAGAACTTAATAACAAAGAAATTTGGGGGGATTCACAAATATGGAGATATGAACAATTCCTAAATAGCCAAGAGGAAATTACAAGGAAAATTAGAAAACACTTTAAAATGAATAAAAAATATAACAAAATTTAAGGGATGTTTCAAAAGCAGTGCCAGAAGTAGGAATAAAAATTTTTTTAAAATATTCTAGTAAATTGAATCCATATAAAAGAACTATACACCAAGCATAAAAGGATTATACACTAAAACCAGGTAGAATTATTCTAGAAATGCAAGGTTGACTCAACATAAAAAAATCAGTGAAAATAATATACTACTGTAACAATTTTAAAAAATACATTACAGTATTATGTTAGTAGATGCAGAGAATACATTAGACAAGATCCAGCACCCTTTTATGAAAAAAATCACTTATAAATTAGTAACAGATAGTAACTACTTCAGCCTGATAAAGGATATATATAAAATCTCACAGTTGATGTATTTAATTATGAGACTGAAAACATTTCTCCTAAGATCAGGAGCACAAAGATGTCTGCTCTCACCATTTCTATTCAGTGTTGTACTGGACAATTTAGCCGGAATTATCAGGCAAAACAAAAAGAAGGATAAAGAATGGTGCGGGAGGAAAAGGACATGATGGGGAGAAGAAGAAATAAAATGAAGGGAAAGAACATAAAACTATGAATTTGTAGATGACCTGTCTTAGATATAAATCCTATGAAATTTATGCACAGATGAGTGGGAGGAATAGTACTTGAGGTAACAGGAAAATAAAGTTGCAGTATACAAGACAAATGTATGAAAATGGACTGCATTTCTATACCTTAGCAATGAAAAGCCTGAAAAAAATTAAGAAAATTTAATTTACAATAGAATCTAAAACAATAAAGTACTTATAAATGTAATCAAAGAAGTGCAAGACTTAGATAACAACAAATCATTGCTGAAAAAAATTAAATATGACAGCCTATGTTTGTGGATTGGAAGACAATTTTAAAACGGCAATACTTGCCAAAATAATCTACAGGTGCAGTGTGATCCTTAGCAAAATCCTAGCTGGTGTTTGTATTAATAAGCAAAATTCATATGGAAATATAATGAATCCAAATAGGCACACACACCACACACACACACACACACACACAGACAAAAGATTCGTGATTCCTAGTTTCAAAAGCAGCAAAACTACAGTAATCAAACAGTATAGTATTGCCATAAGGATAGACACGTAAATAAATGACAGAATGAGAGTCCAGATATAAACAACGGGCCAACTCTTGTATATATGGCCAGTTGATCTCCCAAGACCATTCAATGGGGTAAGAATAGTCTTCATTACATGGTGTTAGCCAGGCATGGTGGTGCACACCTGTAACCCCAGCGCTTGGGAGGCTGAAGCAGGAGGCCTGGGAGTTCAGAGCCAGCCTGGGCTACATAGCAAGTTCAAGGCCAGCCTGAACTACATAGCGAGGCCCTGTCTCAAACAAACAAACAAAATACATGGTGCTGGAACAAGTAGATGCAAAAGAATAAAGTTGGGCCCCTACCTCATATAATATACAAAAAAATTAATGCCAAAAGGATGTAATACTTAAAAGAGTTAAAATGACAAACGCCTCAGAAAAAACAAGGATGTAAGTAGTTTTGCTATTGGATTAAACAACAGTTTCTTAGATATGACACCAAAAACATAATCTTTAAAAAAAGGATAAATGAGACTTCATTAAAATTAAAAACTTTTGTCAAAAGACATCATCAAAAAGTGTAAAGATAATCCACAGAATGGGACATTTGCAAATCAGACAGATAATAGAAATCCGTTATCCAGGATGTATAAAGCATCCTTACAACTCAATAATAAAAGTACAAGTGACCCAATTTAAAAATAAGCAAAGGATTGAATAGAAATATTTCCAGGGAAGATGTACAGATAGCCTCTAAGCATATGAAAATGTGCCTAATATCATTATTCATTAGGGAAAAACAAATCAAACTCACAATGATACACCACTTTATACTCATTAGAATGGCTGCAATGAAAAGAATTTTAAAACAAAAACATATGAAGTGTGGTGGCACGTGTCTGTAACCCCAGCACTGGGACGATGAGGCAAGGGGATTGCAAGTTTAAGCCTGGCCTAGGCAATTTAACGACTTTGCAAGACCCAGTGTCAAACAATAAAAAACTAAATTACATTTCATTTCATTTAAAAACAAAGCAAAAACAGGTGAAAAATAAATGTACTGAATATGGAGAAACTGGAAACTTTCCACATTGCTGATGGGAATGTTAAATATTGCAGCTGCTGTGGAAAAGTTTGACAGTTTTCCCAAAAATTAAACATAAAACTACTATATGATACAGCATGCGATTACATTACCGAAATGATTTTGGATATACACACCTCAGTGACTATCCCAAACAACTGAAAACAGATAAGCCAATTCATGTGCATGCTAACTCATAGCTCCTTTCAGACTTAGCATATCCTCCCAGGAAAACAGTGGCCCCGGTTGCTGGATTTCTCTCTGGATTCCTGTCTTCTCCCAAGTCTTGACTGTATTTCTTTACTGCTTACTTCTCTGATGCCTTCAAGCAGAGGATGACTGTGGGGGAGGTTTGATCTGATCCTGGTCCATTATCATTGAAGGCAAGAGTCACATGACTTTACTTTCAATTTGGGTAGAATTCCACCCCCTCTTTCTTAAAGCTTCCTGATTTTCCTTCTACATCTAAATTTCTCAGTTCCCTTTGATGTTTACCTTCCTACTCCTATGCTGTTAATATTTATGATTCTATCATGAGTATTTGTGCCTTCTTTCTAGACTGTCTTATCCAGGTACAGTTTCAAATATCCATAGACAACTGGATTTTTCTAGCTCTTATCTTTAGCTACCATGCCTAAAACGTGCTTTTCTCCCAAACAGACTGAACATCTTAGAATTTCTGGAAAATGCTGTGGCTGTGTATTTGTGTACGCTGCCCATCCTTCTGTTCCTTCAAATGCCCTTAGCTCCCCTGTCCACCTGGCAGACTTATTTCCTCAGGAGTCAGAGCAATTCTCCACTCTGCTATCTGATTCTCCAGATTACGTGCCTTGCCTTAAAAAAAAAAGTACACGTTAATATGTGAACTTACAATTTTTGAAAAGTTGTGTATTGATTTTTTGTTTTGTGGTGGTGTTGGGGATCAAACCCGGGGCCTCATGTATACTAGGTTAAGTACTTTACCACTGAGCTACATCCACAGCCCAGTTACACTTCTTAAACAATTATGAGCCAGGTCGAAGTACCTGGAGTTATTTATGACTTCAGTAGTTATTATCCACGTTTTATAGATGAAGAAATTGTAGCAAAGTAACTTGTCCAAAATTATGAAGCCAGTTAAGTAGCAGTGTGAGGATTCTCAGGCATCTGGCATGGATGTAACCTTCACCACTACATTATGTCTGTCATTGTATTGGTTATAATCACTTTATCGTATGTTCAGAACTATTCTGCTAAACCATTGATTCGAATGCATACATATAAAATGCAAATAAAGCTAATAATGTAGAGTGTAGGTTCTATTCTTCTCCTTGTGGAAATTAGGCCCCAAAAGGTTAAGTAACTTCTTTCCCATGTCCATTACGTTAGATTATAATCCTCCACCTGCCTATGTTCATGCCCTTTGCAACATGGCTTTGTAATTCTTTTCATGAAAAAGCAGTCTATTTCCCCAACCCTTATATGTGGGCTGGCCTTGTAAAATGTTTTGATTGCAGTAACTGATGTTTCCATGCCAAGCCTAGGCCTCAAGAGCTCTTGTACACTACTTCTGCTCTAATTCCATCTGTCGCTCCTCTCCCTCCTCCTTCTACTGCCATGAAAACAAGCCAAGCCCACAGTGGACTTGGGAAAAATGGTCGCTGTTTTAAACCACATTTTGGGGGTGGTTTGTTATACATTAGTATGGTTGCAATACGTAACTGGTTCAGTCATAGTTAGTTCAGTGGTGATCACACACATGTAAAGGTGTGGTCCAGGTTGTTACCAATACAGCTTGGTAAACAGGAAGCCAAGAAACACAATTTGGCTGTATGTGCAAAGAAAACTGAAAAGGACATATACCACACTGTTCACAATGTACTCTCCAGGCACATTATCTTAGTTCTCTAAGTAGAAATGCCACAGCAAACTTAAAATTGTTTTTAAAATCAGCCCTTTAAGGAATTTCCCCAACTTCTGTAAAAGACATATATTTTGTTATATCCCCAATAAAAACAATCTGTTCAACACTGAATGGCATACATAGGATTGCATCCTTTTTTGATGAACAGCAAATCTTTTTAAGAATTTAGTGTCAGAAATATAAATAACTTTAAAAAGCAAAATAAGAGAGATGGTAGGAAATAGGAAGGTAAACGAGATGGGAAGGGGACCTGAGAAAGGAGGGAGAGGAGGGAAGGCGGGTAAAGGGGGAGTTAAAAATGATCAAAATGTGATATGTATAGTTACCAGTTCCCCAAGATGAATGTAATTATTATGTATCACAAATATATACTAATAAAAAAGAATTCAGTGTTAAGCAAGTTGATTACTCAGTGGTACTAAGGTGCTTCAATAGGTACTAAGTAACTTCGTGTGGCACTTTCATTACTGCTACAACAGTGGGAAAGTTATAATCTAGTCTATGGTTACAACTATTTGTGCCTAAGTTCCAAATTACTTAAAATCCTTTTTGGACTCAGGCAGGCTAATTAATAAATGACCACAGGAACTCGATTTCTAACATCACCAAGTATCGAATTATGCCAACTCATCCAAGCATTAAAATAAGTTATATTAGAAAAATAGCACAACATACACAACTTAAAGAGAAAAAATTTTTATTGCGATATAAAATGCACTTATAAAATGTCCACAGAAGGCATGTAATTTTTGACTGCTATATAAATTTACTGGGAATGTTATTCACCATCTAGTGCCACCTAAAACATAATATAAACAATGAGTTATATTCTAAAACAAACGCATCACTGATTCTCAGCCATCATTGGTTTAATAATAATTAGTTTAAGATTATATAATCACATCTATATTCCGGAATGTCCATTAACTTTCATGTAGTGTAGTGGAATTTTGAGCATAACTGCACATGAATTGTACAGGAAAAACATTCACTAGTAAATTATTTTGTATCTTCATGACAGGTAATCATCCTGACTGAAAATTACAGCTTCAACTATGGGCTACAACATCACTCCAGGATTCTTACTGCAGTAATTTGTGTGTCTATGCATCTATTTGTGCACCCATGGAAAAACTTAAAAGTGTATCTTTAGTAAACAAGTACATTACTGTTGACTATTCTGCAAGTTTAAATAGTCTATTTGTAAACAAACAAAAAAACCCACACAAACACTCTTAATTCTATTTTTAAAAATCTGTCAAACCATAATTATATGCTTTACTTCAACACATATGGAATTTCTGAAAGGTGCATGTGTTACCTTATATATTAAGGTTTAGCAATGAATGCTTCATATTTTATACTATGAAATGTGTATTTCTAATATTTGTTTTATGCAGCATGAAGCTTAGGTCAAGAAATTCCAAATCCTGGATACCCACAGTTCACTTAGAAAATTCCTCCAAGCTATGGCTCCGCAGCAGGTTTAACAGATTGAATATGAAGTGTTCTAGCTCCCTCTATTTCAAGTATCAAAGAAATATGAGGCTCAAATCTCTCTAGGTTGTAAATGAAGATGCAAAGCTTTAGAGAAAAGTTAAACAAGTTTTGAAACAAGATATTAATTGAAACAAGATTCACAGGCTAATTGTTTATCTGTGTTAGGCTGTTTAGCACTAGGACTTTAAAACAATTTTCATTTTGAATATTTGCTAAAAAGTGATAAAGAACACGATTTGCCTATAAATACATAGTTCTGGAGAAAAAAATTCTAAAACTTAACATCTTTCACTTTAGCTTTGTTTCCTTTTGAATGATACTAATTTAAATTTTAATCTGAACATAAACATTTGGCCTCACAATAATTAATATGAAATGACTTACTTTGGAAAGAAACATTTTTTTAAAGTACTGGGGAAGACTGTGTAAAGTCAATGGCAAAAGAAATTCTTCAGTATAGAAAATATCTGGTACCCTAGTTTCAGAGTGAGCCGATCTTCAGAAATCTTAATGCCATTAAAAAACCCCAAAGTCAAATCTAAAAAACTGCTGCAATAAAGCATTATTTGTAAAAGTCGCAGACTTGAACCCAGTCTGACAGTTAGCATTGCTCCTTAGAGTAAGCAACTTTCCACCTTTTCTGAGGCACACTAAATTTTCAGCTTAGAAAATAACCTAACCTGTTCCTTAACATATTCAGCAAGGAGTATGAATATTTTAAGGTCTTCCTGTTTCTTTAAAAAGAAAAACAAAAAACAACAGATGTCTCACTAAAGAGTAGTAAGAAATATACCCTACTTTAAGACATCAGACTTTCTCAAACTGGCCCAACTATAAAAAATTTTAAGAATCATTGAAAGTGTGGAGTCAACACTCTATGAAACCTGTGACAAAATTAAACATTACTATGTTGAAACTCTAGCTTAAACTCAAAAAGAAATCATGAGTCTTCTATAACATTAATCTTAAAAACACATAGAAGTGAAAAGTGCTATTCTTCAAAAAGTACAATTTTTCTCTCTACTATATAACATGGAATGATTTCAGTTCTCCTGTACTAAAAGTTGAATTTTTAAAAACTAGTATTGCAATCTTTAATATAACAATTTTAATCAGTAGTTGCTTCTGTTTCAGCTGGACCCCTAATAAGTCTTCGTATTCCTCTTTTTCCTGCAGGACCTTTTGGTTTTGCAAAACTTTGCTTATGTGCATGTTGCTTGGGATGGACCTCCTCATAAAGGAAGTCGGCAGTCAGTTCATCCCCACTGTCGATCTCGATCTGTAGAACAGGAAATCAGGAGTGTGATACATACAAGCAACATTCAAAACCTAATACAAGCAACAAGCCAGTTTTCAAGTACAAATATTCACAAAGGTATTCCCATTTCAGCAGGACAGAGTCAGGGTCCATACACATAGTTTCACTGTCATCTTTTTTGAGGGAAGCTAAATGGGGAAGGGGGTTCTAATACATAATCAGCTATAATCACTTACTATTTGGTTGGCTCTTCCTGCTCCTATTCAATGTTTAAAAGTAAAAGCCAGTATTATATTCTCAATGGGTTCTGTTCTGGTTTACTATATATTCAAGAAACATTATTCATGGCTCCTTCATCTCTTGGGTGGAATCACTGTCGAATAAATGTAGGTAAATGACGGCCTCCAAGCCAAATTTAGACCATGTCAAGACTACTTAACACGTTCCAAGGGTTGTAAACAACCAAAACGAACATGGGACAGAGAGCTTATGTGGCCTGGGAAAGCATAAAATATTTATTCTCTAGTCCTTTATAGAAAGATTCAGCCAATGCCTGTTATATACAGTACAAGGTGCTTTTGGGCAGGCGTGGTGGCTCAGGCCTGTAATCCTGGCACTTGTGAGGCTAAGACAGGCGGATTGCTGTACCTTCAAAGCTTGCCTGGGCTGCACAGTGCATTCAAGGCCAGCCTAGAGTACACAGCAAGACCCTGTCTCAAAAAAAAGGTGCTACCCATGCTACAGTGATTTTTAGGGTCTTAAAAAGCTCAAATGGTTCAGCACCTGAAATACTGGTAATTGATAAAGAACTGCATTTTAAGAGTCAAATGGTTAAAAAATAAACTGTATATTCCTTATGTCTTTTCTGTATTTAAGAAAATAAACAAGAAAAATGATACCTTAGTTCTCAAAATTCAAAAGTTTATACCTATCGTTTCCTCCCCCAACAACTAGAAAAACTCCCAGCCATCTCAGGATTCACAGTTATCAACAGAGACTGCAGCTTCTTATTAACAGAAGTGCAGAAACAATCTCAAGTATGTAGCTCTAGCAGCACTGTCCAAGAGAAGCTTTCAAAGCCATGCGTGGTGGTGCACACCTATAATCCCAGCACTCAGGAAGCTGAGGCAGTAAGATCACCATGAGTCCAAGGCCAGCCTAAACTACAGTACATAGCAAGACTTTGTGTCAAAAAACAAACAAAAATAAAAATAACTTTTAAAATAATGGAAATACTGTACCTCTCAATATTGTAGCCACTAGATACATGTAGCTAATTAGTACTTCCATTATGTTTAGTGTGATCAAAAATGGGAATTTTAATTTTTTTAAATTTAAATTGTCACATATGGCCCAGGTGTGGTGGTGGATGCCTGTGATCCCAACACTCAGGAGGCTGAAGCAGAAGGATCACCATGGGTTCAAGGCCAGACTAAACTACACAGCAAGGCCCTGTCTAAAAAACAAAACAAAATAAAGCAAAACAGTTCACATGTGCTTTATGGCTACCCTGTATCTACAGAGCTAGAGATCATGATAGGTCATCCTTAAGCACTTAGAAGAGATCCTAAGAATTTAACAATTTAAAAAATTTTCATTTATAAATCACAGTACATCTCATGCTACATGGAAATGACAAGAAATATTTAGCAAAACTGAAGGTTTACAATGAGGTAAGTTTACCTTTCTGATTACATCCATTTGTAGTTGTCTTTCTACAATTTCTAGCAGAGGACTCTTGCAGCTAGAATACAACATCCGTTCTCTTATGCTGCATGTATATCCAGGCATTGAATAAATAAAAACTGTTAAGTTAAAACAATAACAAATACAATTAGCACCACATCACTTACAGCAAATATGTAAACTACAACTACAACTACACCAGTGATGGTGAACCTTTTAGAGCTTTCAATGATACAAACAGCCCACTGTGGCACATGTGCCATAGGTTCACCACCACCAGACTAAACCCTCTGGCTAAGGAATATATGAGAATATAGTGCTGAAACATCAATATGCAAACTGAAAGTAACATGCCAAAAACAATATATCATATACCTATGGACTCTAAGTAGTCTCCTTCATGGGAATGTTTATACAGAAAGAAATGATAACGTGCCGAATCTTTGGGAATCCTCTTTGGCAAATCTTTCAGTTCTGTATTTGTTGTATTGGCCAAAATTATAATTTCATTTTTTATATCTATTTCCTGTCAACAAGAAACAAAATATATATGTTGAAGCAGACAAACAAATTAAGTTAAAATGTATTTAAAAGACCAAGAGATGAGCAAACTGCACAGTTCTGGGTCATTTTGATATTTTCATAATGAACACATATAGATTTTATAATTAAAAAAATGAATAAAAACACTCAAGAAACAAATTTAAAAATTTAAAGTCCATTAAAAATAAATATTATACAAGCTGTAAACTACCAAAAAGAGCAGCCATTTAGTTATAAACATGATACATATCTTACCAACTGCACATAGTTCAGCTGTCTGTTATTCAGTTTTTCCAAAGCTTGGAAAGCTTCCCGAGAAATAGGAAAGGCCACTCCTTGTAGTGTTTGATGCTTAGTGTCCACACCAACGTCGGTTTGTACCTAAGTGACAGATACAGTACTGGTAAAGCTTAGCGGTTAGAAGAGTCCTAGGGAAAAATAAGAAAACCCAGTTTCTATAAAATAGCATCATTTGACCACTTCCCAACCTATCATTAAAAATTAATACTTAAGTAAACACTGTGACCTTAAAAAGCAAATTATGTTACATGTTTGTTCATGGTTTTGCTAGCACTTTGTTGACATGCAGAGTGCATGACACATCTATACGAAATGTTCAAAGTGAATGAGTGAGTGTGCAGTCTGAGTGGGACTTTGGGGGTATTGTTTATTTATATGCTTAGGTTGGCACGATTTCAATGAGTTACATAAACTCTTTAAAGAGTCATTAGATTATCTCTTTAAGTACAACATTTTACTTGATAGAGTTTATGAAGAGTAAAATACATATAATATGTATAAAAATTTACTTTGTTCTGTTAAGACATAAAATGCAACACAAAAACCATGCACTCAACTGAAAGGAATACAAACAGTATACAAAGACACAACACAGCTCAACAAGTTACACTACTGCAGAAGTTCCAGACTTAGAGCTTTCTTCACTACAAATATGAGTGTGCATGGATTGAAATAGGAGAAAGCTTTCACAGCACATGTTTAAGGTTTTTATACTCAGTAAATGACAGCTAGTATAGGGTCTCATTTGCAGTGTTGCAACAGAAAGTCAAATAAAAATTTTACTTTTAAAAAATATGAATGGAGATTCTACAGCATGATACTGGATAATGAAAACATCATAGAACATATGCAAATGCATACCCCAATATGATCCTCTGGGCTCTGATTGCAAGAAATAAAACAAACTATCAAACTTTAAAAAAAAAAAAAATCACGTAAGAAACCCTCCTCCAATAACTTGGGTTAAGATGATGTAATAATAAATGTTGTCTACCAATTTAATATTAAATGTTACTTAACCATTTTCCAGATTGATTCCTATTAGTCTGTTAGGCCATGAATAATTTTTTGGCTACTTAGTAATTTAATAAAACTTATCAAACTTAATAATTTAGTTCTGGCTTATTTTCCATAAGACCTCAGTAGAATTACAGTAGTTATGCCAACAATCAATTAGAATGACTGCAAAAACACATTAAAATATGATAAACTATAATGACTGAAATTTATTGACTAATATGTTCAACATGTATTCAAACAATAATCTCCTATACTATGTCCATTCCAGTTGATAGAAGTTAATTTGTAAAATGTCTAGAAATCTTAAACATTTTACAGCATTTACTTATTCTCTTTAGTCATTACTAGTCTCTGAAGTAACATCAAAACCAAAAAACAGGGCCAGTGAGATAGCTCAGCGGCATAAATGCCTGCCTGGCAAGCGCGAGGTGCTGAGTTTGACTCCTGGTACCCACATAAAGGAAAAAAAGGGCCGGTGATATCACTCAGTGGGACAAGCGCCTGCTGGCAAGCGTGAAGTCCCGAGTTCGACTCCTGGTACGCATATAAAATAAATAAATAAATAAAAACCAAAAAATCCTGCTTTAGGCAACTTTATTAGACATAAAATATTTTACAATATATGGGTAACACATTTTCCCATTTATATAGTATTCAAAGTACAGAGTTTTACAACAGTTCCACTTCTAACATGAAGATTTACTATTCTGACACACATACTACAGGAGAAAGCTAAGTTCATGTGACACTCAAATATTTTTTTCTTGAAACCATTAAGCATAAAACCTTGTCTCTAAACAGAATAAATCTAAATGGCTTAATATCTTTATTCTGTAGTTACCCAAACATCTATTAATTAAAAATAGAGCATTTTGAAAACTTAAATTCTTGCCAGCATTTCAAAGTTGTAATTTACCTCATTAATTTTAATCTGTCGTAATTCTTCCTCCGCTGCAGTCAGTGGGGCGGGGGAAGACTGTGACAGCAAATACTTCTTATACCCGTGTAACGATACATCTTCCTGTAAGCACAGCAATGGACTATTATCAGTTATTCTCTAGAAACAAAACCTGAGTGAGGTGACTCCAGGAAAAGCAGGATTATTAATTTCACAGAAAAGATTTTAAATGAAAGTAAACAGTATTAGGAATTTTATTCTCTCTTATGTTTCTTTAATCTTCTATGTAAAGATTTCAAGACTCTTTAAAAGGCATATCTCTCTGCCATTTCCTGAAGTGTTATAATTAGTATCTTGTATGAGTTTGGTGCCATGTATGAGATGATGCCAGCTAAATAATGAAGCTGGTCATACTTCAAGCAGATACGATAACTGTAATTAGACTTTTGGGGAAAGCTGTTCTGCATTAATTACCAAATTTAGATTCTTTTTTTTTTGTTTGTGGGTATCAGGAGTCGAACTCAGGACCTCGCACTTGCCAGGCAGGCGCTTATGCTGCTGAGCTATCTCACCAGCCCCAAATTTAGATTCTGAATTTGATATCAAAATGATTTATAGCTTCTCTACAACTATTCATGGAAAATTATTGTGGATTTGATAAGAAAAGAAACAAGTACCCCAGAGAGGTCTACTTATCATCAAAATATTGTTGGTTGGAAGACCGAGATTCAGAGAATTGAGAAACCAGCCAATCTCACAGCTGATGGTGAACAAGCAACAAATTCCCATTCATTCTTGTGCTCTGCCCGCTAGATTACATTACTTTTTGAATCAGAATAGCTCTGAACAAGTAAACGAGACCTTCCCCAAGCTATTTTTCAATTTTCCTAACTTGTGCATATATGTGTAAATATATGTACTTACAGTATAAATATTTTCAAAGGATGTTTTAATATTATTCTCAAGGTTAACCAGCCATGAATGAATTTAAAGTTACCTATTCACTATAGTTAATTTACATATAATTTTTTTCTTTTTCATGTATTTACAGATTTATCCATCTGAATTCATATCAATCATCCATAACTTAACAGTTCTTTTTATTATTTTATTTGCATCATACAGAATCCACATAAAAATGTTAAGTTTTAGCTGGGAGTGGGGGCACACACCACAGTCCCAGCTACTCGAGGGGCTAAGACGGGAGAAGACAGAAGTACTTGAGTCTGAGGTCAGTCAGGGCAACATAGTGAGTCCCACCCCCCCATCACAAAAATATAAGTTTTTACCTTTACTGTACCAAATACTTCATCTTTAATGTGGCCACCACCAAACTCCTTTTTCAGAGTTGCTCTTGTTGCTGCATACAACATTTTTTGACGAACCTGTTCAGTTATGAAAGCCCATTTAGAAGTTTACAGGTGAAAACATATTATTACAGAAGAAGCATATTTTGACTGTAGTAAGAGCTCACACATATTAAAAATAAACTGTGACAGAACTGTAGCTCGCTGAATATGCTAAAATTTATGTGTACAAATAACCATAATATGAACATCTAAAATAGTATCAATAGCTATTAAGCAAGGTTTCAAATTATACTATGTCACATTTTTAGAAAAATATGTAAATTTTAAAAATTCCTCATTTTCAAGGGGTAAAATGAATTCCAAGAACAAAACACTACTTAAAAATACTATTTTAAGCCAGGCATTGTGGTGCATACCTATAATCTCAGCACCCAGGAGGCTGAGACAAGTGAGTATTGCTTCTTAACCTGCACTTGGCCTAAAAAGTATATCAGGAAAAACTTATTTATAGCATTTCATGTTGACCAAACAACAAAAAAATTACTTACATGAGAATGATCTGGAGACCATGCAATGAAAATCCACTCATATCCTTGGGCATTCTGAGAATCTAACCTGAATAATATATAGCATGGCTGCTTGTCCTCCAACAGGGGCAAAATGAAGGAATCATAATCCTTATCCCAGGAATTTGAAGGCTGACTACATGATCCAACCACAAGTTGCTCTATGAAAAGAATTTTTTAAAAAGACATGTAAATGATCTGAAATACCAAGTGGTAGTGTGATGAAGACTAGAAAAATAAAATACATAAAAATGACTAACAGTTGAGTTGAATGATTGACCAATGGGCGATTATTATTTCTTTTTTTCAAAATATCTATCCTATAAATTACCAACAAAATGTATTTAAATAACTGCACTAACACTCAAACATATAATTTCTGAAATTAATATTGCATTGTTCAGTAAGAAATATGAAATAAAACCAGATTTACCTCCTATTTGATCATAATGCCCCAGATTCAAAAGTTTGTCTGGTAACATAAATTGGTATAGCTACTACTACTAAGCGCTATTTGGCAGAATTAAGTAAAATTGTGAATGTACTTTTCACACAATCTTTTGCACTCATGTACATAGTGTTCACTACAGCACATTAATAATGAAAACTGTAAACAGCCTCAATGTTTACCAGTAAGAGTGAAAAAAAAAATGTAGCACAGTTATATGAAAATATCCTGTTCATATTTTAAAAGGACTCCTAAGTTCTCTATCAAAATCAATTTAAAAAATAACATTTACAGCAAAAGGAAAGATGCAAAATAAGATGGTGTGCAGTTTATATGAACTTAAAAACTCAAGCGGCACTGTATCTATTCAGGGACACATGTAAAAAGGATGGCAGATATATAAAAGTGCCTGATTGTGGTTGCCTAAGGGGAAGGAAATAAAGAAGTAGAATTGTTTAAAGAAAACACTCATATTAGAAAAAAACTAAATTTAAAAAGGATTGAAAAAATATTATAAAATATTAACAAATGTTAAGGGGAGATATAGGTATTTATATTACTACATTCTTTGAAATTTATTAAAATTTTTCTCAAAACAAAAACTAGAAAGTAATATAGGAAATAAAAGTATTTTCCTTCTGAAGTGGTGTTAAAAAGATGAACTACCTTCTCCATTTTAGTTACTTAACTGGTCACTTAGGAAAGTAATGGCACTGAAAAATTTCAGTTCAATATTTCTAAAATATGCTGTTTTACAGTATACATTATGTACAAAACAACTACAGATTGTAATAAACTACTGTCTTTTTAATATAAGCAGAAATGGAAAACAAAATAATTTACTTCCAAGAAAGGATGAGTAAATTTTTCTAAAGCAAAATATTTCAAGGTATTTAAGGAATTACCCCGATGGAACATTTTAAAACATTCATTTGTTACACTAATTTTATAACACAATGATTTTTCAAATTCCAATCTACCTGATTATGAAGATTCTCCTACCCAGTTCTCTGTTTAGAGAATTTAGAGTTTGTTACATTCTCAGAACTTTCCCAAAACAAACAAAAACAGTGACATTTCTATGGCACAGGTTGCAGTCAGGTGGAAAACTGGGAGAGTTGAAGTCCTCTGTATTTAAAAACAAGCTTCACTGTACAATTATTCATAAGGTACATACACTTCTAGGTATGTAGAAATGGACTGCAGTGAGACACTAAGAGGAAGATGTTACACCAGAAAAACACTTTTGTGGTTCTCTGAGAACTACAGAATTCAGAAAAACAAAAACAAAAACAAAAACAAAAAAAACAGGGGCTTTGGACAAAATGTGAGGATTCCAAGTTCCCTCACGATAAGGTTTGAACCTGCTTCACATTAATTGATAGTTTAAGTTACTGAGAACACTTAGAAATTTAAAAATATAACTAACACCCAATCATCCAGTGACACACAATATTTTAAAATGTTTAACTAACCATTTTCAATAGATATTTTCAGAAGTCTGTATTTTCCATTTCTGGCTCTGGCAAAGATATCTTTAACATCTTCACTTGCTGTGGAAAAAATATTTTATTAAAAAAGTATAAAATAGTTTTATACTTAAAACTACTTTCTTTTGCTATCTATATGAAGGGAAGATAAATAACATAAATAATATAAATAATATAAAGAAAACATCTATAGGGTGTAGCATTCTCTTATCAGTATTATAAAACAAGCATGAAATAGTGGACACTGAATACAGCTAAGAAAAATAAATATTAATAAAGTATATTAATTCTAATCTGTTTTACCTAAATATGTAGAAGAAATAACAATGGAGTGAATATACTGATGTTTACTCAATGAAGTTACTAATTAATGGGCAAATTACAATTTTATTAAACACCCTTTTTCCTTCTTTGAAAAATGTTGAAAACTTGCTTTCATTCTCTTCCAGGTCAATTTCAAGCGTGTGATAAAAATAGTTTCTTCATCAATTGATTTTCTGTATCTGCCCACTAAATTCAATAAGTACCTGATATCCTATCTCGATTAAAGAAAATCCAATAACATGCATTAGATTTTAAAAATACTCCTATTTTTCTTACTTGTATTTCTCAAAAAGCTAGAGTAAACTCATTAAGCGAATTGACATTTAATAACCTAACTTTGTTTACCTAATAATGCCTCAATTTCGTTCTCGTGTTGTCTATTACAAGTAAGAACCACTATTTAGGTAGCGTTATAAGGCTCGAACAAGAAAGTGAATAATTACGTATTTAAATGTAAAATCAATGTGGGCATATAGAACAATTCTTTTAGAACTCAAGAGTAGTTTTGCTGGTGTGTGCGTGCAGGGATGTGTGCGGCGGTGTTAAAGACCCTTGAGAACAAACCAGACAAGTGTTCATCTGGGGGTGAGATTCCATGTCTATTAAGAGGAAGCGCTTGAGTTCGTTTATATAAGAACTCGTTAAGTGATCATGAGTAACCCCGGGATATGTTTGATTCTGAGGAGGCGAGCGTTTCTAGGCTGCCCATTTTCAAACCAGGAAATAATGGAAGTCGGATTAGTAAATCCACATTCAACTGCTTGCTCGGGTGACCAAATGCAACCCCACAGATGGGACTTTTCAGCTCCTCTGCGGAGTACTCAGGAAAAAAAGACCCAAGCATAGCTCACACTCAGGATTTCTCAGAAAGAACACAATGCACCCTCCCATTTGGAAGAAAAGCGGGCAGAGCTCGGGAAGCACCCCTACCGAGGTAAGACTCTGGCATGTTCTTGTTTGTTTGAGACAGGGTCTCGCTATTCAGCTCAGGCTGGCCTCGAAATCGCGGCGAGGCTCCTGCCTCAGCCTCCCGAGTGCTGGGGTCACCGGCGTGCGCCACCACACCCGGCTGGCATATTTCTTTTTCTAATCGAGGTCCGGCAACACTCCGCTCGAGAAAAGCCAAAGGCAAACTCGGGGGGCTGGCCCGCGCTCTCCCAGCGCTCCCTACCCGCGCACGACTGGAAGCCGGGAGCAACGGGCAGGGAGGGCACGCCCCCTTCCCCGGCGCCGGACACGGTCTCCGCGCTCCCCCGAACCGCGCTCCGAGCGTTACGTGGCGGCGGCGCCGGCCCGGGCGGCGAGGAACCAGGCCGGACGCCGGGACCCGGAGCCGAGAGGCGAGGCCCGGCGAGCGCGAGGCGCCTCCCCGGGGGCCCGCGGCGCCTTCTCCCGGAGCCCCTGCCCCGGGCCGCGCCGGGCGCCGTTACCTTGGATGCCGGTCTGGTGGGACATGGCGGCGGCCCCGGGCTCCGGCTCCGGCGCTGAGTGCGGCGAGCGGCCCCGGCCGGCGGCTCCAGGAAGTGGCGGCGCCTCCGCCGGCCCCGCGCGTCATTCGCCCGCGACCGCGCCGCCCCGCCCCGCCGCCCGCCGCGCGTCCCGCCCGGGTCGTTGGCCGCGAGTGCTGCCCGGGTCACTGCCCTTCGCTTCTGGCTGTCGCCTCCGGGCTGCACCGGGGCGGGACCGCTTTGTGCCCGGCTCTGCCCTCCAGCGCCCCCGCCTTTCGCCGCTCAGCAAGGGGATGCTCGGAAGTGGAGCTGCCCGTTTCCCCGAGCGCACACCTGAGCTCTGAAGATGTGCGGGAGCCTCCCGGGCTTAGCCCTCTGTGTTCCGTCGGTTTAGTGTACTGAAGGACACGCCCCGCCTTATTATTTTTAATGGAAATTAACATATGGGGAGTCTCCCACCGTTTTTTCCCCAAGGCAATCTGAAACGAACAACTTTTCTTTTTAGTTGGACACTTTCGGAGATGACGTTTTCCCTTCTCTGAAAAGATAAGCTGACTTGAGTATCCCTCTGCGGTCAGTTCTAACTGCTCTGCTTTGGAGTGACCTTTTTAAAAAAAATCAAGTAATTATTCAAAATTCACTCGGGTAAACTTGTATGGTAATACCAGATATTGATTCAATTTCTTTTTCATGTTATGGTTTTATGAACATGCCTTTCTTTTTGGAAAGGTAATTTTAGTATATAGCTTTTCTACTGCTCCTAAGTAGAAAAGGTAGGTCTTAATTTTAGGGTCTTAGACTGATAAACACGCAATTACAATCCCCTATGAAAAAATACTATTCAGACCGATATACTGTAAGTACAACTTAAGAACAATCATTTTGAATACACTATTTTAATTAGTTCCTAAACAGGACTGCAGTTGTTTTTCTTTACAGAGACCATGGCAAACAAGGTTAACATCTACTTTCTCAACAGGTCATCGTATTCAGAAATAAGCAAATTTTAATCTGAGTTTTATGACTTGTTTGGATTTAAGAAATATAGGGAGGTATTTATCCTAACCATGTTGTTCCTGGCACAATGGTTTTCCCTGATTTACCAGTTTTGACTGCACCATTGAGCAGACAGAAAATTGCAGAGTTCGTTTGCAAAGTTTTGGCTGATTCATCTCCTGGTGACTAGGGAAAATTGGTTAAGGAAGCTGACACTGCTCAAAAGTCCTGATGAGAAGTGATAACTCCCCAGTGATCATGTTTAGAAAGAAGCACTGTATGCTCAGCCCTGAGGAGGAGCGGAGTCCAGTTATTATAGCCCCCTAAGTTAGATGGAAATATTACAAGCAGTCATACAGGGCTAGGCCCTGGAAGGAGTCAGTGCAGAAGATGAGAACACATCACAACTGGCTAGAGGCACATTTGTTCAAAGTCAGGCCTCAAGGCAAAGATGAAATGACTAGACCTACATACCTCCCTGAGGGATAAACAATGTACTATAATCAATATTACCTGGCCCAATAAGGTCTAGATAAGCGTCAGTCACCCAGATGGGTGACCAGGACCTTCTGACTCATCTCTTCTAAAAAAAGGCCCTCTTCTGTCCATGTACATTGCTACATGACTTGCTTCACCATGGGATCAATATTGCCTAAGCAACTATACTTGTAACTTTACTGGTTGATCATAGTTTTGACCCACGTTGTACCCACCAGGTGATTTTGTATCCACCTCCTGATTTTGCTCTATAAAACTTCCTTTGAGAAGTGGGATCATGAGGAACCCACTTTCTGGGTACCCTCCTGTCTCTCTTAGGAGCTTCCTCAATAAAATTTCCTATGCTTAACCTCCATTGTTCTTAGAATTCATTCTTCTATTTTGGGGAACATGAACTTGGCATATCTGACATCTAGCAGGTTGGAAGTTATAGTTATTTCCCCTATATCATTTGGAGGTCCAACATCACAGTTATGTTGGGGCCACCCTGGCATTTTCCAGAAAGCACTTGTTTTCTACCACTAAGCTTCAAGGGCCTTAGGTGCACTGCTGTGTCCTAGGCACACACATTTTCCTACTTTTCCTCATCTATTGTATTGCCACTTACTAAACATTTGCCAGAGCTGTTCTGAAAATAATACCTTAGATTTTCAGTGTTTTACCATTTTCTTTCTTTTTATGTGGGTCCCAGGAGTCGACCTCAGGACCTCACGCTTGCAGGGCAAGTGCTTGTGCCGCTGAGCGATATCACTGGCCCTTTTTTTCTTTTATGTGGGAACCAGGAGTCAAACTCAGGACCTCGCACTTGCAGGGCAGGTGCTTATGCTGCTGAGCCATCTCACTGGCCCACCATTTTCAAACAATATATAGAGACTTATTTGTGCCCTGATCTAATCCTGTATGGAAGGATGGATGAGATGCAATGAGGTTTCATTTTTTTAACTTTCAGAGATTTGGAAACTGAGGCTTAGATAGAGGAAGTTAGCAGTTTTCAAGGGTAGGACAAGTGTTTAGAAGAGATGTACACCATTTTAAGACAATGTGTGCAAATAGAGGGTGTATTATAGGGATACAGTGGAACCTTGTGGGTCTTGAGGGCCCACTTCTCTTTCTCTTTCTCCACACGGACTCTATCTGCTTTACAAATTAGCAGGCACACTTCTAGTTACATGCAACAATGAAATAACTTTACTAAGTCCCAGTTCCACATTCCTAGGAGAAAGATTAGGCTTGATTCTGCTTGGTTCAGTTGTCAAATCAGCTTTGGCCGGGCTGACTGATTACAGCGTTCATGAGTAACAGGCAATTGCCACAGGAGGGAAGTCGGGTCTTGGACTTGGAAAATAGGCTCAGAATTTGGCAAAGGTGGTACTTAGAACATCAGTTCAAGGTCACAAACCCAAATGCATCCAGGGCACAGTTAGATAACATAAATTAATGAAGCTGACAACTGGAGCCTGCTGTGCAGGAGGACAGGTTCCATCTTGAAGGAGCTGCTACAGTGCAACTCCAGCTAACGAATGCCTTGTGGAAACTCAAGCCCAGGTAACTGCTCTTCTGATTTTCAAGCAATGTCAGAAATTAGAATTTTATGAAAAAATTTAGAATTTTACATAGAATCTCAATTTTAACATTTAAAAAGTATGAGAAAACAAAATAAGAATTTGGCCTGTGGACTGACTTCTGACTTAGATCTTGTATCTGGCCAATTGTCAAATAATGATTTAAAAATATAGACTATCCATAAATTCTTCATATAGTAAAAATAATATAACATGTGCAACATTAGTGTGAGTAGTACACATGCTTGTGTATAGTGTATATATACATAAAACTATAAAACTCATCCATCTTGTTTCTTCTCTGAATTGTAAATGTTAGAAGAGAATCATTTTTTATTTAGTTTGGGAACTAATTATATTATAAAATTTTGTATGGTTTGTTAAAAGCCATGAAGAACTTCTATGACCATGAAAAAATTATATAACCTCTCTGAGCTTCAGTTTTCTTTCCTGTCATATACCAATACTGATGTCTTCTGGTTATGAAAATCAAGCGAGATATCCAGTGTGTGGCAGATTTTGTATCTGCTGGTTAGCATTAAGTATAACACAATACTGTACATTATAATACAGTATGTTTAGAAATAACTTCAATAAAAACAGCAACTAGACTGAATTTCTGAAAAATCAGGAGCAATTATTCAAAGTTGATTTCTTAAATACAGTGGTGCCTTGGTTCATGAACTGAATTCATTCCACCATTCTGGGGAAGATGGGCACAGTGCAGAGTTCATGAACAGAAGCAAAATTGTACTAAACACTTCTGTTAGTGAACCAAATTATTCACAAAAAGAAGCATTCATGAACCCAAGTATTACTGTAGATTCATAAGTGTACAATATCACTCTTAATTGCTATGTCTTATAAGGCATCAAATAATAAAAGGAACACTTTGGATCATAAAAATAAGAATCAAGCATTAGGTATCACACTTTGAATGAGTTTAACTTTTAGTACACTCATATAATTATATAACCTGGCCAAACTGCTAAAACTTTTAATAAAATGGGTCTGAAGATTCTTTCATTATGGTCAGGCTAGGTAGTGTTTGAATGAGTCACTGAGGAAACAGAACAAAGAGTTTGGGTTAAAGATCAGTTTGAGCTAATAATATCTCTTTTTTACTCTTCTGAGTGAAATCTGGACTGAAGTAATCCTAATAAATGATGTGTAACTCTTAATAAAGGAAATGAAACATTTTGGTTTAAAAGAGTTGTTGATAATAAGGATGCAGATTGGAATCAAAATGCAGGAAAGCACAAAGCAAGTAGGTTTTATTGTATTATTTATAGTGGATTTTCACCCTGGGTTGAAGAAGTGCCTTAGTAACAGCATCTTGAACCTCTTACCATCTCATGTGGGGTAGGGTGGGTTAAGTGACTAATAGGAATATTTGTAAACCACTTTGAACACACAGTGTTCTTTTTTCCTGTTTCTCAGTCTTTTCAAGTGATACCAATTAATACTTCCCAAACTCTTCTGATGTTTACGTAGCATATATAGAAAATAGTGCCTAGTACTGAGTCCACGATGTGGGATAACTCTTTGTGTTCTATGGGGAGCGGTTAAGTCTCGGACTGAGCCTTAGGTCGGCAAATTCCTTGAGACTAAAACAAAGCCAGTCCCAAGGACACAAAATGCCAGAGGCAGACTATATAAACAAGTTGACCTCCAGCTCAGTTGCATATTAACAGGTGTCTGGCCTTGGTGTTTTTCCTTGTTAACTATAGTACAGATAGCTTTAAAAATGTTTTGCTTTTGGTGTTCTCAGCAAACGCTGAGACCTTACACTCTAGATCCCTTCCTATGCTTCCCCCCCCCCTTTTTTTACTTTATATAAATAAAGACGCTGGGGCTGAGACATTGTCACTGCCACTCCATCAGAGCGGCCAGGTCCCACCTGGTCCTAGCTTTCCTTTTAATATGTGTCTATAGTTTTTTCTTAATCTCCCGTCACCCCTTCTTGAGACCCTGCTACACGCACAGGTCCCGGCAGTGTTCTTCAAGTATTTTTTGTACTCACAACAGATTCTAGCATTTCCATGTTAGAAGAATTTAGGATTGGGGTCTGTGATCTGGTTAGGAGATGGTGCAAGGGCCACTGAAAAGCTGAGTTTGCATAGCAAGGTTTTATTTGCATGTTTGTTTTACTTTATTATGTTTTGTAAAAATAAATTTGACAAAAAAAAAAAAAACAGAAAGAAATCCATAGTAAATAACTGACAGGTAGAGCGGGAAGAAATGTTCAGCAAGATTATGGGAGAGTTCAAGTCCTTCATGTCCATTTTATTTTTATTTATTTATTTTTTTGTTTTGTGGGTACTAGGGGTCGACCTCAGGACCTCACGTGCCAGCAGGCGCCCATGCCGCTGAGTGATAGGCCCTTTTTTCGTATGTGGGTACTGGGAGTCGAACTCAGGACCTTGCGCTTGCCAGGCAGGTGCTTATGCCGCTGAGCCATCTCACCGGCCCTTCATGTCCATTTTAAACTTCCTTTTGAAACTACTGAAAACCGTGGCCTAATGGTCTGGATCGAAAATGGATTTTCCGTTTACTAAGTACTGTTCCATATCAAAGACTTTATAAGAAAGTTTCCATGTATCCTGTATTTTTAGGAGTTGATTAAATCAGTGTGGTGACCTGTATTTAGAGATGTGTGATCAAAAGAAATGTTAGCTCTTAACTTTTTATGTTAATAATGGGAACAGAATTTGGTATAGCAAGATGCCCTGCTAAAAGTTTGTATTCCTGCTTCTCTTGCAGCTAGATGAGATTAAGTTCTGACTACTGGGATGAAAAAGTTGCGTGAGTCTTTTTGAAAGACTGCTTAGAGTGCAGCTGGTTAGCTGATAAGATTCTCTTTTATATTTCCCTACTCCACTTTCTTCTATTTTCTATTGGAATGAAGATGTGATGGCTGGAGTTCTAGCTACTTTCTTATACCTGGAGCAATCTTAATGATAAAAACCATAAATTTGGGTAGTAGAAAAGAAAGATGGGGGCCAGTGAGATAGCTCAGCAGTATAAGTGCCTGCCTGGCAAGTGCGAGGTCCTGAGGTCAACTCCCGGTACCCACATAAAAAAAACAACAAAAAAAAAACAAAAACAAAAACAAGGGCCGGTGAGATGGCTCAGCGGCTTAAGCACCTGCCTGGCAAGCGCGAGGGCCTGAGTTCGACTCCCGGAACCCACATACGAAAAAGGGGCCGGTGATATCGCTCAGCGGCACGGGCGCCTGCTGGCGCGCGAGGTCCTGAGGTCAACCCCCCGGTACCCACAAAAAAAAAAAAACAAAAAAAAACAAAAAAAGATGGAAGGGAACCTGTGTCCTTGTTGACTGTGATTCCCTTACCTCCAGAATTATTTTACATTCAAGAAAAATAATTTCATTCTATTAAGCCATATTATTTCCATTCTCTGTTACAAATAGCCAAAACTATTTTGTAAGTGATGCATTTTGCTTTACCCAACTTATGCATAAATATACCTTAGTATACAATTCTTTTTTTTTTTTTTTTTTTTTTTTTTTGTGGGTACCAGGGGGATGACCTCAGGACCTCGCGCGCCAACAGGCACCCGTGCCGCTGAGCGATATCACCGGCCCCTTTTTCGTATGTGGGTTCCGGGAGTCGAACTCGGGCCTTCGCGCTTGCAAGGCAGGCGCTTACGCCGCTGAGCCATCTCACCGGCCAGTATACAATTCTTTAGTTCCTTAGAGTGAGAACTTGGATAGCAGGTTCCTAAAATGGGGGGGGGGTGTTTATTTTGTTTGTAAAATGGGGATCTTGCTACATTAAGAGGAAAGTGAAAGAAAAATGTCAAATTCTTTTGTGCTGTTTAATAATTACATCAGCAAAGTTTTCACAAGTCAACGTGGTTCTTCTTGTTTCTGCCTCCTGCACCCACCTATCACCAGTCCTTGCACTTGACAATTCTGATCAAACTTCTTAAACCACTTAATGTTGATCCCAGAACTAAACTGGGCTCTCTCATTAAGAAGAAGCTGAGACTATCACTCTGATTCCTAGGTCCAGTATTCCATTTGGCTTCATTATAGAACTGCAGTATTCATGAGCCGGGCATGGTGGTGCACGCCTGTAATCCCAGCACTCAGGAGGCTGAGGCAGGAAGATTGATGCAAATTCAAGGCCAGCCTGAACTATGTAGTGAGATCCTGTCTCAAAAAAATCAAATCAAATCAAATAAAACAACAACAACAACACAAACAACACTACAGTATTCTTTGAGTCCCCAACCCATGGACACGGACATGGTGGTCCATCCCGGTTGCCCCCATGGTGATACTCTGACCAACCCTCCCCTGGTTGCTTTTCATTCAGTTCTGAACTAGTTTTCTTCTCACCCTTTGCATCCTGAACACTTTCTCCCCTCTCTCTGAGATAGCATTACAGTTTATTATTCCACACTTTGGCCCAGTGACATGGCCAGCCCACTTGGATCTCATCAGTCCAGCTTTCCTGCAGGGCTCATTACACTCCCTCTTTAAAAAGCTTCTTTCAAAGTTCTAACTCACTGGCTCTTGTTTTTCCCTGAACTGTTCTCTCACAGAACAATAGCACAGGTCCAATTAAATCACAGCTCACTTTCCCGACTCTCATTACATAATCTGCAGCCCACTTTCACCTTGGTTTCGTTGTTTGTAAAGACTATTTTCTCTCTCTCTCCTTCCATTCCTACCTTTCTTCCTATCCTTCTTCCACAGTCATTGTCAGTGCCCTGATATTTCCACTGAACAATTCTAGCTCATTAACAGAGGAGTAGAATGGAGAGGAGGACTCCCCAGTGTACTCTCAGGTGTACTCTTATTGTGACAGCACATCTTAGATGTTTATAATGGAGATGAAATAAAGTGTTCCAATGAATACAGATCTTTTGTTTAGCTCAGGTCTGGAATAGAAATACATTTGAAGTAATGGGTTATATTCATGAAACAAATACAGCTCTCGGTGAGTTAAATTGTACTTTTAAGAGTTCAAAGTTTGAGTATGCATACAGGAGGCAGTGTTTCCCAATGAGAAAATCTGTGTGTTCTAATCTCACTTGATGACTGCCTACCTGTGTGATGTTGAATGAAAGCTGTTAAAAAGGGAAAGAAGTGACAATAGCAGCAGAATCTTCTTTGAGCCCAGAATTATTTTGGATACTTCTTCATCTTTGCTGACTCATTTCTTTCTTTTTGCTTAACTACTATCCTCTAACATTATAGAATTTGTGTGATATTTTTCTTTTCTCCAGGCCTCTTTGGGTTTTTTTCTTTTTTTCACTTTTTTAGTACATGTTTGCAGGACATAATGATTACATTCATTGTAGGGGATTGGTACATGTACGTAACATTCTGATCCCCTTTTTTTCCCCCTCCTCCTACCCTCGTATTTTTCCAGCATCAGATTCATTTATTTATCTTATAAGACCTTATAAAGTTAATTATCATATGTACAGATTTAAAACTAGACTAATAGGCCAAAGAACGTATAAAACATGTAAGACAGTTGTAGTAAGTAAGGGTACATTTTTAGATACATCATCTGCACTGGATTACAATACTTTCTTTTCTTTCTCTTTTTTCCTATTATCTGTCTTTTGTTCTGTAATATGTATATTATATATATATAATATATATGTATTTTCATATAAGAGAAATCATGTGATATTTAAGCTTGTGTGTCTGAATTACTTCACTTAACATTATGGTCTCAAAGTGCATCTGTTTTCCTACAAATGACTCAAATTTATCCTTCTTTATGGCAGGGTAGTACTCCATTGTATATAAATACCACATTTTTTTATCCATTCATCTGTTGATGGACATCTAGGCTGTTTCAAAGATTTAGCTGTTATGAATTGTGCTGCTATAAATATGAGTATGCATACATCACTGTAGTATGATGTCTTTACCTCTTTTGGGAAGATACCTAAAAGGGGAATAGCTGGGTCAAATGGAATTTCTACTTTTAGGTTTTTGAGGCATTTCGATAGTAGTTCTATCAGTTTACAGTCCCACCAACAATGAAGAAGGGTCCTTTCTCCCCACAGCCCTGCCAGCATTTGTTATTGGTTGATTTCTTGGTGGTAGTCATTCTTTCTGGGGTGAGGTAGAATCTTAGTGTTGCTTTAGTTTGCATTTCTCAAATGGCCAGCAATGTTGAACACTTTTTTATGTATTTATTAGCTATTTGTATTTCTTCATTTGAGAAGTGTCTACTCATTTCACATGCCCATTTTTCAGTTGGGTCTTTAAATTTAGAGGGGAGGGCTAATTTTTTTTTCTAGTTCTTTATATATTCTAGATATTAGTCCTCTATCTGAGGAGTAACTGGTAAAACGTTTTTCTCATTCTGTAGGTTGTATCTTTACTCTGTTACTTGTTTTCTTTGCTCTGCAGAAGCTTTTTAATTTCGTGTGATTCCATTTGTTGATTCTTGGTAGTAATTCTTGGGCAACCGGGGTTTTCTTCAGAAAGTCTCTGCCGGGCTGGTGAGATGGCTCAGCAGCTTAAGCGCCTGCCCGGCAAGCGTGAGGGCCCGAGTTCGACTCCCGGAACCCATATACAAAAAAAAGGGGCTGGTGATATCGCTCAGCGGCCTGGGCGCCTGCTGGCGCGCGAGGTCCTGAGGTCGAACCCCCGGTACCCACAAAAAAAAAAAAAAAAAAAGAAAGTCTCTGCCTACACCTATGTCTTCAAAAGTTTTACCTATTTTGTATCCCAGAAGATTCAGTGTTTCTGTTCTAATGTTTAGATATTTCTATGCTAGTTTAGTGCATAGTGAGGGATATGGGTCTAGGTTCAACCTTCGGCATTTGTAGAGCCAGTTTCCCAGCACCATTTGTTAAAGAGGCTGTCTTTCCTCCGGTTAAGAGATATGGCCCCTTTGTCAAAAATAGCATAGCTGAGTGTGTCTCCAGGCCTCTTTGGCCTGTGACTCACCTGGGCCTCCTGGTACTGAGTCCCGTCCTTTGGACTATGCCTTTCCTTCCTGCTAAGGCAGCTCACTGGCCAGGTAACTGAAAGCCAATCTAATAAACTAATTCACAGCAAGGTGCCCATTCACTGGTTCATCAAACTTTTATTGAGTACTTCAGCTCCTGAGCCAGGTGTGAATGACCAATCAAGGCTGTCCTGATACACTATCAATACTCAGTGTAGCAACCTAGGGCTTTGGGTTCAGACAGACCTGGGTTCAAATCTCACCCTTTCACTTACTAGAGCTGTCACCCAGGAAAAATTACCTAACCCTTCCTGGATTCTATTTCTGTGTTTGGAAAATGGGAACAACAATTAGTTCATGCAGGAGCTTTTCAGTTTTAAGGACAATTATATACAGCGAGAGCTCATAAGTGATGTTAAGTAAACAGCACCTATTGTTAGATTATTGTTTATTCTTTCCTTATATCTTATGGGGACATTTACTGTTTTAACTTTGGACATAAATTATCAGTGCCTTAACAATTAAGAATTTTAAGTCTTGTTACAAGTCAGGCAGAGATATTTAGGGAATCAGGGAAACCATCCCCTGCCTCTCATCAACATCAGTTGTCTCAGTTTTGATAATAGAATGCCTCAGTATCAGCTCTCTGAGGAACTGAAGCAGAGTGAATTGCTGAAGGCGGAAGAGAGGTGTTATAAGGATGTACAGAGGTATGTTTTCAAATGAGGCAGCTTGGCTATAAAATGCCAGGAAAAAAAAACTGCAGATCATGAAGTGAAAAATGGGTCACTTGTTTGGAATCAAGGTGTCAGGTAGCATGCAAGGTAAAGAGCCCAAACCCATAAACATTAACAGGCTGTGAAAATTGCTACAGTAGGTGTAAACCAAAGGGCTGCCTTTCCGCTTATGCTGGAGGCAGAGACCTGCTGGTTCTGCACACCTGCCTTTTTGCTACAGTCGCACACATGCAAAACAACACCATCGGCCATCAGCAACGTCACTTTGAACCTAGAAGACAATGACAGGTTGTGCAGGAAGAGCAGGAAGACAGAGCAAGAGGAAGTAAAAATAGAGCTCTCTGTCACCTAAAGTTGTGTTGTACTTTTAAAATTTTTGTAGATTCAAATTTTAATGTGTCAGTTTTTGGGACATCTGCTTCTTTGCATAGTTTTGTACATGGAGTAGGCCTTCTACTGTTGTACGTTGTTTCTGGTTGCGATGAATTTTTAAAATAAATGCTCACTTTGTGTACAAGTTGTAAGGATTCTGAGCTCAAAGCCTGGGGCTGTCACCTCAGGTGGCATTTCAGCAGTCGTCTGGGCTTGGCAGCTTGTGGGCAGGGAGGAGTAAACACAATGCTGTGTATTTGGATTGGGGAGGTAATGGTAGCCACTGATGGTCTGTTCTGCTCCATTGTACTCCATGCCTTTTCACTGCTCCCTACTCCTGATTTTACTCATTCTTGTCCACTACTCATGGTCATCTACACCTCTGGAGAGATGACTGAGGTGAATGAGTGGCTGGCAGAACAGGGGTTCTGAAACTGGGGGATTTGGAAACTAGTTGGCAAGACACAAATGACTTAGTCACTAATTGCCAATGCCTCACTTTGGCGATTTGATCACGCAGAATTCTCCACATTTCCTGGGCTCCTAAGGTTAACTCCACTGTGACGATTACCCCTTTAAAAATGACTTATCTATCATGAACTGAAGTTCTTTAAGTGAAATATTAATATTGTCAGAATTATTGAAAATAAATCGAGGCCCGAACTATGATGCAAGAGTAGCATTAATTTCCCTGACATCTGATATCTGTTAATTCTATGCAAAATAGTGTAATTAAAATTTCACACAACCTGAAGTCTGAGTTTGAAATAAGTTGAAATTATTCGAAAACAGGGAGCTGTGAAAGAGCAGAGACATATCTAACTGTGCAGTCTTCTTAACCACCAAAGAGCACATGGGAATCTTCAGAATCGGAGCGCAAAAAGGCCCCCACATTTAATGAACATAAATGTTGGTTCTAATAGGCTTTTCTTACAATAACAATAAGTGATGGAACTGAACAAAAATTAATATGGTTTTCAACTAAAACCGTAATTGTTTTAAATTGTAAGGAAAAGAAATTTGGGTACAAACTAAACTTATTTGAGTTTTAAAAAATTATCTTTTATTTTTCAGACCATAAATTATGTTAGTGTATGAACACAATTATCCTACAGTATTTTTTAAGGTATATTGTACTAGAATCAGTTGATTCTACTTAGCATCAATGCAGAAAAATAAAAATAAAATCATTTTCTAAGCTTAGAATTATAAAGTGAATTATTTCATCATTCCCTACTTTTGTACAATTTACTTATATCACCTATGTTAATGCAAACATAAGAGTTTTATTATTCAGAGAGATTAGTTTTGTAGATTAAATTTAGAGCCATTGCTCAGTTTATCTTATGAGTGATGATGCTATTTTTAAAAAAAAACATGCAAAAGCAAGGAGAATATATCCACTCTGGGTTTATCTGATTTAAGATGAGTACTTAGCTGTGGCACAGGTGTATGTGTGCACTTTTTTAGCAGTTCAGAATTATGGGGAAGCAGGTTTCGCTCTTCAAGGATCCCTCTTTGAGTTAGTAGACTCTTAAGTGCACCATCAGAGCGTTATTGAAAGAATAATTTGTTTTTTCCCTACATGCACTTTAACACTTGCAGATAAAGTTACACAAATAGATTCTCACTTCTACCCATTTGTGTATGATTAGTCCTAAGTGTCTGAGTGAATCAATTTCTCGTGTGAAGTGGAAAGTACATAAAAGTAAGTGCTATCAACTTTTTTCATTCTATTTACTAGAAAATAAAATGAACTTTTAAGTACATTTTTTTCTAATTTATAACCAATCTGTACCCGTATCCCCATCCCTATCCTCCTTAGTCTATATTTCTTATTTTTAAATTTTACATCTGTTCATTTAATCTTAACATTTTGATGTTACCCTTATGGTCTCAGTTCAGGTTTTGATATGTTTTTGAATGGAGTTGGGAATAGAAATTGAAGCAATGCAGTATTTTAAAAGAACCACATATCTTAATAATGCTTTTCTCTGCTCTTCTTTTTATTTCTTTTTACAACTTTCTTTTTCTCTTTTATCATTTGTTCTTCCAATTTGAAATACATCTCTGCACCACATCATTCTAGCAAAACGGATGGGCTTTCCATTATTCTCCGTGATGTGTTGCAAACATTGACAACACAGGGCAAACAAGAAGGTAAAGACCCAGAATTGTAGGAGGAGAGGCAACATTACACCAGGGCTACCGATTAAGTCACTAAATACCTAGGCGGAGGGGAATTGGTTGAACCAGTTATTTGACAGTGGCTCTAATAATTCACTTTCAATGGAGTGTTGTAGACACAGTCTATGCCAAGCTTTTATTTCCTTTCTTGTCTTAGCTTTGCTAAGCGGAAAACAAACAAACAGAAGACTTCATCTGTCTGAGTCTTTCCGTTCATGTAGGTTTTTCTGATTTTCAATTCTAAAGCTTGGTGGGTGGCAGACTCCACTGTAAGTTGAACTACCCTATCTTATTTCTCAAAACAGTATTGCATTTCCCCTTATGCTATTTCAGAAGGTATGTCTGACCCAGCAGCATTGATTTTCTCTATTACCACAGTCATGACTGCTGGGTGGTTAAATTGAAATGTGCATCATTAAGGCATGGAATTCTGCAGGCTGAGGCTGAATTCTAAAAAGAGGTTGTCATCCATACTTTAATCATTTTGTGGTCCTTTCTTTATATGGAAAAAAATCTAAGATTATGTTTCCCAGAAAAAGGCAGTTGCATAAATATGGTAAAAATATGGTAGGACAAAAAGATTATCCATTACATATATTTTCAGATATAGGTTCTAATCAGCATGTAATTAGAGGTGTATTTTTCACGTAGTATCAGTATATTAATGTAGACAAATATGGAACAACCGTTTCTTATTCTGCAGATATGTAACTTCATGCATATTGCCACTTTATTGTCCTCATAATCAGAAGACAGGAGGGAGAAGTGCACCACTCATAAATACAGGACAAATATATAGAGTCAAATAAGTTAAGTGTTCACCAAACCTGTCTGTCTTTTCTACAAGAAGCAGAAAGTTACAGAATGAATAAAATTTGTATTTATTATTACTTGAATGACTTATTTTGAAGTGTAGAATTTTAAAAATTAAATAGATCTGATTTTTTTTCAATGTCCATATTTTTCACAGGATGAAATGCTATGCTTAGTAAAAAATACACATATCTGAATACCATAAAGCTTAGGTATCCATAGAGGTCCTGAAATCTTTAATATTAATTCCATATTCATAAATTCTTGGCTCTAGTAAAATTTATAAAAATGCATTCAGGTGCTAAAGTCATGGAGGTTAAATAACTCAAACAGTGGCAGAGCTGATCGAAATCTACCTTTCATGATTTGCATTTCAGTTCTTATTTTGCTACATTTGAAATGTGATGATTTGCAAGGATACCAAATGGATCATTGAGCCTCTTTAGTGGGGAAGGGCAGAAATTTGGACTCCATCAAGAAGGATTAATGTTTACAGCATTTTATCTTTTTTGCACATGTCTAAGGTTGTAGCCTTGAGGACATAGAGCATTTAGTCCCTGGGTGACTTAACTGTGAATGTGATCATGTGGGTGTAGATGCCCAATGTTGTCTGTCTCTTTCGGGGAAATGACTATGAAGATGACTATAACAAAGTAAAAGATTATGGACCTCAATGCATTTTAAAAACTTTAGTAAGTCCAGACATTTATGTGTGTGTAACTGATGTTCATTGTTTCAAGACTTCTCTGTAGGCATCCAGGAATCACTCTGTGTGCTATTTACAAATGTCAGGCTTCTCTGAGAGATGAGTTTCAGGAAGACAGTTATTCATTCCTTATTTGAACCCAGATAACTACCCAACACCCATATTAATGCAAAATTTCTCTTTTCCTGCTGCTAAATCCTGCAGAGAAATTCGTAGGGATTATTAAAATCTTTGGCTTTCCCAATTCAAGTAAATCATGATTAATGCTTTCATTACTACTATATTGTAACATACTTTAGCTTACTCACAAAATTAAAATAATTTTATAAACACCTATATCTTAGTATTTATAAAATTCATAAATATAAAGGAGCACTTTAACTTTTTCCATTACATATAACAAATCATTTATCAAAAGTTATATGCAATAATGATAGTTTTGTTGAGGACCAGCTTGCCATGGTACAGAGCAGGTAATAATTAATATTAATAAATTGGCATAAAAATAAATAGAGAGTCTGTCCTAGGCTTATATGTTTGTGGCAAGACCCCTGGCTTAAGGACAGATTCATCTTTAAGCCAATGGCCAGAGCCGAGACTAGCAAACCGTCTGCGAAGTTCTGGTGCCTCAAAGCAAGATAACACGGCAGCTGAGGAGTTGACTCGTGCAAATTCCGCCTCGCTCTGTAGTTGCAGTTAGCGGACAATCAGGATACTGGTTAACCCCGATCTGTTCCTGGGTGCTTTTCCAAAAGTGCATTGTTCCTCAATTCTTGAACCTTGACCGAGTCAGCAGTTCACCCCCACTGCTTCCTGCAGCCCACCGGCTCACCCCACAATCATGCTGTGCACCTAATAAAGGCCAAGGACACGGTGCCTTGTGTCCTAACCTGTCACTGGACTTTGACCATCGTGGTTCCCTTGTAACTAAAATATATGTTTTGTCTGTGTTTTATTCTGTTGTCCTACCTCTGAGCAGCAGATTGGTGGTCCTAGGCTAGGCCCCTGATATAGTTTGGAATCAAAGAGATCTCTTTAAAGTTCTGTGGATATATCTCTCTTAAATGCATACGGTGAAACCTTGGATTACACATAACTTGTTCTGCAAGTGTCCTGTGAGGCGAGCAAACATTTCTAAGTATTTTTAACTTGACAAATGAGTGATGTCTTGTAATACGAGTAGTATGTGATGCTGAATGTGGCGCGATCACAACTGAGCCCATGGTTCTTCCGTAGCTTCAGGTGAAACTAGCAGTGGAGTACTTTGTGTTCTCACAGGACACTTTTTCTCAGTTTCTATACTGAAGTGTAATGATAATGTATTTGTCTGCCTTTTTCTCTATAAGATGAACAGGTCCAATGCCTTATTTTTCCTATGGTAGACTACAAATATTTGCAAAAAATTAATTAAATATTGCTTGAAATGAGTGTCTATCAATTGAAATTTGAAAATCTTTTTCTCTATAGATAATTCTATTTATTTATTTATTGATCATTCTATTTAATAGTGATAATTAAAACAATAATAGACTTATTGGACAAATTGAACCTGCAATATATTTTAAGAGATACTAAGTAAAGTCGTGGACCTAAGTGACCTGAAAATATTTTTCCATTAAAATTTTGCTGAAGTACTCATATGTAAATTTATTTTAAAGATCTGAGGATTTCCATTAGACTTGCTATCCACTGGAAGGAAACTTAAAAGTTTATAAAGAAAGCAATAGAAGATGTGCCAGGATATACCAGATTTTTATGTGTATTATTTCATTTAACCCTCATTGGGGTCCAGAAATTACAAATAATTGGACAAATATTCCAGACTAAGATAGTATCTATCTCAGAGAGGTAAAACATCTTGACCAGATTCACAGATGGAGCACATAGCAAAGTAAGATTTGAACCAGGCGTGACTAACTCCAAAAACCTACCTCCTTTCCATGATACTACACATTTATGCCAGGTAGAAGATGAGAAGATGAGGAAGAAGATACCCACAATCTTTTAAGTAAGACTGAGCACAAAAGTGCAGAGAACAAAATTGTATAAGTTTTGCTTGTTTGTTTGTAACTTTATGTGCTCATAGTGAATTAACCGAAGTACTTCTAACACCAGTTGAAAGGCCAGTGTTTCACTGTTTTCCTGTTATAGCAGATAAGAAACATTTGTGGTAACTTAATAATTTTAAGCAACAAGTTACTCAGATTAATATGTGCACACTTACCGCACGGAAACAATAAAAGTTATCTGTAAATATCTAACATTGGTATTTTTGAAAATAACAATCCATCCATTAGCTAATGTTTATGATGTAAGGGAAGCAGAAGAGACAGGAGAGAGTTCAGTACTTGAGGGAGGGCCAAGCTTCCAACTCCTCTCACCAATCGTCCTTCTAACTCAGTACAGATTCCTCTGCAGACCTCGAAGAACACCCCAGCCAAACAAGCAGGCTGTCCTGCCTCCAGGAAAAGAGTAATTTTACTGGGACTTGAGGGGGTTCCCAGAGCTCATCCTGGGGGATCCAGGTGTCCAGTGCACTTGTGTGGCAGCATCCAGCCCCGCGGGTAGAACGTGGTTGCATCACTCAAAAATGAAGGCTTGCTGGGTGGCATTACTGTGCCTGTAATCCCAGTACTCTGGGAAGCTGAGGCAGGAAGGTGGCAAGTTTGAGTGCAGCCTGGGCTACTTGACAACTTAGGGGGATCCTTCTCAAAATCTTAAAGTAAACGAAGGCTGGGGATGTAACTCAGTGCAAAATGCAAAACCCCTGGGTTCAATTCCCAGCACTGAAAAAGAGAAAGAAAGAAAAGAAAGAAAAGAAAGAAACGAAAGAAAGAATGAAAGAAAGAAAGAAAGAAAGAAAGAAAGAAAGAAAGAGGAAGGAAGGAAGGAAGAAAGAGGGAGGAAGGAAGGAAGAAAGAGGGAGGAAGGCTCTGTGGGAACCACACTTTTACATGTTGTGAGAAGTTGGAAATGAGCTTCTGTTTTGATTTGTTACGTGAAGTCTACTAGTTTTTAAATATTTGCAACTAAGTCGAAGTTTTAAAGTAGTTTCAAGTCAAAGAAATTAATCCACAAGCCAAATTGCCACCAGTTTGCAAGTTTTGGTGTAGGAGGGCAATTATTCAGGAGTCTGGAGGGGATGGACATACTATTTTTTATTAGTATATATTTGTGATACATATATTTTTGTATATATTTTATTAGTATATATTTGTGATACATAATAAATAGATTCCTCGTGTGGAACTGGTACATAAACAAATGGCGTCTTGATCCATCGACTTCCCCTTTCCCTCTCCCCGCCTCTCCTCTCCCTCGTCCTCAGATCCTCTTCTGGTCTCCACAAAGTCTATCTTTTATTTTTCTCATTAAATTATTTATACTTTGGGTTTCTCATATAAGAGAAACCATGGGATATTTAATCTCCTGTCTGATTTACTTCAGTTAGCATTATAGCCTCAAAGTGCATCCATTTTTCCACAGATGACTCAAATTTGGACAGATGTACTATTAAAGGTGGTAGGAATGACTGAATTTAAGCACCACAGGGCCATGTCAAGGAGGCAGCCCTGGCTGCGTCCTGTCCTCATTCTCTACATTCTCCTTAGGCAACTTTATCTATGGACGGTACCATCAATAATTCCTTCTGTCATCAACTTTAACGTGCATAAGAATCATTAGAAGTACAGGAAGGTGAAGATTACTAAACTCCACTTTAAGAGATTCTACTGCAGTAGGCAGGGCTCTGGAATTTGTTCTTTAACACACCCACCTTAGTTTACTGTAACACAGACGGTCTGGAGACCACACTTTGAGAAACACTGACTCATCCCGAGTGCTGATGGCTGGCACATCTGTTACTTCAGCTCTAGTGTTTTGCCTGGGATGTAGATTTATCTGTACAACTGCCTGCTGGAAATCTCCACCATCACCAGCTGTGTATCTTGAACTTATTACTGTCTGCATCTGAACTTATTAGTGTCCTTCAGAGACTATACCCAGGCTTAGTAATCTTTATTCCACTGAAATGCACCATCAGCTTAGTAGACCAAGCCAGAAATCTGCACTTGCACTTTTGGTGGCTTGGGACTAGAAATCAGGGCACAGGGAGTAAGTATGTGGCAGGTACGAGCATGCCCACCGGGGAAACACTTTCCTACCCAAGCCTTGTCATGCCTGCGCATTTATTCTACCTCGGCTTTCTAAGCGTAATCCCATCCTGCTGGGACAAGCCAATAGTAGCAGCTGCTTTATTTATTGACGTTTACTCTGGGTCGGGCACTCTTTGTTCTGCATGTATTAATTCAATCTTTTCTTGAAGCCATTGAATTCCCTGTCTAGTTTTTGGCAGCTCAGTATTCCCTCAGGGTAGATCTGCTCCTCATATTTCTAATTGCCAGCTGAGACCTCTGCTTCAAAATAGATAATGTCGTTTTCTTCCCACAGTGAGCCCACCCACACAAGGTCCCAGATCTCTATTACTATTTTCTACTCATGACTCTGGGGCTATCGAAGGATGCCTGAATTGGAATTGTATTTAACATGTCTCCTTAGCAATTGTCAGTCAAGTGCTGCTACCCTAAAATAATAGATTGTGGGAGTCATTGGGAAATTCAGAGATTATCTAACTCAATTTTGTTGGAGATGGAGGCCTAGAACCATAAAGTGATTTACTAAGTGTGAAAGTTTGAGAAGGGCATCATACCTTAGTTTTCTTTATTTAAATCTAATACTGGACTGCAAGCCCCACCCTAGTGGAGTTACCTGATATGTGAATTTTTGTCTTTGTTTCTCTTTCTTTTCTTTCTTTCTTTCTTTCTTTTTTTTTTTTTTTTTTGAGACAGGGTCTCGCTAAGTAGTTCGGCCTGGCTTTGAACTCACTATGTAGCCCAGGCTAGCCTCAAACTCTTGGCAATCCTCCTGCCTCAGCCTCCTGAGTACTGGGATTACAGGCATGTGCCACCATGCCCGGCTATCTTTGTCGATCTTTCCTGCATCTTCTTGTTTCTAGATGAGTGCCTGGAATAAAGTAATTATGGATATACTACAGCACCCTCAGTCTATGGGTGGTCAGCAATGTAATGACCAGAACACTTTGCCACAAAGTACTTACGTTAATAAATATGATTTAAACATCAAATCCAGATATAGGAGATTATGTTTAAGGTAGGATGTGGACTATTTATTATCTCTACTAAGAACATAATGGAGGAAATATGCATAAAATTCTAATTATTGTCTGTAAAAGCCACTTAAGGAAGTCTGCCCTAGCCACTGTGACCCACATCCGTCTCAAATTTATTTTTTTGTTTGATACTGGGGAGCAAACCCAGGTCTCACACATACTAGATAAGTGCTCTGCCACTGAGCTACACCCTCAGTCACTATGTACCTCTCACTGTCTGATGCGATGTCATGTATTTTGTGTTTAGCGTCTGTTGATTAGCTTTATCAATGGCCTTCATCTTTTTTTACCAAACTATCACCCAAACATAGAAGTGACACAGAAGACCATCCTAAAAAATGTTGGCTTTACACTTAGGGTGGAAACTTAAATAGCATGCAATACTTTGGCATTCAGAAGCCTAATGTACCTCTGCAAACAGAAGCACAATAAAAATCCAATCCAGCACAATGCTGAAATGAATCTGAGGTATTCGGACAACATTTACTGGAGGGATTTTTTTAAAAAATATGCGTAGCTTTAAAAAATATTTCTCCTATTTATTTTTACCCTATATTGGAGAAATAGGCTGCGATTGTATGTAAAATTATGACATTTATAGGAAAGATACCCGCTTATTTAAAAATTTGAATGCAGTAAGTTAGTGTCTCCTCCCCCACAAAAAAATCCATGTTCATCCAGAACTTCAGGCTGTGACCTTATTTGAAAATGGAGTCCTTGCAGATACAATTATGGTCATGTACCACATGACATCTCACTTGTCAACAGATTGCACATACAATGGTGGTCCCATACAATCATGTCACATAGTCATATAGTGACATCTCAACCCCTTTAGTTTATGTAAATACACTCTAGGTGTTTCCTTAATGATTATATCAATTAAAGACATATTTCTCAGAATGTGTACAACAATACACGGCTACAATTAAGACCTCAAGTGAAATCAACCCTTATGTGGAGTGGGCCCTGAATGTAATGATTGGTGTCTTTCTAAGAGAAAGAAGACAGTGATTTGGACACATGCAGACACAGAGAGAGGATGATTTGAAGATGGCTGCCATCTTATGTCACTTTATATTACTATTTATGGTGATGGTAAGCCATCCCAGGTCTGCTTATTTAGATCACAAGTTCCCTGAAGAAACCCACACACTGTGTTTGTCTTTGAAATCTCAGTACCTTGCAGTATTTTGATGGGCTAGTTGCTTTGGATATGTTTATTAATTTGATGGTGTTTTGTACTTTACATGAAGTAAAGAGCTCTTAAAAGCCAGTGTATTTTTGTGTTCCCAAATCAAGTGCCTCCTGTCTTGGGCTAGATTTATCAAACTTGTCTAAATGTGGCATGTTGGAAACAGTTTTGTAGAAGAAAAAAAAAAAAAAAAAAGACTATTTGTTTTAGGAGAAATCAAACTAGGAAGAAAGGGAAGGTCAGCTCCAAACTGCCCACAGGCAAGTGTGGCATTAATACCAACAGTCACATTCTTAGGGATGAGATCATCACAACCAGGCACCACATGCTAGAAGTGAGGCACTGGTCAGTTTTCAGGGCAGGAGTGAGTGTGGGGCACAGAGAAAGTAAGAAGAGGCAGTGGAAGGAACCAAAGAGTGTGGGCAGCACAATTGCCCCTGTTCGTCACTGCAGGACAAATGACCTTTAAGGAACTGCTGAATTATTGCAGATTCTGCAGGACAGCCCAGTATAAGAGTGTGGGTGATGCTAGCCACCAGTAGGCGATAGCTCTACATCTGGCAGGACTGCTAGCCCATCCTCTGCATAATTCCTTAGCTTTAAAAACTGTTCAGGAAAGTGCCTTTGACCAGCAATTTCTAGGACTAAGTGAAGGCTGAGCGAATCGGTCCTTTAGAGAAACTCTGTAAGACATGTAGAATACAAACTGGGAAGGGATGAGCTGAATATTAATGATCATAAAAGAGCCAACATTTATGGACAATTTAATATGTACCATACCAACTGCTGAAAATATAACACATTATTTAATCCATAAAAAACTTGTGAGGCACGTACTAATAATATACAAAGAGGTTAATTTTTTCCTTAGTATTATACTGAGGCAGGAGATTAGGGCATGGCCAGCCAGCTGGGCAAGTGAGTGTGACCTGTCAATCACGGAAATCCAGAACACATGCATGGAAAAAGAATTCTCAAGGGCTGCACCTGGGACCAGTCAGAAATTGCTATCTTCAGATCTGCTGCAAGATCAAACAGCATTTTTATAGGACAGCCTAGATCTGACGTCAGCCTGAGGAATGGGAAGATATAAACAACAGTGGCCACTGTGCTCTTTCTCTTTTAGTGGCCCATTCTCACCCTGCAGAGCATACTGCTTTTACTACTTATTTGGCCTGCACTTCCTCTGCAGAACGTATTTCTTTTCCTACTTTTAATAAATGTAATAAATAATGTAATAAATAAATTTAATAAAAACTTTGTTGCCTTTTGCATGCATGTGTATTGATCAATTCTTTGTTTAGGACAACAAGAACCTGGGAAGAATCTCTGGGAGGAGTCTCCGGCACTCAGAACCTCACGAGCAATAGCACTGCTTATTGGGCAGAACCAAGATTCCAGGGCACAGGTTCTAGTATGCCCAGCAGTTGACATCTTTTCCCAGACAGAATCCAGGACATGTAGTCTAAAGTATATTAGCATACACTGGACATTTGAGATTTGAATTGCTGAACAAAATCTTGGTGTAGAGTCACTGTCCCTTAATATCAGGAGAAAAGTATAGATCATGTTCACATTTCTATTCTTGCTTCTTTGGCAATAGGGAAATTGCCAGTTTATATTCAGAGTGTGCAATTACCATCATCCTGATTGACCTATTGGAAATTAAAAATAGTTTTGTTTGGAGTCCATCAAATCATAGACAAAAGTGCACCTCGACTGACTTGGTAGAGGGACAGGTGCTTCTAGCTTGTTTTGAAAGGGCCACTTAAACAGGATAGAATTTTGTCATAATTAAAGTTTTTAGCAATGATTGAAATGTGTATTGACCCTGTCTTTTTACTTTTTATTTAACGTGCAAAGTAAATAGTATTATCAACTACTGAGATATGTGATGTGAATAGGAAAACACATCTATTTCTGATTTTTGAACTCTTGGATCAGATTTTACAAAGGAATTTAAACAAGACATGCTTTTGAGCCTGTTTTCAGGACTGACTTTGTATGTAGAGGTAGAGTAGGCAGACAAATGGCTAGTATGACTTGACATTTCCTACTTAAACCATTTCTGTCATTACCCTGACTCTGTCTGCAACGGTGGTCAGTTTGAAGACCTCTTATGCAGGGAAGAAATGGAGATGTTTGGATGGAAACATGGATGGGGCATGAAGATCTGAAGTCCTGCCATGTTGGTTTCCTCTTGGAGTTTCTACCTGTACTCTTTGAAAACTGGGCAATACTAGAGAAATGGCTTTTCTTGGTGAGTAAGCGATTACCACTTATATACTGGACCAGTAGATTTTGAACCTAAGGAAAGTTTTCATAGAACAGTAAGTTTGAGGAAAAAGAAGAATAGCTTTTTTTTTTTTATATGCGGGTACTGGGAGTCGAACTCAGGACCTTGAGCTTGCCAGGCAGGCGCGTATGCCACTGAGCTATATCACCGGCCCAAGAATAGCTTTTTGAGCACCTATTACATGCTTGGCACTATAGGTGTTTTATATACATCAGGTCATTTAAAAATCCTATCATTCCTGACATGCGGAGGAAGTATAAGATGAGAGGTTACAGTGTAGGCTCAAAAAGCCACATTACTGGTTCACAGTCCTTCCTCCACTACTCTGGTTATGTGTGAGGTCTGGTATGAATTTCTCCAGTCTGCGTGCTTCTTTCCTTAAAGGTAGACATGGAGACTCTGCTCCATGTGTGGCAGCTATCTCATAGGTCCAATCGTAATTGTGAAAGCACAGGAGAATCTAATGGTTAGTCTGTGAAATTCATCCACAATTTATTGAGTCATCACTATAATTATTACCTTTGGTGGTGAAGATGTCAATGGTGAGATTTAGTCTCTTCCGTCAAAAAGGTCATAGCTTAGTAGGGGGAAAAAGAAGTTGCAAAAAAGTACAACAAAATATAGTAAAATGAACAAAGTGCCTGTATGGGAAACAACTCTTTTTAGAAAAAGCTCGTGAAAGTAACACAGTAGAAGATACTACTAGGCCAAGAGTTCTATAAAATGATTACTAACTCTCACTGCTACATAGATAATATGTGGTCATTCTTAGCAACTAGAAAGATGTCAGACTAATGGGAAGTGTGGCAGCGGACTTCCAAGTACTTCTGCACTGCAGGACGTGGGAATGGCTCTTTCCATCCCATCTCAAAAATCTGCCGACATTTCAGCTCTTCCTCTTGCTGCTCAACCCATTTCTGAATCATTAGTCCAGGGGAAGGCTAATTCTCCATAATTTTGTTACTGTAGTCATGTATGAATCACCCCATTTTCCATTTCACTAAACAAGCTGTGGTTACTCTTGTTAGCATGGATTGTCAGCATGCGGGTTACTGCCTTTAAACTGAGATAGCAGTTGCTAGGAGGCATAGAGGGAAACAGACCAAATATTACCTATGTCTATGTCTATATCTATACCCAGACGAAAGGAGATTACATCAAGAAGAAAGGAATTCCTTTCGTATGGTCAAAAGTTCTTCAGTTCCATGCTTCAAAGACTCACGTAAACACTATAGAACAAAGATAGGCTCCTGAGAGCCTCAGCCTGCAGAAAGGTTTAACAATTGTGCATATGTATGTGTGTGCTTATGCATATGCATGTGTAAAAATGTGTGTACCCCTGGGTGTACGTGTGTGCTTCTATATATGTGTGTGCACGTGGATGCATACATGTGTATGTGTGCATGTCTGTGTTGTGAATTTGTGTGCTTCTGACTACGCATGTGTGTATGTTAAGGCAACCGTAGAGATGGGTGTGTGTGGCCAGAGAAGCGGTAAAGTGTAAGACCTGTCATACGCTGGGCTGTTTCTCCACGCCTACCCCTTAGCATCACCAAGATACAAGTGCAGGAAGGATGCTCCGCGATACCAGGCTGCGTCAGAAAGTTTGCAGCTCTGTGAGGACATCCCTCCGGGAACTCCTCGGTAACCTGCACGCCGGTGCCCTTCCTGCGGAAGGGAAGGGGCGGCTGCCGTCCCCGGGCCGAGCGCGGCGTCCCCACCCCTCCTCGCCGGCGGCGGCGCACAGGCGGGCGGCCCGGCTACGCAGAGCGCCGGCGGCCCAGGGCCCGCGGTGAGGGCGGGGCGGGCGGCGCAGGCCGGGACCCCGCAGCGGAGGCGGCCGCGCAGCCGGGCGGGAGCGCGGTCCCTGCGCGGCGCCGTCGCCCTCGCTCCCGCGTGCGGCCCCGGCGCGGACTCTGCCTCTGCGGCGCCCGGCGTAGGCGGCGGCCGTGTGGGCCGAGCCGGTATTTATAGATCGGCGGCGGCAGCGCGGCAGCGACGCCGCCCGCCCGTGTAGCCGCGCTTCCCCGCGAGGCTGCCGCGCGCCCCGCGCTGCGCCGAGCGAGCCCGAGCCGGTCGCCCGGCCGCGCGCCCCCCGGTGAGTACGCGCCCCGCGCTGCGGCGCCCCAGCAGCCCGGCCCCGCGCAGCCCCGGCCCGCGCCCCTCGCGCCCTCCCGGACGACGGCGGCACGGCGGTGGCGGGGGCAGCGCGCGGCCCCGCCGGCCGGGGCGGAGGAGCCTCCGGCCACAGCCTCCGCGGGCGGCGCAGCCTCGTCCCCGCCGGGGCGCGGGGCCGGCCGGACCTTGAACTTTCTTCGCTTCAGTGATTCCTAGGACGGGGACGCAGGCGAAGCCCCATTTCTGTTAATTAAATTAACAGGTTGCAGTTCGTAGGGGTTGTCCTTTTAAAAAAAGGGGTTGGGTGTTTGCTAACTTCATCGTAAATAGAAGAATTTTTCAGTTTCTATTTTGAACAGTGTCACAGGCCCACAAGTGAGTTTGACCCATGGGGTAGCATTTTGGCTGCCATTATTCTACCCTCTGTGGAACATCGTGTGTGCGCGCGTGTGTGATGGGAGTAAACATCGCATGCTTGCTTCAGTGTTTATGTATGCATATGTCTTAGCAACCTAAAAGGGAAAAACACTGAGTCAAAGTATGTCAAATACAAGGCCATGCATTTCCCTCTTAATTATGAGTGGTACATTGTCTAAAATCCAAGAGCGACTGTCAGCTTTTAGGATTTTGTTTTGTCTGCAGAAACAAGTAGAAGAAACCCTGTAAAATAAAAGTCGGTTGTAAAATACTGACTTTTTAACACTATGGATATACTTTCTAACTTTTATTTTCAGTCTTTGTAGTTTAAAAGCAATTAGGAATTTTGATATTTTCCTTCATCTAATCCTTGTGATCAGAAACCTGCATCTGTGGGTCTTATTTAATTTGCTTGTTTAAGCTGTTAATCATTTTAGAAACCACCTCAGGCATGAATTATACTTAATTCATTAAATATTATTTTCTTTGGCATTATCATTAGAGTTTGACCATAGCAATCCATTCTTTATCATAAACAGATGTTACTGAAAAGGAGAGCTACGCATTTTTAAAGATTACATTGATGATTTGTTTTATGACACTATTGAGTTCATCAATATTTCGCTGCTTCAGTGGAAAGTTGGCTTTAGGAGGACCTCAAGGCTGACTTTGCTTTTGGGTTTTGTTTTAAAAACTTGCTTTGATTGTTGTTCCAAGGACTGCAGGATGAAAACAAGGGAAAAAAAACCCCTCCAAGGTGAAACAATGTGAAGATAAAGTCTAGGAAGTGATTTATGGATGTGGTCCTCTAAATTAGCTAGGGTACCACAAATGCCATCCTGGTATCTATGCAGAGCCACTTATGGTGGTTTCATTGATTGACTTAAAAGGTTGCTTTTTATTTAAAAGGCTGTGTGGTCTTTTGTATTGGACTAAAAGTAAGAGTTCCAACTTTACTTCTGTTATTATAGCTGTTTGCATTTTTTAAACCTGTATTAAGCACTTCGATTATGTAAAATGCTATACATCTTCTCTTCATGTCTGTCTTCGTGTAACAATGGAAGGTAATATACTAAGACCTATCCTTACCATGGGTCCAGGAAAATGCATACGTGTCTGATTTATCTGCTTTTTAAAATCATTTCTTCTTGTACAGATTTGGACTTCTCACTGTCCAGAGTCTACTCTCTCTGGAATGGAATCTTCAGTGTTTTTCCTCTCCCCCAAGGCTGATCTATTATCTATTCATCCATATTTCTGTTTATTCATTATCAGCGGATATTTATTGAGCTCCTACTAGAAACAAGTCATCACCTAATAAACAAGTCATCTTACCTCTTTCCCATTGAAGCTTTATCGTATGTTTTATACTTCACAGTTAAAAGGACAATAGTAATTAAAATATTAAGTTTAGTGTTATGCAGAGATAGTTGTGTCTGTCGGTCAGTGGCTGGTAGTTGTATGACCTTGGGCAGATCATAACTTCTCTAAATCTTTATTTCTTGTAAATACGTAGCCAGTATAAGGACTAATTGAGATAATATGTGAGAAATGCATTCCAGTAGTGTAGCACATAATAAACACTCAAAAATGTTAACATGAGTGTGTCGCCTACATCTGTTGTACTGTACCTCTGTTCCTTTCAGGAAATCCATTCCCCATTTCAGAAAATGGCAGTTCCATTCTGGATTTTGACTATGGCGAGGCTACGTTCGTGTCTAGTCCATCAGTTAACCTTCTCACCTCTTCCTTTTCCCCAAATGGAGCTGTTTAAACTGCCTTGACTTGGGTCCAGTTTAAGTTACTGCATCTCTTACCTGGAAACAACTTTCTCATTAGCTTCCCTGTTTCTGCTCCTTGCCCTTCTGAACAGTATTTTGATTAGCAAAGTGGCCTTTCTCTTAGTTTTAATTTTACACATTTATAGGCTATAAAGATTACATCATTGTGGGGAATTGGTACATGGATATAACACACGCTAATTCTTTTTACATCCCCCCTCCTCCCCTCCTTTTCCTCTCTCCATCTCTTCGTTCCCTTTCCATTTGCAAAAAATCTATCTCCCTGTTTTCTATTTTTAAACTTTTATTTTGCTCTTTAACTTATTTATACTTTGGGTTTCTCACTACTCTGCTTCGTATTTCACTCACAGTAAAAGCCCAAATATGTAAGATGGCCTTAAGGTCTGATCATGGTCGAATTCTGCCTTTTGGACACCATTTTTTTCCTGTTCCCCTGGACCCATACCTCATCTAGTCACGTTAGCTTCTTGGCACTTCCATAAATGTGCTAAGTATGCACCCAGCACAGCTTTAGCAATTTCCATTCCCCATCTGGATCGCCATTGTGCGTCCACGCCTGTCTTCCACTGTTCCCTTGTAGTGAAGCCTGCAGCTTCCCTGCTTCCAACACACTCTATTAACTTCCTTGCCTTGATATTCTTTATCAAATCTCTAAGATACTGTGCACTTAAGTTTTATCTGCTTAGTGTTTGTTCCCCTCAAAGAAATGATCAAATGTATGGATAATTAATAACCTTATTATTCAATCCACTTTCTCCAGAATGGAATCCTGAGGGATTTTCTCACACCTGCACTGCTGTCCAGGGTCTTTATCATTCGAACATATATTTATGCAGTTATTCATCCATCAGAAAATATTTATTGGCTGCCTGCTAGGTGCAAGTAACCTCAGCACATAGGCTACTGCCTACCACAAAATAACACATAAGAAGCATTCAAATTGAACAAACGAATGAAGGATTGTTTTTGGAATTGAATCTGAATGTCATCACTTTTTATGTGTGATTATATTACTATTCTTCTCTGAAGTCTTTGATGATTTCCTAGACCTTGCTCAGTAAAATACAGATCAACACTTTTGTATGCTCTTTCTTTTCTTTCTTTTTTTTTTTTTGTGGGTACCGGGGGTCAACCTCAGGACCTCGCGCGTCAGCAGGCGCCCGTGCTGCTGAGCGATATCACCGGCCCTTTTTTCGTATTTGGGTTCCGGGAGTCGAACTCAGGACCTCGCGCTTGGCCAGGCAGGTGCTTATGCCGCTGAGCTATCTCACCAGCCCTGCGTACTCTTTCTTGACTGGCCCCAAATGATCCTTAATTCTCACAAGATACCTCCTAGCACTGTGTTCCAGCCACACAGAACTACTGCTATGTCTCTACTTTGGTCCCAGTCTCTCTCTTCTGTGTCTTTGCTCAAAATATCCTCCCCTCAAGAGAGTCCTTTTATCTCTCCCATTTTCCTTTGCATTCCTTTGAAATACAGACTTGTAGTAAAATTTGTGACATTCCTAGTATCGAGTATAAATAAATAATTGTCCCTCTAGAACTGGAAAGCATTGTGGAAGGTCTGCGAGCCATCAGTTTCAGTACCTGTGGGTACCAACATCATCATCACTGCTCTTATGTGAAAAAGCAGAGGTTTCCAAGGCATCGATAGTGGCAGCTATTTAAAAGTGTCATTGTTTGTGAGAGGGGATTAAATGGTGTGGATTGGTCTTCTGAGACGTAGTTGGAAACTCACAGATGCACATCAGCACTATGTTGAATAAGGACAGTGTGATCAACTCAGCTGCTTATGTTGATGCTTAAAGATGAAGAAAAAAATTCAGGCAGTCCTGTCATTGCATGCATCCCAATTGTTTCTGATCATGCTACCAAGGTCAGTTCGAACAGTAATAAATATTCAGTCATCTAGAAGTATTGTGACTCTTCTATATGGTTTTGTTGTCAGAACAAAACTCTACTAAACTCTCACTTTCAGTTTCAGCATTTGTGAAATAGGCACAATAGGAGCATTTCATCACTGGACTGTTATGAAATTTGGAAGCGATGCTTATAAAGCACATTCATATAATCTGGACCTGGTGGCATGTGCCTATAATCCCAGCATTGAGGTAGACTGAGACAGGAGGATTTTAATTTCAAGTTCTGCCATGGCAATTTAGTTAGACGCTGTCTCAAAAAATAACTAACTAACTAAATAGGGCTGGGGATGTAGTTCAGGAGTAGAGCACCCTTGGCTTCAATCCTCAATACTGGGGACAAAAAAAGCTCATTAATATAAATAGTATATGGTACTCAGTAAATATTAGCCCTTAGTAATGACGATGACGGTGGTGGTGGTGGTGGTGGTGGTGATGATGATGATGATGCAGAGTTTACAGTTGAAATGAGATGGTGTTGGATGGGGATATATCAGCGGTGTTACTGCCCAAATCATCATCGCCAGTAACGTTGGACCTGGCTGCAGGTCCTCTTCTCATAGTGGAAGCTGAATGTCACGTTGCTTTGCCTTTGTAGCATCTCACCTAAGCAGTGTGGGGGGTTCTCTTTCTGAGAAGCTCATTCAGTAGGGATCTGTGGACTGCCACCCGGAGCTCAGCACTGGACTGCGCCCTGAGAGTAAACAGCCCTTGTGATCTCTGTGAGGCGCTTATGATCAGTATCAATGAGGGAGACAAACTCTAAGCAGGAAATTTCACTGTGGTATGTTAAGAGTGGTGATAAAAGCACATTCTCATCTATGGTTGCAGAATTGAATTTTTAAAAAATGAAAAAGATTTGTAAACTATGTACCTTTTGTAGCATTGTCAATTTGAAAACGTCAATCCTAGATTTTAACAGTAATCATAAAGATGTTCTATATGGTAACAGAAGTGAAAATAGGTTTGGTGCTTTGGATGATAATGAAGGTACCTAAGGAACTGGAAAATGGGACCGAGGTGACTGGGCAGACTTTTGAAAATCTTGTGTCTGAAACCATAAAGTGGGGAAAGTGGATATTTTGTTCAAGTTATTATGTATTTGAAATTCGGAACCCCCTAGAAAACACTATTTCAACTTTTGGATTATGGGGAAAGCATAAATACTCTTCATGTTTATCATAAAATAAAAAAGATCAAATGATAAATATGAGGGCCCTGTTTCACTCTGCTAGTATCTAAGTCAGTGAAACTGTGCCGGAAATGATTGAACTGTAAGCGTGACAGGAAATATCTTAGTGAAAGAAGTACTTTCAGCCCTGTGGTATATTAGAAAGATAAAAGGCGAGCTGTAGATCTGGATTCTGTGGTAGTGGTTTTTGGACACTTTCAAAGGTGTTGAACGAAATTGAGTTGACAGCTGACCCACTCTTGCATTTTTGCACATTGAATACCATGAAAACACATGAGTGTTCATTTTTGTTCTTCTCTGCCTGCTCTGCTCTGTGATATGAAGAATAACGCATGTAGATCTCTGTAGTGGGCGATGAACCTCATGTTTAAAATACGAAACAAAAGCAGGCATCTTGTGAAAGTCACCATTCCTAAATAACCTGAGCTGCAGCTCCTGGGAATAGATATTTCAAAGTATTCATGAAGAGTATAAGGGACTTGAAATTGCTTAAGGAATTGCTCAGGAATGCGAAGCACAGTCTATTCGTTTGGCTAAACTATATTGTGAATCCTTCGGCTTGTTTATGTTGCTTTCCTAAATTAGTTACAACAACTTTTCATTAACTTAGATTATGAGTTTAATTGACATTCATCAGCCCAGAGTATTGGATTGGGATTTGGTAGTCTTGGAGTCTATCCTCAGATCTTCCCATTGATTTAGAAACACTTCAGGTTTGTGATGTAATCTTTGTAGTTCAACTGTGTAGAGTGAGAATGTTTTACTGATGGCATTTTTCCCCCAGAATGTTCAGATTTATGAAGGATTTTTAACTGACATGTTTTCTTGGGATATCATAGTATATATATTACAGAGTTAATATAATTGCCTGTAGAGAAGAATGTACCTCCTGAAGGGTATTCTTGGCACTAGCCTTGGATTGTCCATCCAGGCAGGAAAGTACCTGAAGCAGACCTGGCTCCCAGCAGGGGATGGCTTTCATGCCCTGGGGTCAGAGGCTCAGACAAGAGCTCTTCTCCTGCTGGCTAACTTTGGAAGACTTGCATAAACTATCTGAGTGTCAGCTCATGCCCTCTAAAATGAAGAGATGGGAACAATAATAACAGCTATGACAAAGGTGACATAATGATGCTTACAGCAAAGAGCCTGATATATTCAGCACTGTAGACTTTGGAATGGTCCCTCTTCCCTCTTTTTCCTCTCTGAGTCGTAAATAATGGAGGAGAAAGAAAAATGAATTGGCAGATGGTGGTCAAATTATTGCCTTTATTATTTTTGTTAATCTCTCAACAGTTTTATTGCAGAAAAAAAACAGATGTAGCTTAGTCTGAGAGCCAAATGGGTTCATCAAAATGAACCCTAGAATTAGACTTAATTATCTATTCACAAGCCCTGGTAGACCCAGGCAGACCTCTCAGTGTGAGAGTTACAGCTTGTGTGGTTTGTGGGCAGGCGGCTCTGAGAGAGGAGAGAGGGGGGAGTACAGCAAGGCTTTGGACCCGAGCATTTATATTTAAGATGGCTGTGATTCCAGTGCGTGTCCAGGCTAGGACTTATTGCTGTCAGCATGTCATCTATTTTGCAATTCGTCTGTCCCTTTCCAGATGACTTTACCATGGACTTGATGGAGAATCCCTGCCTTCACCTGGGGGAAAACCCTACTAGTCAGCCTCAAACTTGGGCAGGTCTCCTTTGTGAGATCTTCCTCTTTCTCCACACTTCCCCAAATCAAAGTTGTCCAATTCCTCCTGGAGGGTAACTACTCCGCCATACACTTAGCTATTTCATAAAATTTATCTGTGTTGAAATTATTTGATAACTAGAATATGAACATTTTTATAAAAGTTCATATACAATATGTGGCATATGTACACAATCAAGGAGTGTTCAGCCATAAGGAAGAAAATTTTATTATTTGCAAGAAAATGGATGGATCTGGAGATAATCACGCTGGGTGAAATAAGCTAGACTCAGAAAGACAAACAATAACTGTTGTCCCTAGCATGTGGAGTCAAAAAAGATAACAAAATAGAAGAGACATTATTATTAGACAAGAATAAGGGAATAAGGGGAAGGGGGTGTAGGGGTGGATAATGAGGGGGATGGATATGATCAAAATATATTGTATGCAGTGAAACCACCCAAAATATGAAACTAGGGGGAAAGAGGTACGAGGGGATAAAAATGATCAAAATATGTTATGTGCATGTACAAACCTACCAAAATAAAACCCATTAATCTGCATAATCAGTATGTACTAATAAAGAAGGGGAAAGGCTCATATACATACACATATTTGTCAATGTCTGCATGTCTGTCCACCAAATTATTAAGTGATGACAAGTCTGAGGAGAGGGGTTGGGTATGTCCATTGTTCATTTTTGTTAATATGTGTTCAGTTTACTTTTATAATGTTTTAACTTTTAAATGACTGTCTTCTGATTGTGTGGTAAAATAATCTAAAAGAGGAAAAGCATTGCATTGATTTTATGTTGTGTTTTCACCTCTCCATGTCATCTGAGCCATCATCCCAATTTGGGGCCATGTTCTGTGCTCTGACATCCCCTCCTCTCCCTCTACTCTTTTATTCTCCTTTCCTAAATCCCCAACTCATCAGAGGTATGATTGGGTGAGAAGGAAGGGATGATACTTACTTTCCTTAATCTCAGAAGTGTCTTGGTGCCCCAAGTAGGAACAGGTGTCATCTTTTTCAAATGCCTCTTTATTGAGCTTTTATAAATCTGAACAGATGGCAGGAAGAGAGGTACTGCTTGTTTTCCCTGCCCTAACTGTATGTATCTTTTCTTACACAGGTAAACTACGGCATTGAAGTTTTGAAGGATGGGTAAAGACTTTCGGTATTATTTCCAGCATCCCTGGTCTCGCATGATTGTGGCTTACTTGGTGATCTTCTTTAACTTCCTAATATTTGCGGAGGACCCAGTTTCCCATAGCCAAACTGAAGCCAATGTTATTGTTGTTGGAAACTGTTTTTCATTTGTAACAAACAAATACCCTAGAGGAGTTGGCTGGAGGATTCTGAAGGTGCTTCTATGGCTACTTGCCATTCTCATAGGACTAATAGCTGGGAAATTTCTGTTCCATCAGCGCTTGTTTGGTAAGTACCATAACCCAGGAAATGTAATGTTTTAAATTATTTAATTTCCTCTCTCCAAGAGAGAACTTCCTTATTTCTAAGTGCCAATTGAGGATGCATTTCAGTTTGTTCTCTTGCCTTAATTTGTTATGCATCATTGTAACTAGGTTCTTCAACTATTCTGTGTTTAATGGTGTGCTTTTTTTCTACTGCCTAAGGAAAATCAGCATGAGTAAAATTAGTGACAAACTTCATTTGAAATATGACTTTAGTAATAAATGAATGTATATGTAGTTGTATTTAGAAAAGACATGAAAATAGGTCTTATTTCCTAAAGAGAACCTGAGTGTGATATAGTAAAGAGTTTGTGAATTGTAAAGAGAATGCTTCTTTATCACACTGCATTTTCGTTGAAGTAAGTTTACCATTACCCATGTATTTACATATATTGTCCATTCAGGGAATTAGAACTAGAACACTAACTTCCTACCCTCATTTTCTCGGAACATTGGCTTTAGGAGGTTTATTTTGAACCTATTCATCCCTAGAACAGCACGTTACTGTAGTAAGAAACTTCTTGGTACTACACAACAGAAAAAGAGACTACATTAGATTAAGTTAAAAGGTAATTTACTATCAGGCTATTGGGATATTTCAGAGAGAACTTCCATTTCAGAATTCATTTTGGGGACTGGGATAAATAGAAGCAGGCTTTTAATTCTGTCAGGATGCTTTTTGTCTCTACTTCTCTATCATTCCTGATTCATCTCCTTTCATCTCGAAAATCAGTTTACATTCGCCCAAGCAGAATGACTTGACTTTCTTGTTCCCAATGTTAAATTTTCAGGGAAGGTTCTGAAATGGTCAAGTGGTGGATGTTTAGTCAACAAATATTCAGCAATCATTTATTACGGGCCAGTCACTCTTCTAGACAGTAAATTGAACAGTCAAGTTCTCTGGTCTCATGACAACTCATTTCCTATAGGTGGGAGATTAAACAAATGAATGTATGATACATTAAGGAATGATAAGTGCTGGAAGGAAGAAGAAACTAGTTTTCAATGCTGCAGTTGGATTAGTTAGGAAGATAATTTAACAGTGGAGCTTTGGACTTAGCAATTATAAGCTCATAGATGAATAAGGGTATTTTCAGTCTAGAGAATAATTAGACATAAATGGCAGTGTTTTAAGGAATAAAGAAGTAAATAAATATGCATATATATGTGTACACACAGAATAGTACTTATATAGTCTAAATCTCTACATCTTAAACTATTACCATCTTTTTTGCTATATAAAATAAAGTATGTTGGTTTGTGGTGTTACAGTTGGATAATGAGATTAATTGACCTACCTATAGTTACAGAGGAGGGAACTAGATTGAAGTGAAGATAAGTTAAAGGTATAGAAGAAAGACAGCATCTCTGAAGGTCTCTTTGGCCTGGCACTTAGAACACAGGTAGAAATCATGGCCTTAGAAAGGACAAGAGGAGAAGCCCTGGTTCCTTAGATACACACGTGAGTGAGATAGAGGGTGGTGCTTTGAAACATATGTTTGAGCAGAGGAGCAGGGAGGGAGTGTCTCCCCACATGGGAACCTCCATTTTACTGTGCAGAAGCACTGAAGCTAAGGGTGGAAGGGTTTGATGATATAGGGGTTAAAGAAAGTGGCCAAGCTTTGAAATAGTGATCCTAGGGAGTGTGGAGGTGAACTGACTAGGGACAAGTGAAAGGATTGCTAACTATTGTAAAGGCCATCAAAGTTAACCACTATAAATTCAAATGACCCAATTTGAATTATTAAGCAATTTTCTTTTTGAGATCTCAGTCACTTGGAACAGAATTTGAGAGTGATTCATCTGGGTGGGGACTGCTTAGGTTTGCTGTATTGGAAACAAAAGATGGAAAACAAATGGAGAGTTCTGGTAAAATGGTTGTTGATTTAATTAAAAGATTGTTCTGGTTGGACATGGAAAGGAGGTAAAGGGGGAAGTGGGTCTGGACGGTATAGGCAAGAGATTTGGGTGAAACTAACAGGTGAAATGGGAGTAAGAAAAGGGGAAGATTTGGTGGGTGTGGTTGAGTGACATGTTGCAACAAAAGTACAGTCATTCTTTAGTGGTAATTCCCAACCCGGGTGTAGTTTTTGGAGTGTGCATGCCAAAGTGGATGGCGAGACAGGTCATTGACACAGAGGATATGTAGGTGTTTTAGTTACTTTTCTTATTGTTGAGACAAAATACCTGACACCCAAAGTTAAGGGAGAAAAGGTTTATTTGGCTTACAGTTTGTAGAGGTTTCAGTCCATAATTGGCTGGCTCCAAGGCAGGGTGGCACAGCAGAGGAGAAATAGTTGAGGGAGGACAGAAGGTAGCAAAACAAGCAAGGGGTAAGACAAGTCTTTTTCCGTGCATTATATTGTATCCAGCCTACTGAGATTAGGGTGGGTGCCAAACCAATCAGTGGACTAATTTAGTAATCACCCTCCCTTAATCCCAAAACCCTTAATACTAGCATTGTAGCATGAATCAGTCATACACTCTAGATTCAGCCAGCTCTGTAGAAGCCCCGCCTATGATTGCGCGAGACTTTAGGAGGACATCTAGACATGAGCTGTAACAGTAGGAATGGTGTTAGAGTAGTTGGGTCATCCACCAAATACTGAACGAACATGGTGTTGTGCATAGTAATCATATAGATAGAAGAGGTTAGGGGTGGGTGGTGAGTGAGAAGAAAACTGGGAAGAGAGTGGTGGGCAAACAAAACAATATGTATCTATTACAAGCAATGGTTGGATGTCTTTGTAACACATGTAGGGAATTTTCTCAATATAGAAAGCAGCAGACATAGACCAAAATTTTCAGTTTGAGGAAAAGTTATCTGCTTTATTAAAGATTAGTTGAGAATTATATGGTAAGGTAATAATAAGGTCAGGTCACTTGGTTTTGTCATTCCTACATTTTGTTTTTATTCTATCACAAATTCTTATCTCATACTAAAATCACATTTCAATCAGCCCTTTTTCATTTATTTAAGATAGGATCTTACTAAATCACTAAGTTGCCCAGCCTGGGCTTGAACTTGTGATCCTCCTGCACCAGCCACCCAGAGTGCTGGGATTACAGGCATGCACTACCATGCCTGGTAATTATGGATATTCAGGTGGAACCATAATTTGGGCACATAGGTGCAATAACAATAAAATTATTTAGTTTTAAAACTCAATCTTGTTGCGGTATTAGGATTTATGAAAATTACATTCCATTGGCGTTTCAGTTTATACTCTTCCAGTTCCTCTCACTGTTCCATAGATTTTAACCTATTATTGGCTGGCTCCAAGGTAAAAGCATCCTGAGGGAATGGTGTGGTGGAGGAGAGATACCTCATGGCAGCCAGGAAGCAAAGAGAAGAGGAAAGAACTGGAGAGGAAGGGGCCAGGGACCAAATATTGTCCCCATGGTTATGTCACCATGATCCACTCTCTTCAACTGGACTCCACCTCCTGTTTCCATCGCCTTCCACTAATGCCATCAAATTAGGATCTCATTAGTCGATCAATCCCTCATGATCCAATTACCTTACAAAAGCCCATGTTCTTGAATGAGTGGACAGTAGCATCTGAAAATGGTACTAAACTATTCATATTGCATGGCTTTGCCCCCAAACGTATGTTTGTTTATACGGCATTTTGTATAATTGTTTCATTAATGTCTGATTTTCCAGCTACACCATAAACCCTTAAGAGTACAGGGATTATGTTGCTATTGCTTACCATTTAATTCTCACTACCTAAAACAATGCCTGGCACAGTAATATTCAATAAATTCAAATGAATAAATAAATTAATATTTCTTCATCTTTTACATGTTGACCTTGCCAATGTTGCCATTTTATTGTGAGCTGTAGAAGGGTATTCAATTGTTCATTCATAAAACATGAGACAAGGAATTTAAAATCTGGTTAAAGAGATACGGTACATATACATGAAAAATTAAGCACTCTAATTATATAAGGAAGTGCATATCAAGTATCAAATAAATAGTAGAGAATGTAAGTGCTGTGGGAATTCAGGAGGGGAGATCACAGTGGGCCAGGAAAGCAAAAGAAAGCTTTGCTGCCAACGTAGCATCTGCATTGAGTCTAAAGCATGAGTGAATTAAAAGGATCAGAAATAATGTGAAGATTTCATTACAGAGTTCAGGTCATGGGGTACATGGTGTGAACAAAGTAGATGAGGATAACTCAGCATTTTTAGTGTGGAGAAAACTTAGGAGTTACCGTCACTGAAGGAGTAGAAGACTTACGTTAGGAAAGAGCTGGAGAATCTATGGAAAGGTAGGTTGGGTTTGAGTTCTTTGGTCTTAGATCCTGGTATCCTAACTTCGGACTTTATCTCCTCCATTATGGTTTTTGAATCAAGGAAAGTATTTGAACAAGGTGTAAGGTGATGACATGATGAATCTTGAAGCTGAATCTAAAGGGAATTGGAAAGGGAGTGACTGGGGAGTACAAAGGAAATAGGAAGGTATTTTAGGAACTGTCGGCAGTGATTCAGGGCTGAGATTGTTCTGCTCAGTCTGCCCTGGGAAGAACAGTGGAAGGTCCATAGGATGGGCTTATGGGAGACCCTGCGAAGCTTTTAGTAACTGTGAAATTGAAGGTAAGTAGGAAGATAGTCTGAGGTGCCTACCAGAGCGGTCATCTTACTGGAAAGGAAGAAAGAGACAGACATCGTCGTGAGGAGAATCTGGTGAGAGAAAACAGCGTGTTAAGTAAACGATGGCCTCTGGTAATGAAGACATAGGTGATGACCTGCTTACCTTGAATAGTGCTCAGAGCAGCATGCAGTGCGTGTTTACTAACCTTGATCCATGTCCACCATTTTCATTCAAACCCCTGAGGCCAGGTGTGTTTCATGCCCCTATAGTTAGTAGGGCATCCTGCTAAATACCCCATTGTCAAACATGTTACTATTTCTGAAGCTGAATGTCTACTTCTGTAGACATTCACATGAAGTGAGATAAAGACTACAAACGGTCCTCACGTAAGTTCAGGTTAGGTCTTGCTGCTAAAAGATTCAGATTTGGTCAGGTCTTGCTGATAAATTGGTTACTAATACTGTCCCCACGGTCATGCCACCATGATTCACTCTCTTCAACTGGACTCCACCCCATTTCCATCATCTCCCACTAATGCCATCAAATTAGGGTCTCATAGTGGATCAGTTCCTCATGATCCAGTTACCTTACAAAAGCCCATCCGTTGGATCAGAGTCTTTTGGATTTCAGCGTTGTAGAAAGTGGATTGCAGACCTCCATTTGGCTATCCTAAGCATTTCATTCCCTCAAGATATCCAGCTGCATAAAAATCATGATTCTTTTCTTATGGACTGTGAATTGTAAAGAAGAATGGTTTCCAAATGGCTAAAAAGAATAACTTGATGGCTACAATATGTTCTGAAGGTGCACTTTTCTCGTTTATACTGTGCAAGCTAATAAAAGGCTTGTGATTTTCTGTGTGCCTAGGTCTGTTTTAATTTTAAGCAGCAAGTTTTGAGGGGAAAAAGCATTCTCAATCTATCAAGAGATCTGCCAAGACAAATTTTACTTTGTTTCTTTTGTTTTATTGTAACAAAAGATATTTCCCGTGATATGTGAAGTGACTCAGTAATATTTTGCCATTTAATGAATTTGATTGCACTAAGTGCTTGTTTGCTTTTTGTTGTCTTAGTTTTAAGCTGGTTTGAGATTTTTTCCTTATGTTTTTAAGCTACATGAAAGATTTTATTTCAAATCAGAAAAGATTCAGGTATTCCAGAAAATGTGGGCAAGATAGTCATGATGATTCAGGGCTATGAAAACATGAAGATTCAAATATTTAGGAGAGCAAAATTGTTATTTCAGTACAATGGTCTGAGTATGGTTTGAGTTCCTTTGTGTTAATTTGATATTCAAATAGACGAACGAAATAAATGGTTATCACAGTAGTTGACAGTGCATTTTAGTAAAAGTATGTTTATGATTACTCAGCATGAATGTCAGCAATTGATTATTTTAATTATTGTATTATCAGGATAATAAGTACTTCATTATTTGAACAAATGCTAGATATGTAGTCAGATGCTAGTTGGAGTATCTATATTAAATTCTTTCCTCTCAAAATATTATACAATAATTGATACCCTTGACAAATATTATTTAAATGTTGTATGACCACCTTCATTTTTAACCAGTCTGTAATAAATGATAGGATCTTTATTTTTTCCAGGTGCTTAAATTGTCAAAACTCAGTTCCTTTTCACAGAGTATGAGATTTTATTTTTACAGCCAAAAGTAATCAGAGAATTCACATTAGAGAAAAATGGTATTCCAAAACTTAGAGTGACCTTATGGCATAATAATTTTTTTTAAAAAGCAGTTTGTTTATGCCTACCACATTAAGGTAGGTTAGGAGAAGTAACCTGGCAAAATATTAATATTAAAAAAAAACCCCGGTAAGCACCATACATCAAAGGGATATTTGGTGTTACAAGAGGTACTGAACTCTGTAGCCCTTTACAAAACACTTAATCCTGTTACTTTAATGTTCTTCTTTCTCACAGAGCCCAGAAGGAAAGGGAGGCTGGAAAACCCAAGGATACAGCCACTTCCTCCCACACCTGCTTACCAGGTGCCTCCCTGAGTCAGCTGTGCAGTCAGCTGCACGTCCATTAGCACGAAAGGGCAATCAGCTGCAGCTTCAGTGTGATAGAATTGTCTGGCTGCTCTAGTTCCTGGAGGACAGAGGATACAAATACTGTAAAAAGATACCGCAAGGAACTAATAAACTAACTTGGGTTAGAGTGTTATAATTAAGCAATTATTAAGTGGGGTATCTTTCTAGGTAATTTTTACTGTATTTGATACAGATGAGTCATTCAGGGGCCAAGGGACCTTTCCTTTGCAGGTGCAGTTACTGCCTTCTCCTCTTCTCATTTTCCACCAATGGGAGGTCAAGGCAGAAGTTCCCAGTGAAGGCAGCTATCAAATGGAATTGCAGTGGGCATTCAGATCCACACACATGACCCAGAGGAAAACCGCTCCGCTGTGAGTGAGATGTAACTAGCCAGCATGGAACCCGACAGCTATTAAATAATATGTAGTAAAATTGGAAGTGAAGAGCTCTTGCTTATTTGATTCATTTAAAACCACATTGATAGAGTTTTTGTTTGTTTGTTGTTCAGATAATAGAGTAATTAGTCCAGGCTGAAAGAGGTGTGTGATTTGAGAGGATACCAACATTTTTTCCTCTGGTTTGTTTTCATTTTTCTTCCATTAATTACTACAACTAGAATTTTTTTTTCTTTGTGATACGAGGGATGGTTTTCAGGGGCTGTCCTACTGAGCTACATTTCCAGAACTTAAAAAATATTTTTAAAATTTTAATACAGGGTCTCACAAAACATGCCTAGGCTGGCCTCAAACTTGCAGTCCTCCTGTCTCAGCCTCCTGAGTAGCTGGATTACAAGCATGTGCACAGGCTAGAATAATTTTTTAAAGAAATTTTCACTGAGTTAAAATACGATGTTACTTAGGAGATGTGACGAACTCACGAGGATGTTAACAACTGCCAGGACTGGGAGATCTCAGCCCAAAGGATGAACAAGTCGTAATGGGTGGGAGGAAGTAGGAGAGTGTTCTGATATGATGGCTGTGTTACAGTGCAGGGTTCTGGATAGAAGGGGGCAAAGAAAGGCGATTACAAGATTTACGCACACGCAGGACATCAGATTGGACTAAGGGACTTCTCCAGCAGCGACTTCATTGCTTCACAGTGGTGGTCCTGACGGTGTACATCTCACTTTGAATACTGGTGGTTGATAGAAGCAGTTCTGTGTTTTTTATTTTTATCTTTACCATGGCTGTTGATGGGTAAATAGAAATGTACGGGGTTGATTTTCCCAGCTCCAAGGTCGCAACACTAGCCAGCAGCAAAATTGGAACATGACTGAGCAGCCTCCCGATTCCCAGATGGGCACCTTTTCAGGCAGCCCAGATGGCAAACTGGCACCGGTGAGCCTCGTCTGTCTGCTTTAGGACTGTGCTAGGCCACTCCCTACAGCTTTGCTCCACATTGTCTGTGTTCAGGGATCTTTCCTGGCACTGCCTCCTGCATGACCAGCCCTTTCTTTTGGTGAAAGTTATTTCATTGACCCAGCAAGAAGGTGTACAATTCCAGGACAAAGTGTTTTTGCTGTTGAACCCAGAGAAACTCAGCACAATGCTTCCATCCTTATGGCCATCAGTAGCCAGGTGTTCCAGGCTGGACTCTGTTTCTTCCCTTTGACTTAAGAGGGATGTGATTGCACATCAAGATCTTCCTTGGCTTGTCCACGGTTGCCATGATACTTTCTGTGTCCTTGAGGTCATGACCACTGGAATGAATAAATCAGCTAAGAGTGGACAAGCAAATCTGATATATGAATGAACTTCAGAGACTGGGTTTGAACTTAAAAGTGAATGTTTCTTGCTACTTTATAACCTGAACTCCCCCTTTTAAATGTCCTCAGTTTATTCCTTCTTGAACAGCAACATTATTTTCAGCACTATCACTGACAAACATATTAAGTGTTTATTGTTTGCAGGGGACGGTGCTAGGTGCCATGAGCCTCTGCCTTTCGGGAGGTTACAGTCTGGCAAAACAACCACACAGGCATATTTAAATATAGCTGCATTATCAGCTACAGATTAGACAGACGTATGAAAATACAGCTGTAACATCATTGCAATGCCAGCAGATGATAATTACCTTGTCAGTGGTAGGGACCATCCATTCCGAAGGGCAAGATGTCATTCCTAACAGAAATGGTCAAATAAGGTTTATAGTGAAGTAGGAGTTTGTGGGACCCAGGGATCACAGGGCAGATGCACTGGGTAAGAGCTTCCTTGGTACATCTTGAGCTGTCTCTCAGCACCTTCCATAATGGTGAACTCACCATCTCCAACAAAAATCTCTTGCATGACCTTCATTTCCTGGGTCTGAATCTAAGCTTTGCCTAGGAACACCAACAGAAAATCTGTTGAAGGGAGAAGGAGGGCATTTCCATCTGAGAAATGACGAATGCAGAACTGAGGGGAAGGAAGGGGGACATGGTTTTGGGAGTGTGAACAAGGCAGTTTCCCCCTTTAGCAGGTTTGTTCCTTGCTTCAGGAAATGGAGGTCTTGAATTCCAGCTTCAGGAGCATAAATTGTATCCTGAAAGCACTAGGAAGCCATGTAACACATCCCTCCCTGAACAAAATCAAATCTAAGAAGTTGTGTAAGATTATATATAAAGCAAAATACATGAAACACAGAAGAAAGTTAAAAGTTCTTGATCACAAGGGTGGCAAGATCAAAATCACGTGAGAAGATGACTTCAGTATTCATCATTCTTGAGGCAGTGAAGTCCACAGGTGCTGGGGAGCAGCTGAACTCAGCGGTCAAGTTCAACTTACAGGTGATGTCAGTGAGAACGGACAGGAAGTGGAAGGGAGTGAGAGGAAGACCTGATCATGCAAGTACACTCTTCTCCTCCTCCTTTTAAGAATAACCTCTTCATTTGCATAACTTTTGTTGCCTAAGTCCATCACCATCATATATGCAACACAAGACATGTTAATCTATTTTTAAAATTGAAAATTTAAATTCTTATTAGATCATCTCACTCTATTCTCTGAGTTTATTCTCTATTTCTCTGCCGAAAGAAATGGATGCATAAATCTGTTTTTTGTAAACCTAGAAGAAACTAAGAAAAAAACAGTTTTATGTTCACAGATGTACGTGTTAAGATGTGAAGGTATTAGTGTCATTGAGTTTTTTGAAACTCAGTGTTTGCCTGAACTTGTTTACTCTTTGGATCATGCTTATTGGTTTCTCTGAACTCATTTGCAAAGTATAGGAACCTTAAGTGTAGGTCTTGATTTTGTTTTATTCAATAAATAACTTATTGAACATTTTAGGCTCTAGGGATACACCATTGAACAAAAACGTGCCTGCTCTGGTTGAATTTACATCCTAGTGGGAAACAGACAGTAAACAAATAGACACCATTCTACACTATGTCAGAGGACAGTCATGCTGTGGTGACTGATCTGGGGGGCAGGGGGAGTCCAGAAAGTTGGCAGAATTCCCTCCCTGGTAAGACGGCATTTGAATGGAGACCTGAAGACGATGAGGGGGCAATCTGCATTTTCTAGAAGAAGACATCCCATGAAGGGCAGGGCTAGTATGGAAGCCATAGGCAGCAGTGTGTTCAGAACGTTTGGTGAACAGTAGGGAGAGGCACAGAGTAAGCAGAGAGGAGGAGGAGCAATGGGGGTCAGGTGGGATGGCAAGAGTACAGGATTTCATTTTACAATCTTCCCCTTAAATGAAAGCCAAACACTAATAAACACATCTGTGTAACTGTATTCAGTGTCTAACTTAGAGTGTATTTAAAACTTGTGTTTTAGAGAAACCCTAATGCCCCGCCTCCGAGATCCTCTAAGACGATGCACAGTCGGTGGTCTCTGTTCTGCAGTTGCTTTGATCTTCTGAACTCCCCATTTTGGCTCCTTGCTGGGGTGTCAGTGCCGACTCCCTCCCACCAGTGGGATATGGAAGTGAAGAAAGCTGGGTGAGCTATTTCTTAGGGGTGTCTCTTTGTGCCTGGCTGTATCTCTGCCCCAAGGCATCAGTGCTCAATCTGTGGTGGAAGTGCGATTGGAGGTGGGAAGGTCAACTGGAAACAGGCAGAACCATCTCACTAACTCTTGGAACCCCGCACAGAGTAAGACAGATGTCTTTCTTCCTCTGGGGATGAACAGATGTTCTGCTGTGGTGAGGAGGGAGGTTGTAGTGAGGGTGGTCCAGGGCCCCCAGATCCTTCCCCATTGTAACCCCACCATGAGTCTGTGAGCACCGGCTCAAGCAAATGATGTATCCGTTTATTTCTAGCTTGGTTTCCTGCTTCTATTTAGAACCTAAACAAATCACTGAACTCTGTTTCGTCTGAATTTTGTAAACACAAGTGCTGAACAATCTATGTTTAAAAGAGGACAGAGAATTTACCGAACAGCCGATTCTAGCTGACAGAACAAACTGAATGTGAAACAAGAATATTTTTACTCTGCCTCAGAAAATTGGCAGCAGTGGGTGGAGGATGAGCTTTGGATGCAATACTTCGGCAAGTCTAGACATTATTTTAGTCCTAGATACGCAAGAAAGGTTAATGAAAGCGATGTCTTGCATTCATTCAAGAGGCCTTCTATCTAGAGTGCCTGTTAGCGTGGGAGGCCCCTCCTAGGCATTGGACATAGAGCAGCGAATGAAACCCTTGAGGTTTTTGTTCTCACAGGTTGTGTATTCTGTGATGTAATGGTCATTTGTGTAATTCATCACATGTTTGTCTCACCATCTCTCAAAATCCCACATGATGGGATTATACTTCCTGGCTTTGTGATTAGTTGTGGCTGGTTAGTGGACAGTGGGATGTTTTCTGAGCAAGAGCATTAGTGTGGTGGATTGACAACTTGTGCGCAGCTTCACCCAGCTGAACTGAATCAGCGTGGTGATGGGCGTGGAGGACCCTCCCGAGGATTGTTGCCAACAACATAAAAAAGAACTAGAGAGGAAGAGGTGGTGCTGTTGATTCTCCTGGAGAAGCTTGTCACGCTGGCTTTCCTGATATGAACTTGGCTGTTCTCATCATCGGAGGTGCTCAGACCTTGCTGTCGCTGAGGGTGACTGCGGTTCTTTTGGGGGAGCTCTGGTCCTTACTTTGAGTTGCTTTCTGGCTCCAGTGCAGATCCCTCATCCTGGTGGCAGAGATCCTTCATCCTGCTGGTGCAGACTTTCTAGCTTCCACTACTGACCTTTGGGCCTTCCCAGGGCAGATCCTTGAAACAGGCGTGCATGAGACATTGTCATGGGCTCTTGGCCTCCAGTTGGACTCGTCCAGGACGTTGCCATGGGCTCTAGGTCTTCAGCTGGACTCGTGGAGGACATTGCCATGGAATCCAGGCCCTCAGCTGGATTCTTTAGGTCTCCAGTGTGTGGACAGATTTCCTGCACTATTTTGCATTTGACTCTCTGGGTGAATATTATAAAATAATCCTATAAATTATGTGTCCTGTATTAAGTCCTTTCCCTTGTAAACCCCGACTACAGCAATTAATCACACATGTAAGACCCTCCAGTTTCTTTCTCTCTTCCTTCACGATCACCAGTGTTGCAGCTGGCTGCTGCACACTGTCTGAGTTCTAGGGCAAAGCCCATGTGGAGTAGAACCCTTAACTGAACCTTGGTAGATGTGTAGTGTGAGAAAGAAAGAAACCTTCATTGTTCTAAGCCACTATGATTTTATCATGGAGTTGTTATCATGGCATATATCAAAACTGATAGGATGTAACAAAAGCAGTACTAAAAAGGTAAATTATATTTTAAATGTTTATATTAGAAAAGAAGGGCTTTATATTATTTCTCTGCTTCCATCTGAAGAGGTTAGAAAAAGAGCAAATTGAATCAAAAGCAAGTAGGAAGGGAAAATAATAAAGAGCAGATAACAGTAGGGAAAATGAACAGATCTAAATGTTAATGTTTTGAAATGATTACTATGACTAGAAATCTCTAGTAAGATCAATAAAAACAAAGATAGAAAACACATTATGCATATCAAAAATTAAATAGTGAATATCAAGAATGAATATAAGAATTGAAGAGGGAATATTACTATGGATGTATGGATCTAAATAGGTAGAAAGTATAGGTAATGCTAATTTATTTCAATACATTTTCCCCGAAAACTCCATAAGAGAAAGAGGCAAATTTTGATAGTCATAATTTAACAATATTGACAGAGAAGAAATAATCTGAGTAGCTGTATTTTTATAAGAGAAATTGAATTCATTACCAAAAACCTATCCACAAAGAAATTTCCCATTATAAATATTTCTACTTTTTTGTGGTCTTGAGAACTTTGTAGCTGCTATCCTTCTTTAAGCAAAAGGGAGAATCAAATTTTATTTATTAATTCACTTTATCTAATGCTAGTTTAGTACTTATGTTCCAGTACTGTTCTCAGTGCTTTTTGAATAATATGCTATTTGCCAGAGTTGAGTGTTATAGTAAGATGACAAGAGGAAGGATGATAAGAGGAAGGACAGTTTCAAGCACACAATAAATGCAAAATAGTGTATACTCAACTGTTATGTACTTGCTGGTGACAGAACTTTGTTGGCAAACTGAAACATGCTTTGAAATGTGTACTCTGGTGGTGTGAGCAGTGAGTCATTACCTCACCCTCATTTTCTGGGTACACAGAATGGAAAACAATGGTTAAAACCTACGATACGAGGCAGAACTGGGTCCCTTTCTGTTCTTTGTTCTTGCTTCATTGTTTCATGCCTTTCAGACTCATGCTGTTTGCTTGCATCTATGCATCTCACATCTTATCTGTGTTTGAAGATTTATTTAAAATATTACCCCTATTTGTTTTTCTATAAACTTTTATCATCTTGCATATTTCAGGGGTTCAGTAAGGGTTTTTGAATGGATGCATGAGCAGATGGATGAACAAAGAAGTTTCTCTCATGGTGAATGATGCAAAAAAACAATCTCCTCTTTCCAGCTTTATCCTCACTGGTATGATGGTTCTGTGACTGGAAGTTAGTTCAGTAAAGTATCTATCTGGCTGTGTGCACAATAAGGACTGGTTTTTAATACAACTGTCTAAGCTGTAATAGAGCAATTTTGCAATATGAGAGAGTATTTGTTATTGACCTGATTTGATAATTTTTTTTTTTTTTTTTTTTGTGGGTACCAGGGGTCAACCTCAGGACCTCGCGCGCCAGCAGGCGCCCGTGCCACTGAGGATATCACCGGCCCTTTTTTTGTATGTGGGTTCTGGGAGTCGGACTCGGGCCCTCGCGCTTGCCAGGCAGGCGCTTACGCTGCTGAGCCATCTCACTGGCCTGATAATTTTTTAAATTAATAAAACAACTTTATTGAACTAGAGACATGCATACCACACAATCCACAAACTTAAAATGCAAGATTCAGTAGGTTCTCACATATTAACAGAGTTGTACAATTATAACCATAATCAAACTTAGGTCATTTTTGTTATCCCAAATCAGAACACCCTACCTACTAGCCATCATCTCCCAATCCCTCCCCTCCCAAATCTAGGCAGCCACGAGCCACTCTCCATCCACATAGACTTTACCTCTCTGGGAACTTACTTCCTTTCCTTTTCTTCAAAATAGACCATGCTCATAACAACGAATTTTCAGAGCTATTGTATGCTGAAAGAAGCTAATGTTTCATCAAGGATTGGTTGGAGGGGGCCGGTGAGATGGCTCAGTGGTGTAAGTGCCTGCCTGGCAAGCGCGAGGGCCCAAGTTCGACTCCTGGAACCCACATACGAAAAAAGGGCCAGTGATATTGCTCAGCAGCATGGGCGCTTGCTGGCGCATGGGGTCCTGAGGTCGACCCCCGGTACCCACAAAAAAAAAAAAAAAGGATTGGTTGGAGAAATTTTCCAGTATTTATTGAAGAATTTTTCCCTGTGTTTACTGCACAACCCTGGGCTCTATTGAGTCTTTAGCAGTTCTTCCAGATGTTGTTCTGATAACGGGGAAAATTCATATATATGAAGTATGTGAGTCCTATATTAATTCCTTCATTCATTGGTCAACACATTTATTGTTTAATTTTTATTAATAAATAATAATTAATTAATAATTTCTTGAACATAGAATGTGCTTTACCTTAGATGGTAAAGTTGCTCAGAGGTAATTGATGCAAATGAATGCGTCAGACCCTGCTTCTTTTGTGGAGCTGTGACTAAGGCTTTTCAAAGTACTCTGTCTTCAGAACCAGCTGCCATCTATCTCAAACCCAGGTTCATAATTTTCCATTTTTGGCTCATGTTCTATAGTGAACAAGGATAGACTTGAAAACAGTATTGGCATAGACCATCATTTTGAGCACCAGTGCTATTCTAAAAATAAACAAAAAAGTATCTGTCCTTCTAACTGTCGAAAACTTATGACTAAGGCACTGTGAATATTTGATCAATGTGGGGTTCGGTGACACAGCAGGAATTAAGAGGTAGCAAACCTTTCTGCAGGATACTTCCTTATAGACATCTACTCTGCTACCTTTTATTGAGACTTCCAAGTACTTATTACAGAGTTTTGTGTGTTTTTATGTTACCAGAGAATTAGATTACTAGAGAATGGAAAATCATAAGTCATTATATGACATATTGTATAGAAGGAGGTTGAGCATAGTTTGCTGATAATCTCTCACTTGCAAAGGTAATTTTGAATTTTTCCAAGTTCTAGTTATGCCAGTTAAGATAATAAACTTCCCCACTCTGCCTGATACCATGTACTATGTCTTGCTCCATGGTGCAAAGAAATGAAATGTAGCCAGTCTTTAAATTCTTAATACCTTTAATGACATTATGAAATCCCTGTAATATTCATAAAATACAGTTTTATTTTTTCCCCCTTGATATATATATATATATATATATATATATATATATATTTTTTTTTTTTTTTTTTTTTTTTTTTTTTTTTGTGGGTACCGGGGGGTCGACCTCAGGACCTCTCGTGCCAGCAGGCACCCGTGCTGCTGAGCGATATCACCGGCCCCTTTTTTGTATGTGGGTTCTGGGAGTCGAACTCGGGCCCTTGCGCTTGCCGGGCAGGCGCTTAAGCTGCTGAGCCATCTCACCGGCCTTGATATATATTTTTTGGGGGGGTGAGCAAGGAAAGATAAGAAATGACACAAACGAAGCATTTTACTGCATTGGAAAATATCTTGAAATAAATATTAGCCCGAGTCTAAAGAGTAGAGGAAATTGTTAAAGAAGAGGCAGGGAGATTAGTAGGTACTTGCATCAAAGATACCACGGGAGATAAAACATTAAGAAGGGGATTCTCAGTAGTGATGAATGCTTTAAGAAAGACAGGAGTATCTTACAGAGAGCAGTTAAATGTGCTGGTAGCGATGATAGAGACAACAGTTTCTAAATGAAAACAGCTTCTGTTCTACTCTTTATGAAATGGTAATATTTGATGGATTTGAATTCTCAAAGTGCTATCCCACAGTTTAAATATGAAAGAAAATATCACTTTTATTCTTTTTAATAGGCTTAGTGCAGTATAAGCTTTCATGTTTAATGAGTGCTGTTTAGCATAGGAATTATTCAAAAAGTTAATTATTTGAGAATCCACTTTACTCAAAATATTTTTGTATATGAATATATTTACATTTTACAAATATATGAAGTTCTGTTAATGCTAATATTGGATGTAAAACTATCAGCCTCATCCCATATTCAGACAATTACAGCTATAATGAAGCTGCTATTTAACAATTAATTTTGATGCTGAAATACAATAAAAACATTAAGTTATTAGATATCAGCCAAAAGTTGAAATTTATGCTGAGGAAGGAAAACATTTTTGTTAATTTTATGTCATTAAGGTACTTGTTCATTTCCATTTTAATATTTTTTTTTTTTTTTTTTTGTGGGTACCGGGGGTCGACCTCAGGACCTCGCGCGCCAGCAGGCACCCGTGCCGCTGAGCGATATCACCGGCCCCTTTTTCATATGTGGGTTCCGGGAGTCGAACTCGGGCCCTCGTGCTTGCAAGGCAGGCACTTATGCCGCTGAGCCATCTCACTGGCCCTCCATTTAAATATTTTAAATATTTTTTCATTCTGGATTGTTTCCACCTATTTTTACTGTATCTCCCTTTCTGTTATTATTTTTTTCTTCTATTTTTGTTTTCTTTGTTGTTTTCTGGGCATTTATTTCTTGCCCTTTACCAACTTCAATACTTAAGTTTTCAAAATTCTTTCTCCACCTTAACACCAAAAAGCATATACTTGTTTTGGTCAATTATCATTATAGCACTTGACTCATAATTGTTTTTGTTACAGTTTTCTCTTAATCTGGACTAAAAAATCCCATATATCTTTTCACTTATTATACTCTGGTCTTTGACTTTGACTTCTTCTTTTGTTTTCAGTACTCTAATGTGTTCTTACTTTTCTATGCTACTTTTTCTCACTTAGTTGTGGGTATTTTTTTCTTTGTATTACTAAAACTAAACTTTCTTCAGTAACGTTGTAGAAGGAAATGAAAATAGTGAAAACAAGAAAAAATTTTGTTTTTCCATTACAAGAAGCAGGAAGGAATTATGGAATATTAATTTGTCTCTTTTTAGGGGTAAGAGATCAAGAATTAAATCCTGGAATATAGCCTGGAAGATAGTCTGTTTTCCTAAACCTTTACTTCTTTTTTGTTTTTAATCTACACAAATGCTTGGATAATTGATCCTGTACTTCTGGTGTTCTTGTAAATGTTACTTGTTCTTCAGTTAAAATACTTTTTGCGTACAGCACACAATGAGCACTCTGTAGATATCAATTGCGTTAATTGGATCTTGTCTAATGTACTGGTTTCTTTGCCTACTCACCCTCAAGTCCCTCATTTCTAGAAGGGCAGTGGTGATGTTAAATTGGACCCAGTGGGATGGAGTGAGGCCAGGGTGACCGAAATCCCTTCAGAGACACAGGTAGGAGTTATGCTTTCTCGCTAGTAAATCACATTTGACATTTGATGAGTTTTCTCTTGTAGCTTTTCAAGTAATAGGAGATCCCCAGGGGAGCTGAACTGGTTAATACAAACTGTATTAATTCTCTGTGAAAAACAAGGTAACTTCAGTTATTTTGAGCTGCAAGTAATAGATACGAGTTGCCCCAAATTATTTTGTAAATGATTTTTCCCACAAAACCAACTTTTATTCTTTGATATTAAACATAGAAAAAGTCTCTGCCCCCATCATGTGCTCTCCTCTTCCTTCACCTCCACTTTCGTTGTTTTTTTTTTCTTTTTTGTGGGTACCAGGGGGTCGACCTCAGGACCTCGCATGCCAGCAGGCGCCCGTGCCGCTGAGCGATATCACCGGCCCCTTTTTCGTATGTGGGTTCCGGGATTCGAACTCGGGCCCTCACGCTTGCCAGGCAGGCGCTTACGCCGCTGAGCCATCTCACCAGCCCGGATGGTTTTTATCAGACTGAGATAAAGACCTTCTATGCCTCTTTTCTTTTCTCTTTTCCTTTCTTCCTCTCTCTCCCTCTCTTGTTCTCTCTCTTTCTTTCTTTCTTTTTGGTTTTTTGAGATAGGGCTTCACCATGTAGTGCAGGCTGGCCTTGAACTTGCTTATGTAGCCCAGGCTGGCCTCGAACTCACAGCAGCCCTCCTGCCTCAGCCTCCCAACTGCTGGGATTACAGGCATCCTTCACCATGCCTGGCTGATTGCCTTTTTCATTTTTAGTTGCAGTTCCCTCTGGATTGTCTTCAGGGGAATTGGGAGTTTGGGGAGGCATTTTGTTGCATTGTCTTCTCATGTTTCTATTTGTTTGTTTGTTTAGTTTTGTGCTGAGGTTTGTGGATGCTTGTTGTGTAAAGACTTAGTTGCAAGTGTAGAGATCTCTCTGGGTAGTTGCTTTTCACTGGTGTACTTAGGGTGTGGCTAACGGTAGTCCTTTGTCTCAGCCCAAGATCCAACCACTTCAGTTAATTCGGGAGGGAAGGATGCAGTGTAATTGGCCCAGTGTTGAGTTCTCTGGGAATGTATTCTAGTATTGTTAATGTCACAAATGTTATCTGTTGTTAGCGTCCAGAGAAAACCTATTATTAGCAACATTTATGCAACCCTGGTAGTATCAAGCAAATCAGCTACAGCAGTATTGTCCAAAAGAAGTTGGATATTAGCATACCATAAAAACCAATTATGGATCACCTTTAAAAATGGAGAAGAAATCCATGTTTATGCTGTAAACATGAACCCAGATTGACTTATAGCTAATATGTACTGAATACAACAGCTATGTCTATGCTAATAGAAGAAAATAATTGAGCAGTAAATTTATAAAGTTAACTTCCTAACAATTAATAAAGGTTTATGGTTATACTATTAAAAAATATAGGGAGTTGGGAATAGGAAAATGCAAGAGGAAAAATTTGAAACCTTAAACTATATGAGATAAGGACGGGAGAGAAGTGGGACAAAGGATGCTATTGGGGAGTAGAAGGATGGTTATAAGATTAAGTAAAGATAATAGAAAAAAATGATGTTACAGTACATAATAGCTAAATGTTGGAAACTGCTTACAGATGGGAAGGGGTTCAGGAGACCAAGGCAGAGGGGATAGGGAAATAGGTAGAGTGAAGATATGCCTTGTACAAGGTCCTAATAACTTCAGTGAACATCGACATTATTGCCATATATATGAGCTAAGATTAATAATATCAATAAAAATAAAAAAGTGCAAAGGAGGACTAGAAGAGGAGGGAGGGAGGGAGGGAGAAGGGAATTAAAAAAGAAACAAGCTGTATTATGTACATGTGCCAACTCCCCAAGATGACTGTAAAATGCATGTACTGCAAATATATACTAACAATACAAAATTAAAAAAAGAAAAAAACCTTACAGGATAGAAAAGAGTGAGAAAAAACAAATATGGGGAGTAAAAAACTAAGAAAAATTAAAGGCAGAAAAATTAAAAGGGAAAAGAGCAGAAAAATGAAGAAAAAAGAGAAAAAAAGAGAAAGAAGAAGCAAGCAAAAAAGACAAAGGAAATTCCTGAAACCCCAATAAACTGATGAAGAAGAAAGAGGAAAGAAGATAAAAGAAAAGAAAAGAAAAACAGTAACAGCAATAGAAAAGCAAACTACATGTGCACTGATGAAAGAAAGGAAGGAAGAAAAATAAATAGATAAATAAAATTTCTCTGTGATTTTGAGTATGTGGTTTTCTTCTGGAATCTCCAATTTTGGGACGTGGCCTGAGTCAAGACATGTCTATGCTCAAGCTGGTAGATAAAGAAGGTAGTCAGACCTCAGGTCCATGCTGGATGCAGGCACCAGCAGGCAGTAGGATTAGGGTGTGGACCTTAATGCCATAACTTTCATTCCAGAGCAACTCAGCTGGGCCTGGCCTTTGGCTGCAGGGACGAGGCCTCTGCCCTTCAGCTCAAACCCCTCAGAGGGTCTTTTTTCAGCCCACTCCCTGACCTTGGCTGTCTCCAGCAGCTGTCTCTCACCTAGTCACTGTGGGAATGTAACACTGGGAGCCCTGAAGTGAAGCCATCCCACGGCTGGTCTTGAGTATCGGGTTCAAACAATCAACCCTTCCTGGAATGGTGTCCAGGCAACCACCCTCTGGGCAGGCACTTAGACTGGAGGCACTCACCAGCTGTTGATCGCTGAAGGACTCACGTCAGAAAAGAATCTTGGGCTTTCCTTGCAGATCACAACTCGTGCTGGTCCATTCTGCCACTGCTTTTCTCTCTGAGCCCTCTGGAGTCCCAAGCTTTCATTCTGTCTCTGTAGGTTCTCCCTTTTCTGCCAGCCACGAGCTGGAAGCTTTGGAGAAGGTAAATATTAGGGCTTTGAAGATGTATAGTTAATGATATATTATTTATACAGGTAACAGCTATACTGCTGGGACTTCTCCAGTTATTGATGTTCTCAATAGTAATCCTTCCCAGAATGCTGCTGAAGATATGGTCAGCTCACATCCTGGCCTTCTTCATGTCAACCACTTTTTCAGCAGAGAAAATAAAGGATAAAATAGTAAAATATATCAGTTTGGCAAACCATTTTCAGGAGTAACCTACACTTTTCCTAAGAGGAAGGAACAATTTTTTTTTAGCATCAAAAAACAGAATCAAATTGGTGGTAAAAATAATGTATAGCTAAATGTGTTCTTTTTTTTTTTTTTTTTTTTTTTTTTTTTTGTGGGTACCAGGGGGACGACCTCAGGACCTCGCGGGCCAACAGGCACCCGTGCCACTGAGCGATATCACCGGCCCCTTTTTCGTATGTGGGTTCCGGGAGTCGAACTCGGGCCCTCGCGCTTGCAAGGCAGGCGCTTACGCCGCTGAGCCATCTCACCGGCCCTAAATGTGTTCTTTTGTTAACTTGATGTATGATAATTTGATTGAAATTTTTTTTCTGAAGGAGAACAACAGTGATTAAAGTAAAAAAAATCACATTAGTATGCCTCCAGAATTTTAAAGCCTTGTAGCATTATACAAAATCATTTTTAAATGAGAAAGTTTAGTAATCAGAGAAAAAGTAAGCACTTAAAAAAGTAAAATTGCTCATTGAAAACAATTTATTATTGAAAGCTCTGAGCAGAGAGGGTGACATAGTGACTTAAATATGGTAGGTGATCAGTTTACTAATATGTATCAATGAAATATTGAAAATATCTAGTGAAAGGAGTTCCTGGAAACCTGTACTTATAGTTGATTAGCTTATGCTTATCACAGTTACTGACAAGTAAATAAGTTTGCCAAGCATTTTTAGATCAGGGATCTGAAAACTCTGTAATGCCAATATTATTTTAATATTCATATATCTTGCCTGCAACTATAAATGGTTTTATCCAAAATATATGTTGACATTATTCAATTCTTGTAAGAGTCTCAGCATATAAACAGAATTGTAATGTTGACATTGGTCATAAATAAATAAGTGGTAACAGATTAATACATAAAGCAAATTTTGTGCTTTGTAAAACTTTATTATCAAAGAAGTTTAAAGAATTTTATTCAGCATTAATGAAACTGAATGGTGAACTAGAAAACAAAGTTTCTGTGGTGGTCCTGAGTGTTACATGTTGCTGGATACAATTCCATATGTCATTCCATTGCTCCCATTGGCGAGGTCAGAGGAAGTGCCGTGTCACCGTGGCGGTTATCCTGGTGCGAGTCTTAGGCTTTTGCTAGTGGGTGCGACAGATGTATCAGTGTGTGTAGCTATCAAGTAGAGAGGTGCAGTTCATGCTTCCTCCTAATTCCGGGTCTCACGTGAGCTGTTTCTTCGCCATGGAGAGTTTGGATTCCAAATTGTCCCGCTGTACCTGCTTGCTGTATTTTTGAGAGAGCCTGTAGTTTTTTCTGCAGAATCTCATCAGGGTACATGGTAAACACACTTCTGGTTTAAAACATTTATTTATTCCAGTTTATCTAAGTCAACTAACTGTTAATTTGTTTCTGCTGCATTTGAAGTAATCTACCTTGGGGCCTTTCAGTGTTATCTTGAATAATTAAGAGTGTGCTGTTACACAGAGCCGCGTTGCTACTGAAGCTGCTGCTAAGCCTGCAAGAGATGAGCGAGGCTCAAGTGACTGCAGCTGGCTAAGAAAATACTACATGAAGGCCGTGATAGACCCTGAGGCAAGGAGCCTGTTTTCCTCAAGACAGAGGATGATTCATGTGCAAGGATGTAAATTAAAGCTTCTGTCAAGTCATTGTAGAGTCTCTAAGACTGCTCAAAAAGCGTTTTCACACTTTCTTACTTCAGCAACTTTCAGTAGGAAATTTTGTAAGCCTTAACTTTTCTCACTTGTAAAAACAAATAAATCCTATCCTCAAGTCAACAAATTTGTAAAGATCAAGTACTTAGAGGATATAAATTACAAATTTCTACGCTAGACTGATACTGATTTCTTCATCAGCACGGCTTTTGCTTCTTTATTGCTTTTCATAACTTCTTGAACAATATACTGTTACTTGAATACTGCATAAGACTGATCATGTCACATGGTGATAGAACTTTAAAAGTTTTTGTTTCTAATTACTTTGAATTTTTATTTTTATTTTTTGTTTTTCATGTGCCGGAAGAAAATCAGCCTGTCAGTTACTCATGTCCAATTTCAAAATTGTCTTGCAAATTAAGTAGTTCTGTTTTGCTTAGCGTCCACGATGGTGCCTAGGAACTGGGTGCAGCATTCCCTGAAGAATCACCCACATTCGGGAGACAAAGTCTCCCTGTAGCCACTTTGTGCGCAGTGGAGCGGTGTGACCTCTTGCTGCTGTAGTTTCTCAAAGCGATTGTGTTTCACTGCCCTCGTAAACACATCTTGTAAAAGAAACAAGGTTTTCTTTTAAACCTGTGCTCCTGCTTGACCAGAAAAATAAAATCCAGTCTACTTTTAGGACCTTATGGCCTAATAAAAAAAATCAACCCTTTTCATTTTTGTTCAGGAGGCTTTTGTATCAACTTGCCATTCTTCATGTAGAAGTTTGATATATTCTGAAAGAAGAGAATTAGGATTAATAAGTAGGCCATTTCTGCTTTTCACATGTGGAAAATTCTAATTAGTGGAACTGGGTAAAAAGAGAATTCTAAAACCTATAAGGAGGAGACGCTAGTTAAATCTTTTTAAATATAGTACTTGTTTATTTTATTATACATATGACATATACTATATCTTATCTACGTGACTGGTTGTGAATTTTGGTCTATTATGCCTTCCTGTACACTTGGATATGTCAATAACACAGATGTTATTAAACAAGACCAGGAGATTTATTTTATATTTATAGGCTATTATTCAGTTAAAAGGTTAGAGAGATGAAAGAAATTTAGACTGGTTATTTTCACATGATACATAGCCAAAAAGCATTTCTGCATTCTTTTGTCAGTGGCATGCATAAGAAAAAAATCTATTTGCAATTTTTCATGTACATATTATGTGACTAAGAAATGCAGGCTAGATGCTTGTTCGTAAATGATGAATCAAGTGTGGTGCTCAGTGAAACAGATTGGATTCCTCGGATTCGCACTCTGATGTAGTAGCTATTAGCCACACACGTCTGCTGAGCAGTTGAAATGTACAGTGCATTCCAGAACGGGACAAGGCAAGTATAAAGTGTTTTGCTGATGATTTTACATCTGATTCTATGTTGAAGTGATAATATTTGGGATATACTGGATTAAGTAAAATGTTATGAAAATAAATTTCATTTAAACATTTTAAAAAATATGGTTACTAGAAAATTTAAAATTATATGTGAAGTTTGCATTGTATTTCTATTGCACGTTATTGTCTTTAACAGGTATCGTGTAGACAAGTTATGTTCAATTCTTCACCCTTCTTTGTCAAGTTACCTCACTGATGCCTGCTTTTGAAGGCATTTCACAGAAGTCTGCACTTTCTCGAGGCATGAATTTTAAGTGTCTCACATTAAAAATTTCTCTAGAATCCCTTCAAGAGTTTTCTCATCTGAGAGGTTTTATTTATAACAAGTCAGTTTAAAATTCACTTTTAAGTCGGTGAACATAAACATTGTGCAGCTATATACAGGGGCGCTCTTCCTTGGGAACGGGCGCCCTCTTGTGGAAGGCACTTAACATAGCAACTTAGTGCTCTGCGGTAGGTTTTTTTTTTTAAGCTCCTGAAGAAGGCAAATAATTTATTTAAGATGTTTGAAGGAGAAAGAACTAAGACTAACGGTAATAGATGTTCACTTCTCTGCAGCATAGTCTTTCATTAATGAGCTTTTCCCGGTTCTGGGGCTTATTTTTCTTGGTTAAGCAATGGTAAGGCTGAGATTCTCTAATAAGACCATTCTGATTTGGAGTGCTTTTAAAAATGCAAAGCTCCCCCTTGAGTTTCTGTTTTTCCTCCAGAAGTTTTCAACTGAGATTTTTGTGTGCATTATCAAAGTAAGAATTCTACATAGTTTTGTCCTTTTTTTCTGTGTAAAATCTGAGGGTGTTTACGTTATTTAATACATTCAAGTAAGCTTCACTAGATAAATGAGGAAAAAGAGATATAGAAACAAGTCATGTTATGTTTTCAATAGCTGATTTTGAATCAGGGGTGAGTGTTGCATGCCTAAACCAACTAACCAACCAACCAACCAGACAAATAAACCAGCAAACCAGAAACATGCCTGGGGATGAAGCGTGGTGGGAAGGCCCTAGGTTTAATATCCAGTACCTGGGGGTTGGGATGGGGGGAGAACTGATTTTAGTTATTTTGGAGACACACAAGAAAACATTGATGGAACACTCTGGACTGTAGATTTCTTGTTTCTTATGTTTCTTCTTGATGTATTATATATACACATAAAGATTAATCATTCATCTGTTCCTCGCATTTCATTTTCAAAGTCTGCCAAAAATAACTAGTAAATTAGTGAGATCTTAATACGAAGGACAAAATAGATTTTTCATGGTTCGGAGTTACATTAACTAAATCAGCAAAACAATTAAGATGTAAGTTAATATCCAGTCAATTGTTTAATTCTCCAAAGCATATTTTGTGTTTTCAAACTGAGGTAAGAAGGATAGTTATGAGTGGTCATAAAGGAATGATTTCCTTTAAATGTGAGCACCTTGGCCACCCATTTTAAAATTGTGCTTGAAAGTAATTTATGCATATTACTTTCTTTGGAATCCAACAATAACATGAAAAATCATTCTGATTATGAAAACATGAAACGAATACCAGTCTTTGTTGAAAGACAAACAGAACCAAGTAGCTAGCCAACCGAATCCATCTTAGGAAAGGAAACATAATGAGTAGCCTACTCAGTTAGCAAAAGGAGTCAGAATTTACCCAAATGGAAAGCAAAGAGCTAAAATAATTGTTTCATTCCTACAAAAATATTATTGTATGTTATTTATTAATTAAAATACTTTGAGTTCCTATGTAATAATAGGCTTTTAGGCATTTAATATTATAAAGCATTACTTTTCATTAACTAGATTCTTGATGATATAAATTCATTCAAACCCACTTTCCCAAAAAGTCCATTTTTAGATTTATGGCATTTGTTTTTAGTGATAACTACCATTCACCTCTCTCTAGCATTTCTAGAAATCTATGCTTGTTTCATGGACTCCAGTAAAGATTTTTTTGTGCAGAGGGGCCTTGATCCAGTGTCCTGCTGAAAAGAAAAAAGCTGTTTTTTTCCTTTTGGTAGGGCAGTGTCCATTCAAGTGGAATCTTCCAGACAACTGTTTCCTATCTTCCAAGTTGTTGCTTCACTCTTACCGTTTCTGTGTTCCTGGTTCATCCCATTTGTGAAGATGAGGCAGTGAGCCCCCAAACACCTCAGGTACAGTAGTAGCAGTCACAGTCTCTTGAGAGTAGGGTGGCCACCTGACCTCTTTTGGCTTGAACAACGCTGCTTTGTGTGTATTGGTCCTACTCAAGGCAGGCTGTATAAGGACACTGTTTGAGAACGAGGTCCCCCAGGCCCATGCAGGCTTGTTGTCAGCACGTGAGCCTTCAAAGAGAACAGGATGCAGCTTCCCTCCTTACTATTCTCTTGCTCTCCATAGAGATTTAAGGACCTCACCTGTTTTCAAGGAGGCTGCATTTGCTATCATTTTCTTCCAATACAGGAAGCAGGGCTACTGCTTGTGACAAAGGTAGAATCCAATATTGAAGAAGAGGTTTCCTAGGAAAAAAATGGTACTTGGCATCTTGTAAATAGCTATTCCCTAGAGAGAGTAATGATTAATGCAAGCTAAGCATAAAGAATGTACTTTTTTCCTGCTATGTCCTGCAGTGCACACAGAAAATGATTAAAACAAATTATTGTAGATTGTGGAAATAGCATCATGAAAATTTAAACAGTTGGATGACAGCCTTTGTGGCAAAAATATGGGCTTCTACAAGAAAGTAAACCAAGGATGCTCTTTAAAGAGGCACCACCAGAGTTCACTGAGGGGTTAGGGTGCTTTGTGGCAGCTCCTCACCCACTGCAAACATGGGGTATCAAGACAGGGACCTGTGTTGTGGGAGAAACAGAGACTCTGACTCAAGAGCTCCAGTATTCTGCTTCCCACTGCCAAGGCCTGCAAGTTGGAAGGTCAGCAGAAGCGATACTCATTTTGGATCAGACCAATGGCTGGGCTAACTTCAGTACGTGGGAAAAGACCAACCTGCTGAGGACAGCAGCAGTGAGAAGGTAGACACTCCATGCTTAGGTGTGGAAACAGTAAATTATGCAACAGGAACTGAGACCGTGGGTAGTGAGGGTCAAGCCAGGGATTACAGTTCTGTCCTTTGTGCTGTGCTTTGAAAGCTGAGGTCTCCAAGATGGCCCCATGCGATTTTGTGTAGCTGGGGAGCCACAGGTAACCTCTACTTGGGGAAAGTCTGTGGAACAGATCTGATACTGCAGTATAAAGTCCAGATGCAGAAATAAATTCAAATTGTGATTCTACCACTTACTAGATATCTAGCTTTGGAAAGTTCTCTCTGCCTCTGTCTTTGTCTCGTTCATTGCTGGGATAGAACCGAGGGCTGTACGTGCGAGGCGAGCACTCTAACATGGAGGTACAACCCCGCCCCTCAGACAGCTTACATTCTCTGAGCATCATCAGTTTTGTATCTGTGAAATTGGCATCATGCTTGCCTGTCTGTTGTTTTAAGGATTAAATAAAATATAAAATGTAAAATACTCTACATTTTATTTCCCATATTATGAACGCTCAGTAAATAGTAAGTTACTACTTTGTATTTGATTTCGTGTAATATCAGCAGTACCTTCTCATACCTTATGGATCAGATACGCCATCCATTAACCATATAACATTTTATGATTGCATGGTACTCATTATTGGGGATTTGTATCATCAGTGCAAGTGCATACCTGTTACGGGAAAGCAGCTCTAAACTCATGCCCCCGATGAATAGAAAGAAGAGAAGTGGTATTTGTTGGTCTCTTACTATGTATTTTTTTTTTGTGTGTGTGCATGGGTACCGGAGGTCGACCTCAGGACCTCGCGCGCCAGCAGGCGCCCGTGCCGCTGAGCGATATCACCGGCCCTTTTTTCGTATGTGGGTTCTGGGAGTCAAACTCGGGCCCTCGCGCTTGCCAGGCAGGCGCTTACGCTGCTGAGCCATTTCACTGGCCCCTCTTACTATGTAGTTTTGCACACATCTCCTTAGCCAATCATTAAAACAACACAATGAAATAGGTACTATTGTCTTTTCTTCAAAAATGAAGAAACTGAGGATCAAAGAGATTAAGTTGCCCAAGGTCATATGAATAATGGTGGGGCTCAAACAGTTTTGTTTGAAAACCAGATTTATTGTTTTCACTTTCTTGTGTTGCATTTTTTTTGAAACAAGATAGTTTTTTGTTTGGTGGTACTAGAAATTGGTACCAGGGCCTTCACACTGAGCTACATTTCCAGCCCTTTTAATTTTTTTTTTTTTTTTTTTTTTTTGAGACAGGGTCTTGGTAAATCACTAAATTCTCCAGGATGGGCTGGAGCTTGCAGTTTTCCTGCTTGAGCCTTCTAGAGTACTAGGATTACAGGCATGTGCACCATGATTAGCTAAAAACAAGAAAAATAATTTTGAGAGATAGACCAAAATAATCACTTTGCTGAAATTATGAAAAAAGCAATACATGGATTCTGTTAATATTTCACTCTTAGAACAGTGGGTGATTCTTTCATCTCCCTTGCGGGTTGGGTTCCCTGAGTATCGGACCCTGGGAAGGAGGTGCAGGACATTTAATGGGGAGTGGTCTTGGGAAGGGAAGAAAGCAAAGAAGGAGAAATCAGAGGGAGAATTTGGGTTCCAGTGCAGTGACAGTGACATCCCAGCCAGCTCTGTGCAGAGAGCTGTGAGGATGGAATCATCCTTCAGTGTAAGTTCTATTTGCATGTTAGTTTGCAGTTCTGGGGATTGAACCCAGGACCTTGTACATGTTAGGCACATGTGCTGACACAGAGCTACCCCATAGTCCAGGCCTGGGGTTTTACACCCCACATGGATAAACCATTATGTGAGGGCAGCTCTGGGAAGGGAGAATGACCTGGGGCAGGAGCTACTCAGTCAAGGGCTGTTCTTGGAAAAGGCTCAGGGCTGAGAGCTGAGAGCAGGTAGCTCTCAACCTGCCCAGCAGCTTGGGAAATGGGTCCTTGTGTCTTGACGGGGAATCCAGGGCGTGCATCACGGCACCTGGGCGTGTTCTATAATGGGACATTGAAGGAGGAAAGTATCACGGGTTGTAGGGATGTGGATTTATATTCAATGTCCACTTTTTGAAGCAGCTATAAAATAAAGTGTTTGAGGCTTAATTCACAGTGTTTTCCTTTTAAATGCTGGCAATATCCTTGGCAGCTTTACACAAGGTGGGCTGTTTCTGGACTGTTCTGGGCTCTAAGACCATTGCTGAAGTTCTGTTAGTCTCAGTCTATGCATAAAAGCATCTTTTCCTCTCCCGGTTCAAATGAAAATCATTTGTTTGTCCTGTCATTCTAGATGGGTTTGAGATAAAAGTAGTAGTCTTGGGCTGGTGAGATGGCTCAGCGGCGTAAGTGCCTGCCTGGCAAGCATGAGGGCCCGAGTTCAACTCCCGGTACCCACATATGAAAAAAGGGCCGGTGATATCGCTCAGTGGCGCGGGCGCCTGCTGGCGCGCAAGGTCCTGAGGTCGACCTCCGGTACCCACAACAACAACAACAAAAAAAAGTAGTAGTCTTTTTATTTTCTTCTTCAGCTTTTAGACCTAGAATTATAGAATTCAAGAGTTGTTTTCTTATGAATACTATTAAAGAAGACATTGATTCAGCTGAGTTAACTGTTACTCTTTTTATTATTTTAAGGAGGAAAAAAACAATAAAAATGATACAGAATTTCAAAACAAGGTAATAGGAAATTAACAATGGTTAATATATAGCCTATAGTTATCTTCAAAGTAGTTGCTCAGATTACAAGATATAGGCATGCAAAATTGATCAAACAATTTATGCACAAACCATTCTTTTCAATGAACTAAAAGAAATTAGTAGTATAATTATCTTAGCTATCTTATGTGTATATATATATACAAATATATATACATATATAATATATACTTTCCTTTTGAGCAGTTTCTTTCCTTTTCACAATATCTATTGTAGATTTGGGATCTCATTTAGTCTTTTAGTCTCTTACACGAGGCAGACAATATGATGTTTACACATGCGAGTCTGATTTATTTCACTTATGAGTATGGGCTCTAGTTGCATCCATTTATCTATAAAAGTCTCATGTTTATCCTTGTTTATTTTATTTCATTTTATTTTTTTTGTGGGTATTGGGGGTCGACCTCAGGACCTCACGCGCCAGCAGGCACCCGTGCCGCTGAGTGATATCATTGGCCCTTTTTTTTTGTATGTGAGTTCCGGGAGTCGAACTCGGGCCCTCGCGCTTGCCAGGCAGGCGCTTATGCTGCTGAGCCATCTCATCAGCCCTATCCTTCTTTATAGGTGAGTACTTTGTACTCCATTGTACAAAGACACCACATCTTTTTTATCCATTCCTTGGTTGATGGGCATTTGGGTTGTTTCCAAGATTTAGCTATTGTAAATTGTGCTGCTATAAACATGGGTGCGCATATATTGCTGTGGGATGTTTTTAATTCTTCTGGGAAAATACCCAGAAGGGGAATAGCTAAGTCAAATGGGACCTCTAGTCCTGGTTTTGTAAGGCATCTCTACACTGATTTCCATAGTGGTTGCACCAGTCTACACTCCCACCAACAGTGGAGAAGGGTTCCTTTTTCCCCACAGCCCCTCCAGCATTTGTTATTGGTTGATTTCTTGATGATAGCCATTCTTTCTGGGGTGATAGCCACTCTCTTTCATTCATTAACTTCTCATTATCCAGGGTCTTCCACCAGAAGTTTGTAAAACTGTTCCTTGCAAAATAGATCTTCACAGCAACACCTGTTTTGCTTCCGGATGCACCTGTTGTCACCTCTCTCGGGCCACTGCAATTACCTTTTTCCTAACCTGCCTTTTGGATAATCATTACTCCATTCTTCAAATCTACATTATTAGCTGTTGGCAACGTATTCCCTGGGCCACCCCAAGTTTTGATGATGCGTAAAGAAGACTCATAGGTCTCAGCAGACACTGGGACTTGGGCTCTGGTTTTTTTGTGGTGAACAAACATCCAAAATAAAATCAGCAAAGGGAAAAGTGCGTGGGGTAAAAATCAGGCCTCCAGGCCGGTGAGATGGCTCAGCGGCTTAAGCGCCTGCCCGGCAAGCGCGAGGGCCCGAGTTCGACTCCCGGATCCCACATACGAAAAAGGGGCCGGTGATATCGCTCAGCGGCACGGGCGCGCAGGCGCCCAAGGTCCTGAGGTCGACCCCCCGGTACCCACAAAAAAAAAAAAAAAAAAAAAAAAAAAAAAAAAAAAAATCAGGCCTCCAGAGTTAGGAGATAGGAGATAGAGAAATAGATGGTGACTTTATATGTAGTGTTTGTATGGACAGTTTAGGCACAGTAAGTCAGACTTATTAGTTATAGAGTGGTAGGAACCCTCTCCAAATCCAAGCCCGCAGACACCAGTCAAGGCCACCTTTGCAAGCAGGCAAATTACTAAATATAGTAGTTTCAGTTTGATGCATTCTTTTCTTTATGTTCCTCCTAAGCTCTGATATTCATTCATTCATTCATTCATTCATGAAGTATTTATTGAATATCTGCAATACATCAGGCACTGTTTTAAGAACTAGGGATACGGTGATGAACAAAAAGATAAAATCCCTGTCTTTTGATCTATAAGAGAAGTCAGAGCAGAAAGAGATAAGAAAGTGCGTAATAAGTGTCCGGTTACCATCAATGCTATGAATTAATATAAAACAGTCTAATGGGGAAAGAACAGTAGTATGGAGTAGGTAGCAGGGAAGGCCTGTCTGAAGAACAAGATTTTATCAGACACTTAAAAGAGGGTCTAGGCAAAATTGGAATGAAAATCTCCACAGTTGAAATGAACTTGTTGTGTCTGGAAACAGCCATAAGGCCAGTGTTGCTGGAATGCAATGTGGAAGGTAGAAAGTGGAAAGAGATGAGTTTGGAGAAATAGGCAGAAACCAGGTTTATGTGGTTCTTTTAGGAAAGAGGTAAGGAGTTTGGATTTTATTCTAAATATGACATTTCTCACAGTGCTTTAATCGGGGAGTGATGTGACCTCGTTTATGTTTTTAAATTATCGTAGTTGTTCTGTCAAAAACTAACTGTAAGAGGCAAGAGTGGAACCACAAACACATCAAATGCTTTTCTGGAAGTCTCATGTCACCGTGGGGGCTTATGTAAGGGTAGGAGCAGTGGAAAGAGAAGACTGAGACACTTTACCATGTGAAAACTTGAGTCATCCGGTTGGCTACAGTGTGTAGTTTAGTGCCTTATTGTCACATTTAAGGCATTTTTTGAGTTAAGTTTCTCTCTTGAACTTCTCCCCATGAAAAAATTATCAAAATTTTTATTCAGTCTATATTTAAATCAATCCAAATCTATGCCATTACTTAAATATTTGAATGTCTTGCCTCTGTCATCTACTTAATACTCGTTACAAGGAATTATAATTCCTTTACCAATTATTGTTTTAATCCAAGTATTACTTATTATTTAAAACCACTTCTTATGAATCCTGTCTACATTGTGCTTTGAATTCATTTTTATTTTGTGATCTCAATTTCACTCATATATTGCTACTCAAAATATAATCTAAACTTAGCTTAATATATCAATTTTACTTTGCTCATGATTCTGTGGGTCAGAAAGTCACGAAGGGCTCAGTTTCATGGTTCATCTGAGGTGCCATGACTTGAAGTAGCCAAGACCAGAGGATCCGTTTTCTAGATGGCTTTTTACTCGCAGGTTTGGCACATCAGTGCTTCTTGGCCTTAAACATTTGCTGGGCAACGTTCTGTGATGGGTGGGTAGGGTATACATAGATGAGTGAGAATATCTTTAACATACATTATTTAAAAAGCCATCAGAAGTGATGTAAAAGATTTGCCAGTCTCATGTTACAGATGGTAAAGGGAATATGAGACAGATCTGGGCCTGTAGTTTAGTCTCTAGATATGTTATTTTTTTGCCTTCTGCGTATTTTCAGTATCAAGGTAGACTTTCAGGATATGTTATGATTAATAATGGTTATGAATAGCCAGCATCTAAGTAGTGATTAGTAATAGACCCTATTTAAACCACACATTTCCAGACCAGACCTAGATTTGGATGTGAGATGAGAGGCTTTTTTCCTCTCCTCTGTAAGCCATTTTAGATATCTAGGATGAAGGAAAAAAAGTGCCTCTAAGAGTCCCAAGAGAGAGTTGATCTCATTAGCCTATTATAGTGTCCCCTAAACAGGTTTCTGTGGGTGAGGGCACCATGTGATGTTGGTATTAAGTGACTTACTTCACCATGTCCAGCACAGTAGTCAGTTGTACTCTGAGAGGTTCTTTCTCTTACATTACACTTGCCTTGAAATCCAACTCCTGAACTGATTTGTTAGCATTCGCAATAGCACCAGGGAGTCTAAGGAGATGTACAGAAAGTAGGATTGGCTCTAAGACAATAGCAACCTTACAAGTAGTTGTTAAAGTAACTTATCTGAATGATTTGAGAACTTCCAGATTCTCACTTCACCCAAGAAAGACAGTGATCATCATTTTCCACTTGGAAGGAGAAGCTGTAGGGCAGTGGATATCTATCAAGTGTATATTTTATACAGATAACCAAACATTTTGGCAATGTTGAAAAGATTTTGAGAATGTAGCCCCTGCCCTCACAAAAGAACCTTTCACATTATGGTGAATTCAGTACATGCCCTCATCTTGCCACAGGAGGTTAGCTGTGGTCATGCTGTTCTATTTAGACTCAGATTGCTTGAAGTCTGGTCTTGCATATATTTAACTAGAAAACCCAAAATATTTCCCTTAGTTCCAATCGAAGGCATTCTCTTAGTAATGAGCTTTGTAAGGTAGTGAAAGTTGAATTGTCTAGAGCTTAGTCTACTGAATATGCATACTAGTGAATTTGCCTCTCTAGACCACAGTAGCAATTTATGCTCATAATTTATAAGTTTCTTAAGTGTCTTCTGCATCATCAAAAAGATAGACTCATGTTTTGTATATATTATTACGGCAAAATCACAAGAATCACTCACAGAGGCCGAGTGCGGACACAAGGAGCTTTATTGGCGGGTGGATGATGTCCCAGCTTTCAGCTAAGGCATCAGTCACCCAGTTTTTGTTCTCAGGGGTTTTTATACGGTTACAAGTTCCCCACAAGACCCCCCATAACCTTAGTAACCACATTACACCACATCGTCTCTCTGGAATTTCACAGGAACATCCCTGGGTTTATCACAGGCCCTCTCCAAACATCTGGTCTGTTTGCTGTAGCCGTTTGTTCCTCCTTTTATGGGTTTTGTGGTTAACTGGGAAGGGGTCTGAGGAGTGAGTTTATCTATGGGTTAGTGCCTTAATAGCTAACAGGGTTGGGGAGTGAGTGCATCTAGGGGTTAAGTGCAGACAAAATAGAGTCTAAAAAAAGAAAATGGAGTCACTTTAGCCATATCGATATGAAGGGATTTTTACGTGTAGTGTAAAACGCTGATAGTCTGTGTATGTATTCTCAAGTAGCTATAATAATGAGCCTCACATTGTAATCATTCAAAACAGGAATTTACCATATTTTGAATTCTACTTACTGGAGTTGTGTAGGAAATGAACTTTGTTTAAAATAAGCCAGTTTTAATAACAAAAAATCTTTGATACTCACTTTATTTTATTTTATTTTTTGTGGGTACCGGGGGTCGACCTCAGGATCTCACACACCAGCAGGCGCCCGTGCCGCTGAGCGATATCACCGGCCCTTTTTTCGTATGTGGGTTCCGGGAGTCGAATTCAGGACTTCACGCTTGCCAGGCAGGTGCTTATGCTGCTGAGCTATCTCACCGGCCCCCGATACTCACTTTAGATGTGTTCTCAAATTTTAATTCTTTCTGAAGAAAAAAATGTATAAAAGTCACTAATTTTTTTTTTGCAATTATAAAAGTGATTACCGGGCCGGTGAGATGGCTCAGCGGCTTAAGCGCCTGCCCGGCAAGCGCAAGGGCCCGAGTTCGACTCCCGGATCCCACATACGAAAAAAGGGGCCGGTGATATCGCTCAGCGGCACGGGCGCCTGCTGGCGTGCGAGGTCCTGAGGTCGACCCCCCGGTACCCACAAAAAAAAAAAAAAAAGTGATTACCATTCGTCAAGCACCTTCTATGTGCCCAGCATAGTGCAAGATACTTTACATATATTCTCTGTCTTCTTTTGGGTTGGCAGAATCATTAGTCTGAAGTGGTGTATTAGGAAGAAAATGAGTTTTGGAGGCAGGCAAAGCTGCATTTGCCACTATCCAGATATGTGACCTTGTGTAAACTGCTTTCCATATTTCTGAATATGTTTACAATAAAGATTCCTATATATTCATTTTAATTTCATGTGTATATAAATATGAAGCTGGTCAAAGCCAGAAAGCACTCAGTGTTTGTATCATCTGTGATCCCTTCCTGTTAAGTTGGTTGCTTTAGAATTGAGGAGTTTTTAGTTTTCAATTTTGAGCCCATCCACAAGTATTTCCTTAGCATGTTCTCAAAGTGTCTTATTCTTATAACTGTAGTAAACATCTACTGGTGGGGTTAAACAGCTAGAATTTGAGACAGCACATTATATTTGAATGGGGTACTTGGATACGATGCTTTTTGGTTGATTTGTTTGCTTGGGTGCTTTTTCCTGAAGATCCTCCTTGGAGATCTGCCGGGCAGGGTCATGAGGATGGGGGTGGCCGCCACCCATAGGTAGACTAGGAACCTGCTGCATCAAGCAAAGAGCGCTTGTGGAAAGTTACTCCTGTTAGTTTATGAAGGAATCAGATGAGAAATTAATTAGACCCTTACTTTAAGATGCTTGAAGTGACTCTCATGCCCTTAAATTAGCGCACATTCTTTGTAACTTTCTTTTTCTTTTTTGGAAGGATCCTGTAAGAGCAGTGGATGTGTAGTATAGACATTTGTGAACTGCAGAACAAAAAAGCAAGCAAGGAATGGGGAGAAAGAGAAAAAAGGAAAAAGGAAGAAAGAAAGAAATAAGAGCAATGAAAAAGAAAAATGAAGTAAAAATACCTACCATTCCGTAATTCTTAACTAATCATAATATAATTTTGTTTCTAGATTTCGCCCATTTCTTTAGATATTATAAGATAGCATTTTAAAAGACTATCTGATTTTCCATCATATAGATGTACTGTAATGTATTGAATAAAATTTTATTGCTTACTTAGGTTTTTTTTCTAGTGATATCATTGAAACATCATTGCATTATACATCTTTGTCTAAATGTCTAATTTTTAGTTTTTGAGAAGTATTCCTAGGAAAGGAATCACTGGGTTGCTCAAAAGGAAATGATTTTATTAATGCTCTGGAAACAAATTTTGCAATAGCTTTATGAAAAGAATAGAACCAGTTATGCTTCTACCAATAGCATATGAGAGTTACTCTTCTCCAAATGCTTTTTCAACAGTAGATCATTCATTTGGTGTCTTTAATTTGCATTTGGCATTTTCCTTACCAAGAACATTATAAAGTGAAACTGGTAGTTTACAAAATGAGAGCAGAACTTCAGAGAGCAACTAAATTTTTAGGATTTGTGAAAAATAGCTGAAGTATCTGAATACAGTTTTTATGATACATGTTTCAAAAAGAAATAAAAATGTACTTATTCTATGAAATTATGAATCTTTTTGACTAGTCATTGCTTCAGCAGCTTAAGAGAGAGAAGATTCAGTATTCAGTAAATATCGTACCATTTTGTAGGGCATTATTTAAATTTTGCTCTATTTTTTGGTCTGTGATGTGGTGATAAATACAATCACATAAACATTTTATGGCTTGATAAATCTTTTGCTTTCTTAACCTGCTTAAGTTTATAAATTTATCAAAACTTCTATTTGATCAATTATGCATTCTGTTGGCGAATTTGCAACTGGTTGTCTTATATTTTGAGCCAGAGTCAGACATGACACTGTTAACTACACTGGAATAGTGGACATTTGGGAGATTTGGAAGTTTGGATTGAGGCATGGCTTTGAGTGAGGGAGGTTGGGGATGGGATATGGAGCTAGGACATAAGTATGTACCTAGCGTATGTGGGTGGGTGGGAGGAACCGCATTCAGGAAAGTAGTTTATGGTACCCAGAGAGCAGACCTAATGGTTTTATCAGGCAAAAACCAGCCACAGAGGGAAATGAGCAGGGGACCTAGTTACAGCATCAAGAGGATCAGTTAGGTCTTGGTTTCAGGAACACAGCGGAAGCCTGTAGCTAGACTTTTGCCAAAGAGTCAGTTATCAGAGCTGGGCTAATAGCAAGGTTGACTTGCTATCTCATGCTCTATATTGAGCTAAAGTTCCGTTCTCATGAGGATGCTCTTGGTCCAAAGGCTGAGATAAGACTGAATACTCAGGAAAGATTACGTAGCTCCCGTTGTGGGGAGAGAAGTCATGGGTAGGAGGGTACTGGAATGAGACAGATCACCCAAAGGTGACTACGAATGTTTCAGAAGTCAGAGGGATATATGGCGACTCGGAGGAGGCAGTCCTAGTTCAGTGCTATTTAACACTTGTGTTAAATTGATAGGTTAGAGAACAAATCATTAATTAGTCAAGTAACATTAAATAAAGACAGTTGCTTGTGTCTTGGGAAGGAAGGTAGTATTTCAACTTTATCATAAACAATTGGATAAATGGTTAAAACCCAACGGTGGTTTAGCAAGGACAAAAATACTGCAGTCCCTTTAAATAGAAAACCAAAACTCTTTCAGGAAATTATTTCTTTTAAATTACAGACCAAAGCCTTTAAGCTCTTTATTTTCTGTTTGACCTTTTTCTGGAAAACTTATGAGGTATTGACGGAATTTTTAAACTGTGACATTGCTAACTTTATTCTTGGCTAGTTTTAAGGTTTCTTGAAATTTACTTGATTTTATGGAGTCCAGTTACACTTAGAAAAAGAATAAAATATTTATCAGGTCTTTCGTGGTACCTGGTACTTGGCAGGTATCTTTCAGCATTTTTTTTTTTTTTTTTTTTTTGCTACAACTCAAGGAAAGTGGATACCGTGAAGTTATGGAAAGGAAAGTCTGACTTTTTGATTGCTGGATGGCAAAAGGTCATTAAACCCTAGTAATTACTGCTTTTGCTGGTGTTTTAATAAAAAAAACTTTTCAAAGAAATTGAGTGTTGAGGATGAGGTTGATTGGCTACAGGAGGGAGTTATTGAATATAAAATAAAGAAAAATACAATTTAGCTGAAAGAACAGGATGAATCATTCTGTTGTTCTTAGATGAAATTATCAGTGCAGTAGAAAATTTAGTTAGACTGATTTTCATGTGTTGCATTAATAATCTGCATTCAATTTCATTTAAAATTGGTTATAATATTTGAAAAATATATTCTACTGAAGTTAAATATATACTTGAAAAATATACAATTCCTTTTCAGATATAGACAAAATGAAGTGGTAGGTCGTAAGAGAGTATTTATAATCTGAGATGTGGGCTGGGGGGCAGCCCTGACATCAGAGAAAAATGTTAAAACGTTGTATATATCCACAGTTTTTGAAAGTTTTTTTTCCCAGTGGGATTTTTTTCTTGAGGATTATTCAACCCAGGCAGTCCTCTTCATCTTGCAGCTCAGTTTGGCCAGGACCATTTATTTGCCTAACTATGGTCATCTGGTTATTTGTCCTCTTGGCACAGGAATCCTGTCCTTCCTCTTCTTCCCACCACCGAGAGTGGCTGTGCAAGCGCTTACCTTTGCCTCAGTGGTTGCCTTTATGTACTCAAATGTCATCTTTCTGATGGCTTAACCTTTCTTCCACAAAACAAAACAAAGCCCAATTCTTTAACTTTCATCACTGTCATATTTAATGACCATGGATTCCCCGAGTATTGTGCCATAAGTGAATGCGCGGTGATTTTGCCAGAGAGTATTGTCTAAGAAAAGAATGATGTTGATTTTTCTAAGATCAGTTTGCATGAGCAACTTGGCATCTTCACAGATGAAGAAAGAATGATTTTTTATTTCCTCAAAGTTGTACAATAAAACTGATTCATTAAAGAATATACTAAATAAAGTTTATGTAATTAAAACAACTTTTTAGTCTTACAATTTTTTTTTTCTGTACTGGGGTGGAAAAAAGCCGACTCCTCAACCCTGTCCCTATTTTTTATTTTGAGACAGGGTCTCACTAAGTTGCTAAATTGTCCAGGTTGGGCTTGAACTTGTCATCTTCCTGCCTCAGCCTCCCTTTATAATTCTTTATGATATTACTGTTCTGAATTGTATCTTCATCTTTTGAATGAAGTTGTCCTCATGTACCCTGCCTTAGGTGCAATCAATTCAAAATATAAGTAGTCCATTTGTAGGAGATCGGCAAACTATTCATTTGATAGCCAAGTGAAATAAGCATTGAAATTAGTGGATGAATTCATGATTAGACAGATAAGATACTGTTTTTCTAAATCCAAATGGCAGAGCATATTGTTCACATCAGAGGAGTCTGTAGATGCAGATCAGATCTTTGAGTTGCCACTGTATCTGTACCACCTGAAAAATAAATCTTTACCTGTTCAGGGCAATGCATTCATTTCCCTTCAACCTACATGTATTAGACTACCCTGAACTTCAGGCCTGAAGAGAAATGAGGCCATAAATATTGACACTAATGTCACTCTTCCCAGCCCTCGGTTCTTCACCAGGCCCTGTTTCAGGGGGTATTTCTTCCTAGATCCCTGCCAGCTCTTTGGTATCAGTTGATACCCAGTGGTACCCGGGCTTCCATCTCCCTGATGCTATACCCACAGAAGACAAAGCAGTCATACAACTAATACTCTCCTTTACGTTGTCATTCCAACAGCTTAGTCCCTTGTTGTTTTTTCATTCCAAAATAGCACTTGTTTCAACATCTGTATATCAAAGTCTTCCTTTACTATGAGTGTGTTCCCTCTCCCAAAGATTGCTAGTTCCCCTTAAGGTTGCAGAGAAAGGCGTGAAATGGCAGCTTCAGCTGAAAGGCGTCAGATGAGATTCATACTTGAAGGTTCCTTGTTCATTTTTCTCTGTATTTCCTTTGAGTTTCCCAGGCACAGGACAGGAGGCATGGTGGGCACTTCTGAGGGGGAGCGTGGAGCAACGATAATCTTCCGTCTCCTCCTGGCAAACCACACGGACCAATGTATTTTCCATTATATCTCTCTCATTATGTCAGTTGTTATCCATATACTGTACTTCAAAAACCCACACGTAGGGGCCGGTGAGATGGCTCAGCGGCGTAAGCGCCTGCCTGGCAAGTGCGAGGGCCCAAGTTCGACTCCTGGAACCCACATACGGAAAAAGGGCCAGTGATATCGCTCAGCGGCACGGGTGCCTGCTGGTGCACGAGGTCCTGAGGTCAACCCCCAGTACCCCAAAAAAAAAAAAAAAAAAAACCCACATGTAATTATTTAATTATTTTTTTTACTTGTGTGTGCTTAAAGGCTAATGTCAGAAAATTATATTTCTGGGCTCTTTGATCTGTAGTATAAGTATGTTAGAAATAACCTGAAATATTCAGATTAGAGAAGGATGAAGACTAATTCACTCATTTAATTTAGGTAAGTGACTTAGGCCTAGAGCAAGCGCTTTTTTATTCCTATGACTTTCTGGATCTGGTACGACCTTATACTTTATAAAAAAGAGAGGCCCCAGCCTGCTGATAGCCTTATTTCCATTGCCTGATGTTATTATCCTATGCTCCCAAGTCTTCAAAACTTTGACTGCAGCTTTTACTTAGATCAGATAAGTGAATATAGGGAGTATGCTAAAGAATTATATTCTGAGAATTATCAAACACAGTATCATTACTGTTTATTTCTATGTTTGGTTGCAATGATTCAGTTCTTTTTTTTTTACTAAATATTTTTACTTGCATGTTAAACATTGCATTGTATTTTGCCATTAATGGTTTTCTACCCAAACACTTTGTCTGTAACATACCTTCTTTTAATTTATATTTTGTAGTAACATTTATATATTCACAGTATATTCATGTATTCATAGTTAAGCAATACATGTTAAATGAACTGCACTGTTACATAAGTGGCAGAATGGAAACTGCTATTTTTGGAATTTTTGCTTTGTTAACTACTGTATCTTCTGCAGTTATAAGAGTGCCTCGTACATTATAGACACTCAATAAATATTTGTACAATGAATGAAGAATAAAGTGTGATTTTTTCCTCTTTGGGTTAATATTATTCCTAAAGTACTGATAGTATTTATTAATGCTTTTCCATGCGATTTTCAATTAACCTAAGTTTTGGATGTACTTTATATCCCCTAATAAAATATCTCATTATATTTATATTAATTTTAACAAAAAATAAACTGCCCAGCATTTTCATCTGTCTTTCACATTTTCCTGCTATGCTTTGGATGACTTTAAAAAAATCAGAGTCCCCCTCCGAGGATTTGTCATTACTAAGATTATTCACAGGAAGTATCCCAGGCATTGAAACATTCCAGAGGAAAAGTTCAAAAAACATTTTGAGCAACTGAAAATGTATTGAGAAATGGAATACTTTTAAAACCTCAAAGCATTGGTTGTTAATCTTGTTGGGACTACTAGTCCTTTTGAGAATTTGATATCTGTCAAACACATGGCCATGGCAAATGCACATACCGATAGAGAAACACATTGCGTGTGCTTAAAAGGATTTATAGTCCTCATCTGTGGACTGTCTCTGGGTCCCTGTACTCCAGTTAAGAAACCTGACTTTAAAACTTAAAGCATAACTTAACAAATTCTAAATCCTTGAACATAGCAACTGGATTTGACTCATCCTCCACCACAAGAAAGGGCCTTATGTTTAGCAAATGTTAAGTGACACAATATCTAGTAACAAAAAGTCATGTTGTTTTATGATTATTTTTAAAGTCGTGTACTTCTACATATTTGTATAGATTAATAGCATTTGTAAAGGTATCTGTCCTGTCGAACTGTCATACAGAGGACTTTGTTATCCCAGTAAACCAACAAAGAGAGACATTTTTTCTGGTAGAGATGGCCAGTACTGTCTGAATGTCGTCTCCAGAGGAATGGACATGGGTAAGGAGTAGAATTGGAGCCATGTCCATGTCCATGTCCAACTGTCACTCTATATCTACCAGTTGTTCTCTAGGTTTATGAGTCATTCCCATTTTTGCCACTATGTGACAAGTTGCTTTTATAGCCTGAACTATATTATCTCTAAAAAGTCGATACAAATTGAATTCATGCAAGGCAAAAAATCACCCAATACACTTTAATACAGTAATAAAGGAAATTTTGAAATCTTCAGTGCACTTCGTTCACTTCCATATGGGCAAAAGAAGAAGAATTACTTTTCGTTTATGTTGCATTTATGCAGAAATACAGTTGACAGAAGCAATATTACAAGTGACCACATATTAAATATATCTAGTCAAATAGGACAAAAATTCTCATGGACATTTCCATTTCTATTAATACATTTCAACAGACTTAAATCTTCTATGTTTTGGGGATATTAGATGTAAGAATTCAATATGAAAGATAAAAATGCTTTGTTTTTTCCATATTTCCTCTGGTGCATCTTAAAGTATACAAAAGATCACAAGAAAGGCTTTGGCTAACTCCAGTCAATCAAGTGTAAGTGGTGATCCTACAGCCAATATATGTCAATGTGTGGCAGAGTGGGAGGCAGAGAGAGTGATAGGGTGAGAGGTATGGACTGAGAGAATGTGGTACTAGGAACATTTATATACAGAGAAAAAATTGAGTTAGTAAACATGCTTTGATTTTTGCTTTGGTTTTGCTTTTTCCATCCTGTCACTACATATTTCCTTTCTTGGACTTGCAGGTCTCCGAGAGTCTTAGTGCTAATGAACCCCAAGAACATTTTATTCTTCCTCTAGATTGTGATCACATTTTATTCATCCATATCCCTGCTGTGAATCTGATTGGGTGATAGAAGGGACAAATTCATTCATCTCACAGATATTTGTGGCGCTTCTTGTGTATGCCAAGCGCTGTGCTCAGAATTCAGTGGAGAGCAAAATGGACACAGTCCTTGCCATTGGAGCTTTCAGCCTCTGGTTGAATACATGAAAGAGTTAAATACAGAAAGAGTTGGAGAAAAAATAGTGGGGAACAGTGGGTTTCTTTTAGTGTCCTCGACTGTTCCATCTGCATGTGGAAGAGTGGCTGGGCTGATGGAATTGGGCAGTGACGTTAGAGCCTCTTCTTTCCTCTCTCTCACTCATAAAATCAGTTCATCGTGGATCACGGAGCCAGCCAAAATGCACTGGGTATTTGGAAACTTGGGATCAAAGTGAGAGAAAGCTGGAAGCTTCAGAGGGTGTGGACGTGACTTGTTGATAGTGTAACTTATGAACAACATCGTAATACTCAGTAGTAAAAAGAAAAGGAGGAGGACAAAAAAAATCCAATAGTGCTTATTCAAACTATCTGTAGTATCCTCAAACTACAGGAGAAGGTAAATTAAGAGAAACTTTTTTTATAGGATGGGAGGGTGTGACCGCACTTCACTGTGGCTGCTGCAGAGGTTGCTGCTTCCTCCACCGTACCTTCCCAACAACACTGTCAGTCACTATGTTCTGGTCTGATCTAGGGAAAGGGCTGGTGTGGCCAGCACGGTAAATTCAGTCAGAGAGAGAATGAAGGTTAGATAAGACAAGAGAAGGGTGAATTTATGGTCATTGCTAACTTGTTCTTTTCATCCCTGCTGTATTTTGAAGCCTTAAACCTAAGCGAAGAGGGAAGGCACAAAGAGAGAAAGTTCAGAGTAGGAAACCCGTGGGGAGGGATTCACTGCCAGTATTTTCAGTGATTTAATGCCAGCCATACAAGCCTCTTTGTTTTCTTAAAAATGTTGTTTAATTTATTGAGGTAAAGTAAAACATGTAAAATTTAGAAAATGTAGCAAATTTCAATGAAAAATTCTCTTGCAATCCTCCCATCTAGAGACCACTATTTTTGCCTGTTCTATTTTTGCCTGTTTTCTTATGAATCTATATATTTATAAAACATGAACTTATGTTGTGCACTAAATGTTTGTCATGATTCTACAATCTCTAGGTCATTAAATATCATTTATAAGTGTATCGAATGGCTTCAGGATGATGTTACCTTATTGTACCATGATACAGATGGTCCTTGACTTATGACTGCTTCACTTACAATTTTGGACTTTACAATGGCATGAAAAAAGTACATATTCAGTGGAAGTCACACTTTGAATTTCAATCTTTTCTTGGGATAGAAATATTTGGGCATGATACTCTTTCATGATGCTGGGGGGTGAGTAGGGAACTGAAGTTCCCAGCGAGCCAAGTGATCACAACGGGAGAGAACTAACACTCTATAATGTTTGTGTTGCTGAACTATGGTGTTTAGGAGATTAGATATATTCAGTCCCTTTTCATCTTAGTATATTTTCAACTTACGATGTGTTCATATTGAGATGTGACCCCATTATTAGTTTTGAGAGTCACCTGCACTTGGTTGAACCTTTAGTATAGTCATAGGATGCTGCCTTTATTTTCCTATTTATGTCCCTGCTATGAACATTTTTGTCCACAAATCCTTCACATTATGAGAGAAACAAGCACAATAGTGTCATTGCATTACTACTGCTGAAATATGCAATTGCTAGTTTCTAGTGGTGCTGTCTCTTCAACTCCTGAGACTAAAAATCAAAGGATATCTCTTGCACCACCCTAAGAGTTTAAGGGACTATGCCATAAGCCAGATGGGTGTACTTCATGGCCTCTTGAGGTTTCTAATTTATCATTGGCCTAAAGTAGATCCAGATTCTTTTCTGAACTTGCAATAACAATATTATGGCCTGTTCTCCTCTCTACTCCTCCTCCCAGTGGTCTAGCCTTCCTTGCTACAGCCAGATCCATATTAAGGATGCCGCCTCCTTGTGCGTATTCAGATTACCTGAAGTCGTTCGTTAACCTGTCCATACAGTTAAGACCTTCCTGTGCCCAGTTTCAGATGTGATGAGTTCTGTACAGAGGTCAAATCTGATTTATTAATGGAGTGATAAAGTAGTAGTAGTGCTAACTCATCATGAATGTGTGCCTTCTACTAGGCACTTCAGTAAGTGATTTATATAAATCACAATGTAATCTTAACAATTCTATGAAGTGATTAATATTATTATTAGCATTTTACCTATGAGGAACCAGAAGCAGAGAGAAGTTATGTAACTGGCTGTTTGTAACCCCAATGGGCAGTTACGAAGCCTTGGTATTCTGTCTCCTGTACTTCGATCTTTTCTCCTTATGCATATGATAAATACATACAGATTATATAATTAAGTTTTAAAAAGTCCTTGAGAAAAATATAAACAGGAAGAGTCTTAATTCTTATCTGAATTTTCAAACCGGTTATTTCGTTTGTATTTACTTCTAGATTTCTTTTAGATTTTTATCAGGCAAATAGAAATTTTCATGAGGATTCATGATTCACAGTGTTGGAGCTGGAGTGAATGATCTTAGTAATTGCCTTGCTCTGTCATCTAGTTGCACAGACAGACTTAGGTTGTAATTTCAGACACTGGCTGGTTGAGGTTGATTTAGATTTCTGTGGAAAGCCTTGATCTCTATTCCAGTCTCTTGGTCTGTAGCATTGAGTCATCCATACCAGCCTGACAGATTGATATCCTAGTGTTAGTGTCTAGTGGGTAGGGAAATCCTTCCGTTTCTATTTTTGCTCCACTAAAACAGTCTTATCATCAAGGGCGCAGACTGTGATAAAACATTAACTGTCAGACGCACTCACATTGTTTGACAAAAATATTGCTACTGGATGCGTAAGACTGGCTGTAGGGAGCTGTGATTATGGCTGTTAAAAGGGGACGTCATTCCTTCCTCTCCCGGAACATTATTTTATGTAATTAGTGACACTGCCCTTTTTGTGTATGAAGGCTCCATCTGGTCTAGTCTGATTAAAGCTGATGGTTATTTTTCTGTCATCAGCAATCATAATTTTTTGTTGCATTTTTAGAACATCTCCTACAGAGATTTTGAATACTTTCTTTGACTTCTCTTTTTAAACTTGTCACCAAGTTCTTACCAAGGTTAACAGCAAAGGTTTTCAGTGCCAGTCTTACCTGAGAATTAATCACTGCCTAAAAAAAAGGTTATTTCACCCTGCTAGTCCTTTAGGACAGCTTTGGACAGCTAACTAGAAGCTGCTTTTGATTTTATTTCTCTGGATAAATACTTGCCTGGCTCTAGATGTTTTCTTTTTAGTTTCTTTTCCTTTTCTTTATTTTAAAATTAGTTTGATGGTTGCCTGGTATAGATGCCTCCAGTGGGTCTTTTTACCCTTTGTTGCTATGGGCAGAATGGCCTGAGTATTGCGAATTATCCCACGTTGCAGAGTCCCCCAGCTGCCTGCCATAACCACTGTTTTTAAACAATCACTTTAATATTCTCACCCTGCTTCTGAAAAAGCTCTTTTCAGTCTCAGTCGACCTTTTAAACACCAAATCTTATTTTCTGTTTTTATTCTCTTTAACCTTGCTACTATTTAATACTGTAAACTATTCTTTCCTTGATATTTTCTTATTAGGTTTCCATGATGAAAATTATCTTCTATATTGCCCTTTTCTGTTTTTGTCTCTTTTATTGGTCCTTCTTTAGTTTCCAGTTTCCTACAAGTACGAGGGGTAACCAGAAAATACATTGAATGTTTATATTTAAAAAAACTCATTATGGTAAAAGGCACATTGCCAAAAATGGTGGAATACATGAGTTCAGAGTAAGGGGGGTGTTTTGAGGGGATTATTGGTAACATGTCTTTTAATGTAATGCATTTTTATTTAAACACTTATTCTATTTTTGAACACCTTTCATTGATCAAACATGTATGGCAATTTTTGTCAGATGCAAACATTACAGTGTGTCCTTTCGTTGACCTCATCCACTGGATCTGGCACCGTGACTCCTGGCTCTTTCTTTTTTTTTTTTTTTTTTTTTGTGGGTACTGGGGGGACGACCTCAGGACCTCGCGCGCCAACAGGCACTCGTGCCGCTGAGCGATATCACCGGCCCCTTTTTCGTATGTGGGATCCGGGAGTCGAACTCGGGCCTTCGCGCTTGCAAGGCAGGCGCTTAAGCCGCTGAGCCGTCTCACCGGCCCCTGGCTCTTTCTTAAAGTCAAATGACCATGAAAGATAGACGTTTTGAATCCAGGACATTGAGGCAGTTGCAGTGGCACAACTAAAGACACTCACAAAAGGGGACTTTCAGAACTGCTTCAGAAAGTGGTAAGAACAATGGGATAAGTGTATTTGAAGCAAGGAGGAATATTTTGAGGGGGATTAATGGCAGTAGTCCTTTACTGTAATACATTAAAAAAATTAGACATTCAACATACTTTTCAAACACGCCTTGTATTCAGTGAACCACACAAGAAAGCTGCTTACATAGCTCAAAAACTGCAGAGTTATGTCTCTAACTCCACATTCTTCTTCTCTTTTCTAATATTATGCTCATTCTTTTAAAAATATTTTGCTGTGGTGAAAACCTTTAGTATGAGGCTTGTCCTCTTAACAAACTTTTGGGTTTAGAATACATTATTACTGACTGTAGGCTCAGTTTGGTACAGCAGATCCCTAGAGTTTATTCATCTTGCGTCATTGAAACTTTAGTCCCATGTTTGGTCCTCTGATTTTGTGCATCTATTTCAGATACCTCATATAAGTGGAACCATGCGGTATTTGACATTCTGTGGCTGGCTTATTTTATACACTGTAATGTTCCTAGAGTTCATCCATGTCCATATTGCAGAATTTCCTTCTTTTTAAAAGCTGAATAGTATTCCATTGTGCATATATAGCATATTTGCTTTCTACATTTGTCTATTGACTGACATTTAGGTTGTTTATACATCTTGGCTGTTGTGAATATAGAAGTGCTATCTGTATTGAATTCCTGATTTCAGTTCTTTTGGATGAACACCCAGAAGTGACATCCTGACAGGTGTGAGGTGATATCTTCCATTTCATTACAGTTTTTATTTGCATGCTGTCTCTTTTGGTGACTTTATTAGCTCTCAAAAATCCATTGATCACATCTAAATTGCTGCAGTTCCAGTTTATGGATGGAAAGTCCAGCAAGAGGAAGTAACCACTTGAGCTAAAGCTGAGCCTGCTGTTCCATTTTATGTCTCCAAGTCCAGTGCCACTCATGAAACTTCAATCTCTCTCTAGGACCATTCTCTCCATTCTGATATTTTTCTGGAACTCCAGACTCACTCTGTCACTTCCCTTCTTTACCACACACTACCACTCCCAGCAGTCAATATCTGCAACTTCTATTACAGCCGTTGTCCGAGTGACCAGGTCATTCTCTGCCCTCTCCGTTACATTTACGAGCCCATCATTCACCACGTTTTATTGGTGTAATCCTTAAAAGATCTTTGTACTTATTACCCTCTTTTAAAGATACTTCTTGTCATCACATTAATTCAAACCTAGAGTGCTTTCCACTGTGCTGTTTCAGCACCATTTTGAAGTCCTTCCTTTAAAATATGGATTACTTTTTATGAGGTTGTCTTCTAACGCATAATTGTAAGAGTGTCCCTTCTCTGCGTGGGGACCTAGTTATTCATTGTGTCCAAAGTAAGTGTAATATCTTCGTCAAATATTCAGAGTCCTCCCCAGCTTGACCCCAGGCCGCCTTCCTGCCGTTTGCTCCTGCACCCCTCCGGATCTTCCTCCTCACTCACACTCCTGCTTTTTGTTAGTGCTTGCTCCGTATTGTGCTCTACACCTTTCTTCGTGTTGTCCTTTGTCACTGGCCTCTCTGGCTATCGTCACAAAGCTGCCCAGCTTTCCGTTTTTTATTTTTTAATTTTTATTTTATTTTTTTTACATGCGGGTACCGGGAATTGAACTCAGGACCTTGCACTTGCCAGGCAGGTGCTTATGCCGCTGAGCGATATCACCAGCCCTCCATTTTTTAAAATCATGGCTTGAGTCTTTTACAATAATATAATCTTTCCTCATTTGAAATTTATAGCGTTTCCTGTGTTCCCCTCAGCTCTGAGGCACTTTTCTTCTGAATTCTGGATTATTTGTATGTCTTGGTTTGTTTGTGTCTATCTGGCTAGTTAGCTAGTTCTTTCTAGTCTAGATGCTTCAAAAATGTAGAATGTTTTTCTTTCTGATTATTTTTCCCTTGCACTTGCTCAAGTAGAGGAGCTAGTCAATGGACAGAGAAAAGTGCTTTGTTCGTTTTCCAGTGCTCAGGTTCTTTTACGTACTCTCTCTTATAAAATATTGTTGCCTGATGAAAAGAGAAAAAGATTTGGAGTCCAGTAGAGCTAGGTTTAAATCCCAGATATCCCACTTATCAGCTGTGTGGCCTGGAACAAATCTTGCAATCCCTCTGAGCCTCTATTCTCTCATCCACAAAATGGGGCAAATGTACCCGGTGCTTACTGTGAAATTTGAATGAAATATTATGTGAAAGACCTTGGTGAAGAAGAATAGCTAAATAAAAGTTTTATTTTCCACCCTCTTTTTCTTCTATCCATTTTTTCTCTACTCTCATGTATTGCATTTCCTACCCAGCTCAGTTGTTATTTAATTACACTGTGTTTTAAAGTCATTTGCCTTTTCGTTTCTGTGTGTGTCATTTGCCCAATTAAATGTCAAGTGCCTTGAGGGAAAGAATAGTTTTTATATTCACAGCAGCAGTTGTTAAGGTTAGGCACCACATAGAGATTCACTCCATAAATAGTCCTTGCATAAATCAGTTCCACCTTTTTGCTCAGCTGACATTCTTTCTGTTTGCTGACTTCCCTTGTTGGCTGCTTCTCCATCTCTGCCTCTGTCTGGTTGTTTTCATCTTATTACCAGATCTCTCAAGTGTCCACTCTCATGCTCTCAAGGTGAGCTTTCCTTCTGACCTCTGCTCTGCGCATCCCTAAATCTTTCTGTTTCCGTGCAGATTGCCCAATTAGAGCACCTATGTGTCTGCAGGACTAGGAAATTGCCCCATAAACTATCTTTTTGTTGGATTTAACCAGTGCGTCACCTGTATTTCACAAATTTTGGTTTCTTTCAACACTTGCCTACTTTCTTTTCTCTGGTATTTGAAGGCAGTGTGTATGCAATGGGTTCTCCTAATAAGAAAAGATAAAAGTTAAGAGATTGTAGAAGTACCTTAAACTATCTGGAGAGGCTGATTTTGCATTCTAATTATTTTTATTTTTTTGTTCAAATTCAAGGACATATTAGAAAATAAGGCATCCACAAGGATTTCCTGAGAGTGAAACAAAGGAGGAAATGCTACTGGATCTGAAATTAAGATACAGGCAAATTTAGCCGTTATTTGTGCTTTTGTTTTGGTGTATTTAATAATCTAAATATGTGTGTGTTTGCAGATAATCTAGTGTCTGCAGAAGCGTTACAATAAGGTGATGTGCTTGATGAACGTGGGTCTCTGTTAGCATGACATTGCCTGATTATTACATTCCCCTTGACCCGTCAGGACTTTGGCACCTTGCTTTGAGGCTTTCTTGGTTAATCCGTGTCAGTTTGTTTACCTAATTTCTTTGCATCTTTTCATTGTGACTTCAGAGAGCCCAGGTAGTTTGTAAGTGAATAAAAATTGGAACTTATTAAAATGCTGGTTAGTGTCTGGGTGGTTGAACTAACTTAGGTCTGTTCTTCCATCCACCTTTCCCTCCCCACTTTTTTTCCTTTCCTGTCTGTGCTATGTATCCAGCCCAGGGGTGCTCTACCACTGACGTATGTCTGCAGCCCTTTTTTCATTTTCTGTTTTGAAACTAGGTCTCCCTAATTTACCCACACTGGTCTTGAACTTGCTACCTTCCTGCCTCAGCCTCCAGAGTAGCTGGGATCACTGGCATGAGCCACCATACCTGATTGACTTTTGTCATTTTGTAGAATATTTTATTGTTTTCACCACTGATTTTTTTAAGTCCCTTAGGAGGCCCAATAGGAAGCATTCCTCTTTCCTTCCCAAGTTCTAAATAAATTAAGAAATAAGAAGAAATAAAGCTTATGGTGCCCAAGTATCACCTTTATTCCCAGAAGACTATGTACTAGAAAATGTGGCTATGTCTGCAGTCTAGGGATTGTCCTAATATTAAATTCCAGAATGAAACAGATTTCTGTAGTCACAGGGCGCAGCCCCCTGGGGGAGCAGAACAGAATTTGGAATTGTTTTCCAGGAGAGACTTGGGCAGAAGTGAAAAGGTTCTGACTTACAACGTGGCAGTTTTCTTCTTCTAAAATGGTTTATAAGTTTCTTCTCCCTGGAAATGGAAATGAAATCTCAGTATATTTAGTGAAAAGCACAATTGAGATTTCAAGTAATTAAAAGCTACCTAAAAATGACTTTTAAAATGTTGTATATGTGCAAGCCAGGGTAGTCCGAGACACACATTAGGGATTTTACAAGTGTAACACTGACCTCAAAGTGTCCCTCTAGTAGTATCACTGTTTTATCTTACATGTTGACGATAAACCACTGTAGCATGTACCCTGTTACAGTATCAGTGTTCTTCATCATGAACTCATTTGAAGTTATTACTTCCCCAGGCACCAAAAAATAGCTACTTCTAAACCAGTAAAAGATGCCAATTCGAAGTAGATTATATTCGGAAGGATTTTCCTACTAATCTCTAGAAAGTCGCAGATTTGTGTAGTTGATTAAGTAAAAACTTTTAAGATCATTTTTCTGCCATAATTTCAAGATAATTTCATTTTGTATATTCATGTAATAGCATTAATGACAGATGGTTCTCGGAACTGAAAATATTGAGAAATATACCAATATTCTAACCACAGATTTTTTTTTTTTAATGTGGGTACAGGGGTCGACCTCAGGACCTCGCGCTTGCCAGGAAGCAGTTGTGCCGCTGAGCGATATCACCGGCCCTTTTTTTCCTTTATGTGGGTACCGGGAGTCGAACTCAGGACCTCATGCTTGCCAGGCAGGCGCTTATGCCGCTGAGCTATCTCTCCGGCCGCTAACCACATATTTTTTGAGCCCTCATATATAGAAAAATAAATGTCCATAATATTAAAAACTGTTTAATTCATAGAGAGATATATATTTGTGAAGTTCAGGATGGGAATGCAATTTTCAGTACTTAAATATGAAGTAATAGCCATCAAATGTTAGAATAGTAGCTAAATAAAGTGCTGTTTCATAAACCACTTATAACTAAGCCTGGAAGATTGTATCACTATATAAGTATCTGTTAAATAAGAATTAAATGAAATAGTGAATTTGGTAGGGAGGGGATTTCAGGAAAAAAAAGAGGATCCAAGTTGTAATCTACTAGATTTGTTAATTTTAAAAATCTGTATGTCTTTTCTGTAAATACATTTTGCTGATTATTCAGGGTGTGGTTATGACTTTTTGTTTTGCTTCTTTATGCTTTCTTTATATGAGACAAGTTCCAGATCTCAGTAGATTAAAATTTACTACCTGAATGCATAAAGATGAAAGAATGTAAACATGTAAATTATACGTGGTTATTCATTCAGTTTTTGTGGGTACAGATCACATAAAATTAACTCCAGTGTCTGTTATTTTATTGTTAATGTAGGTACCAACATTCTGACTAAAAAGATACAAAATATGGTAAGAATATACAACACTTTATGTGAATCATGGTAGAGATAAAAATATCATTAGTGACATTTACAACACAAATTTGCCCTATGAAATTATTTAATTATTTAAATGATTAAAGGTTATTTCCACGCAATTTCTTTTTCTGTGTCATCATAATGTTCAGCATTTTATTAAGGTAAAGCAAGTGTTTACCGCTTGAGTATTACACTTTTATTTCTTTTTTGTGCTCTCAGATCTCTCCTCATAAATACTATATATTATGGCAGGTTTTCATCATATTATTTCATCATATTATTTAGATTCTCAAACGACTCATACTAGTTTTCAGAATAAGTTTAGAGCTTAGAGTTATTTATTGCTCTGTGACAGAAAAACTCAGTGGCTTAAAAGAACAACAAGCATTTGTAACCTCACGCAGTTTCTTGGAGGTAAGAGTTGGGAGTGGCTTGGCTGGTGTTGACTTGGGGTGTCCCTTAGGTCGCTGTCATCTATCCTCCAAGCCTCTGGTAATCTAAGACTTGTCTGGAAAGCTGTCTTCTAGGACAGATAGAAGATGCTGCCTCAGATGCATGGCAAGCTGGCACTTGCTTTTGACTGGAGCCTTCAGTTGGTCCCCATGTGGACTTTTTCACAGGACCACTTAATGGCACGATAGCTCATTTCCCCCAGAGTGATCATTGTAAGAGAGAGACGAAGATGGAAACTGCAATAACTTTTGCAAACTAGAAGTGACTTGTCACTTCAGCCATATTCTAGCTGTCACTTGGGCCAGTTAGAATTCAGTATAGAAGGAGAAGTGATTAGTAGGAGGTGAGTGATATTGATTCTGTTGAATTTTATTTGTGTTAAGGATTTTTGCGTCTGTGTTCATCAGGGATCTTGGCCTGCTGTTTTCTTCTTTCCTTGTGTTTTTCTTGTTTTGCAACAACGTAATGCCTACCCTATAGAAAAAGTTTGGAAGGTGTTTTGGTTACTTTTCTTGTTGCTGAGACAAAATACCTGACACCCAAAGTTAAAAGGGGAAATGTAAATTGTAGCCCACAGTTTGTAGAGGTTTCACTTCGTAGTTGGCTGGCTCCAAGGCAGGGTGGGATGGCACAGGGGCATTGCAGAGGAGAAACAGTTCATGGTGGGCAGAAGGCAGTAAAGCAGTGAAGTAGTGAAGAAGCAGCAAGCGGCAGCTGCAGCCGACTTTCTGTCCCTTATATTCTATCTGGTCTACATGCCCTTAAGACTACATGACCTTAGGGTGGGTAGCACTCACACCTGGGTTGGGGGCGCCCTTAATCCTAGCATCATACCATCATTCACAACATCACATCCTTAATCCCATCATCACATACTTTATATCCAGCCACCTCTGAAAAGCCTTACCTATGGCTGTATGAGGCTTTGGAGGGACATCTACATACAAGCCATAATAGAAGGTTTCCTTGCCTTTCCTCAGGAATAGTTTGAGAACTATTTGGAAATATGGTCTGAGTGATCTAATATTTGAGCTTTTCTGAGCTATTTTAGAGCACAGTATATGATCACATTTTAGTTTTCAGTGCATGTTAGAAGAGAATATGTACTTTCTAACTATTGCATGCAAGGTTCAAAACAAAGTCCATTAAATCAAGTTTTAATTGTACTATTCAAAAATTCTATTCCTTTGTTAATGTTTTGTCTTAATTTTCATCTTCATGACCTGTCAATAAGTAAGAGCATGTTAAAATCTCACATTATAATGATAGATTTAATTCTTCCCTATAGTTCTATCAAATTTGCTTTCTATATTTTGACTTTTATCTACATATTTAATCTAGCTTATCAATTTAAAGTCATTGTATTTACCTGCAGAATGCCAATAATTGTCATTATGTAATGATTCTCTTTATTTCTAATATTGTTTTTTAATTTAAATTATGCTTTTCTGAAATTAATGCCTGTCCTGGCTTTCTTTTGATTAGTTTCATCTGATATATATTTTTAGCCTAGTTATTCCAACACTTCTGAATTCTTGCACAAGTCTATTGCAAACATAGACTTTTGAATTTTGTCTTTTGATCAGTTTTTTACATTCTGTATTACAATTATTGCCTTTTAAGTAGCAAGATCAATATATTGCATTTATATTAGGACCACCATTTACAATTTTTTCTGTGTGTTTTCCATTTACACAACTTTTCCATTTTCTTTCTTTCTTTTTTCTTTCTTTTTGGATTTACAGAATTTTGTTCATTTATTCCTTTTCTCTTTCTACCCCTGTTCCTTTTCTACACTGGGCTCAATAATTATGCATTTAGTACCTACATGTTAGGGCTGTGCTTGAAATTTTACAACATGCATTTAAAAATGTATCAAATGTATGGCAAATCAATACCTTAATCACTTCCCAAATAATCAAAGTTCCTTAGAAAATTTTAACCGTGAGCAACCTCTTTTTACTTACATGGAATTTTGTTCAGTATTCTATTTCTTTTTTAACATCACTAAATTGGCATTTTTATTGTTTTATACAAATAATTTTTCTTAAATTTGATACATTTATCAGGTTATTCTCTCACCATACCCTCATGTCTCAGATGATTTTTCTATGGTTGTGTCTGTAGTTAGGCTCACTGTCCCTCAACTGCAACCTGTAGAAATTTATTTAAATGAAGGTTTACAGGGGTTATGCTCTCTCAGTTTTTGTTTATATTTTCTTTCATTTAAAAAAACTTGTGACAGTTGTTTTTTAATTGAAATATATATTCCATTTTCACTTATGTAAATAACAATGTATTTAGGTTTAAATTTATCATTTTATGATAGTACTATTTTTTGATTTGATTTATATTTCCTTTGTTCTTTTTTCTCTTCCTTTTTGCTTTTCTTTGGACAAGTCAAATGATTTTATGTTTTATTTTCCCCCTCTATTTCCTTGTTAGTTACTCATACTTTTATTCAGTTAGTGGTTATTCTAGAGAGTAAAGCACACCCAGCTGACTTGTTAGAGCCTACCTTTAACTAATATTGCCAACATTTTCTAAGAACTTTACTCCATTTACCTCCTTATGCCTTTTTACTTCCTTTTTTATTAGTATGTGTTTACAATACATAATAATCTCATTCACTGTAGGCATTGGGTGCATATACATATCACATCTTATTAGTCATTTTTACTTCCTTGTCCCACTCCAGCCTGTTTCCCTCTCCTGCCTTTTTCCTGTTTTTTTTTTTTTTTTTTTTTTTTTGTGGGTACCGGGGGGTCGACCTCAGGACCTCGCGCGCCAGCAGGCGCCCGTGCCACTGAGCGATATCACCGGCCCCTTTTTCGTATGTGGGTTCTGGGAGTCGAACTCGGGCCCTCGCGCTTGCCAGACAGGCGCTTATACCGCTGAGCCATCTCACCGGCCCATTTTTCCTGTTTTTGTCATAACTGCAAATTCTGTGTGTTAAATCTTAAAATATATTACTGCCTTTTATTTTTAACAGCGTTATTGAGGTACAGTCAAAATACATAAATCTCCACACATGTAAGCATGAAGTTTTGTAAGTTTTTGCTTGCGTGTATGTATTTATCTGTAAGAAGGTGACCACAGTGTGGATAAATGCTTCTTCATGAGCTTTTCTACTGCCTTTCTCCTGTCCTTCCACATTTCCAGGCAATTACTGTTCCGCTTAGTTTGCATTTTCTAGAAACATATAATAGAATCATATGGTACATGCATATATAAGCACTGTTAAATATATTGATTATTAATTTAAATTATTTTCTTTTTTGCAACTTATTAAATAATAGATTACATTTTTCTGGTAAGATTCATATTTTTTCATATATGTTCTTGAATATATTATTCGTTGTAGTTAATGTCTGTCTTATAGTACCATGTTTGCATCATTTAGTCTGCTTATATACTTTTTTTCTCAGTAATTTCTCTTATTTCTTTGCATAATTTTTATCAAACATTATATAAAATATGTGAAGAATCGTAAAGGTTTGTGATGATATAAACTTTCCTAGAAAAAAATTAAACTTTCTCCTGTCATGCAAATAGAAACTGGATTTCAGGCTTTCTTTGTATTATGAGTACCAACACACACTAATTGTACTAACTGATGGGACCCGTTGTGATATTTTCGTACATGCAGGTGTTGTGCGTTGATTTTCCATCCATCCTTCTTCCACCTTCTCCCTGCCTGTCGCTCCCCCAACCCCAATCCTCTGCCCAGTCCCTCCTAGGCCCTCTTCTACTTTCAAGTCATATTTTTTTCTCTGTTTCCACACATGAGAGAAAACATGCGATACTTGTTTTTGTACATTCTGCTTATTTTTCTTACCATGATGTCCTCCAATTCTGTTTAATTTACAGCAAACGACTGAATTTCATTTTTATGGCTGAAAACTACACCATAGTGTATATGTTCCATATTTTCTTTATCCATTCTCCTGTTGACAGGCACCTAGGCTGATTCCATATCTTGGATATTGTGAAAAATGCATGATAAATTAGTGTAGAGGTGTTTCTTTTGCGTGCTGGCTTCGTTTCCTTCAGGCTTGTACTGAACAGAGGCATGGCTGGGATTTTGAAGAACCTTCATCCTCTTTTCCACAGTGATTGCGTTAATTTACAGAGCCACCAACAGTGTAAGAAGCTTCCTCTGAGTTGTTTTGTCTTTAGTTTGTCCTTACTTGTATGATATAGCCCTTCATGTATACAATTTAAAGTCTGGATATTCCCTGGATTTCTACTTTGATGTAGTACCATAAACTCCAATTTCTGTTTCCTCAGCATCACGAGACTGCTGAAATCCGTGCTTAGCTTTTTTTGTACCAGCCGTTCCCGACTTGATCTTCCCTCTCACCTACACAGTGTAGGTGTCAGAAAATGCTCTGTGAGAAATTGTGCTAGAATTTTGAGTGAATTTTCCACTTTCTGATAGTCTGTTTCTCATTTCCTGGTTGCACTGTAGCCTTGAATTTCAGTTTTCGCCTGTGGCCCAGTGAAATGGCCTCATACTTTAAGCCACAATTTTCCATAAGGTACCTATGCGATATTGAAAATCAGCAGATCCTATAGTGAAATGTAGGAATAAATTGGGCTCATCTCAGTGCATTTGCTTCTGTCAGAAATCTGGACCCTTCAAGTCTTGGCTGCCTCATGCTTTTTATGCTTTCGAACAGCTGTCTTCATTATGATAGATAACTTTGCTCTGTATTCAGTTCTAGGTTTAGAGTTACTTCCCGCCAGGCAATTTGAAGCACTGTCTTTTGACATCCACTGTTGCTACCGGGAAGTCTTCTGTCAGTATAGTTATTGTTCTTTTAAAGTAATCTGTCTTCACCTTCTGATTTTAAGATCTTTTCTTTGTCTTTTCAGATAAGCCAGCCATCTAATTACTCCGTTTTACTCTCCAGAGTGAGTTTCCTGGCTACCAGGCAGGAAGAGGGAAATCAGGCAGAGCCTGGGGTCTCCTTGCATTGAAGAGGCAGAGTAGGATTTGTGTAGAGGCTAAGACAGCTAGAATTTGTAGAGCAGAGAAGCAGAGGGAAGAGGAGCACAGAGAAATAACTCCAAAGATTGGCAGATGTTGTTTGAGTCTTCAGCTGAGAAATGATTAACACAGGCATGTGAGAAAACACTCAAGGCTGGGAAAATACACAAAAGAAGCTCAGGGAAAGTTCTTGCAGTTCACACAAGACAGGGGATAGTGTACCCACAGGGCAGAGAGCAAACTTTGCATTTATGGCACATCAGGTAGAATACTCAGAAGGATAATAGTGGGAAAAAATTCTGAAAGCTTCTGTTGTCCTGCTGTCTTACAATGCTTAAAAGATTCAATAAGATGAACTATTTCTGAGTAACTTAAACGCATCCCATAACAAAACTCGAGAGTAGTTATAGGCATGTAAAATATCTAGCATCCAAGAAGGTAAAAATTCATGATGTCTGGCATCCAATAGAGAAAATTATTGGAAACATGCAGAAAAATATGACTCATAATAAGGAAAACAAATCTGTAAGGGAACTCAGTAATATTGGTATAATTAGTAGACAAAGATATCAAAAATTAAACCCATGTTTCATAAATTTAAGAGAGAAGAATGCCTAAGACACAACAGGTTTAAACTACTTTATATTTGATGATTTAGTATCCAAAGCACTTGGATTGTTTAAACACTTTTGCTATTTCCTATTTGCTATTTCCATCAACTTCCACTTAAGGTAACATTTCTTTTAATGTTTGGTGAATTTTTATTTTGAGTTCATCTTTTTTTTTTATGTGAGTACCAGGGGTCAACCTCAGGACCTTGCATTTGCCAGCAAGTGCTTGTGCCGCTGAGCAATATCACCGGCCCTTTTTTTCCTTTATGTGGATTCCGGAAGTCGAACTCAGGACCTTGAGCTTGCCAAGCAGGTGCTTATGCCACTGAGCTATCTCACCGGCCCTTGAGTTCATCTTTTAAATGATATAATCTGTCTGCATTCTGAGGATTTAAATTAGGCTTGTTTTTTCTCCAGAGAGTTTTTGCTTTTGCTAAATTTGGAGTCCTGGAGATATTTTACTTTTGAGACAACTTTACATTCTTTGGAAGATCCTGATTTACTACATGAGATCCAGGTTCCGTTCCTCTACCTTGGAGCGTCTCCAGGCTTAGTTTTATTTCTTCAGTTTTCTTATGGGCTTTTGGCCCTAAAGTAAATCTAAAGTAAAGATTTTAAGCTCGCTTACTGGTGTTCTTTAAATGTTTATCTCACTATTCTTCCTGCTTCCTAACTCCTGACTTGCATGAAAAATATTTGTTGGTTGTGTTTGCCACAGTTGCCATTATTTGCACAGTTGATAGTACTGATCATGCTCATAGCAGGCACTGAACAAAAACGTAGTAAATGAATGTTTTAATTATGAAAATATTATCAACTGAGATTTTGCCATATGTGCTACTACCATAGACATAAAAACCTATAGTATTTAAAATCATACAGTTTTTTTTCTAGTTTTTAAAAATCTTTGGAGTTTAAATAAAATAGAGAAAATGACTATAATGACTATTTATGTAAAATAACATTAAATTTTTAATAAAAATTCTTTGGTAGTCTGATTTACTTTGACTCAGAAGATTGATTTTTTTCAGGATTGGATACTTCTTTTTACTTCAACTGAAGTAAAACACCTTTTTTGGGGGCTGCCTCTTTATCTTTTAATTTTACTTTATGTAGGCTTATACAGTTTTTGCAGAATTGCCCAAAGGGTCCTTACGTTTAGCTTGAAAGAAATGATACTTGACAAGATTTTTCCTAACTCATCTTAAAGTATTTCAAGAGAATCCTAGACTCTGCCTTAAGATTTTTATGTGACCAGTGGTGGGTCATTTCAACTATTTGCACCTCAGTTTCCTCAGTTATTAAACAAAGACTTGAGACATTACTCTAGGACATTACTGGGGGTTTAAAAAGCACAGCAACGATAATTTACATCTTTCTGTATTTGGTATAATAATCATTTACATTTCTGTGTTACGAATTTTAATACTTTATTTGCTAAATCTGTAAGTGGAATGCATAGAGAGAATTAGCAAATTTCCAAGTACCAGACACTGGTCAGAGTCAGAGGAAGGCTGTAAATGACACCCAAATTCAGGATACAAGAAGAGTCAAAGAGACCTGAACACACATTTACAGATAAAAGGAATCCTGGAACTGTGGCTGATAGGACAGAATCTTTTTTTTTTTTTTTTTTTTACTATATTTTTAAAAATTTATTTTAAAAAGAAGAAAAAAAAAGCAATTTTAAAACAAGATAATAGGAGAGTAACAATAATTAATACATTGTGTATTGTTATCTTCAGAGTAGTTACTCAGGGTACAAATATAGGCTTGTGATATTGTCCAAACAATATTAGCACAAGCTTTTCTTTTCAATGAACTAAGAAAAACTAGCAGTATTACTATCTTAACTATTTTGTATATATATATATAAATTTAAAAAAAATATATATTTTTTCCTTTTCCTTTCCTTGATAAGGCAGAACCTTGACCTCTTTGTCTTCCTGTTGTTTCCATCTGTGAGAGAAGCGACGCTCTTCGTTCTACCCTGCCCGTGGTCACGGCGGCTGACCCTCAAACCTTGCAGTTGGCCAGGATTGCTCAAAACCATGGAAACCAGCTTGTAGGGGATCAGCCTTGATAATTTAACTTTTTCTTTTTGGTTGGATTAATATAATGTCTGAAATTAAATGAAGACTTATTTTTACAAGTGTATTATTGTTTTTCAAAATTGGTATCCATAGAATGATGAAGATGTAATAATTCAATACTAATAGTGATACTAATTTTGAAGAACAGGGAGCTATACTTCCTATCTCATTGCTAATTTCAAAATACAAAATTTTTAGAATTATCACTTCTAACAGTTCAGACAATATTTCATTTACTTTCACTTGAATTAGAATAGATTAAAAAAAACTGTGATTATTAAATGTTGAAATAATCTTTTATTTTTTTATTTTTTATTTTTAATTTTTTTTGTGTATGGGTACCGGGGGGTCGACCTCAGGACCTCGCGCGCCAGCAGGCGCCCGTGCCGCTGAGTGATATCACCGGCCCTTTTTTCGTATGTGGGATCCGGGAGTCGAACTCGGGCCCTCGCGCTTGCCAGGCAGGCGCTTACGCTGCTGAGCCATCTCACCAGCCCTAATCTTTTATTTTTAAGGCAGGAGTTCCCTGTGTAGTTCAGGTTGACCTTGAACTCACTGAGTAGCCCAGGCTGGCCTCAAACTCAAAGCAGTCCTCCTGCCTCAGCCTCCCAAGTGCTGAGATTACAGGAGTGTGCCACCATGGTCTGCTGGAATAATCATGTTTTTAAAAAATTGTTTTAAATCAAAATAGCTTGTGATGTCTCATTAATTTGAACAATATAAAATTGCGGATATTTGATGGGTTTTTGACCTTAAAAATGCCATTTCATATAGTGGCACTTAGTACATCTATAAAATATAAACCAGATTGATTTCATAGTACTATAGAGTATACTACTGTATGTATAAATAATTAAGTGTGCAGCTAAACCTTTCTTAGGCTAAAGCTAAGATGTAATACAAATTTAGAATTCTTTTTATTTTCAGTGTTTTTTAAAGAAAAAGCAACAAATAATAAATCAACATCTATTATGTCTTGTCGGGGTCACTTTTTTCCTGTTGAGCAATAAGCAATTTAAATTCATTAAGCCTAAGGATGGTTGAATGGAAAGGGTCATATTATAAAAGTAAGATATAATATTTGGTCTCTCAACAAAACAGAAGGTTTATTACTGTGTTTTCATGAGAAAACTTTATATCAACACGTGTTCATTTAGGATATCAATATTTTATTAAATTTTTATCTTAATACACTATTGAAATTGACATTAAACTCTAGATCTGGGAGCACAATTTTTTCTGCTGTGTTCTAGCTATGGGTTTCCTTTCTTCCTGGAACCTCTTTTGAATTTTATATTGTAAAATTATTTTAGTATTATATGAATTAGAGTTCAATTCTCAATGTTTGATTTTTTTGTCAAATTCAGTGAATAACAAACATTTTATGATTTAGCTTCTCCTAATAAGGGGTGATAACCGTCTGTATTTTAAAATTCTCTTTCTATACTGAAATAATGAAAATTTGTTTTGAGTATTGATGGAATAGTGTTCTTAAGGAACAAAAGTTTTATGACCCTATATTACTAAATAAATTTGTGTTTGTCTAACTAGACTGTCCTTTCTCTCTAATGAAACTTTGGTGAGTTTGATAGATAATTTTCTTTGTTGAGATCTCAACCATGGAATAATTCTCTTATATTTTTATTGAGTTATATTATATTTTTATTGAGTTATTTTATATTTTTATTTTTGGTGCAGGAAATTGAACCTAGGGCTTCATGTATGCTAAGAATATGCTCTACCACTGAGGTATGCCCCAGCCCCAATTCTCTTATTTTAGTTAATTATGTTGCTAATTTTTAATTAGTAAACTTCAAGCAAAAAACATGTTTTTAGAAATTGTAAATTCATACAAATCTGTAATGAATACTTCCTGTACTACAATTTAGTGTAGTCTGTTTGGAAGTGAATTTCAATTAATTTTTTTTTTTTTTTTGTGGGTACCGGGGGGTCGACCTCAGGACCTCGTGCACCAGCAGGTGCCTGTGCTGCTGAGCGATATCACTGGCCCTTTTATCATGTGTGGGTACTGGGAGTCGAACTCGGGCCCTTGCGCTTGCCAGGCAGGCGCTTATACCGCTGAACCATCTCACCAGCCCTCAATTAATTTTTAAGTGTTGTAATCCAATTTTATTTTATCTTTTTTCCCCTCTTATTCTTGCCATAAGAGGCAAAGCTTATATTTAGGCAAGTATTCTAATGTTTAAAAATGTTAAACATTAATTTGACCTTCAAACAAATATTATCAATGTGTTACATTAGATTCATTTCATATATTAGAGAGGCATAGTGACGGATTAAAGATAAGGAGAAATATTTTTTCTTTTATTTATTTTTTAATTTAATTTAATTTAATTTTTTTGTGGGTACCAGGGGTCAAACTCAGGACCCCGTGCGCCAGCAGGTGCCCGTGCCGCTGAGCAATATCACTGGCCCTTTTTTCGTATGTGGGTACCGGGAGTCGAACTCAGGACCTCGCACTTGCCAGGCAGGTGCTTATGCCACTGAGCCATCTCACCGGCCCTATTTTTTCTTTTAATGGGTAAGGTTAATACTTTTTTAAAAATGAACATTCTTTTGAATTAGCAGATACTGAGCTAATCAGTCACTGACATAACAAATCATTGATTTCCAGAATTGGACTGGATCTAAATAGTTGTGTAATCCAGTCCCCCTTACACTGGATCTGGCAAGTGGCCATTCCTCCTTGTCGGCACTGAAAGGAAGTTACTGCCTCCCTAGGGAGTCCATCCTACGAGCTCTTTTGGATTGCTATTCCCATCTGTGAAGTATTTAACAAGCACCGTGATCTAGAGGGGGTCACATCCAACTTGTATTTTGAGGCTTACGGGAAGTGTAGGAGTTAGTTGAGTGATAGGGAAGGAGGGAAGGGTATTCCATGCAGTGTCCAGTATGGGCATACGAAAGAAAATCACAGCCTGCTTGGGGTTTGGAAACAGAGTGGGAAGTAGGGAGTAGTGAGAGAGGAGTAAGCATGGGTTAAACCATGTGACATCTTGTACACGTTGAAGAGCTCAGATTTTATATGGGGAGGAAAAAGTGAAGGTTTTAAAAAAATTTTTAAATTTTTTAGTAGTACCTGTTTGTAGTTCATAATGATTACATTCATCATGGGGAGTTGGTACGTGTACATGACACATTTTAATTCTTTTTACTTCCTCTTGCCCTCCCCTCCCATTGGAAGATTTTAAATGAAGGAATGATGTGACCACATTTGTGTTTCAGTTACTAGATCCAGCAGAGATGTGCAAGGAGAATTTGAGAAGGAAAAGGCCGAAGTTGAGAAAGGTCAGCCAGGTTGCTGCTATGGCCTCAGCAAGAGACAGTGAGAACCTAAGTTATGAGAGAAGAGTATGGCTGTAAGGACATAAAAAGATAGGACTGTTGATGGAAATGGATGGTGTTCAGGAAGGAAAAATCAAGAATGAATTCCACCTTGAGTTATTTTGCAGATGGTAAGATAGTAAATTCAGAGGTAGGTGTGGGTTTAGGGATGAAAAAGGCCAGGTTGGAAATGGGTATATTGGGTGTTGGAGAAATGCATGGGGATATTAATTTTGTTTTTGCATACAGAGTTTGATTTGCCAGTAATCTTTTTTGTATATTGAGTTCGATTTGCCAGTAGGACATATAGGAAGACAGTGGGCAAGTGAAATTCAGGAGAAAAATTCTGTATTGGAGATATTGGATGTTAAAATCATGACAGTGAATGAGATCATGCAATGCTGTGATAAAGACAAGGCTGAGGACAGGCCATTGGAATGTCATCGTGAGTCAGATGGAAGGAGAGATGCCTAAAATGGTTACTGCAAATAATCAGTAAGATAGGAAAAAGAATAAAGTGCATTTGGTGATAGGGATGCCAACAAAATAGAGTGTCAAAAGGACAATATGTCATATGCCCAAGATGTCTAGTAAGTTAAAGGTCAGTATATTTCTACTAGAGTTGCAGTGGTAGAGATCATTACCATTTTCCAGAACAACTTCAGTACAGTATTGTGTTTGCATAACAAGTAAAGTCTCAGTGACTGGATGTGATGATTATCCTTTTATGAAGTCTGTATCAAAAAGACAAGGACAGTGGATAACAGTTCAAGGACATGAGGTCAAGTAGGCATTGTTTTTAGGATTAAGAGACTTTTGAGCAGAGGTGAAAAAATGAGGAAGGGGAGAGATTGGATACACAAAGGAGAGAAAAAATAGCTGGCATAAGATCTCAGGAGAGGGTAGGATATTGTTTAAAAAAGAACAGGTAGAGTCTTTTTTTGGAAGGAGTACTGCAGATCTTTGGGAAATGAAGGAAGGAATTTGAAATAGCCCTGGGGGTAGATACATAAACAAATGTTGGTGAGCGTGAGGTTGAAGGAAATCAAGTTTGATGGCAATGATATCTCCTTGAGTTTGGCACCAGTGTCACATTCTGAGAGTGAAATGATCTTATTAAGAAACTTTGAGGTGAAAATTGAAATACCTGTTAAGGAAGATGGGAAAAAGAATTGACAAGAAGGAAAAATATTAATGAATTAACCACACAACACTTGGACAGTAGTTGAATTGGAGATCATGATGGTGTAGTAGCTTATCAACCCAGTTGTATAGTTTTTTTCCACAACAGTTTACCAAAATTGTAGCTCTGAATTGGGATTGTAGTTTTTCAGGGGAAGTGTAATACAAGTACAGGGTGCACAGGGACAAAGATTTTGGGGAGAAGAAAGTCTGATATTGAAATAGAAGTTTCATGCTAAGAGAGGAATAGAGTTAGGAGGTGGCTAGCTGGTAAATGAGGAGAAAATAGAGGGATGGGTGAAGCTTAAAGATCTGAAGGGCCCTCTAGAGTTCAGTGGGCAGGCATAATAGGAGGCTGATATAGAAAGAGTTCCATACAGTGATGTGGTTCTGACTGTTTTGAAGTTTATAGACAGGTGTGAGGCACACAGTAGACAATAAGTTATGCAGAGTTTGTGCCTTGGGTCTTCTGAGGTTGAATAAGCTGAGTGATGACTGTCATTGCCAGCGAGATGTGCTTTCTCTGTATTTTACTTATGGAATTTTTCTTTTGGAGGACTTGAAGAATATGAAGAAAAATAAAGGGAATAAAGACTTGGGGCATTAACCCTGTTTTTTCCTGCTTCCTCAGGGCCTTTGCTGTATCACTCATCTTGTATCTGGTGGATAATGATAGCTGTAGTAATAAAAACCTCCAAAATATATAACTGGAGATCAGTTGAATTTCTCATTCATTCAAGTCTCCAAACATGACAAAGTTCTCTCTCCCAAGCAGTCATTCAAGGACTAAGGAGATTTCCATCTATGGCTCCATCTCCTTCAGTGCCATGTTTGGCAGCCTTAGCTTATATTTGGCGATCAAAGTGGTGCCAGAGAACTAATTTTGTTTGGCTGTCAGAGCGGAGCATGTCATATTGATTTAGCTGTCATTGCTTTTGATGCACTTGACTGTTCAGGACCCGAAAGAACCCAAATAGAACAAACCCCATGACTTTCTCTAGAAACGCTAGGGTAAAAGCATCATCTCTTTTATGGGCAAGAATTTAGACACATTCTTTAAGATTGCTACCATCCTTTTGGAACCACAGACCACAAAGGATGTGTATGTGTGTGTAAAGGGGAAGTCAGAGGGTGCTAAGATGGGAATCCCACCCTAAGGAAACGAAGCTACGAAATGGAGCTAAATCAAGCTCTGGTAATACTGGTTCTGTGCTGGGTCAAGTCTTGTAGTCACTGCATCTCTTTAGTGAAACTAAGACTACATTTTTAAAAAACATTTATTATATGTAGAAAATTAATTATATTTTGTTTAGGGAATAAATGTGAGGAAAAAAGAAACTAAGAAGAAAGCCAATAAGGAGAGACTTCTTGTAATATAAGCTGGTTTTAGTTTTTTGTTGCTGTTATTGGTAACAGTGACTATCCTTACTGGTGTGTGGAGTGCCCATAGCGCTAACTGACTTTTGACTCTAACAAACTAAAAATACTCCTTTAAATAACTGCAGTTGCCATTTTTTCTTATATATAAGAATAGCCCAATCTTATACAGGAGATTTTGGAGCAGAAAACTTGACTGTGCTTGGTATCCTCTTGAGGAAATACTCCTTCATTTGTCCTTTTCTATTTCCTAATCAGGGTCTTATGTGTAATGCAACATTTTTTCTTCTAAATTAAATTAATCTTGGTTGAGTTTCTGCTTACAAAACAGAGCAGAGCAAAGTATTAGTAATTTCTCAGATCACCGTGTCAGAAATGTACCTTTCTCTTAGAGATGGCAGACATGAAAATTGTTTTTGACTGTGTAAGAATTGTACCTTTTTCTTAGAGATGCCTGTTATTACTACTGATGTATAAAAACTGTTTTCACTCAGTTGTCTCCTGATACTCTTCTAATGGAAAGTGTTATAAAATTCTGAATTCTGTGACCATACAAAAAGTGGTTTATACCATCAGCCCTTCTTATATACAGGTACCATATCCACAGATTCAATCAACCTTGGGTTGAAAATATTTGGAAAAAATTGTGTCTGTACTGAAAATGTACAGACTTTTTGGTGGTCATTATTTCATAAACAATACAGTCTTTATGCAGCATTTACATTTTATTAAGTATATAAGTAATCTACAGATGACTTAAAAAATATGGAAGGATGTAGGTGGGTTCTATGCAAACCTGTGCCATTTTATATAAGAGACTTGAGTATCAATGAATTTGAGTATCCATAAAAAGCTTTGGAGCCAATTCTCCATGGATAGTGAGAAATGACTATAATTTATTGTTCAATCCAGTAGGTTTAAGAAAGGAGAGGGTGGGCTGGTGAGATGGCTCAGCGGCTTAAGCGCCTGCCCAGCAAGCGCGAGGGCCTGAGTTTGACTCCCGGAACCCACATACGAAAAAAGGGGCCGGTGATATCACTCAGCGACACGGGCGCCTGCTGGCGCGCGAGGTCCTGAGGTCGACCCCCCGGTACCCACAAAAAAAAAAAAAAAAAAAGAAAGGAGAGGGTCACTATTAATAATTATACCATGGTAATAGTTATAAACCACTGCTGTCCCAGGCAAACAACATGTGTGGTCATCTTACAGGGCAAAGACACTGTATTTTCATGTGACATCCTCAGCTAGCTCCAAGGTTCTTGGTTTGATTAGATTGTATGACAACGTCAATTGTCAGAGTAATCAACTGATGGCCATCTATGTGTACATGTTTCTAGCACTCGCTGGTCCATAATTGAGTCAACCTTGAAGTTTAGCTTATGGAAATTTTCATAATGTGAGTTGCCCCAAGTTTAGCTTATGGGGAATTTTTATAACGTGATTTAATTCAGCAATTTGGGTATCACCAGTTCCAGCCTTAATATATTGCAGTACTTTTTTGTGCTTTTCCAGTGAATTCCAAGCCATGTTAATGTGGAATTTTGTTCTAATGACTTTAATGGCTGAAATTAGTGCCAGACAATGAACTTGGTAGTGACAGCATAAAAGGTACTGTCACATCTCTTTTTACTAACTTTGTGTTATTTCAGCCAGTGCACAATTAATTAACAATATTTTATTTGCAAAGCACTTCACATCACCAGCATCATTATTTGACTCTTAAAATACACCCATGAGTGAATTTCTTGACATGTGCAAGTTAAGAAAGAAATTCACATTTAAACTTAAAGGAAGTCTTAATTGCAAGTCTTTGTGATTCTTCATTATCAACTACTGAATTAAAATAAGTTTGTATTTCCATTAAGTACCCATCTCCTGTCTATCTCCTGTTTTGCTCACAGCTGTTACGTTCGCCTCCTAGGATTTTGTCTGGCATGTAATATGCACACATTAAATATTTGTTCAGTTAATGAATAAATATTCTTTATAGTTTGCTTTAAGATATTTATGTCACATATTTTTGCTTGCAAGCATTTTATGCTTAGTATCTATTTACCCTAGTATTTCTGACAATGTGTCATGTGGAGGCTTAAATATCCCTGGCTTTCCATAATTATTTTGTTTTAATTTTATGTGAAAATAAAACAAAATTTTATAGCAAAAGAATAAGAGAATAAGAATAGTTAAAACTCTGTGTATCATTATCTTCAAAATAGTTACTTGAATCAATTAATGTTCTATAATCCTAAAATTTGAGGTGCTAATATCACTTGTATTATTAGAGAGTTTTCCACTTTTTTTTTAGGTTATACAGTCACATTCCCTGACTCTCATATTTGTTTTTTTCTTCTGCGCAGGTCGAGAAACCAATGATGTAATCTGAACTGCCTTTTTTTTTGCTTCATCTAAAGTTTTAGCTAGGATAGTATTTCTGTTAGCCTGGTTTCCAAATGACATGTAATGTGCTGTTTAAATGAAAGTGAGATCTAATAGAAAGTTTGATAGTTAGAAGACTATTTCTTCCTGTGCTTAGGAAGCTATATGAGATGTGCTGTCTATCCCTAGGGAGATCATTTCCAGATGAAAATACATATATATTTCATAACTTTCATATCATTAAAAAGGTAATATTTTCTCTAGCAAAAATTTTTATTTTAAGATTTTAGGTCTACCCTATTTTAATTGTAGTTCCTACATCTATATCATTTCCCTTATTATTTAGATATACTTTCTCAGAAATGGAGATAGCTGCAAAAGAGAAAATTTACCTTGGGAGAGGCCAGAGTGACCTACGTAATTTTTTTCTCACTCGCATTTTATTTCCTCTTCTCCTTTTTCTCCTTCTTCTTCCTCTCCTCCCCCTCCTCTTCCTCCTCCTTCTCCTTCTTTTAAATCTTCCTTACTTTTAGGGTATTTGTATCATCATTTCCTTGTTTTACATAAATCAAACTATTTCTCTGGATTAATTCTGATCTTAGTAATTTTTACTTTAGGGTTAATTTTAATATTTTTTCATAGAGTATTTGCATTTTAACATTGCCTTTGATTTTAGCATTTTCTTTGTAAAATGTGATTTTAGGGTTCAGGGTGGAAATTTTATTTTGCCAAGAGCAACACCAACCTCCATAACTTGCTCATTTGTACACTCATGGGTATGGACTATTTTATTTTTTTATTTTTATTTATTTATTTTTTTTGTGGGTACCAGGGGGTCGACCTCAGGACCTTGCACGCCAACAGGCACCCGTGCCACTGAGCGATATCACTGGCCCCTTTTTCGTATGTGGGTTCGGGAGTCGAACTCGGGCCGTCGCGCTTGCAAGGCAGGCGCTTATGCCGCTGAGCCATCTCACCGGACTATTTTAGCTAAGAGTAGGCTGAGCTATCTGTGTTTTATGAGAGAGCATTTTTTTTTGTTTTTAGGTGTTCCTGTACCATTGGTTTTATCATCTAGCCAGCATTAAGAATGAATGTATGAAAGCAAAAACAAAGTGTATGAAATTAATGCAATTTCTTCACCATTTGCTTTCACTAGTTTCAGTATGAACCAAAAACATTTATGAAAAAGAATAGAAAGTAGTAATGCTCTAATTCGTCTTATTTTCATGCCGGCAAAAAGAACAATCTCCAAATATTAAACTCTCACATTAGCACCATTTGTTCTAGGATGACATATGATAAGAGGGTTGCCATGGACTTTATAGGATTATTTATTTACAAAAGAGCAAAAAAGACATAATATAGTGGTTTCACCCATGAGACAGTCCTATGGAAAAAGACTTCAGAATATAGCAAGAAGACTGAGATTCAATAAGATAAAGCGAAGATGTGTGAATTTTGTTTTACAATGTACATTGATTTCTAATAATGTTTATATTTCAGGTCAGTTGCTCCGGTTAAAAATGTTTCGAGAGGATCATGGGTCGTGGATGACAATGTTCTTCAGCACAATTCTCTTTCTCTTCATATTCTCTCACATATACAACACGATTCTTCTAATGGATGGCAACATGGGGTAGGTTATCTTTCCCCTTTCTTCTGTGGTGAGTGTTATATTTGGAACTAATAAGGATTTAACCAGAACTTTTTGGTTTGTAGTAAGTAAAATCTCCTTTACAAATATTCTACCCTAAATAGGGATAATTTGTGTGCTTTTCTTATTTAAGGCATATCTTTTTTTAAGATGCCTATAGCATTTTACTATTTAGGTTTTGTTCCTTATTCTTTAGGACTTTTCTATGGGGTAGTTTGAGGGCAGGTACTAATTTTATTGTAGCAACAGAGAATGTGATAATCAGGAAGCTTACTGACTTGTTTATACTCATCTAATTAGTAGAGCAAGGTTATGGTGAAAGTCTCTAGGATTGCAATTCCATTGCTCTACCATGCCTGGCTAAATAAAAGTATTTGGATATTGGTAGCATTACTTTTTACTCTTTTGGTAGTCTCAACTAAGATACCTTTGTTATAAATGGATCATTGTAAAAGTAAACCAGCCTGAATTAAATGCAAATTTGCGATCCATATTTATCAAATCACCATAGCTTGTGGATGTGTTAATAGATTTTAGATTTTTAAAAAAAATTAATCTAAGCTTTTCATTATATAATAAAACACAAGAATTGGTCTCTCAGTATAATTTCCTCTAAGTTTGCTCTCAGTAAGTTTTGAGGGAAGCATAGAAGGAGATTGGCTAAGACTACAGCATTAAGAAATAGGTCAGTGGCAGTAATAAACTACTTTAGATATTTGTTGTGCAGTGAAATAGTTACTAAAGAAGGTTTTGATCTACCTTCTCCAATAGATTGGAAAACTAGGTAATAACCTTTCCTTGTAAGTGTTAGATGAGGCAAGATTATTGTCCCATTCTATAGTGTGCAGTTATTTTGATGTTAGATATAGATTTTGGCCACCAGTGTTCAATGCTGAGAGGAAAAGTTATTTAAAATTTTATTGGTTTTATTTTCTCCCCCATTAAAGGAGATGAATCCTAAAAGGAAAGCAGATATTTCACAAGGTTTTATACTTTAGTCTATAAGAACAAGTGGTAAATTCGAGAATGGGATTTTTACATCAAATGCTCAGGCCTTAGACAGTTACCAAAATGCTTTGTAATTATTTTTTGTACTTAGGATGATGCCATTAATATGGGGTCTGTTTTTAGATGGTGGAGTTACAGACTCTAACCTGGAGCTACTCAGAATATGCCTCAGCCTTTGAGCCTGTAATAACTGAATGGGTAATGGTTGGAGTCACCTAACACAACCAAGGTTCTCTCTGGGAAGTTTTGCACTCCCAGTGCCCTGGGACAAGAAGGAGAAGGAATCCATCTAAAATTATATTTTTAAAGCTGTTGCTAGAATAACATGTAGTATATGAAGTATATCCTTTGCCCAGAAATTGACTTTTCATCTGATTTTTTTGTATTTTTATATGGAACAACTGAGGTCTGTGTTAACTGGAAATGTTTATTCTATACAAAGAAGCAAATTTCAAAGCAGTGAGTTTAATGTAATAGACAATCCCTTGCTCACTGTAACACACTCAATAGCTAATAATAAAAAATAATCTTAATAAGAGCTAACAGTTTCGAAGTGCTTAGTATGAGATATGAACTGTCTCAAACCTCACTCTGATCCTATGCAATAGGTATTTTTATTATCTCCATTTTACAGATCAAGAAACTGAGGGCTAGAGAGAATTGCCACATGCCAAGGTTCTCTTCTAGCTAAATCTCCTTTTTAAAAATAATAGAGGAGTTGAACTATTAAATAGTGGGTTATAGTGATACAGCATACTGAAAGGTCACCATGGATCTGATACATGGTTCATGCTGTTACTCATTCACCATTTGCTCACTAGCTTTTCTCTGTATGCTAATTGTGCAAACTGAGTTTTAAAATGGAAAGAACCAAGAGATATGTTAGTTAAGAATTTATGTGTAGTATCTTAACTTAAATTGGTATATGGTTTTATTTTCTTCGAAGGCTAAATACAGTATTACAGGCTCTTATGTAACTGTTGAACTCCAGCAATTTGCCTCATCTTAGCTGGAAAAGTCTCCTTTACTGAAAAGATGTCTTAAAGTTGTCACTTTTTAAAAAACCCCAAAGCCATGGATAAATTATTTAGTCTTACGGATAAAAATTAAATCATTTACAAAAGATGTCTGACTAACTTTGAACTTATCGAACTATCAATAAGTTCATTATTTGACATTATTTGAACTATCGAACACTTCAAAGTAGGGACATAAACTTGGAGGGAAATCAGTTCTTCAAGCAGTGGGAACAGTTGTACTTTTGGGGTTCTCCAGGATGCACGTATTATCTGAGGTATTGCTTCATCCTATATGGGACATAGAATGATAGAGCCAGAGAATGGTTAAGGACAGTGAGCACACACACATCACAGCTGAGTGGGTTTCTGTCAGGATTGCAGGATTCTTTACACTGATTCTGATTTGCATTGAAGATTCAGATCAATTCTTGTTTATGGATCTCTCTTGGAATATTGGGCTTAACCATTCCCAAAAGGGTTTTAGGAATTTCCAGTGATAGCTAGACTTATGTTCATGCATTTTAAGACTCATTTCCACACTGTGAGACTGAAGGACTAGAATGAGTGGTGAGTGGCTTATAGGGTTTCAGAAAGGAAGAAAAAGTTTTGCTAGGTTGGCCTGCTATTTTTTTTTTCTTTGTCAATTTTAGAATTGCATATAAATTTAGGATAAGTTGGAGTCCCATGTTCCCTTATTACAGAGAATAGAATCCCGAGGTTCATTTCAAGCATACCCTCAGCCAGAACTGACTTGGCGGGAGTCAAGTAGATTGGCCCCTGTTGTGGCTTGTATCTAGATGTCCCTCCAAAGTCTCACGCACTCATAGATGGGGCTTTTCAGAGATGACTGGATCTAGAGCATGTGATACTGCTGGGATTAAGGGTGTGTGCAGTACTAAATTAGTCCGCTGTTAGCATAGTTCTGTGTGTGGATAATGGAAGCCCCACCCTTTGTGGCACCAATCAATAGTCATATAGCCTGGATGAAATATAAAGAGAGGGAAGGCAGGCTTGCTGCTGCTGCTGCTGCTTCACTGGCTCTTGCCTACTTGCCATGGACTATTTCTGCTCTGTGATGCCCCTCTAGCATGCCACCCTACATTGGAACCAGCTGCCTATGGACTGAAACCTCTACAAACCATGAGCTGAAATAAACCTTTCCTCCTTTAACTCATGCGTGTTGAGTATTTTGTCTCAGCAACAAGAAAAGTAACTAAGACAGATTTTGGTAGCAGGAGTGGGACTGTTACTGGGACCCTACCTGGGCATGTGGTTCAAGAGCCTTTGGGACTGGCTTGCAGGAAGAGTTTGAAAGTTTGGAGATGCCAACTGAAGAAGCAGCCCTGGAATGCTGTAAGCTGAACTTGATGGGAGATTCTGGTCAGAACTCAGAAAACCAGAATGCTGATAAAAATGCAGCTGGTGAAGACCAGGCTCAGGAGGTTTCAGTTAGCAACAAGGACTTCATTGGCTGTTGGACTCCAGACTATGCTTTGGCAGAAAATTTGTTTGTATTTTGATTTTGTCCAGGGACTTTGCCTGAGACTGAAATTAAGGGCAGTGGACTAATTAATCTTGCAGAAGAAATTTCAAGGCAGTCTAATGTTGAGGCAGTGGCATGGCTACCGTTCAGAGCTTTTAGCCAGATTTATGTTGAGAATCAAGAGCAAAGAGCCCAGCAGAATGATTTGAAATGTTTTGATTTTGGCTAGAAAGGAAGCTCTGATGAAGTTGCAGACCACAAAAATGGAGCAGAGGAGAATTTGGTTGCTGAGAAGGAACAGGGGAATATAAAAGATGATCTGAGGACATAGCAAGAACCAGCAGGGTTCCAGCCTTTGCAGCCTCAAAATTGCAAAGATGAAAGAGTTTGTTTTGAAAAGAGAGCCCCAGAGCACTATGTTCCAGAATGGCAGTGGCCTAAGGAATTTGTTCCTCGGAATTTGCTCCATAGTGCTCAGCAATCCCCTGCAGCCCGGAGAGAAGGAAGCCTGGCTACCGTTGCAGCTGGCAGAAGACTTTGGCATCATCCACATGGTGCTGGTTTTAAGTGCATGCAAAATTCAGTAGTTGTGGGGTCAGAAAGCCTTCCACCAGATTTCAGAAGAAGGCCTGGGAGGCCAGGCAGTGTGCCCCTGAGAAGGCAGTGTGTGAAGCTGGGAGTGTGAAGCTGAAGATGCAGTGGAGATCCTAGAAGGTTGGAGAAGCCAGAATCACCTGAGGAAAAATGCAAAACTTCTTCCAGTTTCTGATACTTACATCTCTCCTCAGCCCCTGAATAATTTGGAGAATCTCTTATTATGTAAAGCCATTTTGTCCCTTTTTGCTTTAACTTCTGCCCACTTTGATTTGTCTGGGGCTTTTCTTTTCATAACCACAGTCACCTTAATGTAACTTTCAATCCAAAGAGCCAATACTCTGAGATGAACGTTACTGTCTCAGAATCTGATGGGGCTGGTGAAATAGAGTTTTGGCTGTTTTTAAAGCAGTAACTGTCCATTTTCATTTAATTGTGCCGCTTATCTATTGGGACAGAACAGGGAAGATACCCTCTCCCCCAAAAGGGGGCAAAGCAGTTATTCTGTTTTAAAAGAAAGTTAGGTAGTAGCCACCATATCATTTTCATACAGCACAAAAGCCTTGAAGTGAGACATTAATAGGGAAGAAACACAAAACCATTTTTTCCCACTGTGGAATTTGACTTGGTTAAAAATGATTTGAAATGAATTTTCTGGTTCCCTCTGTGTTCAGCCAGGTGTCTTAAAGCTCGTATATTTATCTCTGTTTGGTAGGAATGAAGGTAGATGTGCTCCAGAGTCCAGGTCGAGGACTTTACAGGCCAGACACTAAGGAGATCCCAAAGGCTGGGAAGGATTTTCAGTTTTTACATGCTTCAAACACTTTTTGAAGCTGTCTTTCTGAAGAAGAATTTCCTGTAATGTAAATTTTATAGCATCTATAGTATAAAAGTTTCATTTAGGAAAGGCTTGCTTGGTGTCTTCAAGTATCCTCTTCTTCCAAAGGATAAAACATGTATAATGTGAAACAAAAGCACGGGTCCACCTGCTGGTCCTAAGAATATTCCGAAAACAGCCACTTGATGGCAGCAAATGGCATGTTTTTAGTGCTGATTGACTCATTCATGGGTTTTGTCCTGGTGAAAGAAGGGACTTTTCCCTTTTCTGAGTTTCTGAAAGTTGCTATTGAATTATGCATCTCTTTGTTGTTAATGAACTTTTTGAAGAAACCCAAATCCCAAACTATACAATAAGCACTATTTTGTAATGTCCTTGGCCCTTATGTTACATTCTGATACAAGCTTAAAGAGCAGTATATATAAACACTTACATGCATACACTTATATTTATGTTGATAGACTTATTCCAGTGTTACAATGGTAACTAACTACTGGATTTAGCAATGAGGAAATTAGACATTGATAAAAATTCACCTGTGAACTGGAATAAGTTTCCAAAAAGTCTGTCGTAGTTAGGGTAGGATATGAAGAGACTGATGTTTTCTAGTGTTAATCACTAAACCATTTTATTGTTCTTGTACTAAGCTTTTCCAGAGAGTTTTTACAAATATTAATTGATACATTAATATATGGTATTACAGAGAGAGAACTTGAGAAATACGATAAAGTGACACAAATGATTTTGAAACTACGTGGTGTATTGGTATTTGTATTTATGACCCCAACGAAATGAAGGTATGAATTAGCTAGTGGGTATAATGAAAGTGGAAGAGATTTCTGTCTCACTCTCGTGCCTCTCTTCTGATAAATTTTAATAATATGGAGGATTCATCTGGCTCAGTGTGGTGATTATCCGTACTAAGTGTGATCTGACGCAGGTGATTGGACAAAGTCAGGCGGCGGGAGAGAAATTTTGGCATGGACATTTTCTAAGATCGAAATACATGCTTCTAATGCAAGGATGAAAAGGAAAACAAGCGAGAGATTGGCCTAGCCTTGGAGGGCTGGATGAAACTATTCAAGATCGACCGTGTTTTTAAGAGTTCATACACATAGCTGATCTGGGCCTCAGCCTTAGAAGCTCTCATATTTATCCCCATTTCTAAAAGAATGAGTCCATAAGCATGTCACACATCATATCAGAAAATGCCTTCTGATTTATAGCTTCAGTTTCTATTACCAGAAGTGTAGGTTTCACATTATTTCTCCAAAGGCTGAATTACCTTTTAATGGAAAAAATTCAGGATGAACTTTCACTCAGGGCAATACTTTTTAAAAAATTTTTTTCTAAGTTCGTATTTCTCAAAATCTTCAGTTATGTTTTCAGATCCCTTACTTGAACTTTTCTCTTTTTTCCCTTGCTGTTAAAGTTGACACATAATAAGTCTACAGATTTATGGAGTAGGTGTATGATGCTTGATACTCATAATGACCACTGATCTAGAAGTAGGAGGGAAATACACATTTCTACTGTTAAGAGCCATGATTTCCACATGCTGGTCTTAAAGTTGAAGTTGGTTAGCCTGCTACCATTGTTTACGCTGCTTTCTGAGGGAGGAATATTGTTTTGTGTCTTTGTTTTTAAAGAAGCTAAATTTATTTTGGGTGATGGTTAGAAAAATATTAACTATTCTTAAATAATGTTAAACTTTTGTATGATCCAAACTAACAAAACTTATATACATAGTGATTGACTTGAATTGTACCAAATTTTAAAATATATAATATTATTTCCAAAGCTATGTAATAAAAACACTGCATCAATCAAGGGTAGAGAGATGTGGGCTGGGGCAGGTTTCAGGAACTAGGTGGGAAGGGAGCTCAGCTTTAAGTTTTAATGAAGCCTAGAAGTACTTGAGTCAATAGCTAAGAAGCTTCATTGGGCTGCTACTACAAGGCTGAATGCAAATTCTGCTGGAGTGGTGCTTTAACTAATTTGTTGGCTTCACTCTTAATTAGGCTAAACATTGACTTGCTTGTTCAATTAATTCACAATAATACATCATTAATTACTAAGGCTGGGAGTAAGGGGCAAAGCCCCTTATGGAGAATGGCCTGGTGGGAGAAGAAAAGCTGGAAATGAACGGCTAGATCTGATGAAGAGGATTGATGCACTGGGCCGCCAGAGAGGGGGCAGGGGGAGAGGAATGGAGGGAAGGAGAAAAAGGGAGGGAGAAAGAGAGAGGAATGGTGGGAGAAGGGAGGAAAGGGAGAGAGAGAGAGAGAGAGAGAGAGAGAGAGAGATTTATCCAGAAAAATCAGAAATGGGGTTTAATGTCTTGCTTTCAATGCCACCAGTTTTACCTTTTTTGGTTTTGACAGTATAAAGGTAAAATAACACAGTATATCCAAATTATCACATGTTCGGTCAATGTTGTCTGAATTGGTGAAGTTTTAAGACATCATTGGAAAATATAATCAATGCTGCATCCTTGTTAGACTATGAAACTGCATTATAATCTGTCAAGAATCAACATTGATTTGACAAATTGGAGATGTTCTGATAGGGTTAACTCCAACTTCCCGACTAAATATTTTGTCAGCTTGTACAGGAGAGAAATTTTAATCCAGGAAACAGAATACCTCGATGTTAGCCTCATTTTAGCTACTTCCTGGTGAAAGTCATGTGGAAGAGTTAGGGAGTCTCCTCATTTTTTAGAAGTGGGTACTTATTATAATATTGTCATTGCTATCACTATCCTTGACATCATCATCATCATCAATATTAGTCTTAGGGAAATGTGTGCTTCTAAAGTGGAGAAATGGATTGAACTTTGGGTTGCTAAAAATCTCAATTGCCTTGAGCTTTGTTTTGTATGGCAGGCAGTGTAGTGTGGTAGAAACAGCATAATCTTTTGTTTTGACATCCTTTAACTGTCTGAACTTGGATAAACTTCACGTTCTGACCCTCAGTTTCCTCAAATGTACAGTGGGATATTTTAGTACCCCTTAGTATTACGAAAAAGAAGACAGTGTCCGCAAACAATTGTTACGGTGCTCACACTATAATGAGCTCCTGATAAATGTTAGCTGCTACTAGAATGACAGAAAAGATACATTTTAGTTTCTCAATATTTTATCTCTCAGTAGACATTACTTGCTATGATAATAACAATAAGTACTTTGGCCAATGTATTTAAATAATGTGACTTTTCTTTTTGTGTGCTTTGTGCGAGTGAGGCAAGCACTGTACCACTGAGCTACATCCACCACCCCCGAATATCAACTCTATGGCAAAAATCTTCTTACATTATTATTATGCTATTATACTAATTATTACCCATTTCATGAAAAAATGTCCAAATGAACACCTGGCACCTGTAGGTCTTCAGTAAATATGAATTTCCTCTGGATGATATATAATGCATAATATATAACCATAAATATACTTTACTTACTATGTGAAATTTGTCCACAAAATATATAGCACCTGGCTGAAATGCTATTGGAACTCATCTTTATGAAAGTGTATAAGCTGTTCCTTATTTTATTTTGCATCAATGAAAAGAAAATACACAAGTCCAATATTTTATTAGAGTTCAGAAGAGAAAATCTTGCAGATATTAGGTTACTAAATGATTACTTGTTAATTTCTATGGTATTGAAAAGTCAGGGAAAAGTGGATGGCATTATGGATGATATCAGGCAAATGAATTGCACAGTGGGCTGTGCATGCACATGCACCTGTATCTACTATCTAGGGCCCATGTAATAATGAATATTTTCCATCCCAGTTCCAACTTCCAGTGATGAACATGCAGGAAATGATTACTTTCCAGACATGGAAAATTGAGGTATATTATGGCCTGAGGTCTGGGGCTTACTAAAAGTAATATCATCCAATTTAACCAATTAGTAAGAGATAGCACAGCACATGCGAGGAGCTGTCATTTCCATGACAAATTATCCTATTTGTACTCTATTAATCTCATAGTTTTTCTTGAAATGTTGGTGAAAAACAATAAATAGTTCCGTTAATACAATATTTCATTATTCAAATATTTTCCTGCTAAGGTAACATCAATTGCGGCACAACTACGTACACTATTCTGGCTGCTGAGTTAGGAATGGCTACAGTCTCTTTACCCTTTGGCACCAGGGAGGAGGATAATGCTTTTGTTTGGTGAACTTGAGCAGCCTGTATTTTCCTCAAGAAGGGAATCACGTGGGAACTGATTATTTGTCTGCCTAGGTCTCTTTTAAGCAACCACCAGGGCACCCTGACACTCTATTTCTTCTTTTTTTTCTGGAGAAGCAAATGCGAATAACAATTAAATAAGTGTCAGAAGACATGGAATTATAGAACTTGGAAGAGTATAATATTTGTAATATTGAAATTCTTTAGAAATGGGACACTAAAAGGCTAATTCTGATTTAATCAACATATAAAATAACCTTAATGAATTTTTAAAAAACCCACTGCTTTATGTCCTTTACAATAACAAATCAATAAAATTTTTAAAAAAGTGTAAAGAAAGAAAAGAGGACATTAGATTTTTGTAGCCTACATGTTTCATTCTCTTTCTCTGCAATACATGTTTTAAAAGATTAGGGTGATGGTTCCCAGGTATGACATTGTGAAACATAAATTGTTCAGCATCCTGTACAATAGTAGGAAAGAATATGCCATCTATATCCATATGTATCTCACATGTATAAGGTATATATCACATCTAAAATCTTATAATCTTTTAGCAAAAATAGATTTGATAGCTCCTTGACTGTTCATATGCTATTGTCTATATATGCATATTCTATTATTTCTAATATATTAGAAAACAGTATATATCATTTAATATGCTTTTAAACATAATATATGTACACACATGCATACATGTTTTATATCCACTGTTGGTAATCAAATTATTTATTGAAGCATTTTATTTTTATATACAAACTTAGAGTTAAGTATCCAAAGTAAGTGACTGATAATAAAATGTTATGAGTAACTACGCAGAGATACTTTCTCAACCTTATAGATGCATCTGAATTGAATATATGGATATAGATAAAATTGCAAAGTGAACAGGTTTTCATAGAATAGTTCTTATACGAGCAAGGGATGTGTGGTTTTACATTAATGTGGAGCTCAGTAGAAAGGAGAGAGATGAGTAGGAAATTTGAGCTTTAAAGAAGTGTCTGGAGAAGGTGGCTTTGTCGTGTTACTACATCATCTGAAAGGGAGTCAATTTAGGGGAAGTTTGTGAAAATGCAATCACCTAAACTAGTACAGCAGCTAGATTTGTACATTCATTTGGTAAATGGCTTTCTGAGAATTCACTTATTGCCTAAAACCTTCCAGCTCTGAAAAGGTTCTTAAAAATTCACAATAGCCATTTCTCTCATTTCTTAGAAACAGAGATACCGACACTGTTGATTTCTCTGGGTGTCACCCAATTGATTTTTTTAAAAGCATGTTTTGAGCATCTACTTGGGGAACCAAATTATAGTTGAACTTCAGATCTCCCTGAAGTTGAACAAGTATGAATGCAGAGCAGATTCAGGAAGCAGGGCATGGACATATTTTGTCAGAGCCTGTCAGTGAGTGATGATGGGTAACAAAGACAAGGTAAGAATCCAAGACTAGGAGATCCAAGTCAAGGTTGTGGTTCCAGACTAAACTCATGGATTATTTAGGAATTAGCAAAAAGATAGTGGTAAAGTCAACAGTTCTGGAGAATTGAATGAACACTCTTCTCCTAGCTTCCTAAATTTTATGTACAATATGAAGGAGCTTATGGACTCCATGTTAAAAGCCACTGAAGTGTCTCAGAAGTAGAATAAGAGCGATACCAATAACACATGCTTAAAAATAAAGTAGTCAGGATGCATTGGATTTTACCTCAGTTACAAATCCATAAATCTCAGTGGCTTAAAACAAAAAAGTTTATTTCTTGCTCACACTACGTTTTCATTGTGAGTCAGGTGGAGGGCCCTGGTTTTAGTCATCCTCCCTGTGGGATTAAGACTGAAATAACAGCTATAATGTGGACGGCTGCCACTTGCTCTTGCCAACTCTTTTCTCAGAGAAGTAATTAAGTATTTTGCCTGGAAGTGATATATCTCACTTTTGCTCACAGCTCTTTGATTCCAACTAATTATTTGGCCGATTGAAGCACAAAGAGGCTGAGAAGTGCAAGTGCAATCATACCAGGTACCTGCAATGGGAAGAACCAAAAACATTTCAGGAACAATGGTTCTGATCACCATGGGGCACTTCTATTTAAGCTACCATGTTTCCTTGAAAATAAACCTAGCTGGAAAATAATCAGCCTTGAAAACTAGAAATCAAAAGTGCCAGCCCCAATCAGCCTATCCTTGCCTTACCTGTCATCACTATTCTCCTGCTCTGTGGCCAGTCTGTAAGGCAGCTAAGGCAAGGATGGGCTGATCGGGGCTGGCATTTTGGATCTCTAGTTTTCGAGGCTGATTATTTTCCAGCCATGTCTTAGTTTTTGGGACAGCCAGTAGGCTGTGGTTCAGTTCTTATTTACAGCTATGACACATTCTTTTTTTTTTTTTTTGTGGGTACCGGGGGTCGACCTCAGGACCTCGTGCTTGCCAGGCAGGTGCTTATGCCGCTGAGCGATATCACCGGCCCTTTTTTCGTATGTGGGTTCCAGGAGTCGAACTTGGACCCTCGCGCTTGCCAGGCAGGTGCTTACGCCGCTGAGCCATCTCACTGGCCCCTATGACACATTCTGATTTGGTGAATGCCTCCACTCTGGTTGGTACTTCATGTGGTATGTTTGTGCTAAATACTTTGCATATCATCCCTGGTTAGTAGAAGTAAATGAGCTAAGTTAGTGAATTCAGGCAAAGTGTCCTAGTCAGTGAGACTCTGGAAATATGAATAAAACTTGCGTTATAAGTCAGAGGAGTTATAAAATGCTTTACTTTCTTACATGATTGAAGTGAATGAAAAACATGGGGAATTTGATCAGTTGAACAGAAAGTCCAACTGGGGCTGAACTTATGCACCCCTCCTGGATGCCATGGCAGCGGGGCTCCCTTCCCATGCTAGCACTGGTGTAGTGTGAGTGATAATAACTGGAGGCAGGGAACTAAATGTGTAAGTCACTTTCTCTTCTGGGAAAGCAGGGAAGGCATTTGCTGATGGCAAAGAATGAGATCATGAAGGGAAGAATTTGAGTTAAAAAGAAAAGAAAAGGAATTAAACTGAGCCTGCCTGAGTTTGAAAGCTTCTGGGCATAACACTGCACATAGCACATTTCTTCCCCAATTTTGGTTGAAGTCAGAGTAGGCGGTAAATCATGTGGTTGCATAGCTACATGAGCTCTTCCATCGTAGGTTGGAGCAAACACTGAACTGAAAAATCATGATCTGTGTAAATTGCGCAGATCGCTCTGTGTGCAGCTCACCTGGGAAGTTCTCATCCATCCACAGAGGTCGAGGCAGTCAAGACAGCTGTACTCATATTTTTCTGTGACTTTCGTTTATTTTGCCTGTAATGTTGTTCTTAAGTGTATTTTATCCATGCTACGTATTGTATATATGTTTAGATTGTCCTCAGTGGTCTGAGTCTTTTCTGCTTTCATTAAACATATGTTGAATGCACACCACTGCTTGGAGAACTAAGAGATGGGGAGAGTGTCAGCAAGAGAGCTTCACATTTTCAATTTCTATTTTTTTCTGAACCTTTCCCACTAGAGAAAGAAGAGAAAATGGACTCTTTCTGTCTTACTTTCTATGACTCCCAAACAGACCTTAATGAAAAAGAGAACATAAATTTTAAAAAACGACCCATGTTATGTAAGAATAATGGTTTTGTGATTTATAGTCTAAAGCAGGACATTTTAGAAAGTGAAAGGGGGTCCTTTAATAACAACACAGAGGAAAAGGCATAGACTTTAATGTCCAGGGCTGATTTAAATGTATGATTTTCCTGCCTAAAATCAGTAGGAGGAAACAGAGTGAGGAGGGAAAGTGGATCACCTTGGGACATTCTAGAAGGAGATCTTGGCCTTGATGCATACAGAATATCCATAGATAGTTGTGACTAATTTCCAGCATACTTCACTTCTAGTAAGGACCATTAAGATGAGATTATTTTAAAATAAAAGCACTGTTTTCAAGGAATAACTGGAGATTTGATAATTTGTTCCCCAGATGTAGATAGACTAAATACATTCGGTTTAAAGTAGTGCATTGTGTATGATGAATGTGCACAGAAAGAAACCATTATACACATGGAGAATGGTCACAAAATTCCCACGTGTGATGGGTAGGAGTTCTCATTGCTTTCCTCCATTCACTGTACTAGTTTTGTTTTCTTTCTTTCTTTTTTTTTTTTTTTTAATGTGGGTACCGGGAGGCGACCTCAGGACCTCGTGTTTGCCAGGCAGGCGCTTATGCCGCTGAGCTATATTACCGGCCTTAGTTTTCTTTTCTTTTTTTTTTTTTTTTTTTGTGGGTACCGGGGGGTCGACCTCAGGACCTCGCACGCCAGGAGGCGCCCGTGCCGCTGAGCGATATCACCGGCCCCTTTTTTGTATGTGGGTTCCAGGAGTCGAACTCGGGCCCTCGCGCTTGCCGGGCAGGCGCTTAAGCCGCTGAGCCATCTCACCGGCCCCTTAGTTTTGTTTTCTACTCAGTGTTCTTCTGGGTATTTTCTTCTATGGTGATGGTGATGGGGAGGCATTAAAGTAGTCGTATACAATATTAGCAAATAATAGAGAACTCAGTCTCAGGCATAGCGGCCATAATTATTTTACACTGCATATTTGGGAGAAACACTACTGATCCTTTCTTACTAAAATAGAGATTTTTTTTCTTAAGAATTTTCATAAAGAAGACCCTCTAAAATGTGGAGAACATCCTCAGTGACATTCCTAACAACACCCTTACAGTAAATGGAACATTTTTTTGCCAGCTGATTCTCTTCAAGTCTGTCAATAGGGTCTTTATTCTGGTTTTAAGGACTGGCCTAATTGTAGGTATGGCGCCCAAGTGGACCTTATTAGTTTACAAGGAGAACAACTTGTATACTTGACTTTTTCAATAATATGCAGTATCATGACAAAGGAGTTTGTCAGATTTCTTCTGCAGATGGTTGTCTTTGGGGGATGGTTTCAAATTCTACTTGTGATGAAGTAGAAAAAGTAATTGGCCAATAACATCTTGATTTTTTAAAGCTGTATTATTTTGTGATTTGTTGTCTAAAACATATTTTTTTTATCATTCATTATGAAAATGGTAAATATTCAGCTTGTAAAACTGCTGAAGTAAGGTTAAATCCAGGCTAATAATAGTATTCTGAATTTAGGTAGGCAAAACCTTTGCAGGATTATCTTATTTCTCTCTTTAGCACAGTACAATTTTTTAGAGTCATCAGATTATGGGTACTATACACCACTTTAATTTAGGAGTAATGGTGTAATGTTTCAGTTAGGCATGAGAAAGCGCCTGTATTTAAAACTGTTTTGAGACTTGGCCATTTTTAGTGCAGTCTGCACATGGACAAATAATTCTTACTAAAATCACTTAGCACTTCCTTGTGAGCTTTGTGTGACACATAGATTTATATGTATATCCTTTTAGTAGGAAATGAGTTTGAATTTTACTTTGGGAAGTAAGAATTATATTGCAAGTGGAAATATAAAAAGATACAATAAAACCGTTTCAGCGGGTAATGTCACAGCGTTGCTAATCAGAGAAAGCACAACAGAGCCACAGAATTATCTTTTACATTTTGCAGAATGAAGTCGAAAATGCCCTTTAATTGCTTGCAAGAAAAGATAGAAGCAAAATATTCTTTGTGATAGATGTCTAATAGTGTGCAGTGCAGATTTATCATCTCTTTAAAAATTAATTTAAAATTACATTCCCACCCTCATATAAGAACTGTTGGAGGCTCCCGGCATTCATCCGTGCTTCCTCCATTCTGAAATCTATCAACTTGCTGATTATTCCCTCTTGCATGTCACAGTCTTTCTCATTGCGCTGAATCTTGCCATTGTGCTGGGTGTGTCGGAAATTCACGTGGTCTCAGTTATGGCCTCTTTGTCAAACCATCCGGTGGATACTTTCCAGTCTTTAGTCTACTTGACCTCTTCCTCTGTCACTTGACACCACCGTTCCCGCTTTCTAGAGGTGCTCCATTTCCTTGGTTCCTAACTCCATACTCTCTCCTACTTTGTATTCTCTCCTCTCAAGGTACTGATTTTCAGTATTCATAAGGCTTTCATCACACAGGGCTTTAATCTTCCTTTATTACTCTATCCAAGCTTCTTGTATAGACTCATCTTCCAGGTTTGATTAACTATCCTTATGCACGTAGTTCTAAAATAGACATTTCTCTCCAGTTGACTATCCTAGCACCTGCTGGAAATATCCGTTCAACTATCTCGGCAATGGTCAACCTCTATGATCCAAAACCGAACTCTCATTCCCCACACCCTATCTCTTCCCACCTTTTTGTTCTGTACCAGTAAATAGCACTAATATCTGCCCAGCGGCTAAGGCCAGACACTTACATATCAGTCAGTCATTGTTTCTTGTCCTCTCTTACCTCGTGCACACCGTCAATCACAAAGCTCATTTATTCTTCCTGCCGAGCATCTCTCACACCCATCTGCTTAGGTCTATCTTTACTGCTGCTGCACTTGTCACCTCTTCCTTGGATGCTTCAGTAGCTTCCCTTTCACATTATCTCCACGTGGTGACAATTCTCTTAAACACATATATCCCAGCTTCTGACTATTCAGTGGAATTTCATTGCTTTCATAATAAAGCCCCAAGTTCTTTCCATGGCTTATAAGACTCTAAGTAATACAGCCCCAGCTTACCTCATTATTCTGAACTTCCATTATTTTTGCCCAAAGATAAAATTCCATGCAAAATGAACTTCTTTTAGTTCTTTTTTTTTTCTTGTGGGTACCGGGGGTCGACCTCAGGACCTCACACGCCAGCAGGCGCCCGTTTCACCGAGCGATATCACCGGCCCCTTTTTTCGTATGTGGGTTCCGGGAGTCAAACTCGGGCCCTCGCGCTTGCCAGGCAGGCACGTACGCCACTGAGCCATCTCACTGGCCCCCTTCTTTTAGTTCTAATAAGAGAACATTCTCACTTCTGCAACTTACTGCAGCCCTCACACCCCACCCCTATACTGCTAATGCCCTGGCAAACTTAACAGTGATTATTCAGGTATCTGCTCAGGCATCATTTCCTCTGGGAAAAATTTAACACTTTAAGATCAGGTAAAATGTTCTATGTGTTCTCATAGCACTCTGCTTTATCCATATCATATTTGTCACACTGTTTTATTCCCCAAATGCTCTTTCGATGAAAATTATATGTTTTATTGTAGTAAGAACACTTAACACATGATCTATCCTCTTAACAAATTTTTAAATATACAATTCAATATTTTTAATTATAGGCACAATGTCATATAACAGACCTCTAGGACTTAATCGTCTTACATGGCAGAAACTTTATATCCTTTAGTAACTTCCCATCTGCTGCTCTCTCCAGCAAGCACCATTATATTTTTTGCTTCAATGTGTCTGACTATTTTAGATCCCTCATGGAAGTGGACCCATGTTGTGCTGGTCTTCTGTGACTTACTTCACTTGGCAGAGTATTCTCAAGGTTCATTTACATTGTCCTACAGGGCAAGATTTTTAACATTTTTAATATTCCATATTTTCTTTATCCATTCATTGAAGGATGTTTAGGTCATTTCTATATCTTGGTTCCTGTGAATCATGCTGCCATCAACATGGGAATACAGAGATATTCTCTTCAAGGTAATGATTTTATTTCCTTTGGGTATATATAGCCAGAGGTGGAATTATTTGGTCAAATAGTATTCTGTTTCTTTTAGGAAGCTTTATGATGTTTTCTATAGCAGTTGTACTACTTTACATTCCCACCAACAGTGTTTAACAGTTACAATTTCTCCACATCCTTGTCAACACTTGTTATCTTTTTGCTTTTGGTAATAGCCATTCTGACATGTAAGGAGGTATCTTGTGCTTTGATTTGCATTTCCCTGATGATTTGTGATGTTAGGCATCTTTCAGTACATGTGCTGGTCATTTGTATATCTCTTTGGGAGAAATATTTATTGAAATCCTTTGTCTGTTTTCGAGTTGGTTTTTGTTTTTATTTTTCACTATTGATTTGAAGGAATTCCTTATATATTTTGGATATTTACTCCCTACAGATATTTGTGTTGTATTTTTTCCCATTCCGTGGCCAGTGTTTTCTTCTGTTGTTTCTTTGTTTATTGGCTTTTGTTGCCTGTGCTTTTGGTTTTATACCAAGGGAATCATGTAGCCTTCACCTTATATTTTCTTATAGATGATTTATAGTTTTAGGTCATAGATCCTTTGATCTATTTTAAATTTATTTGTGAATGATGTAAAATAAGATTATAATTTCATTCTTTTCCATGTGCATACACAATTTTTCTACATCATTTGTTGGAAGAGACTGTATCTTCTTAGCATCTTATTGAAGATCAGTTGACTAAATATGTATTTTTTTCTGCCCTCTTTATTCTGTTCTATTGGTATGTATGTCTGTCTTTATGCCAGTACTATACTGATTTAATGACTACAGCTTTGTAATATACTTTGAATCAGGAAATGTCATGCCTGCATCTTCATTCTTCTTTCTCAAGATTATTTGGCTATTCAGATTTCTTTGTGGTTCTATAAGAATTTTATGACTTTTTTCTATCTATGTAAAAAATTCCACTGAGATTTTGATAGGGAGTACATTGACTCTGTGGAGATTATTTTGGGTAGTATGGACATTTGACAATATTAATTCTTTGAATACATGAACATGGTGAGTGTTAATGTGCTAGTTGAAATGGTTGTCTTTGTTCTTAGTGGCCCTCAGGCATCTAGATTATGTCAAGTGCCATCACTGCCCCTAAAACAGGCAAGGCAGAAGCCAGAGCATTCCTTGAACAGCCTTTAGAAAGACTTGAACAGACTATTAGACCTGTGACCCCTTATTTTCTTTCCCTTCCCAAGGAGAATCTAGGAAGTGTGGGCTTTTTTCTGATCACTCCTTTGCTCTGAGAATAAGTATAATGGCTAGAGGATGTATCTGATATTCCTGCTGGCTTTGATTTGGCTGGTTTTGTGTACACCTTGAATGCAGGAACTTCTGAGCTAGTTTCTGGAATTTTTGCAAAGAGAACTGTTGTGAAGGAGGGTCTAAGGTTTCCCATTCTGCCATTTTACTGGTAACAGTCAACACTGTATTTTAATTTCCTTTAAATCTGTATGTATTTCCCATCACTGTATGAGTTTTAAGAGGACAGTTTTACCAATGCTCCCCACCCTTTGATTCTTCTCTCTCTCCTTAATAAAAAAATGACACTATTTTTACTTTTTGAGCATCCTTTATTTAGGTAGAGCATGTGACTTTAACCAGAAGTGATGTGTTGTGGGGGACCTGGCCAAGGAGGGAATGGTTAAACTGTGGGGCAAAGGCACTCAGGCTCTGTGAGGAGTAAATGGCTAAACAAGCTAGATTAGTGAAGCATATTTTGTGTGACCATTCTCCTCCCCTTTCCCCCAAGAAAATTGCCCAGCCTTGAGACAGTCTCTTGCCTGAACTGCTTTTCTCTCTTCCACTGATATTCTAAATAAAAGCCTGAGAGTTCTTGGCTCTAGGGCTGTTCCTGGGAGTCTCCCTAACTCTGAGTGCACTCGGTCGAGTAGCCCCTCTGGCCCTCTTGGTGACTGAACTAAGTCTCATCTCCGAGTAATCGTTCATTCTCTATGCTGCCCTGGTCACACACTGTGACAATTTGTGCCATTTATTTCCAAAATCCTTTTTCCCAGTTTTTTTTTTTTTTCTCTGCTATGATGCCCGAGACAATCACATGTTTCAGGTGACACAGTTTCAGTGTGGTGGGTTCCCATTGGCTTAGGTCCTTGAGTGACAGAGCCTTCGCATACGTATATGGAACGTGTAATAATAAGAATGAGGAACCAGTGTTTGTTGTGTTAAACCACTGAGATGTCTGGTAGTGTGTTATCCAGCATTATTTTGCCTCTTCTGATCAGAGCAGGCATGGTTTGTTGTCTGTTTTCTTTGTTTCAGCATAGACAACATCTAGTCCATGGTCTACATGGTACATAGAAAGTGCTCAATAAATATTAGTTAATTGAATGAACTTACTCAGTTTTATTTCCAACAGTTATATTATTTTGCACTCTATAAAGCTATGATTTTAAATGATACTGAGGTAAGCTGAGCTAATATACTTCTTTTTCTTGGGGGGGTACTGGGAGTCGACCTCAGGACCTCGCGCGCCAGTAGGCGCCCATGCCGCTGAGCGATATCACCAGCCCTTTTATTTGTATGTGGGTACCAGGAGTCAAACTCAGGACCTCGCGCTTGCCAGGCAGGCGCCTGTACTGCTGAGCTATCTCACTGGCCCCATATACTTCTAAATTGCTATCAGAGAATGAAAGATCAAAATGTACCTTAAAAATAGTTCAGTGGTTTAGTACCATGGTACTATAGTCTCCACCAAAAGCTAACACTACTGATGAAACATTAGGTGTGCATTTTCTTTTTTTTAATTTCTTTTTCTTTTTTCTTTTTTTTATTTTAAAGAGAAGAAAAAACAAAACAAATCAAAAGAAGAACAAATTTTCAAACAAACATAATAGGAGGGTAACAATGGTTAATACATTACGTATTACTATCTTTAAGTTAGTTATTCAGGACACCAGACATTAGCATTCAATTGTCCAAACATTATTGGCACAAACCTTACTCTTCAATGAACTAAGTAAAAATGGTAGTGTATCTATCTTAACCATCTTATATATATATATATACAATTTTTTTTTCCCTTTCCCTTCTTTCTTTTCCCTATTCCAGTCTCTCTTTCCTTTTGACCAGTTTCTTTTTGATTCACCATGTCTATTGTACATTTTGGATCTTATTTACTCTTTCAGTTTCTCATACTAGAGAGATAATACGATGCTTACACATGTGCTTCTGGTTTATTTCACTTATGAGTATTTTCTCGAGTTGCATCCATTTACCTATAAAAGTCTCCAGTTTATCCTTCTTTATGGCTGAATAGTACTCCATTGTATAAAAATACCACATCTTTCTTATCCATTCCTCAGTTGATGGGCATTTGGGTTGTTTCCAAGATCTGGCTATTACAAATTGTGCTGCTATAAACATGGGTGCACATATATCGCTGTGGTACGATGTTTTTAATTCTTCTGGGAAGATGCCCAGAAGGGGAATAGCTGGGTCAAATGGGACCTCCAACCCTAGTTTTCTGAGGAATCTCCACACTGACTTCCACAGTGGCTGTACCAGTCGACACTCCCACCAACAGTGAAGAAGGGTTCCTTTTTCCCCACAGCCCCTCCAGCATTTGTTATTAGTTGATTTCTTAATAGTAGCCATTCTTTCTGGGGTGAGATGGTATCTCAGTGTTGTTTTAATTTGCATCTCTCGAATGACTAGTGATGTTGCACATTTTTTTGTATATTTATTTGCCATTAGTATTTCTTCATCTGAGAAATGTGTATTCATCTCAGATGCCCATTTTTGGAGTGGGTCTTTAAATTTGGGAGGTCTGATTTTTTTGAGTTCTTTATATGTTCTCGATAGTAATCCTTTGTCTGAGGAACAGCTGGCAAACATTTTTTCCCACATTGTGGGTTGTCTCTTCACTCTGTTGGTGGTTTCTCTTGCTGTGCAAAAGCTTTTTAATAAGATGAGATCCCAGTTATTGATTCTTTGGGATAGTTCCCGTGCGGTTGAGTTTTTATTCATAAAGTCTTTGCCTACACCAATGTCTCCAAGGGTTTTACCTATCCTACCTTCCAGCAGATTTAATGTTTCTGTTTTAATATTTAGATCTCTGATCCATTTTGAATTTAGTTTAGTGCATGGTGAAAGATATGGATCTAGTTTTAATCTTCGGCATGTGTAGAGCCAGTTTTTCCAGCACCATTTATTAAAGAGGCTATCTTTTTTCCAGCGAATGTGTTTGGCACCTTTGTCAAAGATAAGGTGGCTTAGTATGTCTGGGGTTGTTTCAGCATCTTCTAATCTGTTCCATTGATCTTCAGGTCTGTTTTTTTGCCAGTACCATACTGTTTTTATCACAGTAGCTTTATAGTATAATTTCAAGTCGGGGATTGTGATGCCCCCTGCCTTGCCTTTGTTGCCCAGAATTGCCTTTGCTATTCTAGGTCTCTTCTGATTCCAAATGAATTTTAGGATTGTTTTCTCTAATTCTGTGAGATATGCTGTTGGAATTTTGATTGGAATTGCATTAAATCTGTATAACAATTTTGGAAGTATGGCCATTTTCACTATATTGGTTCTTCCTATCCAGGAGCAAGGGATATCTTTCCATTTTCTGATATCCTCTTCAATCTCCTTTTTCAGAGTACTGTAGTTTTCAGTATAGAGGTCTTTTACATCCTTCGTGAGGTTGATTCCTAGGTATTTCATTTTTTTGGATGTTATTGTGAAAGGTATTGTTTCCCTAATTTCTCTTTCAGTAAGTTTGTTATTTGTGTACAGGAAGGCTATTGACTTTTAAGTATTGACTTTGTATCCAGCTACACTACTGAATTTGGTTATTAAATCTAGCAGTTTTTTAGTGGAGTTTTTGGGGTCTTCTGTGTAGAGTATCATGTCATCTGCAAATAATGATAATTTAACTTCTTCCTTTCCAATCATTATTCCTTTTATTTCTTTCTCTTGTCTAATCGCTCTGGCTAAAGTTTCCAGAACTATGTTGAATAAGAGTGGGGACAGTGGACATCCTTGTCTTGTTCCTGATTTTAGAGGGAAGGCTTTCAGTTTTTGGCCATTTAGTATAATATTGGCTGTTGGTTTGTCATAGATAGCTTTTACCAGATTGAGATAAAGACCCTCTATTCCAATTTTCTGTAGGGTTTTTATCATGAAAAGGTGCTGGACTTTGTCAAAAGCTTTTTCTGCATCTATTGAGATGATCATGTGATTTTTGTCTTTGGTTCTGTTAATATGCTGTATTACATTGATTGATTTACGTATGTTGAACCATCCCTGCATCCCTGGGATGAATCCAACTTGGTCATGGTGTATAATCTTCTTGATGATTTGTTGGATTCTGTTTGCCAGTATCTTATTAAGGATTTTTGCATCTATGTTCATTAGGGAGATTGGCCTGTAGTTCTCTTTCTTAGTTGGGTCCTTCTCTGGTTTTGGTATCAGGGTAATGCTTGCTTCCAGGAATGAATTTGGGAGTATTGCTTCCCTTTCAATTTCATTGAAAAGTTTGAGAAGTAGTGATGTTAGGTCTTCTCTAAATTTCTTGTAGAATTCGGCAGTGAATTCATCAGGGCCTGGGCTCTTCTTTGTTGGGAGGTTTTTAATTACATCTTCAATTTCATTGGCTGATATTGGTTTATTTAGGATTTTTAAATCTTCTTGATTCAGCTTTGGTAATTCATACGAATCTAGGAATCTGTCCATTTCTTTTGCATTTTCCATCTTAGTAGAATATAAATTTTCAAAATAGGTATAGATGATCTTCTGGATTTCTGCAGGGTCCGTCGTGATATCACCCTTTTCATTTTCAATTGCATGGATTTGAGTCTTTTCTTTTCTTTTTTTAATAAGGTTGGATAAGGGTTTGTCAATCTTATTTATTCTTTCAAAGAACCAACTTTTTGCTTCATTGATTCTTTGTATTGTTTTTTTATTCTCCAATACGTTAATTTCTGCTCTGATCTTTATAATTTCCTCCCTTGTACGGGCTTTTGGCTTAACCTGCTCTTCTTTTTCTAGAAGCTCGAGGTTCACCCTTAAGTTGTTTATTTGCGCTTGCTCTATTTTCCTGATATAAGTGTTTAATGCTATAAATTTCCCTCTTAGGACTGCTTTCATTGTATCCCATAAGTTCCGGTATGTTGTACTGTCATTATCATTCAGTTGTAGAAAGTGACTAATTTCTTCTTTAATTTCATCTGTGACCCATTGGTTGTTCAGGAGGATGCTGTTTAATTTCCATGTGTTTAGGGAGTTTTTGTGGGATCTTTTGCCATTGATTTCCAATTTCATTGCACTATGGTCTGATAATATGCATGGGATAATTTCAATTCCTTTGCATTTACTTAAGCAGGTTTTATGAGCTAGTATGTGGTCTATTTTGGAGAACGTCCCATGTGCAGCTGAGAAAAATGTGTATTCTGATGTTGTGGGATGGAACACTCTGTAGACATCTACTAAGTCCATTTGTTCAAAAGTTTGGTTCAGTTCTACTATTTCATTATTGATTTTCTGTCCAGTTGATCTATCTTTTTGTGACAGTGGAGTATTGAGATCTCCCAATATAATTGTATTAGTGCTTATTTGATTTTTCATGTCCTTTAGTACTTGTTTTATATAGCTGGGTGCATTGGTATTTGACGCATATATATTTATGATCGTTATCTCTTCCTCTTGGATTGTTCCCTTTACAAGGATGTAATGACCGTCTTTATCTCTCTGAATCCTTCTTGGCTTGAAGTTCACTTTGTCTGCAAAAAGAATAGCTACCCCTGCTTTTTTCTGGGTTCCTGTGGCATGGAGTATTGTTTTCCATCCTTTGACTTTTAGTCTATGAATTTCTTTCTGAATTAAATGTGTTTCTTGTATACAGCATATTGTTGGATCTTGCTTCTTGATCCATTTTGCCAGTCTGTGCCTTTTGATTGGTGAATTGAGACCGTTAACATTGATGGTTAAAACTGATATGTATTGACTTGTCATGATATTTTCCTGTTGTTGGTTCCCACTCTTTGTTTTTCCGCTTTCCGGCTATTTAATTATTTGCCCTGCCTGGTGGATTCCTTCTGTTGGGGTTCCTATCTCTTTCTAGAATGTCCTTCAGAACGTTTTGGAGTGCTGGTTTGGTGGTCATAAATTTTCTCAGATGTTCTTTGTCATGAAAGTATTTTATTTCTCCATCAATTTTGAAAGATAGTTTTGCAGGGTACATCAATCTGGGCTGAAAATTATTTTCCTTTAGAGCTTGCAATACATCATTCCAAGCTCTTCTTGAATTGAGGGTTTGTGCTGAAAAATCAGCTGTGATTCTGATGGGTTTTCCTTCATAGGTGATTTGTCTCTTCTCCCTAACAGCTTTTAAGATTCTGCCCTTCTGTTGAATTTCTGGGATCTTGACTATAATATGTCTGGCTGAAGTTTTTTTTGATCATGTCTAGTTGGTGTTCTAAAAGCTTCACTTATAGGGGTGTCAAATTCCTTTTCTCTTCCAGGAAAGTTCTCCCTGATTATGTCTTTGAACAAGGTTTTAATGTCGTTGATGCTATCTCCTGCTTTTTCATTTATTCCAATTATTCTTAAGTTGTTTATCTTTGAGTCATCTAGCAGCTGCTGAATTGATTTTTCATGGTCCCTTGCTATTTTTAAGAATTTTTCCATTTCATGATCACTAATTGCAAGCCTGTCTTCTATATCTGAGATCCTGTCCTCGCATTGGCTTATTCTGCTACAAATACTTTCAATGGAATTTTTTATCTCTTGGATATCTGCTTGAATCTGCCTTATGGATTCCATTTCTTTCCTATGCTGAGCATTCATGGTTTCTATAGTTTTCTTAAGTTCATCTATTTTTTTGTCTGTATCAGCTATAGTGTCCTTAAGCATGGTCTTCGTTGTAGACATTATCTCTGCAGTTATCTGTGAGATTATTTCTGTTTTAATTTTTTCCAGAACCTCATTCAGTTGCTTTGTTGTTACCACTTCAGATAGGCCAGGTGGGTGGCTTTCGGGTTGTCCCACCTCGTTGCTCCCTAGGTTTGCCTTTGGTGAATTGGATGTGTGTGGTTGCATCTTGTTTAAGTGTCGTCTCATTTTTTCTTTCTTTAATTCCTGGGGTGATGTTTGCAAATTACCTATAGTAGGTTACTTTATTGCTAGTGTTTAAGATCTTTAGAAGATGACTACTTCTCTGCAGTATCTTCCAAGTGGAGCTTGCTTTTAGGTTTTGAGCTTTCTGCCAGATCCTACCTCTTCAATTCGTTGGGTATGCTAAGTTGCTACCTGTTTGGCCCAGTCCTTGATTCTTTGGTACTGTGCCACTGTATTTTCTGTGTCCCTTAGTCAATCTCAATCATGAAATATCAGGAAGGAAAGATGTTTAGAACAATTATTTCACATTTGGCTATAATGTTAACTAAAGCATCAAACACAGCCTAAAAAATGACAGACTGAGCTAACCAGTTATTTACCACTTTTAGCTGTATAGAGTTGCGGTTATATAACAAAATCTAAAACACACCAGAAAAATTATATGCAGTATACAAGTCCTATGTATGTCAATTTTTCCTTGAGGAGTTTAAATTTAAAATGAGTTAAGGAGGAAATAGAGTATTGGGAGAAGAGGAAGGAATTAGATGTAAGGTTAGAGGACCAAGAGGGATCCCACTAAAATTGGGACACTAGTGCAGAGAACAGGTGGTAAAAAGAGAAGGAAGGGATAAAAGGAAGAACAGATCACAACCACAATCACAAAGAAGTTAGAGGCGCTGTTTACACTCATATAAAAAACCAGAGAGAATAATGAAGGAAAGAGCAAATACACATACAGAAACAAAAACGAAGATAAAAACAATAAAACAGACAGATCAAAAATAAGACCCCACCAAAAAACAAAACAAAGCAAAACAAAAACCAAAAAACCCTTCGCCAGAACAAAAAACAAATCAGTGAGAAAAAAAAAAAAAAAAAAAAAAAAAAAAAAAAAAAAAGAATCAGTTCCAGGTTTTGACTCTGTTGTAGGCAGGTACCTTGTGACAGAGTCCTGTTCTGTGCAGGTCCATCCCAGTAAGCCAGGAGCGCCCTCTGGCAGGCGGTGAGCAGAGGCGCGTACTTTCAGGCAGAGACCAGTCTAGCTCGCCTCCGCTCTCGGTGCCCTTTCACGATCCCTGGGCCTGAGAGGCTCAGCGTGCTGTCCGGAGCGCGGGTTCCCTGCACTGGTTCCCGCCGCTCTGGTTTTTCGCCACGCCCCCCACAATGGCGCCGGGCCAGTCGCTCTCTGGCGCGGGACAGGTGTGGCTGAGAGTCCAGTCTCGTTCGCCTGCTGACCTCAGCACACTTTCGTGGGCCTGAGAGGCCCCGTGCTGCCCTGTCCGGAGCACAAGTTCCCAGAGCAGTTTCCGAGCCGCTCTGAGTTTCGCCACACCCCCCACAATGGCGCCCGGCCGGTGGCTCTCTGGCGCGGGGCAGCTGTGGCTGAGAGACACTCACCGCCGGTCAGCGCCGTTCTCCGCCGCTGCCCCGCCACTGTCTCAGGATCCTCCGTGGGGGCTCCCTGGGCGCCAGCTGCCACCGTGTGTCCGTAGAATTGAGCCTCCGCGGCGCTGCAACTCCCGGGATAGTAGAAGGTGCGCGCGTGCGGTCTGCTCCTTCTTTCCTTCTTCTTTGTTGGAAGTCACCCATCACTGGTTCCGGGGGTCCCAGATTGCGCTTCAGAACTTTTCTGGGTTTCGGGGAGGCATCTCCCCCCCTCCTGCGCTTTCCGGGTCGCTATATTCCTGTGTTCCAATGGTAACTTTTAGAGAGAGTTTCGCTGCCTGCTTCTTACTCATCCGCCATCTTGAGGTCCTCCTCTAGGTGTGCATTTTAAATCATTTTTCCATGAGTGATGTATTTATAGAACTATTGTACTGAGTTAACTAATAACATTTTCTGTTCTTTAGCTTCAGTCAGCCTTTCAAAACTTTTCAGCTTACTCATCATATTTTGTCATCATTTCTACCTGTGAGAAAGTTTGCAGATAGGAAGAAAATCTAAAGCTGCTTTCTAAATAGAAGTGGTTACTTTGAGTTAAAGTATGGATATATTTTTAAAACAGCATTAAGGTATTTCTATTTTACATAAATATCTTGATATTTACAGTCTGGAGGTGCAAATTGCAGACTTGGCTGGGTGGAATGAGTTTTCTATTTTGGTTCCTGTGTTACATTAGCTGACTTGGTCAAAGATTGTGCTAAGTGAGCAAAGCAAAGTGCAAACCTTGCATGCATCAAATAGCTGAACTGGGAATTCCTCCCTCCAGCAATGAAAAAAAAAAGATTGTGTTATCTTTTAGATTTAAAATGGCCTGATAAAATCTCACGTGTTCAGAGGTGAGACTTTTGGAAGGTGATGAGATCATGGGGGTACTGTACTCATCAGTGATCCATTGATGTGTTCATAGCAGAATGTGCTGTTAGAAGGCGGGGTTTGGTTGGAGGTGGGTCACTGGGGGAATGACCATGAAGGGTGTATTCTTGTCCCTGGTTCCTCCCTTCTCTCTCTCTGATTTCTGGCTGCCATGGGTTGAGCAGCTTTCCTCCACTATGTTGTTTCTGCCTTGGAGCAAGCTGACCATGGACTGAAACCCCTGAAACCATGAACCAAAATAAACCTCTCTTCGCTCTTTGTTTCCTTTGCTTACAAAGGATTTTTAATTCGATATAATTTCATTTGTTGCTTCTTTGGTATCATTTCTTGTGCATTTGAGATTCTGTTCAGGAAGTCCTTGCCTATGTCTATGGCTTCAAATGTTTTACCCATTTTTATCTTCTAGAAATCAGTGTTTCTGTTTTTATACCTAGATGTTTGATCCACTTTAATTTGATTTTAGTACAAGGTGCAAGATATGGGTCTAGACTGATTCTTCTACATGTGGGTAAGCAGTTTTCCCAGCCCTGTTTATTAAAGAGGCTGTCTTTTCTCCAGCATTAAATATTGCATGGTGTTTCTTATATAAGAAGCCCAAAATACAAATATATTAAAGAGCGAAATAAAGGAGAGATAGTCAGAAACAGAGGTAGAGTTTTTGAAAATAGGGAAGGGGATCTGTAGAAAGGGGTAGAGGAAAGTGGGGGAGAAAATGGGATAAAAATGATCAAGATATGTTTGTACCATTTCCCCCAAAATGAATGCAATTATTATATATCAGAAATATATATTAATAAAAACTTTAAAAACTAGAAACCAAAATAAACCTCTCCTCTTTTAAGTTTTGGTTGTCAGGTATTTGGTCTGAGTAATGGGAAAGTGCTAATGTGGGTTGTCTGTGGAATTTTGACCACAGCAAGCATGAATAGTGCATGTTCTCTGACATGTTTTCCTGTAGTTATTCCAGAGTTGTCACTATTTTTCTGTGCTGTCATGTATCTTATCCTCATGGGAAAATTACTTTCATTATATACAAATATGTCAGAGGAGTGCTACACTCTTCTCTATATATTTCTTGTTATACCTTAAAAAGGGAAAGTACAATAGAGTAACCAAGAGTAGAACTCTGGTTTTGGAACAATGAATAGCTCGTGAAGGGTTAGGGGATTCAGATAAGGACTGTAACTGGATGAAGGTAATAAGATAATTTGACTCTTGCCTCTGTTTACTAGATGTTTAGGCAAAATGTTTAGGTCTTTGGAACTCTATTAATATTTGTAAAATGAAGAAAAATGCCTTTCACACTTGGTTTGAAGACAATATGAGATGATGGATAAAAAAGACTTCCATGCAGTATGAAGATATGTGGACCTTTCAACTATGGTACTGTTGTTATTGTTGTCATTATTATTGTTAATTTTTTCCAGGGAGGTGCTGCTAATATTATAAAGAATACTACTTTGGAGTATAGGTAGCTGAAAAGTCAAACAGGATCAGCAGCTCTTTGCAATGGCATGTACTTGAGACGATCATATGTTTACAGATCCTGGCCTTCAAGGGTGCTCAGACAATTTTGGGTTCTTGGCTTTGGGTTGGTTTCCAAGACAGTATAATTCTTACTGGGCCACTTATTTAGATGCCTTGTTTAAAGGAAGTTCCAGATAATTTCTTTGACTTTGACTATAACCCATTTTTACATGCCAAATTTTAGACACTTTTGAATTTTTAAGTAATGACATTTGCTTGAGGAGAGGGATTTTTCAGAAGCTAAAAGCACCATTTATGTATTTTTATCAGTTTAGGTATATTAAACAAGAGGAATCATGTATTGTACCACAATTATAGCTGGCTTTGCTCTTTCCACAGAACTATTCTAGTTTTCACACTAGAGAAAGACAGCCTTGATTAAATTGAACAAAGAACCTTTTCTATACACTTCAGTGACTTGACTTTAAACCATAATTGGAAGAGAAGAATTTTCTGCCTTTGTCAGGCTCTGGAAAGATGTGTCTGTGTTATTACACCTGTTTTTTTTTTTCACTTGACACAGAATGATGGCTGCTTACTTTCTTAAAGACTTTGGTATCTAGAGAAACCCTGAGTGTACTTCTCTGGTCGTGTCAATATTAGAAACCTTTAAGTGAACTTAAGCATTTAAAATCTGATTTTACTCCGAGCACTTTCATTTTATAGGAAAATTCTGATATTGTTTGTTTAAAATTAAGGAAAATGTAGCTTGGAATTTCCCTCTGGAAAGTATGTTTATAGTCATGCATGGTGGTGCATACCTGTAATCTCAGCATTCTGGGAGGCAAAGATGGGAGGATTTCAGGTTTGAACCCAATCTGAGCAATTTAGCAACTTAGTAAGACCCTGTCTCAAAAAATAAAAGGAAAGCTGGAGATGTAACTCAGTGTAGAGACCTTGGGTTCAATCCCCAGTATCCCCCTCAAAGGTAGGTTTTGTGAAGAACTTTCTTTATTTCTGAATTCTTTCTTTAAAGTATTTTAAAAGTATGCTTATGATTAAATACACTTGAAATTGATTGGTAGCTAGTACTGAGAATGCTCCTTGGAATTTCTGTTTATATTTCTCCTTAACCACTTATCTAATAATGAAAACAGGCACATTTATGATCTGTCCCTCCATCTTACCTTATTCCAGAAGTAAATTTTTGTTTTCTTCTATTCCAGTTATCAAGTATTTACTATAACCTCTTCAACTTTTTTATAATATGGAAATAGATATTTTTACTGAAATATCGTAAAGCAGACAATTATGTCTTCACTTATATTTATATCTTTAGCAATATTGCTATGTGTGTTAATAGTATGTAATCTATCTATTGGGTAGTTTATCTTCCTGAGTGTTAGTCTTTCCTCATAAAAATGTAGAGGGCAGTCTAAAGCCCAGGAAGGTCAGAAAGGTATTACAAACCAGGACAGTGCATTTAAACCATCACAATCAATATGCCATTTAACATTTGCCCTCAAATTCATAACAGCAAATAAATTTGTTCCTAGCTCATAAATGTCCTGCCTTGAGCTACCACTTGTCTGCCTTGTAACTCATCTTTTCTGTGACCTAGTTCTTTCTTAGCTTGGTTTCGGTCTGTAAGCTGCTGCCATGAAATCTGTAACTGGGCTGTTTCTTTGGTTGCATTGTTTTCTTTTATTAGTTTCCAAAATCCTATTTTTATTTTTTATTGTATTAAAGGATATGGTCAGGAAGACAAATTGTATTTGCTAGAGGAAAAAATAAAATTAGTTCTTTGTGTCCTTGACTCTACATGTTTGTATTGGCTTTGATGTCAGACAGATTCTGCTTCAAATCCTGCTTTAGTTACTTTTTAAACTCTCTTTTCTGGAGCTGTGATAATTATAGACAATACTCACCAAGACCTTTTGATTTGCCAGGTGCTATGTAACATGATTTATATGTATAATTTTATTTAATGTTTCTCGCAATCTCAGGAGGAGAGACCGACCACTCACAGAGGTTAAGCAGTTTGCCCACAGTCATGTAGCTGATAACATATCAGGTAGAGTCAGAATTCAAATGCAGCCATTTTGGCTCCAGAGAAACTTGCAGATTAGTCACATAGAGTTTTCCTAGCTATAGAGTAAAAAAATGATAATATCTACTTTATAGAATTAGTGTGATAATTAAATAATGTACTGTCTGAAAAAATGCATTGTTTTCTGTCTAAAATCAATCTTTATATGTCAGATCTTAGCAGACTCTCAGGGCATATTGCTTTCTTCATTAAAGAAAGGTAATCTTTGCTAGAAACCCAGTGTGTTTGTGATAGGGATTCATTATCTTATGCTGAAAATATTGCAGAATGTGGTGCAGAAAAGCACATGTTGAAAACCAACAGCCATGTGATCTGTAGTATATGTAATGGTAAGTTACAGGCTCTAATATGCCCCGACTTAGTCTGTTAGGAGTTTCAATGATAATAAAGGAGGTGGGCAAAGTGGCTAAAGGAATCAGTATCAAGAAAAATCTCTACCAGAGAAAGTGAGCAATTGAAAGTAACAAGACTAGAATCAGAGACAACTTTACTTCCTTGTGTTAGTTAGGAGAACAGAATCAGTGGGAAATATGTGTATAATGGTGCAGGGGGACTTATTAGGTGGACCTTTAGTATCAGAGGCAGGCAGGTCCACAATGGCTGTCTGCATGCTGGAGAGTCAGATGATCCAATAGTTGTTCAGGCCAACAAGACGGAAGCTGCAAAATGAGAGAGATCGAGGATGAAGCACCAGTCCAGGTCAAAGGCCTGGAAGCTCACAGTAGAGTCTTCAGTGCAAGTCTTTATTGGAAGGCTGAAGAAACTGGAGACTGATGTCGAAAGATGATGGTGAAGACTGGAGTTCTTCCAAAATGTGACACTGTCTTTTTATTTCCCCTATTATTGAGTTCAGGCTGCAAGCCTATTGGTTGGTGCTGCCCATGTGTGGTGTGGGTCTTCCCCTCTCAGTTTGCTGGCCTACATGTCAGTCATCCACAGACACCCAGAGCTGTGCTCCATTAATCTGCTAGGCCTTTCTTAATCCATACAACTTGACAGACCATGATTAATGGTCACAATCTGGGATATCTTTTTTCAACTTGACAACTAGACATATCTCTTTAAACCACACTAAATCTCCAAATACAATAGCAATTTCTTAATTACACCTAATATGATACAACTATGCTGCATAAACATGGCAGTGCACTAATTCCCTCCCAAGAATAGAAAGCAGAGTTTCTCATCAGGTGATGCTTATTCTTTTCCTGACATTCCATAATTTAAATATTATAATGTAGATTTAAATACTGATATTAAATCAATCAATATTATAAAGAACGAAAACAAAGATATTTGCTTAGTATGCATAAGCATACTAACACAAAATAAGAAAGAAATACTCATGAAAATTACAGTCCTTGTTTCTGTAATGTGTCATGTTTGCATAGCTCGTATTTATAGCTACCTTTTTCTCACACCCATTCTGTATTCCCTTGGCCTTCAGCAAGCACCTCAGAAGGTCTTGGTTCTATATTTGGCAGGGTGACCCAAACCTTAATTCCTGAAGGTCCTGGACCATTTGTCATTCTGCCTGGATTGAGTTGTTGTAGTTTCCCTTTGACCTTTATAACAGGGCACAGTACTACTAGGAGAGGCCCAAGGGATCTCCCGTACTAGACATGTCCTTCCTTTCCTCCCTTGTAGAGTAGTAGTCCGATTTCTCCTTGGTAGTTGGGATCAATCACCCCAGCCAACATTGAAACTCCCTTTTTAGCTTGACTCAGAGGCATACGGAGCCTGAAATGACCAGGGTAAGTCTTATCTTCCAGTTCAATGGGATCATTATTTTGCCTCCTGGTAGATGCTTTCCCTGCTCTGGAACTAAGACATCTAAGCTAATGGACCATCAGATTGTGGGAACAGAAGCAAAAATTTTGCTAGTGGGTCATTAACATTTCCACTCTCTTTTCTACTCCTTGATTCCTTGAGCTATGAATCCTGGCTGTGGGAGGAACCATACCAAATATTGGATGCTGATTCAGATCGTACACAGCCTTCTGGAGAACCTGGCTCCAGTGGGCTAGCGCCTGGATTGGTTTGTACCCTACTCCTGGTACAAATTTTCTGTATTAGTTTTTTGTCTCTAAGACACAATATCCAACACCCACAACTTATAGGAGAGGTTTAATTTGCTTATAATTGAAGTCCATGATTGGCTGGCTGCAAGGGAGACATTATTGGTGGAAGAGTGTAGCAGAGCAAAGCTGCTTAGTTCATGGTGGCTGGAAAGCAGAGTAGGGGAACAGCTCCAGAGAGGAAGGGGCCAGAGAACAGACGCAGAGCCCAAGGCCACACCTCCACGACCCACCCAGACACGCCTGGAAGTGTGCTCCACCAATCCCCAGGGTGGACCCCAAAGCCAGTCAAGTTGAAAATCCACCCACACTGCCACACTCCTTCACCTGGATTAAAAGTTCGTCAGAAAATTACAGACTGAATATACCTTATGCAAAATGCTTGGAAACAAGGGTTTCAGGTTTTGGAACTTTTTGGATTTTGTAATATTTGAATAGAATTTACCACTTGAGTGCCTCTTATCTGAAAATTTGACATTGGAAATACTCCACAATCTGAAACTTTTTGTTCATTATATCTGTGCTCACAAAATTTTGAATTTTGGAGTATTTTGCATTTGGGGAATCACCAGTGTGAGATAACTAAAAAAAAAACTAGCTAATGCAGTCTTAAGTACCATGGTTTCCCATAATAATGAAATGATCTAACTCATTTTAACCAAGTCTCAGTTCATATTCTGTAAGGTTTCTTGGCCATCTGCTTCCATGTGAAGGCCAGTCCACGTGTATAAAAACTTTCCTGACAATGTCAAGGAGCTGTTAAATCTGAGTTCTAGCCTGGGCAATATCATCACTATCCTCAAATACTTGGTGAAATGTCACATATAGTTGGGAGTGGACTTAAATTGCTGTAGTGCTGGGGAACAGAAAGAGATGACTGGATCATAGTTATAATTGGTTTGGGCTTAGTGTAAGAAAGAACTTTTTATCAAAGCCATCTGAAACCAATATGCCTGTTATATAGGTATAACAATGAGTTTCTTGGTGGAAGTATTCAAGTACTCACTGGATGAACTTTCCTGTCAGGAAGCATATAGATTTCTGCTTTGAGTGATTATTTAGCCCCGATGATCAGAATGTCTTTACCAAGACCTAAATTCTTTAATGTGGAAGAAAAAAACAGTAAAATGTTGCCTCACGAAGTTAAGTCCAAATGAACAGGAAAATAGTTCTATTACAGGAATTCCTTTTTCAAGAGATGTGAACTTTTTTATGGTATCAGTAAATAAATTTTATTTTTAATCTATAAATACAAATATTATCTTGAAACTAAAATAGTAGGAAAACCAAGTGTTTGGGTCAGCTTAGTTTCCCTGAAGAATACAGAGTGACTGACTTAGAGTCACTGGCTCTGAAGAAAGGGAAACAGGTGCTGAAAGGAATGATTAATGACATTAGATTCCGGTGTATCCAAATCCACTGAAGGGGGGTGTCAGCTAGGCAAACTCAGTCTACGTGTTTGTTATGGCTCCTGCTGAGAATCCATGCATTCTTATTTTCTTGCTGTGTTTCTTCTAAGTAAACACCTGTAGCTTAGATCAACTTATTGTCACATCTGTGTACTTATGACTACTTTATTGTTTTTAGAAGACATTTGTTTATTTTGACATCGATTCTATATAAAATTTGCTGAGCAAACTTCTCATGAAGTGTCTTATTGTGTCCTATATTTTTAGAAAATTACTTATTTTGATTAGGCTTCTATAAACTAAAGTACCCAGGAATACTAGTGAGAAAGATTTTTAAAAATGTTGATGGTGAACTTATTTTGATTTATTTTTCCTGCATTAGTTTATTATTTATTTGATTTTCCTATTTGAGGAGATTTTGAGATGACATCTTAATATTGTCCCCTTAGCTTCAGAGAAAAAGGCCCTTTTTTCTTTTTAAAGTCTGCTTCTCTCTTTCCTGAAAAATTATACCCCAAATTGCTCAGTTGCAGTATATCCTGGGAGGAAAAGTAGAAATAGAATGTGTGAACAGGAAAGAATTAACATACACTGAGAGTTCATGATGTGCAAAATTTTTACATATGTTAGCCCATAATTTTGTAAACTTGAGTGAAAACACTGAGATCAGGGAAGATAAGTAACTTGTTCAAGGTCACAGTTAGCAATTCGCACTCTAGTCTATGGGACTCAGTGTTAAAAAAAAGAGTAGAATAAAAAATATCAGTAATGGTTCATATTAAGGATAGGTATGGTTTCATGAACTGTGTTTGTTTTGTGTGTTAGATCATAATACATAATAGAATTCTTGTCCTGGCTTGTGTTTAAAAAACATACAAACTTGAGACCTACCCTGTTATCCTGCATGGCCTCGCGTGAGCGTGTGAAACCAGAGTGGTCAGAACAGGGGTCCTTGAAAATGTACCGACACTTCCCACTCCCGATTTATCTGAGGGCTTGACGACTGTATTACTTCCACATAGTGTCTTAATCAGGTGATGAGCACCTGACCTTTTCTATTGCAGTAAATCTCTTTTTATCAGCACCTACTAACATTTCTTTGTTACTTAAAGAAAATCATGACTGTAGGGAAAGATTTGAATTCTAGGTGCAAGAAATTAGAACATAAATTTCCCTTATTGATAGACCCTTTTAGAAACCAATAAAGAGGAGAAGAGATGATGAAATAGTTTGGATACAATGCCCTGGGTTTAAACCTAAGCGTTTGTTACTCAGATCTTCTGTCTGAGGAGGTAAGAGGAAAAGATTCTGTCACCATATATTACTATTTCTTTGTTAACTTGAAACTTTGTTTCTTCAGTCATGCAAAATGGAATGTTTAGTTTAAAATCAGTTCACATGCTGAAGTGTCTTCTTTTATTTTCAAAATGAAACCATTCCATTAAATGTCGGAGAAGAAACAGACTTTTAAAGAAATATCAACGCAATAGGCACTTTTCCAGAGAAAGTTTTTTTTTTGAGCTGAAGCAAGTTCCTAAGTAATGGCTTTATTTGAACATTCTTTCTTTCAGATTTTTTAAAAAAATAACCAACATGATTAAAGATCACAAATTAATAAACTGGTAATCATTTGATAGAAAACAATGAGAGGAAAATGTCTGTAAATTGCTAAAAATCTCTGCATGCAAAGAATTCAGACAGTTGTTTGAAATTCTCAAGAGTGCTTTATAGATTGATTAGAGATTTAAAAAAAAAATCATCTTCTGTGTTCACCAAGTAAAGTGTGGGCTGAAAGCTATTTTAAAGTCATTTTATTGGAAGGAAAACAGCAGGATTCTGCCAAAGTCCAAATGCTAGAAAAATTGCAATGAAACATTGAAAATTGCAAGGTCAAAGCTTTATATTTATATGAAAATAATATTCAGACAAAAAAAGGTGAACTGATAAGAGAAAAAAAAAATGAAAATAAAAACAAACATTTCCTATTCCAAAGAAAGAACTAAAAGATGATGTGGCTGGCTTATTTGTCATGATCTATTCTGTAACTCCCGCATTTAAGTGATTATAGCAAAGAACATAACTTTAGATGTTCACTACGATAGTTTTTCTCTTTAAAAGTGTGGTATGATTGTTTCTGACTGCTTTTCTTTTCAGATGTTTTGTGTATAGCACGTTGTTTAGAAGGAAAGATTTAGCAACAGCACTCAGCTTATAATTAGTGTTAGATAAGTTAATAAAAAATAATCAAGATGTGGGCAAGCAAATGCTAGAAACTGAAACTGAAGGTGATTAAAAAGTAATTTCTGAAACAAGCTAAGATTAACTATGTGGAATCCCAGCAGGATTTCTGCCTTGGTTCCTTGGCTGTCCTGCTGACTGCTGATGTAATCAGTGCAAGATAGGGGAAGAAACCTGCAGTTAGAGCAGATTCTTTGAATAAAAATTTGTATTATTTATTGGCTCAATAATATTTTGTTAATAAAATTTTATAGTTCTGTAACACTGAATTCCAAGTCAGCATCCCACTTCTTGCCTTAACTTGCCATTTTTTTAGACAGAAATTTTATTAGAAAAGAATGAGTCTTTATGTACATGTATTTCTTTTAATGAACTCTAAAATGTGATACACCAAGAAAAGTAGATTTTTGGTTAACGTGGAGAAAATGCTTATTAAGTTATTCTTTTCTCAGTTGTCTTAACAAATATGCATATGTCTTAATTGTTTAAGTGTTGTTAATGTTAAAATATTAGAAATTAGAAAGCAAATTTCGGGCCGGTGAGATCGCTCAGCGGCATAAGCGCCTGCCTGGCAGGCGCAAGGTCCTGAGTTTGACTCCCGGTACCCACATACAAAGAAAAAAAAAGGGCAGGTGATACCGCTCAGCGGCACGGGCGCCTGCTGGCACATGAAGTCCTGAGTTCGACCCCCAGAACCCACAAAAAAAAAAAGAAAGAAAAATATAATAAATATCATCTGTAATTAATGTACTTGGAAGTAGTCACGATTAACTTTTTGGTATAAATACAACTTAGTTTTTTTCTTGTCTTTTACGTTTTCTGAATGAGGATAAAAATGGATATTGAATTAAAAATTGACTATTAGTTTTCCTTCAGCCCTTTGAAAGTACTCCTGTGATATTCTTTGGTGTCTGTTGTTGCTGATGTCTTTATAATTTTTGTTCCATTGTAAAAAATGATTTCCCCCCTCTATTACTGCTTTAAAGATTTCTTTGTGTTTGAAGTGCTGCATTTCACTATGATACATATGGTTATAGATTTCTATTAATTTATCTTGCTTAGAATTTTTGCGGGGGGGATTCCCAAATTTTAGAATTTCTGTCTTTCATAAATTTTGGAAAATTTTCAACCGTTACCTCTTTTGGTATGCCTCTGTCTCACTTTTGTAAATTCTGGAATTTCAGTGAGGCATAAATCGGACCAGCTTATCCTATTTTTCTCTTGATCATTTTTCTTGTTCTCCATCTTTCTGTTTCTCTGTTTCATATTACAGTATCATCCACAGATATTTTCCAGTTTACTTTCTGTTTTCTGAATTTGGCACTGAACTTCTGCTGATGAAATTATGAATCATTTTAAATTTAAGATTACATTTTTCAGTCTTATGAGTTTTACTTCTTTTTTTTCTTTTAAAGCATCTTTTTCTCCTTTCCATGCTGATAGAGCTGAATCATGCCCCTTCCCCGAACTCGTGTGTTGAAGTCTTAACCTCAGTGCCTCAGAATGTGGCTGAATTTGAAGACAGGGAATTTACAGGGATAGTTAAGGGAAAATGAGGTCACATGATTGGGCCCTAACCAGGTGACTTGTGTCCTTAGAAGGAGTTATTAAGACACCAAACACGGGCACACACAGAGAGCTGACAGTGTGAACACACAGCAAGGGAGTGACTGTGTACCAGCCAACGACAAAGTCCTCAGTAGAAACAACCTGTTGACACTTGATCTTTGACTTCCATCCCCCAGAACTGTGAGAAAATCAATTTCTGTTTTTTAAGCCATCCACTCTTTGGTATTTTTTATGGCAGACCTAACAAACTTGTACTCGTACTAGGATTTTTTTCAGTGTGCTTTCTATTCATTTCTAATCTCCAATTATTTTTATCATATTTTGATCTATTTTATAGTTTTTTTTGTTTCTTATGGTCTTGTTTCTATGATATTTGCATGTGTAGCCTGTGAATGGATATCTCAGTGAGGCTTTTAGTTAATTGTTTCTTAGAAGTCTTACATGCCCTGGGTCAATTTTAAAAATTTTAATTAATCAAGTGAACAAAAAACTTAGTATTATTTTCATTTGTATTAAGTACTGAGTTAGAACTTTTTCATGTGCTTGTTGGTTAGATGCATTTCTTCTTCTTTTTTTTTTTTTTGAGACAGGGTCATTTTATTCAGTTTATGCTGGCCTTGAACTCACTATGTAGCCCAGGCTGGCCTGGAACTCACAGCAATTCTCCTGCCTCAGCCTCCCAAGTGCTGGGATTACAGGTGTGCACCACCACGCCCGGCACATTTCTTCTTTTTAAAGTTAGGGTTAAGGTTCATATTCAACTCTTCATAACAAAAATGAATATATTAGTCACTTTAACATTTTGTACTGATTCAGTGTTACCTATTTTTGAGCTCTCTAATATATGCAAGTTCTTGGTCTTCTCCAGGAAGTTGAAAATTAATATTCGTTTTATATTTGTCAAAAAATACACAAATGTTAGGAGATAGGAAAGAATTTTGTTTTTAATATCTAATATCTGCAGTAAATCATAGAAAACCACCAATTTCAGTTTGTCAGGGTATTGCTATCAGATTCTAATTTTGTATCAACTAAAATGTTTACTTTTTGGTAGAAACACCTTTAGAATCTTAGAGCAAGCCTTCGGAAAGACATTTTCGTGTTCAGGGGAAACATGAAAACTTGAAATATTGTGATAGAAAACTTTCAGCCAAAAAAAACCTTTCAGTCAAATGTCTTCTTATAATGATAAAATAAGATACTGTGAGGCAGTAAATCTCCACAGAAAGCGGACGCTGGTAAAAAATAATGTCCGGAAGTGTCTAGAGAAAGGGGCCTAGGTATGTGGGTTTGAGTTATTTAACACTTGGTTTAAAACTGCAGCACAGGGCCAGGGATATAGCTCAGTGGCACAGCACCTGCCTGGCAAGCAAGAAGTCCTGAGTTTGATTCCCGGTACCAAAAAAACAAACAAAAAACTTCAGTGCACAGAGAAGAGTTGAATTTTAAGATTTAGTTTATGTAATTATGTATGACACACATTTTTCAAATTTTAATGACTGGAATTTGGCAACATCATAAATTATGATTACATTCACTTGGTAGTATTTCAGGTTTTCCCCCTTCAGGAAAGGTGCCATTAAATCGCTCAAAGTAGAATGGAGTCATTTAGACTTGAGGAAATATAGATTCTAGAAAGAATCACATAAATTATTTAACAGTGGTTATTAATGAAAATTACATGAGGAAGGGTCAATAGAAGGTGGTTCTGAATGATAGTTGGTAATTTTCAAGATGTTTACAAGTGGGTATTTAAGTGTTGGCTAAACATAATTCATAAAAGAGAAACCACTGCTTTTTAATTATAGCACCATTTCTTTATGAGTTTCTCAGTGAGGGACAGGAAATAGCTGTCAGCTTAGAATCCAACTCCAGTTGATAGGTAGCAGTGTTTTAAAAAGATTGGAAGGCCCTCTCTGTGCTTAGCGGGAAGCTGTCATTTTCTGCTAAGTGATGTTTACTGTGGGCAAGAGAGAAGGGAGAGAGGATAGCTGTTTGAGGCATTTACCAACACTTCTCCATGTTGCGAAGAAGATAGTAGGGATAGGCACGTCCTATCTTTTGTTATCTGGTTCTGATAAAATATTTTAAAAGTAGGTTTACAGATGAGTGCAACTTTATTTCTTCCAATTTTATGCTGCTATTTCTGGGACGGGTTTTCAGAATATGTTCCTCTTGGACATACGTTGGTATTATTCATTGCTTTCTGGTCACTGTTTGATGATTCAGATCTCCCTGGAATGGGAAGTAGGCTGACAGGTGGGTTTGTTGTTTTGCTTTCCTGGTGACTCATTTGTATTTGAATTTTTTTTTTCAGTTTCACAAAAGTAAGAGCTAGAATCTCTCTACTGCACATTTTCTTTAAGTGCAACATTACTCTATATTCTATAGTTTATTTTATCCATGTCTGGTTTCTCCACCCTTTTTTCAGAGACTAGTTGAAAGCAGCCAGCTTTTGAGTATCGGATATTTCTTCTCTGATATATGAGTCCAATCAGATTTATGACCTCTTTCCATTTTAATGTATTTATTTTTCTGGACAGTTCTTTCTGTTCAATTCTTTCTGTTCTTAACTGTACTTAGCCAGTTAAGACTTCAAGAATGTCAAAGCTCTTGTTAGGAATTTCAGCTCCATAGAACCTGTCCCTCTATTCCCCAAATAATTATTATGAACTATTATTTTAATTTATGCCTAAGATTTCATACTCAAACATTAATCTGGAATAATTGACTCATTTAAAAGTTTAGATCTTAAAATTACTCGACCTTCTGAACCAGTGGCACTTCCTGACTCCTATAGGAATAGACTTTTATTTCTGTATTATCTCTGCATCCTTCAAACACAATGCATTTGAATAAGATAATGACCATATTACATATATATAGTAGCACTCAGGTAGCATTTTAGGCCATATCACCAAAATGAGAAACATGCCCTTTGGTTAGATTTAAACTAGTATATAAATCAAGGCCAGCATTTCCTAATGAAGCTGGTTTGCCTTAGGAAATGCTAATTATAAGAAAATTGATTTAGAAACACTTCTTAAAAGACAGTTTTTACAATGGAGGATGCCAAAGAAGCACATCATCATTCCTCAGTCTAGAATGCTGTCGTTCCAGGCAGCTGCCAACCTTCCTCCTGCTTTGAACCCATGGGACACATACAGGTGTATACAGGACTCAAGCATCAGGTGAATCTGAGGCCTTTTGTCCTGAAGTTCCAGAAATTAGACTTCACATCATTTTATTATCCAGAAATGACTTCAAGGTTACTCCACATTTCCTTTAAAATGCCACCAAGGAGCATTCTACTATCTTCCACAGTTTTAGAACAATACGAAATTGAGCACTAGAATTTTCATCTAAAAAGAGGAAACATTCAGAAAATGATCTTGTATTTAAATGTTTTCATTTGTCATGCCATAAAAGTTTTTAAATAGCTTATGATATCACTGTCCATTTCTGCGAAGTGTATATGTTTAATAGAATTTGTGTGCCTCTTTAATTCATTAAAATTTATTAGGATTTAATGTGCTGAATCTTTCATCCAAAGTTCTCAAATCATGTTGCCGGTCTACATTAGCTCATTATTTTTTTCAGTATGTCCCTGTGAGGTAGTTGTTAAGTATTATTCTTTATTTTACAAATGAGGTACAAATGAGGTACAAATGAAGCTGAGAGAGGCTTAAGAGACTTGCTTACAGTCCCAGAGCAAGTTAATAGCAGAAAAGCAATAAAGGCACACTCCCCTGGTTTGAGAGATTTTCAACCTTTCATCAGAGTATATCCCTAATTCCACTTTAAATTGCTACATTGTCCATGAAAATTAGCATATTATTACATGCCAGTGCTTTTGGAAATTAAAGTGGATTTAAAAGGGATTTAATAAAATATCTTTTTCTGTCTTTTACACTTTGACTACTTCCCAGGGAAATATGTGGGATGGAAATGTCCTTTCTGCACCTAAGTGGGTGCTTCCTTTCGTCCAGTCCTGTGAGGACTGGAGGGTAGCCAGAGGGTCTCAGAGGACAGCATGGTGGCTGCTGCATAGTTAAGATCAGTGATAAATTTCTTGCTGATAAAGAATCTGGCAAGCTCAAGGGTTTTCTGCTAATTATCAAATTGTGTCTTCTTTAAATTAATGGACTCATCAAGCCCTGGAAATGTTAGTATTATTGGGAGCTTTAGGATTTTCTGAGTATAACCTCTATAAAATGTAGGATTTTGTTCCAAAGTAGGCTTAACAAATCATCGTACAGCCTCTGAGCTCTTTGGGAGATGGGCAGTTATCTCTTTCCATTAAATTTTGTTCCCCTGCTGAATAATTGTAAGGACCAATCTATAAAATTTTAAATTTATTCTGTTTCAGTGTCATCTATCAGTATTTATATAAAAGAAAAGATATATGAGATAATGTCTCCAACCTCAAGAACCTTGGCCATGTTTTATAAACCTGTCTTCTCATCTATATCGAGAGGAATTGGTTTGTTTTGAGGATTAAATGTTGTCAAATATAAAGCACTTAGGAAAGAGACTGCTGTGTAATAAATACTCAATGAATGCTGTCCTTTTTGTCTATGGTCAAAATGCGAGTGAGTGAGAACAAGAGCGAGAGAGCACATGCATAAGTGTGTGTGTGTGTGAGAGAGAGAGGGAGAGAGAGAGAAAGGGAGAGACTGAGAGAGATTACTTATTATTATTATTACATTTCTTTCTTTCCTTTTTCATCCTGTTTTTTAAATGAGACCATCATCATTTCTCATTTGAATTATTACAGCAGCCTCGACACTGGTTTCCCCATTGCCAGTCTCAGCCTTTGCAATCCATTTTTCCACAGTGAAGCCCAAGAGAACTTAGTAAAATGTAAGTCTGGGCATGCTAATTGCCATCTCAAAATTCACTGCTCTTCATGTACTTCAGTAGGAATTGGTTTACATGAGTGACAGTGCCCTTCATGATCCAAGTGCTCTCAGTTCTGCAGGTCTCCTCTTCCTGCCTGAGCCGTGGCTCAGTGTCCACCTTCTGTTCCTAATTCACTTCCTGCCTTCCTGGAATGTTTACTTGTCTGTCAAGGTTCAGTCTATCTGTCTTTCCCAAAAAGCATTCCCAGATCCCTTAAGTGCTCTTAAAACCATTCTTCTACCTTCCTACATTTGATTGCAATAATGTTTTTGTCCCTCCCTATTTTAAACTGAGGCTTTGAGGTTAAGGACTGGGTCTTATTCACTGGTCTCTTCTTAGTGTCTAATTCTTTCCACCTGGTGCATGATTTAAAAATTTATGCTGAATGAATAATAGTACACAACAGCATGGAACAAATGTTAAATAATTGATTTAGAAAAAGTGTGAGAAGTTGCAGAAAGAAGACACCGTCCCTGACTATGTGCCTATGTAGGCACAGAAAGGGTCACAGACTTGGTAGTTCTTGAGCTAGAGTTTTGTCTACCTCCTTGCTTGCTTGCTTTTTTCCTTCCTTCCTTTCTTCCTTCCTTCTTTCTCTTTCTTTCTTTCCCTTCCTTCCCTTTTCCTTCCCTCTTTCCTTCCCTCCCTCATTCCCTTCCTTCCTTCCTTCTCTATTTTTTTCTTTCTTTCTCTTTTTTGTGGTCTTTCTGGAATAAAGGCATTCAGTAAACCTCCAGGGCATCATTTAGTCAGATTGTAGTCTTTGTGACAGAATGCAATCCCAACTCAACCACTTTCTGGCTGTAAGATATTATATATCTGTAAAATGTATATTACAGCAACACTTACTTTGCAGACGTGTTGAGGAGATTTTATATTATGAATGTAAAGTACCTGGCACAGTGCCTGGTACATAATGGGTGCTCAACAACTGGTATTTGTCACACTTATAATCATTACTTACACTACATATCTCATCTCAGTTCAACAAATCCTTAAAATTTTCAGAGCAGATTAAGTAAATACACACTCCCTTTCTGTGTCTCATGATTGGGAACGGTTGTATTTCTGGAGTCTATACGAGACTGATGTTAGGGCATGGGATTGAGAGGAGAGCCCTAGAGGGGTTTCAGGGGTGAAGATTGTAAGGAGCAAGTGGGGGTGTGTGTGAAAAAAATTCACTCTGTATTTTGTCTCAGGCAGCAGATATAGAATTGCTTATATTAAATTCCTTTCAAAAATACCTATAGTTCTGAACTCTGGTTTTATCATGAGACTGTTTTCATAAGAAGGAAGTGTTCATGTAGACTATTTAGGTATATTAATCTTGCTAATCAACCAACTTCAGTCCACAGAAAAGCCTATAAATGTCTATAGAGTTAATCACTTGAACTGAAAAATGGGCAAAATTTCATAAATGCCTTTGTTTTTCTCTGAGGAAAGGGACCATTGTATTCTTAAATGGTCCATGAGGTCAAGAAACATTGGTATTCTTGCACTTTCTCCTGATACCAATTTTTCTGTATTTGGAAGCTTTCTCATAACTGAAACACAATACCTGACATGCACAACTTAAAAGAGAAAAGGTTTATTTTACCTCACAATTTCAGAGGTCTTAGTCCATTTATGGTCAGCTAGCTCCAAGGCAGAAACAGCATGGTGGAGAAACATGAAGCATGGCAGAACAAAGCTGCTTACTTCGTGGTGACCAGGAAGCAAAGCAGTGGAGCAGTACCACAGAGGAAAGGACAAGGGACCAGACATAGGTGCCAAAACCCAGACACATCCAGACATATGCTCCACCAATCTCCAGGATGAATCTCAAAGTAAATCAAGTTGACAGTCCACCCTAATTGCCACAATTCACTTATCCAAGATAAACATCATTAATGTTTTAATGAATTTTCTTACAGTGATTTTGGTATATATTATATTTTTTAAAGTCAAGATTGTCTCCTATATAGTTTTTTTTTTAAAGAGAAGAAAAAACAAAACAAATAAAAAAAGAACAAATTTTCAAAACAACATAATAGGAGGGTAACAATGGTTAATGCATTACGTATTATTATCTTTAAGTTAGTTATTCAGGATACCAGATATTAGCATTCAGTTGTCCAAACATTATTGGCACAAACCTTACTCTTCAATGAACTAAGTAAAATTGGTAGTGTATCTATCTTAACCATCTTATATATATATATATATACAATTTTTTTCCTTTCCCTTCTTTCTTTTCCCTATTCCCCTATTCCAGTCTCTCTTTCCTTTTGACCAGTTTCTTTTTGATTTACCATGTCTATTGTACATTTTGGATCTTATTTACTCTTTCAGTTTTTCATATTAGAGAGACAATATGATGCTTACACATGTGCGTCTGGTTTATTTCACTTATGAGTATTTTCTCGAGTTGCATCCATTTACCTATAAAAGTCTCCTGTTTATCCTTCTTTATGGCTGAATAGTGCTCCATTGTATAAAAATACCACATCTTTCTTATCCATTCCTCAGTTGATGGGCGTTTGGGTTGTTTCCAAGATCTGGCTATTACAAATTGTGCTGCTATAAACATGGGTGCACATATATCGCTGTGGTATGATGTTTTTAATTCTTCTGAGAAGATACCCAGAAGGGGAGTAGCTGGGTCAAATGGGACCTCCAACCCTAGTTTTTTGAGGAATCTCCACACTGATTTCCACAGTGGCTGTACCAGTCAACACTCCCACCAACAGTGAAGAAGGGTTCCTTTTTCCCCACAGCCCCTCCAGCATTTGTTATTAGTAGATTTCTTAATAATAGCCAATCTTTCTGGGGTAAGATGGTATCTCAGTGTTGTTTTAATTTGCATCTCTCGAATGACTAGTGTTCTATATAGATTTTTATATTCTTTTTCATTTAAAGTTAATGTATCAATTTTCACTGAAAAATATCATTGAACTTTTTATAAATAGTATTGTAAGTTGTTTTATTTATTTTATTTTTTTTTTTTTGTGGGTACCAGGGGGTCGACCTCAGGACCTCGCGCGCCAGCAGGCGCCCGTGCCGCTGAGCGATATCACCGGCCCTTTTTTCGCATGTGGGTTCCGGGAGTCGAACTCGGGCCCTCGCGCTTGCCGGGCAGGCGCTTAAGCCGCTGAGCCATCTCACCGGCCCTTGTAAGTTGTTTTAAAATACCAATTTGGTGAATGTATCTGAAATTTTCTACCATATCTCATGCTTTCCCCTATATTCTACCATGGTTACAATTGAAGGACCCATGTTCCTGTATGACCATATCTAATTGGCTATATTTATGTGGATTGGCTATACTTGAGAGGATCAAAGATGTACACTTTACTCAAAATTAGTTTACTGTAGTGCTCCCTCTGAAAATATTTCCACTTATATCTCTGTTAGTCAGCTTTATATCACTATAATAAAATGCCTGAAATAGTCAACTTATAAAGAGAAATGGTTTATTTTGGCTCACACTTTTGGAGGGTCCAGTCCATGACTGAGTGGCTATGTTTCTTTGGTCCTGTGGTGATGCAGCACACCACATTGAGAGTGCATGGTGGAGCAAAACCACTCATGTTGTAGCCAGGAGAGGAAGAGGGGGCTGTGGCACCACAATACCCTTCCAGGACCTGCCTTCAATGACTTAAAGACCTCTCTTACTAGGTCCCACTTCTTAAAGGTTCTACTCCCTCCCAATAGCATCACTGCCAGGACCAAGCCTTCAGTACATGGGCCTTTAGGGGACATTTAGGTTCCAAACCATAGCAACCTGCCTGGTAGCTGAAGATCTTGGAGCTTTCATTGGCCATATTTGTTGGCTTTAGAGAGAAAGAATTAAATTGACAATGCAGAGAACAGATGTATGAGTCAGGAAATGTAACTAGGTAGCCTCCATGGTTCAGGTGGTTCTTGATGCTCAGCTTCCACTCTGACTTCATTGCTCGTTTGCTCATCCTCTCTTTGTATACCTTGAGGTAGTAAATTCTCTTTCAGTCAAAGATAGCTCAGGTTGGATTTTTGTGGCTTTCTACAAAATATTATGACACATACATGAATATTAGGAGGTGAGAGATGAGACAGTTGAAATCCAGTTTAGGACAGGAAACTGATGGTGTTTTGATTGGAATTTCATTAAACCTATAAATCAGTTTTGAAAGTATTGGGTATATTGGCTCTGCCTAACTAGGAGCAGGGGATATCTTTCCATTTCTGATGTCCCTTTGGGTCTCCTTTTTCAGAATACTATAGTTTTTGTAACAGGGGCCTTTCACTTCTTTGTTATTTCTGAAGTATTTACTATTTTTGAAGCTATTGCAAATAATATTCTTTCTTAATTCTTTCTTGGTGGGTTCATCATTGCTATACAGGAACATTATTGATTTTTGTGTGTTGATTTCATATCCTGCTACCTTACTGAATTTGTTTATTAGTGCTAGCAGTTTTTTGGTAGAAAATTTTGGGTCTTCTATATAAAGGATCATGTCATCTGTGAATATGGATAGTTCAACTTCTACCTTTAAAAAAATCTTTTGTATACATATCCTTTTTGTTTCTTTCTTGTCTGATTGCTTTGGCAAAAATTTTGAGTACTGCATTGAACAGAAGTGGAGATAGTGGATATCCTGTCTTGTTCCTGATTTTAGGAAAAAAGCTTTTAGTTTTTCCCCATTTAGCATGATGTTGGTTGTAGGTTTGTCGTAAATGGGTTTTATCAGATTGAGATAAGGTCCTTTTCTGTACCTGTTTTCTTCAGAGATTTTTTTAAATCATGAACAGATGTGGATTTTGTCAAAGGCCTTTTCTGTGTCTATTGAGATGATCATGTGATTTTTGTGTTTGCTTCTAATTATGTGATGTAGTACTTTTATTGATTTGCATATGTTGAACCATCCTTGTGTTCCTGTGATAAAGACTAGTTGGTCATGATGTATGCTCTTTTTAAAGATTTATTGCATTCTGGTTGCCAGTATATTGTTGAGGACTTTTGCATCTGTGTTTATTAAAGAGATTGGCCTATACTTTTCTTTTTTAGTTGACTCCTTGTCTGCTTTTTGAATCAAGATAATGCTACTTTCCAGGAAAGAATTAGAAAGTATTTCTTTGTTTTAAATTTCATTAAAATGTTTGAGAAGTATTATCATTATATCTTCCTTAAAGGTCTTGTAAAATTCAGTGGTGGATCCATTGTATTCTAGGCTTTTCTTAGTAGGTAAGTTTTTTTTTTTTAATTTCCAATTTCATTGTTATTGGATTATTAAGTGTTTTTATATCTTCTTGGTTCACCTTTGATAATTCATATGCATCTTATAATCTACTCATTTCTTTTTGATTCTCCAATTTATTGGAGTGCAGGTATTCTGGATTTTGGTGGTGTCCGTTGTTATTTTGACCTTTTCATTTCTAATTGCGTTGATTTAGGTCTTTTCTTTCCTTTTTTTGCTAAAGTTGGCTAAGGGTTTGTTTGTGTATTTTGCTTATTTTTTCAAAGAACCAGCTCTTTTTAAAAATAATTTTTTTATGTGGGTACTGGGAGTTGAACTCAGGACCTCATGCTTGCCAGCAGGTGCTTGTGCCACTGAACAATATCACTGGCCCCTTTTTTTCCTTTATGTGGGTACCAGAAGTCGAACTCAGGACCTTGCACTTGCCAGGCAGGCGCTTATGCTGCTGAGCTATCTCATCAGCCCAGAACCAGCTCTTTGGTTCATTGTGTATTTTTTTTTTTTAGTCTCAATTAATTTCCACTCTGACCTTTATAATTTCCTTCTTTGTACTAGCTTTAGATTTGGTTTGTTTTTGTTTTTCTAGGACTTGGGGGTTTATCATTAATTTATTTATTTTAGATTGCTCTCCTTTTCTGATGTGAGCATTCACAACTCTACACTCTGTACTTACCTCTTAGAACTATTTTCATTTTATCCCACAAGTTCTGGTATGTTGTACTAGTATTAACACTTGATTATAGGAAATGACTAAGTTTTTCCTTAATTTGTTCTCTGATGCATTGATTATTCAAGATTGTATTGTTTAATATCCATGTGTTTACATAATTTCTGTGGTTTCTTTTGCCATTGATTTTTAATTTCATTGCACTATGATCTGATAATATGCATGGGATAGTTTCTACTCTTTTATAAATATTTAAGCATGCTTTATGTGCTAGTTTGTGGTTTATTTTGGACAAAGTTCCATGTGCTGCTGATAAGAATGTGTACCCTGTCATTGGGTAGAACACTCTGTAGATATACATCAGTTCCATTTGTTTGAAGGTGTGGTTTAAAACTCATACATCTTTGTTGATCTTTTCTCTAGTTGATCTCTTTGCGATAGTGAGGTACAAAGCCTCCTCACTAAATGTGGTTATGAATATCTGAACTTTTATGTACAGTAGTGTTTCTTTTTTAAGTTGGGTGTGCTGATGTTCAGTAGATATACTGTTATCTCTTCCTGCTTCATTGTTCCTTTAACTAATATATAGTGACTTTCTTTGTCTCTTCTAATCAATTTTGGCTTAAAGTCCACTTTGTCTGAAAATAGGTTAGCCACTCCTGCTTAATTTTGAGCACCTGTTGCATGAAATATTGTTTTGCATTCTTTGACTTTTAATCTATGAATTTCTTTGTAGATTAAGTGTTTTTCTTCTACACAGAATACCCCTGGGTTTGTTTTTTGACCCAATCTGCCAATCTGTGTCTTCTGATTGGGGCGTCATGGCCATTTACTTTGAGAGTCATTACTGAAAAGTGCTGACTTATTCCTGTCATTGTATTAATTTCTTTTGGGGATTCCTTTTCCCCGCTTCTGCTTAACTGATGTCCCTGGTTGGTATATTCATTCTATTAGAGCTTTTGGCATTGTCGGCTTCATTATCTCTTTCTAAGATGTCCTCAAGAACTTTTTGGAGTGCTGGTTTGGTGGTCATGAATTTCTTAAAGAGGTCTTTGTCATTGAAAGACCTTATTTCTCCATTAGGTTTGAAAGAGTTTTGTGGTGTATATCTGCGGAAATTGTTTTCTTTTAAGGCTTGAAAAACTTCAGTCTAAGCTCTCTTTAATGTTTATATTGAGAGATCTGCTGTAATTCTAATGGGTTTATCTTTATAAGTGATTTGTTGTTTTTTTCTAATATCTTTTAGGATTCTGTTTTTGTTTTGGACTTTTGAGATTTTGATTATGTCATATCATCGAGAGGCTTTCTGATTTTGGCTACACGAGGTTCTGTATGCCTTACTTATCTGTATGTTAAAGTCCTTCCCCGTATTTTGAAAGTTGACTGCTATTATTTTCTGTAAACAGATTTTTTATGCCATTTGTACTGTCTTCTGATTTTTCACTAATCCAATTAATCTTAGATTAGTGTTTTCCGTGTCAACTATGAGCTATTTGATCCATTTTCCATTTTCTCTTGTTGTTTTTAAGTATGAAAAAGTAAAATATGAAATATAAGGAACAGGAAGATGAGGAGAGAAAAGTGAGGTAAAGTATTCTATTAAGGAATAAAAGAACTTAATTAAATTAGATAAAAGTAACAGAAAAGAACAAAGAAGAAAAGAAAGAAGAAAGGGCCGGTGAGATAGCTCAGTGGCGTAAGCGCCTGCTCAGCAATCACGAGGTCCTGAGTTCAACTCCTGGTACCCACATAAAGGAAAAAAAAGGGCCGGTGATATTGCTCAGCAGCATAAACACCTGCTGGCAAGCGCAAGGTCCTGAGGTCGACTCCCAGTACCCACATTAAAAAAAAAAAAAAAAAGAAAGAAAGAAAGAAAGAAGAAAAAACAGTGCAAAATAAAGAAAAAGGAAAAAACCCAACCCCCACAAACAATGAAGAAAAAGAGAAATGAGCCCCAAAATTTTCTTTATGTTTCTGAATGAGTGGTTTCTTCCCACGGTCTGCAGTGTTGGTATCCACCAGTATGAGGGAGAGATAGTGTCACTACTAAGATCTTTTTTGTTTCCATACTCATATTTTTGTGTGTGAATTCTGAATCTTGCTCTGCCTCTCCTGCTGGGGGTGGTGGATCAATGATGTCCACCTTACATCTGTATTCACCCCAGCCATTCCCAGTTTCCATGTCCCCTGGTGCACCCCAAGTCGTAGCTTTGTTGGCCTAGCTTTATGACATGTAGGTTTGTGAGGTGCCCCTGTTCCTGCTCCAGAGGCTCCTCTGTCTGTACACCCCAGGCTGGGGCAGCCATCCAAGCCACAGCATATCCCTGGTCACTTCGACAGATGGGGAGATCAAACAGACCGCTGAGCTCTGTGTTGGGTGAAGGCAGTGGAGCCAGGGAATCAAGCAGTCACTGGACCTAATGCCAGCACTTTCAGACCCGGCCCCCTCTTACCGCCCTCCATGACCTGCCTGGCTTCTTACCACAGAGGATGGGACTCCTGTCTCCCTTCTGGGATTCCTTTTTCCCCCGTTCTGCTAAGGGCTATCCCTGCCTGGGGTATTCGTTCTATTACACCTTTTGGCATTGTGGGCTTCTTTCCCTCTTTCTAGGATGTCCTCAAGAAGCTTAAACTTCTGAGGAGGTCTGTATCCAGCCTGCATTCTCTCCCTGTCTGTTTCTTGTGGCTGCACGGTGACCCCAGAAACTCTGAAGTGTAGTTGTTCTCTAATTGTTGTGTAGCTCAGTCTTAAACAATTACACCTTTCCCAAACTGGCTCTTGATTGAAGCCTCTTATATATGGTAGATTTCTTTTTTAACTCCAGCCTGCCGTAAGGAAGGAGTTACTTTAGAGTAAAACCCCATGCTGTTTTGCAGTTTGTAATAGGCACAGGCTTTTCTTGGGGCTGGCACTGCTGGCCCGGCCCATTGCTTCTCTCTGGAGCTGCCGACCCTCTGTGGCTGACCTTGTGTAAGCAGACCTGTCTTCTTCACCAGAAGTTGGGATGAACTTTCTAGACTGCTTTGTTTTTTCTCTGCATTGTGCTCCATATTTTCTAGTTTTCTTGTCAGCCTCCTCTCAATCCCTGAGGTCTTCTTTTTTTCTTCACCAAGTTGCTGTTTTCCAGGTGTCTCAATTCCAGGTCCTAGAGAGGCTGTGTTTTGTTACTGGACTTTAGTTCACCATATTTAGAGGTTTACCCCAGTTTTATAATAGTCTATTCTAAAACAATTAATAAATTAAAAAAATATTTAAAAGCTTAGAATTTTTTCCTCAGTCATGTCCAGTCTATCAGTTAGCTCATAAAAGGCATTTTTCCTTTGTGTTATAGTGGTTTTGATCTCTAGTATTCAAAAAAATTCTTTTTTGATGTACTGCCTATGAGGAACTGTACTGAGTAGGTCTTTCAAAATACACTGGCGGAGTGTGAAGAGGAGGGAGATTTACAGTACTGTGATGAGCTGTCAACTTTTTGTTGAGCACATGCTCAGGACTGTGACCTTCCCCTGTGCTTTTCAGTGCCCCCCTTCGGTGTGAAGTGGTGGCCCGAGGGGGCTGTAGCTTGCCATTTCCTTTCTTCCAGGTAAGTTAGGCTCTGACAAAACTCTGGGAAGTTAAGTACTGGCAAAATAGTTTCTCCTGAAGGCAGGCCTTGTGAAGGAGAACAGAATATCCTTTTATACTTCAAAGGGTTTCTTTTGTCTTCATACTGGAATCATGACGGGTTTTTCACTGTGTGGACCTAAAGGTGAAACTCATGAAATTGTGGGTGTCTCCCATGGCCAGACCTCCTGGAGTCTTTCAGTCTCAGACGTGTGCATTCTGAGCCTATAGTGTTTCATCTGTTACAGTTTAGATTGTTGTACCTCAGCAGTGGTTACTGTGGAGGTTTTGACTCTTGGAATTTGGTTCTGGTAAATTGTAGTGTTTAGTCTCTGTCTTTGTCTGTCTCTGTCTCTCTGTCTCCGTGTCTGTCTCTCTCTTTCTCTCTTCTTTTTGAGACAGAGTCTCGCTATGTAGTTCAGGCTGGCCCTGAACTCACTATGTAGCCCAGACTGGCCTTGAACTCTTGGTGATCCCCCTGCCTCAGCCTCCTGTGTGCTGGAATTACAGTCTTGAGCTACTGCACCTGGATCTCTCTCTCATTTTAAAACTTAGTATTTGTTTGCAATGTAATATGAATGCGTAATACAGTGTGTATATGTATTATATCTTAATCATTTTTACTTTCCATTCCCCTCCTCTCCCTCCTGTCTCCCCATCTCCAGATCCCCTTTCCATCTCCCCAAAGTCTGCCTCCCTTTTTCTTATCATGTCTTTTATGTTGTTCTTTATTTATACTTTGAATTTCTCATATAAGAGAAACTATGCAATATTTAACCCTCTGTGTCTGATATATTCCATTTAGCATTATGATCACAAGGAGCATCCATTTTCCTAAAAATGATTCAATTTTATCCTTCTTTGTGGTTAAGTACTACTCCATTGCATATACCACATTTTCTTTATCCATTCATCTGTGGATGGACATGTAATTTGCTTCCAAGATTTAGCTATTATAAGTTCTGCTGCTATAAACGTGGGTATGCATGTATCCCTCTCATTTTTGGAATATCAGTTTGCCCTGTGACCTCACTGGCAGATGCAAGAAGAGTTGATTTTTTAGTAGTTCAGCTTTTTACTTGCTTGGCTTTTTACTTGCTGTTAGGAGGGAGTGGCAACTTTGTTTTTCTCTCTTGTACTGGGGATTGGACCCAATGGTCTCCTGCATGCTAGGCAAGCGTTCTACCATAAAGTTATAACTCTTTACAATATTTTTAAATTTTGAATGTGGGTTCTAGGTCAGCCTGGACAATTTAGTGTGAGACCCTATCTCTAAGTACAAAATAGGAAAAGGACTGCTGATGTAGTTCAGTGGGCAGGCCCTAGTTCAATCCCCAGTATCACTAAAAATTATTCTGAAACAGAGTCTTGCTGAATTGCCCAGACTGGCCTTGAACTTGCAATCCTCCTGTCTCAGTCTCCCAAATTGCCAGGATTACAGGTATGCACCACATTCCTGGTCCAGAATGGCAGCTTCTAGGCTTCTTACCTGGTAGATAGGAAACTGTAATTTGAGAAGGGGAGGAGCATAGGGAGAAAAATGGACACCTCAGGTGTGGAGGTGTCCTTAGAGAAAGGCAGACCTAGTCTTCCTCACTGTGGGGAGGCTGGGAGAAGGTAACCCGAGTTCGCAGTCCCTGTGTGCCCCACAGCAGAGACGATAAGCAGAAATGGCTGCAGGAAGTAACAGGCGGAGGCAGGTTGAGAGTCCTCTTGGAATTCATTGTGTAACTTTGTGCTGCAGAGAATAGTGGAATCTTTTACCCTTGCCACTGAGAGCGGGATGGACATGCTCCTTGAGCTTTCTTCAAGCAGGATATAAGCAAGAGGTAAAAATATGGGATAGAGCTTGGGAATTTCTAGCAAGTTCTCAGGTGAGGGGAACACTCCTGCTTCTGGGACAGCACTTAGAAAACCACCGTAACGTACTGTAGCCGGTTTCCCAGCCTCACGTTGCTTGGTAAATATAAGCAGGTCTAGGTATGGTCGAAAGATACGTTGTACTACCTTGGTCCAAAGTTGTGTGCTTTTCTTTAGAGCTAATCATCTACTTGTAGGAAGGAAAATGGACACCTGCATTTCCATCTTTTGGTTACTACTCTTTTTTCTTAATGTTGGGCTTTTATGTTGGCACTTTTCTTTTTTTCCTCAGTTTCTTTGTTCTCCGTAGTCTGATCTTTCCTTATAACCTCTATTTGTTGGACTGTGTTTTTTCCATGTTCCATGAAATACTGTGACAAGTATGTGAAAAAAATATGACTTAATTGAGCTTAAGCTACATTACCTTGCATCTAGCCTGAGAACAGCAAAAGCCTGCCATCATTTCTGTTATTAGCTTCACTTTGGAAGTTTTATTTGTTCAGAGACTCTTGAAAAACCTTAGCAACTCAGTGCAGAAGAAAAAAATTTGGATGAGTACGATAATAATAACGTAAAAATCAGAGACTTTATTTCAGTCTTTGATGGTGAAGTTGCCATGGAAAAAAATGTTTTCTTTTTGGCTGTTATTACTGTATTACTAGCTATAAGATCTGTCCAGGAACATCAGGTAAAAGAGAAAAAGATGAACTTAAAAAAAGTGAAGAAGAAGGGCTGGTGAGATGGCTCAGCGGTGTAAGCGCCTGCCTGGCAAGCGCGAGGGCCCGAGTTCGACTCCCGGATCCCACATACGAAAAAGGGGCCGGTGATATCGCTCAGCGGCACGGGTGCCTGTTGGCGTGCGAGGTCCTGAGGTCGATCCCCCGGTACCCACAAAAAAAAAAAAAAGTGAAGAAGAAATTTAAATTAGAAAGAATGTCTTGGGCAGGTCAGGTAGCTCAGCGGCATAAGCGCCTGCCTGGCAAGCACGAGGTCCTGAGTTCGACTCCTGAAACCCACATAAAGGAAAAAAAGGGCGAGTGATATCGCTCATGGCACAAGCGCCTGCTGGCAAGCGCGAGGTCCTGAGGTTGGCTCCCGGTACCCACATTAAAAAAAAAAAAAAAAGGAAAGAAAGAATGTCTTAAATAAGTCATTATTGTATCCATACTAATGTCCATAATTTATAAAGAACAAAACCTGGGTTGGCCTCCATTCATTGATTCTTCAAAGAACTTATTTCTTTCATTCCATGATTAAGTGAACAATGATTAATTTTAGATAGTATAATAAACTCAAATAATATTTCTAAGTGTTTCCCAGATTTAAAATAATCAGATCGTATGATTCTAAGACTGCAAGAAATACAGTAAGTCCCTGACTTAATGAACGAGTTCAGTTCCGGGAGCATGTTTGTAAGTTGGATTCGTTTTGTAAGAGTGAAAAGTGAGTCTTATACACATTTGACACAGATATATAATGTAAAGCATAAAAAACCAACCAAATGCGAGGTCCATTCCTATGTGTGAAAGTTTGCAACTCGAATGTTTTTAAATAGTACCATTGACTTATTGTACATACATTTATCTGTAAATTTTTGTGCTCAGGAGTCTGTGTATGGAAGTAAGTATTAATACCACTAGAGGGCACTGTATATAAACTTTTGTACTGACCATAGCTGTAAAGGAGGTAGAGCTTGGCAGAATTTAGTTGTACAAGAGGTTTTCAGTAACCTATATATACTTATCCAAAATATTGTTTAGAAATTACTTCTTCGGAACTCAGAATGCATTTTTTTCTCATAGAAACAGCAAAATAAGTAGTAGTATGTTCCCAAGTCCCTGACTATTAAGTCCCCAGTGGCCTTCTATTTTTTTATGTTTTATTTTTGGTTGTGTTGTTTTGTTTTGTTTTGAGACAGGGTCTCGCTATGTAGTGCAGGCTGGCCTTGAACTTGCTTAGGTAGCCCAGGCTGGCCTCGAACTCATGGTGATCCTCCTGCCTCAGCCTCCTGAGTGCTGGGATTATAGGCATGTGCCACCACGTCCAGCAACAATAGCCTTTTAAATATACATCATAGGGGCTGATGAGATGGCTCAGCGGTGTAAGCGCCTGCCTGGCAAGCGTGAGGTCCTGAGTTTGACTCCCGGTACCCACATAAAGGAAAAAAAAAAAAGGGGCCGGTGATATGGCTCAGTGCCATAAGCGCCTGCTGGCAAGTACAAGGTCCTGAGTTCGGCTCCTGGTACCCACATTAAAAAAAAAAATATATATATATATATCATAGGTCAGGTTTTTTTTTTACTATGTAAAAGTGGACAACAATAATGAAAACAGCAAAGCCCCTAGTAAAACTACAGAACCATTTATATAAAAAATGGGGTTTAAGAAACAATCTGAATGTAGAAGGTTTTTATGAGGGACAGGTGTAGTTACAGAAGCCACTAGTTTGGCTCAAAAATAAGAACAAAACAAAAATACACAAGAATGAACTGTGAATATGCAGGTCACCTGTATTAATTAGACTGGACAGAACTAACCCACTCCTCCCAATTCCCTTCTGTTTTTGTGGGGTTTGCACATTTCTGCCACCTCCTGGAGTCTACTCGGCTATTTTTGCTTTCTGATGGCCACAACCTCTGCCATCTTTGTTTTGCTACCTTCTGCTGTTCCATAGCTTTTCTGCTTCCTTTTCTTCAAAGGCAGCTAGATGTCAAGACAACCTCAGACTTTTCTTTTCTTTCCTCCAGTACTGGGGATTGAACCCAGGGCCTCTGCGCTGAACTACACTTCCCAGCTTTTGTTATTTTTTATTTTGTGACGGGGTCTTTCTAAGTCACTGTGTGAAGCCAGTCCTCCCAGTCCCGGGATAGCAGGTGTCATGTCTTAGAGCCCTGTTTCCCTCGGATCCAGTTTTAGGAATTGAGACATCTGACTTTCCCCTAGGAGTGGCACCATCCCCGTGACCACAGCAGCATCTCCTTTGCCTCATTTCCACCACCCAGGAATAGTTCCTCTGTTCTTCCCTCTTCAACTTTCTCCCTCCTAACTTAATTACTGTTTTTGGATTATCTTTCTTCTCTCCTTAAGGCTTTTGCTACATGAGCCTACATTTCAATCAATGAGTATTTTAAACTAGATAGGAAACAAAACACAACCTGACAGTTAATTTCTTGCCCTGGTTGCTACTTTTCCCTTTCCTCTGTAGTGAATGCAGAAAATCACAATTTTCTTTCTTCTTCTCAGGGCTGATGGGGATGAGGGTGGAAGGGAATGGCGAGCACAGCACCTTGAGGAAGAACATTAGGTGAGCACCTGAGCCGCAGCCTTCATCCTTCAGGTGGCACCAGTGTCACCTGGGGTGCTTGTGGAGAATACTGGTTCCCAGAGGTGCGGGGTAGCAGGAAAGTGCATAAGCATCCTTAGATTATTCCGATGAGAACAAGGGTGTTATTCTGGCAAGAGCACCGATGGATTTTACAATGATCCTGCATCTTCAAGCCTTTCCTGTAAGTGTGTTGTGATTTTACAGTGTTATCTTTTGTTTATGGCTTTTTGTTTTAAGACAGCAAATATGTCACTATCACCAAGGAGATACGAAAGGTACTGTTAGTTGCTTGGTTTTGGTAAGATTATGAAAGAATAATGCGTAGTGAAGAGGGACATGGCCCCGATCTTCTCATTTAGGAATATATATCTGTTTATCCACCTACGCTTTTCACAAAAGGAGAAAACATCATTCATGAAGCCTTTTGTGTGTGTGTGTGTGTATGTGGTGTGTTTTAGATGATAAGTAATTGAAAGTATAGGTTGGCATTCTTTCTTTTTTTTAGGGTAATGAGGAGACAGATGGTATTTTTTTCTATAGATGCCAAAAAAAAAAAAAAAAAAAAAAAGGCTCCCACGTCTCACAGTTGTGGAACCAAGTCTTATCCAGTTTCAAAACCCAAGGCTCAGATCTCAGATTCTCCCGGCAGCCTCTCTCTTTAGACCCTAGACTGAAGGTCCAAGGACAAGATGGACTGTAGATTTCACTGGACTGGCTGACCAGAGGAGTTTTGAATGGAAACCAAATCTTTCTGAGTATACAGCTAATAAATATGTGAGGAGTGAGAACTAAACCTGTCCAGCTGATTAGTAGTGTATATTCAAATATGCTGGTGTTTAAATGGATGATAGGGACTGCACTACTCCTACACACTTAAAATATTATGGCATTTTAGGTTTTATAGCCTTTCATGACATCAAAGGTAATAGTTTTACTTAAATAGAACGAGGACCTCAGTTTTAGAAAGATAAAGCAAGTTCACGTGTGTTTCGGCTAGACATGATAGTAAAAAAAGCTTCTCTGACGCGTCATTTTAAAATAGATCATTGAAATGACAGAGCTTTGAGTTTTTGCAAGATTCTTTTTCATATCTGACAAGTTTGAGTGTTTCTATCCACATAAATCACATGCTAATTAGTAATTAACCACTGTTATTTAATTAGACTATCTAGTTGGTGCGTCAGGCATTCATCACTCCAGTTTGGTGTGTGCCGGCTGCTCTTGGGGACCAGGCCACTGTGCTGGCTCATTTCGTGCTGTGTGGCAGCTGTGTGTGGGCACAGCCTTGCTCTGCTTTGTCCTGAACTCGGACAGGAAACGTCAGCGTTTAGGGAGAGACTTAGCCTACTTAGTCAGCTAGATTCCTGAAATGGTTACAAAAGGCAAAAATGAATCTTTTCTGACTGCGTGAAGAAAAAAATTCTTTCCTTCAAGAAGTTCATTATATTTTCTTCTTTCCTATGCATTGGATTTCCTCTCTGATCATTTGGAAATGGTATGTATACTTTACGGAAAGGTCAAAATTGTGCCAGAGCTACTGAATTTGCAGAAAGTTCTCAGTATGCAACAAAAACCTATGAACTCTTAACACTTTCCTGAAGCTTTTAGTGAATGGGATATAGTAAGTGAAACATATTTAAAATTTTAATTAGAAATGGCTACAGTAGTTTAGAGGCCTTATTTTAATAAATATGTTATATTATTTAGATTAGGACACTAACTTGTTGTACCGTTTATTCCAGCAGTTCACACATAAATGGGACTTAGTATTATACATTTCTAAAAGTACATGGTGTACTTTGAACAACTCCTAGGACCTTATTAAGTATTTTATACAGAAAGCATTCATGATAATGGGTTCTGCTCCTGTAGCGGCACTTCACCGGAAACGGACTTCATCTAAGTCAGTGGTTCTCAGCTCTGGGCAGAGGTCAGGAAGGAAGGGATTTATGTATCCAAATTGCCTGTTGAGTGTTTTGCTTGGTTAATTGTGTTTTTGTTTAAAAGACAGTCACTTGGAGTGGGGTTTTATACCAGATAGCAGCCCCCTGTTTGAACACATTCGGTGGAAGCTCATTTGGTATGGCCAGACTCATCATTTCTCCAGAACGGGATGCACACAAAATCCTGAGATTAAGAGCATGTCTGACAAATCTTGTACAATGGCGCACTTTGCTGAACAGCTGGACAGAGGCAGTTTCTGCTGCCGGGAAGAATTCTAGCTTCTCAAGCACACCCACCTGCAGTAGCTCTGAGGGAGTGGAGGAGAGGGAGACAGAGGCTCAGAGAAGGTATTGGTTTATTCAGATTTTTTGTTCGTAAGCACTGGAAGTAGGACCAGGATGTGTATCTATTGCTTCCTCATCTGGGGCTCTCTTCACTATACATTTCTCTTCTTTCTCATCTTCTTCTTTTGGATAAAGGTGTTTAGATAGAGAAGTTTAAACACAATGTGGTCATTATGTCAAGTTTTGTGTAAAGTTTTATTTCAACAGAATCATTTCTGATTAAATTTGATTTTTAAGTTTGTAGGTTCATTGATCACTGTAAATGTATATTGACTATAAACTGTGTAAGGGATGCCTTTTATACTACACTCGTGTGTGGGAGGCTTTCCTTTACATTCCTGATTCTCAATGGATGGAATTTTATCTTTAGAAGTTTTAGTAGTTTTAAGGAAAGCTTTATGAACATGACTAATGTTTCCCTCAAATGTCTTTGACTTTTCCTCATTCAGTGTAGGACAGTCCCCAACTTTGCAAGGAAGTGCCTTTGAGCAGAATAAAAGTTCTAATTGCTGATACTTTGTAATGGAATCTGGTGGGTCCAGATATTCAGCAAGTGGAAGTCCTTCTTCCACTACCATGCTGTAACACAAGGATGTTTTAGTCTTAATGTCATTCCCTTAGGCATTTCTAATAACTAGTGGTGTGTATTAAAAATAAGTTAAAAATTAGGAACAAACGAGGTTGAAGCATTCTAGATCTTTTGGTCAAGCCCTGTAGTCAGGTCTATGATACAAGAAATAGCTCAATTCTTTTAGTGAAAATAATCAGGGTCTGTGTTAGCAGTGCTCAATACCATTCTCAGTGAATCATTATCTACTCACGGAGTTGGTTTATTTTTTTTATATTGTATGGAGACCACTGTGACCAGAGTCAAAATACTAAAAGCACAGGGTGCTAAGTCTTTTACTGTCCACCATCTGCATATTTTCCCTTGGTCTAAGACTAACTATGAAGGATGCATGAAGTGGTTGCCTGGCATAGTAGAACTTAATAATAACTCATTTTGAACTCACAGCTCCTGACTTCTACTTGGTTGTGGGCTGCCATCCAGCTTTGTGACCTCGTGACATCGTTCACTCTCATCTGTAAGGTGGGGGAAGTAGCCTAACATTCTGTCTTATTCTTTTCAAGCCTAAAGTTTTATGTGAATATTTAAGTGAATATGCTTAGATTTTGGGGTGTACAGCAAGGCTCTGAATTATAATTTAAACCCAGGGCCGGGAACTGTGCATATAAACTGTGCATATAAGCCTTCTCTAAAAATTCGTGAGTTTTCAGCAGTCGTAGTATTTGATGGCTGTTTTAAGGAATCAGCAGTTTATCAAAATTTAAATTAACCAGCTGCCTGAATGCAGCCCACAATCTCCACCCCATTTGGGAAAAATGCCGAGGACAGAATGGAGGCTACGGTACCTAGAAATTCCAAAACCCAAAGACTGGTCTTCTGTTTACACATCAGTTTATGCAACAATTAACTTATGCAATGATTTCTGGTGCTGACTGAGTTTGGTGATAGAAACTATGAAATTTGAAAAACCCATTTATTTCTTTGTATTTATAGTCTGAGATCTGGGCAGAGCATATGAAATTGTTTGCTAAAGTATAAACAGCAGGGAAACTCATGGATTAGATTATTATTCTTTTCTATTTCACAGATGAAGTGGAAGTGTTTGTGATGAGAGATCTGTGTACTGTTATATAAATGCAGGAAGGGTGGCCATGGTGTAACAGCCTGACCTGGCTTCCACGTGGTTTCCTTCTTCATGGCAGGCTCAGTTGGTTTTCTAGCATCAAACTCAAGTTCTTGAACATACAATTGCTTTAAATGTAGACCAAAGAAACATATATTTCATTATTTAGAGCCTGCTTACTTTGCATGGCCTATGAAACTGTACCCACATCTGGTAACCATAGATAAGACAGACTCTAGCCACGAAAAACAAAACCCTGCTGTCCTTTGAATCCGCAGAACCAGGCAGTCTGCACCTTGCTGCTGAGCAGCCTCACCTGGACATGAAAACCTCTTCTCCAGCTTCCCCTTCCTCCCGTGCAAGTTCCTTGCCCTCTTTTCCTTCCGGCAGTGGCCTTCTGCCTGTTTTCTAGAAGTGTTCTTGCTCAGAGGAACTTCCTCTCATGCAGTTATAAGTACCGCTCAGTAAAGTGTGTGCGCCGTGGGTCTGCCTTTTCCTTGATTAATCTCCAGATCCTTGAACTTAGCACAAATGTCCATCAAAGGCCTAGAGTATTTAAAAATAATAAGCCAAGGGCCGGTGAGATGGCTCAGCGGCATAAGCACCTACCTGGCAAGCGCGAGGGCCCGAGTTCGACTCCTGGAACCCACATACGAAAAAAGGGCCAGTGATATCGCTCAGCGGCACGGGCGCCTGCTGGCGCGCGAGGTCCTGAGGTCGACCCCCGGTGCCCACAAAAAAAAAAAGCCAAGGTGATTGCTTCTTACTAGGCATAAAGAAAATAAAATCTGTATAAATGATGCATTAAAAGTGTTGTTCTAGATGGATATGATGGTACCCGCCTGTAATCCCAGCACTCTGGAAGGCCAAGGCAGGTAGATGATAAGTTCAAGCCCAGCCTTGGCAATTTAGCTACTTAGAGAGACCCTGTTTAAAAATAAAAAATATACAAGGACTGTGGTTATAGTTCAGTGCAAAGACCCTGGGTTCAATCCCCAGTACTACACACACACACATTGTAAAATTTTATGTTGTAAAAATTTTTGCTTGGTTGCTCTTTTTATGTGAACACTAAAGGAATCCTGAAAGAGTGAAACAGCCAAGGAGTTAAAGTTAGATTCCTTGAATTTGAGCTTTTATTAGCTGTGTGACCTAGGACAAGTCACTTAGCCTCTCTGAGATTCAGATTCAGTACTAAAAAGTAATGGTGATCTTATTATTATTTTTTACCTAAACAATACAGAAGTGGTCAGAAAGGGTGTAAAGGGAGCTTGTGAATTCTAAAGCACAAGGCAAAAAAAGTGGTTGACTTCATCTTCAAATTGTAGCCTCACCACCTAGGAGACTGAAGGGGATCTCCTTGAATTTTGTTTTTTCAGTATTGGATGAGTATAATAATACCACTTGTATGGTAGTCAGCTTGACATGACTATAACCATCTTGAGTCATAATCACTATGATTTCCCTACCATAGCCTTAATTAATTTTTACTGCAGTTTCCTAGCAAACTCCAAGTAGAGAAAACCATGAGTGTGGTATGTAGAACTCTATAACCAGACCTTTGTGCTAGCGATTTGCCTGAATTTTTAATAATAGTTTAAAATAAGCCGGCTACATTTTGGATAGGCTGATGTCACTTTCATACTGACCAATATACTGTATAAACCCTTCCTCCTGACCCAAATTATGGGGATCTACCAGGTTATATTGCTCAGCTGTCCCATTGTTGGGGAAAAATGCCTGACTCCTGGAATGTAAAAGAGGAGAGGTTTATTTTGGCTCAGAGTTTTAGTTCATGTTCAGCTGGATGCAAAGCAGAAACATCATGTGAGAAGAGCACGGCAGAGAAAGGCTGCTCAACTCGTGGCATCTGGGAAGCAGAGCAGAGGGGAGGAGCCCTTCAGTCTTGGGTTCCTGTGAGGATCGGAAGAAGTCTGCAGACAGTAGTGTCTGTGCATCAGCAGTAAAATGAAGTATAAATATCATATAAAGCATGTAGAAGGTGAGCATATTAAAGAAGCAAGAAGCTTAGGTTGTTTTCGGTTCTAAAATGCCATTAGGTGGTTAGGTAGTAATTATTTACTTGAAAAACAACTTTGAAATGTGAGAAGCAGGACATGTTAGGAGAGAATAATGCTTGAGAATAAAATAAGGATCAAAATAATCCTTCTCATAATTCAAATAGACATAGTATTCATGTATATTATATTCAGACTTTAAAAATATTACTCAAGTACAGAGATGGATAACAGAAAAAGGAGGCTTCCTTTTAATTTAATTTCCAGATGGTGAATTACATCAATGAAGTCTGGCATCTAATCAAAAACTACAAATGAAGGAAACAGATTAATTATCAGACTACAGTTCAGTGGCTTTAACAAGATACCGAATGCTTTTACTCATGTTGACTGATGAACCCAATCCTCCTCCCAGAAAATTGCAATCACCGTGCTTGAATTGAGAGCAATAAGGTGATTTAGCTTTCCTTAAAGTGTTCACATGAGCCTGGAGAAGGCCTTCTTAGAAGATAAGCATAACGAAGTGGGATCCAGACAACTAACGGTTGACATTTGCTCTTTGTGAGCCAGTGGGTAGTATCGCCCAGTGCAGCTGTCAGGAGATGCAGCCTTTGGTCTGGGCACTGCCTCAGGGTGTTTCAGCAAGGATAGAAAGGCAAAATGAGAAGCCAGCCGATACATCTGCTGCTGCTGGAGAGCGTACATGATGTTGTTTATGCTGAGGAATGGAAATACATGTGAGAGAATGTGGAGCCAGTAAAAACCAGGTGATCTGGACAATGTACGGGATAAAATATTGTTGCTGTGTGGGCGCACGTGACAGGGGCACTCCTCAACCTTGCAGTGCTAATCTCTGTGATGAATGGTCCAGAGAGCATGGATTGATCAAAGCTGCTGAGGAGGACAGGCTATTAAGAAACAAGAGCGAGGGGTTACTTAGGGTCCCCTTGTATGATGTAGGTGTCATATTACACACTTCTGGAGAAGAGAGCTCTATATAGCCCAGTAAATGGAAGGAAAGAGGGAAGAAAGGAAGGGAGCAAGAAAGGGAGCAAGGGAGGAGGAGGGAGGGAAGGAAAACAAATAAATGAAAACAAATCCAAGGGATTGTGGTGATTGAGAGGCAAAGTCACCCAAACATTTCATTTACTAGATTTCCTTAGCATAGGCAAAAATATTTTAATTATTTACTATAGACATAAAATATTATACTTTTGCATATATATCAAATATTTATGTATGTATATTTGGCCTTCATTTTTCCTAAATATGTGTAGGCTGTATTGCTTGGATTAGAAGCTAGATTTCTAGTCATAACCAAAGGTGACTGAGTTGCTGTGCTGCACATAAGATAGCACTCATTACATAGTGCTTGACCCCTGGAAAACAACCCGATTTTTCTGGGTTTCAGTTTTCTCTTGTATAAAATGGAGATAATAACGCTCAACTGGTGGTTATAAGGAATCAATGAAAATTTTGATATAAACTAAAGATTCAACTTTGCATGATAGTAATAGTAATAATGATAAAACAATGAGTCAGACAGCGAAGTAGTCTAAAGGTACCTAAACACCATACCCAAGGTGTATGCAACTGATTGGATTTATACAATATTGATTTCCATTTAAGAAAGAATTGGATAAACAATAGACTTCTTGACTTTTAATAAGCGTTCATAATAGTTAGGCTTCTCCTTCTGGTAATGTGGGAATAAGTTGATGAAAAGCTCCTACTCATGTGAGATTTTAGGAAAATAGACTAAAGGGATAAATGAAAAATATGGAGATGGGGTAAATATTAAATTGAACTCATCTCATTTAAAGGTAGAAAACAAGAATGCTGCGGGAGATTTTCATTTTTATTCTTATATTAATCAGTGTTGAAATGCTGGGATAATTTGTGAATTCAGATGTATTTCAGGGAATAAAATGTTGCAGGCTGTTGGAACATCTCATTCTTTATTCTACTAAACTTGTATTAAAGAATCTTTTTCCTTGAGAAGAGGAACATTTCTAGAGAAAATTTCTGAAGTTTAAATATAACAGATGGTGTTTCCAAGCTTCTGTCAATTACATATGTGATAAAACTCCAAATTTAGATTCATTACACAGCTACAATTCTTGACAGAGAGTTCGTGGGATTCTAGTAGAATCAAAGCATTATCCATCCGCCCATGGAGGCTTCTGGAGGACATTTCAGAGCCTATGTCCTTCCTTTTGAAAGTTCACTCCCAGAGTGGTGACGCTTCAGTTGTCGGTACAAACCCGTGTGATCCATGTTCTTTCCCACCCTCTGCACAGTGAAGCATATTGACTGCTTTGTGACCGTGTCAGGTAGCGCTGTTATTATACGGGTTATCACCTCTTGGTTTTGTGGTTATTCTCACACCTTCACTCAAATGAGAAACTTCGTTTTGCACTACTGGCTTGCTCCTTGCTGTGAGTGTTTTCTAGCCACCTAGTGTTATTGTCTTGTTTGAAGCACGTCCATTGTCCTAAATTGTTCCACAGGTGGTTCTGATTTTATACTCCTGTTACTCCAGTACTCTGCTGCCATACTTTTTCTCCCTTTCCTTGCAAGTTTAGATTGTGATTAAGAACCCGAGGACCCAGATCCTGATCTTGGCACATGCTTCCCTATACGCCTTTGTTGCTTTTCTCTTGAGTTTCCACATGCCTCTGCTTTATGTCACCTTCTCCGAGAGCCTTGTTGGGACCTTCACGTCAGTGCTCCTCCTGAACCGTGGCGCTCGCTTTCTTATTTGAGGATTGTTTTCTTTCTGTAGCACTTATCACAGTTTAAAATTGCTCGTTATATACTTGAGTTGTTTCTTTATCTGTCTTTTGGTTATACTAATGAGGGGAGGTACTGTGTCTGGCTAGACATCTTTCACTCCCAGATTGCTCACTGGCAAATAAATATTTATGTGGTTATCTTCTTATTGTTTTACTTGAAATAATTTAAAATTCAAGGAAAAAGGTAAAAAGTATAAAAACTTCCCAAAAGCCATATTTGGCAATTATTAAGATTTTTACCATATTTGCACTACCATTTTTCTTTGTACATGCACATTACTATTTTATATATAACTCTGAATACTTCAGCTTTATTTTCTAAAAAGAAGAGTATATTTGTTCAAAAACACAGTTGTAAAGATAAGCACATTTAACTCTGATGTGATATTAATGCTTAATCTATAGTCGACATACACATTTTGGCAACTCTTCCATTAATGATCATTTCTGGCAACTGTTTATTGTGTAAGATGAAGTCCAGAATCACACATTGCATTTAGTTATTGCATATCTTTCATCTCTTTTAACCTTAAATAGTTCTTAAGGTTTTTACAACCTGGCCATTGTGAAAGAGAATAGATGAGTGATATTATGTTGTCCCTCAGTTTGGGTTTATCTGATGTTTCCTCATGACTGGATTCAGATGCTGCATTTTCTCAGGAATATTACACAAGAGATATTTCCTTCTTACTGCACCATGGGGAAGACACAGGATGTCATGTTACCACATTTCAGTTATAATTATTAACAATGATTAAATTAATGATGGAAGGTTATGTTCTAGGTTTTCATGCCTTTTCCCTGGTTGTCGATATGCACAACAAATGGTACTGATAAAATTCTGCAAATGTAAGAAGAGTGAGTAAGATGGAAGTGTGAGTCCAGGCCTCTAGCACGCTTCTGTTAGGTCTAAGTTAGATGTTATACACTTTTAGGTTTTCATCTTTGAGGTATATGATTGTCATTTACTGTCAATAGCAGTTTATTTAGGGGTAGGTTTTTTTTTTTTTTTTTTTTTTTTGTGGGTACCGGGGGTCAACCTCAGGACCTCGTGTGCCAGCAGGCGCCCGTGCCGCTGAGCGATATCACCGGCCCCTTTTTTCGTATGTGGGATCCGGGAGTCGAACTCGGGCCCTTGCGCTTGCCAGGCAGGTGCGTGTGCCGCTGAGCCATCTCACCGGCCCGGGTAGGTTGTTTTTAAAAAACATCATAACACTTCCAGTGTTCTAGGATCCGCAACAAAGGCATGAAGTAAATGAATGAATGAATGAATAAATGAGTGAATGAATCAGTATTCAAGATCAGAATTAATCCATAGTAATGTGCCAGCTCTGAAAACAGATCTCTTGATGATCTCCACAGCATGTCCTGGACAGTCAGAATATATCATATGTAAAGCCAACTCCCTTAGTTAACAGATACAATTATGGAGGCCCTGGATTACCAAGTGATTTGCCAAAGGTCACACACATGGTCTGATTTAGATCCAAATATTTTTTTCAGTGATGGTCTCCAGAGGTGTAGATAATTCTCTTAATCTTTCAGAAGACAAAATTTTATAAGCATAGAAACTTATTTTGACATAGACTTCCAAATTTCTTCTTTCTCCTTCAGGAATGGCTGAGTAGAATGTAATAAAAATGCTTATAATGTAATGTGCCTTGGTTGGCGAAGGGTAATAGATTAGACAGGGTTCAGCTACTAGTTGTTACTTTTTTTAACCTTCAATGTAAGGATGCTGGTGAATTTATAAGTTTTATGCCAAACTTTATCAAAAGTTTAAAACAGATAAAGGGATTTTATATTGTAGTATTATTTATTTTTATAGTTCTTTTAAAAACTTTTTTATTACTATATTTTTGAAGTACATAGTGATTACATTCCTTGTGGGGAGTTGGTACATGTACGTAACACATTTAAATTTTCTTTTCATTCCCTTTTCCTCCCATCATTCCTTCCTTCTTCCCCTCAATCCATCTCTTGGTCCCCTTCCCTTTTGTAAGAGATTTTTACCTTCCTACTTCCCATTATCTATCTCTGATTTTGCTCTTTATTTATAGTTTGGGTTTCTCATTTAAGAGAAACATTGTGATTTTCAGCTTGTGTGTCTGATTTATTTCACTTAAGATTATGGTCTCCAGATCCATTTTCCTACAAATGACTCAAGTTTGTTATTCTTTATTACAGAGTAGTATTCCATTGTGTATAAATACCATACTTTCTTTATCCATTCATCTGTTGATGGATAAATAGGCTGCTTCCAGGATGTAGCTGTTATGAATTGTGCTTCTATAAACATGGGTATGCATGTATCACTGTAATATGTCTTTAACTCTTTTGGAGAGATACCGGAAGAAGAATAACTGTGTCAAATGGAATTTCTGTTTTTAGTTTTGTTTTTGTTTTTGTTTTTTGTTTTTTATGTGGGTACTGGGAGTCAACCTCAGGACCTCGTGCTTGCCAGCAAGCGCCTGTGCCGCTGAGCGATATCACTGGCCCTGTTTTTAGTTTTTTGATGAAACCCCATACTGATTTGTATAATGGTTGTTCTAGTTTACATTCCAACTAAAAATGCAGAAGGGCTCCTCCCCCCACCAGCTTCTCTAGCATTTGATTTCTTAGTGATAGCCATTCTTTCTGGAGGAAGAAGGAATCTCAGTGTTGTTTTAATTTGAATTGCTGTAATGGCCAGCAATATTGGATATTTTTTGCTGTATTTATTGGCCATTTGTGTTTCTTCTTCTTCTGAGAAATGTCTGTTCATTTCAATTGCCCATGTTTTGATTGGATCTTTTATTGGAGGTGCTAATTTTTTGCATTCTTTATATATTCTAGATATTAGTCCTTTGTCAGAGGAATAGCTACCAAAATGTCTTTTCCAATCTGTATGTTGTCTCTTCTCTCTGTTGGTTGTTTCCTATGCTGTGCAGAAGCGTTTTAGTTGGATACAATACAGTTTGTTTATTCTTGTTGTTATTTCTTGTGCAATTGGAGTTCTTTTCAGAACGTCCTTGTCTACTCTTATGTCTTAAGGAGTTTTACCTATTTTATCTTCCAAAAGATTAAATGTTTCTGCTTTAATATTTAGACCTTTAATCTGTTTTGATCTTAGCTTAGTACATTGTAGAGATATGAGCCTAGATACAATCTTCTGCATGTGGGTAGCCAGTTTTCCTGGTACCATTTGTTAAAGAGGCTGTCTTTCCTCTAGTTTATGTTTTTGACCCCTGGGTCAAAGATCGGAGGGCTGATGTGCCTGCAGTTGCTTTAATTCCTCTATTCTCTTCCATTGATCCACATGTCTATTTTTATGCCAGTGGCATGCTGTTTTTATCAGTGTAGCTTTGTACTATAACTTGACATTCAGGATTGCGATGCCTCCTACTTTGCTTTTGTTGCCCGGGATTGCTTTTGCTATTCTGGATTTCTTCTGGTTTCATATGAATTTTAGGATTGTTTTCTCTAGATCTGTGAGGAATGCTACTGGTATTTTTATTGGAATTGCGTTAAATCTGTATGTCAGTTTTAGAAATATGGCCATTTTGACTATATCAGTTCTACCTATCTAGGAACAGAGAATATTTTCCCATTTTCTGATATCTTCTGTTTCCTTTTCCAGAGAATTGTAGTTTTCGTTATAGAGGTCTTTCACTTCTTTGGCTAGATTAATTGCACATTTTTAAATTTTTCTTGGTGCTATTGTGAATGAAATTCTTTCCTAAATTCTTTCTTGGTGAATTAATTGTTGAGGTACAGGAACACTTAATTTTTGTGTGTGTTGATTTTGTATCCTGCTACACTACTGAATTTGTTATTAATTCTAGGAGTCTTTTTCTAAAATTTTTTGGGTCTCCTATGTAAAAGATTATGTTGTCTGCAAATAATGATAATTTGAGTTTTTCCTTTCCTATCCAAATCTCTTTTATTTTTTTCTCTTTTCTGAACCCTCTGACTTATGTTTCAAGTACTATATTAAACAAGTGTGTTAATAATAGGCATACTTGTCTTGTTCCTGATTTTAGAGGGAAAGCTTTCAGTTTTTCCCTATTTAGTATGATATTGGCATAGATTTGTCATAAATGACTTGTATTAGAACAAGATGAGGCCCTTCTATATCTATTTTCTTCAGTTTTATTTTTCATAAATGGATGTTGGGTTTTGTCAAAGGCTTTTTCTGTGTCTATTGAGAGGCATCTAGGAAGCAAAGAGAAGATAAGAGCCCAAAGAGGAAAGGACTGTGGGCCAGCTGTGGTACCCAAGTTCACACCTCCATGATCCATCTCAAGCTGATAAAGTTGACAATCCAGATTAACCATCATATTGTGCCCTTTGTCACCTTGACACCCTGACACATCTCCTTAATGTTTTGCCTCTAAATAAAGAGAATAGTAAGGATGTAATTCTGCCCAACATGGTGTAACTACCCAGTGTACAACTGAAAATGCCTTGGTTCCTTTCCGAAAGTTTTGACAGTCTGTGAATTGTGCAAAAGTCCAAGTCCAAAGTCTTCTCTGAGATTCAAGGCAAGCCCTTATCTGTTAACCCCTGTAAAATTAAAAAAAAACTTCATATGCTCCCAAGATACAGTGACACATAGTAAACACTCCCATTACAAAAGGGAGCAATAGATACTTAATTGAATTAAAGCAAGACTGGAACCCAGCAGGACGAACATTAAGTCCTGTACCTCTGTTACAGCAACCGAGGCACATGACCATGAGATGTGAGCTTCAGAGGGCGTGAGCAGTCCTACACCAGTGGTTTTGCTGGTTGCAGTACATCTGGCCTCTCTCTTGGGCTGGCTGTGCTTGCTAACTGTGGCTCTTCTCAGCAGACATTCCACATTCTTGGCATCTCTAACTTTCTACCATCCTACTGCAACTTTGGCTTCCAGTCTCATAGCTTCATGCATCACACTCTTGAGCTCCTGGCAGTGGCTCCAACCCCATAACAAAATTTTCCTGAGCTCCCAGTCCTTCCTTTGAAATCTGGATGAAAGCTCCCATGACCCTCTAACTCTTGTATTCACATGCCCATAAAAGCAGCATCATACGGCAACCAAGGTCTGCTTCCAGCTCAAGCAGTAGCCAGACCACTTGTACCATAGCTTCAGTGCATTCTGAGTGCCTGGATGGCTGAAATAAATCTAGGGAAGCCAATTCCTCCCTTCTCAAGCAGGGTGTCAAGGGCTTTATTGGTAAATGAAATGTTTATACTTCTGCACTTCTGCTTGCGATGATGGGGTCTTGTTGAATCCTGAGAGACCCCCAAGACTGACTGACTTCTTGTCCTGGTTCAAAGTAATTGATTTTTAAAAAATGGTGCTAGTCTCTTCAACATCCATACATCCTTTGATCCCAAGTTTATGTATACTTCTTTTCTGGACAAACTCAAAAATTTAAAATTTTCTACTGATTCTCACTATAAACCTGTCTAAAAGTATAAAACTGTAGCCATGCTACATCCTGAACATTGAGCTGTCTTGGTATTTCCTCTACCAGGTTAATTGATCCTCAGTCTTTAAGCTCAGCCTCCTGCAAAGTCTTTGCCAGAATGTAACACACTTGGCTACTAGTCCAGTTCCTGATAGAGTTCTCATTCCAATCTGAAACCTCCCGAGTACTGTATTTACTCTCTGCACTCCTGTCAGCATTCTGGTTGTCTGAGCTCCCATCAGAATTATCCTTTAACCTTTGCTTAAAACATTCCAGGGTATCTCTAGCTGACATCTCCAAACCTTTCCAAACTCCTTCCACAAAGAAGTTCCAAAGACTTCTGGTGCACATAGTCACACCAACAACCTTATTTTTTCATTACCAAATTTTTAGGAGACAAATTAAACTTCCACCAATTATACCATGAGAAACTTCGTCTAAAAAATCCTTCTGCTACAGACATCTAGTTGGATAAGCTACAACCAACATCTTTTCACTTTCGTAGTTGAGATCATAAAGAAAGAAATTTCCAGAGTCTAGACTATGCAAAGAGAAAGGTAAAAACAGAGCATTAAGCAATTGTCATTTGTTTTAAAGACCTCCCAAGGAAATCAGTAATATTTAGCCTTGCATGGTACAGCATTAGTATTAGATATTGATAATTGATGCAAATAATATCAATACCGGTTGTTTTATTAGTTCCAATAGATTGAAATATATATGTGAAATGTAATGCAATTAAATCAATGGTGATTGCTCCTTAAAATTTTGCTAGAACTCTGCAAATGCAGAATTTATGATTTTTTGTAGCTATGTTTAGACTGGTCTTGGATTCAGGGTTGCTATGAGTGTATTCACTGCCTATCCGTTCAATAGGTCATACTCAAAGTTAAAATTAAAAAATAAAATAAATAATTAGTTTACAAGTTGAAAAATCCAAACTCTGTAGGAATGTAATACTGTATGATGTGCCTTTAGCAGTAAGTGTGGTGGTTAATTTTGTGGGCCAGGCTGACCAGCCGCAGGGTGTGCACATTAAACACTTCTGTGAGTATGACTTCGAGGGCATTTCTAGCTGAGATTACACCTGAATCCACAGGCTCAGTGAAGCAGATTGCCTTCCCTGGTCTGAGCAAGCTTCATCCAATCTGTTAAGGGCCTCAACAGAAGAAATGGCAGAGGAAATGGAAACTGTTCCCTATTGCTTTCTGTTTTCAGCTGAAATGTCTCATCTTGTCTTCTCTGGTCCCTGAACTGGGATTTACAGCATCAGCCTCACTAGTTTTCATGGTTTTGGACTTAGACTAAGTTATACCACTGTCTGTTTTGGGTCTCTAGTTTGAAGATGGCAGATCCTGTGAGTTCTTAGCCTCCAAAATTGTGTGAACCAGTTCCGCATAATAAGCCCCCCCCATGTGTGTGTGTGTGTGTGTTTGTGTGTGTGTATCTCTTATTGCTTCTATTTCTGCTGAGTTCCTTAACTGGTGTAGTAAGAAGGCAAACAAGCAAACAACCCACTAGGTATTTTGAAAAATCTGACCGGTCTTGTTTTTCTTACCTGTGAAAACAGAGGAGTTGAGTAGTTGAATGCCCATATATTCACTATGTCCTCATTCATTTTGTTAACTTACTATTTATTGAGTGCTTACTGTATGTCTAATGCTTGGCATTTGAAGATGAATGGAATGTTGTTCCTGTGCTCAAGAAATCAGTGGTCCATAGAGAAGAATAAGAAAAAGCAAATAAGATACAGTGTGACATTTAAATAGATAAAATATAGAATTGACTGAATTAAGAAACTTGAAAGCAGGTAGGAGACAACTGCATTCCTCTAGGGTTAGCACTGAGTATTGATTTTTCCACTCATTGCTGTTTACCTTAACCTACCTTTAAATTGAGTGCACTATTACCCTCGAGCCTATAAACTTTATTATGAAACTCAGCTTGGCTTGGGTTTTAGATGATTTTCCCCTGCTAACAGTGTTAACATGTTGAGGTCTTGCAGTTAGCTAGACAGGCTATGCTGGATAACAAATTGTTGGGAGGGTACACCAGGGAGAGAGTGGAATCCTGCATTCCCTGTATCTGATTGTCATTTGATTCCAGATGAAAACATCTAGAACTGCACTTCTGAAAGGAAAAGGAAGACAACTGGGAGACAGTTGAACGCTCCAGAGTTTTCTTAATTTTTTTTTCCCAATGAAAGATAATGGTAGGTGTTTTATGACACGATGAAGACATATGCCATTTTCTCCCACTGAATGATTTCTACCTCTTTGCTATCTGTGGCTTAGCTATATGCTGTTCCGTGGGTTTTTGGACTTTAATTATATAGTGGCAGTTTTCTAGATCATAGTGATCATTATGGATGGCACCTCATACTGCAGGGAAGAATTTCTTCTGCCAAAGTTGCTGTGTGCATCAGCCTTCTCAAAAACAATGTTTGTATTGTGAAATATGTCAGCTATAGAAAGTAGCATATAAAATATTTTTATCTTTTGTTTTTTATATTTTTATCACTTAATGCGTTTTAATTAATATTTTTGCCTTTCTGGAGCTTGATGTAAGTCAAATCATACTCATGTAATGCAGTTGCTTTTTTCACTCAACTTTATTTTCTGAGATGCATCAATGTTACTGTTTAAGACAAAGATTTGTTCATTTCCATTTTTTTTTAATTAATTTATTTTTTTGTGGGTACTGGGGGTCGACCTCAGGACCTCGCGCACCAGCAGGCGCCCATGCCGCTGAGTGATATCACTGGCCCTTTTTTCGTATGTGGGTTCCGGGAGTCGAACTCAGGACCTCGCACTTGCCAGGCAGGCACTTATGCCGCTGAGCCATCTCACTGTCCCTCCGTTGTTGTATTATAGAAAAATTTCACAGGAAATATCTTTACTGTCCTTAGCAGAAAATTCAGTTGTTTGTAGTTTTTGCCAGTGCAAATATTGTTGCTAAGAATATTCTCCCATCATATTTCTTCATGCACATAAATGCAGATAACAGATACAATTAGGAGTCAAACTGTAGGGTTGTAGGTGATACGCATTTTCCCCGGTTTGGTTGTGGCAATTTACATGCCCACCAGCTGCATATCAGTTCCTACTGATTCACAGGCTTTAAAATTTTACCAGTGTATGTAATATGATATCTATGTGGTTTAATTTTTTAATCAGTTCCCTGATTACAGATGAAGTTGAACATCTTTTCATATGTTTATTAATCTTTCATAATCCTCATCTGTAGAATACATACTCTTGTCTGTGTTCATTTTCTTTGCTATTGAATTCTTTTATTTCTTAAACCCCAGGTACCTGCGACTCCTCCGTAGCTGTGTGGATTCCATCAATCCATGGTTACTTTTACTTCACCTGTACCTCTAATCATACTTCACTACCCTTCTCCCCAAGAAAACCCCAGACATTTCTTTTCTCTACGGACTGTGTTTTCAGTGTCTTGTTGGAATTCTTCTGTAAACTGAAGTCATGAGGATGTTGTCTTGTGTTTTCTTCCACTTGTTTTAGAGCTTTCCCTGCACACTAGTTATAATAGTCTTGTTCCCCTTCGCTGGTCTCTGCTGCTGTCTCTGGAATGTCAGTTTTCCAAATTTGTGAGGTCTATTTCCGGACTCTATCCCTATGCTAATGCTATATATATATATATATATATATATATATATATATATATATATATACATTTTTTTTTTTTTTTTTTGGTGGGTACCGGGGGTCGACCTCCGGACCTCGCATGCCAGCAGGCGCCCGTACCGCTGAGCGATATCGCCGGCCCTTTTTTCGTATGTGGGTTCCGGGAGTCGAACTCGGGCCCTCACGCTTGCCAGGCAGGCGCTTACACCGCTGAGCCATCTCACCAGCCCCTATATATTTTTTTTAATCTGTGTAACTTTTCAATAAATTAAATCAATGAGTCAAGAACTCCCAACTTTAGTCTTCTTAGAAATCTGAACTATCCTTGCACTATTGCTGTTTCTTGTAAATTTTAGAATTAAATGATCAAATTCTAACAAAAACTTTTGGGATTTTGGCAATCTATGTAAAGATAAATTTGTGGTTGTTATATTTTACAGATTTTAATGTGTTCCACTTTCTCATTTATTTAGTTTTTATCCCTCTCATTATTCAACTTTAATTGTAGTCATTTCTCATCTAAGTTTTTCTCATCCAGCCTACTTCATAAGTTTCTTTCCTTTGTGCATTGTATATTTGCTTCTTATTGAAGAAATCTTTCTTGAACTGAGTCACCAGGGTGTTGTATTATATTTTCTTCTAAATGTTTTCAAACCTTCACTAGTCACTAGTTATAATTGTGGTCTTGTCTTCTGAAACAGTTCTTTTTCACTTCTATGCTATATAACCCACTATTATATATTGTTCCTCTTGATACGGGGTAAGTGAAAACAAAGATGTTTTAAATCTGTATGGTTATGTCCTGGACAATGCCTACTACATAATGGGTGCTCGATAAATTATTTTAAAGATAACTTTCCCCATAATGTTGTTTTACATCTTTTGATAGATTTATTCCTTGGTTTGATGGTACGTAGTAAATTGTTGACAGTAGACTCTCTGAAAAGTGGAAGAAGGGAAACTATTTGTAGAGTTTGATAAATTCCACGCCATAAATTCTCCTACCATGACCAATTTCAAATTACTGAGGTGGTACCACTGAATGTGGAGTTAGAAAGAAATGTCAAGTAGCACACTATTGTATGTATTCCCACCAGATGGAAATGATGGGTTCAATGACCTTAATCTCATAAGTAATTGTAAGATGCAATAGCATAATTATTCAATTGTAGTTTTATATAAGTTATTTTTAGAAAGTTATATTTAACAGTTGATTCACAGCATTCTTGAAAATTTAACAGTGACTTCCTATAAGCCGTGTAAGCTATTCCAAAGAGCCACTATCTAGGTTCTTTATATTTTGTGTGAATGTTGTAAATTCTTGTTTGTTTGTTTTCTTAAACTAAGTTTTCTTTTTGGTATCTTTCTTGGACAGAAGGAATTTTCTTTTATTCATAGGTAAGCATTTGTTTTTATTTGTCATGAGTGGATGTTTTATTTCATGACATGATTATTCTGTATCATTTGAAATGATCATATACTATATAACAAAGAATGTTCAATTTTCCAGGAATATTTTGCGACATATCTATTAATGTAGTTTCAAAACAAAGAAAGCAATGATTAACAGAAGAAAAAGGAAAAATGGAAAAATAAGCATATAGGAAAAATAAATACATGTGAACAACATAATTAGCTACTTGATCTACTGGGAAAATGCAGAACACTCTGGCAATGCAGGAATACTTAGTATTCTAAAGCTATGTGGAATATTTATCTCAAGCTACGTGGAATATTGATCATGCAGTAGGTCAGCTATATGGAAAGTCTCAGAAAATTTTACGGACTCTGTATCATGTATGCAATGTTTTCTGACCACAATTAGGCTTTATGTAGTACTTCTGAGTAATGTTTTTGTATCTCATTTCACAAATTCAATTTTCACCTATATATAATGTCTTTTGTCCTATTCATTTTACTTCACATTTAATAATTACAGTTTGTAATTTCTGAAGTTTTATTAGTTTTTAATCTCTCAGTGTTTATGCATTTATTTTAAAATAATCTAAAAATCTTTAAAGAATTTTTTTCATATATCAGTTTAAATATGGTTGTTTTATATTAGGTATTTGCTAAACACAATGTCATCAATCTTTGATCTTGCTAGTTTCTGATGTTTCTACATTTTGCTTATTTTTTGGAGTTTATAATTCATGGAATTTTGTCTGTTTTGCTTCATCCAAAACTTTAGGCTGTAGTAACCTTGAATTACTTGCTATTAATATCTTGGCTTAGATTTTTTGACCACGCAAATGTGAACTTAGTTCCTAAGTCACTCATTTCCACCATATCCAGGAAAAATAGGTATGTCTGTTTCTCATTTCATTCTGAAAGGGGTGTGTGTGTGTGTCTTCATTCACTATTTCATGGAAGGTGTTTTTTTTTCAAAATTCTTGCTTCATAAGGTGTCCATAATTTTACTAAACAATTTGAGTAGTCCATGGGATTTTTTCTTTAAGTCCTTGTTTTACTCTACAGCCCAAACTGCTGTGCCTTGAGGAAAAATCCTAACCTGGTCAAGGTGTATCATTTGTTTTATATCCTACTGGAGATGATTGACTGGTATTTTATTTAGGAGTTTTACATCTATATCCACAAAAGAAAATGACCCGTAATTTTTTCTTCCGCCTCAGTTTCTTGTGGAAGTGTGATATCAAGTTTATGATGATCTAAAGTAAGTTGAAAAAAGTTGCCTCTTTATCTATTCTCTAGAAGACTTCATGTAAAATGGGTTATATTTTTTCCTTTCAATGTTTGGTAGTACTTCCCAATGAGATAATATGGGTCTGAAAGTTTTTGGGAAATTTTTAAAATTATAGATTTAATTTCTTTTGTAGTTGTAGGACTATTAAAACTTTCTTATTTGTGTCAGTTTGGTTGTTGTGTTACTTAGAAAGTTATCCATGTAATTTAATTTTCAAATTCATTATAAAATTTATTATGCTCTCATAATTTTAACATTTATAGATTTGTAGTGATGTGTCCTCTCATTCCTAATATTATTACTTTTCTTTCCCTCTTTTATTCTTCATTGGAGTTAGGCAATTACAAATTTTATAGTTATTTTCAGATCCAACTTTTGTATTTGTTCATCTATAATTTTTGCTTTTTCTATGTCTTTAATTTCTGTTCTTAACTTTAATATCTCTTTGCATTTATCTTACTGACATTTTTAAAATTTTTGAGATGGCTGTTTAGCTCATTATTTTCTAGCTTTCGTTCTTTTCTATTACATACATTAAACATTGTACATTTTCCTGCACATTTCAAAAACAGCTTTAGCTGAATCTAACACATTTTGGTGTTTATTATCATATGTAAATCTCATTTAGCTATTACAGGTCAAAACTGTTTTGAGTGTACAAAATAAAGGGAAAAAATGAAGCTACAGATAAATAACCAGTGTACATTTCAGAATGTGTTTAATTCCTAATAGACTACTACACTCATTGCTGAGAATATTTTTAGTGTGGAAAATAACACTATTGGCCAAAATGGCATAGGTGCATTCGTCATCCTGTCATTGGCTGTGAATACAGACAAACATTCAGAACATAGGAAATACAAATGGATGCCCTACAGGGTATTCTTTCAAGTAAAAGTAAGCTTTTAGAAATAGATTGTTAAATTAGTACTTCATGGACGTGTCATTTAATGCTGTAGTCATTTTACTTACATGTTGTATAGATCTTAGTCCATTTTTGATGTTATGAAATATATATTGAATAATGGGATGATTCCATACTAGTTTTAATGGAAGCCGAAGAATGCCTATCCATATGTTTATTTCCTTTCACGTGGGGAATTTTGTAGAAGCACCAATAGATAAGCTTATGTATATTCATATATAAGATGGTGATAATTTTTATTATATTGAAAAATCATTCATGTAAAACTGTAAAAACTATTTTTATCCAAAGCATGTATTCAGAGAATAATTTGAAGAATTAAGCAAAAATAAATGACTGTATTTTTATAAATTGTTATTGGAGCTTTCAGGATGGGAAAAGATTTAAATACCTAATATTTTTGATTTTTGAAGGATTCATCAGGACATTGCAGTCAAAATTATATAACATAATAAAATGTTAATAAAGCAGTGAAAAACCTTCATGAAAACTAATGCAAAATTTATCATATGGTCAAGCCATTTAAAGAAGTGACATCAGTTGGAAAGGAAAGCTTGAGGAATTAATTTTAGATTTCACTGCCTTGCAAAGAACAGCTTTCCCAGGGCAAATAATGATCGATGCTCAGTGAGTAGTAAAACTTTATTTTATTTGGCAATTTTACAAAAAAGTAAACTACAGTCAATATTGGTCAGTCATGGGGGATTGAGAAACAGATAAGAAAAAATCAATAATTCAGAGCTTTATTGCAGAATGGAGAACAGTGAGTTGTGGAGTTGGAGAGAAGGCTCGGAACTCAGCTGATGAATAACGTTATGGGCTAGTGGGGAATGCAGCCAGGGTCTTTGCTGGTTTGGACTTTCAGAATAGCAGAGCTTCTTAACACCTCAGAACTTTATGGGTAATGAGCAACTTTCAAGCTCTGAAAAATTCATGTGTAAATGAATCTCTTGATATCTCTTTCAACACTGTTTCAGTCTATCACTTTCTCTCTTGTTTTGAAAAGTCTAACATTGATGAAACACGAGTATTTTGTGGCATTGTGTTTGCAAGGTGCATAATCTCAAAGAATTTTCAACCTGGTAAAAAAGTGATTAGGAGATCACTTGCTAATATAGTTCTAAAAAGTGACTTCTTAAACCATTTTTATCTGTCACCTTTTGTTTCTCAAAGAATGTCTTATATTCCTTTGAGTTAAGAATTTACATCAGTAAAGACTGAAGATTTTATCTTACTGACAACCCTGAGGACATTCAGGGACAATATCACCCCTGTGCTAGGAAATTTAAGAGTGAGAATGATGGCATGTATTAAGGACATTCAGATTACAACTTCTTCTAAATGAAAATGTATTATTTCATTATTCCTAAGACTTCATTTATTATGATACTTGGGATTTGAGATAATTGGAGACAACAATAATAATCCCTTTATGTGTTGCATACTATGGAGTCATTCATTTTGAAGGATTCCCAGTTGTGTCACGGACTGCATATGAAGATCAGAGTGGGGAGCTCAGGAATAGAGAGGGAAATGCATATAGATACACACGTGGATGCCTTTATGTCCTGGAGGGAGCTCACAATCTCAAAACACAATAAATCTTGTAGAGTGTCACATGTGTTGTAAACCCCTCCCCTATGCCACAGTTGCCATAGCAATTTGATGCTAGAGGGAGGATAATAATAATAATAATAATAATAATAATGACAAAATGATAATAGATGATATCCACAACTGTTCTAGTGAACAACTGTGGAAAAAAACTGTGCTATGCATATATGCAAGGGATGTCAGACTTCCTTTCATTTCTCAAGAATAAATGAATAATAAAATATACTTGAAGCCCAGAGGTATATAATTAAAAATTATTGTAGAACTAGGCTTTGGTAGAACTAATGTTGTAAGAGGAAAATTGTACATTATGTATTCTTTCACTAAATATTTCCCCTTCTGTCAAGTGGTAAATCAGATAACCACTTAGAGGCACTGATTTAGATTTGCCTTGATCGAGTCGTATGACAAGTCACCTTGGTCGGGAGGTTGAGATGCATTAATGGGAAAACTAAAGACTGTCAGTGGGAGTGGTGCTGAGACAGAGACGAGATGTGAGGGCATTAGTCCTCTGAATGACCGAGGCCCACCCACCTACACCTTACTCATCATTCAGAGCTGTGGGAGAAGCTAATGAACCTGAGCATATAGTGGAAACTTCAAAAGGAACCACATGGACTTAACCTGCATTACACAACTTGTCATATGACTTTTAAAACTCTTATCCAATGAACAAGTCAACATGATGCATTGATAGGGTTACTACTTTTGCTGTCTGTGAGATCTGGCTGCAGATACCATCTCAGATGTGCCCTTCAGTCAGAAGCAGTATTGGTATTTCATTTCTCTACGTTTCATTTTTTAATCAAATACAAAAGTGATAATAATAGTACCTGTAGTTCATAGGGTTAGTATATAGATTACAGATGTGTAGCACATAATACAACTCAATACATACTAGCAATTCTAGTAAATTGGGAAAATACTTTTCTCACTGAATGGTTAGATTTCATCAAAATTTCCAGCAATTTTTAGCAATAATTCTAAGGGGTTTATTTACCCCTTCTCATTCCCTTTGATGACATATAAGCTATATCTCATGACTTTTCTGGCATCTTTTATTTAAAAACAAATTCATTTGGTTATGTCTAGTCCTCCTGAAGCCATCTTGCTCAGTCCAGGGCAATAACCAAACCTCCTGATGCTGAGCTGGAGTTGGAGCCCCTTTCTTCCTGACTGGGGCTGCTTTGGGCCAGTGGCAGGGAAGGGGTATTGGTTGGTGTCTTTATTTCACTACTTAGCACTTTGACTTTTTCCTGGAGTTTTCTAGGCTCCTTCTGGCTTTTCCAGCAAATGACAGGTTAAGGAGGTAGGAGCAAAAAAAGTTACAGTTGACTGCCATGGCCAACCCTTTTGAGATTCTCCAGGCAGCTGAGGGTGTTTTTTGTGGGCTCTTTGAAGACCCCATTCAATGCTGCTGGGAATCTTTCCCATGGTGCTCCCTTGATGGTGAATGAATCTCTTTTGGCAGGTCAAATTTGGTTCCATCCTTATTCCCAGGACAGTGCTGGTGTTGCCACCTTGCCCCCAAGGATCCTCTTGGGCAGAGCTAAGATGACTCCTGCCAGCCCTCTCAAGAGTGGGTCCCATCTGACCCGGCTGCATGCCCTTTGCTCCACACCTTCTATGACTGTGCTGTGTCCTCAGTGCAGGGACCACTCTTGGGAGTGTTGTCAGGTCAGGTTGCCAGCCAGAGTCTCTTCCTCTTTAGATTTCTCGGGTATAGGCCATATTGGTGCTAGGAGACACATGAGTCAGTCTCTTTGATGTCTTTTTCCCTGTGCATGAAGCACAAGAAAATTACTCCTTGAACCCAAGGATTACCAACCTCTCCCAATCTCTCCAACTTCTGAGGTGGGTGTCCAGGTCAGGGTTGTGAGAAAAGGTCTTGATATACTTGATAGACCTTTGTAAGGTCTGTGTAGTAGATGCTGACAATAGCTAGGTGTTCTAAAATTCAATTCCATTCTGACAGTACCCTGAGTTTGTGTAGACAGAACAGGTTCAGGGGCTTGGTCTCACACGTCTGCTTACATCCTTACTTCGGATGTCATGTCTAAGTCCTGATTTCTCAGCTACCTGCTCCTCTGTTCACCTTGGCTATAAATTTGTGGTTTCCACAGCTCTGCAAGTTTAAACATTTTCTATAATGACATAGAACTTAGAAAAGTACTACGGTACAGTTGGCCCTCTGTATCCACAGATTCTGCATCCATGGATTTAAGCACTTGCAGATGGAAAACATTTTCTTTTAAATTATGCTTATTCTGAAAATGTATAGAATTTTTTTCCTAGTCATTATGATGGAGCATAATAGCCACTTACATAGCATTGATATTGATTTTTTATCATAAGTAATCTAGGGATGATTTAAAAAATACAGGACGTGTATAGGTCATATGCAGTATTATACCATATTGTATAATGAAGCTAAGAATCCACAGATTTTGGTATCTTTAGGAGATCCTGGAACCAACTCCCATGGATACTGAGACACCTGCAGTTTCTGTCTTACTCTAAAGGCTACAAAATGAACAGCCGGATGAAGAGATATTTAGGGCAGCAAAATCTAGAAGGGTCCTGGCTGCCAAGCTGCTGTGCACCAGAGACTCCACCTTCTCAGCACATTGCGATGTTCCCCCACCAGAAAGCTCTCCCACCTTCGCTGTTGGAGATTTTAATCTAGGTTTCACGTAACAGGCAAGACTGACTAAATCATTGACCACATGGCTGAACTCAATCTCTAGTTTATTTTCCCCTTCCACAGCAATGGGAGATTGAAGTGCCAAGCCATTAATCCCATGGCTGGCTTTATGGTTAGGCAGCTCCCCTTCTGAAATGGTCCAGCCAGTGTCTCACCCCATAATCATAAATTGCCTTGCTAGCATAAATGTGGGCATAATGCAAAGCAGTTGTATAATAACAAAAGACACTCTCACCACTCAGAAAATACCAAGGGGCTTTGGCTTTATATCAAGAACTTAGGACAAAGGGCAAACATAGCTTTTTATTATACCACAACCTTGGAACTTGAGTGTGTTTAGTACTTGTTTTAGGCTAAAGAATCCCATTAACATACTATTACAGAGTGAAAGTGCAACAGAATTATTTGAACATAATGTTAATTCACATAGGACACCTGTGGCCTTTAAATTTGAATGTGGTAGCTTTAAATGTTTTTGGAATTTTTTTCACCAAGTTTGGTAATTATAAGTGAAAGAAAATGATATAGATCAAAGAACTCATTGAAAAATTGCATCCTTGATAAGTAGCGACGTATTTTTAATGTTTGTTGTAAATACTCTGAAGGTCTTGCCTTGTTCCTTTCGTGAACTGACTTAGATAGAGATCCCCTGGGTACCAAAGTTTTGAGAGCAGTGACATATATTAAGAAAGATGTTTTCCTGTTTTGAAAGGTGTGTACTTAGAAAGAATATATGCACTTATAAATCTTAATCTAGATTTGAAAAGGAATGACATCAGGTAATTTATAAATTTTCAGAGATGTTTGAGGGAATTGAAATGCTTTGAATTTGAGGAACACTTTGCATTGATGTTGAGACTTTTTGAAAGACTGCTTTTTATCATAATCTGGAAATTGATTTTATTGCAGATCTCCCTGAATATAGGAACAATCATTTTTGAAATTCAGCTGAACAGTGTCAAAGTGTTGGTTATGATAATTGTGAATGCTCCGGAGAGAAGTTATCGTAAAAACCATATGGCATGCTTCAAATAAAAGATGTCTATAAATAAAATTTCAAAGCATTGGAATTTTTCACAAAATATATTTTAAATATCAGAAGTACATTGTCATCATTTGCAGCACAATTTTCCTTTAGCTTTGTGGCTTATAAGTTAGATTATGCGATAGTGATATTTTCATTAAGGACACCAATAGGATTGTTGCCATAGATAGATCCTATTCTTAAAAAATGTCCGTGCCCCCAAATCCAAAAATAGTATTCAGACTAGCCCTAGCCAGAAACTAACCTCAGTGTTAATTCTACTCTAAGCATTATTGTTGAGCTATACGTCTGTTTATAATATGTAGACAATTGGATGATTCAGATTCATACTTAAATTTTAACCTAGAGCACAAGCTAAGTAAGAAGCCTCTATCTGTGAGGCAAACTTAATTTTTTTAAATAAAAATACACCATTTTGTACTATTAACAGGAAACCTATTCAGTTCATTTTAAGGAGAGATAGGTGAATTTAGGTAGAACTAGTATTAAATCAAAATGTTGTATGTCTCTACTGGTTATTTACCTTAAAGACATTTTTCATTAACTAAATACACATTTTGGCAAATGTTATGGTTTGTGCCTAGATGTCCCCCCAAAGCCTCATGCGGTCATAGTTTTTTTTTGAAGGTGGCTGAATCTAGAGTGATTCGTAGTGCAATGCTGGGACTAAGGGTGGGTGATTGCTGGATCAGTCCACTGATTGGATGGGCACCGCCCTAATCCTGGTAGACTGGATACGGTATAAGGGACAGAAGGAGGCTTGTCTCCTGCTCTCCTCGCTTGTTGCTTTTGCTCTTTTCTGCCGCCATGAACTGTTGCCCCTCTGCCATGTGCTATCCAGCTTTGGAGCCAGCTCTGGACTGAAACCTCTACGAACTGTGAGCCAACTAAACCTTCTCCCTTTAACTTTGGGTGTCGGATATTTTGTCTCAGCAACGAGAAAAGTAACTAACAGCAAAGGACAGCTTAGGAAATCCTGTCCTTTATATCTCCTGCCACACAACTAAAATCACTTTGGTTATAATAAAAATAATAAAAATTCATAGTAGAGTATTTTTTCTTAAAAAAAGATAGTTAAAAATCAGCCTTAGGGGAAAAAAAGTCAGTGATTTAGAATATGGACTCTGGTGCCAGGTTTTCTTTCCTTTCCTTTCTGCGCAAGGTTCACTTTATCTGTGGTCACTTCCTTATAGGGTTAATGTGAAGATGAAATTAGTATTTGCAAAGTGCTTAGAACAGTGTTTTAAACATAACGAATGCTATATAAATGTATTTTAAATAAGATACATGTACATCCTCTTTAAGCAAACATTTTATCCTGATACTTATCCTGATGTCTGATACTTCTTTTTTCACTATATATGTATAATTTCCATCTTTATTAGCTGTAAGACTTATTTTCTTTCTTTCTTTTTTTTTTTTGGTACTGGAAATCGAACCCAGGACCTTGCGCTTGCCAGGCAGGCGCTGTCCTTTTTATTTTCTATATCTTCCTCCTGTACATTGTTTCAGTATTCTATACAACTCTATTCAATATTTGTTACTGTTAAAAGTTTAGAAAATTTTATTATATATATACCAAAAATTATATATATAAACCGTTACTATACTTTTAACATATTTCCAACCTTTTATTATTTTTTTAAGTCATAGTATAATTCTCATATCTAAATTTGCAGCACTCATAAGTTTAGGGTAAATTGTGAGAAGCAATGAAGTGTGTGTGTGTGTGAATATATATATATATATATATATATATATATATATATATATATATATATTTGAAAGAAATTTAATTATTAACACATTACTTTTCTTTAATATCCCACTAATTTTCCTCCTAGCATCAGTGAAAGAGTGATATTGTGACCCTTTTTCAAATTCTTCTTCTCAAGCCACTTGCTTACATCCTGCAAGCAAAAGGTGTTCCCAGTAAAAACCTTCTCATTTGTCAAGCTAACATTTTGGCTTTTATTTTAATGTCTTTCTCAGAAATTAAGAGTTTTAGAATCTTAACTATACTTTCTTTTTTTTTTTTTTTTGTGGGTACCAGGGGGTCAATCTCAGGACCTCGCACGCCAACAGGCACCTGTGCACGCTGAGCGATATCACCGGCCCCTTTTTCGTATGTGGGTTCCGGGAGTCGAACTCGGGCCCTTGCGCTTGCAAGGCAGGCGCTTACACCGCTCAGCCATCTCACCGGCCCCTTAACTATACTTTCTTGAGCAGAGTGTTCAAAAGGATTTTTGTAAAGCTAATAGCAGTTGTAGGTGTTAGAATACAGCTTTGCAAAAATGTGTGACAACTTTAGCAGGTAGTGAGTTCTTGATCTTAACTTTCTCTTTTTTATTTTAAAATAAATTATACGTAATGAACATCTGTGGAAAAGTGGATGATGTAGGAGGTAAGATGAATAATAGGCTTCCTATTCAACCCAGTAAAAACAACAACAAATAATACCATGTTCCAGGTACTATGAGATATGTATGTGTGTATATAAATATAAATGTAAAACATGTATTTTATATAATTTGAAATCTTCATATTAATCTTCTCAGACAGACCATGTTATTATTTCAGTTTTATAAATGAAGAAACTGAGGCAGTGTGACATTCTCTACCTTGCTCAAGTTTCCATACCAATGGGGGATGGAGCTCCCATAAATCCAGGCAGTCTGGCTTAAAAATCTGTGCCTGTCATTTATTGCCTTTCCAAACTCCTAATTGAAGGATCAAAGAAGAGAAAGAGGGTATATACAGTACTTTAGGTTTGGAGAGGATTTCCTTCAGCAGGTAGAACATCATCCTACAACATCATTTTGAGGATTGAGAAATTAAAGCCTCATTTAGATCACCTGCAGGCTTACTGGTCAAGTGTGCGGTTCAGCTTTGGTTCCTCTTTGGGCAGGTGCACGCCGAGATGCAGAGCAGATGTTAGCAGGAAGTTGGGTGCAGGCTGAAGCATGGGTGCCAGACCTGTGACCACAGCAAGTCTCACACCTGGGAGACCTTATGGGCTCCAAAAGAAAGCCAGAGCCCTCAGCCCCATTGAGCCTAGGACTTTTGGGAGGAAATAACTCTAAATGATGGCTTTCTTTCATTTATATAGTTAAAAAAATTATAGTTTACCTTGAAATGTTAAATACAAAATGATGGCTGTGTTTTGTGAACTCTGGCCCCCGTTAGAAAAGTAAACAGCATATCTGAATTACTAAGTTGGTAAGAGTGTCTTCTGGGTGAATTATTTATTGGAAAAATTTCCTGATCACCTACTATGTGCCAGTCATTGTCCAGTGAGGTTCCGGGCACATAACTAAGTTAAACAGTCAGGAGCCCTGCTCTGAAGGAACTTCTACGGGGAGGTAAATATACAAATACCCAACATGACTGACTGGATACAAGTGCTACAAGGAGATAGCAGTGTGAGAGGGCATAGTAACTCTTCTGGGAAGCCCCCAAGCTGCAAACATGAAATACTTCTGCTTCCAGAAGGGAAGAGAAAGTTAGCTCTTCCACATTAGCACATGGTGGCAGGGAATGTCATGGAGTTCTGAAGGGAGGGTTTGTCACAGAATCAGTGCTATCATTAAGTTAGTTTCAGGATAAAAGTAGAGGTAGTATATGACCAGATGATAAATTAGAAATCTGAAGATTTGTCAAGAAAATAGTAACCTATCCATTGTAAATTATTGAGGAGCAGCTAAAAAAAATACTATTCAAAGTGTCTGGAAATCTATATTCTGACCCTAATTCTGCCACCTATTAGATATGTGGGGTAAATAATAGCCTTCTCTGTTCCATAATTTATTTCTATATAGAAAGAGAAATTAAAAAAATATATATGTATATATTAGGAGCCAGGGATGGTGGCACACAGCTTTAATCCTAGCACTCTGGGAGGCTGAGACAGGAAGATTACAAATTTGAGTCCTGCCTGGGCAACTTAGTAAGACCTTGTCTTATTGTAAAGAAAAAGGGAAGGGGTTTCATATATAAATGTCAGATATACAGATATGTGTATCACAGTAACACTGGGTACCAAGCCTTGTGTGAAGGTGATACATTCTGCATTGAGTGCACACATTCATTATGCACAGGGAATTGGATCTGCTCTACCGGAAGCCTGTAGAGGCTTCTACCCACAAGATCAGGATCTCACCAGATATTCCAGTTTTATTTAACTAAGGTTATTCTGTGTAAAACTAAATTATTGCAAAACATTTTTATTCCAGTTATGTTGATAAGCTATTTGAGAGCAGCTGTGTTTTATTTTTATTCAATATTTAATTTGGAGAAAATCAACAATACAGAGATGTGGGAAATAGAGATATGTGCTTTTCTGGAACAGCCATCATTTATGTTATTGACATCAGACAGTGGGCAATTTAACCTGCTTAAAATAATATATTCACTAAGAATCTCAAGTCAAAACCTCTAGTCAAAAGTGAAAGCTCATGTATTCCATAAGAGGGAGTCAAATCGGTAAGACAAAACCTAAAACCTACATTTTCTTGGGCAACATGATCTTCTATAATCACAATAGAAAGCTATTTCTCCAGGTGTTCCCTGGAAAGGCATTGGCAGGTAATATTACCTGGATCAGTGTTTCCATGCTATGAATACGAATGCAATCATTTCTTCATTTTTCTGTATTTTTTCTGCAGTATCAATTTAATGAACCAAACACTGTTTCTTCTCTCACAGTACTTTTTCCTTTACATTGTTTCAAGCAGTTAACAGATTTCCTACATCCAGGAGTAAAAGTTGTCATGGCGATCTATAAAAAAAATGCAGACATCCATTCTGAAAGGGTTTCTTCTTTGGGAGGGAAATAGTTTCTGTAACATACATATGATTATTGCAGTAAATTATTTTGTGGGTGTGAAGCAAATGAAATCTAAGCTGTATAAACTCATATAAATTCTTCTTTTTTTTTTTTTTTTTTTTTTTTGTGGGTACCGGTGGGTCGACCTTAGGACCTTGCACGCCAGCAGGCGCCCGTGCCGCTGAGCGATATCACCGGCCCCTTTTTCGTATGTGGGTTCCGGGAGTCGAACTCGGGCCCTCGCGCTTGCTAGGCAGGCGCTTACGCCGCTGAGCCATCTCGCTGGCTCATATAAATTCTTCTGTTAAAACTTTTCTTGAGTTTTTTGTTCATTGTTTTGTGAAACTATTTTATTGTGGAAATATTTTATACATTCTCCTCTGTAAACTTTGCAAAAGAAAGAACTCAAATGGAAGAACATACTTTAGTTAGTTTAAAGGACCTACAGACTAGGTCCTTTAATAAATAAATCAGAATAACATAGATTTATAAAAATTAACTCATAGGGACTCATTTTCTTGCCAAATTGTCAAAATCTCTTTTAGAGAAAAAAATTTGTAAATAAATAACTGTGAAATAATTACGTCACCTTTTTTCAGAGTCACCATTGTTAGAAAGAGAGAAATTCAGTTTTTGCGAGAATTCTGTCGGTATTTGTGCTAGCAAGTATGTTTTAATAGTTTGAAAATATGAGACAACTTCACTTTTTCATCTTGGGGCAGTCCTTCCTTTAAAAATGTGCGAATGGGTTACAGTGTTCATTTTGTAAGTCATTTACAAAAGTTCACACCATTTTACCTCTTGTCACATTGAGGAAATACGGCATGATTTTCGTTTTGTCAGCGAATCACTGTGTGACAGGCAGGAGACTACATAGCGTACACATCACCATTCTCTAATGGATTGCAGGTCCCACGTGAGAATGTGCAGTGTGCTCATTAAAATTATGGCAACGGAAAAAGCAGAATAAATTGCCACCAAGTATTTGACTATGACACTTACATGTATTTCTTCTTGGTTTGCCTGTGGGCATGTCACTGCAAGTTGTCCATGAGGATTGTAGTGACAGCTTTATGGACTAAAGTTCCAGACCTGGCCTCTCGCTTGGCTAAATGCTGAGAGCCTAAATGAGAAGAACACAGGGAAAATAGCCTCTGAAGAGCTGTGTGATTCTGTTACGACAAATTTTAGGTACAAAACATCCTGAGTACCTTGAGAATTTGTGGTAAGAATGAGAAGAGCAACATCCAGTGATTTCTAAGTGTGACAAATGTGAAACTTCTGAACCTGGGACTATGAAACATGCAGCAGGAGTGTCTGCCTCTCAGGATCACAGTGGAAGTTTCTAGCCCAGTGACAAGAACACACGAGAGACTTCACACTTATTTAATTTTTCCTTCTCTGCTAGCATTGTCCCTGTTTTCCTTCCCCAAACCATCTAAGGAAATGAATGTGAAGTGGGAAATTTGTGATATTAGCAATAACCATCACAAGCAATTAGAGCGGAAGATTGGGGAAATGGAGGAGGAGTCAAGGGAGGAGGGGGATTTGTTTAGTTTTTGGTGGACTTGAGCTTCCAGCCTGAGAGGGGTAGGGGAGGGGTCTCCGTCGCTGGACCTGCAGGGGCCAAGGCTCAGCAGCAGGGTTCCCCTGCTCTCTCTGAGTTGCAATGGAGGCAGCTCAGGTGGGAAGCTGATTGGAGAGGGTTTAACCTTGACATGGCCAGCTGCCTGCGGGCTTCCTCTTCTAGGCATTGAGGACATTTTGAGGAATTTTACCTGCTAGAGTAATGGCAACATTTGTAGAGAAATGTGTGTCTGGAGAGGAGCAGATTTCGGAGATAAGAATTTTTAGACATATGGAGATTATTAGAGGTGAAGAAGTTTCAGAAGAACAGGAGAAAGGTTATGTCTTTGGGTTAAGGAGAGAGAAAGAGAGAAAGGAGGAGGAGGAATAGGGGAATGAAGGAGAGGAAGTAGTTAAGGAGGAGGAGGGAAAGAGGAAAAGGAGAAGGAGTACAAGAACTTGACTAACTTTGGTGTATTCTCATATTTAGCAGATAGGTGGAAGCAAAACCAGTAAAAGACAATAAAGGAAAGATCACTAAGGAGGAAGGAGAGAATAACAGAGCGTTGTTATTTTGGGTGAGAGAAAGGAGACTAATCCACCAAGCTTGATCACTCTATGGTAGCTTTAATGTTTTAACTTGCTTTATTTTTATAACAATCCAATGAAGGAGACAGCATTTGCATTAAAATATCAAATATAAAAGACTCTGGTAATTAAATAGGGCTGTACAAGTTCTAAGTGGTCAAGTTGGATATGAACCAAGGATTATCTGCCTTTAAACTTTGCTCTTATATTGCCCCAAAGTTAAGAATTTAAAACAGAAGTTTTAAAATAATTTGATTAGACAGAAAAAATCACAAACCCATTGGCTTTGATAGTTAAGAAATATTTGATGAAGTTCGAGGAAGTTGTTTCAATTGAGAGTTGAGAAGATGCATGGCAGAGGATTGGTGGTCAGAAAAGAGGGAGAGGATGGATTCTCTGGAGAAACCGGGAGTATGAAAGAAGAGTTGAATGGCAAATGTTTGGTGGCTGGGGTCAGAAGGGGTTCTGGGTAATGACACAGGGAACACTTTATCTTTTTAGCAGCTCATGAGAACTTTGTAGGATGGGAAGATATTTCTGATAAATAAGAGGTTGCTGTTGGAGCTTGGCTGGTCTGTGTCTCATAGTGAAGAAAAATATTTACCCTTCAAGATAAATGAAGGAGAAGGAAGATGGTCTCAGCACTTTTCATGAGAGAATCTTGAGGTAAAATACAGTGACTAAGGGTGAAAGAGAGAAACTGAGGAAGAAGTGTTTCCAATGAGGATTTTTCTGAGTGAAAATCTATTCTTCGTGTGACATGACACTTCCTGTTATCCTCACACACTTCAGTTAAACTACAAACTCCAGTGTGTATTTGATATCAGTGTTGTTCTCTTTCATGACTGCCTGTAAGAAAGATGAGATTTATTGTATCAGTGTTACTGAATTACTGAAACAAGTCACTCCAGAAGGAGAGGACCCATATTCACAGGCATTTAATTTGTCATTGTTGTTTTACACTGCTTTGAGATTAGGTAGTCAAGTTATTAGCTTTATACTAGGGGGGAACAAAGAAATAGAGTGAGAAACTGAAGGCAGAGGAGTTAGAATAGATGGACTTAAAAATAGGTTTATAGGGGCCGGTGAGACAGCTCAGCGGCTTAAGCGCCTGCCTTGCAAGCGCGAAGGCCCGAGTTCGACTCCCGGAACCCACATACGAAAAAGGGGCCGGTGATATCGCTCAGTGGCACGGGCGCCTGCTGGCGCGCGAGGTCCTGAGGTCGTCCCCCCGGTACCCACCAAAAAAAAAAAAAAAATAGGTTTATAGGTCATGAACAGGCGGTGGAAAGCTTTTTCTCAGAGGCAGAGAAAAAGAGATGCCCAGAAAAGATAGAGGGATATGTTAAGTGAATTGGTGGTTTTGCTGTAAGAATTTTGGGAGAGACACTGACCCTTTCTGTCCAGCAGGGAGTAGTACTGTTTGCTGGAACGAGGAAGCAGGGCTGAATGTGGGGCATAAGGAAAGGAGTTGATTTGAAGCATCTGATCGAGCAAATGGATAAAATGATTTCCAAGCAGCAGGGAGTTTTGAAAGTCATTAGGTTAGTTTTATAAAGTTTTCCAGCAATGTCGCCATTGGGAGTAGAAGTTAATAAAGTTTAGAGAGATAAATAGTAGGAAGGACTAGACATGGGGGCCATGGTTTTAACCAAATGATCCCCGTCTGTGCTGGACCATAGCTGTCGGAATATAGGCATCCCAACATGGACATAAGCAGGAGTCATCTAACGATGACTTTTGCTCTGTGGGCTGACAAGGAAGGATGGGCTGGCGGCCATTACAGTTCTCCCTCTGAGGGATCTTATTTGATAAATGCTAAGACAAGAAACTACAAGTGGTTATTGAAATGGCAAAGATGTCCTAAAATCTAATTGTGGGCATAATGGTGGGTTGGTCATGTTTCCAGATCCCGTTTCTTAAATGAAGTTAAGATGTAAGCCTAAAAATACAATTTTAACATTTGCTTTTAAGGAGTATTAACTCTGGCTTATGGGTGAGATGATGGAGTGCGCCTGCTGTTGGAGTCACTCACTTATCCGCCCTCTCTCTGTTGAGTCAGGACATGTAGTCGATCCTGAAATACATCATCCCTCCTCTGGCGGAAAGTGACTGAGCAGAGACTAAAAGGGACACCGGGCCTGGAAAGCCTGTCTCCCAAGACTCTTTCATCATCTTCTTTACTAAAACTTGAAGAACATACATTCGTGTTTCTTCAGTGTATAGCTCTATCTATTTTGAAGCAGAAGAAAATGTTTAAGGAGTATGGCAGAATGCAGTGGAGCCATTAAACCTTGCATAGACAGTTTGAGTTCTCTGCACAATCTTGAATATTTTATTAGCTATTTTATTTTTAGTTTGCTTTATAAAATGCAGTCTAACTGCTTAAAGTAGCCTGCAATATACTTGGCAGTTGAAAAAAAAAAGTTTCTCTATGGTTAAATATGATCCCCATCTGTCAATTCAAGTATCTTTACTCTGTGCATTGTTCTTATTACATTTCATATTTGGCAGATGTAATAAAGCCAATTAAAATTGTATGCAACTTCCTGATGTTATAGAGGATGCATGACTCCGGGAGAAAAGTGGCTAAAGGTGGTTGCTAAGGACAAGTAACAAAGAGGCAGTAAATTGATGGGATTGCTCCTTTCAAATATGGCACCAAGCAGATAAAAGGAGGGGAATTTAAAATCATTTCTGAGAGGCAAAATTCTTGTAGTATTAGGGAAATTCTAAACAGGTTTCTATGTCGGAGTGAGCTTATAGGCATAGATAGTCTCCTTGAAAGGATTTCTGAGAAGCAGTTCTGCAGAGGCCTACATCTGGCTAGACCAAAACAGGAAAGCACAGAGAATGAGATGTTTCCCTAAAACAAGATAAGAGGGGGGACTTCTTGTAGGTGCAGGGGTTTGTAGACAAGAAAATAGAATAGGGGCCTCGTTAGGTCTTCTGGCTAATCCTGACTAGAAGGAGTTAAAACTTTACTAGAGAAATTCCCTGAGAAGTAAGTCAAGGACAGGGGTTAGAGAAAGAAAAACCAGATAAAGAAAGGCACCAAGTGGCCTTGAGACTTGCACCAAAGACCAGAGAAAGAGCTGACAGGCAGAGTACACAAATCTAAGTGAACAAAGACAAGCTGAGACAGCTGTCCCTCTCCACCTCCAATACATGCACGGATCCGAGGGAGACATGGAGGGGTGACTAACTCTGGTGAAAGAAAGCTCTTATTCACACCTGTGCACTGACATACGCATATTCACTCTAGGCTCAGTATAGGCTCACTATATTACCTCACTGTATTATCCACTCTAGAGTCAGTATAATCCGCAGTAGACAGCCACCCCCCCCCACTAACTAAGCAAACCATGAATAAGGAACCCCCCGTACCAGCCCACCACCCACCCCAGAGGTGAGGCCCTGAAAAGTCGGTCAGGGACGAGTAAACAAACAGAAAGAAGCTGCACATAGACCACCAGAAGAAATGATATTAGAAAGAGGCGCCCAGAAGCCAGTCCAGTTATGGCAAGTTCCAGGCAGGAGGAGGGGGTTCTCTGACCCCCTATAAAGCAGCTGGGAATGAAGGGCTCATGGGTTCTCGATCTTTCTGGAAACAACTACCCTGATTCTTTCTTATCAGGGTAACTATCTATCGTCTCCTCCCCTCCCCACCTTCCTTTTCCTCTTTACAAACAAAGTGTCTTCATGAAATTTTGTCCCTCTAATTTTTTATTGGGGCTGAGTTTACAAATCCTGGTGCGCTGCTTGAACAGCAGGGCAGTGGTGCTCGTCCCCCAGATGGGACATTTTAAAGTCAAATCAAAATTAAGTAGGTCAATACCATAAGGAGATTTCTTTTTAGAGCGCTCAGAATAGTGTGAACCACCTGACATTATTTTGTTTCCAAAAGTTGAAAGCATCGGCTTAAATATTGATGTTTAAGTTAATTTAAAGTAGCTATTTTTGTGTTATTTATCCATTTTTTTTAAGTAAAAAAATTGGCTGGAAGGTAATGCTAATTTATTTTTTTTAATAAAGTTCAGAGCTTGTAGTTTGAACCAAAAACACATCCATGATTCTGCCTCTAACTTGTGCTGAAGTTGTTTAAATTGAAGGGGTATTTTATCAAGTGGCTGTTGGAAGAAACACCGTGGATGGTCTGTCATTCTACTGGTGAGGACTTCTGTGAAATATTTTGCAGTGTCAGTTATGTAATGACTCAAGTGACAAATTTCTTTAGAATCCATTCCTTTTTTTAACAAAGGCTTTTCTCTCCTGATTAGCAGTGTGATAAGATAAACTACTGTTTCTGTCTTTGGTTTTAAGCACTGAGAAGCTCGTTTTTAATTTAGTGCTCAGTTACAATGGTCCTTTTGTGGGGAGATGTAGGGCTGAGGACACAAATTTGCAGATATGTAGGTTAATAAATCTAGAGGTCTAATGTACAGCATGAAGACTTCAGTTAAGAACACTGTACTGTATTCGGGATAATCACTAAGAGAGTAGATGCTCTTACCACAGAAACGGAAGTAACTGAGTAAGAAGATGCATATGTTCATGGACCTGACTAGAGTCTTCACGCTGCACTAAAGGAGTCCAGGGCTGTTTGTAGAGTCATTGAATTTTCTGTTGACTTGGTGAGCCAGAGTCAAAAAGCTAAGTGTCTTGGGTCACCTGTGTCACCATTTCCGTTTTGAGGCCATTGTTTAGTTGGAGGGGCTCTTTGACCTTGGAGAACAAAGACTTTATTCACTTTGTCTAAGTTGATAAGGTCTCTAGCAGTGATGGCAGCCTGTTGCCCCAGGAGTTTGGGGCTACCCATTGAGCTCAGAACTAGTGGAAAGGGAAATCACCATTAGCATGTTTATTCTTTATGGCTTTTAATTATGCTGATTTAGGAAATGGTTTACTAAGTATAAATTATGTGGCTTATTTTATAAGGTGCCTCAAGTTCCTGTTGGAATCATGGCATAAATAATAAAATTTTGAAAAAATTGTCTTTGTGGCTCAGAAAAAAATTCCTCAAGTATTAAATCAACTTTTTATGTGAAACGTACGTGTGCAGGAAATACAGGGAATCTGCCTTGGTTACTTTCTCACTGTGGGGACAAAATACTGACATCCACAAGTTAAAGGAAGACAGGTTTATTTCAGCTTGCAGTGTGTAGAGGTTTCAGTCCATAGCTGGCTGCCTCCAAGGCAGGGTGGATGGCAGAGGGGCTTCGCAGAGGAGAAGCAGTCTGTGGCAAGCCAGGCCAGCAGTGAGGCAGTGAGGCAGTGAAGTAGCAGCAGCAGCCTCCTTTTCCCTTTTATCCCATCCAGGCTACAAGCCTTTGAGTGCTGCCACCCATACTCGGGGTCGACCTTCCCATGACCCACACCCAGAACACTGCTAAACCAGTCAGTGGACTAATCCAGTTATCACAGCCTTAATCCATATTCACACACCCTAGATCCAGCCACCCCTGAAAAGCCCCACCTATAGGTGCATGAGGCTTTGGGGGGACATCTAGATACAAGCTGTAACGGGATCTATATTAATTTTAAAAGTTGTGTATACGTACGGGAGCACTGGGCCAAGGGGAATTGCCACAGACTGACACAGGGCAGCGGAAAGGCCTCAGTGAGAAGAGACGTCTCTGCGAGGTCCTGGCAGTGGAGGGGAGGGGTGGTGGCCACAGAGGGAAGGAAGGTTTCAGGCTGAAGCAACAGTACGCACAGAGGCTGGGCCGGGAGTGTGCCTTGTGTGTTGAATGAAGACCAAGGAGTGAGTTTGTTTGTTTTTGTTGTGTACTTGTTTATTTTTTGAGATAGGGTCTCACTATGCAGTTTTGGCTGGTCTTGAACTCACGATGTAGCCACCCCCCAGTACCCAAGGAGTTTATTGTGGTTAGAAAGTTGGATCAAGTAGGCAGAAGACAGTGGGAGATAAGGTCAGGAAGCTCACAAGAGACACATTTGCTGTGACTTTTGGGGGCAAATATATGATTAAGAATAATTTAAATAAGAGGTTAATTTTCTCATTTTTCTTGTTAACATGGGAGGTTTTTCAAATCGGTTCAACTTTTCCATGACGCTATCAGATTTCTAGGTTCTTTTTATCTTTCTTTTCCGCCAACATCTACACACTGGCTTGGTTTCTTACTTCTCGCCTCATGGTTATAGGATGCAGCTCCAGACAGCACATCGTTCTCAAAGGAGAGAGGAGAAAGTCAGTACGAGTCACATCTCCTTGAAAAGCTTTAACTCTGTGTTCGGACTGTCGGTACCTATAAAAATAGGGTGAGAGGATTAACATGTTTGCCTTGTTAACGCTAGCACAAGAAGAAAGAAAGGGACCAGGAGTTGGGGGTGCGTCCCGTGTCAGTCAGTCTGTGGCGTCCGACATTCATGATTCATTCTATCCCTGGTGGTGCTCCACTTTACCAGGATTTTTGATGGATTTGTTCTCATTTGGGTTCATCTGGAGGAGTCAGGAAGGCATGGTAAGCTCCTTTGATGAGAAAGCCAAGGCCCAAAGAGAAAGTTATTGCCTTGCACATATCTTAATAGCAGGGAAGGGAGTAGGACTGATATTGCTGGCTCTTGTTCACTATATCCTGGTTCCCTTTTTTTTGTGTGTGTGTACCGGGGTCGACCTCAGGACCTTGCACTTGCCAGGCAGGCGCTTATGCCGCTGGTTCCTAACTTTATGACCCTGTGAAAAGCCCGGTCTCTCCCCTGGCAGCATCACCACATACACCCAGCCTCCAGGAAATGAGAGGTACTCAAGGCTCCTGCTCTCCTGGAGCCTTAGAGACTGGGATTTCTTTTGTGATTTTTCTCTGATTGCCCCAGAGCTTGGTTCCTGGAGGCAATGCAGAAAGCCAAGGGGTGAGGAAAAGCATCATTCTTTGGAGGGAGGAGGCAGAGTCATCCTCGTGGCCTGAGAAATTACAGTGGGAAGAGTTGCTGAAAATTCGAGGACAAAATATGAATTGTCCTTGTATTTCTTACAGGAATATTTAGAATGCACCCAAAGACCTCTCTTTATCGAAAGTATATTTTATTAGCTTTATAAATTGCATAATTCTTTTGTCAAGATAATCACCTTTTATCTTTTGGCAAAGCCTATGGTTTTCTATGTAAGACTTGCTTAAAGCCGGGTTTCCGAGTAGCTCTGAGAAGCAGCACAGCTATGCCCCGTGCCAGAGGGGCTTTTTCCTCCTGTCTGAGTGGATGCAGCCGCAGGAGACTGGCGCTGCTCTTCAGACCCATCTTCTGGCCAGGGTGTGTTCACCCTTCCCTTGCACATGACTGATGTTGTTTTATCCAAGAGACCTTGGGAGCACAATAATTCATGGCCCAGGCCTCCAACTTGGCTGTGAGAGAATGCAGCAAGGCCTGAGGTTTAGGCATAAAGAGTGAAAAGTACATACAAATGATGAGGGGTGTGAATGTTAACATATTTATGATCTGGAAATGCAGACAACACCGAATCCTTCCAACAATGCATGTGAGATGTTACCATTTTGTTACTATTTCTGTATTACAGATAAACTGAAATTGAAAGAAAGAATTAATCTGCTTATGGTTTTATAATCAGTAAAAAATCAAAACTTGGTATTTAGGTGTAAGTGTCTTCTACTTATCTAGTCATTAACAGCTTTCTGTAGCATCCCAGACATTTTGGTAAACTGTAGGGAAAAATAGCAATGGTGATGAAATTTAGGGAGTTTCAGGGACTGAATTCACAAATAGGTAATAGAAGTCATCTCCAATAAATGTGATGTTTTGTGGTCTGGTTGGAGGCAGTGGTTTCTTCTCAAATTTCTTTGTGCTTAAAAGTCATGTAAGGAGTGTTTTTAAAATTCGAGTTCCTGGGCTCCAATCCAGAAGTCTGGGTGAAGCAGGAGTGGGGGAAAGTCTGGAAATCTGTGTTTTAGTACTCATCCAGACTTTGATGCAGGCTTTCTGCACATGACTTTCCGAGAAATAGTGCTCAGCATTGAAATTCAATAGCCAGAACCACATCAAGCATTCGGGAAGCTTCTGGCTTTACTTCTAGGTTTGGTAGGAAACAGACTGCTGCACTTCTTACAGATGAAGGTCAACAGGTTCTCTCCAATGGATACTTCCCCCGTTTACTCCAAATTGGTGTTGAGAACTTAGAGGTGATATTGAAGTAACACAGCAGTGCCTTTCCTAGATAATAACAGAAAGAAAAAGTCAAAACAGGAAATAAATAGCATGCTTTATTTCCTTCTCCTGCTTACTTTGGATCCATAATTTTTTATTTCCCTCACCTGGCCAGACATCCTGGAAGGGATTCTCAGAGGATGCTAAAAATATTGCTCTCGTCACTACAGACTTCGTATCCCCATTGCTCTTTCTCCCTGAATCCTCAGTAGAGAAGATGTCTTTTGCTTTTTGCCTCTTTCTGACAGACATTATGTTCCTGGGTTCTGAGTTAACTTTTTTGGTTGGTTCTTTCTTCTGTGGCCAAGTCCCCCCAGTCTTCATTGAGTTCAAGCATTTAGATATTTGAAGGTCATTTGACCCTATGTGGGGCTCAGGGTGTTTAGAGTATTTGAAACAGGGAGCTCAACCTGGCAATGAAAAAAGTAAGACAAAACGAAACAAAACATCCAAGGCTCTAACCCGAACACAGTGTGTTCCCTTCCCTTTCACAAATGTTTACCGAGTGGCTGCTGTTTGTCAGATGTGTGTCCAAGTACCAAGCAGATAAATAATTTATGATTAAAATAACTGATTTAGAAAACCATATTTTTATTGGTTTTCATTCAAAACTTTTAAATTTGTTTATCTGTTCTATAGTATAAACTCTTAAAATATAATAATTAGACCATTTTTGAACTTTTCTATGCCTGGTGTTTGGAGACCTTTATATATTCAGGTCATGAAATAAAGAATACTAGATTGCTAAGAGCATGGGCTCAGGCATCAGACCAACCATGGACCACATCTTGCTTCTGTTCCTATTGGCTGGGTGAACTTAGGCAAGTTATCGCTCCCCTCTAAGCTTCTATTTTTTTTTTTTTAATTCTGCAGTTATATTTAACAAGATGTTTCTAAAGATCAAATAATGAATGTAAAATATTGGATACACATTTAGTATTTAATAAATTCCAATTAATATTATTAATGAGGTTTTTCGACTGCCATTGAGGAGCCAGGGACCCAAATATGTCTTGATTCTAAAGGGTGATGAACAGGAATGTGGTGAGTGCTGAATCAGAGCAACAAGGAATGCTGTGGGAAGGTGGAGCAAGGAGAGGTGTTAGAAGGAGCTTTGAAGAGAACTAGTTCTGGTGCTGTGGCATCCTCAAAGCATGGAGCCTTGCTCTTACTTTATTTGCAGATTGATCCCCAGTGTGCCTGTGTTGTATTTTGAGAGACACACATTGAGAAATATCCAGAACATAAATGTTAGAAGAAAGGGTGCAGGCAATTATTCCTATAAGAAGCTAAAGGCTGTGTGGTTATTTCAGTATAGAAGCATGGTTCTTAGTGTTTCTAGTCCTGAAAAAAATGTAATGAGGCAACAAGAAAATGTTTTATTTTTTGTTGACCTCACATTCCTGATAAAGGTTACAGAAATAAGTGCTAATTAAACATTTGTTAATGAATTAGTGTAATTTCCCTGTATGATTTGGCATCAATAAAAATAATTTCTGGAAAAACAGCTTATCTGTAATGGAGGGACTGGTAACTTTTGAAATTATACAGATGCATTATGGACAAAGTAATCATGAAATTTGTCATCCAAAATGGGACACTTTTGAGGATCAAAGATGACTTTTTATTTATAAAGGCAACAAGTGTCTACCTGGATTGTCATGGGCAAATGATTATAGTTTTTATTTATTAAAAAATTAAGTTAGTTACTTATTAGTATCAGAAATAAATTCATACTTCCTGTAAAAATAAACTTACAAAGCTCAGACCTGCAGATGTTATGAGAAAAATTAAAGTATAAAAATAAAAGGAAGAAATGAAAATTAATGTTTATTAAATGCTTATTTACTATGCATTATGTTTCTCAATCATAGATATAAAGCTCAGAGAGATACGTAAATTCCTCAAGGTGTCATTGCTAGTAAGTAATAACGATAAATTAAATTTTAATTCCAAATCTACCTGACTTGGGACTTTAGCAAAATATACATCAGCAATTCTGGGCTAAAGCAGAATGATGCTTAATACCTGTGTTTAGTAAAGATTACTAAGTTCTTAGAAAACTTTGCAGTGTCTTAGAAACAGCAAGAGCATTTTGGAGGAAGAGGGAGATGGGACTTTCCATGAAGGTTGATGTCACATTTTTTGGAATCCTTAAGAAGATGGAGCATGCCTTGCTTTGAGGCAATTTAGACGAAATTTAGAAAGGGATGTGAACTATTATTTATGAACACTAATGCATTATTTTTTCCTAGTCTTCTTTTTCACTCTAGGGTCCACTCAATTTTTTCATTTATGAAGAAGCCTTTAGCTTTTTCCATAGTGATAAATTTTGATTTCTCAGACTGCTTCAATAGTACCTGTATCTACATGTGAGATTATACCGGGATTATTTTGTGATTCCCAACTGGAATTTGAGCTATGCTGTCATCTTGGGTGTTGGCCGAGAATGAACATGCCTGAAGGATGGTGGGATCACAGCGGCTGGTGGCTGGTGGCCTCGAGCCGAGGAGCTGGAATCAGCCCTCTTTGTTCCAATCCCAAGTTGGGCATGCAGGAGCTCTGTGGCCTTGGGCAAGTTACTTCACTTCTCTGTGCAGGGCTGGCTTTGTGGGCATGTGCTTCGCACAGGTGCACAGTCCCTGTGCTCAGGAAGGCCTCACACTTGCTTTAATGCAGTTGCAGTCTTGAAATGTGCAGTGTGCTTTGAACAAGGAGCCCCATGTTTTCATTTTGCCATGGGTTTCACAAATTATGCCGTTAGTCCTGTTTCTAAGCCTTAGTTTTTTTCATTTGTAGAGTAGGGGCAGTAATATTTGTTTTCCTCTTAGGGTATGTAGTATTCTTCTAGGAAAGGATCCTCGGAGGAAGGTAGAGTCAGGTAATAAGCTTGATCTCAGCTGTTTAGTTTATTTAACAGGAAGGTTGAACTTGGCTGTCGCGTGGTCTCCTGTCTCCTGCATTGTTTTTTGGCCTAGCTTACCGAGGATATGAACCCTGGGTTGCACTGGGGGAAAATTATACTGCTCTGTTAAACGAGTGCATTTACAAGAACTTGGGGCACAGGGCAGCCTTGTATTGGATTCGTGGCTAGGTAGTGCTGTGTGAAGACCAGGGAGAGGCTTTCTCCTTATGCATTCCATCAAAGCTGAGTTACAGTACCATAGTGTTGCTGTAGCATCAGTGCCATAGCTTGGTTGGTTGGCATTGGCTGCGTGCCAGCAGCCATGATGACAATGATGGTAAAGTTCCCTTTTTAGGTATTGTCTTTCCCGTGTGTGTGTGTGTGTGTGTGTGTGTGTGTGTGTGTGTGTGTGTGTGTACTGCTGGAGATTTAACCCAGAGCCTTGTGCATGCAAGGCACCTGCTGAACTACATGCCCAGTCATCTCCCCTTTTAAACAGATATCACTACTGCCACTATCATCACCAAAATGATCTGATGTCGTCATGGGAGATAGAGCTGGAAAATGGCAAGTGCCAGGTGGTTCTTCAGGCACTGTGTTTAAAAAGTGCATCTGAAAAATTCCTTGTGTTCTCTGTGATATTATTGGAATGGGTTTTGTAAGACGTGGGATGGTGGTACATTAAAAGTTAGTGAGGAAATGACTTCAGAGAAATGTGAGTTGTTGTTAGAGTTAAGACCTGTCTTGCATTCTGAATTTGTGTGACCTGACATCAAAATTTCCCTGATATATGAGCCTGGTTTTTTCTTTTAAATAATGATGGGAAGAATTGGATTTCAGTTATAGGTATGTATAAAGCAACACAATTTTTAAGCAAATCATAACTTCAATGCCAAAGGCAAGGACAAAACATCTTTAATAAAATGTTACTAATTCATCTTTCTAAAAAATAATAATAGGTTATTATTGCAGTGTTAGAAAGGTTTTCATTTCTTGTTCACACCTCTCTGCTCATGAAGTTGCAAGCTATTTAATACATGAGAGATTCTGTTCATGATCTTACATTTATACTATAGATTTAAATATGGATAGCAAGTCAGCATATTTTCCCAATTAGCCAAAGTTGTTACATATTTGAATAATCAGTGTCTACAACAATGTGTTAATTTCTGTTTATGCATGGGTAAAAATAGTTGTCCCTTTAATAGTTCAACTTTGGTATAATAAATGTAGCCCTTTGAGAGCAGTGAGAAATAAAGAACTAATGGTAAGTTCATTGTTCACTGTAAAATAACTAGCCTCAAAGGAGCTAAAAAACAAAAAAAACCATTTCTAGGAGCAGTGGCAGTAAAAGGAGGGCTTAAACTATTGATTTGACACTTTGAGCAATTAAAAAAAAGCCAAACTAAGTAGCAGATATTTCAGTCTGGAGCCTGCCACAGAGAAGAAATATGCCATTTAACAAGTACCTTGCCCAGGTGCTTTTGTTCCTACCAGCTGGCAGCTACAGAATGTGGTACCATCTTATACTCACCAGGAGACATTACAGCAAGTTCCTGGGGAGTTAACAAATAGAACCATCCAGGCTCGCTCAGCAGGAGTGAAGCTTTAATATTCTTAACCTACTGAAGGCAGTGAAAAGTGTTCATTAGAACAGTTGCTCCAATGAGTCACATTTTTGTGGCCTTCCCAACCTGGGTTTCTTTCCTACCTGCTGCTCTGAGGTGACCATTTCACAGGTGCAGGTTGCTGCAAACAGGTCAAGAACTTTTCTCTGAAGTTTTGCAGAATGTAGAGAGCTTTATTTTCATTGAATGGTTGAACCATCTTAAGTTTACAGCCTCTGGGAGAATGTTTGCCAAAAATAACTTTTTTTTCTTGCTTGCTTACTTTTGAATGGTCTGAACAAAAACTTTTTGCTTGGAAACATAAATAATGGCTTGAACTAATAAATTTTCTAGTCTTGGAAGTGACCAAACAGTATAATGTAACATTTCAGGCCTGCACTTGGTTAATTCACTTCACCTTTATGTTGATCTGAAAGGAATGACTCCTAGAAGATTTTGCTTTTACTTTGAAATACCATCTGTTAAATTGCTGAATTATGTTCTAAGCTTTTCCATTTTTTTTTAATAAAGGGATTATTTTCTAAGAACTTAGACCATTAAGATAATTTCCCTTGAAGTTGTGACCTTGAAAAAAGATGCAGTGTGTTACTATTCATAATTTTCCCCGAGTCCTTCAAAACTAAACAAATGATTCCAACAGCATAATTGTATTATTCCTTGGGCTGACAGCTCTATGTTCTTAGTTAATATCTTGTATATTCTTATTCACAGAAAGTGTTTTTCTTCCAGAGACTTAGCTTTAGAAATTCTCCAACACTGAAATATGTTGTTGTACTTAGATTACACAGAGGAGAAAAAAAAATCCAGTATTTTTTTGACACTTTGTACAAGCAAGCAGCTCAAGGAAATGTGAAACGTAAGAGACCAAATTCAGAAGGGAAAATTACAGGAATTAAATAATCATAACTTCTGTGTTGATGACAAAAACTTAGTGAAAGGAAATGGTCTAATTATCCAAAATGTTTAATTTTGAGAAATAGAACATCATTTGTTTAAAAGACATTTTTATAAGACTTTTTTCTTCAACTAATATCTTGCAGGATCACACCTTTGGAGCAAAGAGATATGTCAACTATTCAGAAACATTTAGCATCCCACAGAACTATCTGATTTCTTATCAGACATGACAATAAATCATATCAAATAATTTAACCTGGATGAGTTGGTGGAAAACAGATGTTATGCAACACATTTGACATAGCTCTTAGCCGTCATTGGAAGTGGCTCTGTGCAAGGGACTCCCCATTTTGACAGTGCCTGTGCAGGCGCAGCTGGTTCATCTGTGGCGGGCCATTGGCACCAGAGGATGTGTTCTCCGGGCGACTCAAGGGCTGATGAATAATTGAAGGGATCACAGGGAAAGCTCTTTGGGGGTTCCACTCACAATGCTGTCGCCTTAACTAATGTCACAGACCAAACTTATTAAACGGAATGTTACTGAAACAAACAAGTCTTAAGTTTTGAATTGTGCACTTTTCCTGAGCAGTGTGATGAAATCTTGCGCATGCTGTAGACCCTACCTGCACATTAATCACTTAATAGCTGTCTTAGCTGTTGGATCAACTATTGCAGTGCTTGTGTTCAAGTAACCCTTATTTTACTTAATGATGGCCCCAAAGTGCAAGAGTAGTGATGCAAAGGAGGTATCAGGACATCAAACTTGGAAGGACAGATCAACTTTGGTGCTATGTAGCGATGCTGCAGGGCATAGAGATAAAACCATAGCATACATAGGGTTCAGCACTGTCTTCAGTTTCAGTCATCCACTGGGGGTCTTGGAAAGTTTCCCCATGAATAAAGAGAGGCTACTGTTTATGTCGCTTTTGCATGCTGAAAAATAGATCAAGATACTTTGAGTGACACAGATCTTATAAACTCACTATAAGATTTTATGAGACAGAAAGCAAACAAACTACAAACTTCTTCATCCTCAAAGATACACTATTTAAAATAAAATTCATATCCAGGGCATCTGGGGAGTCTTTCTCTAAGTACATTGAGGCTTGGTAGTTCTGTACAAGTACCATCTTAGAACCTGAAAACTCATGAGAAACACAAAATTCCTTTTTGCTTTTTCATGCCATGTGCTTTTATATTTCTAATTCAGGACTGATTGACAAATTATAACTTACAAGCCAAATTTTTCTTCCCATTTGTTTTGGTATGGCCCATGAACTGAGAATGACTTTCACATTTTTAAATGGCTTTAAAACTATGAGGGCCAGGGATATAGCTCAGGGGCTGGGGATATAGCTCAACGGTACAGCGCCTGCCTGGCAATTGCAAGGTCCTGAGTTCGATTCCCAGTACCAAAAAATAAAAATTAAAAAATAAATCAAAGGAAGAATAATATCTCATGACCCATGAAAATTATGTAAAATTTAAATATCAGTCTACAAATAAAGTTTTATTGCAACACAACCATGCTCATTTATGTATTTTCTGATATACTGTCTGTTAAATATTGCTATATATAACTGCTTTTGGAATACAATGAGATAATAGATTTGTTGCAACAGAGACAAAGCCTAAAATATTTATCTTGCTCTTTGCAGAAAAAAATTCTGTAAGTTCAACCCTGTCCTAAATTTTAATTTCTGATTAATATATGATTTTATTTTTTATTTTTTATTTTATATTTTTATTTTTTTGTGGGTACCAGGGCTTGACCCCAGGACCTCACGTGCCAGCAGGTGCCCGTGCCGCTGAGCGATATCACCAGCCCTTTTTTCATATGTGGGTTCCGGGAGTCGAACACGGGCCCTCACACTTGCCAGGCAGGCACTTATGCCACTAAGCTATCTCACTGGCCCTAATATATGATTTTATAATGAAAAAATAAGTGTTTTTATAGTTACATTAGACCATGTGTTATAATTATTTCTAGACTAACTTTATGAACACATAATCATCACAGGTTTCATTAGACCATAGTATTATTTTTCCACTGGCATGACATATAGTAGGTCCCCAATAAATATCTTTGTGTATTTTTTTCTTTTAATTTAAACTGTAGTTTCGAAGACTTATTTAATTTAGAATAGTTGTTATGTCCCTGAAATAATCAATTGCCATAAATTTGAAAATAATGCATTTGTGGAATCACAAATTGTATTTGTGCCTAGTTTAACTCATTTAAATGTGATCCTAATTAGATGTGTGGTGTCCCAGCTTTTCGTGTTCCCAATTCAATTTTCATAGCTGCTCTGTGCCACACAGTATTAAAGTACATGCAGATCTTTAAGATTATTCACACAGAGAAGCAGAAGCTTCTGTGGCCTGTGATCATCCATTTATACATAAAGAAATTGATTTGTAGAGAATCAATAATTAGTCTGCTATGGAAAATAAATCTGAAATTTCTGTAAAATGGCTTTCTTTGGGTAGACCGTTAAATTCTGAGTTTTTGGCTTCCGTGATCATTGACTATAGTTATTTTTAGCATCAGTGACTCTTAGGGCTTCTTTTGAGTTTAGTAACTTCAACAAGTAAAACTTCTAACTGAGTAAACAAGTAAATCTCTGATCTCATCAAGAATTTTTTTTTTTTCCTGGAAACCTTATAAATTAGAGACATGAACTCCCACAATTCCATTAATAAAATTGCATTAGCATAATTTGATGTTGCATATATAATATACAGTTTCAGAGCCAGAGCCAGAATCAATCACCGTGGTAGGGGTCAGAGAAATCCTTTTTTTTTTTTTTTTTTTTTTTTTTTTTTTGTGGGTACCGGGGGTCGACCTCAGGACCTCGCGCGCCAGCAGGCGCCCGGGCCGCTGAGCGATATCACCGACCCCTTTTTCGTATGTGGGATCCGGGAGTCGAACTCGGGCCCTCGCGCTTGCAAGGCAGGCGCTTACGCCGCTGAGCCATCTCACTGGCCCAAGGGTCAGAGAAATCTTAACACGAGGAACTTCTAAAACCATTTACATCAGATAGGTACATCAGAAAAATGTACCCAGGTAAACCATATTAAAATATCAATTAATTTTAATAAAGATTTAAGCTCTAAAGTTGAGATACAAGATCATTTCAACAAAAGCACTAGGTTGTTCCTCTGTAAAATAAATAGAATTCTATTAGAATGGCATGATAATCTTTCATTACAGTGTTTGATTTAAAACCAAGTTGTACCCATGTTTTTTATAAGTGAGGTGTAGCACAGAAAATTTGACTAAGAGAAAGTTGTGTGTGAAAGAAGTTGTATCTATTTGTTCTATAGCTACTATTTTCTCTAGATTTTCTATTCCAAGTCAACCTATCTTCTACAGAGTTATTCTTCAATATTTTTCTTGTAAAGAAAATAAATATCATGTTTCTTTTCTTCTTGTAGTTTCTTCCTTGTTTTGTTTGCTTTGTGGTGTTCAGGATCGAACTCAGGGTCTTGCCCATGCTAGACTTTCAACTCTGCCACTGAGCTATATTTTCAGCCCCTTCTTATAGTTTTCTTTTTTAAAATACTGTATTAGCAATTTACATCCCCAGCCCTATTGCAATTTTTATGTGAGACAGGGTCTTGCTAAGTCACTAAGTTGCCCAGGATGGGCTCAAACTTCTGATCCTCCTGCTTCAGCTTCCCAGAATGCTGGGATTTACAGTTTTTAAAAGCACAAACAAATGATGTATAAAATAGAGTTGAGGATAATATGTTACACAACAATACTTTCTAGGAAGTATAGGAGAAACATTGGAAATAATTACAACTGTAATAGTTTTGTGACATGATTTTACATAGAAATCATTAAAGACATTGAAATATACCAGTTTATAAATACAGTCTGGAACCAGGTAACATTTTGGTCAATGAGAGGCTGCGTATATGATGGTGGCCCCATGTAACCTAGGTGTGAAGTGGGCAGAGCATATCTCAGAACATACCTCTGCCATTAAGTGACACATGACTGTATAACATACTTCAAGTAACTTGTAAACATCTTCTAGAGCACAAAAATATAAGGAACACTGCTGCTCAAATCATTGAGAACATTGCTATTATCACCCTGCATCACTTCAACAGTAGTGATTATTTTGAATTTTGTTTTTAATTTTCTCATAACTTTATTTTAAAAGGGTTATGCTACATATATAATGTATATGTTTAATAAAAAACGTGTTTGTTTGAACTTCTCATGATTTGTTTTTCCATCTCTGATATTATGACTGTACTTCATTTGTTTTCCTGGTAGCAAAATATCCCATTGTATGAGTATGCCACAGATTATCCATTATTCTATTGTTGTAATAGAAGAGTTTTTTACCCGCCTTTTGTACCATGCTGCTATGAATGTTAGTGTAGACATATTCTGCTGCACATGTGTGCATGTTTATTTAGGGCATATAATGAAGAGTAGAATCACAAGATCAAATGTTCAGCTTTACCACAGAATAACAAATTATTTTCATAAACACTTACACCAATTTATACTATCCCTGGCAGCATTCTGTCTGATCCACATCCTTACTAACATTTATTATTGCCAGATTTCTTAGTTTGTGGCAATCTATTGGTGTAAAATAATTTCACTGATGTCTTAATTTCTGTTCTCTGGTCACCACTGAGAGCGAGCAACTTTACTATTTTATTGCTATCACATATTTTTCTTTTATAAAATGCTTTTTGTTCTGTCGTGTTTTGCCTATTTTTCCCCTCCCTATTGGGTTGTATTTTTCCTATTGATTTGTATTAAACCCATTTTCCTGAATAAACTTATCTTTAAATACACACACACACACACACACACACATACACACACACAAATAAAAAGCCCTGCAAAGTATTTCAAACCCAATAGAGTTTCATAATATCATGCAAATCCTCTAAGGCAGGATGTTTTATTTATTTAAAATGACTTGCAACAAAGATGTCCCACTTTGGTTAAATATTGTGTTCAAAGTTAAATTATATCTATATATCTATATATCGTATCTAGATGTCCCCCCAAAGCCTCATGACGTCATAGGGCATAGGTGGACCTTTTGGAGGTGGCTGGATTTAGGGTGTGAGATGATGCTGAGATTAAGGAGGGTCCACCTGGGTGTGAATGGCACCATCCAAAAGTCAGGTAGTCTGGAAAGGATGAAAGGGAGAGGCGGGCTGCTGCTTCTGCTGCTGTTCTTGCTTGCTGCCTGCTGCCTTCTTGCCCTGCCATGCTATGAACTGTTTTTGCTCTGCGATGCCTGTCTGCTGTGCCACCCTGTCTTGGAGCCAGCCGTTTATAGAGTGAAACCTGTACGAACTGTGAGCTGAAATAAACCTTTCCTCCTTTAACTTTGGGTGTTGTCTCAGCAACAAGAAAAAGTAACTAAAACTATATGTATCTATATCTATCTATCTATCTATCTATAGATATCTATATATATATATTTAGAAATATATTTATGTTTTTTAAGCCCAGAATTAAGAGTTATCCTTTATCCTAAGGCCTTGAGATTCTAATAAATTAATGGGACATGCTGAGTACTAAACTTGGCTCTGACATTTTTATATAATTTAATTAGCATTTATATTACCCTTGCACTTTGGAAATCTTTCCAATATTGATGGAATTAAAAAGTTCGGTACAGTAACTACTTAAGCTATTTCTGACATATCTGTAGTTTTTTTTAAAGCCATTGCCAGAAGTATATCATTATGCCATTGTCAGTATAGCATATCAATATAAAAAGTACTTAAGCATTATTATAATAATTATTATAATTATTTAAAATATAATTTAAACTCTGATTATGTCCTAAAGTGATATTTCAATTGTACAAGAGAAGTGTATTATTTAGAGGGCAATTGTATTATTTAGAGTTTTCCCTGTTAGGCGTCTTTCCTTCTTTATCTGTATCTGAAGGGTTGCTGTCTGGAGATAATTACTCACTTCCTCTTCTCTGCCTGGTGGGACGTCTTGAATTCCCAAGACCTGAACTTTCAGTGCTTCTCTCTGGGTATCAGGCCCCCTTGCTGATCCTAATTTACTTCTGGACTTCATATGTTTACACAGTGGCATAACAATGACTATGCTGGAATTCCTGCCAAATGTTGCTGCCTGTATAAAAGAGCACTCTATTCTGCTAGTCTCACAGACTTTTAAACCTGTGCACCTTGGGTGGGGTGAAAATTTGTTTTAAATCCCGTTTCTGAAGAGTAAGGAACTTTCCAGGGGAGGACTTCGCAGTGACCCTTTGCTTTTCTGCACCATCTGAAACAAGCAGACCTGAGAAGCACATTCAGCGAGTCCCGGTGTGAGGATTAAGCCGTGTCTATGTCTAATAGATGGTAAATGTTAACTAAATGCTACCAGTGTAGAAAATGATGTTGATTTCATACTGTTAGAAATCTCAACAAATCTGGCATAATCATGTTTTGCTGTTAATTTATAAGGGCCATCTAATTAAACCTTTATTTTGAATGAAGGACATCTTGCATTTTGGAGGGCTAATGTTATAATTGTTTTATTTCCATAATTAGCTAAATCTATTTTGACAGTCTTTGTCTAATTTATCTACCGTATTGTTTAGACAAGTGCTTGACATGTCTAGTAAGTGCTCAATAAATATTGTTGTGATTAAATTACTAAGTAAGCACTGGGGTAACTTTATAGCAGGTTTAAGAAGTGTTTAAAAAATAAAGAAAATGTTTAAAAATGTTTCATAGTAGAAACAAACAATGTATACATTGAACTTTTAAGTAAGAATCGTAATTATGAAGCCATGGTCATTTTAAGGTGGCTCATAGTTCTGGAGGCCGGGATAACCACTTTGGCTGATCCCTCATCACCAAATTATCACTGGGGGCTTGATCTGAGCATATGGTCGAGACCATATCACCTTCAGCTTCCTACTGCAGGGATTCAAGAGTCCGGGTTTATAGAAACAGAAAAAATAGACTGAGAGAGAAATGTTCAGGGGTAATGAAATGATATTTTCTTTCTTTCTTTTTTCTTTTTTTTTCTTTTGGTCTTTTTGAGACAGGGTCTCACTATGCAGTTCAGGCTGGTCTTGAACTCACTTTGTAGCCCAGGCTGGCCTTGAACATGCAGCGATGATCTTCCTGCCTCAGCCTCCTGAGTGCTGGGATTAGAGGCATGTGCCACCATGCCCAGCTCAAAATGGTGTTTTCTCACTAGTAGCTGATGCCAAATTTTAGCCCTTGTTTGTTGCATCTTTAAATCTGTATTTCTTTGAAATTCTATAAATTCATTTTTCCCTGGAAGGGAAAATATTGTCCCTTATCCCCATGCCTAATCATTCCTGAACATAACAGTTAAGAAAGGTATAAAATGTATAAAAATATTGTCCCTTTAGTCCCCTTCTTTCAGGTATCTTTTCCAGAGAGTGGAAAGAGAAGAAATAAAGGAAACCTTTTATTTAAAACAGTAACTTCTGAAATTACAGCTTCTAGAAATGGATGGATGGATAGATAGATAGATAGATAGATAGATAGATAGATAGATAGATGGATGTAGAGATAGAGGTAGAGATTTAAACTGAGTGATTTTCTTTACCAAGGTTTCCTGCTATAAATCATCTAAGGACACTTTGCTACCAACAAACAGTTTTAACAGAGTGGAATGATCCAGAAAACTAAGAAAGGAAAGTGATGCTAGTCTCTGCTGTTGTTTCTGTTCCAGCAGGATTGTGAATGTTTAAAATGCTTTGACTCAGGGATGCTTGGATGTTGGTTCATTCCTCCTGAATCCTGTTTGTTCTGTTCTCCTTTGGAGAGCTGGGTTAGTTCTGCAAGCTGGCTTTATCTCCATTTTATTCAGACCCAGACCTGCTTGACTTTCTCTGCTTCTGGCCCAAAATCTGGAGAGAGCAGAGATTAAAATTGTTGAGGGTCATTTACAAGCAGTTGTGCTATATATTTGAAGTGCTGGTAGATTCTTTCACTATCAAACCAAATACTGAAGTTCAAAATTTAAAAATATTTTTCACTTTTGGCAATGTAATTCATGGAGATAATATGAGACCAAATAATACTTATAACTTATATTACTACAACTAGGGTTAATTCTCTGAATCTTGTTTCTTGAGGACATTTTTTTACTTTAATTAAACTAGCATTGATTATGTTATTATGCTTTATAAATATAATGATTGCAGAACCAAGAAGAAAACTATGATGAATTTTTTTTTTTTTTAATACGGCAGTCCCTCCTTACCTGGGGGGATGCATTCCAAATCTTTTCAGGGGATGCCTGAAACCTCAAATTGTAATGAAACCTACACATACTATTTTTTCCTTATACATACACACCTATGATAAAGATTAATTTATAATAACAGGAAAATTTAAAAAATAGAACTGTGAAAGAAGTTGTGTGACTGTGTTATGGTTGATTCATTATGTCAACTTGAGAAGTTTAGAAGTTTAACTAAGTGACTCAGCAGAGGGCCAGGGTCCTCCTTTGTAAACAACCTGAGCCTGTGCAAGAGGAGGGCACCAAGATGGTGTGAGTGCTACACCAGCCCTGGGGAGGGATAGCTTGCATACAAACTAAGGGAGGAAAAGAGGTTTGCTCTTCCTCCCTTTTGCTCTTGTTGCTTTTGCTGTCTTCTGCCACCTTCAACTGTTGCCCCTCACCAAGCCACCCTGCCTTGGAGCCAGCTGATTACAGACTGAAACCTCCACAAACTGTGAGCTAAATAAATCTTTCCTCCTTTAAATTTGGATGTCGGGTATTTTGTCCCAACAACGACAGGAAAGTAAGACAGAATTTGGTACCAGAGAAGTGGGGTTGTTGCTGTGACTATATCTGACCATGTGGTTCAAGAGCCTTTGGGAATGGCTTGTGGGAAGAGTTTGGAAAGGTTTGGAGATATTGCCTGAAAGAGTAGAGCTGGAACACCTTAGGGTGTTCTGTATGGGAGATTCTGATCAGAGCTCAGAAGACCAGAAGGCTGATAGAAATCCTGCCAGTAAAGACCAGGCTCAGGAGGTTTCTGCTGGGAAGAAGGACTGTATTGGCTGTTGGACTCCAGACGATGTGTGCTATGGCTTGGCAGAAAGTTTTTCTGCATTTTGCTCATGTCCAGAGACTTTGCCTGAGACTGAGATAAAGGGTGGTGGACTAAGTAATCTGGCAGAAGAAATTTCAAGGCAGTTGAACGCATAGGCTGTGGCATGGCTGCTGTTGGGGGCTTTTAACCAGATCTATATTGTGACTCAAGAGCAAAGAGCCAAGCAGGATGATTTAAAATGTTGTGAGTTTGGCCAAAAACGAAGCTGCAGTAAAGCTGTGGACTACAAAGATAGAGCTGAGGAGATCTCGATTGCTGAGAAGGAACAGGAGAATACAAAAGATGGCCTGAGGGCATCACAAGAAGCTGCGAGTCTCCACCCTTTGCAGCCTCAAAACTGCAAAAGTGAAAGACTTTGCTTTGAGGAGAAAGCTGCAGAGCACCATGTTCCAGAATGGCAGCAGCTTAGAGAATTTGTTACTCAGAATTGGATTCAGACTGCTTAGCGATCCAGGCACTTGACCCCTACAGCCAAGAGAGAAGGAAGCCTGGCTTCTGCTCCAGCTGCAGCAGACCTTGGCATCATCCATGTGGCACTGGTTTTAGGCACATGCAGAATGCAAGAGTTGTGGGGTTAAGGTGGTTTCCACCCCGATTTCAGAAGGCCTGGGAGGCCAGGCGGTGGGCCTGAGAGGGCAGTGTGTGAAGCTGTGAGGGTGAAGCCAAAGATGCAATGGAGACCCCACAAGTTTGGGGATTGTCTGAGGAAACCTGCAAGGAGGGAACAAAGCCAGCCCAAGAGAGAAGCTGTGGAAGCTACAACCACTGGAAGTGCCATAGTGGTGGAGCCACACAAGTCCTTTGGAGCTCACAACTTGCCACAGATTGCCTTGAATGCTGCACATGGAACTACAGGACTTAATGTTTGCCCTGCTGGATTGTAGGCTTGCTTTGGTCGTATTCCTTTGTATTCCCCTGTTTGTAACTTTTGGAAGGTAAATGTTTGTCTCATGCCATTGAATGTTGGAAGTGTGTAACTTTTCATTTGTACAGGGCTCACAGTAAGAGTTTGCCTTAAATCTCAGAGGAGACTTGGGACTCAGACTTTTCAACAATGCTGAAATTGTTAGGACTTTGGAAACTCTTAGAGATGGACTAAATGCCTTTTGCGTAAAGGAATATGCATGAGTCTTTGGGGGGGGCCAGGGGCGAAATGCTATGGTCCTATTGTAATAAAATGTTGATAGACTTAATACTGGTTCTTAGGGATTGTTAAACCTGTGTTATAATGTTCAAATTGTGAAATGATAATAAGCATGTCTTTGTATCTGGAGACCGGTTTAAAGAAATGTGTCTGGTTGCCAAGTTAACAAGGTACCCCTTGTAAAGGTTGATACATTTTGTCAACTTGAGAATTGAGACATTAGGAGCTTAACTAAGTGACTCAGCGGGGGGCCAGGGGCCTCAGTTTGTAAACATCCCAAGCCTGTGCAAGAAGAGGGCATAGGTTTGACTGCTATACCCACCCGAGGGCGGGTAGCCTGCCTACAATATAAGGGAGGAAAAGAGGCTTGTTCTCCCCGCTTTTTGATGTTGTTGCTTTTGCTGTCTTCTGCCACCTTGAACTGTTGCCCCTCACCGTGCCACCTTGCCTTGGAGCCAGCTGATTACAGACTGAAACCTCCATAAACTATGAGCTAAATAAACCTTTCCTTCTTTAATTTTTGGTGGTGTGTATTTTGTCTCACCAAGAGGAAAGTAACTAAGACAGACTGATCGATTTCTTTCTGTCCCAGCTGCCGAAGTCAGGTAATATATATGTGTGGACTTACTGAACAAAGGAACGATTCACAAGCCAGGTGAAACAGCAGTACACTGTGAGATTTTTAATTATGCCATGCTTCACAGATGAGCAATTTAAAACTTAATCATTTCTTTATTGTTAACGTTTTCCACTGGTATTTTTCAACTGGGAGGGGGTGACCTTCTGCGGTGTTGGGTAACTAATACTACAGAAATTGAAACCAAGGATAAGGGAAGACTCCATCCACCGTGACTGTCATTTATCTATTCCTGTCCTAATCATTTTACTTTTTGTCTGTTCCACACAATTAGAACCATTTAGTTTTAAATTGTACCCAATTATAATTAATTTTATAAAATAAAATAGCTCAGAGTTTTAGTCAGTGTATCATATTGCCCTATACAATACTCTTTTGTTTACTGATCATTTCATGGTTTCTCGAGCAGGAAATGTGTTGGACTTTCCTAGTGTGCACCTTAGAGCGACATGTGAACTGTGTAAAAAGTACTCATCATGTACCATAGTTGATATAGCAGAATTGCAGTGCTATTCATTTTGTCTTGTTAATTTTAAAGTCAAAAGTTCACAAATTGTGTACTTTGACCAGAATTTTTGTTCTGTCTCTAGAGTACACGTATATTAATCAGAGGAGCAAATAAGATGGGCTTTGTTTGCTTAAAAGTACATTTAAGGAGCACCAACCTCTATTCTATTCTATTCTATTTGGTTTTTTGAGACAGGGTCTCGCCATGTAGTCCAGGCTGTCCTTGAACTCACTTTGTAGCCTAGGCTGGCTTTAAAGTCTTGACAATCTTCCTGCCTCAGCCTCCCAAGTGCTGGGTTTACAGGCAATCACCACCACACCTGGCAGGAGCTCTAAATTTATACAAGAGTTGTCCTCAATTTTTTATATCAGAATTCCTCTATATTCTTAAAGTTTATTGAGAACCCTAAAAATTGACTTTAGAAAATTCTGTGAAAATATGAAAGTACACAAGAACACCATTCCATCAGCTGATAGTCATGATGTCATAAACCACTTAGCCTCTGGAAAACTGTGTAACTTGGGACAGGGTGGAAAAGTTGAATAACAGCCTAGTTTTGTTGTAAAAAATAGTTTCATTGTTGCAGAAATGAAAAGGTCTTGGTATCTCCTGGGCCTCTCCAACACTTTAGGAACTGCTGTATGAAAAGCATGAAGCGGAAATAAAAACAAATAGCTGTAGAGTAGCTTGAAGTTTCAGCGTGGTTTTACAAATTTTTCTCTTTGATTCTCCTGGTAACCCTGTGAGGTTATGGTTATATTATTTTACAAGTAGGAGAAACATGTTCAGAGAAATTAAATGATTGGCTTAGGGGGTGTCCACTGGTAAAATTAAACTCGAATTTAATTTCAGAGCCAGTGATTTTTCCATTATAACATATTTCCCTTCATGTTTGTTAACCTAAACATTCTCCATAAAGCTAGCTTGGGTGAGTTAAATCTGGTTCCATCACAGCCTCTGGAGCATGAGGCTTATTTGAATTAGCACTAAATCTCCATTTAAATTTGGAGTGGTCCTGTTGTTACTGGGAAGCTGGTTTCTAAAACCATGAGGTCCTAACACCGGGAAGAACCCACAACACACCTCTGTTGTTTGAGTTTTGACATAAGATTTCAGATAAGACACATAGGCCATTGTATAGAGTATAGGTAAAATTTATTGCAGTGATAGATTTTGAGGGGGGAGAGAGGGAGAGAGAGAGAGAGAGAGAGAGATGAGAGAGAGATGAGAGAGAGATTGATTCAAGCATGAACGTGGGCAAAGCCAAAATGGCAGTTACACTGAATGGGGTCTCAGGTTATACTGAACTGGGTCTTTCAAGGAATATCCTTTCCTCTTCCAAGGTCATTGTTCTTTTACAAGGAAAATGGGCTGTGTTGACCTGTTAATTAGGTCCTGGTTTACTCTTTAGGTGAAGGGTCTTCGTTTCCTTTGTTAGGAGATACTGAGGTTTCTCTAACTTCTTATCCAGGTCTGGACTTTGTCCAGGCTCTGGACTGCATCAACACGCTGGGAAAATGTTACAGTGTTTTGAGCTAGAGTTTGAAACTACAAGCTTGTGTGGATTTCATCCACTGCTAATGATTAAGAAAGTAAAGGGAGGGCCGGTGAGATGGCTCAGTGGCTTAAGCGCCTGCCCGGCAAGCGCGAGGGCCCGAGTTCGACTCCCGGAACCCACATACGAAAAAGGGGCCGGTGATATCGCTCAGTGGCACGGGCGCCTGCTGGTGCGTGAGGTCCTGAGGTCGACCCCCCGGTACCCACAAAAAAAAAAAAAAAGAAAGTAAAGGGAAAATAAAAATCATATCTTCTTTGCTTTTCAAGTAGCCCCTAGCTCCCTGTCTACAGACCTGCTAATGACTGACTTTTTGCTGAACATTATGATGTCTAATCTGCTCATGGGTGACCCCTGGGAGGTGAATTTGGCTCTAGGGTAATCTGAAGATTTCTTGAGTCTTTCTCAGAAGGATCCTGAGTGTTCTGGCAATATACCTATCATGGAACCTATAACTCTACACGGAATTTACCCAGACTCTTCCATACGCCTGGTTGGCATGGATAGTTTGCAAATGGGCTGTATGACTGTTGTCACACTGCTCACTTGCACAGACTCGCCAAGCTTTTCCTAGGCTGAGCTGTTGCCCCCAGCTAGACTGGAGTAGCCAACAGCCAGGAGCAAGAATATCAAAAACCATTTGCCTGGGAGCTGGCCCTAGTGTATTTAGCTCTTTGGAAGACTGCACTTTCTGTACTGTCTTTAAGCTTTAACCTCTGGGCAAATCAAAATGACAGCACCTGTACACCTTGTAAATCAAAAGGGGCAGGGTCGAAGACCATTCTTGTTCCCTGTGGTTGCTCAGGGCTTTGATTCTTCAAGTATTAAACGTGAAGAAAATATGGATCACAGACATAAGGGACACAAGTATGTGCTGGACAATAAACTATAAATAAATGTTTTTTGAAGTGAATAAAAGGGAAGGCTGGATTTATAGAGATGGTATAAAAAGCTCTTTGATGATCTTTGCTCTGCAGTAAACTGATCTAGTTAGATAAAATGACTGCTTTGTTGAAATAAAAAATTATCTTACTTTCTAAACTATGTATTTCAGTGTTTTACCTGCTTCCTGAAACAAAACCAACACTGCCCCGAAACTTCTGTGGTAACTGCAGAAAGAGAAAGTTATTTCTTCATTTGGCATTAGGTGCTTTGAGTCAGTCTTGTGTCAAACTCAAAACTACCTACTCCACTCAGTCTGAAGTTCCTCAAAATCGCCCCCACCAACTGAAGCCAGCTTGGGTTATGTATTGTCATACCCCATAGATTCCCACCTCTGTGCTTTGGCTCATGTGGTTCTCCCAGCTGGCAGTGTTTATATCAGTTAGAGTTCTCTCAAGGAACAGAAGTGATAGAAAATGTATGTGTAATTATGCAAGAGGGGTTATTCGGTACCTTTACAGGAAAAGACAGGGGAGTCCATAATGCCGATCTGCTTGTTGAAGAGCTGGGTTATCAAGGAGCTGCTCAGATCGAGAAGGTGGAAGTCACGGAACAAGAGGGATCAAGGAAGAAGCCCCAGTCTAAGGTCGAAATCCTGGAAGCTCAGTGGAGAGTTGCGGGTGCAAGTCTATGTTGGAAGGCTGAAGAAACTGGAGATGTGGAGACTGAGGTCCAAAGGCAGTGACAGCAAAGGATGCACCTGCTTAAGGAGACTGGAGCTCTTCCAAATGGGCACACTTCCTTTTTCTTTCCAGTTTCTATAGCATCCGGGCTACAAGCCTGCTGGTTGGAGCCATTCACAACTGAGATGGGACTTCGCCCTCAGTTTGCTGATCTACATGTAAACTCCAGTCAGGGTGACATATCACGATTAATGGTCACAGTGTTCCCTCATTCCCTTTCTTCACTGGTTTCTACCTGTTCTTCAAGCCTTTATTGACCAGGCCAGTGTATAGAAATCTTTTCTTCCTCTAAACTTTTTGAGTAGGGGCTGACAAACTTCTTCCGTAAAGATAGTAAACATTTAGGTTTGGTGGGCCAGAGGTTCCTGTTGCAACGACTCAATTCTGCTGTTGTAGAACAAAAGCAGTCATATTCCAATACAATTACAATGGCATGTAGGTTCACAAACTTAATTCTTTCCACGATTCTGGTCACAAACCGAATTGGACGAGAACCAAATCAAATTTCCCCATAAGGTCAAAGTTGAACCTAACCTTTGAATTTGAATTTGACTCAGTTCTCATCCATTTCTGTTTGTGACCAGAATTGTGGAAAGAATTAAGTTTGTGAACTGGGGTACCACTGTAACTACAAATAATTTGTAATAATTGCTTACAACGAGTTGTAGTTTGCTAACTGTTCTAGAATGTCTGCTATGATTAGCTATGGTTACCCATGTAATATCTTATCAATATAATTGTAATTAGCAATACTTGCCATAAATATCTGTTTTTATTGTATTCATGTGTTTACCCAATACTTACACAATGAGGCTCTAAGCTTCTTGAAGATGACTTTATTACTGTTTATATTCCACACATGAATTCTAGTATATTAAACATGATATGTTCAGACATTCAGACACTCGTAATTGACTTAAACACCTTTAAAAGACAAGAAAAACACTTGATTCCCTCTTTACTTCCTTCCCTTTGTCATTTTGGTTTTTGTACTAATGTCTGATTTGTGTGCATGTGTGTGTTTTCTGAGTGCAGGCACAAGCTCGTGCTGAGATAGATTGTATGACCTCTGTATGTTAAGAAATATATTAAATAGATCAGGATAAATGGCTTAAAGTGCATCCTAGGAGAAAAGACTTTATGACTTATTTGCTGGCAGAATGGTTATGATGAGGCCTCTTGCTTAGCCTGCCAACATAAGTCTCATTTCTTAGGAGAACAAAGTACTGTAGGTTGGCCTCCTGATAGAAATCCTGCTGAGTTTTACCATTTAATAAAATAGAGTACACAGTGTAATTTATACAAAGTCAAACTTCAAAGAACAATTTATAACAATAATGTTTCTATTTATAGCATGCCACTAAGGAAGGGACAATAAAACGTCAGGTTTGACAATGTCCACTGATTGATATGAAGGTCAGAAAGGGAGATATTTTTGTTCTCACCATTGCACAGTTAGTCGGCACAATAGAGGGCAGAGTACAATCAACTTTGCATTCTTTTAAAAATTCAAGGCTTTGGAAAGAACAGTAGTGTAGATGTCATCTTTATTCAAGAGAAGCTGGGTTGTAAAAGCAGAAACAATTAAAAATTGCATGTTTCCAATTTATTTTCCTGTTAGCCTGGAAAAAAAGCTTGATAAATGCAGTCCAGTCATCAATTTTTATTCAAGCTATGCTGTAACTATCTATTTGGGATATGTTAGCTGTTCATTGCAAATACACCATGCACATTTTCTGGTGCCACAGATAGGGCTTGGGAGGATTACTTATAAGCCAGGAGATTTGTAGCACTGAGGGGGCAGAAGTATAGCCGTCCTAAGTGACAAAAAGATTCTGCATTCAGATGCCTCATCTTGGAATATGAAAGAGCATGTTTCATGGTAGAAAAGAACAGTTACGCTTATCATAGGGAAGACTGTGATGTCTGCCAATGACGTCTCTGTATAATAAAATGACATGGAACTAAATATAGAAATAAGTCATTCTCTTACCACTGTGTGGGATGAAATACGCAACTTTGTGTAGGCATTTATTATATTCTAGACTCTTTGCACGTTGATAAGGTCATAGAATTTCTCAAAGTGTGTTTTTCACTCACACTTTCTGACAGAGTATTGCTTTCAGAAAGCAAAGCAGTGATCAGATGAGCTCAGCTCAGTGGTCCAAGTACTAAGTGGAGCTTGAAACTTAGAATAGGAGGCTTCCCTGAGTGATGTGCAGTGAGAGCACACTTTTCAGAGGAGGTGGAAGAGGAAGTGCTTAAATGCTGGCTTATGTAGAAGAAATTACCTTTATTACAATCTAGGGAACACCCAGAAGCTCGACAATGGCATCATCTCTTGTCCCATGCATGGTAGTGAGACTGCCAGGGGAATAGTCATTGGTGAAGCCAACTTAGAGGAGCAAAAATAAAGAAATCAGTCAAAAGCAGCCACACACTAAGAAACCAGATGCTATTGTGGGTGGTGGTGGAAGAGCTTCTGCAGTGTTCATGCAGAGACAAAGGACCAGTTATTCCTTCTTCCACTAATGGATATTGATGTGATGGACCCCAAAACAGACATAGAGTATATATTACATAGACCACATGTTACAACCAAGTATCTTAGTGATTATGATTTCCCTAAACTGCAACAGGGAGGAATAAAAAATGTTTTGAAAGTCTATAATAAGGGGAATTGCTCTTTAATTATACTTTAGTTTTCTCATATGAGAGAAGCCATATGGTATTTAAGCTTACGTATCAGTTTTATTTCACTTAACATTATGTTTTCAAAGTGCATCCATCTTCCTACAGATGATTCAAATTTGTTCTTCTTTATATCAGAGTAGTACTCTATTGTGTATAAATACTACATTTTCTTGTCCATTTGTCTGTTGATGTACATATAGCTTGCTTCCAAGATTTAGCTGTTATGAATTGTGCTGCTATAAACATCAGCACGAGTAGTCATTATGTATCACAAACATGTACTAATAAATAAAAAATATATAATAAGAGGAATTGATCTGATGTAGTTTGCAGTGGGGTTTGGGGCAGGAAAATTCCTTTGAAACAATGACATTTAAGTTGCAATCAAAAGGATGACTAGAAATTAGAAAGAGATGGGAGTGGTTAGAGGGGGCAAGTGTTTCAGAGAAAGGGAAATGGTGTGAAGGTTTGAGATCAGTGTGGTAATAAAGTGTTGGATCTGTAAGAATCTGGGATGGGGCCGGTGAGATGGCTCAGCGGCATAAGCGCCTGCCTGGCAAGTGTGAGGTCCTGAGTTCGACTCCCGGAACCCACATATGAAAAAAGGGCCAGTGATATCGCTCAGCAGCACAGGCGCCCACTGGCACACGAGGTCCTGAGGTCAACCCCCAGTACCCACAAAAAAAAAAAAAAAAAAGAATCTGGGATGGCTGAGACATGATTAGGCTAAGTGGTATTTTTTCCAAAGAATGAATAACACATTGGAATTTTTCACATTATTCAAATTAAATTTTATGTTTCCAGCTCACTTCAGTATTTTTAATTATTGTTGTTTTCATCAATCTCTTTTATAGACATTATCCTTTTATGTTCTTTTTAACTTTATGAAGTGCTTTTTTTTTTTTTTTTTTTTTTACCAATTTCACACATATTTTCTTGTTCTGTCCTCATGATCGATATGACAAGAATCACAGTGTCCAGGATCCTTCTAAAGGTGGATGAAGGGCATTATTAGCACAAACCTCACACTTTTGTTTTAGCCTAGCTTTAATGTTTACTGTGAAAATCAGACAGTAACAAAAATCATAGTTGGTTTCTTAATACAGCCACAGGGGTTTCTTTTTTATTTTTAATTTCTAGGAAGTTATAAATCAGCCATATCACTGAGAACCATTTTTTTTCATTGAATAGTGTCATGTAGGTCTTTTAAGCATGTCATTAACTCATTGAAACAGAATCATCTAAGGGACAAGGTCATCAAGAATGGAAGTGGTGAGGGAATTGATTCCTCCTGGACAAAGGCATAGAAACTGGATGACTCCTGAAAATCCCTTTAGCTGTGAGGTTCTGTGGTATAAGAACACCTCTGAAAAAGTATGAACTGATTTGCATGTTATTGTGCGTGATTTAGGAATGTTGTGGCTAGTAAAGGGAAGATTTAGTGCTGTTAATTTACCAACAGAGTATATTAATCTACTAACAGTGGCATCTGAAAAGCTTATGAATGAAAAATCAAGCAAAATGAAAAGCAAAGCATAGAAGGATCTACTTTAGCTGTGTCACTTATGATGTATTATGGCCCTTGCTTGATACACGACTATAATAAAGCATTGCCATTCAATTAAATAAGTTAACTTTAAAATTAATATTGTGCCTATGCTTGATTCCATTTAAAGGGCTGGAGAAAGGGAAGAGGATTTTGAACCATTCACTATGCATTAGCTCCAATGACAGAATATAAATCATAGTAAGTCATGGGCTTCTGCCCAGTTCTGATCTCTGTGTGGTGCATGTCAATGTCAAACTTTAAAAATGTGCACCTTGGCTAGAACGGCATGCATTTGGTAATTGGATAGAAGTGAGTGGAATGAATTGGAGGTTAAAGTTTGGCCCGTTGGAAATGTTTTGACACTTTACCCAGGAGCCTGCATTTATTAATAGTAATAGCTCCTAAATTTTTATTTTGGCTGGCTTTCTGATTATATAGAAAGCCCCAGAAGGAGTGATGAAGGAAATGCATTAGGGGAAAGTATTTTTAAAATTACTTTTGACATCTCTAGCACTAGGATCAAATCCAGATGGTTGATAAAAGAGCATAAATCAATCAATGGGAATATCCACTTTAATCTTCTCTTTCATGTTCAATATTTAATGCTTCCCATTCCTATTATGAAATACATCAGGAATTCTATAATTACTAAGAAAATCCATCCTGTGGGCATCTATGTCGATATTTCTGAAATATCATTCATTATTAAGTAACGAATACAGCAAATTAGAGGAACATCTGCACACTTGCGTGTAAGTGTACGCATGTAAGAGGCACTCAACTAAAGAGAAAAGAAGGGAATAGAGTTAAAAACTTTTAAGCTCCTACCGTGTGCCAGTGACTCTGTTAGACCCTTTGCCCAATTGTAAACATCTAGTAATCTTGTTTGTCTGAAAGGATGTGATAGTACTTCATATCTATGTACCACCACAACTTTACATTGGTAGTGTGATCTTTCAAGACTAGTTGGTTAATTAATTAACTTATTAGCATTCTAGTCACCTCTTTTGCAGAGGGGCAGAGATATTATTCAGTATGCTTCTGCAGTGTGATAAGCAGTGTAAAGGAAAGAATATTTGTCTGTGCTTTACATATGCTTGTCCTATGTACATTGAACATTGCACAAACCCCAATCATCAAGTTAGTAAGAGTCCAGTCTTGAAGCATTAGCATCCATTAACATTTTTATTTGCTTTATTGAGTTTACTATTCTTAAGATTTTTGTATTGTTGTGTGAGAGTTTTTTGGCTAAAACATTGAGAAAAATAAAATTCAGTGATTAGGATTAAAAAGTCAGGTTGCATGGAGTTTATGTTGAGAATGGAGTTGAAGAAGGGGGTAGGTGGTCTATTAGATGGAATAAATTCTAATTCTACAGCACAGTGGAGTGACTGTAGTTCATAACTTATGTATCTTCTGAATGCCTGGATTAGAGATGTTCAAATGATCCAAACCCAAAGTAATGAAAATGGGGTAGATATGATAATTACTCTAATTTGATCAGTCTACATTGTATACTTTATTGAAATTTTCCCAGTGCATTATAAATATATACAATTATTTATCTTAAAAATTTAAACAAATATTAAGGAGATGGAGATGCTAACTTGATTTTATCATTACATACTATGTAGATGTATTGAATTATACTGGACTCCATAAATATTTACAATTAAAATAATAAAAATTAATACAAACAAAAATTGAAATTTGATGTGACCACTATACTTGGGATATAGTGACGAACAAGACAGAAAATATCCTTGACCCTTTGGAGGTCTTACACACACAGATGTCCATGATGGCGTGATGTGGCTGAGCAGATTGCCCAGGAGAGAATGACTGTGACACCGTTGCCATGGCACAGAACACCCAGCCTTTGAAGACAGAGACAGAAAGCATTTTTCTGTTAGTATTAAAAAATTGAGTCATCTAACTAATCTCTCTTTTTTCTAAGTTTTATGATAACACGGCAGTTTCTGATTATAATTTGGATTTCTACATGTGCCCAGCTATCAGGAAATAATGTCTTAGTCAAGCAACTATGAGGACTTTGGTCCTTGCAGTGTCTGTACTTCTCCATTGAAATATGGCCCTTTGCATTCTGTGTTTTATAGAAGTCTGCTCTGAGTACATCCTCAAGGAGATGGATTCCCTCTCAGATTGTTGCCAAAGTCAAGTTTCTGAGTTTTGAGGGCTGGGGGCCAGATCCTGTACTATTATTTCTAAGTCTCTTGGGAAACAGACAGCTGGGCTCTTGGTAACACTCAGTATCTCTGTTAGCTGTTGTTTTGTCTTACAGTTGCTGGAAGGACTGGATCTTATTCACTTCTTCCAAATAATATTGAACATGGATCTGGGAGGTATTTTTCTAAAGGTGTGATGAATTGAGAAGCCCTTCTTTTCTTGCGTCCTGATAGTGGTTCCCTCGTGTCATTCCTTGATCTCCTCTTATTGCAGACATCTCCTGCCTCAGGTGTGGTTGGCAGAGGGCCAGCCCATCATCTTATGGATGTCTTTCAGTTGTTAGGGGATTGAGTAATCTCATGATGTGTTAATTTGCTTTTGACATTTGGTTCTTGTCCATCTGCTTAGAAATCTGCTGTTACTATATGGTTATTGGCAAAGTCAACCTCAGGCTACCTTAAAAAAAAAAGCACAACCTGAAGTTATTACCACTCTTCTAAAGAGATCTTAAGTAGAGCAGCAGCTGATTATCTTTTCACAAAATAAGTCTTTTCTTGGGATCAGCATTTTTCTTCTTATTTTTAAAAATCCTTCAGCACAAAATACTTAAATAGATTTCTGGCTACTGAGGAGTATCTATTTTTGCCACTATCTTGCAGATATCAGTGATATTTTACTTCTTATGCTTCAAATGGTGTGTCATAGTAGACTTAGTGGAACAGATTAGTATTCACACTACGCTTTGTCCATCTACATTAGCCCATTTTCATCAACATAACACAGTACCTGAAGCTGTGTAGTTGTTAAAGAAAAGAGGTTATTTAGTTCATAGCTTGTGGAGATTCAAAAGGATAATGCTGAGGTCTGCTCAGCTTTGGTGGGGCTCCCTTGGCTGTGTCCCATGGCAGATGGCATCATGGCGGGAACATATGCAAAGGAGAGATCACATGATGAGACAGGAAACTGGAGAATGGGAAGGGACCAGGCTCACTTGTTTATAACACCCTCTATCCTGGGAACTAATTCAAGGTCCCACAAGAGCTACCTTAATCCCTTCCAAGGGCAGGGTCCCCAGTAACCCAGTCACCTTCCAGTACGTACCCCCTCTTGAAGGTCCTGCCAAATCTCAGCATCACCACACTGGGGACCAAGCCCCCGATTCACGAACCCTTGGAAGGTAAACCACCCCATACCATAGCATCGCCCGTCATCAAAATGGGAGAGTCATATAGTGAACACTTTTTCTTACAGTGGTGAAAGTATTTGCATGTGTGGCTGTTTAATCATTTAAGTTTGTAAAAAATTTGATACAGTAGGGTATTTAAAGCTTTAAACAATTTTTTTAACCAAGCTTTTGGTTTAGCAGTGCGAAAGTGTTTTCAGATTAAATATGGAGAGCCTGATATACTACACTAATAAAATTAAAGATACTCTAGATGAAGCATTTATGGGCAGCTGAGTTGGGCAGTACTCTATAAAGCAAAATTTCAAAATCTATAAAGATTAGAACTCCTGTGTCAAATGCTATTGGTGAAGAGGAGAATGAGAAACAGAATTTTGTTTTGACATAAGTAGATGGTAAAACACTTTGAAAAGATCACCAAGGCAAATAGGATATTAGTGAGGAGGCTAAAATGGGTCTAGAAGCCACAGCCGAATGACAGCTGAGCAAGCCACGTAGTAGTGGGGACACTAAGAGTGATGATCTGATAACATATTAATGGGACTGCTAGCTATAGACTGCAGAGGAATAGCAAGATCAGACTGGAAAAGCCTTCACGGGGTGTTTAAAATTGTATTAAGATTTGAATGGTTCTTTCTGAACAAAGGAATCAGGTATATCAGGACTCCAAAGATAGTGACAAAGTTCATTTCAATTCTTTCATCTTATATAATGGGTGAGACAAAATGTTAGGTACTTTTGTATTATGGAGGTGTACTAAAAGTAATGCTGAAGCTAAAAACTAAAAAAACATGGGTTGTTTTATGTCCCATGAACATGCCAGATGGGAATCACTAGCATTGTATTACCTGCTAATATGTTGGACATTGATACACAGTGACTGATTTTACATACAAAAGAATTGAAATTTATTCTTTTCATTTAGAGTACAGGTCAGTTCTTTTCCCTATGAGCAGTTCTATTAGAGGATTTGAAATATACATAAATATATTTGCATGCAGAGAACAATAAATTCTGTTTAAACATCTTAATTGTCTCTTAGATTTGCTGCACACATTAATGCCTAATATTCGTAGCCTGGGAATATTTAATACCAGGTTCATTCTATTTTTAGCTAAGGCTTACTCATTTGCCAAGTGATGATGTGTTTTCACCCATAAAAATATAATGCTTCGTGATGCTTTGCTCATATTCTGCTGATTCTCTTCTGTACATAACATCCCCCAAAGCAAAACTCCTTCTCTGCCTCTTAAATTTCCCTTGTTACTACCTTATTTCTCTTCATCACCATAAAACTTCTAGACAGAGTAGTTTTTATTTCACAGTATTTACTTCTCAAGTCACTGCGGTTTTTCTTGTTACCTCTCTTACTGAAGATATCCCCACTGAGGTCATTCCTGATGACCTACAACATTTCAGCTCTAGGGCTTCTTTGTTGCCTTTGTGTGGCTATTGTCCTGTGTTGGAGTTGGATGTTTCTCTTAGTCCATCTGAGCTGCTATAAAATATTCCATAAACCATGTAGCTGGTAGACTGCATAGTTAGAATCACGCATAAATTTATTTCTCACTGTTCTGGATACAGGGAAGTCCAAGATCAAAGTGCAGATTCAGTGTCTGGTGAGCGTCATCATTTGGTTCACAGGAGCCACCATTTCTCTGTGCCTTCATATGGCTGAAGTGGTGAGGGGTCTCTCTTAGGCCTCTTTACAAGGGCACTGATGCCATTCATGAGTGTGCCACCCTATAATCTAATCACTTTCCAAAAACTCCTCTTCTTAATACCAGCACCTTGAGGGTTAAGATTTCAGTGTTTGTGAGAACATAAATCTTCAAACCATAGCAGAGGTATATTTGCATTGGAGGGCACTCTCCTTACCCTCTCTTCCTGCTTCTTGGCTACTCCCTTTCAGTCTCTTTTATGGGCTATCCTTCCTCTTTCCGTTAATATTCCCTGAATGTGTGCGCAAGTCTTCAATTTGTGTAGCTTCTGCCTCAGTTTGAGACTCATCGTTTCTTGCCTGGTTTACTGCAGGGGACTCCCAGTATCCTCACAGATTACTGGCATAAAGCCCTCCCGCTTGCTCCAGATCCCATTCCATATAGTGGGTAGAATAACTTCCCATTTATTTATTTATTTATTTATTTATTTATTTTTTGTGGGTACCGGGGGTCGACCTCAGGACCTCGCGCGCCAGAAGGCGCCCGTGCTGCTGAGCGATATCACCGGCCCTTTTTTCATATGTGGGTTCCGGGAGTCGAACTCAGGCCCTCATGCTTGCCAGGCAGGTGCTTACGCAGCTGAGCCATCTCATCGGCCCCCATAACCTCCCATTTAAACAAGGCTGATCCTGCACTAGATTGCATAAGACACCCATTACCCAATATAGATAAAATGTAAAAGTTCTTGACGTGGCACACAAGCTTCCTTAGAGTCCAGCTCCTGTCTTCCGTTCCTGTCTTCCAGTCTCTCTGCACTATGCAGACTAGTTGCTTTCGAGCCCATGTTCCTGCCCATGTATCTGTTTTCTTCTGTCTGTCACATAATATCCAAGGTGTTTAAACCCTTGGTGCCTTTTCCTCATTGATCTGGTGACTGTAATGTCTGTATTATGGGGAGATGGTGATGGTCGAAGGAAATAAGGCCTGTTTAATTGTTTGATTTCCTACAAGCAACAGAAGATGATCTATACATATTCATATGGTTTTTGTTATTAGATCATTCCCAGGTGGGATTTGCAAAGGATGCTCAGGAAACTAATAAAGATAATTAAAAGTTTAGAAAATTAGAATCATGAAGAACAGAGAGAAGAACAATTATTCAGCCAGGAAAAGAAAATGCCTGAGGGGAGATATAAGAAAGACAAATTATTTCCTAGAGGACAGACTCAGACCATCTTCCATTAATATTGAGAAGAAAACACAGCAAAGCATGTAGGATTTATATTTGTTTTAAGGAACATTTCTCACATAAGGGAGTTGGCTATCTAAAGAAATTTATTCGTACAACTCCCCAAATTTGTTTAACTATAGAACTAGGAAGATGGATTTCTTTTGTCTAGCCAATTTAGTCATGGAAAGGCTTTGATGTGGAGAAGTGAATTGGCTGATTTCTTGCAATTTTCTTCCGCTAAGTCATTTTCTATATCATTTTGTCTCTTTTTGTCTCTCTTCATCTCATCATATGTCCCTCCCTAGTTCTCTCTTTGTCTCTCTGTTATGGTGTATATCCAGATATTGTCTTAAAGCCTTATGTGCTCATAGGAGGGGCTTTAGGGAGGTGACTGGATCATAGGAGTGTGATTCTCCTTAGTGGATTAGTCCACTGATGAGTCTATAGCTAAATGTGATTTGGGAGGTGAAGCCTGTTTGGAGGAGGTGGGTCACTGGGGGCGTGGCCTGGATAGGTCTATCTCCCTCCCTCCTCTTTTGACTTCTATGCTTCTTACCTGCCATGTCATGAGCTTTTTCCGCTCTGTCATGCCCCTCTGCCTTGGAGCCAGCTGACTATGGAATTAAACCTCTACAAAGTGTGAGCCAAAATAAACCAGATTGCTTTAAAAGAGTGGGTCTTAGGAATTGTGTCTCAGTGATGAGAAAGTAACTAAGACACTCTCTATTCCTATTGTTTTTGTTTTTCTCTAATATCTCTCAATACATCTTCATTTGAGCCTGTATCTTCCCAGCCTCAATATATATTATAAGCAAAAGATTTCCAGAAATGATCTAAACATTGCTATTCTGACTTGTTTTTGTTTGTTTTTGTTTCAAGTATCTTGTATTCTTTAGTTGGCATTGCATACATTTTGGATTAGAGAAAAATTTCTATTTTGTAATGAGTTGGGGAGAGACACATTTTATGAACACTTTATATTATTGTGTGAACTCTTTCTTCTTTGACACACTTTCCTCAGCACAACTCCTTGTCTTTTTTATTTGAGAAGAATTTTCCTATAACTTGTGGATAGTGTATGTTGCGAGAGAACTGCAGAATTCCTGCATTATATGATATTAGAAGTCCGAGGAACAGGACATTAATTGGTATGTCACAGAATGCCCTGCTCACCTTAAGCCGTATCTTTGTAGCTTCCATTTTTTAACATTGAATTTAGTCAATTGCAGTTTCTGATATTATCACTTATTCTTATATTTCCTTTCTTTCATTAATGTTAGTGACAGTCTTCTTTGCCATTTATTAACTTCACCTCATACTTCTCTACCATCCCTTTTCTTCTCATTCTTTTTTAAAATTTTCAGCCATTTGGGGACAAATCTCACCTTTTTTTTTTTTTTTTTTTTTTGGAGATGGGCTGCCCATGGATGCTGCCCATCCTAGCATCCTGTAACTTGGCATGCTGATGGATCCCGGCACTTGCTATTGGAATTCACACAGCAGTGAGGTTGACAAATGCTAACAGTTGTATCATTTGTCAGAAGGTCATGTGCCTGAATCGATACAATCTTTTCTTCTTTTCTCTTGAACAGGCACAATGTTTCATTTTTGACTTTTAACTAGTCTTTATTAACTTCTCCTCCCAAAATTTTAAAGATACCACTAATTTAATTTTGTTGCTTTTTTTTTTTCACCAAGTCTCATGCCATAGTTGATGATGGTAACCCAGTGTTTGTTAGCAGAAGTTCACTGTGACCCAACAAACCCCAGAACTAAACCTTTACAGTATAAAATCTAGTAAGCAGGGAGAAGCTGGTACATCTAGAAAGTTAAATCAAGACAAAGGAGCAGTCACTACAACCAAAATCTGGAGCTACTAGTTTGTAAATGACTGCTCTTTACCACCAGTGCAACATGTTAAGTAGCTGCTCTGGGACATTTATTTGGAACCAACTGGTAATAAATATTGTTGCTTTAAAGTAGAATGAATAGTTAGTGTACTACCTGTCACATAAATTATAACTGGGTTCTTTGCCTTCTCTCATCTCTCAATCCTCCTTTCCACCCCTTTATTCCTCCTTTGGTTTGTTTTTTTCTACAAACATTTTAGAATCAAAATTTTATCAGGCTTAAATGTTTTCAACTAAGTAATAAATATATGGGTTTCTTTTTAAGTCTTAAACGTTTTTGAGTACCTACTATTTGCTTGATTTATGAGTTATTATATAACCTTATTTATTAAGTTATTTAACCCTTATAAAAGCCCTGAGGTTGGTGTTATTTTTTCTACTTTGCCTTTAGCTTTTCCTTCTCTGGTATTTTTTCCTTTCTTTTTTTGACATATAATTTTCTATCTCTCTGAAGAACTTTTTGTAACTTTTTTTTTGCAAAACAAGTCCATTGGCAACACATTTCCTCAATTTTTATTTGCCAAAGAAAGTATTTCTTCTTATCTTATGAAGAAGAATTTTGCAAGGCACATAATTCCAACTTGGTGTTTGTATTTTTCTTCCAATACTTTCAGTATTTCCCTCTGTTCTGTTCTTTCTTACATGGTATGTCAGTCTGTGCTTACTAGTAAAACAGATTTAATGCAAGATATACAATTATATAATTTACAAGATCGGCTTGCAGTGGCCACACACAGAGTCAGATGTAGAAGAGTGCAGGTCTGTCTGCACACTGGAGATCTGAAGGAACCAGTGGGAGACCTGGAGCTCATTTGCAGTATCGCTTGCCAGTTGTATCAGGAGGCCAAAGGGTTGGGGATGGAAGGCTGAAAAGCCTGCACTGGAACCCAGGAGATGATGTCCAAGGTGAAAGTGGAGATTGGAGCTCTTCCGAAGAAACGGAAGTGAGCCTTCCTTCTTCATTTCCCTTTTATTCCATTCTGGTGACGATTTTCCCTAGCGTGGGTCTTGCACACACAGAACTGTGCTGATCCAATTTAGTTGTGTGTTTCTTTCTGTAGTAGGCACAATCAGTTAACTATCACACATGGCTTCTGTGGAGAAATCAAATGTAATTCTTATTTTCACTACTCTATAGGTAAGTTATTTTTTTATCCTGTAGCTTCTTTTGAGATTTTTCATGTTTTCCTTTAATTTGTGCAGGTTAAATATAGTATGCCTAAGTATAGCCTTTGGGATTGTCCTGCTTGGCATTTTCTGAGATTTCTAGATCTATGGTTTGGTATCTGATATTAATTTAGGGGAAATTTTCTTTCATTACTTATTCAAATATTCTTCCTGTTCCTTTCTATTTTTCTTCTTTGGATATTCCCATTAGGTGTATATTTGTTTGTAGTTATCTCACAGTTATTCATTATTTCACTGCAATATTTTTCAGCCTTTGTTTTCTTTTTGTTGCAATACTGGAAGTTTCTGTGGATATATACCCTTAAACTGATGGTTTCTGTCTTGGGCAGGTCCAGGTCACTAGTGAGATCATCAAAAGTAGTCTTCATTTCTGTGTTTTTGGTCTCTAGTATTTTTCCCTTACTATTTCCATTTGTATGTTTATATTACACATTTGTTCTTGTTTGTTTAGTTTTTAATTTTATTAGTGCATGTTTGCATTACTGATGATTACATTCCTTATGTGAAGTTGGTATATGTATGTAACACATCTCAACTCATTTCTTTCATTGCCTTTCTCTCCCCTCCCTCTCATCTCCCTCCATCTCTCGATCCTCTTCCCATTTCAGAAACATCCACCTCACTGCTTTCCTATTATCTATATTTCATTTTGCTATTTATTTATAATTTGGGTTTCTCATATAAGAGAAGCATTGTGATTTAAGCTTGTGAGTTTGATTTATTTCACTTAACATTATGGTCTAAAGCTGTATCTGTTTACCTACAAAGGAGTCAAGCTTACCCTTCTCTGTGGCTGAGTAGTACTCCATGGTGTGTAAATGCCATATTTTCTTTGTCCATTCATCTGTTGATGCACATATAAGTTGCTTCTGAGATTTAGCTGTTATGAATTGTGCTGCTATAAACATGGGTATGCATGTACTGCTATAGTATCATGTCAAAACTTTATGGAAGATACCTAGAAGGGGAATATCTAGATCAAATGGAATTTCTAGTTTTAGTTTTCTGAGGGATCTCTATACTGATTTCCATAATTGTTGTACTAGTTTACCTTCTCACCAATAATGTAGAAGAGTTCTTTCTACCCCACAGCCTTGCCAGCATTTGTTATTATTTGATTTCTTGATGATAGCCATTCTTTCTGGAGTAAAGTGAAATCTTAGTGTTGATTTAATTTGCATTTTTCTAATGACCAGTGATGTTGAACATTTTTTTCATGTATTTATTGATCATTTGTACTGCTTTATCAGAGAAGTGTCCGTTCATTTGAGTTGCACATGTTTTGATTGGGTCTTGTATTTAGGGGGATCTAATTTTTTGAGTTGTTTATATTTTCTAGATATTAGTCTTATGGACAAAAATTTTTTCCCATTCTGTTTGTTGTCTCTTCACTCTGTTGATTGTTTCTTTTGCTGTGCAGAGACTGTTTAATTTGATATGATCCTATTTGTTGATATGTTTACTATTTCTTGTGCCATTTGCACTCTGTTCAGAAAGCACGTGCTGTGCTTGTGTCTTTAAGAGTTTTATCTAATTTATCTTCCCACAGATTGTTTCTGTTTTTTTATTTTTTAAAGACAACAAGTAAACATTCTCCTGTATTAACAAACTCAAGCATTAGAGAATGTACAAATACCTTTTGGAGAAAAATATTACTCAGTATAAGATTAAGCCATGTAAAAGCTAGGTAAAAATAGAAGATTAAGGAATGGAATAGTCACAGTAAAATTGCATTTTCATACTAGGGAGACAATACGATGTTTACAAATGTGCATCTGGTTTATTTCGCTTGTGAGTATTTTCTCGAGTTGCATCCATTTACCTATAAAAGTTTCCAGTTTATCTTTCTTTATGGCTGAGTAGTACTCCATTGTATAGAAATACCACATCTTTATTATCCATTCCTCGGTTAATGGGCATTTGGGTTGTTTCCATGATCTAGCTATTACAAATTGTGTTGCTATAAACATGGGTGCACATAATCGCTGTGCTACGATGTTTTTAATTCTTCTGGGAAGATACCCAGAAGGGGAACAGCTGGGTCAAATGGGACCTCCAATCCTAGTATTTTGAGGCGTCTGCACACTGATTTCCACAGTGGTTGCACCAGTCGAAACTCCTACCAACAGTGGAGAAGGGTTCCTTTTTCCCCACAGCCCCTCCAGCATTTGTTATTAGTTGACTTCTTGATAATAGCCATTCTTTCTGGGGTGAGATGGAATCTCAGTGTTGTTTTAATTTGCATCTCTCGAATGACTAGTGATGTTGAACATTTTTTCATATATTTATTTGCCATTTGTATTTCTTCATCTGAGAAGTGTTTATTCATCTCAGATGCCCATTTTTGGATTGGGTCTATAAATTTGGGAAGTCTGATTTTTTTGAGTTCTTTGTATGTTCGCGATAGTAATCCTTTGTCTGAGGAACAGCTGGCAAACATTTTTTCCCATATTGTGGGTTGTCTGTTCACTCTGTTGGTGGTTTCTCTTGCTGTGCAAAAGCTTTTTAATAAGATGAGATCCCAGTTGTTGATTCTTTGTGATACTTCCTGTGAGATGGGGGTTTTATTCATAAAGTCTTTGCCTACACCAATGTCTTCAAGAGTTTTTACCTATTCTCTTTTCCAGGAGATATAATGTTTCTGTTTTAATATTTAGTTCTTTGATCCATTTTGAATTTAGTTTAGTGCATGGTGAAAGATATGGGTCTAATTTTAATCTTCGGCATGTGTAGAGCCAATTTTCCCAGCACCATTTATTAAAGAGGCTATCTTTCTTCCAGTGAATGTGTTTGGCACCTTTGTCAAAGATAAGGTGGCTTAGTATGTCTGGAGTTGTTTCTGCATCTTCTAATCTATTCCATTGATCTTCAGGTCTGTTTTTTTGCCAATACCATGCTGTTTTTATCACAGTAGCTTTATACCATAATTTCAAATCAGGGATTGTGATGCCCCCTGCCTTGCTATTGTTGCCCAGAATTGCCTTTGCTATTCTTGGTCTCTTCTGGTTCCAGATGAATTTTATTATTGTTTTCTTTAATTCTGTGAGGTATGTTGTTGGAATTTTGATCGGAATTGCATTAAATCTGTATAACAGTTTTGGAAGTATGGCCATTTTCACTATATTGGTTCTTCTGACCCAAGAGCAAGGGATATCTTTCCATTTTCTGATATCCTCTTCAATCTCCTTTTTCAGAGTACTGTAGTTTTCAGTGTAGAGGTCTTTTACTTCCTTTGTGAGATTGATTCCTAGGTATTGCATTTTTTTAGATGTGATTGTGAAAGGTGTTGTTTCCCTAATTTCTCTCTCAGTGAGTCTGTTATTGGTGTACAGGAAGGCTATTGATTTTTGAGTGTTGACTTTGTATCCAGCTACACTACTGAATTTGCTTATTAAATCTAGCAATTTTTTAGTGGAGTTTTTGGGGTCTTCTACATAGAGTATCATGTTGTCTGCAAATAATGATAATTTAACTTCTTCCTTTCCAATCATAATTCCTTTTATTTCTTTCTCTTGTCTAATTGCTCTGACTAAAGTTTCCAGGACTATGTTGAATAAGAGTGGGGACAGTGGACATCCTTGTCTTGTTCCTGAGTTTAGAGAGAAGGCTTTCAGTTTTTGAACATTTAGTATGATATTGGCTGTTGGATTGTCATAGATAGCTTTTATCAGATTGAGATAAAGACCATCTATTCCAATTTTCTGTAGGGTTTTTATCATGAATGGGTGCTGGACTTTGTCAAAAGCTTTTTCTGCATCTATTGAGATGATCATATGATTTTTGTCCTTGGTTCTGTTAATATGGTGTATTACATTTATTGATTTACATATATTGAACCATCCCTGCATCCCTGGGATGAATCCAACTTGGTCATGGTGTATAATCTTCTTGATGATTTGCTGCATTCTGTTTGCCAGTATCTTATTGAGGATTTTTGCATCTATGTTCATTAGGGAGATTGGTCTGTAGTTCTCTTTCTTAGTTGGGTCCTTCTCTGGTTTTGGTATCAGGGTAATGCTTGCTTCCAGGAATGAATTTGGGAGTATTGCTTCCCTTTCAATTTCATTAAAGAGTTTGAGAAGTAGTGGTGTTAGGTCTTCTCTAAATTTCTTGTAGAATTCAGCAGTGAATCCATCAGGGCCTGGGCTTTTCTTTGTTGGGAGGTTTTTAATTACATCTTCGATTTCATAGATTGTTATTGGTTTATTTAGGATTTTTATATCTTCTTGGTTGAGCTTTGGTAATTCATATGTATCTAGGAATCTGTCCATTTCTTCTGCATTTTCCATCTTATTAGAATACAAGTTTTCAAAGTAGGTATAGTTGATCTTCTGGATTTCTGCAGGGTCTGTTGTGATATCACCCTTTTCATTCTTAATTGCGTGGATTTGAGTACTTTCTTTCCTTTTTTTAATAAGGTTGGATAAGGGTTTGTCGATTTTATTTAATCTTTCAAAGAACCAACTCTTTGATTCATTCTTTGTATTGTTTTTTTAGTCTCCAATACGTTAATTTCTGCTCTGATCTTTATAATTTCCTCCCTTGTATGAGCTTTTGGCTTAGCCTGCTCTTCTTTTTCTAGAAGTTTGAGGTTCACCATTAGGTTGTTTATTTGTGCTTGCTCTATTTTCCTGATATCGGAATTTAATGCTATAAATTTCCCTCTTAGGACTGCTTTCATTGTATCCCATAAGTTCCAGTATGTTGTACTGTCGTTATCATTCAGTTGCAGAAACTGTCTAATTTCTTCTTTAATTTCATCTGTGACCCATTGGTTGTTCAGTAGGGTGCTATTTAATTTCCATGTGTTTAGCAAATTCTTGTTGTTTCTTTTGCCATTGATTTCCAATTTCATTGCACTATGGTCTGATAATATATACATGGGATAATTTAAATTCCTTTGCATTTACTTAAGCAGGTTCTGTGAGCTAGTATGTGGTCTATTTTGGAGAACGTCCCATGTGCAGCTGAGAAGTATGTGTATTCTGATGTTGTGGGGTGGAACACTCTGTAGACATCTACTAAGTCCATTTGTTCCAAAGTTTGGTTCAGTTCTAATATTTCATTGTTGATTTTTTGTCTAGTTAATCTGTCTTTTTGTGACAGTGGAGTATTGAGATCCCCCAATACAGTTGTATTAGTGGTTATTTGATTTTTCATGTCCATTAATATATTTTTTTTTTTTTTTGTGGGTACCGGGGGGTCGACCTCAGGACCTCGCGCACCAGCAGGCGCCCATGCCGCTGAGTGATATCACCGGCCCCTTTTTCGTATGTGGGTTCCGGGAGTCGAACTCGGGCCCTCGCGCTTGCCAGGCAGGCGCTTAAGCCGCTGAGCCATCTCACCAGCCCTAATATTTGTTTTATATAGTTGGGTGCACTGGTATTTGTTGCATATATATTTATGATTGTTATCTCTTCCTCTTGGATTGTTCCCTTTACAAGGATGTAGTGACCTTCTTTACCTCTCTGAATCATTCTTGGCTTGAAATTGACTTTGTCTGCAAAAAGAATAGCTACCCCTGCTTTTTTCTGGGTTCCTGTCACATGGAGTATTGTTTTCCATCCTTTGACTTTCAGTCTATGAATTTCTTTTTGCATTAAATGTGTTTCTTGTATACAGCATATTGTTGGATCTTGCTTCTTGATCCAATTTGCCAGTCTGTGCCTTTTGATTGGTGAATCGAGACCATTAACATTAATGGTTAAAACTGATATGTATTGACTTATCCTTGTCATGTTATTTTCTTGTTGTTGGCTCCCCCTCTTTTAATTTTTATTTTTCCCTCCCTCTCTTTAATCATTTGCTCTGCCTGGTGGATTCCTTCTGTTGGGGTTTCTGGAGTTGTAATCCTTGTTATCCCTTTCTAGAATGTCCTTCAAAACATTTTGGAGTGCTGGTTTGGTGGTTATAAATTTTCTCAGATGTTCTTTGTCATGGAAGTATTTTATATCTCCATCAGTTTTGAAAGATAGTTTTGTGGGGTACATCAATCTAGGTTGAAGTTTATTTTCCTTTAGAACTTGACATACATCATTCCAAGCTCTTCTTGACTTGAGATTTTGTGCTGAAAAGTCCGCTGTGATTCTGATGGGCTTTCCTTTATAGGTGATTTGTTTCTTTTCTCTAAGAGCTTTTAAGATTCTACTCTTATGTTGAATTTCTGGAATCTTGACTATGATATGCCTGGCTGAAGATTTTTTTTTGATCGTGGCTAGTTTGAGTTCTATAAGCCTCACTTAACTGAATGTCAAATTCTTTTTCTCTACCAGGGAAATTTTCTGTGATAATGTCTGTGAACAGTGTTCTGATGTCATTTATGCTATCTCCTGCTTTTTCATTGACTCCAGTCAATCTTAAGTTATTCTTCTTTGCATCATCTAGGAGCTGCTGGATTGATTTTTCATTGTCCCTTGCTATTTTTAAGAATTCTTTCTTTTCATGATCACTAATTGCAAGCCTGTCTTCTATATCTGAGATCCTGTCCTCACATTGGCTTAATCTGCTACAAATACTTTCAATGGAATTTTTGTTCTCCTGGATATCTGCTTGAATCTGCTTTATGGAGTCCATTTCTTTCCTATGCTGAGCATTCATGGCTTCCATCATTTTCTTAAGCTCGTCTATTTTTTTGTCTGTGTCTGCTCTTGCGTCCTTAAGCATGGTCTTCATTGTGGACATTATCTCTGCAGTTATCTGAGAAATTATTTCTGATTTAAATTTTTCCAGCGCCTCATTCAACTGCTTTGTTGTTACCACTTCAGAGATGTCAGGTGGGTGGCTTTCGGTTTGTCCCACCTCACTGCCCCCTGGGTTTGCCTTTGGTGAACTGGATGTGTGGGGTTGCATCTTGTTTAAGTGTTGTCTCATTTTCTTTTCTTTCTTTAGTTTAATTCCTGGGATGCTGTTTGTAAATTGCCTATGGTAGGTTGCTTTATTGCTACTATTTCAAACTCTTAGGAGATGACTACTTCTCTGAGTTATTTTCCAGGTGTAGCATGTTTTTGGGTTTCGAGTCTGTTGCAAGATCCTACCTCTTCAATTTGTTGGAGATAAGTTGCTGCCTGTTTGGCCCAGTCCTTGGTTCTTTGGTTCAGTGCCACAGTATTTTCTGTGATCCTTAGACAATCTCAGTCTTGGAATACCAGGAAGAAAAGCACCAGTCAGTGTGTCCTTCTCGGCTGGTGCTTCTCTGTACCACGACGTCTCGCATTACTCCGCGGAGGTTCCCACTGGAGCCACAGATGGAGTGGCGGCCGCCCTGAGTTCTGAGCTCAGCTGCCCCCCCGCAATGGCGCCCGGCTAGTGGCTCTCTTGTGCGCCTGACGGCTGGGTGCCATAACTCACCGCCAGTCAGTGTGTCCTTCGTAGCCGCTGCTTCTCTGTTCCGCGGTGTCTCGCGTTCCTCCGCAGAGGTCCCTGCTGGAGCCGTGGATGGAGTGGCAGCCGCCCTGAGTGTCAAGTTCAACTGCTGCCCCCCCCCACAATGGCACCTGGCTAGTTGCTCTCTCGCGCGGGCCGGCTGGGCGTCAGCACTCACCGCCAGTCAGTGTGTCCTTCACGGCCGCTGCTTCTCTGCACCACTGCTTCTCGCGTTCCTCTGTGGAGGCTCCCAGGGCGCTGGCAGTCACCATGTGTCCCTAGATTTGAAACACTTCTGTGGCATCGGGATTCCCGACACAGGGAAAAGGCGCTGGAGGGCACCTCCTTCTTCTTTGTTGGAGTTTCTCTCTTCACTTCCTCCGTGGGCCCCAAACTTAGCTTCAGATCTTTCCTGGGTCCATGGGAGCCACTTCCCTCTTTCTAGTCCTCCTCCAGTCAGTATATTCCAGTGTCCAGATGGCGACTTTTGGAGAGGTTCACTGCCTGCTTCTTACAGATCCACCATCTTTTTCCGGAAGATCTGTTTTAATAGATCTGTTTTTCTGTTTCTGTTTTAACATCTAGATCTTGAAACATTTTGATGTTAGTTTGGTACATGGTGAGATATATGGGTCTAGGTTTAATCTTCTGCATGTAGATAGCCAATTATTCCAGTGCCATTTATTAAAGAGGCTGTCTTTCCTCCAGTGTATGTTTTTGGCCTCTTTGTCAAATATCAAATAGCTGAATGTGCCTGGGGTAGTTTCTCCATCTTCTTTTCTGTTGCATTGATCCATAGGTCTGCTTTTGTGCCAGTATCATGCTGTTTTTATCACTATAACTTTGTGATGTATCTTTAAATCCTGGATTGTGATGTCTCCTGTTTTGCTCTTATTATCTGGGATTGCTTTGCTCTTCTGGATATCTTCTGGTTCCATATGAATTTCAGGATAGTTTTCTGTACTTATGTGAGGAATGCCATTGGTATTTTGACTGGGGTTGTGTTAAATCTGTATGTCATTCTTGGAAGTATGGCCATTTTGACTATATTAGGTCAGCCTGTTCAGGAAAAGGGCATATCTTTCCATTTCTGATATTCTCTTTGATTTCCTCTTCCAGAGTACTGTAATTATTTTTTTTGCAGAAGTTTTCCACTTCCTTGTTTAGGTGAATGGCTAATTACTTAATTTTTCCTGATGCTATTGTGAATGATATTGTTTTCCTAATTTCTTTCTCAGTGAGTTCATTATTGGTATATGGGAATTCTATTGGTTTTCGTGTATTGATTTTGTATGTTACTACATTGCTAAACTTGCTTATTAATTCTAGGAGTCTTTTAGTGGAATATTTTGGGTTTTCTATGTAGGGGATCATGTTATGCTCAAATAATGATTATATGACCTAATCCTGACCTTTAAATATACTTTATATTTATTTCTCTTGCCTGATTGCTTGGGCTAATATTTTGAGTACTATGTTGAACGGGAGTTGTGCTGGTAGACATCTTTCTCTTGTTCCAGATTTTAGAGGTAAAGGTTTTAGTTTTTCCTCATTTAATATGATGTTGGGAGTTTGTCATAAATGGCTTTTATCACATCGAGATAAAGTACTTCAAAACCTGTTTTCCTCAGGGTGTTTATCATGAATGTATGTTGGATTCTGTCAAAGGTTTTTCCTGCATCTATTGAGATGTTTGTGTGATTTTTCTCCTTGATTCTGTTTATATGATGTATTACAATTTTTGATTTATGAATATTGAACCATATTTGAATCGTTGGGATGAAGCTTACTTGGTCATGACGTAGGACCTTTTTTTTTTTTATTTTAAAGAGAAGAAAAAACAAAACAAATCAAAAGAAGAACAAATTTTCAAAGCAACATAATAGGAGGGTAACAATGGTTAATACATTACGTATTACTATCTTTAAGTTAGTTATTCAGGATACCAGACATTAGCATTCAATTGTCCAAACATTATTGGCACAAACCTTACTCTTCAATGAACTAAGTAAAATTGGTAGTGTATCTATCTTAACCATCTTATATATATGTACAATTTTTTTCCCTTTCCCTTCTTTCTTTTCCCTATTCCAGTCTCTCTTTCCTTTTGACCAGTTTCTTTTTGATTCATCATGTCTATTGTACATTTTGGATCTTATTTACTCTTTCAGTTTCTCATACTAGAGAGACAATACGATGCTTACACATGTGCTTCTGGTTTATTTCACTTATGAGTATTTTCTCGAGTTGCATCCATTTACCTATAAAAGTCTCCAGTTTTTTTTTTTTTTTTTTTTTTTTTTTTTTTTTTGGGTACCAGGGGTTCGACCTCAGGACCTCGCGCGCCAGCAGGCGCCCAGGCCGCTGAGCGATATCACCGGCCCCTTTTTCGTATGTGGGATCCGGGAGTCGAACTCGGGCCCTCGCGCTTGCAAGGCAGGCGCTTACGCCGCTGAGCCATCTCACCGGCCCAAAAGTCTCCAGTTTATCCTTCTTTATGGCTGAATAGTACTCCATTGTATAAAAATACCACATCTTTCTTATCCATTCCTCAGTTGATGGGCATTTGGGTTGTTTCCAAGATCTGGCTATTACAAATTGTGCTGCTATAAACATGGGTGCACATATATCGCTGTGGTATGATGTTTTTAATTCTTCTGGGAAGATGCCCAGAAGGGGAGTAGCTGGGTCAAATGGGACCTCCAACCCTAGATTTTTGAGGAATCTCCACACTGACTTCCACAGTGGCTGTACCAGTCGACACTCCCACCAACAGTGAAGAAGGGTTCCTTTTTCCCCACAGCCCCTCCAGCATTTGTTATTAGTTGATTTCTTTATAGTAGCCATTCTTTCTGGGGTGAGATGGTATCTCAGTGTTGTTTTAATTTGCATGTCTCGAATGACTAGTGATGTTGCACATTTTTTTGTATATTTATTTGCCATTAGTATTTCTTCATCTGAGAAATGTGTATTCATCTCAGATGCCCATTTTTGGAGTGGGTCTTTAAATTTGGGAGGTCTGATTTTTTTGAGTTCTTTATATGTTCTCGATAGTAATCCTTTGTCTGAGGAACAGCTGGCAAACATTTTTTCCCACATTGTGGGTTGTCTCTTCACTCTGTTGGTGGTTTCTCTTGCTGTGCAAAAGCTTTTTAATAAGATGAGATCCCAGTTATTGATTCTTTGGGATAGTTCCCGTGCGGTTGAGTTTTTATTCATAAAGTCTTTGCCTACACCAATCGTATGACCTTTTTTTAAAAAAAATTTATTTTAAAGAGAAAAAGATAGAACAAAATTTCAAAACAACATAATAGGAAGGTAACAATGGTTAACACATTGTGTATTGTTATCTTTAAATTAGTTACTCAGAGTACAAGATATCAGCATTCAATTGTCCAATCTTAGCACAAACCTTTCTTTTCAATGAACTAAGAGAAATTAGTAGTATATCTATCTTAACTATCTTACATATATATATATATATTTTTTTTCCCTTCCTTCTTTTCTCCATTCCCCCATCCCAGTTTCTCTTTCATTTGGAACAGTTTCTTCCCATATTACAATATCTATGGTACATTTTGGATCTTGTTTACTCTTTCAGCTTCTCATACTAGGGAGACGATACGATGTTTACACATGTGCATCTGGTTTATTCCACTTACAAGTATGGTCTCGAGTTGCATCCATTTACCTATAAAAGTCTCCAGTTTATCCTTCTTTATGGCTGAGTAGTACTCCATTGTGTAAAAATACCACATCTTTTTTTATCCATTTCTCAGTTGATAGGCATTTGGTTTATTTCCAAGATCTAGCTATTACAAATTGTGCTGCTATAAACATGGGTGCACATATATTGCTGTGGTATGATGTTTTTAATTCTTCTGGGAAGATACCCAGAAGGAGAATAGCTGGATCGAATGGGACCTCCAATCCTAGTATTTTGAGGAATATCCACACTGATTTCCACAGTGGTTGCACCAGTTGACACTCCCACCAACAGTGCAGAAGGGTTCATTTTTCCCCACAGCCCCTCCAGCATTTGTTATTAGTTGACTTCTTGATAATAGCCATTCTTTCTGGAGTGAGATGAAATCTCAGTGTTGTAATTTGTATCTGTCGAATGACCAGTGATGTTGAATATTTTTTCATATATTTATTTGCCATTTGTATTTCTTCATCTGAGAAGTATGTATTCATCTCAAATGCTCATTTTTAGATTGGGTCTTTTAATTTACTTCAATCTATCTTAAGTTATTCTTCTTTGCCTCATCTAGAAGCTGCTGAATTGATTTCTGATGGTCCCTTGCTATTTTTAAGAATTCTTTCTTTTTGTGATCACTAACTATAAGCCTGTCTTCTATATCTGAGATCCTGTCCTCACACTGGCTTAATCTGCTGTGAATACTTTCAATGGAATTTTTGTTCTCCTGGATATCTGCTTGAATCTGCCTTATGGATTCCATTTCTTTCCTATGCTGAGCATTCATGGCTTCTATAATTTTCTTAACCTTGTCTATTTTTTTTGCCTGTATCTGCTCTAGAGTCCCTAAGCATGGTCTTCACTGTGGACATCATCTCTGCAGTTACCTGAGAAAATACTTCTGATTTGATTTTTTCCAGAGCCTCATGCAATTGCTTTGTTGTTACCACTTCAGAGAGGCCAGGTGGATGCCTTTCGGATTGTCCCACCTCATTGTCCCCTGGTTTTGCCTTTGGTGAACTGGATGTGTGGTGTTGCATCTTGTTTAAGTGTCTTCTCATTTTTTTCTTTCTTTTGTTTAAGTCCTGTGGTGATGCTTGTAAATTGCCTATGGTAGGTTTCTTTATTGCTAATATTTAAAACTCCTAGTAGATGACTGTTTCTCTGAGGTATCTTCCGGGTGTAGCATGTTTTTGGGTTTTGAGTCTGTTGCAATATCCTACCTCTTTAATTTTTTGGAGATGAGAAGTTGCTGCCTGTTTGGCCCAGTCCTTGGTTCTTTGGCACTGTGCCACAGTATTTTCTGTGAGCTTTAGTCAGTCTCAGTCATAGAATACCAGGAAGAACAGCTGTTTAGAACAATTATGTCACTTTTGGCTATAGTGGTACCAAAAGCATCAAACACAGCCTAGAAAATGACAGACCTGAGGTAACCAGGTATTTGCCACTTTTAACCATATAAACTAGATTTGTGGTTCTATAACAAAATCTAAAACAAACCAGAAAATTATATGCAGTATACAAGTCTTTAATATGTCAATTTTTCCCTCAGGGGTTAAAATTTAAAATGGTTTAAGGAGAAAATAGAGAAGTGGAAGAAGAGGAAGGATGTAGAAGTAAGGCTGGAGGACACAGAGGGATCATGCTAACTTTGGGAAACTGGTGCAGAAGTCTGGATGGAAAGAGAGAAGGAAGGGATAAAAGGAAGAACAGAACAGAACCACAACCACAAATAGGCTAGAAACTCTGTTACACTCATATGAAAACCAGGTCAAACAATGAATAAAACAAAACAAAACAAAACAAAACAATACACCACCATAACAAAAAACAAACAAGAGAGAGGAAAAAATAATAAAGTTCACTTCAGGTTTGTCTCTGCTGTCACTGGTAGACAACGTGTGGAGACAGAGTCCCGTTCCATGCAAATCTGTCCCAGCAAGCCAGCAGTAGCTTTTTGGCAGGGTAGTAGATAGTCTCAGTGAGCCTGCTCTTTCTGGCTGAGACCAGACTCATTTAGCCTGCAGCTGTCAGCGCACCTTCCGCAGGCCTGAGCCCAGATGTGAGCGGCAGATCGAGCGGGCAACTGCCCCCCAGATGGCTCCCAACCAATTGCTCTCTTGCACGGGACAACTGAGCCCTCAGCACTCACCACCAGCTAGTGCAGTCCTCCATGTCCGCTGCTCCCCTGCGCTGCTGCATGCCTCTGTGGAAGCCCCTGTGGTTGCCAGTAGTTACTGTGTCCGCAGGTTTGAACAGCTGTTGCACAGCGAGTCCCAACTCAGGGAGAAGGTGCTGGTGGCTATCCCCTTCTTCTTTGTTGAAGTTTCTCTTTTCACTCTCTTTGTGGGCTTCAAATTGCGCTTCAGATCCTTCCTGGGTCCAGGGGACCCTCTTCCCTCCTTCTTGTCTTCCTCAAGTTGCTATATTCCACCATCTGCACGGCAACTCTGAGCAAGGCTCTTTCTCTGCTGCTCACTACTGTGCCATCTTGGTCCTCCCCTCATGTATGATTTTCTTGATCATTTGTTGTATTATTTTTGCCAGTAACTTGCTGAGCATTGTTGCACCTATCATTATAGAGATTGGCCCATAGATCTCTTTTTTGGTTGGATCTTTTTGTTTTTCTTAATGTCTTTTTTTTTTTTTTTTTTTTATGGGTACTGGGGATTGACCTCAGGACCTCGCGCACCAGCAGGCGCCCGTGCTGCTGAGTGATATCACTGACCCTTTTTTCGTATGTGGGTTCTGAGAGTCGAGCTCGGGCCCTCACGCTTGCCAAGCAGGCGCTTATGCCGCTGAGCCATCTCACTGGCCCCTTTAATGTCTTTTTGAGACAGGGTTTCATTATGCAGTTCTGGCTGGTCTTGAACTCATTTTGTAGCCCAGGCTGACCTCGAACTTGGAGCAATCTTCCTGCCTCAGCCTCCTGAGTGCTAGGATTACAGGCGTGTGCCACCATGCCCAACTTTGGTTGGATCCTTGTGTAGTTTTTGGAATCAGGGTAATGGCAGCTTCCAGGAATGACTTTGGGAATACTTCTTACCTTTTGATTTCATTGAAAAGTTTGAGGAGTATTGACATTAGATATTCCCCGAAGTTCTTGTAGAATTCAGCAGTAAATCCACCTGTGCTTTTCTTGGTATGTTTTTAATTACTGCTTCAACTTTATTGCCTGTTATTGGATTATTCAGGGTTTTAATATTTTCTTGGTTTGATTTTGGTAATACTTGTGTGTCTAAGAATTTATCCATTTCTGTTTTTTGGTGGGGGGTAGCAGGGGTCGACCTCAGGACCTTGCACGCCAGCAGGCGCCCGTGCTGCTGAGCGATATCACCGGCCCCTTTTTCATATGTGGGTACTGGGAGTCGAACTCGGGCCCTCGCGCTTGCCTGGCAGGTGTTTACACCGCTGAGCCATCTCACCGGCCCTATCCATTTCTTCTGAATTCTCCAATTTACTGGCGTATAGGTTTGCAAAAACAGTTGCTAATAATCTTTTTGATTTTTGCAGGGTCTGTTGTGATTGCACTTTTTTCACTAGTAATTGCATCGATTCTGGTCTTTCCTTTTTTTTGTAAGATTGACTAAGAGTTTGTTTATTTTGTTCAAAGAACCAGCTCTTCAATGCATTGATTCTTTGTATTAATTTTTATATCTCCATTTCCTTAGTTTATGTACTGATCTTTATAATACCCTTCATTGTACTAGTTCTGGATTTGGATTGTTCTTGTCCTGGAAACTTCACCTGCATCATTAGTTTATTTACGTGGGCTTGCTTTGTTTTACTGATGTGGGCATCCTCTTAGGACTGCTTTCATTGAGTCCCGTGAGTTCTGGTATGTTGTACTAGCATTATTGTTTAATTCTAGGAACTCTCATTTCTTCTGTGACCCACTGATTTTTTTTTAAAAGAGTGAATTGTTTAATTTCCAGGTATTTACATAGTATCTGTGGTTTCTTTTGCCATTGATTTCTAGTTTCATGGGACTAAGATGTGATAACATGCATGGTATAATTTAGATTATTTTGCATTTACTCAAGTATGCATTATTGGTTAGTATGTGGTCTATGTTGGAGAAAGTTCCATCCACTACTGAAAAGAATGTGTATGTTGTTGTTGGGTGAAACACTGTAGATATCTATTAAGTTCATTTGTGCAAAGGTTTTGCTCAACTCTGATATTTCTTTTTGATATTTGTCTAGTTGATCTGTCTCTTTGTGATAGTGTAAACATTTATAAAGTCCATTTTTTAAGATTTTGTTCAATTCTGATTTTTTGGTCAATATTTTGTCTAGTGATCTGTGTATTTGTGATAGTGGATTATTGAAGTCCTCCACTATAATTGTATTGCTATTTATCTTATCTTACATTTTATGTCCAGAAGTGTTTGTTTAATGCATTTGGGTGCACTGTTCTTTGGTGTATATATGTTTTATTCCCTGGTGAATCATTTCCTTAACAAATATGTAAAGACCTTACTTACTTCTTCTGATAAGTTTCGGTTTGAAGCCCCTTTAGTGCAAAAATGGGATAGCTACACCTGCTTGTTTTTTTTTTTTTTTTTTTTTTTATTTTAAAGAGAAGAAAAAACAAAACAAATCAAAAGAAGAACAAATTTTCAAAACAACATAATAGGAGGGTAAGAATGGTTAATACATTGCGTATTACTATCTTTAAGTTAGTTATTCAGGACACCAGACATTAGCATTTAATTATCCAAACATTATTGGCACAAACCTTACTCTTCAATGAACTAAGTAAAATTGGTAGTGTATCTATCTTAACCATCTTATATATATATATACAATTTTTTTTCCCTTTCCCTTCTTTCTTTTCCTTATTCCAGTCTCTCTTTCCTTTTGACCAGTTTCTTTTTGATTCACCATGTCTATTGTACATTTTGGATCTTATTTACTCTTTCAGTTTCTCATACTAGAGAGACAATACGATGCTTACACATGTGCTTCTGGTTTATTTCACTTATGAGTATTTTCTCGAGTTGCATCCATTTACCTATAAAAGTCTCCAGTTTATCCTTCTTAATGGCTGAATAGTACTCCATTGTATAAAAATACCACATCTTTCTTATCCATTCCTCAGTTGATGGGCATTTGGGTTGTTTCCAAGATCTGGCTATTACAAATTGTGCTGCTATAAACATGGGTGCACATATATCGCTGTGGTACGATGTTTTTAATTCTTCTGGGAAGATGCCCAGAAGGGGAATAGCTGGGTCAAATGGGACCTCCAACCCTAGCTTTTTGAGGAATCTCCACACTGACTTCCACAGTGGCTGTACCAGTCGACACTCCCACCAACAGTGGAGAAGGGTTCCTTTTTCCCCACAGCCCCTCCAGCATTTGTTATTAGTTGATTTCTTTATAGTAGCCATTCTTTCTGGGGTGAGATGGTATCTCAGTGTTGTTTTAATTTGCATCTCTCGAATGACTAGTGATGTTGCACATTTTTTTGTATATTTATTTGCCATTAGTATTTCTTCATCTGAGAAATGTGTATTCATCTCAGATGCCCATTTTTGGAGTGGGTCTTTAAATTTGGGAGGTCTGATTTTTTTGAGTTCTTTATATGTTCTCGATAGTAATCCTTTTACACCTGCTTGTTTTCAGACTGCTGTTGCGTACAATATCATTTTCAATTCTTTCATTTCTAGCGTATGATTTTTTTGGATTATATGTGTTTCTTGCATATAGAATGCAGTTGAATTTTGTTTCTTGATGCATTCTGCCAATCTGTGTCTTTTGATTGAGAATCAATACTTTCATATTAAAAGTTATTACTGAAAGGTGTTGACTTATTCCTGTCATTCCATTATTTTTCCTATTGTTGATCCTTTCTTTCACTTCTACTTAACTGTTCACCCTACCTAGTGTATTCATCCTATTGGAGCTTTTGACATCATTAGCTTCACTGACTCTTTTAAGATGTTCTTGAGAATTTTCGGCATGCTGGTTTAGTTGTCCTGAATTTCTTTAGGTTCTCTTTATCATGGAAATATCTCGTTTCTTTGTCAGTTTTGAAAAATAGTTTTACAGGATATATCAGTCTGGGTTGGAAGCTGTTTTTCTTTAAGTCTTGAAAAACTTCTCCGTAAGTTCTTCTGGCCTTTAAGGTTTGTGTTGAGAAGTCTACTGTGATTCAATTGGTTTTTCTTTATAAGTGATTCATTGCTTTTCTCTAATGGCTTTTAAAATTCTTTTCTTGTGTTAGACTTCTAGGATTTTGACTGTGAAGTATTGTGGAGAGGTTCTTTTCTGATTCCTGGTATTTGGGGTTATATGTTCCTCACTTATGTGTATCTTAGTTTCTTATACTTGGACTTTTTCTGGTATTATTTCAGTAAACAGGTTATTTATGTTATTCGTGCTTTCATCTGATTTTTCAGTAATTACAATAAATCTGAGATTATCCTTCTTTGCATCATCAAGTGTCTGTTGGATCCATTTTTCATGTTCTCTTGTTTTAAAAATATCTCTCTTTAATTAGTCACCAAAAATGGTCCTGTATTCTAGCTCTAACACTATGTCCTCACAATGGTCACTTCTGCTGTCCATACATTTGATAAAAATTTTAATCTCCTGAATTTGTGTTTAATACCTTTTTATGGACTCTAATGGCATTCATGCTTTTTGTCATTTTGTTTAGCTTATCTGGCTTTGTATCAGTGTCTTCTGTGGAATCAATTTCAGATACCTTTATTTCTTAGGCCCATTATCTGTTTAGTTATATCTTCTTCTGTTTAGTTATATCAGTAAGTGATTTGTCAAGCACCTTATTGACCTTTTTGTTTTTTTACCTCCTCTGTTATCCTTTTGTATAATTTGTCTGTGTGGCTCTTGTTTTTCTTCCCCTTAATATGCTGTGGATCAGCTTTGGAGGACTTGGGAGTTTCGGAGGCATTTTGTTTCTTGTCTTCTCATGTTTCTACTTTTATTTGTTTGTTTTTGTGCTGAGGCTTGCAGGTTGATTGTAGTAGAAGTCTTTGTTGATAGTATGGAGACTTCTTTTGTTAAGTCTGCTTTTCAGCAATGCCCTCTGGGAGTGGCTAATAATAGGCTTTTCATTCTGTCCAGAATCCAGCTCTTTATTTGGGAGTGCTAGCTGCACTGCACTTGGCCCCCGACCCAGTTCTCTAGGAATTGGCCACGGTATTGTTAGTGACACTAAGGCAATCCAGATGCTGACATGCAGAGAAAACTAACAGCAACAGCTATGTCATCTTGGCTATGGTAATAAAATGAGCAACAATAATAGTGTCAAAGATGAACTGGATATTGGCATACATTAAGAACTGATAATGTACCATCTATAACCATAGAAAAGAGATCTATAAGTATACTGTAAACACCAAGACAAACCAGATATTGACCCATAGTAAATATCTAATAAATGGAACAACTTTACTTCTACAGTATTCAACGGCAATATCATAAGAGTTACCTATGTGAAAATTCATAAAGCTTAATGGTTGTACTAGTAAAGATAAAGGGAGTAGGGAACTGGAGAATGAGATCAGTAAAATGTGAAATATTAAACAGTAGAATATGAGAAAGAGGATAGAAAATGAGATAGGAGATTTTATTGAGGAGTAAAAGGAAATTAACAGTTTTAGATAACAGTGACAGAATAAAACAAACTGGAAAAAGACAAAAAAAAAGAGCAAAATAACAGAAAAAAGAAAAATAACAATGCCAAAAAATTAAAAGGAGAAATGAAAAGAGAAAAAAAAAAAAAGATAATATACCCCAAACAGCACCACCCCCACAAATATGAAGGAAAGAGAAAGAGAAAAAAACTGAGTTAATTAAAAAAAAATTCTTCTGTGTTTTTGAGTGAGTGGTTCCTTTCCAAGATCTACATTCAGGCTTGGAATCTAGCAAGTCATACCTTTCTCAACCTAGGTTTACAGCTTGTGGGTTTGTAAGGTGGCCTCCCTGCTCTAGGGGCCCCTTGGCTTGAAAAACATTCTCTTTGTGTACTCCAATGAGAATACAAATAAAACTCTACCAGAACATAATCTTTAATTCAATTATCACACCTGAGGCAGTCTTCACACATGAGAACAGCATGTTCCATATGTAAGTATCACTTACACTGGTAGCTCATGTGTTTTTTTACCTGTCTTCTTTGGTAGGACACACTTCACATCTTGCTGGTCTTCCTGTTTTCTCAGGAGGTTCTTGTGATGTTTCACCTGTCTGTTCACCAGTCTGCTCCAGAATTCTTTTGCGGAGTTCTTCAGGAAGATACATAATTGTTCTTTCTCTGTTGTAATTGATCATTTATCAATTCCAGTCCCAATCCTCTAAGAAAATTTCTCCATGATATTTTGTGCTTGTTATTTGCTTTGTAAACTATGAAACTATTTATGCCTGACATGTTTAGGATCCACTAAAACACAACCATTGGCCAACGCTTTGTGTTTCAAGTGACATCATAGATGCTGCATAACTCGTCAACAGCATCTACTTCACCTTTCATTTTGTTGTGAAATGTGACCATTTCTGGCTTCATATGTTGAGGATTCACTATCACTTTTGTTGTTGTTGTTGTTTCGAGACAGGGTCTCACATTGTCCAGGCCAGCCTTGAACTTACTATGTAGCACAGGCTAATCTTGAACTCACAGGATCCTCCTGCCTCAGCTCCTCCCCCAAGTGCTAGGATTACAGGTGTGCACCGCCATGCCTGTCTTCATTCTCAATCATATCATGGTGTAACATTGACAGCATCACTATTACTTTGTTTTCCTTCACCATAATGTAGTCCAGGCTAGCCTGGAACTCACTGTGTAGCACAGGCTGACGTTTACTCACAGAATCCCATTGCCTCAGGCTCCCGAGTACTGGGATTACTGATAGATAGATGGATAGATAGATAGATAGATAGATAGATAGGTAGATAAGAGACAGAGAGGCAGAGACAGAGACAGAGTCTGCCAAAAAAAATAATGTATACATGCTTCAGGAAAGAAAAACTTGTATAAATATTTTAATACTAAATTCATTGAGACAGCATGAAATTCATACAAGTTATCTTCAGTTGCTACAATTACAAGAGGTCCTCAAAGTGGCGGCCATCATCTTTCAGACATTTATTAGTATAACGAACTGCTGCTTGGGTAAACTTGATCATTGAGATTGCTGCACATGCTGGCAGTATAGTGGGTTTTCTGTGATATACGACGTCCTCTAGGGTCCTCCATATAAGGGTAACACCATCTCTTGAAAAACTATCATGCTATTTTTCTTTTCCTGAAGTGTGTGTACAGTTTTTGGCAGACTCGCTCTCTCTCTATATACTGTATATTTATTTATTTCTAGGAGTTAAATACGTGAACCGTTTAGGGTTTGCAGCTATGTAGATACGTACCTCGTTTTCCTCCTTCTGCACGGGCATTCTGATCCATTACAATTCTCTACTCCACCGAGTGAGGACAGAATCTCGGAATTCACTTCAACACAGTGTTCTAGGATGCTGTGGCCACTCCATCAGAGTTGGGATTAATTCAAAACCTCTTTTTCATTCTTGATCAATTCTGAATTTTTATTTATAAACAAAGACTCTAAAGTTTAAATATTGTAAGGCTTTTTACTGAAGTAATGCAATGTATTATATTTAATATCATATGAACTAAAACCCAGATGTATGTGTTTCTCTGTGTTTTAATCTGTGACACTAGGCTATAATTTTCAAGTCTGTCTGTGTTCATTATATTCTAAATAATTGACTCCTCCACTTACTCATTGACTGTGTGATATTTATGGAGGAGTTACTATATGCATTAGTATCTCTGCACTCCAGCAACTTAGAACTAGAGAAATCATGTACAAAAATAACCATGATGCACAAGAAAATGCCTCTGGTTTAAATCTCTCCATTAGAAGTGAGATCGTGTCTCTTTGCTGAAGCTTGTGTCTCTTAATTATTGGTGTGTCTTTCTGTCCCTTTCCAGCCACGCTTCACATTAAAATAAATGCTGATACTCATGGCCTCCTTTGCCTTTGATCCATCTCCCTGTACTCTATCATTTACGTTTTCTCCACCACCAAAACCGTTCTGACTATGGCCAACAATGATCTGTCAACGATTTGACAGATATATTTCAATTCTTTTTTCACCTTATTTAAGCATTTCAAGCTACTAATCCTTAAAAAAATTTCTTATTCCTTTTTTTTTTGCATTTTTTGTTATATCTCTTTATAATACCGACCTATATTTTTCTCCTGTATCTGGAACAGCCCTCTCTTTAAACTGTGTGGACTCTTTTCTTTTACAGTTCCTTTGAGGTTGGTAACCTGAATTCCCTTTTCTTCTCCCTATAGAATTTTACTTAGTTTTAAAACTATAAACTGGAAACTCTACCTCTACCCTGAATGCTCCTCTGTCTTTCCATCTTAGCACAGAGTAGTATATTAAGCTACTTACTGGGCATGTGGCTAGTGTTTCACGGTATATACAGTTCAACTTTTCCTAAACCAAATGTGTCTTTTCTCTTCCAATTTGCTCCTCTTCCTGTTTTTGAAATTTGGTGAAAGGCACCACGCCTGATGTTTTTCCAGTTGCTAACCATTATAAAGTTGCTCCTAACTCCATCTTTTTTCTTACTACCCTCATCCTCTGAATGGTGAAATTCTATTGGTTCTTATCCCTTAATAGCTTTACCTGTGTCTCTGCTTCTTCATTTCTGGTGCTAGCTGCTTAGCCAGACCTTGGCTTTTACCTGCCTTATTTCAGTTGCCTTCTAACAGGTCTAATTTCATCTCGTTGTCACCTTATCAATCAGGACTCAATGCTGATGTCAGCTTAGTCTCAATAAAGCACAATCTGTATTATCTGACACTCAGGCTTAGAACCATTGAAAGCTTCCCTTTACATTCAAGAATAAGTTTAAACCCATCCTCTTGGTATACATAGGAGAATCTGGCTTCTGCCTACATTTCTGGCTTGGTCCCTCATCACACTGCTCCATCTCCATCAAATAACCCCTTAATTTCAGGGTACTTTTAGGACCTTGACAGCATCCTAGTGTCTCTTGCCTCATTATTTTTGCATGTTTTTTCTTCTATTTTAAATCTCTCACCCTTGTTGCTATAGATAAATTTTCTTACCTTTTAATTTCAATTCTGTTGCTATTTCCACATGGTCACTTTCCCTGACTTAAAGCATAGCTTGTTGTTTTTAATTGTAGCATTTTTCTGTGTGGCAATGCAGCAGCCCTCTTTTGTCTTCCATTATAGCTCTGTATGTCAAAGTCTTTTGCCATGCATAGCACACATTGGTTGAATCACTTTGCCATGATTGGTTCGGTTACCAAAATCTACTCAGCCAGTCCTGGGGCTCCTGAACATGCTTTAAAGGTGAAATTCCTCTGTTTGTCAGTGCATGGCTAGTGGTAATCAATGTATAATAATTTATTCCTCGAGTTGACTAGCGAGGGAGAGATAAACAAGAGATTCTGGGAACAACTTCCCATTATTTTAATATTAGCTTTGCTGGGCATTGAAACTGTCTATCATGACATACGTCTGATAATACAGTGGCCTGTATTCATTGAGACATAACACCATCTTAAGTTGGGGAATCATCTATGAGGCATCATCATAAAATATGGTACATGTTTACATTTTAAAAATTTACTACAGCAAAAAACACATTATCATTAATCCCTTCAAAATTCTACCCTTTTACTTTCTGAAGCAGTTCTGAAGTCGTCTTTTTGAGTCTATAGTTTCACAGTCCTAGTGGTCTGGATCCCCTGAATCAACTCAAAGCATTTGTCTTTCATAGTCATTTTAATGTTGGGGAAGAGCCAAACGTCACACGGTACCAGATGCAGTGAATAAGGTGGACAAAGACACACTGTGATGTTTTTATTTGATAGAAATTGCCATAAATATTTTGAATCAACTTAGGACATCAAGGCATCTATAAAAAGACACAAAAGACTTTCAGAATTTCTTCAGAAATGACAAGAATGATGAATATGTTTGAACAAGGGGAAGTTTTTGAGGGGGGGATGGTCAATGGCAATGTGCCTTTTACAACAACAGTTTTTAAATTTTGAATTTAAACATTCACCGCATTGTTTGATATGCCTCATGTATTTGACTCTCCTTTAAGTTCTTTCTACTTTAAGTCAAGAGATCTTAGTAGAAATCCTTACTATATCTTTGTATTATAGACTTACTGAGGTAGATAATTGTCAGTCTTGTTTTATATCATTTCATTTTTGTAAATAATAATTTAATTGTCTTTCACCTCTTGATTTCTTTATTTTGATTTATTTAAAAATATGTGTAAAGAAAACATGTTGGAAGGAAATTGTGACAGCTCTTCTGAATGACGGCATGTCAGGTGATATTTTCTTTTCAGTTTTTAATGCTTTTTTATTTAAAAAAATAGGAAATGTTTTTATGTTTATGATTAAAAACTCTTTAAAAGAAGAAAAGCGGGGGCTGGTGAGATGGCTCAGCGGCCTACGCGTCTGCCTGGCAGTGCGAGGGCCCGAGTTCGACTCCCGGAACCCACATACGAAAAAAGGGGCTGGTGATATCGCTCAGCGGTACGGGCGCCTGCTGGCGCACGAGGTCCTGAGGTTGACCCCCAGTGCCCACAAAAAAAAAAAAAGAAGAAAAGCAAAGAAATAAAGGGAAATACATTCATGGAAAATAATTCACTTTCTCACTGAGTAATGACCTACAACTATTTTTAAGCAAATATCATTTATTTAACCTACAAAAGTTCATTAACTACCTACATTTACTAGAAGTGAAAAAATCTATGATTTAGAAGAGGGAAAAACCAACTCAGTTTCAGAAAGAAGATGAAGAGGAATACAGGAATTTTATTTCTACTTCAAAAGGTAAAGAAGGGTTGACTGTTTAGAAGAGATAAAAGAGGTTATCCAGGCATAGGGAATAGCATTGTGCAAAACCTCAGAGACAGAAAAGCCGGGGGCTCAGAATGCCTAGACATCTGTCTGTGTAGGAGATGGACAGAAGCAGGAAGACTGACTGCCGTGTTATTTTATTGAACTATAAATTTTAGTAGAGATTGGTGGCAGGCAAGAAAACCGTCTTTCCGCCTTAATGATTACGTAAAGCATTAATGTCTGATTTCTAAGAAAAGCAATGAACACTGCATTTTTCTTCAGCTTCGCTTTCTAAGCAGAGACGTTTTTTCACTTCTTTAAAGTCATCACAATTTATTTGTGTAACATCCTCTGAAAAAATGTTGTTACACTTTTGTCATGAATGGATGTATTTCCATCTATGGTTTTGAAATACAAGGACTGCGTTTTACTCTCCGTTATTAGGAGCGGTTTGGGAATAGAAGGCAGCTATTAGCAAGGACACTTTGCCCAAATTCCTAAGTAGCCAAGCTCATATTAACTTTATTTCAGTTCAACTCTACTCATAACTTAGTTTTATGGTTTTTTAGGGGAGAAACTCCAAAATGACTAAAAGTAGTTTGTGTGGGGCTACTTTTACTTAATATTCTGGACTTTGAATGAAATGTATGTCTGGCAAAATACTTTATACTGTCAGTTTGTTTCAACCAGAAGGTATCTATTTAAATAAATCCTGGTTTTGTTAATCACTAACGATATAATCACGTCATCCTATACTGTGTGCTTTTAAATCAAAGATTTGGAAACAGACTGTACTTTGATAGATCCATCATTTCTTCATGAGTGTGTAGAGAGTCCTAGTGGTCTGGATCCCCTGAATCAACTCAGGGGATGAGCCCCCTACGCAGAGTCTAGATGCCTCCTGAGAGAGGATATTGGTGGTTTTTCTGAATGAACTGACTGCTGAACTGGTGAACACCCAGTCTGATGGATAAACCACGGCCCTTTGTTGAAGTCTGAAGGTTGTACGTGTTCTCTTTTCATGGGCCCCAGCTTTGATCATTCCTAATCTAGCTGAATGTACTTAATGGTGTCCTTTTGGTGCTTATAATTCTTATGGTGCTTATGATTCTTATGGTGCTTATGATTCTTACAGTGCTCATGATTCTTGTAGCATATTTTGCTTTTCAATCATCCTTTGTAGTGACTTCTGAAACCCTTTGTGGCTTAGCAGGGAAGACTCTTGCCAGAAATTGCCTCCCTGGTCACCTGGGGCAGTGTGCAGGAGCTTTTGCCACAGAAATGGTTCCCAGGTCTGGCTGTGTGTTAGCATCACCAGGATGATTAGACAAATACTGATGCTCGCATCTGACACCAGCTTAACTAGTTAAGGACTTTTGCGAAAGAGCCTATGCAATGGTTTCTCTTCAGAGTTCTTCAGATGAATAATGTGTAGCCAGGACTGAGAACGAGCATGGGCTGGATGGAGGAATGAGTAGGACACGTTCTCCTCTGCAGTGGTGAAGGGAGCCAGGGTATCTGGGATAGTCTTTGGAAAGTGGAAAATGAAAATCCAGGTCAGCTTTTTCAGGAAGTAGCTTTAAGTCAACGGGATGGGTGTGCTAAGCTTGAAGAGAAAACTCAGGGCAGAGTTCATAGCTCCGGGACTCTTGTGTGGTTTCCATGAAGGTATGTGCTCAGAACTGTAAGGTTATACTGTGAAATGGACATGAAAAAAGGGACAATTCAGTTACATTTACAGGAAATACTTCATATTAATAGAAATTACGGTTTTATGTTTGCTGTCTACTTTTTGTTCTCACCCCACTCCCAACTGGGGATTGAACCAGGGCCTTCACATTGAGCTACATACCCAGCCCCTTTTTGAATTTCGAGGCCAAGAGTCCCTAAATTGCTCAGGTGGGACTCAAACTTGGCATTCTCCTGTCTCAGCCTCCCCACTGCTTTGATTATAGGCATGGGCCACCACACCCAACTTCTGTTCTCAGTTTTTATTTGCATGTGGATTGTTCAGTGAACTTAAGCCCCTGAAAATGTTATCAGAGCAATGCGAAATAAAAGGTGCTATCTTCCTGTCTTCCCTTGCGTTGTACACTCGTACCTTGATGGTAATAATCAGATGAGGTTCACAGACTCAGACATAGATATTTATCTGGAGGCAACCCTTAGGCTTGTTTTTCTGCCCATTTTGAGTATTCCTAGCGTGTCCTCACTCGCGGCTCCCAGAGCTGGATGAAAAGCTAGGATGCCTGTAACCAGAGGGTTTGCTTTTCAGCTCAGGAATTGACGCCAGCCTCCCTGTGCATATGAAGATTTTCTGACTTTATACCCTGGTGTCCACATTACTATTAAATCATCTCCCTGGATTTGGTGATTTGACTCTTCAACTGGCTGAGTGACTCTAATTCGGCCTCAGTTATTTGCTAATCCTTAAATTCTGGATCCCAGTACAGATTCGGATTGCTCAGCGCCCATGTTCTCTGGGTGGTGAGGCACACAGATGGCTCATGTGGTCAAAAGGGTTAGCAGTGTGTCTCCCATCCCCTTCTTTTGCCCTGTAAACCACCTGTTCCCAAGTAGTGTGTCACCTTAACTAACGGCTTTATGAAGATGTCTGAAAGTATATTTTTGATTTTGAGTGAACCTAAAATCTTTAATAAATGTATGTTTTTCTATCAATACACTGAACACAAATATAAATGATACTCTGTTTGGTTTGATGTCAACTTCCAGCTTTTACTCACCCATCCAAGAGTGGAATTTCTCTCCCTTTCTCTTTTGATTTAACCAATGCTCACTGAATGCCTGTCACCTCAGGCACTATGTGAGATACTTCTACCTATGCTTATATACTGCCCAGAAATGATCAAGATTCCAGAAATGGCTTCTCATCTTCCAGGTTCTGGCTGTCAGTGGTTTCTTATGTTATTAAACTATCTCCAGGGTTTCTCACAGCCTGATGACTGCTGAGTTCAATGTGGTAGTTATGGTATACAGTTCTTTTCAAGGGATAGTCTATTTTTAATGGAAAAACTAGGTCAGTTGATAAAATTACCTAACCTAAACATGACCTTTGTGTTCAAGAGGAATTAAAAGTGAATACCTCTGAGTTTCAAAGGAGTGCTTTCAGGTTGGACATGAATGCGAGCAATTTACCTGTTAACATGTAGCTTTTCAGGTGCAGGCAAGAAGTTAATGCTTGACAGCTCAAATCATTCTAGTGAAAATAAGGATTCCAAAAAGGAGCTGGGAGGAAAAATGAGCTCCATAGCCTTGTGTTGAGAGGAAACAAAACTCATGATTGATGAGGGCTTGGGTATGGACTCTCAGAAATTGTCTTAAAATTTCAGAAATACTATACAATTCCATAATTTGAATTATGAAATATTAAGGGATGACTAAATGAATGCTAACTTCACAATGATAGAATTAGTGGGAAACACCATTTCTACTTGATTAAATACCATTTTTGTGTGTGTGGGTGGGTGTGGAAGTGGAATCAGTATTATAGAATTTTATGTTGAATCTTAAAATTAGGATTGTAAAAATTTTTAAGTATTATATCAGATGTATGGGAACTTTATTTTTTTATATCTTTAAATATAAATCAATAACATGGCTTCTCTGAAGGTTAATTTTACAAGTCAGCTTGACCAGAATGTATTATCTAGTTATTTAATCAAAACCTAATCTAGGTGTTGTTATGAGGGTGCTTTGTAGACTGACTGACATTTGGGATCAGCTATCTTTAAGTAGAGGAGCTTTCTCCTGATAGCGTCAGCCAGCCTCATCCAATCAACTGAAAGGCCTTAGGTGCAAAAACTGAGGTTTCCCAGAGAAACAGGAAATTTTTCCTGAATACTGCAACTTCAGCTTCTGCCTGAAAAATTTCAGCCGGTTGGACTGCCCTAGATTGTGAACTTGCCAGCCCCACAATTGCATAAGCCAGTTCCTTCCAATAAATCTCTTTATGTATGCATCTATTTTGTCTGTCTGCCTGCCTGCCTGCCTACCTGCCCCCCCCCATCATTTAGATAGTCATTATCACCTGCTTGCTGGTTCTGTTTCTCTGGAGAACTTTGATTGATAGAGCTTAAATGAGAAGAACTGTAAAGATAAAATAGATAATGGGGTAAAGGAATGGGGTCTGCAGAGTCTGCTGGCTGGAGCCTCTGCCGAGTCACCTGCCTATCTCACTGGGTTTTCCAGCAGCAGCCCACAGCTGCCCTCACTGCTGGCTGCAGCATCCTTTTTTAGACCCTCTTTGCCTTTGGACATCTGCTGTCTTCTACTTAAACACTCTTGTCCTCCTCTGCTCTCCTCTGTGAGGCATTTTTTGCTTCTCCCCTACATGCTGTAGGAATCAGGCAGCTTTGGTCCTCTACACCGTCCCCACCCCCACCCCCACCGCCGCCCCTAGAGCATTTTCCATGAGGGCGCTTCGCTTTGCTTGCAAGCCTTTTTTTCATTTGCTAAATGGTAATGGCCATGTCTTATTCATCTTGGTATTCTCAGCACCTAGCGCAGTTCCTGGCATATAGGAGGTGTTCAATCAATATAGTTAAAACAAGGGATAAATAGCTGGCCCTCTCCTTCAGGAATATGCAGCTGCCTTTATGTTAAGATGCAGATGTCTGGGAGGCATTCAAAGTGGCTAGTCTTTCTGAGCTGGGTGTGTCCCTAAGGTCCTTGTACCTGAGTTGCCTGAAGAAAAATCCCCAGACAGACCTTAAATTATTACCACAAACCTGTGCTGGCAGTTTTTGTGGGGGAAAATATATATGTCAAGCAGATTTAATCAGATTGTGCAGAAATCTCTGCCTTCATATGTTGGTGGTATGGATACTTTACAAAATAAAAATAAAAATTCAAGTTGAGATATTTTAATCTTTCTAATTAAAGCCTTGAAGCTCTAGCTGGATTACATACCAAGGAGTGTGATGGTTAAGCTGGATATGTCAATTTGATTGGCTTGGGACCCACCCAGGGTATTGGTGGAACATACTTCTGGATGGGTCATAGAGGTGTGACCTTGAGTACTATATCTGGTCCCTTGCCCCTTTGTCTGTGACACTTTTCCCTTTCACTCCTTCCTGGCTGCCATGAACTAGCATCTTTGCTTTGCCACACCCTTATGCCATGGTGTTTGTGCCTTAGAGCCAGCCTGCCATGGACTGAATTTCCTAAAGCTATGAGCCAAATTAAACCTCACCTCCTTTAAATTGTGGGTGTTGGGTATTGTATTACAAAACTGGAAAGCTGACTAATACAGAATCCAGTATCCCTTTTGAAGTTTTATGCATCCAGTCAACCTTAAATAATGCCTTCCTTTGTCCAGTATGGGGTTATTGATTCTGTGCTTTTCAAATACCAGCCAAAGAAAAAGTTACACCATCTGTGTCTTTCTGCTGTTAATACATGCTTTCATGATTATTATTATTATTATTATTTTTTAATGTAGGTACCGGGATTCAACCTGCGCTTGTGCCGCTGAGCGGTATCACCGGCTCTTTTTTTCCTTTATGTGGGTGCCGGGAGTCGAACTCAGGACCTCGCACTTGCCAGGCAGGCGCTTACGCCGCTGAGCCATCTCACCGGCCCCATGCTTTCACTATTGAAGCTTATGCCTGCATAGTTGCATGAACTTCTGTCCACCAAGCAGCAGTGCCCTGCCCAGCCCAGACCCTGCATAAACCATGTCGGTGTCCTAGCCCCAGAATGGTTGAGTTTAGAAGAGCTTCCATTAATTACCCCAGGTTCAGAAAACTGCTTTCTTTCTTTGCCCCTTAGTCAGTAGGTGCCTTAGTCAGCAGCTTGGCCACCTACTGCCCTGTAGTCCTTAGAGTGGCCTCATCATTCTTCCTTACCACTGGGCCTCAGTTAGGTCCTCCTCAACAAGCCTCCCTGCTTCCCACCTCGGGAGCAAATTGACCCATTTCCTCCTGTTGATCAGCTCCATGTATCAGGAATCTTGGAGAGATTTGCTAGAGTCACAGAAATTTATTACATTCTTTCCATTTCCCTTCCCCAGTAACTAACCTATCTCAACCCAGGAAAATACTGGGATGTTACCCAAGTGATTCTTCATGGAAATGAGAGAACACTGCTTTGAGGTGACTTCCTACTTTACCCCTTAAAATAAATGAAGCAGATATAAATTTTATGGGTCTTTCAAATGACAACTGGCTCAATTTCTACCTTATCCAGTATTAATGTATTCAAAAAATGGTAGCCCTGTTTGAAACTATACTGTGAGTTTTCTGTTAGGAGATATCAAGGAGCATGATCAGTTAAAAAGCAGAAAGATGTTTAAAATGCAGCACCTCATGGAAGAAACTCAATCTAATTTCCAAATGTGAATTGTGACTTTAAAGTAGGGGCTAAGTTATACTGTAGGCACTTAATGCCCTTCATACATCATTAATTTTCAACTTTATCTTTTTTGTTATTCTCTTACCTTCTTCTTTAGTCAGGATGTCTTAGTAAGGACCCCGTTTCAACAGGCAGGGGCAGGATCACACTTCAGGAATGTTCGGTTGTCCTTTCACCCCTGTCACTGAGGTGACATCCTCCAATCCAGTGTAAAAATGACTTTTCTAGAAGCTATGCTAATCTTTTATTATTCCAGTGTTTTCCCCATAAAATAATAATAATAGCTACCATTTCTGGAGCCTCGACTATGCTGAAAGGCTCTTTTATGTGTACTTAAAAAAAAAAAGTAGAAATACCATACCGACATAAAAGTGCATACAATATCCATGTACAGCTTAATTTATGAATTATTACAAGATATTATTAAGTGACTGACTACCCCTTCCTGCATGTATCACTGTACATGTTAAATGAAAGAAAGTTACTAGCATTCCAGAATGTCTATGGTCGAATTTTCTGATAATAAACTTCTTCCTCCTTCCAAAGTAACCACCATCTCATTTTCCAGGCCATTCACTTTTCTTGCTTTGCTTCATAGTTTTACCACATATAATGCTTTGCTATTATAGTTTAGTTTTGCCTGTTTCTGAGCTTTATATATTTGTAATCATACAATACGTTCTATTTTTTTGTCAGGCTTCTTTTGTACAACAGTTTCTGAAATCTATTCAGGCTGTGTATAGTAGTAATTTGTTCATTTTCATTGTCAAAGCGCCTCCGTTGTATGGCTGTGCCATAATATACTTATCCATTCTTCTGTTGATAGGCGGGGTTGTTTCCAGCTTCAGGCTGTTATAAATAATGACGCTATGAGCTTTCCTATACATTGCTCTTGGTGCCCACGTTCACCTCTGGTCTTGGATTTTCTTGTGGGGAAGTTTCTAATTATAGATCAAATTTTGTGAATAGTTACAGATCTATTTTTATTCCATTTTATTTCTGTGTACACTTTGGTAAATCCTAAATGCTTTTCTATTTTCATTTTTAATGGCATATGGTTCCTTAAAATCCACACTTGTCTGTTTAATCGCTGCAGGATCTGTAGCAATGCTGCCTTTTTCATTTCTGATGTTATTTGCACATTCTTTTTATATTTTGATCAGACTTGCCAGGGAATGGTCAATTTAGTGTATTTTAATAGGATCAATTGTGTTCATGAATTAGTCTACGTATCTCAATTATGTAAAGTTTGTTAATACCTTCATTCAGATCCTTGTGTTACTCTTTTTATTTCATCAACTTATTCCATAGGTTTTTTTTTTTTTTTTTGTAGGTACTGGGGGTTCGACCTCAGGACCTCGCGTGCCAGCAGGCACCCATGCCGCTGAGCGATATCACCGGCCCTTTTTTCGTATGTGGGTTCCGGGAGTCGAACTCGGGCCCTCACGCTTGCCAGGCAGGCTCTTATGCCACTGAGCCATCTCACCGGCCGTTCCATTGGTTATTGAAAAGCATTGCTATTTCACACTTTCTATATGAATTTATTTATTTTCCTTGCTATTTCCTGATTCAATTTAACATATATTTTGATTAATTGAAACTTTTCTTTTCCCTGGGAAGGATCCTCCTTAATCTATAATAACATTTGCTTTTAAAAGTTAGTATAGCTACACCAGGTTTCCTTTTGTTATTGCTTGTGTTATATTTTCTGTTGTTTTACTTTCAACCGTTATATAGCCTTTATTTTAGATGATTTTGTATAGAGAGCATGTAATGCAGTGTTGACTTTGCAAATCTTAGAAATATATTTATTCTGTCCTCACACTTTTTCTTTGTTTTTTGTATTGTCTATTTCCTCTGAGTTCCTTGGTTTTATTTAGTTTTGAGCTTTTCCTCCTCCATATTCAAGATTTTCTTAAAATATATGCCAATATCTGAAGCCTGTTCAAATTTAAGAATGGGCAATGAAGAGGTGATTGGAAAATTTCTTGTTCGTGGACAGATTTGTTGACAGGTGAGAGTCGGGGGAGGGAACTTGTGGTGATGAGAATTTGGGCCTTTCATCTTCAGTTGTTAATAAGACTTTCTGGGAGGTGGGGCTGGTCCTTTTTTTCTTTTTTTTTTTTTAGAAGAAATTTCTGTCTTCCACCCAAACCATATGGTAAATAGTGGGACTCTCAATTTTATGTGTGTGTGTGAGACACATGCACACACCCACACACTTCTTCTCACAGGTACTTCATTCTCTGCTTGAATGTCTTCAGATAGCAAATATCCCATATAAGCTAATGTAAACTAGGTGGGGTGAAAGTCCTAGGTTATATTATATTATGTTTCTGGTTTTATGGGCTGGATCAGGGTACCTGGTGGCCCAATAGCTCATCATGCAGAATTTCCTCCTGCATGGGAGGTCCATCCTTCCTCTCTCCCACTCCTCAATAATACTGAGCCTCCAGTCCCTGAGCATTGTTGAGTCCAGAAGCAGAATTTTGCCCTTTTCCTAATGCACACCTCAGATGGAGTCACTACACAGAGAAGCTGGAACCATGACCAGCACCATTCTTCAATCTGTGTCTGAATACTTCATTAAAATTTCCATGGCTGTCACCTCTTCCTCTACTCTGAAGGTTTTTTCTATTATTTATTTGTATTTTGTTGTTTTAGTAGATTCTAGAGGAGAAAAATGTAATTTCTCACTCCACTAAGTCAACATGTAGACCTGCCTAGCGTGCTGTTTACATATGGCACTGAAGAGCTCCATGGGAAGTGACACCTAAGAGATAGTCGAAGCAAGGATAACTGTTTCAAGGATCTAACTTCTTTTATCTGCTCCATGCACAGCTATTTCTTTTCTTATTGTCACTTATTTGACATGTCTCATGATTTGCCCCACGTATCTCAAAATAGAGACACATTGCAATAGATTGGAACATATATATACATATATATGTTCAAATATATATACACATATATATGTTCAAATATATACATATTTGAACATATACATATGGACAAATATATACATATATTTTTTTAAACTGAGGAGGAGAGTGTTATTCCAAACTTTAGCAGCCTTATAAAATTTCTATAAACAGTAAATTAACATTTAAGCACAAATCTCTCCCTTGCCTTAGACAGTGCCCTAAAGAGTAGGCATACATACATTTACCCTTGTTCTTGTGGGGAGTAATTTGGAAACCAGCTACACTGGGGACTCTTTTCTTGCAGGGAAATTAGTGGCCTTTTTTCTAAAGGGATGAAAGGATTGTTGTATCCTTAAAATTGAGCAAAATATTCAATATGCTATTTTCAGACTCTAGAGCCTTTCTTTGATAATGGTTGACAGGACCTACCATTGGAACAGAAGCTCAGTCAAGCCTAAGAGCAAAGATAGGACAGAAGGGCTGTGATGACTAGTAGCAGGAGGTCCTAGAAATCCAGAATGCAGGAATACAGGTCTCATTGGACTTTAACTCCCAAACCTCCCATGTTCTCTCCTTCCTTCCTTCTGCATGAACCAGTTCATCTGGATCCTTCCCTTGGTCCATAACCCCTCTTTCTTTCTCTGTTGCTGCAATTTTGTTCTCTAGTTCACAGAGGATAAAATGTGGTTACTAATAATCACTAGGTTGTTTTTCATATAATCTTTTAGAGAGAAAATTTCTCCCTTCCCTTCTCCCTTTCCCCCTCCATCCTCCCTTCATCTTCCTTCCCTTCCCTTCCCCTCTCCCCTCCCCTTCCTCTCCCTCTGACAGCCCTCCCCTCCCCTCTTACTCCCCCTCCCTCTTCCTCTCCTTTCTTTCCTGCTCTCCCCTCCCCTTCTCCCCCTTTGTTATTCTTTGTTATTCTTCTTGCCTTCTCCCCTTCTCTCCCACCTCCTTCTCTCCCCCTCCCCCTCCCCTTCCTTGTTCAGGTCTCCCTCCCCCTCCCCTCTCCTTCTTCCTCTCCCTCTCCCCCTCCATCCTCCCTTCCTCTTCCTTCCCCCTCCCTCTCCCCTTCCTTTCCCTCTGCCTCCCACTCTCTTCCCCTCCCCTCCTTCCTCCCCTCCCATCTCCTTCTCCTCCTTCCCCCTCTCTCTTCCTTCTCCTCTCCCTCCTTCCCCTCCTTCCCCCTTCTCCCTGCCCCTCTCCCCTCCCTTCTCCTCCTCCTCTCCCTCCTTTACCCCTCCCTCTCCCCTTCCTTGTCCAAGTCTCCCTCTCCTTCTCCCTCTCCCTCTCCTTCTCTGTTTGGTTTTTGTCTTGGTTCTAAATTAACCAGAAAAGAGAATACTGTAATAGAAGAGCAGCAGTGTTAGGTATCATTGTACATTGCCTTTACTAGCTTACCCTTTGACTCTGTGGATTGGAGAATGGTGATTTAGACAGGAGGAACTTAGTAGAAAAGAAAGGGAAGAATGATAACCTAGGAAGTGACCACTAGCTCTGGGCAGCTATTTATTTTTTCTTGAAAATTTATGAGTTTACAGGTATCAGGCTGATGGTCTAGCGTATAGTGAGATATCAGTATGTAATTATTTTTTCAGTGAATATATAAATATGAAACAAGACAGCTGCTTCTCTAATATAAACTGACATGCTGCAAGGTTTTCTGCGTGAAAAGACAATACTTTTCTCCCTTCATCACATTAATGGATTCTAAAAATTCTTCAAGAATACAGAATGGGTGAATGGGAAATAATGTTGAATAGTGGGGATGAGAATGAGAAGTGTTTCAATTCATATCCATAAGGAGAGGGAGCAAGAGAAGAGAAAGAATATTTATTGCTGATGCTTTGGATTTGAAATTTTGTAGAAAATAGAAAAGCACTTTCATTTTTCAGGTTTCTTTATTTTATCATACACACAGTGGACAAATTAGAGTTTCTGACACAGAGTTAATTGTTGTATTTATGTCCCAGTGTTTTTGTTTTACCTATTTTGATGTTTTATACCTTTTATACTTACCTTCATTAATGCATAGCCATTAAAATTGTACTTGCATTTTGTCCTACTTTGAACAGCAACAAAATCTTAGCAAAGTCTTTAAACTATTTTACATCCATCCAAATGGTTTGAAGAGAGGAATTATTTTATGTGGGATAAATTAGCTAATGTCATTCTGGCTTATCTTGCAATTCACTTTTACAATAATAAAAATTGATGGCAGTTTATGATATACATTTTATTTGACTAGTTCTAAACACATTGAAAATGATTTAACATTAAGATGTGATTAAGTTTGATATAAAATTGCTTTTAGGTAATTTGTGTTTCTTTGGATTCTTTTGGAGATTTATTAGCGTTGTCTTGGCAACAAACTCAGAATTATAAAATTTTGTCCTTTCTATTATTTTAACAATCACTTCAGTAAAGATACGTAAAGTATCCTGGCTGTGTTTATTTAATTCTTTGGAAGCAGAAGACAGGCTCATTTTGAACATCAAATTGGAGTGTAGACTCTACTTTAGTGAAGCTGACCAAAACCAAACTCAACTAGGAAAGAAGAGTGGTGTATCACCACAGAAATTCTGAAATTTTAAAATTAGTCTTGAGGCATATTATTTTTAACCTTGGGAAACTCTAAATTTTGACTTTAAAGTACAAACAACAGAAGTAGTTTGGCAGTATTCATTTGAAGGGAAGTGAAGCAAATTTTCTTCTTTTTTTCATATGCATAATGTAAATGTGTTTTTCTATATAGCTTGTGTATGCCAACAAATTGGTGAACTACATTATGCAATGGCATAATTATACACTGAGATGTGGTCCTATTTAAAGGATTCTTTTAAAACGGTATGACTCAGTACAGTAAAGGTTTATTGTGACTCATAGTTCTGGAGATTTTGGTTCATGGTTGGTTCACCCCTTTGCTTGGGAGCCTGTGGCAAAATAGCACATCCTGGCAGTAGTGCATGGTAGAGCAAAACTGCTCACTTCATGGGCAGGATGAACTGAAAGAGAAGACCAAGGGGCTGGAGTCCCAGTATCTCCATGAGCGGTATATCTCCAATGACCTGAAGATCCCCCAGTAGGCCTACATGTTAAAGATTACCTCCCAATAGTGCCATGTGCTAGAGACCAAGCCTTTAGCATGTGGGCCTTTGGGGAATATTCCAGACTCAAAATATAGCAGTTGTAAATCTAGTAATTTCTGGCTTCAGGGCTCTTGCTCCTCCATAGAGTATAATACCTCCCCATAAATTGCTACAAGGCAATAATATATAGTAAGAGGGTAACCAATCATAGGAATATAGGAGGTTAATTTCAATTAAGATATGATTATGGCCAGAATTAATACATTGATGATGATGATGGTAGAAAACCAGCATAGACTAGAGAACCTTTCAGAAATAACCTTAGGGATTAATCAAATACTGGGGGTAAAGAAGGGGGTGCAATTGATGTAATACTGTGGTTTCTGTGTTTAGCTCAGGTGAAATTTGCTTAAATTAGATACGGAGTTGATGTATGGTGGATGTATTACAATGAGGATGGCTTGGTCAACGAAATGCAGTCTTCTATGTCTTCCTTACGGAAATTAGAGAAATTTAATGGCAAAGGTTGAGAAATTTCAGTTGGTCACTTTATCACTGAGCATTGCTAGGTCTAGATGCAGTTTCAGCCATTCCAAGCTACTTTCAACATGTGTCTGCAGCATTTTTGACATCCCCATAGATATCGCCGTATAGCTTTGTATCATAGGTCTGGCCTATGTAGTATTGAGCTCCAGCGAAGTCTTTCAATCGTCAAGAACTAGAAATTTTGTGCAAAACTATTAAAATGTGGTTATTTGGATAAGGTTTACTGAGTGACTAAAGACTGTTAATCATTTCATTCCAAACATAAAAAGATGTAAGTGTAGTTCCTGGGGTTTTGTAGTGGCAAATTTTCACCTCAATGTGTTAAGACTGCTTAGCACTTTGTGTTAGTTTTTTGTGTGTTTAATGCAGGTCTCTACTCATGCAAATCAACTCCTTGCTCATGATTTACTTGTGTATGAAGCCCCCCCAGTCTTGTTTATGTTGCCCAAACATGGCTGGGAGAGACAGCTGTGACGTTATGAACCCAGCTGGCCACAGATGGATCTTCACCGAAGCATGAATCCATATTGGTTTGGTGATCTATGTTTACTGCCTCCTGTTCAACTTCCAGAGAACCAACCCCTAAATCACCTGGCATTGACTGTGTCCACTTAGGTACAAATGATAGACTGAAGTGAACTGGAAATTTTATTTTTAGTGATCAGGACTCTCACCTGTAAGAGTGATTTGTTGTATTACAGTTTTATTCACTAGTTCATGTTGGAGTATGTTTAATTCGTGTAGCACATGGATCTCATTAGGTGCAGTAGTTTTAGTTGCTCTTGCAAAGATCTGTTATGATAATTAACCTTTCACAGATCTTGTATATTGAAGTTTCTACATGTTTGTTATGGAGTTGACAATTAAGTCTGAAATCTCAAGAAAAAATAGAGAGCCTAAAAAGTTAAAGCCAAAGAGGAAATTCATATAAGATCTCTAAAGACTGTATCAGTGGTCGATATTTACCTGGAAGACTGGTAGATCTGCAAAGTTTTCCAAATCTATATATAGTAGAAATAACAGCTGAAGTATAAATGAAAACAAAAGATGTATGAGTAGATGAAATAATCAACTAAAGCATTAAACAAAACTAAAATTTTAATGGTGCCTCCCAGCAAATAAAATTTAATTCTGAATCCCTTCTCAAAATCATTTTGTGTGTGAAGTTCCACAGTTTCACTTTTTTAGAGTCCAGTGTGGTATTCAAACTAATGTACTTTACAGTGAACAGTAATATAGGAAGATTAGTTGTTATTATTGCTGCTTTCAACAAATATAAGGAAGAAATTCAAATGTGCAAACTTGTCATAACATTTTCAAGACCTAGTTCCTTGATTTGCATATCTATTAACATTTAATATTTCCTGATCGGGTTATAAAAGACAAGCTACACTTAGTTTTATCAGCTAAACTTTCCTCAGTTCTTTCCACTCTCATATTTTGTTTTTTCTAGTCCTTATTGGTTCATCAACTCTCTGACTACTTTAAGCTTTATGGGTGTGTGTGTAATTTTTGTGTATTATTTAGATTTTTTAGTTCTTCTAGCCTGGTTCATTGATGTGCTGAGAGTGTGTCCGTTCTACCCTTAGTTACTAAAATAAAAGGATGATTCTATCTTTTATTCATACCTTTATCACCACTTATATACCCTGAAATTTTCATTCTACCTTAATGTATTCCGGAACTCATTGGCAAAGTGGATAGGGAGGAAAATTAAGCAAGTTCTTCAAAATAGGTGTCATTGAAAGAGCTAGACAATTACCAGAGCACATTCCAAAGTACATTGATTTCACTTCCCAAGAGCTTTTCAGTGATAATGATACTGAATGGAGTAACACCAAGCTGTCCAAGATGACTTGGGAGCTTTCAAGTAGAAGCTATTTAGGCAGGTGAGCCTAAAACAAGTGGGAGTCCAAGACTTCATGGTATGTAGCTCCGAGGAGCTGACGCTTCTGCATGCTACTGTTGACTTCTTGTTATAATTTATCTTCAAGGGAAATAAATCTTGATTTTCATTGTCTGCTAAAACACTGGGTGGCAAATGAGATATTCTGTGTGCTTTTTACATTTTCATTAATATTTGTTGGAAGAAAATACAGCATAATGGTTATGTGCCTATATTTGAGCTGAATTGAAAATAGCTCAATCAAGTTTAAATTCTAATCATGTCTATCTACCATTTTGTTACCTTGAGCAAATTGCAAAAACTATCTGAACTTTAATTCTGTATCTGTGAAATAATAGTACATGTCATTGTACTTATATGAAAGTTGATGGGGATACTATATTTGAGGTGTACATAGCAAATAAAATGTAATTCTAAATCTCTCCTCAAAATCATTTTGTATGTGAAGTTCCACAGTTTTACTTTTTAGAGTCCAGTGTGACATTCAAACTAATGTATTTTAAGGTGAACACTAATATATGAAGATTAGTTCATTGTAAGCCTGTGATTTGTAATAGCTATAATATTCTGGGCTATGATGGAAGTCCATGGAATTAGAGATCCAAAGTTTTGGAATGAGAATATGACACATTTACATAGACCTTTCAAGGTAGGTGAATGAAGCTTTGGAAAAATAATTGTCTTAAGAATTTTTGTTTGCTTTTGCTAAATAAAGATACTTAAATATCTGTCTATTATATGGGTAACAAACCTATTTGAAATAACTCCAGAAAAAAAATAGAGGTTGTTTACCTTTCAATGACATCGAAAGCATGTCTTGTCATAATTTTATTTTATTTTATGTATTTATTTATTTTTGTGGGTACCGGGGGTCGAACTCAGGACCTCGCACTTGCGAGCAGGCACTTGTGCCACTGAGCGATATCACTGGCCCTTTTTTCCTTTGTATGTGGGTACTGGTAGTCGAACTCAGGACCTCACGCTTGCCAGGCAGGCGCTTATGCCGCTGAGCTATTGTCATAATTTTAGTAAGTAATAAACAAATATATCATCATCTATTAAGAAATTAACCTACAAAGAATCAAGCACCGGGTGTGGTGGCACACGCCTGTAATCCCAGCACTTGGGAGGCTGAGGCAGGAGGATCACCATGAGTTCGAGGCCAGCCTGGACAATGTAAAGAGTTCAGTGCCACCCTGAACTACAAAGTGAGACCCTGTCTCAAAACAAACAAAACAAAACAAAACAAAAAAACAAGCTTAACAAATACTCTAAAATATACAGGTATCATTATTTATAAGAAAAGGAACAAAATTTAAAGTAAAAAAAAAGTGAATGAAACTTAGAGTTAAAAAAAATGAGAGAGGGAGAGAAAATTGATTCCAAGTCACCATTCATTAGTTACGTGTTATTGATCCGAGTCCCAGTTTCCTTAGAGAAATTGAAAAATGGGAAAAATAATACTTAATTAATAAAAATTAGAAAATGAGAAAACAGAATAAAAGTTTAACAATAATATCATGACTTTATTATTGGTATTTAATGATCAGCTGTATCTTTGAACCTTTCTCTGAGTTGTGAAGAATATGAGTTGGTGTTATTACCACAAATAAGAATTAGTTATACAAAAATAAGGTGATAAAATCGATTATTCTGCTTACTGTTATTTCAGTTTTAATTTAAATCTCACATTTTAAATCAAATTTCATATTGATTCATTGTGTGGAATTTTTTTTCAAATCTTGATGTTATTCAGATCTGATATTATATCTAAAACCTAGTCAGCAACTTTTTAGTAGTTCTGACTTCCCAGAGCTAGAGCCCTGTTCACTCTTCTCTCCCCTTTTAAGTTAATTCAGCACTTATTTATGATCTGCTCCTACTTGAGTAAATGACAAATGTTGCCTTTGCTGAGTATTTGCTTGAGTTTTCAAAAGCTGTTGACGGTCTTGCAGCTGAAATGGGAAACCCACATAGTAATTGCTAGAGCTACAATCAGTCTTCCAGTGTCTAACTGAAACTGATCCAGATGCCCTTAGAGCTCTTCCCAGCTTTTGAAATACATAAACCAAAGTGATGGAAAGTCCCTTTGTGTGTTGCTGAAACAGGAAGCTTTCACTAGATGATTCTCTGAGTCCAGGCAATGTCTTGTGTGTTTGTTTCCACAGAGCATATATCATTACAGACTATATGGGCATCCGCAATGAAAGTTTCATGAAATTAGCTGCAGTAGGGACCTGGATGGGGGACTTTGTCACAGCTTGGATGGTAAGAACATTTTAACTTCTCCCATTTCAAACAAATATCAGATGGAAGACATGTTCATAAATGTTGGAAAGACACTGCTTGGATGTTTAGAAGTACAATAATGACTTCTTTTCTGAGTGGAATGCATTACGATTATAGAAAATCCCAGAGAATACATGTAGTACCTGTAAATCTCTGAAAAATTTCAGTGCAGCGATAGCTCTCCACCAGCATATGTGTGTGTGGACATTTTTAAGCATTCAAACATATACACAATCCTAAAGTCAACAGGAAATTCTTTTCTGGAAAATTATAAGTAATCTCGTGAAGATTTTTTTGACACGTGTAACTTTCAGGTAATAACGTGACCTGCCTTGTCTCAGAAGACCATATGAAACGCTCTTTAAGAGTAGGTCACTATATTTGCTTTCTTCATTGAACCTGTAAACTTCATGGCAGCTAAATGTTGTGAGAATTTTAACCATCATTTTTTTGCATTCTTCTTTATTATTAAAAGCCTGCAACAAATGGACAAGAGCTCATCTGTTAGGAGAGTGACTTCTATTTTTAACCATTGTGTTAGTTAATTAAACTTAAATTGTTGCTAAAAGGCTGTAGATCCTATAAATTTATAAGAGAATCACGGAGTGCGGAGAGTATTACTCCCATAAGGGTAGAACAGCTTATCAACACTTTTCACAAGTGCAGGTAATTAGTTTTATCAGCCCATTCACTTGAAAATGAGGCGATCTACCAAAGGTAGAAGATGATGTCTTACTCTAGCAAGACCCGGCATGGATGTGCTTGTACAGATCTGTCCCGGATTCCATAGCTGGATTGTCGAGACAGAGTTAGTGGTATTCCTGTTTATGTCTTTGCTTCTTGCTTACAGCAGGTGATTTCAGGGAACAATAAACAGTTTGAGCTTAAATGGGCACACTGTGATTATCCTGGAAAAATGTCAAGTAGAATCGTGTGCCGCATACTGACGTTTCTCCAACAGTGGCTGTGTATACGATGGTATAGAACATATACCCTGATGTGTAGTAGGCTGTACTAAGTTTGTGTAAGTAAACTCTGGTGTTCTCGTAACAAGAAAATCAAGAATACATTTTTAAAAACATATTCCTATTGATAAATGATGCACAATTGTAAACACAAAAGAGTTTGTAAAGCTTGTTTTTGAACCTCTTTCATTTTTCAGGTAACGGATGACTAGATGTATTCCACTCCATTAACACTAAAATCTAAACTTAAAAATGATTTATTTGTAATCATGAGAAATAGTGATTAGAATAGGTTAGACATTGTGATGAGGCTGCCTCATAGTATAATTTTCATTTCCATTGGGAAAAGCTGTTTAGAAAGAGCTATATAAACTTTGAAAAATGTGACATCTTTGAAATATGGGGGCTGTCTACTTAAAATTTCTACATTGATTGTGATTGTGGTTTTGATTCTATGGTGAATCTTGTCAATACAGTGGAAAAAGAGAATTAGACCGTGAGTTCAGAAATTAGGGTTCTCTGAAATTATCTCCATGCTTTAACCTTCCATAAATAATGTACAATCCTTAGAGGTCCAGTGTGCACATTTCTCAAATGAGTTTAAATGAGTTTAAAAGTTCTTACCTGTGTGACATACTTTCTGTAAATAATAAATGTGTGGCCCCATGATAGGCTTTAAAATGCTGAATTGTGGGCATAAGTGCTTTTTTTCTGTTCACATTTCCAGCTGTGCCCCAGTCCCCTGAAGTGATGACAGGGCCAGTCACTGATCCAGGTCTCCTGCTGCCAAGGGTTCCTGAGTTTATAGAGAGTTCCAGGAGTGAGTGTGAGCATCCCGCCTCCTCTCAGGCCTGGGTCCTGAGTGTCTGGAGTTTCCCTTCAATGGCCAATGCTGAAGTGGGCTGAGATGATGTACCACATTCATCCTGACTTTGTTTAACACTGAGCCTGACAAAAATCAAATAAGCAACAGACCAAGATGACTCAGGAGCTCACTCTGGAATCTGCAGGCTCCTGTCAGTCATTTGATACACGAACCATTTTCTTTTCTATTATGGCATCATTATTTGTCTGTGACCCAATCTGATTCAATTCTTTCCCCAACTTTTCTTCTTCAAGTTGGTGCTCCTTCTACCATACACAGCTCTACTTGGCCAGTTCAGTTTACTATCTTTCTACTTCACCTGACTCATCGTGTAGCTTTGACCAAAATCTTTTAATCTGTTCTGGTTAAATCTACTACCATATACTTGTCCGCATTCTCATGTGGTTAAGGGGAATATAAAGAATTTTACAGCTTACCTTGTGATTTTGGTCTCTCTCCAAGGTCAGGCAAAACTTGATAGTTTCTCCTAAATAAATTATTTTAATGTCATCTATTTCTATGAGCTAGCCTGATAAAATGTCCTATACTACAGATTACTGCTTTACCACAAAAATAGAACTGGATTGAGGGTTATGAAAATTATGTTCTAAGTTTAACCTCCCAATGTGATCTTAAGTCCCATGGGACTCACATCTTTTCCTTTCTGCAAACTGGGGCAGAATCCAGTCTCTTTCTGCTTGTGTTATATGAATTATTGACCTTTTTCCATCAGACACAGGGACAGAAATAGCAAAGGAAAGCAGGAGCTCTCCTATTTTGAAAGTGCAGTCACACAGGGAGAATTCCCAGAGCACAACATTTCTATTCCCACTTTATTCACTCACTGGGCAGTAGTTTCCATATAAATATTTATACGTCTGCATATGTGTGCATTGATAACATTTAAAAAATAATATTTTTCCTCCTGAGCGAAGTCTCAGGTAGCTTTGACCTTCTTCTCTATAGAACCCTCACTATGGAATGAATATTAATGATGGACATGACTGTCATGAAAAGTAGGTGACTATTTACATTAGCAATCAGAGTGTGACTTTTAATGTGATTTTGAAATGGTAAATTTTTATTTCTTGGAAATAATTCAGAATTTTTCCATATTTTAAAAGGATACCAGGACTGATGTGATCCAAAGACAAGGCTGATATCAACCAATCTGAGAAATATTTTTGGCCTTCACACTACTGAATATCAAGCTCTAGTAGATACAATTTCCTGAGGAGATCTGATGTATCTTGGCTTTGCAGCAGGCCCTTTGCAGAGGACAAAGGCATAAAATGCCAGCTTAAGGTCACTATTCTTTGTTAAATAGGTTTCAAAAATTAAGATAAAAGAAATATATAAAGTGATAGGTGTTGTAATTGAACACTCTGCTTAGCCATTGCTGTTGGCAGGAGTTCTGTCATGAAGATGTGCACAAAACAGCGATGCTGGCTGTCTTGTGCAGCATCATTTCCATGTATGTACCTATGTTATGTGCGCTAAGGAAATGGGTGGAAGAGGACTGGTCAGTCCCATAGCACGGGGCTTCCTTCCTGCCATCTCTTCAGCCTCTGCCGAGGTCTCAGGTGGCAGGGATTCTCTAGATCAGTGGCCGGCAAACCTATGGCATTCGTGTTATTTATTTTTCTTTAAAAACAAAAGGTGCTAATGTATGAGTTGTTTTTTCTAAACTAAAACCTCAGTATTCAGGTTTAACTGCAGTGTTGGTGCTGCAATAAGTAAGCGGGTTTCGGGTTGCAGTTTGGGAGCTACTCTCTAATAGGTTCACACCACTGCTCTAGCCATTGTGATGGGATTTCTTTCTGCTCTTCACTTAATACCAGAGGGAAAAAGCACTTCACACCTATGCATAGCTAATCATTCCCTTTCCACAGTCCCTGATACATGCTATTCCAGTTGCTTTTCTCTTACAGCAGTAAATAGTATGACTTATTACAGTGACACAGCTTGAATTTCTTAGTGGGTATAAATAAAATGAAGTTGAGTCGTGACCTAAGAAGACGATTCTGATGCTGAACACTGCAGTCATAAGGCAGTCTTCGTTCTAAAAATCGTGTGCCCTGTGCATCAACTCCCAGTAGTCACAGGACGTTGCTCGGCTTTGACAAGTCCTGTCTGCGGTGTTCATATGAATGTGCTCCCACTAGCAAAAGATTCTGCCATAAAATCATGTCATAGACACTTAAAACAGTTTAGTTGCTTACAAGTTAGCTTTACCTTTATTTCCAGGGCTTGTTATGGCCATCTGATTAGAAAACTCTATTAGATTGTAACAGGTTTTTTTTCTCGAAACATGTAGTTTCATCAGAGCCAGACAACATTATTCAGTACCCACATGCGGAAATACCTTTGGGTGAATAAAATACAGCTTTTGTAGTTGGATTATAACAAGAAATAAAAATTTTAAATTTGCTTAATAATTTTCGTTGAGACTAGCAAGAATAAGATTTTAGAAAAAGTGCATTTTAGAAATATAGTCTACCCCTCTATTTTAATTGTGGTTGTTTTCTGTATAAATACTGTATTATCAAAATATTCCAATGACAGTTTTTGTCTTACTTGTCACATATTTTGTTTCTTCAGAGTTTATCATTACTATTTATATTACTATTTTTATTTTTTAAAAAACTACATTATTTAAGAGGCAGACTGGGCACTCCTCTTTTTCCTGAATAGAAGCTTCTTGGAGACCTGCAGTGTCAGTCGTGTTCACCATTGTATTCCTAGCACCCATCATGGAACCAGACATAAAAGTGCATGCTCAAGAAATATTTAATGAGTAAATAGATAGATCATAATAGCATGTAAGTGCTGTTTTATTTTTCTAGTTCAGTTTTGTGACTTACTGCTGCAAAGTGGGCATTCTAGTGTTGGGAAGGTGGAGGGAGGAGAACTGTATCGTTCTAGGTACACAAGCATCAGCTCTGTTTACCTCCTTTCCTCGCCCTACCTGCTTCATCCAGGCTGTGTACTTGCTCAAGCTAACTTTGTTTATATAACCATGAAGGCACATGCTTGTGAACAGCCTTGGATGGAAACAATAGATTACCAATGCAGTTCTTCCACAGTGGTGATATAACCCTTGAGGGTAAAGGATGAGAGGATAAATCAAAGTTGGTGAAGTGAATCCTGCAGATCCTGCCAGAACACACCTTGAATTGTCACTTATGCTATCAGAACATGGGCCTGCTCCTAGCTCTGGGGAAGAAGGGAGCTGGGTTTTGATTACTACTTAAGACAGGAAATGGTTAAACTTCATTGGAAAGTTAGAAGGCCATAAAGGATGACATATATTTAAGAATTATTCATACTTCTTCTTCATTAGTATTTTCCAATCTAGAACAGAGGGAGGAAATACTTCTGTACTGTTTGAAAGTAAAGTATTCCTTCCAACAAATACAGAAAATATGAAATAAAATAAAATTATATATATGTACAAATATAAAATATGGTTCTTGAGAGGGGTTACCAAGATGGCGGAGTGGTGAGCAGCAGAGAAAGAGCCTCTCTGAGAGTCGCCATCCAGACGCTGGAATATAGCAACTGGAGGAAGACAAGAAGGAAGGAAGTGGGTCCCCGGGACCCAGGAAGGATCTGAAGCGTGATTTGAAGCCCACGAAGAGAGTGAAGAGAGAAACTTCAATGAAGAAGATACCCAGCAGCACCTTCTCCCTGAGACAGGACTCACTGCGTGAGAGCAGCAGTTCAAACCTGCAGACACACGGTGACTACTGGTGATCCCAGAGGCCTCCACAGAGAGACATGGTGGTGGAGGGAAGCAGAGAACATAAGTGCTGAGGGCTCAGTCGCCCTGCGCAAGAGAACGATTGGCAGGGAGCCATCTAGGAGAAAGACCTACTGAGCTCAGAACTCAGGGCAGCTGCCCCCTCCATCTATGGCTCCCAGCTGGGCTCAGGCCCACGGAAGGTGTGCTGACAGCTGCAGGCTGAATGAGTCTGGTCTTAGCCAGAAGGTGCAGGCTCACTGAGATTATCCACAACCCCGCCAAAAAGCTACTGCTGGCTTGCTGGGACAGATCACGGATTGGGACTCTGACTCAACACGTTGTCTACCAGCAACAGCAGAGACAAACCTGAAAGTGAACTTTTGTTGTGCTTTTTTTTTTCTCTCTCTCTTGTGTCTTAAAGATTGTTGTTGTGGATTTTTTTTCCTCCCATTGTTTGATCTTGTTTTTGTATGTGCAAATGGGGTTTCTAGCCTCTTTGTGGTTGTGGTTCTGTTCTGTTCTTCTTTTTATCCCTTCCTTCTTCCCTCCAGTCTTCTGTACCAGTTTCCCAAAGTTAGCATGATCCATCTTTGTTCTCCAGCCTTACTTCCATATCCTTCCTCTTCTTCCACTTCTCTATTTTCTCCTTAACCCATTTTAAATTTTAACCCCTGAGGGAAAAATTGACATATTAAGGACTTATATACTAAGGACTTGTATACATATGATTTTCTGGTTTGTTTTAGATTTTGTTATAGAAGCACAAATCCAGTTTATATGGTTAAAAGTGGCAAATACCTGGTTAGCTCAGTCTGTCATTTTCTAGGCTGTGTTTGATGCTTTTGGTACCACTATAGCCAAAAGTGACATAATTGTTCTAAACAGCTGTTCTTCCTGGTATTCCATGACTGAGATTGACTAAAGCTCACAGAAAATACTGTGGCACAGTACCAAAGAATCAAGGACTGGGCCAAATAGGCAGCAACTTCTCATCTCCAAAAAATTGAAGAGGTAGGATCTTGCAACAGACTCGAAACACAAAAACAAGCTACACCTGGAAGATACCTCAGAGAAGTAATCATCTCCTAAGGGTTTTAAATACCAGCAATAAAGCAACCTACCATAGGCAATTTACAAGCATCACCACAGGAATTAAAGTAAAGAAAGAAAAGAAAATGAGAAGACACTTAAACAAGATGCAACCCCACACATCCAGTTCACCAAAGGCAAACGCAGGAGGCAATGAGGTGTGACAAACCGAAATCCACCCACCTGGCCTCTCTGAAGTAGTACCAAGAAAGCAATTGAGTGAGGCTCTGGAAAAAATCAAATCAGAAGTATTTTCTCAGGTAACTGCAGAGATGGTGTCCACAGTGAAGACCATGCTTAGGGACTCTAGAGCAGACACAGACAAAAAAAATAGATGAGCTTAAGAAAATGATGGAGGCCATGAATACTCAGCACAGGAAAGAAATGGAATCCATAAGGCAGATTCTGCATAAGAATAAAAATTCCACTGAAAGTATTCACAGCAGATTAAGCAGATATAGAAGACAGGCTTGCAGTTAGTGATCATGAAAAGAAAGAATTCTTAAAAATAGCAAGGAACCATGAGAAATCAATCCAGCAGCTGCTAGATGAGGCAAAGAGGAATAACTTAAGATTCATTGGAGTCAATGAAAAAGGAGGAGATAGCACAAATGATATACAAAATACTGTTCACAGACATCATAGCAGAAAACTTCCCTGGTAGAGATAAAGAATTTGACTTACAGATAAGTGAGGCTTACAGAACTGCAATTAGCCATGATTAAAAAAAAAAAAAAAAAACTACATCCAGGAGTATCATAGTCAAGATTCCAGAAAGTCAACACAAGAATAGAATCTTAAAAGCTGTTAGGGAAAATAAACAAATTACTTATAAAGGAAAGCCCATCAGAATCACAGCTGACTTCTCAGCACAAACCCTCAAGCCAAGAACAGCTTGGAGTTAAGTATTTCAAGTTCTAAGGAAAATACCCTTCAACCCAGATTGATGTACCCTGCAAAACTATCTTTCAAAACTGATGGAGAAATAAAATACTTCCGTGACAAAGAACATCTCAGGAAATTTATGACCACCAAACCAGCACTCCAAAATATTTTGAAGGACACTTGAAAGATATAACAAGGTCTACAACTCCATGAACCCCAACAGAAGGAATCCACCAGGCAAGGCAAACAAACGGAGGGAGGGGAAAAAAAAAGAGGGGGAGCCAACAACCGGAAAATAACATGACAAGGATAAGTCAATATGTATCAGTTTTAACCATCAATGTTGATGGTCTCAATTCACCAATCAAAAGACACCGACTGGCAGAATGGATCAAGAAGCAAAATCCAGGGCTGGTGAGATGGCTCAGCGGCGTAAGCGCCTGCCTTGCAAGCGCGAGGGCCCGAGTTCGACTCCCGGATCCCACATACGAAAAAGGGGCTGGTGATATCGCTCAGCGGCACGGGTGCCTGTTGGCGCACGAGGTCCTGAGGTCGACCCCCCGGTACCCACAAAAAAAAAAGAAGCAAAATCCAATAATATACTGCATACAAGAAATACATTTAATTCAAAAAGAAATTCATAGACTGAAAATCAAAGGATGGAAAACAATATTCCATGCAACAGGAACCCGAGAAAAGAAGGATAGCTATTCTCTTTGTAGACAAAATGAATTTTAAGCCAAGACTGATTAAGAGAGATTAAGAAGGTTACTACATCCTGGTGAAGGGAACAATCCCAAAGGAAGAGATAACAATCATAAATATATCTGCAACAAATACTGGTGCACCCAACTATATAAAACAAGTATTAACGGGTGTGAAAAATCAAATAAGTACTAATAAAGTTGTATTGGGGGATCTCAGTACTCAATACTCAATAATACAGAAAATCAACAATGAAATATTAGAACTTAACCAAACTTTTGAACAAATGGACTTAGTAGATGTCTACAGAGTGTTCCACCCCACAACATCAGAATATACATTGTTCTCAGCCGAGGAATGGATAAAAAAAGTTGTGGTATTTTTATATAATGGAGTACTAGTCAGGCATAAAGAAGGATAAACTGGAGACTTTTATAGGTAAATGGATGCACCTCGAGACCATACTCATAAGTGAAATAAACCAGATGCACATGTGTAAACATCGTATTTTCTCCCTAGTGTAAGAAGCTGAAAGAGTAAAGAAAATCCAAAATGTACAGTAGATAGTATAAAATGGGAAGAAACTGTTCAAAAGGAAAGAGAAACTGGGATGGGGGAATGGAGAAAAGAAGGAAGGGAAAAGCAAAAAATATATATATATATCTATATAAAAGTTAAGATAGATACACTACAAATTTCTCTTAGTTCATTGAAAAGAAAGGTTTGTGCTAATATTGTTTGGACAATTGAATGCTGATATCTTGTACTCTGAGTAACTAATTTAAAGATAACAATATGCAATGTATTAACCATTATTACTCTCCTATTATCTTGTTTTGAAATTTTGTTCTATATTTTTCTCTTTAAAATAACAATAAAAAAATAAAATATGGTTATTTTCTTGTCATTCCATGATTGTAACACAATTACTAAGAAAGGAAGCAAGGAAGGAAATAGGAAGGAAGGTAGGAAAGAAGGAAGGAAGGATAAGAAAGGAAAGAAATATGTGTTGTTTTCATTTAACTAAATTAAAAGTAGTTTAAGCATTTCTAGTATATACCTGTCACTATATATTAGACTGCCCTCCGTATGCTAAATTTATCAATGAACAATAACCTGGAAGACAACCAACAGCAGATCTAGCTTGTTATTCTATCTGCAGTTGAGCTTGACAATTCGTATTATGATCAATGCCTGTTTTCTAATTATTTCTCTTCCACTGATATTTAAAATGACAGAATAAAAAGCATAATTGAATTTGACTTAGTGCCAGAAATAAGGTGACAGTAATAGCTTTACTTCATAATAGAAAAGAATTTGAACTGTGAAACATGGATTAGAAGGACACAGCAAACTCAATGAATAAATGAATTTGAAAACGGAAGGGTGCAGACCACTGGAGGTGGACCACTGGAGGTGGACCCAGCCGCCGAACATACTCTGAGTTTTTCGCTTTTGATTTCTTTATCTGCCTGTTCGTTGGAACTATTTCATAACTGCAGCTTCATTCCTGATTAGTTAACCAATTCTTGGAAAATATATATGTTGCATTTTATACTTTACACAATAAAAATGGAAATTGGATTGGACATTAAGTAGTTTCCTTCCTCCTTTCTTCCCTTCCTCCTCCCCCCACCCCATTTTCCTTCCTTAGTCTTTTTTTTCTTTTTTGAGACACAGGTCTCACTATCTATACCAGGCTGGCCTTGAATTCTTGATCCTGCCAACTCACCCTCCTGAATGCTAGGATTACGGATGTGTGCCAACATGCCAGGCTCAATTTACTATTTTTCTATAAAGATTCTGTCTTCTGTGAGGTTCCCTAGGTAAAAAAGCTTGTATCAGGGATTTAGGGATAGACTATATACAGAGGAAGTATTTCAGGGAAATCTGGAAGGAGATGCAAAAGAAAGAGAAGGGAAAGAAGACAAGCAAAAATGTGGTCACATAGAGTCAGGTAGAATCTGCTCCTGACCTGGCCCTCTGTGCACGTGCTATGCTTTTCGAGAATGGAGTGCGCCATAGACAAAGGGGATCTGGACAGGGCAGCAACATTTTCACACAGACAAAACCCAAGGTCAGTGGATTTAATGGCACCTGCAATTGCCAAAACACGTTGCCAGTTGTTGATCATTTGATTGATGTAAAGAGTATAAGAAATTATTTTTTATAGTTCCTTTCTATTCACTAGGAAATATAGAGGGAATTAAATGTGGTCATTTTGCTTTTGCATGTATAAATATTTTAATGTCTCTATAAATATTTTAGCTTCGTGTTTCATGTACCTTTGAAATAATAAGTTCTCACTAAAAAATTAATAAGACAGGAGAGTCTACCCTCCCTTGTTCAGATCGCATCACAAATAGTGATCAGGATCTTTTAATTTTCAGGACTCTTCGATTTTAAAAAGTGTAAATAGAGTAGGATGAAAAATAAGTTTTTTTTTTAATAAAAAAGTAAAATATAGAGTATAGGTTTTTAAGATTGGAAGTACAAATTCTGGCTTTGGCTATCAGTCTCCTAAATTCACTGTCTCAAAAATGTGAAAATATTCTATGGTATGTAATAGGTATGTAATATATATTCATTTATTAAAAATTTATGGACTATATTACACTAAGAATATGAAAGGCGCTTAGGAAAAGGCATTGAATAGAGCTATATTAAAGTATGAAAGGCACTGAGGACATTTCTTATAGAAAGACATTCCCGCTGGAGGCAGGGATGTTCACTTTTTCTCTTCCATTCCCAAATCACCTTCTTTCAATTCTGTTTTACTTTATTTCTGTTACGTGGTTTATAGTTCCTCTAGGCATGTGTCCCCTTTGTCCACACATTCTTTATGATTTTCCTAACATAATGTTTCATACCTATTAAAGTACCATTTATCCATCACTTACCTTAGGAAGTTTGCATAAATGCCAGTAGGCATTGATATTTGTTTTGTTTTTCTCATGAAAGTCAATGACATAATGACATGATGGCTGGTTCTTAATGTTAGCCCCAATTAGAATTTTTAAAAAAGAAGCTATGTGCTTATTTTGTAGTTCTTTTAGAGTAACTTGCATTACTCCCATTATTGTATTTTACCTTTTACTTAACAGCTCCTTTAGGGCAAACACTATTCCAAGTATATTATATCTAGAGTACTATTTATATGTAAATATGTATTATATTTATATTAATATAATTATATCTTATACTCAAAATAATGCTTATCTGTAAATATATACACATGATTATGTATAAATATATACACATATGCACATTTAGAATAGAGTTTATATAAATATATTAATATATCTTACATTTAAACTAATGCTTATATAAAATCTTATTTATGCATTTATATATACATTCATACACATACATGTATACATGCATACACACACACTTATTTAGAGTACTTATTTAGAATAGTGCTTGGCCCACAGTAGGTGCTAAATAAAAGGTAAAAGAAATGGTGAGGGGAATATCCTGACTACTTCTAAAAGTACTACAAAAGAAACCCACATAGCTTTTTTCCAAGTGATAATCTTAGCTAATATTAATAACCAGTACTTGCTTTATGATTGACTATATATATATATATATATATATATATATATATTCATTCCCACTCACAGTAAACCTAAAAAATGGGGGAAACATTGAGGCTGAGGGTCACACAGATAATCAATGCAGAAATTAAATTTAAACCCAAATTACCTGGTTCCAAGTTTTCAGTGCTTTCAACTATTATGCTGTCTTCCCCAGCAAAATAATTTTCTTGGGAATATTTAATGGTAGGCTTTAATATGACATGGAATATATAAATTTTGGTTTGGTTATTTTCTTGCCAGCATGTCAATTAAATTTGCCAAATTTTATCATAAGTTAGAAGGAAGGTAGTGAATAAATATCTTTTCAGTCACCAAGTTATACTACCATCACATCCAACCAAACCCTTCGACTTCATAAAATTTAGCTATTATTTTTTTATTTCAAAGAGAAAAAAAAAATAAAAACAATGATACAAAATTTCAAAAAAAGATAATAGATTGACAATGGTTAATATATTGCATATTGTTATCTTCGAAGTAGTTGCCAGGTTATAAGATATAGGCATGAAAAATTAAACAAACAATATAAGCACAAACCATTCTTTTTAATGAACTAACAAAAATAGTAGTATAATTATCTTAGCTCATATATATATAGTTTTTTCTTTTCCCTTCCTTCTTTTCTCCTTTGCCCTATCCAAGTTGTTCTTTCCTTTTGAGCAGTTTCTTCCCCTTTCACAGTAACTATTGTACATTTTGGTTCTTATTTACTCTTTCTGCTTCTTATAGTAGGGACACAATACAATGTTTACAAATGTGAGTCTGATTTATTTCACTTATGAGTATGGTCTTGAGTTGCATCCATTTACCTATAAAAACCTTGAGTTTATCCTTCTTTATAGCTGAGTAGTACTCCATTGTATTAAAATACCACATCTTTTTTATCCCTTCCTTAGTTGATGGGCATTTGGGTTGTTTCCAGGATTAAGCTATTACAAATTGTGCTGCTATAAACATGGGTGCACATGTATTGCTGTGATATGATGTTTTTGATTCTTCTGGGAAACTACCCAGAAGGGGAATAGCTGGGTCGAATGGGACCTCTAATCCTAGTTTTTTGAGGAATCTCCACACTGATTTCCACAGTGGTTGCACCAGTCTACATTCCCACCAACAGTGGAGAAAGGTTCCTTTTTCCTCGCAGCCTCACCAGCATTTATTATCAGTTGATTTCTTGATGACAGATTTCTTGATTTCTGGGGTGAGATGAAATCTTAGTGTTGTTTTAATTTTCATTTCTCGAATGACCAAGGGTGCTGAACATTTTTTCATATATTTATTTGCCATTTGTATTTCTTCATCTGAGTGCCTATTTTTGGATTGAGTCTTTAATAAATGGTTTTGGAAAAACTGGCTTTCCATATGCCAAAGCCTAAAACTAGACCTATGTCTATCACTATGCACTAAAGTCAAAATGGATCAAAGATCTAAATATTAAAACAGAAACACTAAATCTACTGGAAGACAAAGTAGGTAGAAATATTGAAGACATAGGGGTAGGCAGAGAGTTCATGAACAAAACCCAGATTGCATGGGAAATACTTCAAAGAATCAGCAACTGGGATCTCATCTATTAGAAAGTTTTTGCACATCAAAAGAAATCACCAACAGGGTGAAGAGAAAACCCAGAGAGTGGGAAAAAATTTTAGCCAACTGTCCCTCAGACAAAGGACTTCTATCTAGAACATATAAAGAATTGAAAAAAATCAGGCCCCCCAAATTCAGCTATTTATTCTTATTCCCTCTTCACAAATATTGCTGATGGAAAGCATGTTACTTCTAGAACTGGGAAAAAGTAAAAGAATAAGTTTTACATTGTACTATCATTGTTTAAGGTAGATACTGCAATTCCTGGTTATTTAAGTGCTAGGTGTTTTGTGTGTATGTAATTGCTGTCCTTTAGCAGTTGGTTGCCCCAAGGATATTGACAGTACTAAAAAAATTTTTATATTCATAGAGTATGGTGCATTTGTGGTTAAATGTTCTCTAAACATCAGAAAGAAATGTATAACTCTGAAGAACCTTGTACTTACGTTTTGTTCTTTTTGCTTTATAAAAGCTATTACATCATGTTTCAAGTGATTGGAGTATTTGAGTCAACAAAGGGATGATTTTGATAAGAAATAGTTGAGGAAGAATTTCCTCTATCTTTTTCAGTTGTGCTGGGGATCGAACCCACGGCCTCACACATGCTAGTTGAGCACTCTTCCACTGAGCTACAGTCCCACCCCTAAGTATGAGTTTCTTAAACCCATATTTGGCATAATCCTTCTCTGTTCTTACATATCTGAAGGCTGGTTAGGAAATACAGAACTTCTTTAGCCCTGACTGCTGAAATATATTAAAGTTTCTCACAGAACTAGGCCTGACTTCTCCTTTCTTTGCTAGTCTATCAAGGTGCTCAATGAAACAGCTCAAGTCACTTAATGTTCTATAAGGAGAAGACTCAGGTAAGCATGCCATTATAACTTACTAGTCAAGTAAAAACCAAATAAATACCTTTGTCTTTCCCAAAGATTTCAAGTAAAAGAGAAGATAAAGTCCACATCTGTCGTGTTTTAATGATGCAGACCAAGGCAAACAAAAATAAAGTCAGGACATCCACATGTACTGATTTAATAATTCCAAATTGTTCTTTCTTTGACTGCTAACCAGAGGATAGATGAGAAGTAATGCCTACATGAGTCAAGTGCTACAGATGAAACAAGAAACCTGGAGAGAAGCCATCCATTTTCATTGAGAAGACAAATATTTCTTTAACTGGATTTAAAATATATCATAGCTGGGGCCGGTGAGATGGCTCAGCAGTGTAAGCACCTGCCTGGCAAGCGCGAGGGCCCGAGTTTGACTCCCGGAACCCACATATGCAAAAAGGGCCGGTGATATCGCTCAGCGGCACGGGCGCCTACTGGCGCGCAAGGTCCTGAGGTCGACCCCCGGTACCCACAAAAAAAAAAAACTTAAAATATGCTGTGAACCTGTAGCTATTGATGAAAAAGGAAAGCTGATAATTTTCAAGGTTTGAGTACTTTTTTCCTTGATTTATGTTATAATTATCCTAACTTTTGTTTGGCATTTTCATTTTCAAATAGGGGTGATATAATCAATGGAAGATTTTTTTTTGGCAACTCTAAGTACAGATTAAATATGCATTTTATTTTGTGTAAATAAAGTGTACCAAAATGAACCAATTTTCTGCACAACTAGATGATAGATATCTAAAAATAACCTTTTGTTTAGATTATATGAACACTTTTTTGAAAATCAGGAGAAAACTTACTGGTACCTGTTTGTATACTTTGCTTTCTTTAGCTCTGTGAGCCTCTATTGTTGAGCCATTGCTATCTTTCTGAAATGGTTGACACCTCCAAATTGCTCTCCATAGACTATAATATTTATGAGAAAGTACTTTCTCTGATATCTAGGGATTTGTGAGGCTCAGAGCTTATTCTGCTAAATAGAAAATCATCCAAATTTATTTTTGATATTATTTTAGCTCCAGTATTTCTTAAGATATAATCTTTTTGCCTCCATTCCAACTCCCTTTTTTCCCATAAAATATTTTTACATAGAAAATCTCATAAAATAAGTTGTCTCTATACAGAATTTTTTTTTTTTTTTTTTTTTGTGGGTACCGGGGGGTCGACCTCAGGACCTCGTGCACCAACAGGCACCCGTGCCGCTGAGCGATATCACCGGCCCCTTTTTTCGTATGTGGGATCCGGGAGTCGAACTCGGGCCCTTGCGCTTGCAAGGCAGGCAGGCGCTTATGCCGCTGAGCCATCTCACCGGCCCTCTATACAGAATTTTGAAATATTTCACCAAAATTTTGATTCTCCCAATTGTGGACTATTAGTATTCCAAAATCCTGCTGATGGTCTCATTCATTTATTTAATAATTCATTTACTTAGCCAATATATACCAATAACATATAGAATAATGATAAATGAACGAGAGATTAAATGTTATACTGTATTAAGGATGGCACATGCATTTCAGCCAGCCCAGCCCTTTACTTCTTTGGTGAATGCTCATAGTGAGTAGCAATTTTGTCCTGCATCTCTTTTTGATCTATTGACATCTTACCAAACTTCTTTCAGTATCGAATCATCATGCTGTGGTAAGATTTTAATGAATGACTATAGCTTTCTGTGTTAAAGTTGCATTAAATAGTAAATGCTAGAGTTGCAAATTCAAATGTCCTCAAGGCCAGGAGGACCTTATAGAAGTGTGAGATAGTAGGTATGAGATAAAAGGCCCTATGGGGTGAGGAGCAGCATTGTGGGACCAGACAGCGTAGCCCATGCAAAGGAGAATTAAAAATCTGTTTAATATAAAATACCATTAACTATATATATCTGAGTAGAATATAACTTTAGGAAAATTCTGCCCATCAGTCACCTGATAGACTCTGGTTTAATGCTATTTACTTATTTGTTTATTTTCTGGCTACTAGTTTATTCAACACAAAATAATCCCCTCCAACTTTAATGAGGTGGCCAACCACATCCACAACCAAATCCTCCTCTGTACTCTAAATCCATTGCCTTTGCAGCCCAGCTTCAGCTTTCCTGTCAGCACCAGAGGACAGATCTCTGTCTGTAGGTGTCTGTCACCTTTGCTCCTATGAGGCTTCTGAGGCTTGCAGGTAGTTTGCCCAGCAGGCTTTTGGGCTGAGGCCATCTTGGGGTGGCTGTAGCACGGAGTGGCAGGCATGATCAATCTCAGGTGGCAGATGGAGAAAAGCATGGAGATACTGGATCCGCTTGTTTTTAACGTAGCAGTAGAAAATTCTCCAGGCAAACTGTTCCTTTGCATAGTATGATTCATCATCTAAAAGATTAGCTTTCCTTGCTTTGGCAGGACCACTAACATTCAGGAAAGGCAAGAACTCCCTGCATTCTAATCATAGTTGATAAGAACAACAGAATTCTTGTACCACTTAGCACTAATTCCACCCAAACATTTAAGGCTCAAGTGGGCACAAAATATTTTCATAATAACCCTTACCACCGTGTTAATGACATGCTTGTTATTGTGGTCGGGTCAGCTGTTAGCAGCATGGGTGCAGACAGACCTCAAGCTCAAGCTGTATTTGTTGACTGACCTGCTAGTTTTGGTAACATCAGGAAACGGTGTGCAGATGGGTTCTTAATGAATATGTGTAGTGCAAATCTTAAATGAATACAAATACTAAGACATCAGTATACATAAAGCTGTTATGCCATTTATGTATAAGCATAGTGAAACAACCAGTCAGGTTTTATGTGAATTCTTTAAGTCAATGGTTCTTAAACATCTGCACATTGAAATCACTTGGAAGCATCAAAGACTACAGATGCCTATGTCCTTGTCCCAGAGAGTGATTTAACTTGTCTGTCTGTAGTCTCTGTGTTAGGACTCTAACAGGTTCCTAGAGATTCTAAAATGTAGACAAGTTTAGGGACTATGTCTTTAAGGTAATTCAAGGAAGTTGGGCCTGGGAACATTTTGACATATTTCTGTCAAACCATCAGGTATTATGGAGTCATCACTATCAGATATTAAAACTGAGAGAAACCAAGCAAAGGAATCTTTTGGTGCTTGGAGATTAAATAGCGTATGTGGAAGAATCAGCATGACGGGAAAGATGGATAAGAAGAGGGATGGTTTTCCTTTTGGGTTGTAGAAGCCCGAAGACCGACGCATTGCCAGAAGGCAATGCACGTGCTCAGTAAATATTCCTAACCTACGGTGCTAGGTCTGGAACTTGAGGTGAGCTGCATACAGAGCATACTGTGGGTTTCCCTACAAGTATATCAGCCTCCATGAAAAACTCAGCTTTGGATAAAATTATTCAAGATGTTTCCTCTTTATACCTATCAGAACAAGCACTTCCACCTCTACTCCTTCCAGCTCCTAAAACAGAACACAGTCATTTTGTAATTTTGCTTATTGTAATAATACAGTGTCAGCTCTGTAAACATTTTTTCCAGTCTACCCTTCCACCAGCAAATGACCTGCTCTTCCTATTCTCCATGTGCTTTAGTTTGATTTTTTACCTTTCAGTAAACACTAGTAAGTATTGTTGCCATTCCCACAAGGGTGTCTTACTTTTAGTGCTTATTACTTAGAGAATGTGCCTGTAAACTGCTGTGAGATAAATGATAAAGCATGTGGAATTATGGCTATTAACACTGGTAGTGTTACTTAATTTGCAAAATTACAGTGTTTCATAAATGAGAACAATTTAAAATGTAGTTCACAATTTGCATTTTCTGAATGAAGTCTTTTTACTAATTTTAACATCTTTTTATTTTCACTATACTGTCATTCCCATAGCTCAGCCAAACATGAACTGATACCAAGATTACCAAGATTGTATAATCACTATTTCACATAGCAGGCTTTTTTTTTTTTTTTTTTTTTGCTTAAAATGAGGTCAGCGTTAAGTAGGTCATTCTCAATTATAAATATACCTGATGTTAGTGTTACGTCATTTGCCTGAATTTTCTCTGTTTATAGAAATTAAGTTATGGATTGTATGAATTATGCATAGTGATGAAAATGTACAATGAAAAGTTTATGTTCTCTGAGGAATATTTGTATATCAGGTATACTTTTCAAAAGGTAAGGAGTCTGCAATGGACAAATCATAGTCTCACTTACTAAATTAAATGACTAAAAAGTAGTGTTAAAGTGCAGAATTTAAAAATATAGTCCTGACATAAAGTAGATAATTTGAACTCATAATTACCCTAAAACTTTGTGTAATTTTCCTTCCCAATGGGCTCTAAGTTCTAAATAAAGCCTGCATTTAAGCCAAAAGTAAGAAACTCATTTAACTAGTGTCCTTGTATACAGTTTTATGCCTGCTTATTTAGTAGAGCCCAAGTGGAAGATTTTATTAAGATAATAATTTTATATTCCCTAAAATGGATTACTTGTAGAAAAACATGAAGGGAAGGGAATTGGGGCCAGGTATATTATTCAGGAAGCAAGCTTGTGTAGCAGATGAGCAAAGATGGTCTTTTCCTGTTCAGTGACAATGAATCAGAAGCTTCTCATCTGGTTTTCCTGTTGCTTAATATTTGCACAACACTTCATTGACTTGTCTATAAAAGTAAAGTTTAGAGTCAATTAAGAGGTGACATCAAAGAAATTCAAAGCAAACCCAGGGGAATCATAAAGGTAAAGCAAGTGTAGATTTTAATTCAGAACTTTTGAGAAAACAGCGCACATGAACAAGTTTTGATGTGAAGTGGATCGTGACGGAAGCTCAGATCCCTGATATTTCAGTGCTGTGCATTTGTCAACATAAAAGCAAGATAGAGTCTTATGGGATTAAGCAAACTGCAGGCTAAAAATATAGTTTGACATTTCTTGAATGCACTTGACAAGATTCCACATAAAATTGTATTATTATGCTTTCCAGCTAAAAGAAGAATTTTAAGGGAGGCTGAGTTCTTTTATTCAAATTCAGATTTAATCTTTGGTTGCCATGGCATCTAAAAGTTAATCATATATGGTTGGGCTTTATATATTGGGTATACATTGTTTTAGTACAGATGAAAAATAATAAAATTTGTAAATATTATTATAAAAATTAAATTGCATTTGAGAGCTTAAAAAAATTAGCAAGCCCTGAAAAAGTCAATTGCACAGATTCTCCACAATAGAAATGCAACAAAATAGGCAAGTGATCACTGACCATGATGTCCATAGCAGTGGGTGTCTGTCCTGCTTTTTGGCATCCTCGCTGTGGTACAGCTGGCTGACAGATTGTAACTAATGTGCAAGTGGAGAAGAGAGTGAGGAGTAAAGGAAGCCCAATGTGAGATGCTAACGGCCTGTGAGACTGAACTGATGGTTGTATGATGGCTGGCGCGGGTGGGATGAGGGATCTGCAGGGAAAGTTGTGCTAATTAGGATGATGTAAATGAACTGTAGTTAATGGGGAGGGGATGGGAAGGAATTATATAGACCCTGGAATAACATTTTAGCAGTGGGATCCATGAGTGGCAATCAGTAATCAGCAAATATTGCAGCCATGGTAAATGGAAGGCAGGTACCTGTAGAGCCTCATAACGTTAAGTCTTTCTCTTCAGATGTAGTGTCAGTAACTGCCTTAAAATCCCTGCCTCCTTCTTCACTTTTCCGTTCCTTTGGAAGACATTAGTTGCTAGTGCTTGTTGTATATAACTGCAGGAAAACAAATTCCAATGTCCAGTGATATTATTTACTCTTAAGATTTTTTTCCTCTTTTTTTTTTTGGTAACCAAAACAAAACAAAAAACTGCGGATGGTTTAGTTTTCTAAAACAAATGCAAAGGTGTGAATGGTTAATCAGGCTGAAACAGTTGCAGAGCCGTGCTTTTGAGAGCTTACCAAATGCCAGCTTTTTTCATGTTAGCATTTTTTTTTTTCCTAAACAGTGGGTCCATAATTTCTAATGAAGGCTTTACCCATTCATGCTTGAAATTCATGAGTATAATGTGCAGCCAGATAATTACAAGATTTGGTTTCTAACTGTGAGGCATATAATTTCTGGATGCCTATGAATTAGCACTGATCTCCTAAAACAAGTATATTTACTGTTCTTTCCAAACATACTATTAAAAGTAAAACATTAAAAAATTATTACTAATTACTTAACAACTTTGTGAAACTTTTGGCAGAATGAGCTTAATTGAGATGGTTCTTGAGGATACAAAAAAGTAACTTTACAAAAGAATTCAAGCCACTAGATGCCTGGTGGGAAACAAAGTGCTGGTGGGGAAATGACAGAGAAGGCACAAAAACAAATGTAGGCAATTTGCGATAATGCTCATCTCCACCCAGGTTTCTAGTTTCCAATCAGACAGTGGATAAAAGCATAAAATATGTGGCCAAGGGAAGGCTGAGAGAAATGGCAGATTGTAAATTAGCAGGACACTGTTACCAACCTGGAAAGAAACATGACATTTATTAAAGGTGTTCCAAGGATTAAAAATAAATCATGAGAGTGTGTAGGTGTCCAAGCCACTCCCTAGAGTGAGCTTCCTGCATTTGTAAGCAGCATTAACTATTTTAGATCACTAAGTTAATGCAGGAATAATTCACATATCTTACTGAACACCAAAGTTACTTTGTTCATGTATTAAGTAAATTATACAAACACATAGACATATCTATGTAATTAACATACAGAAAACTTAATGACTATCCTGGTTTCTTCCTTTTCCTTTTCCTTATTTATTTATTTACCTTAAAGAGAAAAAAATATAATAAAAACAATGATACAGAATTTCAAAAAGAGGTAATAGGAGATTAACAATGGTTAATATATTACATATTGTTTTTTTTTTTTTTTTTTGTGGGTACGGGGGTCGACCTCAGGACCTCGCGCGCCAGCAGGCGCCCGTGCCGCTGAGCGATATCACCGGCCCCTTTTTCATATGTGAGTTCCGGGAGTCGAACTCGGGCCCTCCACGCTTGCCGGGCAGGCGCTTAAGCCGCTGAGCCATCTCACCGGCCCCCAATATATTACATATTGTTATCTTCAAAGTGGTTGCTCAGATTTCAAGATATAGGAAAGAAAAATTAATCAGTGTTACCATAAACCATTCTTTTTAATAAACTAATAAAAATAGGTAGTATAATTATCTCAGCTATCTTGTCTGCATGTATATATATATTTTTTTTCTTTCTTTTCCTTTCCTTTTCTCCTTTCCCCCATTCTAGTTGTTCTTTCCTTTTGAGCAGTTTCTTCTCCTTTCACAATATCTGTTGTACGTTTTGGATCTTATTTACTCTTTTTGCTTCTTACACTAGGGACACAATATGATATTTACAAATGCGAGTCTGATTTATTTCACTTATGAGTATGGTCTCGAGTTGCATCCATTTACCTATAAAAGCCTCGAGTTTATCCTTCTTTTAGCTGAGTATTACTCCAATGTATAAAATTACCACATCTTTTATATCCATTCCTCAGTTGATGGGCATTTGGGTTGTTTCCAAGATTAAGCTATTACAAATTGTGCTGCTGTAAACATGGATGCGTATATATCACTGTGGTGTGATGTTTTTAGTTCTGGGAAAATACGAATAGCTGGGTCAAATGGGACCTCCAATCCTAGTTTTTTGAGGAATCTCCACACTGATTTCCACAGTGGTTGTACCAATCTACTCCCACCAACAGTGGAGAATTGTTCCTTTTTCCAACAGACTTGCCAACATTTGTTATCAATTTCCTGATGATAGCCATTCTTTCTGGGGTGAGATGGAATCTCAGTGTCATTTTAATTTGCATTTCTCAAAACACCAAGGGTGCTGAACATTTTTTCATATATTTATTTGCTGTTTGTATTTCTTCATTTGAGAAGTGCGTATTCATCTCAGATACCCATTTTTGGATTGGGTCTTTGAATTTGGGGATCCTTATTGTTTTCAATTCTTTATATGTTCTAGATAGAAGTCCTTTGTCTGAGGGACAGTTGGCTAAATTTTTTTTCCCACTCTGTGGGTTTTCTTTTCACCCTGTTGGTAATTTCTTTTGATGTGCAAAAACTTTTTAATAAGATGAGATCCCAGTTGTTGATTCTCTGAAGTACTTCCTGTGTAGTTTGGTTTTTGTTAATGAACTCTCTGCCTACCCCTATGTGTTCAAGATTTCTTCCTACTTTGTCTTCCAGTAGATTTAGTGTTTCTGTTTTAATATTTGGATCTTTGATCCATTTTGACTTGAGTTTAGTTCATTGTGATAGACATGGGTCTAGTTTTAGTCTTCAGCATGTGGAGAGCCAGTTTTTCCAGCACCATTTATTAAAGAGTTTATCTTTCTCCCAGTGAACATGTTTGGCCCCTTTGTGAAAGGTAAGGTGGCTGAGTGTGTTTGGAGTTGTGTCTGCATCTTCTAATCTGTTCCACTGATACTCAGGTCTGTTCTTTTACCAGTACCATGCTGATTTTATCACAGTAGCTTTATAGAGTAATTTCAAGTCAGGGATTGTGTTGCCTCTTGCCTTGCCTTTGTTCCTCAGAATTGCTTTTGCTTCTAGGTCTCTTCTGGTTCCAAATGAATTTTAGAAATGTTTTCTCTAGTTCTGTGAGATATGCTATTGGTATTTTGATTGGGATTGTATTAAATCTGTACAACAATTTTGGAAGTATGGCCATTTTTCACTATGTTGGTTCTTCTATCCCCATGAACAAGGGATATCTTTCCATATTCTAATATCCTCGTCAGTCTCCTTTTTCAGAGTATTGTAATTTTCCTTTGATAGATTGATTCCTAAGTATTTCATTGTTTTGCATGCTATTTTGAAGAGTTTGGCTTCCCTAATTTCTTTCTCAGTGAGTTTGTTGTTTGCATACAGGAATGCTATTGATTTCTGAGTGTTGACTTTGTATCCAGCTACGCTACTGAATTTGATTATTAAATATAAAAGTCTTTTGGTGGAGTTTTTGGGGTCTTCTATGTAGAGCGTCATGTCATCTGCAAATAATGATCATTTAACATCCTCCTTTCATATCATTATTCTTTTTATTTCTTTCTCTTGTCTAATTGCTCTGGCTAATGCTTCCAGAAATATATTGAATAGGAGTGGTGATAGTGGATATTCTTGTCTTGTTCCTGATTTTAGAGTGAAAGCTTTCAGTTTTTGTCCATTTAGTATGATGTTGGCTGTTGGTTTTGTCATAGATGGCTTTTATCAGATGGAGGTAAAGACCATCTATTCCTATTTTCTGTAGTTTTAAACATGAATGAATGTTGGACTTCATCAAAAGCTTTTTCTGCATCTATTGAGATGATTATATGATTATTGTCTTTGGTTCCATTGATATGGTATATTATGTTTATTGATTTGCATATGTTGAACCATCCCTGCATTCCTGAGATGAATCCCACTTGGCCACAGTGTATAATCTTCTTAATGACTTGCTGCATTGTGTTTGCTAGTATCTTATTGAGGATTTTTGCATCTATGTTCATTAGGGAGCTTGGCCTGTACTTCTCTTTCTTAGTTGGGTCCTTCTCCGGTTTTGGTATCATGGTAATACTTTTCTCCGGGAATGAGTTAGGGAGTATTGCTTCCCTTTCAATATCATTAAAGAGTTTGAGGAGTAATGATATTAGATCTTCTCTAAATTTCTTGTAGAATTCAGCCATGAATCTGTCAGGAGCTGGGCATTTCTTTGTTGGTAAGTTTTCAGTTACGTTTTCAATTTCATTAGTTGATATTGGGTTACTCTGAATTTTTATATCTTCTTTATTCAGCTCTGGTAATTCATACTTTTCTAGGAATCTGTCCATTTCTTCTGTGTTTTCCATTCTATGAGATTAAAGATTTTCAGAGTAGGTGTTGATGATCTGAATTTCCACAGGATCTGTAGTGATTTCACCTTTTTCATTCCTCATTGCATGAATTTGATTTTTTTCTTTCCTTTCTTTGATAAGATTGGCTAGGGGTTTATCAATTTTATTTATTCTTTCGAAGAACCAACTTGGGTTCATTAATTCTTTGTATTGTTTTCTTAGCCTCAATTGCATTAATTTCTGCTCTGATCTTTATAATTTACTCCCTTGTATGGGCTTTGGACTTGACTTGCTCTTCTTTTCCTACAAGTTTGAGGTGCAGCATTAAGTTGTATTTTTGTGCTTGTTCTGTTTTCCTGGTATGAGATTTCACTGCTATAAAATTTCCTCTGAGGACTGCTTTCACTGCATCCCACAAGTTCTGTTGTGTTGTATTTGCTTTTTGTTTGATTGTAGATATTAATTTCTCCCTTAATTTCATCTGTGACCCATTGGTTGTTCAGGAGAGTGTTATTTAATTTCCATGTGTTTATGGAGTTTTTGCAGTTTCTTTTGTCATTAATTTCCTAATTCATTGCACTATGGTCAGATTATGCATGATATAATTTCAGTTCCTTTGTATTTACTTAGGCATGTTCTATGGTCTAGTATGTGGTCTATTTTAGAGAACATCCTGTGTGCAGCTAAGAAGAATGTATATTCTGATGTTGTTGGGTGGAACATTGTGTAAATATCTACTAAGTCCATTTGTTCACAGGTTTGGTTCAGTTCTGTTATTTCTTTGCTGATTTTTTGTCTAGGTCATCTACCTCTTTGTGACAGTGGGGTATTAAGGTCCCCCATTAAAGTTGTGTTATTATTTGATTCTTCATGTCTATCAATATTTGTCTTATGTATTTGGGTGCTCTTGTATTTGGTACATATTTATTTATGATTGTTATCTCTTCTTCTTGAAGTTTTCCCCTAATGAGTATGTAGTGACCTTCTTTATCTCTTTTGATCATTCTTGGTTGGAAATTCACCTTGTCTGCAAACAGAATAGCTACCCCTGATTTATTTCTGGGTTCTTGTTACATGAAAGATTGTTTTCCATCCTTTGACTTCAGTCTGTGAGCTTCTTTTTGGGTTGAATGTGTTTCTTGTATACAGCATATTGTTGGATCTTGTTTTTCGTTCCATTCTGCCAATCTGTTTCTTTCGACTGGTGAATTGAGGCCATTTACACTGATGGTTATAACTCATATGTATTGGCTTATCCTTGTCGTGTTATTTTCCTGCTGTTATTTCCCTACTTTTCCCCTGTTTAATTGCTTGCCCTGCTTGGTAGTTTCTTTCTGTTGTTTTTCATGGAAATGAGGTCATTTTTATCTCTGTCTAGAATATCTTTCAGTACCCTTGGTAGTGTTGGTTTGTTGGTCATGAATTTCTTCATTTGTTCTTTGTCATGGAAGTATCTTATTTCTCCATTAACTTTGAAAGATAGTTTTGCAGGGTACATCAGTCTGGGTTGGAAGTTCTTTTGTTTCAGGACTTGAAATACTGCACTCCAAGCTCTTCTTGACTTGAGGATTTGTGTTGAGAAGTCTACTGTGATTCTGATGGGCTTTCCTTTATAGGTGATCTGTTTCTTTTGTCTAACAGCTTTTAATATTCTGTTCTTGGGCTGAATTTCTGGGATCTTGATTATTGTATGTCTGGGTATAGATTTATTTGGGTTACGGCTGTATGGAGTTCTATATGCCTCGCTTATCTGTATATCAGATTCTTTTCCCATGCTTGTGAAATTTTCTGCTATTACTTCTACAAATAGTTTTTTTAATGTCATTTGTGATGACTCCTGCTTTTTCATTGAGACTAATTATTCTTATATTATTTTTCTTTGAGTCATCTTGCAGCTGTTGAATTGTTATTTCCTGGTCTTTTGTTATTTTCAAGAGATCTTTCCCTTCATGATCTCTAGCCGTGATCCTGTCTTCTAGGTCTGAAAGTCTGTCTTCAGTTTTTTTTGTTTTTTTTTTTGTGGGTACCGGGGGGTCGACCTCAGGACCTCACATGTCAGCAGGCGCCCTTGCCGCTGAGCGATATCACCAGCCCCTTTTTCATATGTGGGTTCTGGGAGTCGAACTCAGGCTCTCGCGTTTGCTGGGCAGGCGCTTAAGCCGCTGAGCCATCTCACCGGCCCCGTCTTCAGTTTTGTTCAAGTGGTTTTGCCAGCTTTCAATGGAATTTCTAATTTCCTGGATATCTGTTTGAATCCATTTCATGCATTCTAATTCCTTATTATATTGATTGTGCACAGTTTCCATCCTTTTCCTATCATCATCTACTTTTTTATCTATCTCTACTCTAGATTTGCTGAGCAATTCCTTTATTAATGTTGACATTTCTTTTTTTACCTGAGGGATTATTTCTGATCTGATTTTCTCTATATCCTCATGAATTTATTTCTTTACTTTGGTTGCTATCTTGTCAGAAATTTCATGTGTGTGTCTTCCATTTTCCTCTATCTCTTTGACTCCTGGACTTGTTCTGGGTGGGCTGGAGGTCTGAGATGCATTTTTCTTCTGCATCTTGTCATTTTCTATTTCAAAAAATGTTATGATGTTTTCTCTGTTGATCCTTGTAAGTTTTTCTGATAGGTAGCTGTGTCACTAGTATCAACCTCTCTAGAAAAAAATCTGTTCCTCATGGATGTCTTCTGTATGTGGGAGGTTCTTGGCTTGTGTCTGTTCCAAGATCCTACCTTTCCAGTTAATTAAGAGTGAGATGTTGGTATCTGTTTGGCTCAGTGCCCATTTCTTTGGTGCTGGGCTGTGGTGAGGTTATTACCCCGGAACTTCCTCGTATTGTTACAGAAGGGAGAACAACTAATTACAACAGATATGACATCCTAGCTAAAGTAGTTTAATTAGTAATAACAATAGCATCAAGCCCTATTTAGAACCTGGGAAACTGTGGTAGCTATTAATTTTGTACTTTAAACTGTAGGAACAAAATCTACTATTATATAAGAGAACCAATTTTAAATTCGGAGCTTGTATTCAAAGTGTTTCCCCTTGGTAGACTGGTTTTACCCTGTGGTGGGGAGATTTACAAAGAATAGTGGATAAAACAAGGATAACTGAAAAGAATGTAGAAGCAAGGCTGGAGGACAAAGGATGATCGTGCAAACTTTGGGAAATGAGAGGAGAGGGCAGAAGAGAAAGAATGAGGGAGTAAGCAAGGGATTATCTGAACTTGGTCTCTGGGTTTGGGGGATGGGATTAGTTTTCTATGGCTGGAGTTATTCCCAGCTGTTTAGAAAAGAGAAAAAAAAAAAAAAAGAAGAAAAAAAAAGAGAAATGAAAAAGAAAAAGAAAGAAAAAAGAAGAATAAAAAAAGAAAAAAACAAAAAACAAAATCAAGACAAAACAAAACAAAACAAAGCGAAAAAAGAGAGAACAGGGGTGGCCCCACTTGCCTGCTTCTATTCTGTATGTCTTTGTCCCCAAGCACAATGCTAATTCATCTAACTTACTACCTGTTGATGCTTATTGTTATTGTTACTTCGGACTTTTCGTGCCACTAGTCCCACCTGTCCATCCTGTGTGCCTTAGTTGGGATCCCGTTGTGTTGCTGGCATTCCCTCTGGTCTCTGGGACTTCCTGAGCTGTTCACCTCAGTCAAGGCAGCAGTGAGGGGAGGGGCTGTTCTTTGGGCCTTCTGGCGCTGTTCACCTGGGTTCCCGTGATGGAGATGGCAATGGGAGGGGCCTCCCTTTCCTTTTTAAAAATTTATTTAGAAAAATAAATGATAAGAGGAAATGACCACTTACGGTGGAGCACCATCCACCAATGAAGCTTATTTTAAGACAGAATGCTATTTAATGTATTAAAATTTTTATTTATAGATAATTTTTATTATATATAACTTGTACAGCTATCAGATGATGTTAGATTTCATTATACTGTTTAAGAATTGGTAATTTGAAATGAATTACAGGCATTCCTTGTTTAACGACCAAGTTAAGGTCATTAAATGAATCGGTCACTAAATGAAGAATTGTATGTAGTACGTATATTACAATATTCAGACCAAACAAATAGCGAAAGGAAACTCCAGCTTGAGAATTTTGCTTTTGTTTGCATAACTCTTACATGCAGTACTGTGATGTGTAACAACATAAAACTACAGAACTATACTGTACAGTACAGTCTGTAAAAATTACAGTACTATATATATAAGGTGCACTGTACAAAAAGACATTGAGGCTCTATAAATAAGATGTGCAGAACTGTACAAAAAAAAGACTGGTCATAATTCTGAGCAACAGGTCGTAAGTCTGAAGAGCATGCCTCAGATGAAAGTCCCAACAGTTGTTAAAGTTGTTAAACGAGGAATATCTGTATTGTAGTTGTCATAATAACATTGAAAATTAATTCTCCTTGAAATGCCCGAGCCTCTTCTAAATATTTTAAATCTGTTGATTCACGTAGGCCCAATGCTATTAGGTATATTTCTTATTATTCCTATTTTATAGTTAAGGAAATGGAGACAGTGTGCCAAAGGTTACACAGTTATTAAGTGACTATAATCAAGAGGTTTTATGAGCTTTGGGCAATGGGATTATCATGGATACTGGGTAACACTTCATAGTTATTTTTTTTATTCATTATTTAAGATAAATATATCATCATCTCTGGAAGTTTGTGATTAAAATTGTGGGGTTTTTGTGTGTGTGTGTCTGGGTACCAGGGGTCAAACTCAGGACTTCGCGCCTACCAGCAGGCTCTTGTGCCGCTGAGCGATATCACCAGCCCTTTTTTTCTTTGTATGTGGGTACCGGGAGTCAAACTCAGGACCTTGTGCCTGCCAGGCAGGTGCTTATACCGCTGAGCTATCTCACCGGCCCAAAATTGTGTTTTGAGGAAATGTTTCTGAAGATGGTTGTATATGTTCTTCATTTAATAAACAGAACATGATAAAGAGAACCATTTTCTACTAACAGTGGAAAGAATGTTGAATTTGCCAACAGCTGTGTTCAAATCTCAATCCAGTTACTCACTAATTCTGTGACTTAGACCTTATAGTACCTTATTGGTAATCTGATATTTACATTCTTGTAAATCACTTGATATGAAACTTGTATCATGGTAGGCTCTCATAACTGTCAATTTTATTTTTCCCATATCCTAAAAGGAAAGTGAGGATGATGCCCTCCTTACAGGAGCTTGGTAAGTGAAGTCAGAAGACTTAGATACGCTCTCGTTTGTGAACACGTGTGTGAGACATACCTAGCACAATGCTTAGTTATTGAATTTAGTAGCATAAAGAGTTAACCCAGGCAGAGGACTAACAATGTGTGGCACACAGGAACCACTTTGTTAGGTTAGCTATTGCTATTATCGTATTACCATTTTGTTTCCAACTTTCATTGTGTTCTTATTCCCTATTGTTGTGTACTTATTCCCTATGCCAGTTGATTTATATTCATGGTAGATTAATTTACTCTTTAATTTTTATTGTATGATTAGTGCAGCCAGGTGTTGTATTGACCCTGACACCAAGCTCCATGACTCGGGAAGGTGAGGATTCTGTGGAGATATCAGATATACATGTTGGTTTGAGGCATCTGTGGAGCATCAGGTTATTAGTATTTGGATTTGGAAATTACAGTGGGCTCTATGCAGTAATTTGAGAATTATCAGTGTATGTCTGACTACAGTGAATATAAGGAATACAAAAGGAGTATGCTGTGTTGGATCTCCATAAAACATGGACATTCTAGAAAACTACAGAAAAAGAAAATTGAGAATGAATAGTCAGAAACATAGGAAGAGAACCACAGCTAACCTTGGCAACTGTGGATAAAGAACTTGTGGTCGAACCTGGTCTTTGAATGTCCATTCACTTCTTTTACAACAGTGACATAGTGTCCATCTTTTAGGCTTTCTTAAAACTTTGCTGAGTGTTGCTTCTTGGTTCTGTTCTCCCAGTTTCCTCAGTGTTATCTGACTTTCTGGGTTTTCTCTAGGAGTGGCAAGTGGCTCCCTATCCACCGTGTATTTTCTTTTTCTACCCAGAGCTGAATGATGTTGAACAAAATAACTCATTCTATCTCTTCTGTAACTGCTCCCTTGTCTATCACCCAACCTGTCTCTTAGCTCTTTCTGCTGTGACCTAATGCATACCCATGACCTGGATACTCAGGCTTCCCTGGTGGAGAAGTTTATATTACTAAAACTTTATTGTTTTCATAGAGACCTATTGTACTTTGTACTTTTTCTCACGCTTCCTTCCAGACGTATCTGTTTACTCTATCAGTAAGACCGACTGAATGGATATACGAATGAAGTTATGATCATTCGCAGGCTGCATGAATAATGCTCAGAGTGCCAATTGCATTTGTTCCATCATACCTCCATTTCCTAACGGTGAACTAATGTGTATTTGGTTGCATGACCTTTTGAGTAGATATCAAATGATGGTCTTTCTCAAAAGTAATCACTGAATCAAACATTTTTAAAAACAGCATTTTCTAAATGATTTTTGCACACTAGAAAAACCTCCATGGTGCTAGAGATATAGCTCAGTGGCACAGTGCCTGCCTGACAAGTGCAAGGTCCTGAGTTTGATTCCTGCTATGAAAAAAAAGAAAAGAAAAGAAAAGAAAAATCTCCATGGATGCCATCAGTGTGTATTGACTGGTCTGCTGCCTCGGGTGACCGACTACGTAGACTGAATTCCTGCAGCACTGGCCAGAGAAGCAGAGATGCCCGCTCAGCCTCAGATCTCTTTTTTGACTCACTTATATATGTGTTGAAAAGTCTTAAAGAAAGCATTTGCCATTTGAAGAAATTGGGTCTAACATACTTTGGAGATAGCTTACTACAAAGCTTACACATATTTCTGAGGAAGAATGATTTAGCAAATCCATAATGTTGGCATTTTAACAGAAGCCTAGGCACCAGCCACATTTAAGAAATAAGATTAAAATTTTCCAGTAGCGAGTGCATCATTTTTAAGTTGCTCACCAAGATTTTCATACCTTCTTAATATTTTCTGTCTACAAAATGATTTCATGACATAACAGGGACACGGGAAAATTTTAAATGCTCTGAAACCTTTTTTTTTTTTCCCAAGTGAGCTCTACATTTATCTAGAGATATTATTGAATTCCTGTCTCTAGATATGTCTGCATTTCTGAAATGATCTTTCACCAAAGGTACAAAAAGATAACAGCAACAGCTAGTAAACAAATTCTTATCTTTGTATGTTGTACCTTAGAGGCAAAAGGTAAATGCATGACACTTTTGAAAGCACTGTGATAAAGGTTTTGATAGCCATAGTTCTCATTTCTTGGAATTTATAGCATTAGGACATGAAAAGAGCAAAACTGGCTTTATTTTGCTGAAGCCAAAATTATGTTGAAAAAATTATTTCAGATTCATTCCAGAATAATAGGATGAGCATCACCAAAATATACTAATTTTAATAGAATCCTATATTGTTACTGATTAGCCAGGGCCTAAAAATTGCAGTCTCTAAAGTGTAATATTCTATGGTGCTTTATGATTAATTTTTACATTTTAAGACAGACATACCTCATTTTCTAATGGTATGTAGAGTTATTGAAGCCAGTCACCTAAATGTGCGATGTCAACTGGATTTTCCTCAAAACTTTTATTGTTTTCATGTAGCGTTGAGGTCTGTTTTGAAACAAATTCCTTTTTCTCCCTTCCTGGATGAGAGGGAGCCCAATATAATTAAGCTTGATCCCAGTGATCTTGAGGGTGTGGGGCAGAAGGTGGAGCGGTTGGATGCAATGCGTTCTTCATTCGCAGTGATCTTGGAATGAATACATTATGCAGTGGAGTAAGGCAGACGTGAGACACAGCATCAGGAGCTGAAACAAAGTCACAGGCCTATACCACTGCAAGGGGCTGCAGAAATACTACTAAAAGATAACAGGATGGAAATGTAGGAACAAGAATTTTGAAATGAAAGTAATAGCTTAAAATGATTTCTTAAACCCTGAGTTGTAGTAAAAGGGTGTCTGAATGAAGGGGCCAGCAGTCTTAGACTTGGTAGGATGGACAGGTGAGGCGGAAGTATGAATGTAGTAAGCCTGTCGATACTCTACGAATCACTTAAACCATCATCTGAATGATATAATTTAACCATATTCATGGTTAGTAGCACTACCACACTCAGTTGATTAAAAAGCAAACAAACAACAACTTTTGTGAAACAATTAAGTTTTGAATTGTGGAACCAAATATGCCAAAGGCAGCCTGTATTTCCTTAATACAAACATGGGGGAGGCAAACTTAAAAACTAAAAATGCTTGTAGTTTGGCAAAAAATTCGGTTTTTTTATGGAGTGAATTGTGCAAGAATAGTCTGTGTCTAAGTGGACAAATAAAATTTTCTAACATAAACATGAAGTGGTCACTGCTGAAGTGGTCACACTGCTACAGACCTTGTTATGAAAAGATCATATAACTAGCCTTCTAATCAGACTTTTCATATGGATATAAGTGTTCTGAAAAATCTTTCTTACTGAATGGATAGGGGCAATTTCAGCACACAATTTAAAATTCTCTCCATACTTCTGTCTCTGAAATTAGCCTTCCTACCCAAATTTATAAGGCTTTTTATTATATATAAAAATGACTTAAAATTTACTAGAGTCTATCCAAATTTAAAGCTTAGAATATTTGGCTCCATACCTGTATTATATCTAGCTCACTGTAGTTGTTTAACAAATGAATTAGCAAACTAATTTTGTAACAGTTCCCCAAAATTCACTTTTATACATATTGCCACAAACTCTTTGGGGATTATTACATTTTTTTTTCTACTTTAACTCTAGGTTAAACATAGGATCTGTGCACTATAATGGCTCCTGGGAAGTGTATTTTCTCCCAAAATTATATACAATAAAATGCACTTCATTTTACTTGAGCTTAACGTGTAATATACCATATTGAATGTTTTTATAGATAGTTCTACTGTCAAATCCTTGAACATAATGATACTAAATGTATTGTAGCCTGTTGGACATAGAGAGTTGGCCTTGGGCTAAACGTGTCTCAGAGACCAATGCAATTCTGATGCTGAAGTGCAGTTTTCTTGTCTTGAGTAGAAGGACGATGCTAAAAACTATGCTGACAAGAGAACATGGACCATGAAATCGGATGATGGGGTTCTGTTTTCACCTGTGCCATTTCATTCCGTTAGGAAGTTACTTAGCTTTGTTGAGTCTTTCTTTCCATTAGGAAAGTTACTTAGCTTTGTTGAGTCTTTCTTTCCCAGGTTAGAGAAAATGATGTTTATAGGTCTAAAGTTCTGAGGTTTGCATTACATTATGTTACAGGTCTAGTGTAACGCAGTGCCCAGCGCACCTAGAACTATAAGTTATTTACCCTCCTCTTGAAAGCTCCAGTGTTTTTCATTTCCTAAGTGCTTATATTCAGTTAAGCCAGGTAGAAAAATCCTGGTTTGCAAGACTGATGGCTGCTTCAAGAACATATTACTGTCCCTGTTTTCTCCCCCAAAGCATTTTATTTGTAGAAGACATATATGGGCACATGGGAAATAAAATAGAAGAAACAATGCAAGATAATAATGAAGAAAAATTCACTTATATTCCTTGTAACACTTATATTCACTTATAACCTTGTAACACTTGTAACCTCGTAACACTTATAATAAAATTCACTTATATTCCTTATAATGTTGTAAAAACCAGGTTAACATTTATTTTCTTTTCGAATGTTTTATGCATTTGTATATTATTTTAATACTTAGGATAATAATATGAGCAGCTACTCATTGTTATTAAAATCTTTCTAATGACTACATCATAACTCTGTGGATCTGAGTTCAATTAACCATTCTTTCATTGATGGGCACATAAATTCTTTCTAGTGCTGTGTTATTCTAAATAATAATGAAATGTCATACATGAAATTTTTTCAATGTTTTGTTATCATTTTGATAAAATTCCAAAAACTAGAACTTTTGAACCAAAATGCATGTACTTAAATTTTTTTATTACGGTAAAATATATGGAACATGAAAATTTACAATTTTAGCCATTTTACATGTACAGTTCAGTGGTATTAATTATTCAGTTTTCTGTGGAATACTTGCCACCATTCATTTCCAGAACTTTTTCCTCTTTCCAGAGTGAAACTCTGTATCCATTAAAAGGTTACTCCCCATTCTCTCTTCTTCTCACTCACTGGCAACCACCGTTCTACTTTCTGACTCCATAAATTTGACCATAGTAGGTATCTCATATAATTGGAGTCATACAATATTTGTATCACTTAGCAGTATATATCACTTAAAATATGTCTTCAAGGTTCATTAATGTTGTAGCATGAGTTGGAATTTCTTTTCTTTTTTTTTTTTTGTGGGTACCGGGGGTCGACCTCAGGACCTCGCGCACCAGCAGGCGCCCGTGCTGCTGAGCGATATCACCGGCCCTTTTTTCGTATGTGGGTTCCGGGAGTCGAACTCGAGCCTTCTCGCTTGCCAGGCAGGCGCTTACACCGCTGAGCCATCTCACCGGCCCCTCTTTTCTTTTTAAGGATAAATATTATTCTGTTTTTTATCCATTGAAGGATGTCTGGATTACGTCCACCTTTTGGATGTTAGAAAGAGGTCTGTGATGAACATTGTACAATTATTTCATCAAGTCCCTGCTGTCTGTTCTTTTGTGTATATACCTGGAAGTGGGAATGCTGGACCATATGGTAATTCTGTGTTTAATTTTTTGAAGAATCACTATATGGTTTTCCATACCTAATGCACAATTTTACATCTCACAATTAGTAAGTACTCCATAAATACCAGTGGAATTAATGAGTGAATGAGTAAATGCATCTTTGTCAATTTGAGATGCTTGGATGGTATCTCATTATTGCTTTAGTGTGCGAGAATCTGTTAACTAGTATTCTTAAGTATAGAGATCCCCATTAAAACTATCAACTCCTTAATAACAAGAACAATTATTTGTTAATCTGTGGATCCCATCGTCTTGTGCAGAGCCTAGCATTTTAAAAGGCTCTCAAACATATCAGTTCTGGATGACTAATTTTTGTCTTTTACATTGAAGGAAGAAAGAGAAGTCAAGGAACTCAATTTAGAGCCCAAAGACAGTTTGGCAGAGAGCCTGCTTTCAGCTTTTTAATGAAGCTCTGGTGTACTTAAACCAAAAGGGAGTATTTTTCCCTTTAAAATAATACTGTATAGAGTTTAAAATCTGATGGTGTTTACTTGCCCTTGGCCATTTCCTTCTCTGCATCGTGTGGTTTTTCCAAAAGTGTGGAATTCCTGCTGTTGGTGGTCTCAAGATAATTCAAATGTTATTCTCAAATAATTTTATAAAACAACAGTGGAAGAGAGTAACAAGGTCAAGAGTATTAAAAATAGCAGCAAAGGCTCAATATAGCATAATGGAGAATGATTTCAGGAAGGAGAGGAATGAAGTTCAGCATGTCTGGTGTAGAATACCACAGCTAGTCATGTTATTCATGTTGAAAAACTGCTGTTCCAGCTGCATTTCTCAGATTAACAAAAATGAAGGTATAAACCATTAAAAAAATATAAATGGCATTTCCAGCAAAACTGGTTTCTTGTAGTGACATTCAGTTTACAGTGCAGTACTTATTATTTCAAAAGGGGAACATTGCTTTAGAAAAGAAAGATACACAACTGTTTTGGACTAAATGGTCAGGATTCTAAATCTATAAACTTTGATAGATGGAATATATATATATATATATATATATATATATATGCTGGGAAATATATATGTATGCTGGAGAAACTATTATTGAACATTCATCTTCCTTTTCTTCTTTACACAAAAGATTTATTCTTACAGTTCACTTAAGGCTCAATGTAAAATGAACAACCTCTGTAATCCTACCACCTAAATCTTATAAACAGTCTACTCTTTCTACAAACATAATCACAGGCCTGGACTGTAATGGAAATATTTATTTATTTATAGCTTATTTGTGTTCTACATTTGCCTATGGCTGTGCTGTTGCAGGTAGAGTGAAGCAGATTGTTACAAATTTAATTAATGGTGCTGTGCTGGGTATATTCAGCCTGAAACTCTTCACATTTCTTCTTTTTCTCAGATCTTTGCCTCACCCAATTCACCATGCCTCAGGAAAGTTATTAATAATTCAGTCTTTTTACTTTTCACAGCTTATAAAGTGGGGACTGATTGGGGTATGAACTGATTAAAATTTACAGTTACAAATCACTCATTTAATCATAGTTTCTCAGTTTTGGAGGAGAATGTAATGATTGCCTTGTTAATTTCAGTGATTGTGTGATTTTTCTTTATAACCTTGCCGGTGACTTGCCTAGATGAGGCTTGGATGTCTCCAGAAATGGAGATTTCATTTCACCACAGGAAAGCCCAATCCAGCTCTTGATAATTCTATTTAATAGTTTTTCCTCATAATGACTCAAAACCATTTTCCTTGAGCTTACACATTCTGTGATTTTTATTCCAACTGTTGAGGCCATACCAAACTTCCTCTTATATTAAAATATGCTATTATATATTTAAAGATACATAATTCACTCAAATATTTTCTTTTCTAGGCAGGCATCTATAACATAAATTGTTTTTCAATTTACTTGACTTCACAATGCCTTGATATCCCTTTCATTTATCAATATTTCTTGTAAAATGTAGATTCCAAGCTGGGCATGTTGGTGCATGTCTGTAAAACCCAACATTTTGGGCAGCTGAGGCAGGAGTTTCCAAGTTTGAGCTCAATTTGGACAACTTAATGAGTCCACCTATCTCAAAATAAAAAGTAAAAAAAAAAAAAAAAAAAAAAAAAAAGGCTGAGGAGGTAGTTCAGTTCAAAGATCCCAGCCCCCAAAATGTGGATTCTAACCCAGCACCAAAACAAAAACAAACAAAACAGTGGACCCCACACAGAATTCATTAATCCAGTCATGGCCACTGACCAACACAGAAAAAGAGTGAAGCTGACATTTCTCATGTTTTAGGTATACTATTAATTTATCCCATGATAGCATTTATTTGTGATAATCACATGAATATATTGACCCAATTTGAATGTACTGACAACTAAACTTATGTTACTTATCTTTTGTCACTGCTGAATTTCCATCTGTACCTGTCTAATTTGTTTACTGGTTATGATAATAGAAACTTATATTTAACTTTATGTAATTTTAACTTGTAGGATCCAAATTCTTCTTATATTCTTTTAATAGAAGCTTTGATCTTTCTCCTCTGGTTTACTTATCTCTGCCAGCTCCCTATCATCTGCAGGTTTGATACACAGAACTATACATCTTCATCCAATTCATGAATTGATGTATTGATCCTCAGCATTCCCTTTAGGTGGAGATTATTTCATTAATCAAACTCTTTGGATAAGGTCATTCAATCAGTTCCAAACCTGTGACTATCACACTGTAGTGAACAGCATGGGTTGAAAAGTCAGAGTTCCTAGACATCTTTCCCAAATCTACTGGCAGAGATAAGTAGACCAGAGGAAAAATCTTCTATATAAAAGATAAAATATTTCAATTACCCTTGATAAATCATGTAGTCCTTCTATCTTATGATTTTCTTACTTTTAAAAGGAAATAATGTATGTTCTTTCCAGAGTCTGAGAAACATGGAATGGGATAGTGTATATAACTTGCTTGGCGTAATGCCTGGAACACTGTAAATAGTCACTTAGTACTGGTGATCTTTATCATTGCGTCTACTTGCTGAGACTCAGGACGACGCAGATACCTCGTCTCCTGCTTGTGCTGATTGGCAAAAGCACAACGAATGAGTTCATTTGCTATGCAGTTAAACAAAAAACCCTTTTAACCACGATTGTTAATTTAAAATAACTTCCTAGATCTAGTAGTTGCCTTGTACATACTGTCATTTATTTTTGGGTAATAAAATACTCCCACAAACATCATTATAACCATTGTAACCATTTGAAACCACCAGTTGTTTTGGTATATGTAAATATGTATGTAAAATCATATAGTATTTAGAAAATTCATAAATGTGTAATGAAAAATGAAAAAAATGTAAATCTCCAACTAGAGATAATTACAGTTAAAATTTTGGTGTATGTCTAACATTTTTCCCTTTATATGGGGTAATTATTACTAATAGTTATGTTATTTAAATACATAAATGTGTATTTAGACATTCCCTATTATTGGGTAAGTGTCAATACAACTGTTGTATATTCCACAGTATGCTTTAATGTAATCTTAGTAAGTTCACTAGTCTTTTAATTCGAATATTTATTTACTTTGCAGAATAGTTAATTGAAACCACTGATGACATGAAGCTGGACATGATTAATTATAAACTATATGATTAATTATATAATGTTACTCAGACAATACTTTAGTCATACTGGCAGCATGTGCCTAACATTTTCTAGCCTCCTTCCTGCCATGTTATCCTGTGTTTTTTTGGTGGACACCTTGCCTGGACAGTCTTAAAGGGTTGCACACTGTGGCCTTTGGAGCAACTTATTTGAGAATGGGAGTAAGTTCTCAACATCTAGAGAATGTGCAGAAAAGTTTTGTGCAAGTGAAAATAGGTTTAAGAAATAGGATTAGAGTCAAACTGGATAAGAAATAATGTCACAAGGGGCTGGTGAGATGGCTCAGCGACATAAGAGCCTGCCTGGCAAGTGCGAGGTCCTGAGTTCGACTCCCGGAACCCACATAAAGGAAAAAAGGGCCGGTGATATCGCTCAGTGGCACAAGCGCCTGCTGGCAAGTGAGAGGTCCTGAGTTCGACTCCCGGTACCCACATTAAAAAAAAAAAAAGACTGTCACAAAATATTAATCTGCAGCTAAGCACTGCACTGAGAAGATCTGGGAAAGGGCAGCCCCAGCTCTTTGGCCTGGGTGTTGGCACATAAGGAAGTGTGGCTGCTGATAGCTGATTGCCCCATTCTCACAGAATCCCGTTTTCCACCTATTCATTTATGGCCTATTTCCTTCACACTTAGCAAGATTTTCCCAAGCCCAGAACATTTATCCTTGCAGTAGAGTGAGTTCTAAAACTGTCCTCCCAGATTCCCATTCCTTGACTATTGAAACCCAGTCTAAATACTAGTGGGAAGGGGCTTTGCAGATAAAATTAAACTTATTAATCAGCTGACCTTAACATAAGAAAAATGGCCTGGTTGATCTGAGTGGGCCCAATGAGATCACATGAAGCCTTAAAAGCAATAAAGAAAAGCAGAAGAGTTACTCAGGGAGGTGCAGCAGAAGAGAGGGGCAGAAGGGAATCCCAGGGTGTAAAAAGGACTTAGTCCTCCACTGACTGCTTTGAAGATGGGGAAGAAGACCAAGAAGGTGACTTCTAGAAGCTGACAGTAACCTAGCCCACATCCCAGAAGGAAATGTGGAATGCATGCAACAGAATAATGTCAGCTACCAGAATGAGCTTGATAGGAGGCCCTTCCCCCAGAACCTCCAGAAAGGAATACAGCTCTACTTTTACCCTGTTTCCAGGTTTGTGAAACCTGGGAAAGAAAATCAGGAAATCCATACCGAGCCTCACTTTCTGACTTCACAACTGTGGGCTAGAGATGGGTGTTATTTTACTAAATATATAGTAATTTATTAATAGGAAAAATAGAAAACTAATACAATCCTCATTATTTTAAGCATAGCATCCTATGCCAAGAACTCATACCTTAGCCTGTAAACTTCTATTTGATTAAATACCCTTTCTTTTGCTCCCTGAGGTGTTTCTTATCTTCCTTTGAGATAACTGTGTCATCTCTTTCAGAAAACTTCGGTGGATATGGTGTGATTTTGATGCTCTTCCTCCTGCTGCCAGAGAAATCTATTCTTATCTGTATCTTTGAACTTAGCTACTGGTTATCATTGACTTACTTGTCCCCGTTCCTCTTCAGCATTAAATAAATGCCTTTGAATAGGGTGTTACTTTGTCTGATGTTACACATTCAGGGACTCTTCAAGTACCGGGCACTGGGCGGCATCAGAGCAGAACTGCTGAAACAGTGACTGAAGGAACCATGGCTTCCAGGCTAAAGTCATTGAGCTGGGCCAAAATGTTCAGTCACAAATCTCTAATAATGATTGTTTTCCCTATTTAAGCTTGTGTGTCTGATCAACACATTTTTGTTGTTGTTGTTTTTGTTTGTTACCAGGAATCCAACTCAGGACCTCGCGCTTGCCAGGAGGCACTGCACCGCTGAGCTATATCCCCAGCCCTTTTTTTTGCCTGTTTAAAGAAGGAAAAAACAATGGAAAATTCTCAATTTTAAGCTTTATCTAAAATTATATTTCAGACTTTTGCCACCTGCTCTTCTTATCCACTAGGAAGAGATAGGTTATAAAAGCAGGAGAAAAGCCAATTATTAACATTATCAAAACAAAGCAAAACCCTCTGTAAAAGATGTCGATGCTAAAAACACAAACAAACAAGACACTTCTGTTTATTTCCTGAACTTATGTGGTAATAATTTATTTCAATTTTTTACTTTTTAAAAAAACAAAACAAAATTTCATAACAAAATAATAAGAGAATAACAATAGTTGATATACCATGTACCATTATCTTCACAGTAGTTACACAAAGTACAAGACAGACAAAAAGTTTCTGTCTTCCATAGAAGAAACAAACAATAATGCAAATCGTTCTCTTCAATGAACTAAGAGAAACTAGTGATATAAATGCAACAAAGTAGCATACATATTAAAATATTTTTGACACAATGTAATAGGTAACTTGGGGAATGATTTGAGCTTTTCTCTACTTCCTATTATCTATCTTCTATTTTGCTTTTAATTTGTACATATATTTTTGAGTTTTTCATATCAGAGAAACCACATGATATGTAAAATGTATGTCCGACCTATTTCCCTTAATGTTATGTTCTCAAGTTGCATCTATTTACCTATGAATGTCTCAAGTTTATCTTTCTTTATGGCAAAGTAGTATTTCATTGTGTATAAATACCACATTTTCTTTATTCACTCATCTGTTGATAGACATATATGCTGATTCCAAGATCTAGCTATTACAAATTGTGTTGCTATAAAGATGGGAATGAATGTATCCCTGTAATATGATAATTAAAACTACATTGAAATACCATCTTACTCCATCAAAAGCTCTAATAAAAATGCTGGCAAGGATGTGGGGGAAAAGGAACTCTTCCACATTGTTGATAGGAATGTTAAGTAGTACAACCACTATGGAAATCAGTGTGAAGATTCCTCAAAAAACTAAAAATAGAAATTCCATTTGATCCAGCTATCCCTCTTCTAGGTATCTTCCCAAGAGTTAAAATCATCATATTGTGGTTGTAAATTTTTCTTGCATACATATAACTTAGTCATATTTTACTAGTCAGAAAAATTATTCTTAGTTTGTATGATACAACTGTACCAGTATTTCATAATGTACTGTGGATAGCCCTGACTTCCTATTATTCTAGTAACTAAATCAGATGGTCCCTACTCTGTGAAATCACAGATTTGGGATTTGCTCATTTCTGTTTTACATGATGTGCAGCAAAAAATAATCTGGTTAAGATTTGAGAAAAGGTTTGTATATTGTGATAATTCTCCTACCAACTTTAAAAATGGCGTGTGTATATAATTTTATAGAACTATAGTGAAGGGATATTCTGTAGCCATCTAAGACACAAAGTAGTACATAGCCCACAGGAAATCCTAAGGGTGTTTCAGCAAGTGGAATGTAGCATCAGTAGCGGTTTGGCTAGAACCTCTGCGGAAACATCTACTTTTGGGATCCTGATAATATGGTATGGTTAGGATGTGACAGGTGCTCTTACAGCTAGCAGCGGAAGCCCTTCCAGTACTGGCACCGACAGCTGAGGCAAGAAACTCCTTTCGACCTGCCTGCCGGGTGAACCTTACACCGCTATGAAAGTAATCTGAACATTTCTTCCTCCAGAGACCTAGGTTTGGCACACCCAGAAAGGCCAGTCTCATGTGAGTGGTAACCTTCATTCTACACCTTGTTTATTTTATTGATACCTGTCGCGCGCTTCTGCTCGTCCAGTGAGAAGAATCACACAACACGGGTCGGTGAAAGCTTGCTTTAATCGTTCACAGCTCCAGAGCCTCTACAAGCGTCCGCCCTGTGGCGGCTCCGTCCGTGCTCTGCTCCTAAAGGGCAGCTTTGCATGTTTTTATAAGGATAGGGGCGCCAATAGCAATACAGCAGGAAATGAAAGCTCATAGGCTATACTCATCAGTCTCTAGGCAGACTCACACATTTACAGGGCACGAGCAGCAATGACCGCAACCAGGAAGCAGGAACCAGGCGCCATCTTGCCCAGGTCGATGGGAGGGGTAATTTAGCGCAGGCTTTGAGTCAGAAATACAGGCCGCGCCTGAGGCCTAACTGTGATGTTGGCCCCCAACAGATACCCAATTTTGCAAATTCTCTGAGCTGTTAAATGCACATGAAATGATGCGGAGAGGGAGGCATGCACATGTGAATTGCTTACTGCCAAACATCTCCATGTGCACGTTTAGCCAGTTTTCCTATGGAATGGGGTAGGTGGAAATGAGAATGATGTACTATCACAATAGCTTATTTTTGTAAGGAGCATATGTTTTTAAAAATCTACTAATGCCGGGGATATAACTCAGCGGCACAGTGCCTGCCTGGCAAGAACGAGGTCCTGAGTTGGATTCCCAGTACCAAAAAAAAATGTACTAATATTCAAAACTCCACTCTATTTCAAATAATTTTGAGTTGCCATGTTTTCATGCTGTAACATTAATATTACTGTGCTTAACAGAAGGGCTAGCTTAGTATTCTTCACGTGATAGCATTCCTGTGGAAGAAAATAAAAAGAGACAAAAGTTATGAATTTACTTATAAAAGAGATAATAATGGCACAAGAACAGCAAAATGAGTTTCTTCTATGTCCCAGTGCGCCCTTACTGTATGCCTGTGTTCTTGGTGCTTTGGAATTAAAATTTCAATCATGAGAGTGCTCCTTACTAGTGGACCCCTGGTGGACTGAAGGAGTTACCCTATCTATAAACAGGTCAAATGTAGTCTTTGGCAGTGATTTAAACAGTGGGAGAACATAGGAGTGTATATAAAATAATCTTATATAAACCATGGTAATTTTCTATCTCAAGGCAGGTAAGTTTTGTTGTACATTTTAGTACTTTGCACAGATAGACTCCCTCTAGGGAGGCTTCTTAAAGCTATTTAATATATATGTGTTCTTTCATTGTATCCACACTTTTATATTTGCATATTTATTTCCCTTGTATCAGTCTAATCCAGAGGGGCAAATGTAATTGGGAAAAAAATAAGGTCATCATGATTTTAAATATTTTAATCTGTTACGTTGATCTATATGTTGTTGAAGCGAAATTGTAATTTTTCCATATTTAAAAATGCATTCTTTTATATTATACTCTAGAACATTGGTTCAGAACATAGATGGTCCGTCTTATTAATCCCTTTATGCTGTTGGCCTGAAAAATCATGTATTAGTTTAATCATTTATCAAACAATTGAGAATTTCTGGAGGCCAATAGCCATATATTTTTGCTTTTGACACTCAGTTATGTTTTATGAATTAATGCTATGCAAGAAAGTATGGGGGAATTCAAATGGAGTAAGGTGAAATCTCTAACCTAGAGGAACTTAAGAGTCGGATGGAAACAATGAGTATGTCGCATTTGTGCAGGGTTTGGAGTCCTAAGTAGAACTAAATCAAAGAAGGAGGCACTTTTCAGGCAGCACAGTGTCCTTGATCAATCATCTGCTATGACTCTCAGTGTTTGTTTTCTTAGATGGCTGCCTCATGTGAGGAAGGGGTAGAGTACACAGATACTGAGCTGAGAGACCCTCTGCAATATCCTAACTGAACTCAGAGTTCTCACCAGTGATTCACTTACCATTGATCTGTCTAGCCATTACCTCTCAGGAAGAATCAATACGACTTGCTTTCTATTTCAAGAGGCAGTTGATAAAATCAAATCCTTTTTCAGATGAATCAGATAATAGATAAATAATAGAGAATCCAACCTGATATGTGGGGAGACAAAATGTACATAGAACTTCTTCTAGAACATATGTAAAGGGGAGGCATCCATAAAATACCTTACAATAATTAGGGACACCTTAATGAGGCAGGAAGCCATAAATACAGACTTTACGGGGGCAGTAAATTAGTTGGCAGGTGTGAGCAACATGCATCTCCATATCTGAATTTGTTTATAACTTATTTGTGACTTAGGGTCATTTTTAAGCTGTAGTTCTATTTTCCCTTTCATTGACTTTGGTCATCTTGCATTTGAATGTTCATTAAATGACGTTGATTTTTGTTTTTCTGCATACCGTTTACTACTTATCCAGATTCGCCTATTCCTTATTGTTTTTCTGGCACTGGTTTCATTCTGGGTATATCTTATTGCTTACCTGTTTCATGGGCTCCATAACTTGGGAAAGAGCTAGATTCTGAGAGTATCGGCAGATTTTTGTGGTTACTAGAGCACAGAATTTTTTGGTTACCTAATGGTGATAACCTCGGGGCCAGAAGCCCAGAGAGCTCCTCACCTGGCGCTGGTTGCTTCTGGACTCATGTCTTAGGAGGTGAGGGATAGAGGGAACTGGCAAACTAGAGTAACAGCTTCCTTGCTCCTGTTCTATTTTGTGTATAGCATCTTCTACCTGCTGTCCATTTTGTTCAAACATCATCTTCTCAACTAATCCTACCCGTATCATCCCAAATACAACTATGGTCATCCCTTCTGCTACCACCTCCTCCTGGTACTACCATTTGTTTCTCATGCTCAGTGTTTTCCATGTCATGATTGTCATTTACCAGTTTTTCTTACTTCACTTGATTTTACATGTCATTGACTAATTTTTTTACCATGTTCAATTTTTATGTTATTTTTTGCCTTCAGCCATGTACCTTATTCATTATGTTTATTGTTAACTTTGATTCTCTCCCTAGGATGTAAACCCTGTAATTTTTGTTTGTTTGTTTATTTTCATGATGTAACCCAAGAGTCTACAAGAGTAGATATAGCTAAATTTTAACAAATGTTTATAAATGAGTGGATGTCTTCCATGTCACATAATTGCCATAATTAGGAATACATTTACTTTGCATTCTCAATACTTATTTCAAATGCCTGTTAGGAATCTTTCTCTCAATCAAATGTTATTGCAGAAAATGATATTTATCTGTTTGGTTTGAGAGGATTTGCTACCAGAGTAAACATATAAAGAGATGGAAGAGTAGCTTTAATAAACTAGAGACACTAAAAGAATGTTAGGGGCCGGAGAGATAGCTCAGCGGCATAAGTGCCTGCCTGGCAAGCGTGAGGTCCTGAGTTGGACTCCTGGTACCCACATACGAAAAAAGGGCCGGTGATATCGCTCAGTGGCACGGGCACCTGCTGGCGCACAAGGTCCTGAGTTCGACCCCTGGTACCCACACACACACACAAAATAAATAAATAAAAATAAAAGAATGTTAGATTTGCTTCTATATAGTAGAATACTGTGGAAAATAAAGATGTTTACCTTAAACTCATGTTATCATGAGCATGAATTTTATTAACTTGCTTGTAGTGTACAAAAGATGACAACATGCTACACCTGAAAAAAATATTGCCTTTCATTTTCTGCAGAACAAAATTAAATCTCAGTAGCCTGAAGAACTTAAAGATCTTGTGTATAAAAAGGAATGAAAAGGGAAATCTTAAAGAGGCGAAGGAAAGCATTTCTGTACATCTGCTCATCAACACTTAAGGAAAGAACTTAGAAATGTTGTCAAAATCAACTCATCTGCATCACTGTAAGAGGATTTGGTAGTGATTTTGAAAAAATTAGATTTCATGAATAAATATGCAGACTTTAAATCATTCCTTCTAATTTCTTGAAAATTAGATGAGAGATGAAATGGCTGAAAGTTGTATGAAATTCTGGAGTTACCTGTGTGTCAGTGAATAGCAACCAAGCATGACTGTTTAAAGAAGGTTCACAGACCTATGCAGAAAGCTCATTTTACTGAACAGAGATGACAAATAGGACCGGCTATAGATCAAGGATTGGTCCACATGGGCTGTGTGCAGTGTGGGCTCAGACTGTAGTACTATTCATAATAATTAGATTTTTCCATCCAGGAAAAATAATAATAATGAAAACGGCCACTTGAAGATTTTAATAAAATGAGCAACCCACTTTAGTAATACCCTGGTACTTTTTTTTTTCACCCTGGTACTTTTTAATACCATCCACTACATTAAAGTGTTGTAAAAAGCAACTTAGAACTTGCAAAATGGTTAGTTTTATATGAAATATTCTTGTTTGTTGAATTTCTTATGCTATTCAGCCTCAGAGATTAAAAACATATTTTAGTGTATTGTCATTTCAACATGGTTCTTAGTGAAGGGTGTATTAGAAAATTATTTGTAGGACTTTGGGGAAAAATATAGAATCCTGGGTTCTACTTCAGGTGAATGGGGTCTGAATGCCCTAGGCTAAGGCTCCACGATAGGGAGATGGGAAAGTTGCTCAGTGATTCTCTTGCCAATTGCTGGCTTCTAACTATTATAAAGGGAGAACCCTCATAACTTGATAGCAGATCAGTGGAATATTTGGAGTAGCACACATGATAAGTAACTATAAGTTAAACTCTCCTTGGACTTACAGAACCTTATTCATAATTCTAAAATCTTAAAAGTTTGAAAGAAAAAAAAATTATGAAAACTGCCTTCTGAGCTGACATAAGGCTCTTCATACTCTCTATCCCAGACAAGTGTAAAATGTCATGATTTTCTTATAGAAACATGAATGTGCTTATTATGGAGGTTTTCTCATATATGTGTCCTGTATTCCCATTCTAGAACATGAAGAGCTATACACTGAAAATCTACCTGGCCTCAGTCAGTGTTGAATAAGAGGAGGCAGACTGGTAGTAATGTCTGTAGGTGACATTTTGTGCTGCCCCACTGAAATGACTTCAGTACATTCTACTGGCTGATTCTAAACTCCTCCCGGTAGAGACTGCCTGGTCCCTGAGTGTGGCCTCACATATCATATCACTTGAAGAGTACTCTCTGCAGAGCCCATGACACGGGCTTACTGTCCCCACCATAAGGAAGACCATGGGCTCGGCCAGTGAACTGTCACAGTGTGTAGTGGAGGCTGCATGTTAGGTCCCTGAGAATGTGAAGTAAAAACTTGATTAACATATTTCCTACTTCACAGAAATAAAGGGAGACATGAGGTATGTACAAGGATGTAAGGCATATTTCACTAGTATAACCAGACTTAATTCTCCAGGATAACCAGACAAAAGAGAGAATCTAGGGAGCTTATTTGGCTGTGAGCTATTGAAAATTATTGAATATCCTTATTCATGCTTCAATTAATCCTTTCTAGACATTAATCATGTCTTTCTAAGATTAATGATGAAAACTTGAATTCTTTGTTAAAACATTGCTTTCTATACAATATTAAAATGAGGCTGAGAGAAGAGGTATGAAAAATTGAGCTGTTCTTGGGAATACAGTGGGTTAGATAACCAGGAAAAAGCAACAGTAGCCAGCAACCAAAACCTCTGAATATGAAACACCCCGACTGTGTCATTCTTTTAAAAAATCAAGCAGAAAAAATATTAGTCCTTTAAAAAACATGCTACTTTTTAGGATACCCCTAAAGGCCAAAAATGCAGTGTGATTCAAACCCAGGTAAGGAATGAGAGAGCACCTGGCATTAGTGACTTGGGGCTCTTCTTTTCACACTCACGTGAGGCGGAGACCTAACCTAGGCCTCTGCATAGTATGTCGTCAACTCAGAAACAGCCAGCCTGAAGCCAGGGACCATGGAAACCAACACTCAGTGAAAATATGGGCTGAAAAAATGCCTTAGATAGCAAGGCACATAGGAAAGTTGGTTGTTTTCTTACAGGCCCTAAAAAGAGGAAAAACTGAAGTCTCGCCTGAGAATTTATAACCATAAGCTGTTCCTCCAGTGGGCTAAAAACCCAAATTCTCATTACCTATAGGTCAAAAAAATCCTACTCTAAGGATTTAGTATTTTAAAGTGATTTTAGAATGGAAGTTTCCTTAGGCCATTCACAAATAAGTCATAACTTCTTTTAGGGGTAGGGGGCTCATTAACAAATCAATTCGTAAAATAAAGTGCTAGTAAACATGACTATATAATCAAGAATTATAAAACAGCAAAGAAAATAAGTATCATGAGAAACAATAGTGAATAAAAGCAGCAGAATTAGATCCACATAGATTGTAGTTATTAGAATTATTTATATACTGCATAATATAATGATATATGTGAATAAAAAGGAAATAAAAAATATAAGGAACGAAAGACTAATTCTTTTGAAAATAACCAAACACAGATTTAAGAATACTGTAAATATTTACAATGATTGAAATAAGTTTTTGAGTTAAGCAGCATATTAGACAAAGATAATTAATAAAGTATAAAATATAGCCAAAATATTCTTTTTCAAAATGTCTTTTTCTCCGATGTACTGAGAAATATCTAAAAGAAGGTAAGAGACATAAAATGAAAAGTTATAATATGCATCTAATAAAAATTCTTGAAGGTGAAAACGGTGAGGAGAAGCAATACTTGCAGGAAAATAAAAAGGCTTATAATTTTCCCTAGTTGTTGTTATGTATGGATCTTCAGATTTGAGAATTATAATAAATTTTAAATAGGAAAAAATTCCATGTCTAGACATTTGAGACTAAAGCTATATATGATCAAAAGAAAACTATTAACAAAAGTGTACAAAGTTGAAACAACTTATCTGTAAAGCAATGACAGTTGATTTCTAACAACAGTGAAGATTAGACAAATAGTATTTTCCATGTACCCCATAAAATAAACAATTTTTTGTAAGTGTAAGAGTCATGAGAAATTTTCGGAAAAGTAAGAGCAAACTTTTCCCTTACAGACCCTCAGTAAAGAAACTTTTCAAGGCAACATTACAATTAAGATAAAAGAAACAATAATCTTAAGGCAATCTGTGATGCAATAAGAGATTTTTGAATAATAGATACTTAATATGTGTTTTTATTTATTTATTTTTGTGTGTTTATATTTTATAAAAGACACTCAGCATATTAAACAAGTAGTGCAAGGACTTATTTCATAGGAATAAGCAAATGTTGATACAATCCAGGTGGAAGTATAATTCTGGAAAATTTGTATATAAATTGGAAAGGGGTTATTAGAATCCAGTCATACGTTTTTGAAATTTGAGGAATAGAATGGTGATATTAATAGATTTTGTTAAGTAGGCACAGGGATATTACTGAGTCAACTTCAAAGTGTATAGAAATAATATAATATCCAACCCAATAGAGAAGAAGAAATGTACACAAAAACTCAATGTATTTGAAAGAAGATAAAATTGAAGGAAAGAAAGAAAAGTCAGTGATAGTAGGTATAAAATGAAGAGATAGAAATAAGTTATATTAGTACAATTAATGTAACAAAAATTGTCAGATTAGCTTAAAACATTTCCATATATATGTTGTGTATTAGTTGCTATGGTTGCATAACAAGGTAAGACAAAACAGCTGCTGAAAATGACACACTTACCATCTCCCAGTTCTGTGGGTGGACTCGCTGGGTCCTCTGTTTGGATCTCAGCAGTCTGAAATCAAAGCTTTCTCCCGTCTGGGCTCCTGTCGGGGGTGCTTGGGAAGGAACCTGCCTCCAAGCTCATGCACTTTGCTGGCAGAATGCAGTTCCCGTTAGTTTGCTGTTATCCCTGGTTAACCTACGACCTTCCATGTGGTCTCTTCCGTGTCGGCAAAGGAGAATACCCTTTTCACTGAATCCTTCTCAGACTCGTATATCTCTGATGTCTGGTTTGAATGGGCTCCTGTGATTAAGTAGGCCCACCCAATAGTCTTCCTTTTATCATATAAAATAACGTAATTGGTGGGAGTGATACCTCATCACAGTCATAGTTTCCACTCAGAACCGAAGACAAGGGCAAGAGTCATTGCCGGTCATTCTTAGAATTCTGCCCAGCACATGCTGTTTTCAGAGTCATGAAATTTTGAAAGTAAAAGACTGGAAAACCTACCAGGAAAGCCCTGTCTGTGATAAATTTGATGCAGGAGGAAACAAAGCATTTTTTAGGATTAAATAGGGTGAACATATAATAAAGGTATGACAGTTTAACTTGTATACACCCTATGACATTCCATCAAAATTTATAAAGAATAAACTGAATAATTTAGTAACTGGTAAATTCATCATCATAATGCTAAGGGTAGAAAAGAAAAAACACTAAATAATGAAGTAAACATTCAACATTAAGATCTTAGGAAAGAAACAAATGGAAGAATCTACAAAGTAGTAAGAAGGATAAAAATGTGAGTAGAAAATAATGTTTTGCTAAAAATAAATTCACTGTAAAAGGGTGAAAATGTTCAAAATTTGTTTATTGAGAGTCTGATAAAACTGGCATATATTTATAAGGATCATCAAGTTAAAAGAAAAAGCCACATGAAAAGTGGAAAATAAATTACTAATGGATACACAACAGATTAAAGATACAACTATTTGATTCAATACAGATAAGTCTTAGAAAAATAATGTTGAGTGAATAAAGCCTGATGCAGGAAAATTATATTGTATTATTGCATTTGATTATAAATATACCATATGTATATCTAATTAATACATTTTGTTTTACTTATGGATTCAACCGGATGAGGCAAGACTAGAATGAAAGACAAAGAATTAGGAATCATAAATTCAATAGTGATTTCCTGTGGTGTGGGCAAGAAACAGTTTGATTAAAGCGATTTTATAAAATATAACTTTAAAAATATGCCCTGAAGCCAATCTTTCACATTTATTTGAAATGAAAGTATTTGGCTTTGTTTTTAGACACTGAATGTTGTTAAGTAAATGTTTCTTTTTACAAAGATACAATTTTAGGTTATTATTTTTTAATCTTGCTATTATGAATGTTAAACAGTCCATAGTGCCATAATTATGTACATCTCAGGCAATAATAGAACACAGAAACAATGCTTGCTTAAACTGATATGCTGTATCACTTCATTATTGCCTTTGTAATCTCTCAAATTCTGAAAATGGTTATGGTTAGGTGAGATGTGACTTATCAGTCTTTTCTTGGACTTTCCATTTACTGACAAAATTAGGAACGTCAAGTCAATAGAACCTTTTGTCTCACACTGGCCTCCAGCTTTGAATTTGTCACCCTACAGAGTTGGCTAAACCATTCCAATAGATGATAATTATACCAGCACAATTACAGAGTATGCTGAGTCTGGGAGACTAATCCAACTCCTTTGGCTCTTTGGGGATCCTTAAATGAGATTAATTTTCCATTTGAGAAGATGTTTGCTCATTTTGTAAGCTCCTTGGTGAACATTGTTTCTTCAATTACATTTGTGAAAGTATCCCTTATTTTTCTTCCCACTAGCCCCCATTCCTATATATAGTTGCAAAACCATCATAATGTGGCATATTTTGTATAATTCATTTTTGTATAATAATTATCTATGTAAACACAGTAGAGCAAAGATTCATACTGAAAGCCTGTTATTTTAGGCAAAAACAAAAAATAAATGTCCAACCAATAAATGTCCACTGGTATTGTCATTTTACAATTTAGGGTACTATGAGGAGTAGTAGTATGTGAAAAGATGGTGCAAATATTTTTTTCTGCTGGCTTCTTGCTCAGTAAACCAGTAATCATTCTCATTTTTTCCTACTTATTCTAAATAATAATTCAGTATGTTGGAAAGCAAATTGTACCAGGGCACATCATATTTATTTTGTATTTGTTAACACACTATTTGAAACTCTGCTGAACTTGCCTGGGAAGGTACTTTTTGATTGTGTATATTTCTGTATTCAGGTGATTCAGATGTCTCTTTCTAAATGATTCTATATTCTGAGTCATGCCCAATTTCCTTACTTAATAATAAAACAGTCCATGACTCATTGTAAATCAGTAGGGATCCAGCAATAAGGTGCAATACATCACAAAAGCAGTGCAGGCTATCATTGGGGATAATAAGCAAGTGCATTAATATTCATGCCTTATGAAATCCTGGTTGTGCTTTCTGAAAAGCTGTAGAATATATTCCAGGCTTAATGTTCACCAGTAGATGTTTCCCAGCAATTTTCAGGTACTTCTTGTAGTAATTCATTCAAGGCATCACTAGATAATTTAGGAAAGTTTCATCCATGGTTTCCATTTACTTAATTGTATACTCAGCTAATGTTCCTCAGTGTATGCATAGTCCTTTCTGGCTGGAGCTTGGGTCTTTCTTTGTCTCAGCTGGAAGTGCTATTGTCTAAGACTGCTCATAAATGCATGTCTGCATATTTTAGGATTGGGAAGGGCAGCAAAAAGGGAAAAGCATTACATGTATTGTCCTATACAGTGCAGTATTTCTCCAGGGAATACAATGTAGACTTGCTTCCATATAAATACATTTAAGCTGAGTACATAAGAAAATTATGCTGCGCTATAATAGATGAGAAGGTACCAACAAAACAGAGTCACCACATAAGGGTACAAACTGTGCACCATTCAGAGGCCAACACTGGCCATGACCCAGCCTCCCCATCCCAGAATTGTGCAACATAACAGCCCCACACATAAGGCACACAGAAGTATGCTGGAGTTCAATGTTTGAAATATGTGATTAATATGTGTCTTTTTGTTCTTCTATTAATAATATACTATATATATGTATCACTTGGATTATGTAAATGATCATATATCTTAAATTTAATATCTCTCTTATTTGAAATCATATTTGGTTTATTTTTCCAGGAGTTGATAAGGACTGTTTATAGTTTTTTAGGGGGGGATCTTAACTGTAGGTTTTCTGTCTTTCTACTTTTCCAGACAGTTGAAGGGATAGGGTTGCTAGGAGGATGATGTTCTACTATACGTGAAGTACTGTCACTCCTGCAACTACATTTTGTCACCTCCATTACCATCATCATCCTCATCAGTAATTGCTGAAGTGACTTTGAGTGGGGGACAGTGAAAGAGCTACTTGGAATATGCTATTTATCCCAGCCTTCCCCACTGATCTTTTTGCATTCCATCTTCCTCTTACTTTCCCTTTGTTTATGCATTCATCCATTTGTTTATTGATTCATCAATTCACTAAATATTAATTGACAGCTCACAGCATGCTAGATATTATGCTAGGTGACAAGGAAAGAATATGAGTGAGACAAATATAATCCTTGCAATTGTGTGACCTGTATTCTGGTGGTGAGAGTATTTTCAGGGTTAATTTCACCACTTCATATCTCTTGCATTTCATAGAATTTCCTTTGTGGTCAAGATATAGTTAGCTAGAATCAGAATCTTTTCTATTCTTCATATTCTGTATGAAGGAATAGTAGCCTTTGATTAGTGAAACTAAAGTTTCAGGAATACCTTGAAGTTTCCTTGACGTCTCAATTCATATGAGGCTTGTTGTGCTGCTGTTTGGAGATGCGAATATGTTTCCATCAGAAGATGCCACTGTACCATAAGAAAAAATAGGGTACCATTTAAGACATGAGAAAAAAATCGTGAGAGACTCTACTTGTAATGAGGATTTTTTAATTATTGTTTCCACTCCATACAAATAGGACGGACCCATACTCAAAATTTGTTCAGATGTGAAATTGATGCTGTCATACACCGAGAGGATATAAAAGATTTATTGCTCACAAAGTGAGTCATTTTGAAGGAGCATCTTGGCTCCTGGGCATGTCTGATTATGGCTTAAGAGAATCAAGAAAGGCCTGGGGATTTTATACTGTCTATGGGAGGACAGCTAAAGTGAGGGTTTACACATATAGTTTGAAATTCCTGTTGGTGTCGAAGGAAGGAGCACTGGAGTTTCCTTATCAGTTTTCCTAGATTTGGGCAGAAAGGGCAGGAGAAGAAGTTAGCCTCAAAGCTGTAAGAAGTGGAATATCCCCCCAAAATAGAGTCAGTCTCCGTGCCATAGATATAATGATGTTGGAAGAAATTTTGGGATATATGGCTGCAGTGTAAATAAGAACTTCATATCTATATGCCTAGAAGCATGAAGGTAAAGTGAATGATTTGAAAAAATACTGGAGTTCTGCTCCCTACCTCTCCTCCTCTCCAATTTAAGTGCTGATGTTTTCAGGTTTGTGAGCAATGGCTCATGACTCTTGTTAGTCAGTGCTCTTGTTATTCATAGTGATAAGAAGCCTTTCCTCTTGGCCTGGATATGTGAAGATGCTCTTATTCTAATGTTGGCTTTGACTACAAATATTTCTTGAATTATATTCTTTGGGCAGCAAAACTCTTTAAACATTCTCTGCTTTTACAAATTAAAGAGAATTCTGAAACTTCCATCCTGTTTTTGAATTAAACCCTATAGGGTATTTCAAAACACATACAAAAGTATGGGTTCCCTTGATATTGAAGGCTCGGTATTATTCCTTTGCATGTTCAGTTGGTGCTAAATGACAGTTTATATTATAATTCCATCTAAAGAATTTTTTCTAAAATTTATTCGTACCTATTGATAACCACAGCCTTAATGAAATTTAAATAAAAATGTCAGCTGCAAAGTCAGGAAAAGAATATTTCAGCTATGGAGCAATAATTTACTAATAACTCAATTAATTTTTAGGTGGATAAGGCAATAAAAAAATATTGGCCATGATAACATTTACACCAAAATCTTTATCCAAGTATTTAAAGAGAATTGTAGAAATCTATGAAAATTATCATTTCTGGTGTTATTTTTTACTGCAATTTTCATAACACTGGACATGCTACCAAAATGGGATGACATTAACACTACATTCTTTAAGCAATGAGATAAAAACTCTATCTACTAAATGCTACTATAGAACTTTAGCATTTCAGTTACTAAATACTTCCTGTGTTTTATTTATGTCATAACATAGGTAGTCAGATAACCTAACTACATGTTTATATGACCACCTAACTGATTTAAAACAAAACCTTTCTTCAAAATTATCTCTCAGTAAAGCTGAAACCATCTTATATTCAAATTCCTACAAACATCTCATATTACCTTTAATTATTTTATTCTCACAAAGTGGCATTTGGGGAAGACATTAATCAAAAAGATTACTAACGTAAGCTGACTTTAAATATTATGCAGTCATCTGATGGATACTCTTAAAAATGTAGACAATCATATCACAGATGTGGTACTTGTTTTTGGTGCTATAGCCTAAACATGGCCAAAAGTACACATCATTATATGTAAATCTCTTAGAGATAATTTTAAATAGCATTACAGAATTTTTGTTTTAAAATAAAGAGCTTTCGACAGTCAACCAAAAGAACACAGTAAGCAAGAATCAAAGATGCTAGTTTTGTCTTTTAAGAAAGACTGAATGATGTCTCTAACTCTGAAGCACAATCCATGGGAGGCAGACAAATGCCGTGACAGTCAACCATGTTTCAAGACAGTGATGGCAGGAGCCATATTGGCTGCTGATCAAAGACAAAGTTGGCAAGGGACAATTCCTCAAGGTAGGTAGCATGACCTCAAAAGCCTGAAAAAATGGGGTGGGTATTGTGCTGGGAATGTGTCCTGCCATTCCTCAATGTGGACATCTTGTAGAGAGCAAGTCAGAAAACTGACATCTTTCAGAGAGCAGTCAATCCCCAAAGAACCAACATAAGGAGTTTGTTTCCAAGAATAAAAGAAGAAGAAAAGAGCAGAAAGAGCCATCCAAGAGCAGCTGAAGAAACCACCATTAGGAAAATGTTACCACAAAACAGAGGGAAATGATGATCAAAAAATCATAAATTAGAAAGACATTAGTGAAGTAATTGTCTTCATAAAATAAACTTTCAAACTAATGGTCCTGGAATTCAAAGATGATGGTGTGAGACAGAAAATGAAACAAGAGATGGGAGACTCAGGATAGAAATGTGAAAGAGAAAAAACTAGAGAAATAAAGGTCAAATTGGAACTTCCACAATTTTTAGCAACACACCACAAAATCCGCAGTATGAGTCATGACGGAGTGAGCAAAATTAACAGTCAAGAAAGTAGCATAGACGTAGAAGACAGAAAAAACCAGAGTATGCATAGTATTGTCCCTAAAAGTATATCTAAATTAATGAAAAAGAAAAATAATAGTTAAGGATAAGACTTCAAAAAGACTTAACAGAATAAGGGAAAACTTGACTTTTTAGATTCAAAAGAAAAATCTGCCTAGAAAAAAAGATGCAACCAATAAGCTGAGCAAAAGTGTTAACACTCAAAATCTGCCCCCAAGAAAGCACAACAAATACTTTTGACATACAAGCAATACAACTAACTCATCAGTAAAAGCATAATAATAATAGTAATAATAGTAAAAATAATAGTTCCAGTTTTTTAGTTTTCTCAGGTTTTTGCTAGCATCACTCTATAGTATGAAGAAATGAAGCAATGCTTTCAATTCCTAAGGAAAGAAGTATGATTCAGTAATTTTACTCAGCCTAATTATTGGCCATGTATAAAAAAATTGCTTGTAGGTAACATGTTTCTCATCCTCTTTCCTGAAAAATTTATTATAGAACAAAGTTCAGGCACTGGAAATAGTGGAAAAATTCTAGCCAAAATACTGGAAAAGATCATCCAGTCCATTTAATTACAGGGTCAGTGTGTAAAGAAATGCAGAATGTAGAAACATTCCTAAACCCTAAGAACATAGAAATGATATGTTATGTGAAAGGCTACAATATTTTTATTTTCTCATCTTTCATAGATGAAAGATGAAAATATGATTTTAAAATGATGAATAAAATAGAGATATAAGATATTCAAAGAGTTAAAGGTTAATAGGAAGAGTAATGTAGTAAAATAGTAGAGGGCACAAAGACGAAGAAGCAGAACTGTAACTCCTGCTAATATGTATTATAGGCTCATGGATGGTGAATAAGATATTGAGGCACAAAGGGGTTAATCACTTTGCCTTAAATAAAAAATTGGTAAGAGATGAAGAAGCTAGGATTTGGCCCCAGGCTGGCATCTGGTACACGTAATAGGATATTAGGTGTGTGACCTCATCTATTAAATTTAATCTCACTGAATTTTCTCTCTCTCCACTGGTGAAAGGTGGGAAATAATCATTTATTTTATAAAGTTACTATGATCATTAATAAGAAAAGTACACCTAAGAATGTAGTAATCCATGAAGCTCTTATAGAAAATATCCGTCATTTTCTGCTTTCCTGCTGTCATTCTTGCTGTAGCATCCTACAGGCTTGACTCATAGTGGAACAAAGATTTCACTTGGGTGCCTGCACAGACAAATTGTTTTTACAATCATTTACTGACTTCTAAACTTCAAAATGTATTTTCTCACTCAGGTTGCACAATGCCTATCCCCTAAAATAGCATATAGTCTGCTGAGAAAGACTCCGACAAAGTATAAGGTGGTAAGTGGTATAATGAAGTTCTATGTTCTGGGCAGAGTTCTAGAGAGAGGAAAGGGGAATCGGGGGGAGGATTGTGAGCCTCAAAGAGTTAAACAAATTTCTCTCAGCTTAGAAAGAAAGACTTGCAATTTCAAATTCTAATATCTGCCTGTGGGAGAAGCAGCAACAGGTTTTATATTGTGTTTATGCTGCATGGCAACCTTCTTACCTCATCTTCAGTCTCCCTTTCCTGCCTCTTTCCCCACAAAGGTTGTCCTTGACCAACTCTAGAAATGAATTTGATTTCTCTAATGCAGAAGGTAATTGGATTTTCCTTTATTGAATGCATCCCTTTAATGACTGTCTCTGCAACTGCCAATTTAGCTGCAAGTGACCTGACATTGATCTGATGATATGATTTAAAATAAAGAGTTGGAGCTAGGGTGAAAAAGACCAGCTGCCTGGCTTCAGGAAGAATGTGTCTTGGTCTTATCTTGCCATTTTCCTGAGAAAATGCTTTATCATTGAATGTAGTTTCTTACGAAACATGCTGCTGTAATAATCGGTCATACAGCAGCAGATTGCCTCTTTCTAGAAATGTAAGTATTTCCCAGAAAATGCCCTAGAGAAAATATTGAAAATTGAATAAAATCCACCCAGTAATCATTTTGTTCCTTGAAAATGTTTATTGTCATGCAGACTCTTCTGGGAAACAAAAATTTGCTGAACAGAATTAATTAAATATTTTTAAAAATCTGGTGAAATCTGAAATATTTATTATTTGTTTACTTAACCTTGAAGTTTTGTTAAAATATTCGTCATGAGTTGCTGCTATTCAAGAAGATTATGAAGGAGCAGTGATTGAAATCAATATATTTGGAAGAATAGCAAATCTTTCCTTGAGGGAAGTTATAAGACTCTTATTCCCAAGAATATATAGGATTTAAATTTATCTGCTTTCACCTTTATTTTTTGGGAACAAAATATTTCACTTGATTTATGGTTAATTTTTATTCTGTCTTCTTCCTTTTGCTCATTTTGATACATACCATGAATAATTTTGGGAGGAAAATATACTCCATGGGCATTAGTCTGTAATAAAACCCTGTAATTTTAAATGATAGAGAAGAAATAGAAGAGAAAATGATTAGCAAACTAGCTTTCTTTTAAAAATAAGCAAGTGTTTTTTCTCTTTTGAATTCTTAATGTTAGTTACATTCACATTTATTAAAGTGATGGACAGTTTAGAGAAATTAACTAGGAGTGTATATTAAAACCGCTTAGTTGGTGAATCTTTGCAGATTCAACAGTGAAGCTACATCACGTAAAATTATTATAGGCCTAAATTAGGCAGAGCTGACATAAATCTACCGTGTTACTCAATGAAAGACAGTGACCTAACTTTAGTGCCTATCAACCAAGAGAATCTTGGGAACTTTATTCTCAGAAATGACACTGAGCCGGAATACAAATAAGAATCAAGCTGAAATCTTTCCTGGAACTGTGTTCCTTGTCCAGTCTTTTGGTTGCCTCTGAGGTGAGCATGGCAAGGAATGGCAAGCCAGAGAGTGTGTTCAGAAAGCATTTCTTGGACTCTGTAAGTTGTGATTGCTTGAGAAGCAATGGGAAGCTTAGTACTATTGAAAGGGGTCACTGATCCAGAGAGACTACTCATTAACTCACAATCATTCCTTAAAAATGATTAGACCTCACCTATTTCAAGGCAAATGTTGGAAGATATGCTTAAGTGCAATGTTAAAGCTTTAAAAGCATGTGAGAAGTACATCTTAATGCGTAATGAAAATTCTTCCTTAATCAATGTGGTGTATGTTATTCTTTATCAATTTTCTTAATTTTGAATCTGCCTTGTGTATTTGAGTTTGAGCATTATTAATTAAAACTATAATTATTGGAATAACCTTTTCTTCTTTTGAAAGGAGGGTTGATTTTCTGGAAAGAGAAAACAGAGAAAGACAGAGGAGAGAGAGAGAGAAGAGAAGAGATAATATGCACATATACACAAATACATATTTTTAGGAAAAGAAGGATATTAATATCTTACCCTCATAAGGCATTTAAAATGCTTTTGTAACAGGTTAGCTGTGTGTGATTCATTGCACATTTACTGAAACCATTAATATGTGATGCGGCTAATGAGCAATTTACTTTGTTAATGGATCTTTAAAAACAAGCATTTATATCTCAATTCATTTTGTCATTTGTCATTTGAGTAAATATTTTAGTCCATTTTATCAAAGATCCTTAGACATTAGGATAAAAGGATACTTTTTCACCTTCAGGGATTTTGAAGCCTAGTAGAGAGAGAAAAATGTGCATATAAGTAAATAAAATGGAACATGGAGAGAGATATATGGCACGAGAAGAAGGATTCAGGAACTGGAAGTTCTTTTTTTTTTTTTAATGTGGGTACCGGGAGTCGACCTCAGGACCTCGCACTTGCCAGCAAGCGCTTGTGCTGCTGAGCAATATCACCAGCCCTTTTCCTCCTTTATGTGGGTTCTGGGAGTTGAACTCAGGACCTTGCCCTTGCCAGGCAGGCGCTTATGCCACTGAGCTATCTCACCAGCTCAGGAACTGGAAGTTCTGTACCAGTGGAGAGAACAGTGAGGATGCCACACTGGTACTGCAACATAGGCTACAGAAGATAAGCAGAGTCTATGCATATGGGCAAGAGAGAAAGCATTTTGGAGGAAGGAATAGAATTGCAGGTGGGAGAATGCTAACTAATTAGGATGACTGTATTGTAAAACTGGGTGTAAGTACAGTGCTGCACATGTAGTTGAATGGAAAATAGGAAAAGAAAAAGAGAAAGATAATATTTTTAATTAATGAGATAACAAAACTCTAGACACATCAGGATGTATTTGGATTTTGGAGTTTCTGATTTAGACAAACCTAAGAATATGATATTTTATTTTTTATGTACAAGATGTAGTCGAGGGCCGGTGAGATGGCTCAGCGGCGTAAGCGCCTGCCTTGCAAGCGCGAAGGCCCGAGTTCGACTCCCGGAACCCACATACGAAAAAGGGGCCGGTGATATCGCTCAGCGGCACGGGTGCCTGTTGGCGCGCGAGGTCCTGAGGTCGTCCCCCCGGTACCCACAAAAAAAAAAAAAAAAAAAAAAAAAAAAAAAGATGTAGTCGAAAAATGTGGAGATTTTTAAAATAAAAAATTATATGGTAATAGGCACATTGCCATTAACCCCCCTCAAGATAGTCCCTCCTTGCTTCGAATATACTTGTCCCATCATTCTTGCCACTTTCTTTCTTTTTTTTCTTTTTTGTGGGTACCAGGGTCGACCTCAGGACCTCGCGCGCCAGCAGGCGCCCGTGCCGCTGAGCGATATCACCGGGCCTTTTTTCGTATGTGGGTTCTGGGAGTCGAACTCGGGCCCTCGCGTTTGCCAGGCAGGCACTTACGCCGCTGAGCCATCTCACCGGCCCCCTCTTGCCACTTTCTGAAGCAGTTCTGGAAGTGCTTTTTTAAGTGTCTTTAGTTGCCTTATGGAGGCTCTCTCAGTGTCCTGAATTGATTCAAAATATTTACCTTTCATGATCATTGTGACTTTAGAGAAGTCACACGGTGCAGGATCTGGTGAATAAGGTGGGAGAGGATATGCCGTGATGTTTTTATCTTACAGAAATTGCTGTAAATGATTGATCAATGTGGTGTGATAAAAAAAATCTGGTGAATGTTTAAATTTCTAAAACTATCCCTGTGAAATTGCTCAAAATACCTCCCCTCACTTAGAACACATCCCATCATTCTTGGCAATGTGTCTTTTACTGTAATAAGTTTTTAAAAATGGAAACATTCACTGTGTTTTTCAATCATCCCTGTGTGTTTATTTCTGAGGAAACATTAGCATGCAAAGGTGCCTTCTTATAAATGGTAATCTTAATTGATGTTTAAAAAACAGTTTCAATATTTGACATGTTGAATGACCTAAACTGTGCTCATTCAGTATATAAAGTCAAATAAACTATTAAAGTTTTTAGTTGAATGATGTGTATATGCTTTTGATATTTATCTCTTCATATATTCTAATGTTAAAATATGTACATATTCTACTCTCAGTAGAATGTAAATTATAAGCTTATTTAAATATGAATTTAAGATTTCTGAAAGTGCTAAGTTCATTTCATTGCTTCAGGTCACCGATATGATGCTTCAGGACAAAACTTATCCAGATTGGGGAAAATCTGCAAGAGCTTTTTGGAAGAAAGGAAAAGTTAGGATCATTTTATTCTGGTAAGAAGTATTTCATTTATTTCTGCCTTGCCTCATCCACTAAAAGATTTGAGTTAGATGTAATTTTTCTTAGTTATATGGAATTCTACCTAGAGATGTTCCAGTATAATCATCTTATTTACTTTATGAATTAATTTCTGCTTACATATTGTTGCATGTATGTCCTATAAACAAAGATAATCTATTATCTTTTGTGCATTTGTAAGACAGGTTTGCTAATATAGTGATGTGCTACTTGAGCAGAAGTTTTCAACTTAGCACGCACACACAAAAAACTGTTCTGAGGAAGCAATACAGAAAAGAAACCTCTTTACAAATAATGTTTTCTTTACATTATTTCCTTTCATGCTTTGGCATCATCCTTGCAATTAAAAAATGATACATTTTTTATAGGACTTTTATGTTTGATGGAGTCACCATTATTTATATGTATTTCAACATGTTGAAATAGAAAAGATAGAAATGTAGAGGCAGCAAGAAAAGTGAGTGCATCTGACCTTGGGGCATTCTGCCAGCACGATGGTTCTCCAGATCTATGAGAAGTTGTATAAACGAATGCTCAGAAACACTGTAATTTATGGTAGTTTATGCTGGAACATTTCAGCGCATGCACCTGCCTTTTGAAAGGAAAGGAGAAAAATCTGTTTATTTTTAGATTTAAGTCTGGATTTTTTTCAATATGAAAGCTACAAAAATCGTGATAAATACGTATTTGAAGAAAAACAATCTGTTATGTCTTGTGCATCAGAACTACCATTAAATATTACTAGAGATGTATGACATCTTGAACTCACTTTTTAGTAGGTAAACAAAAGTGGATTTTTCAATAATGTGAAAATGAATATGGTTTTGTAGCTGTTTATTCACTTGTCTCTATGAGTCATGTTTGGCCTATTTTTATTGTGCTGTTTAACTGCCATATATTTTTCTGCTTGTGCCTCATACAGCATGTCTAAAAATATAATAATTATAGCAAATATATATTGAAGGTATGTTTTGCTACAAACATTGGACCTTCCAGTCTATGTATTTACTCATTCAATCCTGACAACCCTATGAGGCGGGTGCTATTATTGTAGGCCTGGGTCTCTGACACATTAGTCAGTATAATTTACACCTTCTAGGCGAATGAAGGAGATATATATTGGTGTGCACATTTCCAAATGATTATCTTTAATTCTTCTTCAGCTGATTGTGCTAAATAAGAATGTGTAATTCTGTGAAACCTCCCATGCTATAAAATTCTCTTACAGAAGTTTGAAGAATTGTAACTAGGAGACGTCATAAGTCTTTATGAGCTAGCTTTTAAAACAACATCCATTTGCTGTGTATATACACATTTTGTATAGTTAATGTGTCATCAAGGTCAGCCCATTGATGATTGTTCAGTGCCAGTTACCAAATTTGCATACATTATTTGCATAGGTGTGCCATTCCTATAGTAATCTGAAGGCCCCATGATTGTTGTCATTAACTATGCTTAATCACAGTTGTTTCAGAAGAAACGAATCCATGCTAGATTTTTTTTCTTATGCATCTTAGTATAATTTTCCTTGAGCATTGTTATTCTGGTCTGTTATCAATCTCTTTTATACAAATGGGTTAATTTTGGCATATGTTATAACATACACCAAATAAGTAATGTAAAACATAATTTAAACATTTTTAAAATAATGATTTAGCTGGGCATAGTAGTGCATGCCTGTAATCCCAGCAACTCAGGAGGCTGAGACAGGAAGATCACCATGAGTTCGAGGTTAGCCTGAGCTACGTGGTGAGTTCAAGGCCAGCCTAGTCCACATAGTGAGACCCTGCCTCAAAACACCAAAAAAAAAAAAAAAAAAGAAGAAGAATTTAAATATAGTCACTGGCAAATAGGTAATATTCTTAAATGAAGAGTAAACCAAATTCATACTTATTCTTGTAGTCATTGTTTCTATAAAATCATTAATAATTAGATAGTATATTTGAGAGATAGTTTTTTACTATTATTCAAAAGTAGTACTTGAATCACATCACGTATAAAATAACTGATTTAAAATTTTAAATGCCACTTTAAAATATTTTTCTATTTTATCCATTTTTGAACAGTTACATTATCTTAACAACACTATTCACGATTTTTAAAAAGGAAAATCTAATGTAAAATGTTGAACATGGAAATCACGTGGGGAGCAAAAAGATCTTCCTTTTTTGTTCATGCTTTTCAGATAAAAGGGATTTAGCAAGTATGAGGGGCATTTGTTTTTCTTTTTAACTTTAGGAGATAGAATACAGAAAGCATTGGCAAGATTTTAAATAAAAGAGTATTTGCATACTATATGTCACCCTCTCAAATAGTGGTATTTCGATTCTGCTCTAGTTAAAGAAAGAGAGATTAGTGTAAAACTATGTGGTACAGGAGAAATTTTTCAAAGGACATCTTTCATTAGTTACAGAGTGATTATGTGCAAAGGTTTGAACAATGAGTGATTTGTTCTAATGAACTTACCTCTTAGTCCTTATCTGCTTTTACTCACAAGTGCCTATAAGGAACTATGTCCCTTGGAACTGTGTAGCTGTGTTTTTCCTTGACAGTTAGTAACAGGTGTCTCTACAGTGACAAAAACTATTCCAATTTCTCTCTGTAATTGTGCAAAGACTAGGTTACTGCAGCACTTCGGCTTTCATACTGGGAGAATAAATTATAGATTTATTTGAAATAGTAAACGAGAAAGGAGGAATATTCATTGATCTCTTCCAAAGACATTTTTCCAGAACTTTTGATAATAAAAGGAATAAACATCTGAGGATTTAATATGACTATCTTACGCTCTTCTGTTTTTAGAGGTACTACCAACCACCGTTTTCACTGACTTGTGTCTGAAGTAAAAAAAGCAGATACATAAAGAACAAATAATACGATGTCCATTTGATCTCCTATCTCCCTGTTTTATTAATTCCTAGAGAAACAGTTGATATGCTTATCTTGGGAAGCATTTTGTGCTGGTATTTCCCAAAGACTTATCTCATTATCATTATTACATAAGGGGAGATACTTATTTGTGTTTAGTAGAGGGACTGGCAAAAAAGGGATTGGGAGTCTGGTGTCATTTCAGACACATGCCAGGATTCCACTTTTCTGCCCTTTCTTATTACATGATTTGCTTTGACTAATGAAATTGTGAATAAAAGTGGCATGTGTCAAATCTTAGTAGAAACATTTAATATTCATTGAGAAGACCTGAAAGAAGTTCTTTTCTTCGGAGCAGTTGTGGAATCTTGTGCCTAGCTGAAAAGATGCAGGATAAACCCAGCATTCTTAACAACTCAGTGGACAAGTAGAGTGAGCAACTTAAGCCACTGAGATTTGGGGATTTGGGGGGTACCTTCCTGATGTCTATAGAAATTCATCCCTAGAAATGGTGTGTTGCCATAACAGAAAGCTGATATTGGTGTATTATGGGCTGGACCACAAATGGCGAAGACACTGGTGGTGGGGAGTATAAAGATGGTAATCCAAGTGACATAGTGGCAGTATACTTGGTAAACGTTGTGGTCTGTGATTACTTGGCAGGCACAGGAGAAGCTGGAAAGCAAAATGGTAGTAGTGTGTTGCTGTGCTCATCTGTGTGTAGCTGTGTACTTCTGTTCCATTTTGGTATGTAAAGAGGATAATTTTTTTTTTTCTTTTTGGGTGAGTGTCTTGTATTTTTAAATAGGCTAATGGTTTGGGTGGGCATCTCTTAGTCTTGATTACCTTAATTCTTATCTAGGAAACAAATGTAATGAGTAATATTTCTCCAGCTTCGAATATCATAATTACTAAAGTATAACAAAGGGAAATCAGTTGTTTAACTTTCTCCAGATAAGAGTTAATCAAGAAAATACTGTATCTTAATTTACATTAAATGTGGTGTGGGAGAGTAATATGATAATAATAGAAACATAAAATAATGAAACAACTAAAAATCAGGGGACATATCAGGCAGAGGAGTTTTAGCAATAACTCTGCCAATATCTAACGCTATGACTTGTATGATTACTATGGACTTTCTTTCTTTCTTTCTCTTCTTTTTCTCTCCCTCTCTCCCTCCTTCCCTCCCTCTTCCTTCCACTCCTTCCTTCCATCCTTTATTTCTTTTGACAAAAGGAATGTGTTTTACTAGTCTTTACAATCTCTTATAGCCTATAATACTACTATTTATTGTAAAGCCAAAATGATAAAGAGTGAATAATTTTTTTCTACTTTGCCCCAGAGAGCAAACTATAGACCATTGAGTGTAAATCATATAGAAGCAGACTTCCTTTTCATGTATGAGAAAATTCCCTAAAATAGTGCACCCCTGCCCAAGCTGAATGAGCCTGTCCAATGAGGTATTGAACTCTTCATCAGTAAAAGTATTCTTGAAAAGCCTGGGTAACAATAAGCTAAGGATACTGTAGAAAGACTTTCACAATGAATGAAAAATATCACTTTTAGATTTTTTAAACTTGAAGATTTTGACCGGAAAAAATGTTGCATATTTTCCACTTTCTCACAGAGAGGTACTAATTATAATATACTCTCTAATTATTTTCAGTATGTTTCTGTAAGCCTAATTGTTCATTCTTGATTAAAAGCTGCCTCTGTAATTGAGGGAAAACAGTTTTTTTTTAATCAGACCTAGTAAGTTGGTTACCTTAATTTTAAACACAACTCTAAGTTAGCAGGCTGAAATTTAAGTATGGATACTTCTAAAACTTTGGACCCAAAAAATTCAAGAATGTGCTTCAGCTGATTCTCACCAGATGTAAGATAAAAAGGTCTGGGTAAAAATATATGGATAAAAAGATGATTCATGTCACATTATTATGTTCTCATATTGTATGGATATATTCATTTAAAAAGTAAATTTTATTTTTATAACTGAGAGATATAACTCTTAGACATATGCCTGAATATTAACACAGCCCTGTGCCCTGTATGCAGTCTAATATTGCTAAATTAAGAGTAGCTGTATTTGGTTAACTTATTTAAGTAAATACAACATGCTGAGTATAATGTAATAGTGGTTGACAGCACAACCTTTCAAGCCTCCTCCCCAGATTTCAATTCTGGCATCACTACTCACTATTGTGTTTAGTTATAACTTTGCATAAATTTGCCATAATCCCTCCTTATTGCTTCTAAGTGCTGTCCATGGTTCCAAGAACAGAAGTTTGAAAGAAAAAATGTGGATTTTTGGCAATGTAACTTTCAGTCTGGTGAAAAATACAGAGGGTTGGGGCAAAGAAGTAATATCAACCGTGGGTGTGGGTGCTGTGATGTGATGCGAAGCAAGCTCCAGGCTGTAGTTTTATAAGGATCTAGAGCCAAACCAATGTATCATCTCAGGATAAGCAAGAAACAGGAGACAGCATGATTGGTTAGGCGTGTAGAGTGAGGATGAGGGAGAAGTTAGAGGTAGCACTGAGTGTTTAGGCTTGAGCAAATCAATGGATGATTTCTTTGTCCACAGAGATAGGAGATATTGGTAGAGAATCAGTTTTAGGTGAGGGGATAATGAGTTCACAGTTGAGCATGTTGAGGTGAAGGTGCTTATAAAGGTGCCCAGTGAACAGTTCTTTATGTGGAGTGGAGCTTGGTAGTGGGTTGGAGACAGAAATATAGAAAAAACTAAATTTCAGTTTATATGTCTACCTTCATATAGATGGTATCTAAATGTAGATGGTGCTTAAAGGAAAGTGATTGGGTATAGACTGAGAATAAAAATCTGCTAGTATAAAACCTGTATAGCTGTCTTATTTAGGAACAGGCAGATGTCTACAAAAAGGGCAGAGAGAGTGTACATAAAGAATGAAAAACCAAAAAGTTTGTGTCATAGATGTCAAGAAAAGAGAATTTATCTTGACACCTGGCAGAGTCAACAATAGATCAAGTAATATCAAAATGCAAATTTTCCATGGGATTTAATTCAAGAAAACCATAAGTGGGGGCCTTTGCAAAAGTGGCTTTCTGGAGTGGTCTTCATAGAAGCCAGATATGCTGTAGGTCAAGGCATGATTAGGAGAGGAAGAATTGGGAACATAAGGTGTAGCCAACAGGTGAGAAGATTGGAAAGATGTATGTATTTGGAAATGAATATTCCCTAGGGAATAATTAAATATATTTACTGATTTGGCAATCTGTTGATTTATCTTATCTAGTATATGTCCATTTTTGTTGAAGAGATACAGCACATTTTGAATTTCTTGTATTATAAACATGGAATTGAAACATCTTTAAATTCTGTGATGAAATTTTACTAGGTGTGTAATTCTCATTTTTTAGTAGTAAGATTGAGAATAAGTAGTTTAAATGTTTTAAAATTACATCACCTTTAAAAGTTTAAAGAAATGAACTAAAGTAATAAATGGTGATTTTTAAAAATATTTCTGTCTATATCACATTAAGATCAAGAATAACAACTTATTTATCATGTCCCTAAGAACTTACCACAATGCCTGTCATACAATAAACATTACGTACAGTCTTACAGAGTTGATTATTTTGGTGAGGATTTCAAATCTATCATACTCTGTGATATTTCTAAAAATTAATTCAGATAGAAGATTTAATTGAAAATAACCAAAGATAATTTAAGGTATTTTGAAATTATGGTTAATGGGTTCATCACAAAATTTATAAATTCTATGAGATTATTTTCCCTGAAAAAATAGAAATACTTATTTTTAGTACTTTGAAAAATCATCTGGGTCCAAAATAATGTACTCTTCTTACAACTAGAAAGTTCATTAAAATACTGAGGTGTGTAAAACTGTGGTGATACAGCATTGTCCCTATACTGATATTAGTACTGATTTTTGTCCTAGGAATATTTTCTTCATTTATTAAAGGTAAGTGAAGCTGAAAGGGAAAAACATTAATTGAGTCTTTACTTGCTTAAGTATTACCCTTTATTATATGCCTTCATTCTAGTTGCTGAACTCTAGAAACAGAAATATCAAGCTTAGAACCATCATGGATTTATTAATCTTTGGAAGAAAGTGCCCTTCCATGGAGGTTTGGAATTACTGCATAGTCTCTCTGTGTAGCAGACTTTAGAAAACAGTTATTCCTCTTCAATCTTAAAAGTGCCGGTTAAATGGAACGCTCTCCTGACCCATGAGACCTTGCTCACACTATGTTTCTAAAGTACCGGTGGTGTTTTCAAAGTTTCCCAGGTTCACACATTATATACAATATTGTATATAGTATAATACACAAATTTGTAGAAATGTACAAATTTAAAATACAAATAACAAATGAGAGAAAAGAGAAAGCAACATTTAACCAAGTTTAGCAACTTGATTCTTTTCAACAGGGTAGGAAATCTCAGCCTATCTTTTCATTCTTTCCTAAACTTAATGTCACTGCACTGTCTTCTTCAGTAAAGGAAAAATTCACTTATTGTTCCCAGTTCTTCCTGTCCAAATCCCACCTTGACCTAGAACATGTCTAGATTCTATCAGCACCATTCATGCTAACAAAACTGCAGATATTACTATGACTCAACCTATTAAAAATTGCAGATCTTTTTCACTCTTGCTGTTTCTCATATCTTCTAGTGACCATTCGTGGAATACTTTGGGGTATTTATCTTCATTTTACAAATATTTAAAAAGTGACCACTATGTAAATGTCTTATTGAGAAATATGCTGCTAAAATAATGTCTTTTACTGGCATGACAGTTCTCCTTTGAATAAAATGTTTAGTTTTGTGTGCTTTGATCAACATTTGCCTGCTTGCATTAAGATTTTTTTACTCAGGGGATGATTTTATCAGAATAGTTATCATTGTTTAAATCATCTGTACCATAACTGTCCATCAGCTATTTGCAGACTGAATGGGGGAACAGTAAAGCCTTAGTATCATCAAAGTACTGCTGAGTGCTTAGTGCTCAGGATTCACTGTGGTTCAGAGCTGGTTCTCAGATTGGCAATCGGTACACTCAATTTTGTGCTACATTAGTCACTGCTGGAAACTCACAACTGATTGGTTTTCAAAACAGAACTGCAAGTAACTAATACTCTTATGTTCTCCACAGGGCAAATTACTTACCACAGTCAAGTAGAACAAATCATTATTTGTTCAGTGAGCCATGGATCAAAACTAAGGGAACTAGAGAGTGGAGGGAAGGCTCATCCAAGACAAGTCGAGGGGAGTGACAGTCCCCATCAATGACTGATCTATTTCTGGGATCAGATTCTGCTATCACCCAGATCCAGCATGCATTCCCCACAGCAGTGATGGTTACATCACAATATCACTATCCTACATTTTCCCCAGTGGTCAGATCTCCTGTGAATGCCTTCTGCTTTCAGAATAAGACATGTTTCATTAACTATATTAAATGTTGGAATGCTTTGCTGTTTGTTTTTGTGCCTAAGAAGTTTCCTGTAGACATAGAATCTATAGGCAGGTGTCATAGATCAGATAAAGCATTCTTTGAGTTTGTTTCCACAGAGTTTAAATAAAGCCTCTTCTTAATAGCTTCACATATGATTGACTCACATTCCCAAAACCAAGAGGAAACAATGTCTCCATGTGCAAGCTAGTGTTATGGTTTGGATTTGAAATGTACCCCAGAAGCTCATGAGTTGAAGAACTGGTCACCAGTGCCCCAGTGTTTTGATGTGGGGGCTTGAGGAAGGTGACTGGATTATGAGGGATTTGACCTCATCAGTGAGTTAATCCACTGAAGGATTTACAATTAGATGAAATTATTAGGACGTGGTGGACACTTTAGAAGGTAGAGCATAGTTGGAGGAAGTAGGTCATTGGGGCACTGGGAGGCAAGCTCTGGAATGGTATCACTCTCCCTCTCCCTCTTCCTTTCTCTTTCTCCTTCTCCCTCTCTCTCCCTTTAGCCCACTGTGAGGTGAGCATCTTTGCTCCACCATGCACTCACTGCCATAATGTTCATTCACCCTCATCTCAGCACCAAAACTCACGGACTGAAACCTCTGAAATTATTAGCCAGAATAAACCACTCTCCTTAATGTTTATTTCTCAGCTATTTTGTCACAATGGAAATTTGACTAACACACTAGGCAAAGTTTTCCTATGAGTTAGAGAAAATGGCAAGCTTTCCTTATTTACTTATTTGTTCATGATTATATTTGTTGTGTTAAGCATTTGACCTGTTATGCAACAGTAAACAAGTAAAATATACTATGATGAGTGAAGATGTAAAAATCCTAGAAAGCCACATAGAACAGCATATGATAACATCCCTCTAATCTTATTCTAGGGCAACTACCATTTATTCAGTGCTTTCTGTGTCCCCAATACTGGACTCTTCCTAGTCTCTGTTTATTTTAATCTGTACTGCTACTCTACGTGGTGTTTTACCATTATTAGGTGTGTTTTAAAGACAAAAACCTGTGCACAGCTACTGAAAAAGAAAAGTTGAGGTCTGAGTGCAGGCTGGCTGATTTCAGCACCTGCAAAATCCTACACCAAATATATTCTCTTATTTAACACATTTAACCATGATCAGCCATATTTGTAACATACATATGTACTATAATATTTTCTTTCTCCTTGCAAATGGATTTAAGTTGACTAAAGAAAGACATAAAATCCAAGAACCTAAGAGTTTATCTGCTTGTGTTCTAATACCCTCATCTTTTTGACAAAGAAATTGAAATACAAATAAGTGACTAGTTCAAAGTCACGAAATGAGTTAATGTCCCTATGGCAGTAAACACTCAGAACTACTTAAACCAAGTGTGATAGTATTTTTACTGCATCATATTGCTTCCCAGTGTACTATTTTCTGTTTGTTTAAAAAATCAATAAAATTCAATCTAAAGAATTTTCTGATGACTGGATATAGTAAGGTAACAGTTTTTATAAGCCAGTAGTAATAACCAATACATTCTGTGTAGTTTAACTTGATGTAATTGTATATCATTTTCTCTCAATTATAGGAATTAGACAAGAAAAAAGTTGTTCAGTATATAGTTTAATATGCCAATAAAACAGGATGTATTAATAGAAGCTTCACTCAAATTCATATATAAAAAGCCAACTGATATTTTTCTTGTTGGTTTATCTTCAGAGGATCTGAGGACTTAATTTCTTTAAAACACAATTTAAAGGTTGAAAATGAGATTACGGTTGATGTACTAAATGTTGACAGTAACAACCAGAACAAAACCCCAGCATTTTACCAGTCAACGCGGGAAATGAGAAGATATTAAGCATTTTAGCTATTCAAGGAATAACTCTATTCCTTGGAAAATAGTGAGTCAGTGTTCCTCCAGAAGAATACCTCTGCCAAACAGAATATTCAAACATTTTCTTGCAAAGTTCTTTGCATTCTAAAATTCCATGATACTAAGTAGTACTTATCTAAGGTCAGCTATGTGTTTGGACAGGTATGAGGTGTTTAGAATAATAATCGAAGCAATTCAAAGTAACATCCTAAGGCAGTATTAAATTAGCTTTAGCATGCTCATTTAATGTAACACTATCCAGCAGAAGCTGTGCATTGGAAGGACATTAAGTAACATTGAATGTGAAGGGAAAGAATAATGCTAATATAGGTAACTTGGGAGAATGATGTTTTGACTTGGAACTTTAACACTAAAGACAAGAGAAACTCTATATAAATAACTCTATTCTAATTTTTAAAAAGTTGATTTTTCATGGTGGTATCAGTTAACTGTTGTGAGCCTGCTTTACATGTATACTGTGATTGATTAATGAGTAAATGAATGGTGGATGACAGAAAACGGATTTCTCACTGTTGAAAGATGAGGTTACAGATAAGCAACACTATAATGAACAATGTGGAACTGGATTAGAGTCAGAGACATATATGTTTTGCTTAATAGACAGACAGATGGACAGATACTGAAATAGCTTCAGATACATTTGTATATGTGAGTTAGAACATAGTCATGCACACATACAACATTTCAGTCAATGACTGACACGTGTATTATGATGGTCCCATAAAATTATAATGGAGCTGAAAAATTCTTACTATCTAGTATATTTACTGTAACATTTCTGTGATTAGATACAAAGATACCATTGTTACAATTGCCTGTAGTACTCAGTATAGTCACATCTTGTATAGATTTGTAGCCTAGGAGCAATAAGGTATACCATATAGCCTAAGTGTGTAGTAGGCTCTACCATTTAGGTTTGTGTAAGTACATGGTACAGTGTTCACACAATAAGGAAAAAGACATATTTCTCAGAATTTACTCCCATTGTTAAGTGGGACATAACAGTATGTACCTGTGTCTGCTGAGAGGGCGTAAACAGAATGACACCTTTGTAGCAATAAGCATACTCAGCATTGAGATCTCAGTATCCAATACCATTATCCAATTAAAAAATCCAGTGATCTTGAAAGAAATGACTTTTTCTAGGTCCAGGACTGAGAATATAGAAGATAATCCTGGAGAATCTTCTTATGTCAAAAAGTAAGGAAGTGAACAAAAACAGAAAGAGAAAAGAGAAGGCCATCTATCCCTTTTTCTAATAATTGGAGGGACCTTCTCCCAATTATTAAGGAACCATCCACTCTTTGTAGCTGGAGATTTTGTTACTGCATACTTCTGCATAGACAATCACAGCCTTGATATAGCCAGTGTGCCAACCTTAAAATAAGTTTCTAACTATGGCCTGTTTGTCTTACTGATATTATTTACATCTCAGTTTAGTGATATCTGAAGTATACATATACGTATATATGCGTGTGTGTGTACATATATACAGTATATATGTATATACACACAAATATATGATGTTCAGTTTAGAGTGTATTTTTTAGCCATAACTGATCTCATCTTGCCCATGAGCACACTCTCAGCTGCTAGGAATTGGGATTTGGAGGAATTATCACATTTCATATTATTAATTAATGACATCTGTAAGGTTTTTGGTCTACATGGTCTCTTTCATGATGTTCTGTTGCACAGGAGACTGTCTGCAGATAACAATATCATACATATTTAGAAAAACAGAAGAATGGAGTTTTAATGTTTTCACCACAAGGAAATGACAAATGTTTGAGGAGATAGATCTGCTTACCCTGACTTGAACACAACAAAATGCATAGTGTAGTGAAACATAACGTTGTATATTTTTCATGTGCCAATTAAATAAATAAATAAATTTTAAAAGACCTTCAGAAGATTCAGTCATATCTGGTTAAAACATCCATTTTGCATAGGTGTTTGGGATCTCCCTCTTCCACCTCATCCTCTTGGCTTCTTGCCCTGTTTTATGATGGTGGAGAAAGGAAATGTCTCTGCATCTTTGCTGTTCTCAGTTGTTGGTTCAGCCTTTTGTGCGGACAGTGCTGACCATACTGTTCTTGTCTGATCTTTTACTTCCTCTGGTCACAATACCACTCCCGTGCCAGGTCCCAAAAGTCTCTGTATTAATTTTACACCTTGCTGTCCTCACAGAACATTTGGAACCACTTAGTGGATGCAGGAACTTCTATGTCATCTGCAGGAATTGTTGGCATTGGGGGAGGTGAAGAGGATCATACTTTTCGGAAACTTCTATCAGTGGTTTTGACAGTTTTACCTATTATTGACCTGAATATCTATTTTCACATCATAAAGAAAAATAGAAACTCCAAAAACAAAAAGCTTCTGAAAAGTGTTATCTCACTCAGCCATTGGATTATCCCTTCCAAAGATGAGGGCTTCCTGGGATATGATTCATCCCTCTAGGTCTGATCCTTTGCTCTCCTATATCTTAACTGTGTTCTGTACTTATACTCCTCTCTTCTGGCTTTTGGTGAAAATTCTTCCCTCTATGCCCCAGTCTTTACAGTTTCCCTTCATACTTAATGAAAAGACCTTCAACTTCATTCTCATTCCAGGTATACTTGTATCTTCTCTAATACTCTTATATACACACAGAAACACAATCTTATACATGTATACACAAGCCTACATGTATACAAAAGCCCACATACACATACATGCATATACAAACATATGTAACAGATTCATCATAATCCTTTACTCTATACTTTCACTTTTGGCCCATCAAAATATTTTAAAAATCTATATACAGTGTCTGTATATCAATCTAAGACTTTACAGCTCTCCATCATTGTCAGTCTGCTTACAAACCCACAAAGTACAAATCTTTTTAAATTGATTCTTTTGTCCCATCACCATCAAGTCTACATACTCATTTATAACCCTTGTCTATCTTTTCATATGTGCCTACTCTGGAATAAAGAAAGCCAGGAATGAATGATGATTTTTTTAAGGAATTTTAAAAACAATGTCGTAATCTAAAAGAGAAATATTTTTGACAAAATGTCGAGAATTAGAAAGCATATGAAGCAGGATTTGGAAGTCATAGGGAGGTTCATTTTTTTGCTGAATCTCTGCCATACAAATGTGGTCCCCCAGCCCCTATGTCTGTAAAGCAAGATTTGCTTCTGAATACTCTTAGTAGCTGAACTACCCTAGAAGCAATAACATTTGACATGGTAAATCACTGAGGGCAGCTGACATTATAGGATAAATAAAGGTTTTTTTTTTTTTTAGTTCACCATATCTTTGTTCTTAGGCCCACTTCATTTCAGTCATCCTCAGCCCTATTTTCAGTCTCCTAAAGATGTATTCTGAAAGCTTAGAGTAGAGCCATCAGGCATCTATCCAGCATCTATTCCTTCCCTCTTCTATAGAGTAGGAATGTTAAACTCAGTGCCCCTAGGTATGCATGTTTTATTCATACTTGCAATCTTGGAAAGGTAGAATCACTGAATGTTGCATTTTCTTTGTACTTCACACGTCTTCATGTAGTGGTAATATGGGCTAGGCAAAGGAACAAAGACTATATTCTGAAGGAAAATACATATTTTATCCAATCAAGAGAGAACACACCACTTTTAGGTTTCCCCTCACCCTTCTAAAATATGTCTGGCTGGGATTCTCTTCTAGTATACCATGAAGTAACACAGTGTTTAATGACAAAAGATTTGACTATCACAAAGAGGAAATTACAAGCAAAAAACTGCCATGAAACAATGTTAAAATGTACTTGGCACACGTTTTGATTACCCCAGTTGCAATGCAAAAATAGTGCAGTGATAGTTTCTGGACTTAAGAGAATGTTGTCAATGTTGAAATTATAAAATGCAATTTAGTTTGTTTTTTCCCTGTGAATAAATGAGCTAATTTTTTGTTTAGCACAAAATTCATATATATTTATTTATTTATATTCATCTAATCTTTCACTGAGTTCTAATTTTACACTTATACTTTATGAAGCTAGTCATTATTTGTTTCTAATAAATCAATTTTAATATATGAATGTCTTCACCATTGACTATACCATTGCCTAATTTTCCTATACAAGATATGATTTTATGAAATACAGGTTTTTGAGGTTAATGAATTTGACAGTTATCATTGTTTGCCTACATCCATCCTAAACAGTAGAAGCCATCCATGATGTTCTGCACTGTAGGAACATTCTTTAGTAAATTTGTGCTGACAGCATGTTAAAGTGCTTTGGCTGAATCATGGGAGGAGGAAAGGTACTCACATATCTGAGACTCTCTACTAAGGTTGGTGCTTAAAATATGTAACATATTTTTGGGAATCTCTAAGAGGTAGATGCTATTATTGCTTTAGTATACAGGAAGAAATTCTGGTTTATCTAAATAATATCACAAAAACAAATTGTACACTTACATGGTGCTCTAAATGTTTAATAAAAGGATAGAAAAAATAATGTAGCCCCATAAGAGAAGTATTTTTTTCTCTTGTGAAGGAACCATTACAATTACCTATAGTCAGGGAGAAATATTACCAACATTTATTCAAGTTTATCTTACTCACCTGTTTCACAGTTCATTCAGGTACCATGGACATCTTCTCCATTTAAGTGGGCTCTAGCCTGGGAATTGGTCCTTTTGATAAGGATGGGGTGAGGAAGGCAGAGATAATGTCACTGGGAATGTCTTTAAAATATTGTGGTCATTGTGATGGTTTTGATCTAAAATGTCTCCCAAAATTCTCATGTGTGTGGAAGGTAACCGGGACATGGGATTGCTATTCTCATAAGTGGATTAGTCATCTGATGAGCTCAGTAGCTGAATGTGCTGTTAGGGAGCAGGGTCTGGTTGGAGGTGGGTCACTGGTGTGTGACCTCTTAGCGTATATTCTTGTCTTCAGCTTCTCCCTTCATGCTCTGCTTCCTGGATGCCATGAGTTGAGTACCTTTTCATCTGCCATGCCCCTCTTCCATCCTATTTCTGCCATGGAGCCAGCCAAGCATGTACTGAAATCATGAGCCAAGAACAAATCTGTCCTTTAAGTTGTGGGTTAGGTATTTTGTCCCAGTGAGTGGAAAGTGAGTAAAACAGAAATTGATATGGGAGAAGTGGGGTTGTTGCTGTAACTGTACCTGACTGTGTGATTTAAATGGTTTTGGGAGGAGTTTGAAAAAGTTTGCAGAAGCAAGCCAGAGAAGCCCTAGAATGTTGTGAAAAATGGTCGATGTGTGATACTGGTCAGAGCTCAGAAGACTCAGAATGCCAATAGAAATGCAAACAGTAAAGACTAGACTCAGGAGGTTTCTGTTGGTAACAAGGAGTCTATTGGCCATTGGACTAGAAGCCGTATGTGTTACACCCAGACAGAAAATTTTTCTTCATTTTGCCCATGTCCAAAGGTCCTAAGACTTTGTAGAAGACCAAGATGAAGTGTTGTGAACTAATTAGTCTATAGGAGAAAATTTAAAAGCAGCCTAATGTTCGGGCTGTGCCATGGGTGTACTGCTGGCTAACTTTAGCCAGATATACAGTGAAAATCAGGAGCAAAAGTTTTCAGTTTCATCAGAAAGGAAGTATCTGCAAAGTTGGGACCTCAGAGAAATGGATTGTTGAAAAGATTGACATTACAAAGAAGCCAAGTATTTCGTATCAGGACAATAGGAAAGATAGCTCAAAGGCATCTTAGGAATCAGCAACACCCAACCCTCTTCTGCCTCAAAGGTGCAATACTGTAAAGCTTTCCTTTGATTAGAGTGCCCTGGGCCCACTGCTAAAGAAGAACTTCCTAGGGAATTGATTTTTCAGGATTCATTTCATAGTGCTCATCCATCCAGGCAACCAAGGGGCCCCTGCAGCTGTGATGCAAGGGGACCCTGGCTACTACTCAGGCTGACAATAGACTTTGGCATCAGCCACATGGTGCTGGTTTTTCAGGCATGCAGAATGGGGTCAAGTAGGGCTCCACCCAGATTCCAGAAGAAAGCCTGGGAGACCAGGCAGTGTGCCCCTGAGAGGGCAGAGCATGAAGCTTTGATAGTGAAGCTTAGAGTGGAAGGAAACCCTAGGAAGTTGGAGATGTCTAGAGCATGGAACATCTACTAAGGAACGCAATGGGCAGTAAGGGAAGCCACTTCAAGAGAGAGGCGATGAGGGCTGCAAGTGGCAATGCCATAGAGGCGTGGAACTCAAGCCCTTTGGAATTCACTTCTTTTTTTTTTTTTTTTTTTTTTTTTTTGTGGGTACCGGGGGGTCGACCTCAGGACCTCGCACGCCAACAGGCACCCGTGCCGCTGAGCGATATCACCGGCCCCTTTTTCGTATGTGGGATCCGGGAGTCGAACTCGGGCCCTCGCGCTTGCAAGGCAGGCGCTTATGCCGCTGAGCCATCTCACCGGCCCTGGAATTCACTTCTCATCACAACTACCAGTAGGTGTTGGAAACAGCAACAAGATTTAATATTTTCCCTGCTTGGTTTCAGTCTTGTTTTGGTCCCATTCCTTACTATACTCCTATTTATTCCTTTTGGAAGGGAAATTTTTACCCTGTGGTATTATGTTTAAAGTGTTTAACTTTTTGATTTTTACAGGAGCTCACAGCTAACAGATTGCCTTGAGTATCAGAGGAGACTTTGGACTTGAACTTTTCAGCAATGTTGGAACTGTTATCACTTTGGCAACTCTTAGAGATGGAATAAGTGCATTTTGCATAATGAGATGGATATCAGTCTTTTGGGAACCAGGGGCAGAATTTTATGGTTTAGATCTGAAATGTCCCCCCAATTTTTCCATGTGTGTGGAAGGTGATTAGACCATGGGAGCATTATACTCATTAGTAGATTCATTAGTAGCTAAATGTGCTATTAGGAGGTGAGGCATGTTTGAAGATGGGTCACTGGGTGTGTCCTAGAAGAATGTATTCTTGACTCTAGCTTTTTCCTTCTCTGCTGTCATGGGTTAAGCACCTTTTCTTCAGTCATGCCCCTCTGACATCCTGGCAGAGCCTTGGAGCTACCCAACCATGGAATGAAAGCATGAGCCAAAAATAAAGTTCTCATCCTCTAAGTTGTGAGTGCTGAATTAATTATAGTTATGTTGCACTTATGAAAGGGCCACTTTTGGAGAACTACATCCTTAGTTCATTTTATCATATGTGACCACCACAGAGTGTCCTTCTACAAATTAAGATGGTTATGATATAAGAAGGTGATATAATTTTAGAGGAACTTTATCTGGTACGTGGTCCACTGTTAACTGATTTCTTGTTATGGGATAACTATATTTTTTTCTAAAAGTGTAACCTCAATCATCATATACTCTGGTTCAGTATTATAGATTCCCCTCTATCCTAAGGTAGGTAGAGTTCATTTTATTTTCATTTATGCTGCAAAACTCTTTCACTCACTTGCTCACTATCTCTCAGAATGAATTTATATATATTCAGATATTCATATGTATAATATATATATACATATATATATATGGTGTATGTATAATGTGTACTAAATATATAATTTACATGTTGTTTTGGACTGAACACATCTCTCTCCAAATTCGTATAATAAATCTTAATACCCAGTATATCAGAATGTGACTTAATTCAGAATAGGGACTTTAAAGAGGTAATTAAGTGGACCAAAGACTTACTCATATGACCTGAAACTTTGAAACTGTTAGAAGAAAACAACTGAAGTCATGGTCACAGGCAAAGAGTTCCTGAATAGGATTCCAGTAGCATAAGAAATAATAGCAAGAACCAGCAAATGTGGTTACATCAAATTAAAAAGCTTCTGCACAACAAAGGAAACAACAAAGTGAAGAGACAGCCTAGAGAATGGGAGAAAATGTTTGCCAGTTACTCTCTTACAGAAGATTAACATCCAGAACATGTACAGGACTCAAAATACTTGACACACACATGAAATAATCCAGTCGATATGTGGGCAAATGAATGGGACAGAAATTTGTCAAAAGAAGTACAAATAGCCAATAAGTGTATGAAAAAAATGTTCCATATATTTAGCCATCAGAAACATGCAAATCGAAGCTACATTGAGATTTCATCTTGCCCCAGTCAGAATGGCTATCATCAAGAATACAAAAAACAACAAATGCTAGGAAATGACAGGAAAAAGAAACTGTTTTGCACTATTGGTAGGAATGTAAATTAGTACAGCCATTATGGAAATCAGTACAGAAGTTCTCCCCCAAAACTAGACCTACCATATACCAGCTATACCCTTCTTAGGTATACTCCTGAGAGAATTAAAGTCAGCATATTGTAGCCATACCTTCATATCATGTTTATTACTGTGCAGTTTACAATAGCTCAGCTAGGGAAGCAGTCTGGGCACCTGTCAACATTTGAATGGATAAAGAAAATGCAATGAAATCATGTCATTTGCAGAAGAATGGATGAAACTTGAGACCATCATGTTAAGTGAAATAAGGTATTCAGAAATTAAAATATTGCATATTTGCTTTCATATGAAGAATCTAGAAAAAATTTAAAAGAGAGATGACATGAAAGTAAAAGGCAATCTTTTAAATAAGAAGGAGAGCATCTGGAGGGAGTAGGGAGAATGGGAAACAGGTATTGGGGGATCAAAATATGTTTTATGCATGTATGAATGTGCCAGGATGAACCCCTTTTATGTGTGACTAATATGCACTTACGACAACAGAAAAAATAAGTAATTAAGTTAAAATGAAATTATTAAGGTGGGCTCTAATCCAATATGACTAGTGTCCTAATAAGAAGAGGAAATTAGTGTACACAGCAGAAACCATATGAAGCCACAGAACTCCTGTTAGTCAAGGAGAGGCTCCTTGGAAAAAAGTCCACCACCACAATCCCAGATTCTGAGCTTCTGGAACTAAGAGAAAATAACTTTGTGTTTTTTAAAGTTATCCAGTCTGTGGTACTTTGTAATGGCAGCTCTAGCAAACTGTTTGTTGTATATAGTAATACAACTCTTAGTGGTAGTCAGGGTTTACAAGGGAAAAGATTTAATACAGGACACATAAGTAATAGGATCATTTTATAATATTCACCCAAAGAGTCAAATGCAAAAGAGAGTGGGAGATCTGTCCACACACTAGAGACCCAAAGAATCCAGCTGAGGGCCTGGATCCCACGGCAATGTCCTGCACGAGTCCAGCTGAAGATCTAGAGCTCATCGCAGTGTCCCCCACAAGTCCCAGCTGCAGCCTAGAGCCCATGACAATGTCTCATGCGAGTCTGCATCAAGGATCTGCACTGGGAAGGCCCAAAGGTCCGTGGTGGAAGCTAGAAAGTCTGCGCCAGCGGGGTGAAGGATCTGTGCCAGCAGCTGAGGGATCTGCACTGGAGCCAGGAAGCGATGCTCAAGGTGAGGACCAGAACTCTCCTGAAGAGAACCTCAGCCATCCTCAGTGACAGCATGGACCCAAGCTTCTCTGACAATGAGAATAGCTGAGTTCATATCAGGAAGGCCAGCGTGAAAAGCTTCTCCAGGAGGATCAACAGCACACCATCTTCCCCTCCAGTTTTCTTTCTATGTTGTTGGCGACAATCCTCAGGTGGGCCATCCACACCCAGAACCATGCTGATTGAGTTCAGCTGGGTGTTACAAGCTGACCATCAGTTAATCCACCACACAAACTAACCTCAATCCCCAGGAAATTTGTGACTTTTTAAATAATAACGAGTGAAATAACAAGAAAGCAATCTTATAGATTTGTACAAAGGTAAATTTCTAGGCCTTTGGCTCATTACACGGTATGCCCAGTCTCCTATCTATTCAGTCTTTGCATTACAGGGTCACAGCTGGAAATTGGTTGCAGAAACATGACCCTGGGGTGCTTCATTATTTGTAGTCATGAAAGAAAAGATTCAATGGTATTTAGTCTATTACACTTATGAAGGCTAGGAAATGGATTATTAGGTTTTAGAAATATTTGCAAGTTGGAGAAAAATGGGCTGGGGGCTTGGCTAGAAATTCAGTTTACTTGAACATCTCTTTCTCTGCTTATGTGTTGAGGCAGCACATATTTAGTGTAAACAAACCTAATACTTCCAAATTTGAACAGTACTACTCTTTCAGATACTTTGCATTTCCATAGTGCTTCTCTCTGTCTGTGAAGCCTTCCCAAGCTCCACGTGGTAGATTCAGTGCCATTTGATTTCATATCATGCTGCTTTTCCTCTTCATAGCTTCCATGGCACTGTAACTGTTTACATGTTGATCTCCTCAAAGGCAGAGACTAGGGCTCTGGAGGTTTCTGTTCCCAAGTGCAGCATACTTTCTGCTATACAGCACAGCAGAAATTTTTGGAGCATCTTATGCCTTCCTGGAAATACTGTTTTTATAGCTAATGTGCTTGAGATCCAAAAATTTAAATTCACAATTAGGATTAAGGAAAGATACAAAACACAGAAGCTATGGATAGGGTAGGGTAGGGAGGGCATGATAGGAAAGTGGGCAACAGTCAGAGGCTAGATGATTTTAGAACTTAAGATTTTTTTCCAAACCAGATGGAAATGGACAGTTTTAAATAGAAACATATTGTGATTTCATTTACATTTTTGCTCTGGCTACTGAGAGAAGCCAGGGCACCAATTAAGAAGACAGTGCAGTCACCCCTGAGAGTGGCTTGGACTACAGAAGAAACAGCTGGAATGAGAAAATGTAGATAGATTCTAGAAATATTTTGGAAAGAAAATGACAGGATTTGCTCACAATTTTTGTGAGAGGTTGATTATTTACTAATTTGTACAAATATTTATTACCTGTTATAGGTCATTCACTATTTTATTTTATTTTATTTTATTTTATTTTTTTGTGGGTACCAGGGGTCGACCTCAGGACCTCGCGCGCCAGCAGGCGCCCGTGCAGCTGAGTGATATCACTGGCCCTTTTTTCGTATGTGGGATCCGGGAGTCGAACTCGGGCCCTCGTGCTTGCAAGGCAGGCACTTATGCTGCCGAGCCATCTCACCGGCCCCAGTCACTATTTTAGACCTTGAACACATATGAGAAAACCAGATATGGCACTTGCTATCATGACCCGAAGTTTATATTCCAGTGGGATGCAGACCTGAATAAACAAATAAGCAATAATCAACCAGTTAATTCCATAATGGTTTATTCCACAAAGCAGGTAGTTCAGGTAGTAATTCAAAGAAGCTACTTCAAATTGTGTGGCCAGGGAAATTCCCAGATTCCTAATTAGAAAACTGAATCACAGGAAGGGACCAGCTTTGTGAAGATCTAGTATAATACATTCCATGCAGAGGAATGGGTGATACAAAGGTCCTGGGGAAAGAAAAAGCTTAGCATTCCCAGGAATTGAAATAAGCCCACCATGGCTTGTAAAAAGTATAAAAGGTGTAAATAGTTTGAAAAGATGAAGGATTATTTGAGGTAAGGTTGGTCCAAGAAGTAGTAGGGGGTCAGGTTGTAGTATGCAGTCTTGTGGATACCTAAAGAGTGTAGTAGGACACTACTGTGAAATTGTAGGCCAGTTTATAAAATAATTCCTCTAGTTTCTTTGCAGAGAATTAATGATAGGAAGGCAGTTGGTAAGGCACTGTGATGGCTTGGACCAAAGTGGTAGTGGTGTGTCTTAGTTACTTTTCTCATTGCTGACAAAATACTGACACCCAAAGGTAAAGGAGAAAAGGTTTATTGTAACTCACAGTTTGTAGAGGTTTCAGTCCATAGTTGGCTGGCTCCAAGGCAGGGTGGCATGGCAGAGGGGCATTGCAGAGAAGAAACAGTTTGTGGTGGGCAGAAGGCAACAAAGCAGCGAAGTAGCTAAGAAGCAGCAAGTGACGAGTGAACACAGCAGCCCTCTTTCTGTCCCGTATATTTTATAGAGGCTGCCCACCCTCAGGGTGGATAGCACTCACACCCCGGGAAGATGAGATTTTGGATTTTGTACACCAGGCACCCAAAATGTGATGTCAAATATCAAATAGGCTTAATGTCATAGAAATAAGGAGGAAAAAAGGCATGTTTCAGAATTTCTGTTCCAGCAGTGACATTTAATATTAAGATAAAATGTCTACTAAACATTGTATTGGAAATACTGAAGCCTGCTAGCCTAGTTAAGAGTATATTTTCCTTAGGCAGATGAATACCAAATAAAACCAAAACCACAAGCACTGTGTTTATATGTGAGTCAGATTTTTGTTTTCCTTTCCCAGTTTGTGGCTACTAGAGAGGAAACGGCACATAGCAGGATCACATGAATCACACAGGGATTTTGGCACAATTCACTTCTAGATTTTCTTTCCCTCCTTTGTTCACTTTTCTAGAAACCATCTCTTGACTCCATCTAGTCGCCTTGAGCCTTTCCCTTGAGTTTGCCTCCTTGCTTCATAAAGCTGCAGACAATATATATGCATGTGTTTCTCCCCCTGCCACTGTGTAAGGTATCATTTGGGAGCCAAAATTAAGATGTAACATGTAACAAGTGTTGGCTTTAACTATATTGGAAGAAAATTTATTGTAGATTACATGTGTAGGCTTTGGAGAAAAATGTTACATTAATTCCAATACTTTTAGTATAGAACCATATTCAACAAAACAGAGAAATGGAATGTTTACTTATAAAAATAACATAAACCAAACATTTTAAAAAAACGTTCCTTTGTTCACTTTCGTGAGATACTTGCCTCTGCAGTCTCATTCCTGATGTACATGCTAACAGTGTGCTTCCCTACATGTTATCTAAAAGCACCCGATTATTCTCATTTCAGAATCAGATTCCTGTGTCAATCTCCTATTATGATCTGAGCAAGGTGTTTTTAATACCACCTTAATGAATCAGCGTTATCAGTTCTGTGCGATTTACTGTTTCCCCACTATTGTTTTTTCCTTTCTCTGGTGTTGAAGGGTGATCAGGTTGGATTGTTCTAAAAATTAATTATGCCACTTTGCCTTTTTTTGCTATTTATCCAATTTACTGAGTTCTGTATGCTGTGATTTGATGGAAATACTTTTATTCACAAATAATTCTCATATTCCAAAAATATGATACATAGAGCAAATTACGGCTTGTTATTCAGTTTCCATCCCAGCTTTCACCTGAGCTTCATATACATCAAATATTCAAGAGCAGGGCCTCTCTTGTTGTACCCTTATATTCTCAGAGCCTACACCAGGAGACAATAAATATGTACCAAGAGGATGAAAAACATGCATTGTTTACTGAATACCTGATCTTGAATGTCTCAGAGACTTCAAAAACATAAAAAATGAAATCATTTCAAATGGAGCTCATTATGTTTTTCTTCCCTCAACCTCACCCCTCTCCCTGTCTCTTTTTCTCCTGTTCCTTTCTTCCCTCTCCCCCTACTCCTTCCCCATTTCCATTTCACTGTCTTCCCCATAGATTAATTTTGTTCTCATCACCTCTACATCCACCAATCCAAGTCCCGAAACTACTTCCTTTTCAGAACTGTTCTTTCCCCTGCCATTTCCTTAGTTCACGTTATCACCCTTCATCTCCTGAAATACAACCATCTAACTATTCTTGCCTGCATTCTTGCTTCCTCTTAACTCATTCTCTCTAGAAGCTTCAATAAAATCTCAAACACAAATCTTTTTTGTGTATGTGTGTGTGTGAGTTCCGGGAGTCGAACTCAAGACCTTGCGCTTGCTAGGCAGGCACTTATGTCGCTGAGCCATCTCCCCGGCTCTCAAACACAAATCTTATTCTGGCCTTACCCTGTTTGAAGGTGTTCAGTGGGCCCCCCCCCCTTGCTCTTATAAATTCCCAAACATTTAAGAGGATTTCAAAGCCAGTGTTATCAGACTCCTTGGGTAACTTCATCCTTTACAGTGTTCCTCTCCAATTCCCTCTGCCCCTTTTTGCTCAAGCTATAATGAAGATTTTAATTCCTGGATGGCTTGACACCATCACTTGCCTCTCAATTTTTGGTTATTTTATACTCTCTCTAAAGCACTTAAAGTGTGTTTTATCTAAATTGTGAAATAAGATACACTTCCATAAAATGGCTTTACACACAGTGAATGCATTATATGAGCAACCCCTTTGTATTCTGTATTAAGACAAGAAATACAACATCGCCAATGTCCCAGAGACCCTGTGGTGTCTTGAAATTCTTCTTTTACCTTTCCCCACTGCCTTGTTAACCACCATCTGGACTTCGTGGTGATTGTTAACTTTTTTTTTTTTTTTCTGTGTGATTTTGCCAATTGCACATGCATTCTCAATGCAGTTTAGTTTTTTCTTTTTCTTTTTGAAATTTATATAACTATATTCTGTGTTCTTTTTCTCACTCATGTTTGTTAGGCTTATACTGTTCATGTTTTAATGTGTGTCTCTAGATACCTCATTTTTGATTGCTGCACTGTGTTACATTATATGAATATAACTTTCAAAAAACCCATTGTGTTTCTAATAGGCATTTGAGTATTTTTTCCCAATTAGCCAGGAGGTGCTGGGGAGATCAAACAAAGGGCCTCCTGTAAGCTTAGGCAAATATTCTACCACTAAGATACCTCCCCAGCCCCTGTTTCTCATTGTTAGCTATTTAAAGCAATACTTCTAAGACCAGTCTTGTATACATGTATCTCAGACTATAAATTTGCACACATAACTCTAGAGTATGTATACCTAGAGGAGAAAAAGGGTGTATGTATTTTCACCTTTACTAGATAATCTCTGCAGTTTTCCATAATGTTGGTAGCAGTATACGTTCTCAGCAGCATTGTATGCAAGGTGTTTCTGTTATACCCCTTTGCTTCACAAAATGGTACAAACTTTTTAACTTCATCCAACCTGGTACTTGTTTAGTAGCATTTCATTATGGCAATTATTTGTATTCCCTGATTATTATAGTGACCATTACAAATCCGTGTTTATGAAGTTTGCTGTTCAGGGCTCTTACACATTTCCCATCGCTTTACCTGTCTTTTCATAATCAAAATGCTCTTTATATATTCTGAAGTTCTTCCACCAGTTAAATGTGTCACGCACTCTGTGTCTTGTCTTTTCCCCCTCTTCCTAGGTGAGGAATGAAATCTTATGCCAAACTGGTTCAAATAGTGACTAACATTAGGGCATATTCTCTTTTCCTGTTCTCAGAAAATATTTATGAAAAAAAATGGAGTTCTTTTTGAATGTTTGGAAGAACTAATGAAGGTATCTGAGCCAGAACTTTCTCTGTGAGAATGTGTTCTGTATTAATGATTCAACTTCTTTAATTGCTGCAGGATAATTTATAGTCACATTTCTACTTCTGCTTTAAGTTTGTACTAATGAAGTGTATCATTTTTGACTGCATTTTCAGATTTATTTCCATAAAGTTGTTCTTAATCTTCTTTTTGTATCTTTAAGGTCTGCAGGATTGGTAGTGTTGCTCATTTTCACTCCTGATATTGTGTGCTTTTCTTAAAAATGTTTTTCCCATAGTATGTTAATATTAGTCTTCTCAGAGAACTAATATTTGCCTCTTTCAATCCTTTTGATTGCATATTTTATTACATTAATTTCTGCTCATTTTCCTATTTTCTACTTATTTCTGTTTCTCATTTTCTAAATTCTGAAACAAATAACTAGTTCACTATTTCACATATTTATTTTCACATATATGCATTACAGAATCTCAATATTACTTAAGTTAAACATCAGTATTTTTAGTTGTCTACTTATCATTGACTTTCAGCATAATAGAGTTGAGGTTATATATATACTTTGTATAATTTCAACATTTTAAAATTTATCAAAATATATCTTCTGAACATGTATTATAGGGTCACTTTTTGGAAATCTGATATACTTTAAAACTTGTATTTGTGTATTCTAGAGATGCATGATTCTCCTTATGTTCGCTAAACATATCATGTTTATTAGTTGTATTCATTTTATCTATACTTTTACTAATTATCTTTGTCTGCTTCTTTCAGTTACTGTTATTTAGGTATATTAAAATCCTCCAAGGATTATGAAGTCTATTTTTCCTTATTATGTTAACAATTTATTATTTTGAGGACATCTTAAACTGTCCATACAATTCTAAAATTGTTTTGTCTTTCGTTATTTTGAAGTTATTCTCATTATATTGAAATTCAGTTTGACTTTAAAGTTGGCTTTGTGTAATACTGATAATGAGTATCTTTTTGCTTGTTCTTTTACTTTCAACCACTTAGAATCTTTATGATTTAAATGTCTATGTAAGATGACATCTATATATAAAGGGCACATGCATTGCTACAAGAAATCTGAAAATCTTTTTCTTTTGATTAAAATTTCGCACATGTGTATTCAATATAAATTCTTGTATATTTATATCCGCCATCTAAATGTGTGGTTTCCTTTTTATTCTTTTACCCTTTTTGATTGGACCAGTATTTTTCCATAATTGCATTTATTTTCTTCTAGAAAGTTATGCACTCATCCTTAATTCTGTTAATGTAACTATAAAAATTTTTTAAAATGTATCCTTAACAAAGTCTAATATTAATATATTTTCTCCTATTCCAATTTGCTTTCTTTTCTCTTTAATCTCTCTGCATCTATTGCTTCCATTTGGGATCATTGTCATTATGACATCTTCCTATAGTAAAACTTATTCTTTTAAGGGTAGGATTTTTAATTACAAAATTCCCCAGTCATTTCTTTGAAAATGTCTTAATTTCAAGTTATTTTTTGAATATTTTTATTAGTGTGTATTATTTATACAGAGTAGTGGGTTTCATTTTGGAATATTTATGCATGCATATAACAAACTTTGTTCCACCCCCATTAGTCCCCTTTTCTCTCCCATCTTCCAGTCCTCTTCTTTTCTGGTAGTCTCCCTTCTACTGTCATGTCATTTTTTTTTTTTTTTTAATTTGCCTTAGGTTCTACATATGAGAAGAAAGATTTGACATTTGACTTTCTGAGTCTGGTTTATTTCACTTAATATAATGATCTCTAGTTCCATCCATTTTCTTGCAAATGACATAATTTTGCTCTTTATGGCTGAATAATATTCATAGATAGAATATTTATGAATATTGTGAACATATTATATATATCAGAAGGGTTTAGGTCTCATCTCATTTGTCTAATTGGATCGTATATACATAATATATAAAAATCATACATAATATATATAAATATTATATCATATATAATATTTCTTGTCAGCTCCATTTTATCCCTCCTCTTCCCCTTTCCCTCAAGTCTGAGAACTGCCTGAGCTTTATTTATTTATTTATTTTTTTGGCAAATGAGGTTGTGCCCACCAAGAGAAGATTTATTATCTGCTGCCACAGTTAAATATGGCCTACAGCTCAAATGTGCACTCTGTCCTGGGGACAAAGGCACACCAGATAGTTACACTGAATGCGCAGAAAGAAAGAAAACTCGCACTTTCACTTGTAGCTCACACACACTGAACTCTATTACCTAAAGGATTCAGAGGTTCCTGAACGTGTACTTAGACATCTTCAGACACTTGCAGTTTCACATACTGCAACGATGAAAATTCCGTGAAACACATTCTGAGACTTCAGATGTTTGGATGGAGAGTGCAGTTGCGCAGCGGGGGGTCATGAGTGGACTTCAGGATCAGCTTTTCCCCCATCTTTTCAACTTCAAACCCCATCTTCTTTTTCAGTAGGGAGGCATCTGCCAGGCCCTGATCCTCCAGCTTGGCAATCAGATTCTGGTTTTGGCTGTTGTCCTTGGTGGGTTGCAGATGGCGTACACCACCCGCTGGGTCAGGAAGGCGTTACTGTTGGTGATGCTGCAGCTGTCCAGGATCAGCAGAATACCCTCCCGCTTATTCACCTTGTCTCGATTTTCCTTATTCTTGTAGCACAGATTTCCAATCAGACGAATGAGATGAGACTTAAACCCCTCTGCCATATATATATATATATATATATATATATATATATATATATATATATAAGTAGTTGGGTATTTTCATATATATTATAATATTTTCTTTATCCACTCATCAGTCAATTTCCTTAGACTGTTTTCCTGGCTGAGCTATTATGAATTATCTTGCCATAAACATGGGTATGCAGGTATCATTATTGTATGTTGTCTTTAATTCTTTTGTGAAATACTGAGGAGTAGTGTAACTGGATCAAATGATAGCTCTAGTTTTAGTTTTTTTTGACCACACTTATTTCCATAGGGCTGTGCCCATTTACATTCCCACCAACAGTGGAGAAGAGGTCCCTCTGCCAACCTTACTAGCTTTTGCTGTTTTTTATATTATTGATGATAGCCATTTGGATCAGAGTGAGATAGAAACGCAGTGTAATTTTGATTTACATTTCCCTGGTGACTAAATGAAGTTGAACATTTTTTCATGTACTTACTGGGCATTTGTGCTTCTTTTTTTGAGAATTATCTGTTCGATTCACCCATTTATTGATTAGGTTAGTGTGTATGTGTATGTGTGTGTGTGTGTTTCTTTATATATTCTGATATTTGTCCTCTGTAGAAAGAATAGCTAGCAAATATTTTTTCCCATTCTGTAAGTTGTATCTTCACTTTGTGAATTGTTTCCTTTGTTGTGCAAAAGTATTTTAATTTGCTATAATCCCATTTGTTGGTTCTTGCTGTTATTTCCTGTGCTATTGGAGTCCTATTCAGGAAATCTTTGCCTGTGCATATGGTTTAATTGTTCCTCTTATGTTCTCTTCTAGAATTTTCAAAGTTTCAAGTTTTATACCTAGGTATTTGACCCATTTCAAATTGACTTTTTTAAATGGTGAGAGGTAGGGATCTATTTCCAATGTTCCTATTTCCATGAGAATATTCAGTTTTTTAGCAGCATTTCTTAAAAAAGCTGTGTTTTCCTTAATGTATACTTTTGGCCCCTTTGTCAAGAATCAGATGATTGTAGTTGCATAGGCTTGTTTCTGTGTCCTTTATTCTATTCCATTGGTCTATACATCTATTTTTTGTGCCAGTACTGTGCTGTTTTTGTTACTGTGGCTTTGTAGTATATTTTGAAATCAGGAATTGTGATACCTCCAGCACTGCCCTTTTTGCTCAGAATAGGTTTGGTTATTCTGGGTTTTTTTCCCCTTTCATATGAATTTTAGGATTTTTTTTTTCTAGTTCTGTAAAGAATGGCATTGGTACCTTGATGGGGACTGTATTAAATCTGTAGATCACTTTTGGTAATGTGTTCCTTTTCAAAATTTGAAAATTCAAGTGTTATTCTTGAATTTCAGGGAACATAGTAGACATAGTCATTTAATAGTCTATTAGAATAGATGGGCATTTTTAATGAATGTTTCTGTGGACTCCACTTGTTCTCATTGTTAATACCTGTCTTCCTTGGTTCACTAGTCATTGTCTCCTCTATATGAGTCATTTTGTATTTGAAAAACGTTTTATAGGAATAATTTGATACTTAATGGTTTTTGTTTCAGAGTAGATTTTTGTTTCTGTTGGTATGTAGTACTTGAAAACCTCCTCAATACTAGTTCAAGGCCTGAGGTATCAGGAAGCACCCAGAATGAAGCAACAAAGCTCAGAGGAGTGTTGATGCAAGGGCTGCTTTATTTGCAGTCACCATGCCTTAAGGGTGTAGCTTTTTATGCTCCAAACTTAAAGTCAGGAATGATTATCATAGCCCCACTCTACAGATAACTAGGATTTTATTTTTAACTTCTCCACATTTCCAAAGTCAGAATTTGCAAAGCTCTTGCATGCAAAATCTGCTTTCATTGTGCGGCTTAACTGTAGAATGTCGTCTTCTATATTTTATTTCAATAAAATATCGCATTACCTTGTTAGCTCCTTAATACTGTTAAAGGATATTGCATTTATATGATATCCAGTGTTTTTAGTTTTCAGCAAGAGTGATAGTTAATTGATTGTGTCAACTGGAGTAAGAAACACACAACTAAATTGGATCAGCATAGCTCTCAGTGTGGAAAACTCACTATAGCGAGAATTGTCACCAGAATGGTAAAAATGGGAAATGAAGGAGGAAAGCTCGGTTCTGTTTCTGCAGAGGAGCTCCAGTCTTCACCTTCACTTTGGACGTCACCTCCTGGTTTCCAGCGCAGGCTCCTCAGCCTCCTGTCGCATACCCTTCGGTCTTCTGGTATAGACTCGCACGGGACACTATGGTGAGCTCCACGCCTTCAACTGGATCCTTAGGACCTCTGCAGACAGACCTTTCACGCTCTTCCACACCTGACTGCGGGCGATCATCGTAAGCCAATCTTGTAAATTCTTATATATTTGTATATCTTGCATTAAATCTGTTTCTCTAGTAAGCACTGACTGATACAGAGAGATAGGATCTACATTTCATAGTTTCCCTTTACCTGATGCCAGTATCTCAAGTTATATCTCCTAGAAAACTCACTCTTCATCTGCTTAATTCTTATTTGAGACATGATATAGACATCATTTCCTCAGTAAAGCCTTCCCAAGTCCCCAGATAGTGCTGAAATAACGCGTTGCTTTCTATTACAGTACACATTTTGCACTGTAAATTATACTCATTTCTATACCTCCCTCATTACTTTGTAAGCTTCATAGACACAGGGACTAAAGTTATTTTAGCTCATTTTATCCCATTACCGTTATCTAGTACAATTCATGATATATAATGGATATTAAACACATCCCTATTGAACAAATGAATGCCCTACAATCCAAGGTCACCAATGAAACAGTACAAATTGAAAACAAGCTAATGCATTTTCATTTTACACATATAAAATATTATTTCTACATGCATTGAAAGCATACTAAATAAAACAGTGACATCTGTAGTTATTTACTGAGTACTTTCGTGTGAAGAGTTTCAGGAAATTCAGACTCATTTATAGACTCATGTGAAAAATAAGCCATGTAAGTAATTTTTTTCTGTGTAGGGTTATGTCTTTGACTCCACCAGTGAAACCTGCTTATATTCTCACATCGCTTAAACAAATACAAATAAATTCCAGAAAAAGAGAAATGTTAATGTGTATTTGTGTGTTTTCCAACCTAGAATTTATGAGAAAAGTTGAAAGAAGTTGAGCACAGGCAAGAGGGTGAAACATTACTAGATGAATCAGTTCTATGTGAAGTGTGTTTGAGATTGTGAGAACATGAGGAAGTGGCTTTTAAATTGATTTTTGTATCTCAAATGTTAAGACAATTGTACATAATAGTGAACACTCACTAAAATCTTAACGAAGGGATAAAATGAAGGAGGAAGGGGAGAAGCAGGCCAGCAATGTATTCCATTTTCTTGACATCTCGATTTTGTATGGCTCGAAAACCTCAAATTTATTCTCAATGTTAGGCCTTTTAGTATCTAAAAACAAAGGTATGTTTTCTTCATCATTTCTGGAGTCAAAAGACTAACTTTATACTGGATCCCAGTGACAAATTCAAGTGTTTCCAACAGGATTAGAAAATTCTATCCATTTGTCTTTTAAGATAGGTTCACTCAATTGATCATGAAGACCACATGTGATCTATTATTTGGACCATTACCATTTATCCTAAATATTCTATTTCTTTTACTTTTGCCTGAAGTTACATTAGATTTTAATTATCTTATTTTTATTGTGATGACACACTGCACATTCAAATTGAGCTGATGTTTCAAAAATAACAATGTTAATATAAGCCTCCCCATTCGGGGTTGTTTATATTTTCTAATGCAGGGTTTTTAATATGCCTCTGTTAAATATATTTGCTTATTGATTTCTAATTTTAGATTATACAGTAATTTCTAACATATCATGGTTTTCTTGAGTCCTTGTTTTCCCTTCAGGGTGGTATATTTCTGAACCTTTTATTAGTTACAATTTTTACAAGCATATTTTCTCATTGTGTATCTAAATAATTGATTAAAATGTTGAAGAGATCAAAGTTGAACAGAGAACTGTCAACCTGACACTAGTTCTCCCCACAGGAGGCATCCTAGCTTTTTCTATTTTTCACTTTTGTGGGGATGATAATTCAACAAGCTCCACCTTTCCCCGGAGCCTTAAGGATTGCCCATTAGAGAATTTTATCAGATCCACTGAAGTCAAGATGCTCTTGTCACAATATTACTCTCCTTTACCAAAATTAAATCCTTCATGAGCACAGTAATTTTTAACTTTGTACAACTTGCTTTTATTGAGTCTGTTGGCTCTTATCTCCATATTTATTCCGAATTGTCCTAATCTTTTCAGTAATCAATTATAAAACCTTTAAAAATGGGAGATATCAAATTTACCTGCATGTTGTTTTGAGAGATATAAAATGGCAGTATATATACTTTGGCAATAGTGTTATCTGGTTCTTTTTTATTCTCTTATCCTCTTTTCAGTTCTCTGTAAGTCTGTCAAACCTGATTGATTAATGGTATGATAATTTCTATGCCAGATGCTCAGTATTATAGGACAAAGTCATACACACATACATGCAAGACAGACATTTGAAATAATAGTTTCTGTTTAACTATTTCTCTAAACGTCAGAATTATTATATATCTTTATCAAAGTTTTACTTTTAAACACAATTATTGGCACACAAAAGACATATGCCAAATTCTGCTTTCCATCTGCTTAAATTATATATTTTTCTATTATATTATTTAAAATAATAATATATAAAAATTATTTTTTGAAAAGGAAATGCATATACATGAAAGAAAAGTCAAATTAAATTAAGAGATACTTGGGCAGAAGTGACTGTCCTGTTATATTCATTAGAATTATGTTTGACTGAGTGTGACAGAAACAAGCCAGCAAGGAGGCTCATAGAGAGTCCTGAAGTGGGCGTTCTCAGCCCAGGGTCCGCATGAGTGACGTACAGATTCCCAGTGTACCTTCTATTTTGTGGTACTGTTACAGCAGTATTCTAATTCATGGTTCAAACAGATGCTTGAGTCTTCACATTTTAGTCTGTGGGAAGGGAATAAGTAGAGGAACACAAGCCTCTTCCTAAAAGGCACTTCTGCCCCTATGGCTCAAATCTAGTTTCATGGCTATCCTCGGTGTGGCTGCCTCATGTTTATTGAATACGTAAGTATTCTGTCCCTAACAAAGAGAGGGAGAGATTGCAGCAACCAGTGGCCTTTATCATCCTCTCTTGTTCTTGTATGTCAGTTACCTAGGACTTCTCCCCAAAAACTTTTGCTAATTTTTTTGGTATCCTTCAAACATGTGTGATGATGTGTGTGGGTGTGTGCACATTTAAATGTTCACGTATATATGCGTTAATGCTTTTTTGTTTATTGAATACAAATGAGGTATATCGTAGACAATATACCGTACAACTCTTTTTATTTAATAATGTCTTTGGGGGCTCTTACTACTTGACATAGGTGGATCACAATTTACTTAACCACTCCCTATTCATATAATTGTGGTTGTTTTCGGATGTTCACATTGAATATCTTTCTACATGTATTATTTCACATTTGTATAAAACTGTACTGTGTGTTACTAAAAATTTAATTATTGGAGCAAAAGGAATGTACATTTTAATTTTGATAAGTTTTAACAAATTGTCTTACATCAAAGCTGTGACAAATTTCACCATTGTTGGATAATGCATAGGATTATCTAGTAATTTTTAAATGGATTTTAAGTATTCTTACAAAAATTTTACCAGACATTTTTATAAATACAATGTATTGTTAAAATTTTTAATCCTTGCCTTTAATAGGTAAAAATGTGGCAATCCTTTGAAATTTAATTTGTATTATTCTTAGTTTAAATGAGATCAATAATTTGATTTTTATTTTGTTTTTTGTGGGGGGGTGTTTGTTTTTTTTGCTACCGGGAATTGAACTCATGACCTTGCGCTTGCCAGGCAGGCTCTGTGCCACTGAGCTATATCCCTGGCCCTGATTTTTATTTTGTAATGGTGGATTTTTCTTTCTTTTGCCACACAGAAATATTTTATTTTATATGATCTATTTTATAAATACTTCTGTCCATAGCTTCATCTAGGATTTGTGTTATTATGAGAAGTTCTATTCTACTCTAAGACTACAGAAAGTTTCTTTTTGCCTTCTAGTAGTTTTATAACTTCATTTTTTGGGTGTTTAAGGCTTTGATCATCTGAAATTTCTTTTGTTTCAGAGAATGAGGTGAGAAAAAATCTACCATGAATTTTTAAGCTGGTAGCCCAGTAGTATCATCATCATTTGTTGGATGATCCATCTTTTCCCCACTAATTTGAAATATCATCGTCATTATTATTCATGTCAGACTTTTTAGTCTTGTCTCTCAATCCATTTTCTCATTTTTTATCAATACTAAACTTTTTAAATTAGTGGACCTTTATAATATATTTAATATCTGGAAGACTCTTCTCTATTTCTTTTTTCTTTTTCAGAATTTACTTAGCTATTCTTCATGTATCTATAGAGTTTTAGAGTGAGCTTAGGTCATAGTCAAACTAATGTCTTCACAGAATATGTAGAAATGGTTATAATTCTGAGCAGTGTAAGGACAGATTCAGTCACAAAGTTATACCTGAGGAACACTGGAGGATTCTCTGTTCAGTACTAGAATCTAAGAGGCTACATATTCCTGAGGTTTTAAAAAAATAAACACTAAATATGAATGAATCCAAAATTCACTTCCCTTTGTAAATTTTATTTATAATTGGCAAATACTGATTGTGTATATTTATGAAGTGCTATGTGCTGTTAGCATATATGTATACATTGTGAAACAACTAAATCAGGCTCATTAACATACCAATCACCTCATATACTTATCATTTATTTGTGGTGAGAACATTTAAAATCTATTCTTTTAGCAATTTTGAACTATACAGTAGGTTAACTGTAGTCACCATGATGTGAAGTAGATCACTAAAACTTGTTTCTCTTGTCTAAAATTTTATGTTCTTTGGCCAACATCTCCCCTTTTCCAAGCCGCCTCTCCCTACTCTGCTATGCATCCCATTCTCTACTTCTATGAGTTTGATTTTTAGAGATTCCAGACACAAGTGAGATCATGCAATACTTGTCTTTTTCTGTGCCTAGTTTACTTCACTTATTGTACCTTACAGGTTCATCTATGTTGTCTCAAATGACAGGATTCCTTTCTTTTTTAAGGCTGAATATATATCCATTGTGAATATAAAGTACGTTTTCTTTACCCACTCATCCACAGATACGCACTTAGGTTGATTGCATATCTTAGCTATTGTGAATAATGTTTGCAGTGAACTCGGGAGTGTATACATACTGATTTCACTTCCTTTGTATAGGTACTCAGAAATGGGATTGTTGTATCATATAGTAATTCAACTTTAAATTTTTAGAAGAACCTCCATACTGTTTTCCAAAGTAGATACAGTAATTTATATACCCACTAACACCTTCTTCTACATTCTTACCAACACTTGTCATTCATTTTTTTTTGATAATGCCAATCTAACAGGCATGAGGCAATATGTTATTATAGTTTTAATGTGTATTAACCTGATGATTCATGATTTTGAGCATTTTTTAGATGCCTGTTGGCCATTTGTATGTGTTTTGAGAAATACTTTTTTTTGCCCATTTTTTGTTTTTTTCTTTCTATTGAGGTCTTTATATATTTTGTATATTAACCCTTTATACTTAGCAAATATTTTTTCCTATTTTTTAATTTTAAGTTGTTTCCACTCTGTTGTCTTCTCTCCTGTGCTGAGTGCTTTTTAATATAATGAAATTCCATCTATTTTTCCTTTTGTTGCTCATTTTTTGTGCTTTTGATATCACATGTGGGAAACATTGTCCATCCTAATGTTATAAAGCTTTCCCCCTGTGTTTTCTTCTAGTAATTGCACAGTTCCAGATCTTATATTTATGTGTTCAATGCATTTTACTTGATTTTTGTATATAGTGTGATAAAGATATGATTTCTTTTGCATGTGGGTGTACACTTTTCCCAACACTCCTTATCTCCATCATGTGTTCTTGGCACCTATGTCAAAAATCAATTAACTGTAAGTAAATATGTTGAGTTTTTAGTGGACTCTCTATTCTGTTCCTTTGACTGGTGTATTTGTTTTTGTACCAATATGTTGTGGATTTGATTATTATAACTTTGAAGTGTATTTGGAAATCAGGTAATGTGATACCCAGCTTTGTTCTTTTTGCTTGAGTGCTTTACCTATTCGGAATCTTTTGTGTTTACGTACAAATGTTAGGATTATTTTTTCTGTTTCTATGAAGAATACATTTGAATTTTTAAAGGAATTGCACTGAATCTGTAAATCACTTTGCATAAGATAGGCATTTAAATAATAGTAATTTTAATCTATGAAGAGGGGATATATTTCCATTTATTTGTTTTTAATATCTTTCATCAATATTTTAAAAATTTTCAGTCTACAATCTTTCATCTCTTTGCTTAAATTTACTCCTAAGCAGTCTAATTTTTATGCTTTTAGGTAGGAGTTATTCTTAATTGTTTTTAGACAATTCATTATTAGCATGTAGAAATATTACTGATTTTTTTCTATATGATTTTATATCCTGCAAACTTCACTGACCTCAATTGTCATAACAGGCTTTTTGCAAAGGTTTTATTATTTTCTGTAGATCAGATAATGTCCTCAGCAACCAGAAAATTTCACTTCCTTTCCTATTCAGATATCATTTATTTCTTTAAATTCACTTACTTAGATAAACAACTTAATCAGAAACTAGGAAAGTACTGTTGAGAACTCTGGTTATTATAATAAGAAGACTAAAAAGAGTTCTTTTGGGAGGCTTCAGAATAATTGTTAGCCAAAAAAAAAAAAAAAAAAAGAAAGAAAGAAAAAGAAAGAAAAAAAAGGGGAAAGAAAGAACAAAAGGAGGGTCGGGAAAAAAAAACACCTCTGTAATCCAAAGGTAGCTTACATTTTTACATGGTATATGACCATTGAAAAGAAATACATTATGTTTACAGTGTACACAGCAATTCATAAAACTCTATATGTGCAGCATCAAAACTACTATAGGCATAACTTTTTAGAAACTGCTTATACTCAATTAGGATAGAGGTTTAAGAATTTTAATTTGATGATGGTCTATTGGGTTGAAAAAAATGTGAAAATTATGAGGTCGGTTTCTCAAGTCAGGTTACATCGCATAAGCATTACTTAAAGTATATCTTATCTTTTTGAACTATAAGTGAATTTAGAAGTTTTACTTTGCAAGTAAGAGAATGTACACTTCACCAGTTTTAGGTCTGTTTGTAAAGAATTGTAAGACACATTTAGCTTTCCTTCTCAGGTAGAACTAAATAATAAGATATTTTAGGTTTTCACTTTCTGTAATAGAATACAAGAAATTTATATTTTTCTTACAATAAATAAATTTACCAAAAGGAGAACTGGAAGCTGCCAGAACAAGGTATTAAAACATTCACAAATGTTTATACTCTCTTCAGAAATGACTGTTTTTGCATTGAAAAATCTATTTTTGCTACTTATTTTCTAGCTTTGTAATTCAGTTTGCTGCACACCATGTTTTAAAAAGCCAATTCAGGTAGGACATTTAGTGTCATTATTTAAATGTTCCATTTTCTCCTACTATAAAGCATTTAAGTGACAGCAATATATTTTGAACATTTTCTGAAAACACATTTTTTCTCTTAATCTATACACAAACTCAATTAGTGTTCAGGTCAGGAAGGGGAAAGGCATTTATAGAGTCAATCATTTTATGTTAAGGAGTAGACACCCTGCAAGCTTACTAATGGAATGGAAATAATGCCTGGAACCTCTCCAAACAGTAACGGTCTCAATGGAGCAATTAAATATGTATGAGGAATGTTTGCTGAGAAGTTCAAACACATCAACCTGGGGTTTATATTTTTGGTTTAATTTATTCATTACCTTCTGGTGAGCTGATGCTTGATAGTCTAAAATCATTTCAGAGCTCTCCATCTACTGCATCCTGCACAGAGCTTTGACTGATAGTCACTCAGAAACAGTGCTTATTTTTAATCATCTCGAGGAGTACAAGCAGAGGAGGGAGAATGGGAGTTTGGGATTAGCTTTTAGGTATCCAACCCTGCCTCATTAATAAATTTGCCACTATTAAGTGTATGTCAGGCAATCTTCAGTCCATTTAATGGAAAGTATCAGCACTAGCTCAACTCCCATTTCTGCTCACAGCAGTGGTATTTAGGGCTTCCAATTACAATTCACTTATATTATTGCTCCAATCTTCAGATCATTACTTTATCTCTCTCAAAGAGAAATCTGTGTGGTAGTGACTAGCTGCACTTTATACCATTAGTGAATAATGGAGCTATTACAATATTACTGGTTAAGTTGACTAAAAAGTTTTAGAGAAGAAAAAGCGATAGGAGGAGAAGGCAAGATTTTTTACACTCTGTTGCTTTTTTAAATGACAAAGAAGTGAAGATATTTAACATAGAGAAAGATTTGGTTTTCTGTTATTTGTTTTTCTGGGGGTTTGCATTCAAATGTATGTAGTACACCACTAACAATCTCTCTTTTTTTTTTTTTTGTGGGTACCTGGGGGTCGACCTCAGGACCTCGCGCACCAGCAGGCGCCCGTGCTGCTGAGCGATATCACCGGCCCTTTTTTTGTATGTGGGTTCTGGGAGTCGAACCCGGGACCTCGCACTTGCCAGGCAGGCGCTTACACTGCTGAGCCATCTCACCGCCCCTAACAATCTCTTTTATTGGACAAATATGCTCATTATTATTCTAGGATGTAATATGCAGGAAATGGAATTAGCAAACAGCTAGAATCCATACAGTGGGTGAAGAAGTTCACCTAGGGTCAAGATTGGAGAGCGTTCCCAGGGAGATGCGTAGTCTGGTACTTGTCCGGGCACTTTGGGTGTACACTTCAGCTCATCTTAGGAAGCGGTGGTGTTGTGGGGGGGAGGCCCGGCGCTGCAGAGTGAACGCCGTCTCTGATGGGTGCACCACAAAGCCCAGGCATTCATCTCAGAAACAGATTTACACATTAAAGAAAGAAAGCTGAGCATAACCATAATTGAACTAGATACAAAATGAAACCAGGTCTTCTAAAATGGGAACCTGGAATCCCAGGGAGACATTTAAAAGGTGGTTACTGACAGATCTGTCATGGTCAATTTATGAGCTGTGAGAGCTCAGTGCTTTCAAAGCTTCCTTCAGGACACTGGTGTTCAAGGTCTCTAAGGCCCTGAATTGAACGCTTTTCTTTCAATGAGGGAATCCCAAGGGTGTTCATAAGATGATAGGTTCAGCTCCCTCGAGAACCGGCATTTAATTGTCTGTGAGAGCAACATGAAGCCAAGTGTAGTTTGACCACTTCCCAGATTAGCGAGGACACGTTTTACAGCTTATCCCTTTCATTATACATAAGGTGGATTAAAAAAAAAACCTATATGTTGAAATAATTTATAACCCAGGCCATAGAACAATTGGAAATATCAAACAATCTATTAGCTAGCAGTGAAATCTACAGTACTGCTAGCTAGTCTTTTGGCCATTGCCTCTTACCCTGGTTGGTCAAAGAAAATATTTAAAGTCATTTCCTCTACATAAATCAGGCACAAATTATAGAGATCACAAACAAGTAGGTGACATCCGGCATTAACATCTTAAAACATGGCTTGGCATAGGTCACTCCCTGAAACCTTTTCTCTCCTAGTGGCAACTCCCCACCTAAAGATGACTCACCCACCCTGGATGCTCTCTGCTTCTGGCCTCATTTCAGGAAAAAAAATTGCAGACTTCTTAGTAGTATAATGCTCAAGGCTTGGTGGCAGCCAGTTTGTCCTCCATTTCTGGCCTTTTCCCATCTCTTGAAGTATTTTAGTGTTTTCCAGATTCTACTCACATGTGCTTGCTCTCTGGTGACTTTGATCATGTGCTGTAATAGTTTAGTTAACTAGCATATAAGCAGGCAGGCAGTAAGGGATGGCCTAAGACAGAGCTGTCGATAAAAAGGAAATAGCATGTACACCAAGTTAAGTGCTAATTCAAGCCGTGTAGCTAGTTAAGCTTAGAAATGTAAAAGCAAACCCTGGAAAAAGTGTAAGAAGACAGAATAAGAATGGGAAGATAAAAATCCTTCCTCCCAGGAAAGAGACTTAGGTACAATATGCTAATGTTACCCTCAGGCTAGTGGTTTTTATCTCAACCCAGAAAGAATTACAAGGTAGAGAGTCAAGAGGACTGAACAAAAGTATTTACTGTAGAGTGAAAGCAGAAGGCAGCATTTATTGCAAGGTGAAAGCAAACAGCCTCTAGGCAAATGAACCTGGGAGAGAGCCTGAATGGGCTGCCAAAGGCGCTCTGTCTAGGGCAGGGGTGGCAAACCTTTTACAGCTTTCAGTGGTACAAGCAGCTCCCTGGTGCAGGTGCGCCATAGGTTCACCACCAGTGGTCTAGTGGCTTTTTATGCACAAAAATGACTATATTTCAGCAAGGTTGAAATTAGCCTATGGGGATACAAGCAGAAAAGACTGACTTAGAGGTGGGCTTATAGGAACCCGGGATATGTAGCATATTTTTGCAAGCACCAATAATTGCAACTCTAAACAGAACAAGGACTTTCTTTAGACAGGTGTGAATATCTTATTTCTGGGCAAAAAAAATCCCTCCTATTTAATGCTGCCTTTGATTGTTGACCCTCTGGTGCCCTGGCCTTGGTCATTGCATCAGGGTGCCTTTCACTGAGTCACCCTGACTCTCTTTTGGCTTGGCCTGTCCCATCTGTGGACCTCCCTGTGCTGGAACACTCCTCACATGCTCCTCCTGTCACGGGCCAGTATCCCCCTGAGAATTCTCACCCTCCACAGAGCCCTGCTCATCCTCAACACTTTCTAATACACATCATGTTTTTTTGAAACTGATTGTTTAGATTACTTTTGGGAGCCTCCTGTTAGGTTAGGAAACTGACCCCTAGACCTTAGAAAACAGGACATAATCCAACCACACCATTGCAAGGGCTCCTGGTTCATTCTCCCCAGGCCTCTCCTTATCTCCCTGCTACACTAAGTTACTCGACAGCTCCTCCCTAGCTCTAGGCTGGACTTGGAGAAACTTAAAAATACAGAATAACGAGTTTCCTCTAAAGTGTTCCCTTTGAAGGTGTCCAGCTCAGTAACTAATTTTCTTTAGACCCTAAATCACAGAACCACCTGTTTAAAACAAGTTCCTGTAGTGTACTTATCTATATCAGACCAAGATAAAGGAAGCACCTCAGAAAACTCCACTTTCAGAGTCCCCTCCTGGTGGGTACCCACCAGAAGCTATTTTTCTTCTTATTACTTGCAATAAATAATAAATTATCTCCTAATTTCCTCTTTTGGTCCAGTCCATGATTTTTCTTCAACTACGTAAGACAACGAGCTCAGGTTTCTGCAGAATTAACTGTTTTACTACACTTCTTGACTGGGCCTTTCCTCCTTTTTTTTTCACATGTTAAACTTCATTTATATTCAAAGATTTGGTTTAATGGCATTTTTTAACAGAATTCTTTCCCCACCCCTTTTACATATTCCTTCATCTTCCTTTTCACTTCTCTTGCTTTTTTCTTACATTTTGAAACAGTTTCCTAAGATATGAGTTTGCTGCTTACATGGATTTGATTTACACTGGGATAGAAGAATCCCTTTCCTGTCCAAATGACCTGAAGAGTTTAACTGTATGAGCCACAGATCTCCCCGTCATAGGATTATGGAAAACATCTACCAGGAAATTGGACACAGCAGGCATTAAAGGCATTAAGGATTTGTTAGCTCCACCCTTATCCAGCAAACAAAAATTTACTGTTCTCCAGTAAAATAAGAATTTAAAGCTAATGAAGTAGGATATCATTCTTATTGCTGATAGTAATTATATACTAAAAGAAGAGGAGAAAAAGGATGAAGGGAGACAAGAAGGAGGGATGGAAGGAGAAAAAAAGCAACCCTTTCTATACTGAGCCTCTAATTTAAAAAATTACTGATGTATGAAACACAAATATCTATGAACCAGTGAATATTTTTGGACTATGGTTTAAAATGGTTAAAATGTCCCACATTACATAATTATATGTTAAACACAGAAAAGTAATGAAAAAGTGAGATTTTTAAAAAAAATTACTAAAGACACATTAATGAGTGTGTGTGTGGGATGGGGGGTGTATTTGACTGATTAGATTTATTTTTAATTATATAATAAATATTTAAAACATTCTGGTATTGGCCCAAGTACCAAAAGGCAGGATAAATAGTGCTAAAATTTTTACCATATTTGGAAGGGATGCTTGGGTTGACCTACTTAAAATGTGGGCTCATGTGTTTTATGCCAAGTTTACTCTGTCTCCAGAGGGACCTCATGGGGTGACCAGTCATCTACTGAAGACGCTGGAGCTGATGTCTGATAGAGGGCATCAGAAGAACTAAAGAACTGTGTGGGCACCCCCCTAGTTTGAAAGCCCCAGTGACAGGGGTGCTGAATTTTAGGTGTTGACTATAAGGACTTTCTTTCCCACGGACAAATCTAAAGAGAACATTCCTGGAGATTAGAACCTTGATTAAGTTGGTTAATTCAGCAGGTGCTTCCAATGCTTAGTTCATGCCATCCTCACAATATCTCTAGGAGGGTGAAATTGTTGTCCACACATTACACTTAGAAATTTTGGGTATAGAAGGATTACATAATTTGTTGAAAAGTATGCTTCCAAGTGGTAGAGCCACAGTTATAAATTCAATATGGGGGCCAGTGAGATGGCTCAGCGGCATAAGCGCCTGCCTGGCAAGCGCAAGGGCCCGAGTTCGACTCCCGTTACCCACATACGAGAAAAGGGCCGGTGATATCGCTCAGCGGCACGGGCGCCTGCTGGCGCGCGAGGTCCTCAGGTCGACCCCCGGTACCCACAAAAATAATAATAATAATAATAATAATAATTTTTGAAACTGAAAATGCATTTTGAAGAACAATCTTTTCACAAATCAGTATGAGGATGATATTACTTGACACCAATAAGAGCTATGGGATTGCTGTTCATTGCAGCAATGTGCTAATAACCTGACGTAGACAGGCAATCCAGGCAGTGCTTCACATCCCCAGAGCATTTCCTATTAACTGTTGTCGTAATTTGTAACTTCAGTTATATTACGGAAAACACTAGTTAGGGACATAGTTTGTAGTCAGCAGTTTTGTAAAAACTTTAAATTATAAATACAGGCATGCACATACAGACATATATGTACTATTTGGACACAAATACACATACATTCATACATATAAAGATGTATATGTAATTATGTATACCTAAATTTACATGTAAATTTTATTTGAATGAATGCATATAAAATAAACTACAAAGTCTGAAAGAAACAGGACTTTTTCTGTGTATATTATTTCATTTCTACATTTTTATTGCAGCTACACACAGTTGACAGTATTTAAATCTCTAGTGGTAAGATATAAGGAATCTCATTATTACACTTTAACTACTTATTGCATTGAATGTGGACCCAAAATGTCATGTTTTGACCTTTTAAATGGGAAGAAAGGGAGAGATAGGCAATCAAATATTTCAGTAAACCTAAATTCCATTTCAAATTTCATCTCATTATTTATGATTTGACCAGAATAACAAGATGAAATTACTCTTACAAATAATATGTGGGTATTACATGAGAATTTCGATGTGGGTTTATACAATGTGGAATTTTATTGCTTTAGTTTACTGTGTATTCTTGGACTTTCCGCTAAAAGTTATCACCACTAATAATATAATGCATTAGAATTTACTATGATGTCACAAATGCCCCATAGATTTTACAAATATGATTTTAAAGTATGTCATGACATGGGCATTTATTTAACCTGATTTCTGTTTCAGAGAATAGCATTATTTAGGACAATCAGAGAAATGTTCTTAACTTTTAAAAATCAAAACCTTTACAGTATCATTATCTTTAAAATGCATAATTGTTCCTACAAGTCATTGCTTTATCAATTCCAGTATATGATAATAGTTTGCTTGGTTTTAAGTCTTTTTTAAAAAGAGTTTGTAACTTGGACATTTTTTATACCCAGTTTTGTTTAGAGCTTTCCCCTTTCAAATTTATGATGGGGTCCTTGCTGCTTTTGGCGGCTGACCTCCATCCCTGCTAGGAAGAAAGGATTCATGCACTATTTCCTTTATATTGATGTTTATATGTGTTACTTCATCAGCTCCTCAAATAGCCCACGTGCTAGGACAAGGCAGAGACCACATCATGTGGGCAAAGAAGAAAAACCAGAAGAACTTGCACACCCGGAGGAAGTGCTTTCCTCTCATGGTAGCCTAGTAGTCCTGATGCTCTGGGCTCAGTGTCTCATACCTGAACGGAGCCCTCCTCTTCCACACGTGTATGCACTGCTGAGTTTCCCTACCCTCTTGCGATGCTGACACAAATTCTGTGAGTAGGTTTCTACTACCCCATTTATTGTTTGTCTTTCGCATTCCGTTTGGGGATTGAGGCTCTGTTCAGGTCTCCACGCCATGTCTAGTCCTTTCAGCCATTTTTACTAGCGGCTGGACTCAGCTTGTCATATCCTTTACTGCTAGCTCTGGTTGGAATAATATTTGCTACGAACGTCTGTTTTCAGATTTCTCCTTTACATAAAACTTCTCTTCTGACCAGAATTTCTGTTGACTGGCGATAAATTACCTTACAGATTTCATTGTAAACTACTGTTTTGGGCATGCTGAAACCAAAGCAGCTACTCCTGCTTGATACCCTTGTCTGTGCCTCTGAAATAAAACATCATACAGGAGAAACTTCTTTCATATTTTTTTTGCAAAACAACAAAAATATAATAAGGAAGAAATTCATGAGAAAATATGGTGCTTCTATTTTAAAGTTTTATATACAAACACATATATTCACATATATTTTTGGGTTGAGCTAGAATTATTCCTGCCATAATCTTTCATAACTTTGGTAACTTTCATGTCTTCTTTAGAATAATTTGAATCTGATATCTTTTAAACAAACAAGTTGTGAAAACCTGGAGATTTTTAATATTTATTACCTTTCTTGAAAGATTGAACACAGTTTGAGTATCACCTTTTTTCGTGATTGAGACTTAATTATTTTTTTCCTAGGAATTTCTATATCTTGACTTACTCTGAATTCAACTTAGTAGGAACCAAAACAATATGTAGGCATTTATAAGTAAAATGCATTTGTGACATAAAATTTGATGCTAGACAGCACAAATCCTTTCAAAGTTTAAATGAACCTTCCTATTCATTCTATTATGTTTTAGAAGATGTGTGTTTATATTTTTGCTTTGACATGAGTTCTTATTACCTTAGGCAATTACTGTCTGTAATGCATGAACAGACATGGCCTCATTGAATAATAGCTGTTCTGTTTCTTTCAAGAATTTAAGAGACTTGTAGCTCATATTACTGATTATGAAGTTTCATTCACTTACAAAATTTTTTTTCTGGTTCCCTCATGACACATGGTGTATATTCTAGGGAAATATTTTTAACATTAAAACATCACCAGGGGTAAAAAGATTAGAGTGTTTTGACATTTCTTTTATTTAAACTCTTACAAGAGAAAAATCAACCTTGTTAGATGAAAGAATCTATATTTATTCAAACCCTTTTGAAGAAACATTAAAGATTGGTTCAAAACATTTGTAATTACTTTTTACCTTGAAAAGCTTTTCACAATTCAATAATCAGTATTTCTCTAAGGCATCTCAATAAAGAAGATAGGTTACTTTGAGAATCACATTTAAAATTTACAGAATTAGCAAATGGGTAGTTTTGGCTATGCTGACAGGCTGCTGGAATATTGAGATGAATATTGATAAATTATGATCATTCATCCAGGCATTTTATTGATCTGCATTTTCTAGCACAGGAGCCACTAGCTACATGTGGCTGTCGAGTGCTTGAAATATGTGTGATAGAGACGGGCAGTGTCAAGTGTACAGTACACAATCAGGAATTCAGTAAGCATGTAATGTGTTGAATTCAGAATTTTACATGTAATTATAATCATTTGGATACATTGCATTAAAATGTTATTAAAATTGTTATCTTGTTATTTTTTTTCAATGTACTTACTAGAAAACTAAAGTTCACATACGAGGCTCATGTTGGTAGCTTGTGTTTTATTTCTGTGTACCACACATTGACATAAAGATATTCTACATTTCTCATATTCTTGTTCTGTTGTCTTTATAGCATTACCAAGTCATTGTTATTTACATTACTAAGCTATGTATGAGGTGAAGCAGCTCTTGAGTGGACTGAGCAGTGTCTGGCTGAGGTGGCCATTCTTATTCTAGATTTTCTAGTTATGTAACAGCCTTCACTGTGAGACCCCGCAGTGTGCTGAATGAATGACATAAACCGTAGCACTTGCTGTTAACACTGTATCACACCACGAGGTAATTATTACTTCAGTTTTAAAATGGAGAATCTGAGTCTCTGATGGCTAAAGATTTTGTTTAATATAAATATTACAAAGCTACTTGAGTGGATGAGTCAGGGTTCATACTAAGCTTGTGAATCGCTACAGCCAATGCTTCTCTCTCTGTACAGCTACTTCATGGCATCCAATGAGACTGACCCTTTGTCTAAATATTTCTGCACTTACTTACTATAATGATTAAATAATCACAGTGATCTTCATAAGAAATACCATTACCATTTTAAATTAAAATGATTTCTTTCAATTACAAAAAAAATGCACATAGAATGAAATGGTACTAAAAATTCATTATGACATTGTTTGTAACCTGGCCCACATTTAACACTACTCATATTTGATGAGTTGAAGATTGAAGCACATCAGTTTATCAGTAATATTGGTTAGAAACCAACCATTTGGGCCAGGGATGTAGCTCAGTGGCTCGGTGCCTACGTGGCATGCACGGTGTTATCAGTTCGATTCCCAATACCAAAAAAAAAAAAAAAAGAAAAGAAATCAGCCATTTCTTCTCTTTAAAAAACACCATGAAAATTGTTAAAGAAGTGCAATGACATTTGAAAATCTTTAACTTGGTCACTCTGATTTGTTTCACTGGGCAAAATCAGCTGTGGCCACCTTCCCCACTGCTCCCAGGCCAAGGAAGGGGCTCGCAGTAGCAACAGTCCCCTTCTGTGGCACATAGCTCTTCCATGCAGAAGACCTTCCTTGGACACCAGAAGAGTTATTCCTGAAGATATCTGTTGGTTAGAGAAAGGTGAGAAAGTATGGCTCCCTAGCAGTTTGCTGCTACCACTGCACTTACAAAGGTCATTCCGTAAGAGGGTGCTCTGCACATTCACTTGTGATATTTTGACTTGTCTTCTGGTGAGGTGGGCTCGAAATCTTTCCTCAGATCCTGTCTTTGGCATTAAGAGCACAGGTGTGGACTCCTTTACTGTAAGATGAGAAGTTGTATGAGTTCAAATGAAATTGTACCTAAGGGATGCTATATTTTATACTTAAAAAGTTTTTAGTAATAAAGGACTTTTCATTTTCTAGGCATTTTCTGGTATCCTCTATTTTAAATGCATTGGTGATATGTTACTAATTCCTTCAGTAATTACAAAAGAAAAAATATGCGCAGTATTTATTACTTGGTATAGTGAACAAAAATTACTTTTCAGAGATTATCTTATTTGAAAGTTGGCTACTTTGGCGATCATTATTTGCCATGACAGCATGTACTTCAGGCTACATGAGTTTAAAAGGTAAAAAGACAAATATTTGATAGAGGTAAGTTTGGCTTATTTTGTTTAGTGTTAAGCCATCCTCCAGCTCTCTTCACCTCTCACTAGTTTGACAGCGGGAAACTAAATGTGGATCGTGGAGCCAGCAGCAAGAGGAGAAGCAGATGAGCACAGATCTTAGTGTAAGCATGTTAATCAAACTTTACTAGTAAAAAGAAAGAGAAAGAAATTTTTAACAAGATGTTTTTAAAGTATTCTGCCTTATAGTTACAAATATGCTGGCTGGTAATACTTTAGGAGTATTACAGAGTATCTTCCTTCTTGTACCAGGATCTCTGTTGATTGACAAACCATGCCCTTTGTGGTTTGTCTTTTTTTAAATATAATTTTGAACAATAAGTACACACAGGTTGTAAAAAAGATACTGTGTGTTTGGTCCTTCTTAAGATGTAAATTTTAAAAAGTCCAGAAAACATAATAAAACAAAGATCATTTATGGAGCAACTTATGCATTTACTAAGTAAACAGTGGAAGGAGAGAATAGATCTCTGTCTCACAGATAAAGCAGAGGCCCAAAGAAGGCAAATAACTTTCTTATTTTTGCATAATTAGTAAATAGCAGATTTAACAACAAATGTATTTCTAGCTATCTCAAAACCAAATGTCTTATATATTCAATTGGACCTAAAATAGGAAACTATAATGGTGAAGATCATGAAAAATATGGTTTTGGTTTTTGTGAGCTCAAAAGTCTGATTTCTGTCATTATAGACAAAAAGTTTTATTTGTTTGTTTGATTGATCAACTGATTGATTTAATTTTGTTGTATGTGGTGCTGGGAATTGAACCCAGGGCCTTACACATATTAGGTATGCATTCTACTACTGAGCCACCCTCCCCCTGGAAAAAAGAAAAAAAAGGCTTTTTGGTATTGAGGATATGGCCTCATTTGGTACTGTATTCATTTAAAGGTTTATATACAAATGTTGATGCTACAAAAGCTTAGAAATAGTATTGCTATGGGAAGTAATCATATTAAAAAAATAAAGCTTGAGAAAGCAGTCTAATTTAAGTAATAGAAACATATATGAAAAGTATTATGATGTTCCACAATCCTGCTGTTGCTATTGTGACATTATATTTGTAAAGAATACCAGTGTAATTTTCCTAGTTTAGTGGTAAATGGAGAAGGAGGAGCTTTTGAAAAACGTTTACATGTGCCAGCAGTTTTAATGGAATTTGAAACAAATAAGTAAAGTGAAACTCTATTAAAAGCCAGTCAGGAAGGCCCTGCAATGAAGTTGTCAGCTAGCTTTTTCTTTACTTTGCATCTTGTAAAATTCTTATTATAATTCTCTATTGATTTGGGTATGAATTACAAGATAATGTCCTCTGTTCAAAGTTGGAAAATTACTTTGTTTAATGAAATGAAATGAAATATGAATACCCAATATTTTTACTATTAAAAGGAAATCTATGTGGGCTTTTATAAAAGAAAAAATGGTAAAGATTAATATAGATATGAATCAGCTTCTCCAGAGTTTTTCCTGAGATCCAGAGCATCTTTATGTAAAGGATAAGTTCTGCCTCAAAAATAAGGAGAAAAAATTATTTTTAGTATGAAAGGTTTACTCTGAGTATGCTTAATATGCTAATATGTTAATAGTCCCATAAAATTTTTAGTTGATATGTACACATGTTATGAAATGTGCATGTACATGTGTATTCCAGTTTCCAAACATTCATCTACATACATGTGTATACTCATACAAAACAAGTTATTTGCCTGTTTGTTTTAGGAAAATGTGTAATGTAGAGACAGAAAGGAAACCTCTTTAGCAGGAAGTAGAAAGTTGAAGCAGAGGGTTATGACATGCCCCAGGATCCTTTTTCCTACTCAGTGGTAGAACCAGTAAAACAGAGCAGCCTGATTATTCATACTACATCCATGTATTTGAAAGAAATGGAGATATTATATTTTGTCCAATGTTCAAAACTTACCACTGGATACAGATACCATCCATATGGAATTAGCCACCAGGATGAAAATTGCATTGTAGAATTTTATAGTCATAAAATTAATGTGATAAGCTACTATTTTCATTGCATAAAATTCATTTTTAATATTGCTGTTTTAGTAAATAAAGCAATTCATGAATGGAAGCTAGGGAAGGAAAAGTTCCATGTCCATAATTTGTGTTTATCACTCATCTTTTTGGCAATACTTCTTTATTGAAATTGCCCTTTTTATAAGGCTATGCCTTTCTTTTGCTATGTCACAGAGAAGAAATGGCATTTATGGCATTTATAACTTAATACTTTAAATAAGCTGGTGTTTGAAATAGATAAGACTTTCATTTTGGAAAGTTAATTATGTGGCAAAATAAATTCAGAGTTACTTTTACCTGTACCATAAATTTCTAATGTAATTTTTGTCTATTTAATTCAATGTTATATCATTTAGAAAAACATGAATCACTTCCGTATTTATTATTTTTAACTGTTCCTGATACGATACCTTTAAAATAAGATAATGATATGTGGATAAAATGACTGTCCCTGGAGATAATCAGGCATGTCACTGAACTACCATCATTGATGCTATGCCTTCTCTGGAATTCTTTATCATTATGCTTTTCATAAGGAAAAATAATTGAAAAGTATATTACTGTACATAAGAACTACCCAGGAAGTATAAATTTAAAATGTACATATTCCTTTACCTGCTAGAACAAAATAGAGCAATGAAGTCATATTCTTTTAGTTTATAATTTATTTCAGTGAAGGTATGTTTATATCCTGAAGGATCATATTAACATTTTCAGATCAATAGAATTGTTTAATTTTTACAGCAATTTCACTCAATAATTGGAATTTCTGTGTTAGGTCCTAAAGTATTGCCAATTCAGTTTCATGGTTTTCTAAAGAACTTAAAGTGTTTGCAGTATAACATCAAATAGTCTAACATTGACTGTCTTCATTGACAAGACATTAGTTAATGTGGTAAAACTATCCACTTAATGCATTTCTTGGCAATCACAGAATCATTTCTGAATAATTTTCTTTTAAATCTGCATGTTTGATCATTGTTTTTCGCTTCTGTTTTCTACCTGAGAAATCTCATACTAGCTGGAAATTTGGAATCCATTCTCAGTGCGCTGTGTCCCTCGCTTGATTTTCTAGTAGTTCATCAAGTTTCATCATAAGTCACTTATCTTCCTTACCAAGCACGAATCTCTACATTGTACTGCATCGTGTGAGTGAGCCCACAGCTGTGCTCTTCCCTTTGATATCTGTTTCCTTGACTGCTTAACTCTCAGGACTCCGGAGTTGGTGCTTCCAAGTAGAGAATATGTGTGTGTGTGAGGGGGGTGAAGTAGAGAAGGCTACTCCCAGATCCCTCCGAGAGGAACGGTGTTCTTTGTCACCATGATGATATAAGGGAAGCAGAGATGTCCCCTTAAGTGCTGCAGAGGAAGGAAATAATGTCGTGCCTACCTTGTTATTTAGAGAGCATATATTTGTCTGAGAGACCAAACTGCCCCAGAACCACAGAACCTGACAAAGCAGACACTTTTCTAATGCCATCAAACTAACAGAAAGAAATAAAAAGATGAAGATCTTGGTTGACTACATAAAAATAATTTTATCATTTATATTGATGCCCACTAAAGGAATCTGAAGTAATAGTAATAACTGGCATATATGACACTCTTTTATCATATACTGAAGTTTTGAAGCTTTTCATAAAAGTTACCACATGTAAGTCTCAAAACAACCCTATGAATTATGTATAGATATATGTTGTCCCAGAAATGACAAAGCTGGGATTAAAACTAAGCTGTCTGATTCCAAAATAGGTATTCTGGGGGAAAGTGGGTGATAAGCAAATGAAGAACAAACAAGCCAGAGAAAACTAACAGCTTGTGAAGTTTGCTGTCAAGAAACAAAATAGGATGATATGAGAAATAGTGCTTAGGTGGCTGCTTTTACTAGGACTTCAAAGAACTCTTCCCTGAGGTTTAAACTGAACACCATATAACGAGGACGCAGCCCGAGGAAGACGAGAACAGCTGACACAAACGCTGCACTGCAGAGTGGAGCTTGGCACGATCTAGAGACAGAGGAGAGGTAGAGCGTAAATGGTGCGGGGTGACCGTGGAGAGGGTAACAAGTGGAGGGCTAAGGTAGTGTTTTGCGTTCATTCCAAGTGCGCTGAAACGCCACTGCAGAAAGTGAGTGACATGACGTTGTTTGAGATCAGAGGGTTGTTTTGGCTCTTTGGAAAGTACATATTCTAGGAGGGAAGACCACTTACATGGTAATCCCACTCAAAGTACCGTCTTAGTGATCCAGGTGAGAAAGGGCACTGCGACCGTGGCGTAGACTACTGTGTGAGCTGTGGAGAAGGAGATAAGTGAGCAAACTCAGGATGTGGGTTTTTGCGGCTTTCATATTTTTTTTTGAGGTGAAGTTGACATAACATAAAATGAACCATTTTAAAGTACATAATAACATAGCATTTAGTAGTTGCATAATAATATTGTGCGATCACCAGCCCCACATAATTTCAAAGTATTTTCATCATCCCAAAACAATATCCTGTACCCATTATGGCATTTTCCCCTTCTCCCTTTTCACCAAGCACTGACAGCCACCAATCTGTGTTCTGTCTTTATGTATTTACTTGTTCTGTATATTTCATGGAAATGGTATTGTATACTAGGTAGTCTTTTATAGCTGGTTTCTTTCACTTAGCATATGCTTTTGAGGTTTGTCCATGGTCTGTCATGTTGTCATACTTATCAGTACTACATTCTTTTTTTTTTTTTAATGCGGGTACTGGGAGTCGAACTCAGGACCTCACGCTTGCAAGGCAGGCGCTTATGCCACTGAGCTAGATCACCAGCCAAGTATTTCATTCTTTATTGACAAATAATATATTCCATTGCATAGATAAAACAAGTTTTACTTATCCATTCTTAGGTTGGTAGATATTTAGGTTGTTTCCACTTTTTGACTGTTAAGAAAAAAGAATAATGATAAATCTATATAATTTTGAAGAACTACTGGGTAATATGCTAACATTTAATGTTTTCATTAACTACCAAACTGCTTCACTTAACATTATGGTCTCAAAATGCATTCGTTTTCCTATAAATGACTCAAGTTTATCCTTCTTTATGGCAGAGTAGTACTCCATTGTGTGTAAATAACACATTTTCTTCATTCATTTATCTGTTGATGGACATACAGATTGCTTCCAAGATTTAGCTTTTATTAATTGTGCTGCTATATACATTGGTATGCATATATCACTATAATATGATGTCTTTAACTCTTCTGGGAAGATACCTAGAAGGGGAATAGCTATGTTGAATGGAAATTCTAGTTTTAGGGCTTTTAAAGAACCTTTTGACTTATTCATCAATGAAGTCCCATGGTGTTTGGAGTGGGGGATTCTACTCTATCATGGTATCTTCAGGGAAGAGGTGAGGGCCAAATGTCTTCATAATTCTGAGAAGTAATATATATGGAAGACTGAAAGAGACAGAGGGAGGGAGAGAGAGAGAGAGAAGAGAGGAGAAAGATTGCTTGAATATTAGTAATCAAGTACTCAACACTCATGTCAAGAAATATAACACTCTAAGGGCCCCCAAAGCTCCCACCTTTCCCTCCCAGATCACAGTTCCTTTCTCCCTTAGAGCTACCATAACTTTTATACATTATAATAGTCATTAACTTGGTTTTCTTTATAATTTTACCAATTATACATGCATCTATAAATAATATAAGTTACCCATTTCTAAATGTCCCAAAAATGTATATACTATTTTATTTCTTGTCTTTTTTGTGCAGCATTTGTGTGATTCATCTGTGTTTTTGATGTACCTGTGAGTTATTTTTCATTTCTATAAATGTTTCTTTAAATTAATATAATTTATGTATTCATTGTTTTATATTTATTTGTAGCTTTTTGTGTTATGATCACTAGAGCTGGAATATTCTGGTGCACGTATAAAAGAATTTCTCTCTAACATACACCTGGAAGTGGCTTGTGACTGACGTGTGTCTTCAGTTTTACTATGTAATTCTAAGCAGTTTTCCAAAGTTGTTGTCACAATTTAAAAACCTATCATTCAGGTCACACTGCTCTGTAGCCTCATCAATATTTAGCATTGTCAGACTTCTTTGTTTTTGTCAGTCTATTGGGTGCTTGGAGATATTCCAGAGAGCATCGAGGCAAGGAGATTATATACACGAAAAGCAGGAAAGTTAGCAGACCTCTCTTCATTCTCTTGCTCTCTATCCTAATTTTGGATGGTTTGATGGAGTTTAAGGACAGCATTCCTTGAAACTCAATGAGTATCAGCAGTATTTCGTACTGAAATTGCATTTTTCTCTGGTCATACTTTATATTTATTTTTTTAACCTTTTTTACTTTATTACTAGTATGTGTGATATATAATAAATACATTCGTCATGGGAAATTAATATATTTGATACCTTGCTTCTTTTTACTTCTTCCCTAGCCCTCTCTCCCATCTCCCCCTGCCACCAGATCCCTTTTCCATTGTTGTGTAATAATATCAATTTTATGGTAATCAGAATTGTAAAACAAGATTTCTCCTTTCTCTATCATGTGACATTTAAGCTAAAATGACTTTTAGGTTACTGGTTTGATGTTTTAGTACTCTATGTTTAACACACACACGGTAAAAACAAAAACTCAAGTAGTACCAAAATGTATAAATTTAAAAGCAAACCACTTCCACTGTAGTGCCACTCTCCGAAATGAACACTCAAAACTTCCTGTAGTTGGTTCCTCTAGTTTTCATAATCCTAAATAATTTTATTGCTCTAAATTTTTTAAAAAACAAGTTTTAAAATTTATTTAGTTATGTACCGAATGATTATTGTGGGCCAGGGATATAGCTTAGCAGTGCAGCACCTGCCTGGCAAGTGCAAGGTCCTGAGTTCGATTCCCGGTACCCACAAAAAAAAAAAGAATGATTATTGCATAGTATTAATAGAAAAATAGAGAAAACTGTAACAATATGACCTTCATGTTAAATTGTGTAATTATCAAATATATGCACATAGAAAAAAGTATGAAAATATTAACAGAAATATTACCTCTGATGGTGGGATTACATGCAGGTCTTTTCTTCATTATTTTTTTCCAATTTTATTTTATGTTTATTTATTTATTTATTTATTTTTATTTTAAAGAGAAAAAAGCAATAAAAACAATGATACAGAATTTCAAAGCAAGGTCATAGGAAATTAACAATGGTTGATATATTGCATATTGTTATCTTCAAAGTAGTTGCTCAACTGTAAACAGTAATTATTAACAAAAGCCTATCAGAGATGGGAAATTTACTCACACTACTCTCCTATGCACTTCTCAGAGTACTCTTTGCAGTCAATGGTTCTTATTTATTTTCTTAGTTTTGGTTTTTCTGTTTCTTATCTTTAAATAATGGCCTCACAATTCTCTCCACCTCTTCTCCTTTTGTATCCTCCAAACTTCTATCAGCTCTCTTATTTTTACCGTGTTAAAGTTAATTACATGCTATATCATTGGAACTATAATTACCTTCCATTTTGCGTATTGATTCAGAACAACATTTGTAAATCTATCAACAATTTTAAAATTGGATGTTGTATTTTTATTTTATTTTATTTTATTTTATTTTATTTTTTGTGGGTACCCGGACCTCAGGACCTCACACGCCAGCAGGCGCCTGTGCCGCTGAGCAATATCACTGGCCCTTTTTTCGTATGTGGGTACCGGGAGTCGAACTCAGGACGTTGCACTTGACAGGCAGGCGCTTATGCCGCTGAGCTATCTCACTGGCCCTGGATGTTGTATTTTTAATTCAGCTCACCAAAGAATCAAGTAATATGACTGTCAGTGTAATTAAGGTGATGAAATTAAGTCTTTACAAACTGAAGAATAATGTAACTAGTGCCAAGATGAAATGGAGTTTCTGTTCTTACACTTGATCAGTTGTCTAGAGTCATGGCTAGGGATGAAGAGAATGAAGAGAGGTCTACCAACCTTATTCATACCTCACCTTCCTTTCTTCTTTTCATACATATGATCTCCTGGCCTTTATCCTTCCAGAATATGACTTGGAATAAAGATCACCTGAGCCTTTGGGCATATGTCCCTCCATTCTTACTCTTCTGTCACATATGGCCAAATCTAATAATTTTTTATTTGTTTTCTCTTTAAAGTATTGTTTCTGTCTCTAATATCATAAAGTTCTACATTAAGTTTCAACTCTTTTGCAATATCTTCCACTACTCTGCATTCCTTACCCCCCCCACACACACACACACTCAACTTCCCCTTAGTAGTGGTCCTTCTGAGTTTCTGGCAAAGATATAATTTATGAAGAGAGTCTCCACCAGCCAGGAGGCTGCTGCCAGGGGTTTTCTTCCCATCATCCAGAATACTCTTGTGATAATAGTTCTCACTGTTACTTGTGAGATGCCAGATGCTGAAAGTAGATTATAAGTATTAAGTACATGAGGTAATATGTGCATATTAAATATCTTGATTTAAACATTCTACAGTGTATACATATATCAAAACTTTATTTGTACACCATAAATATATAAAAATTTGTCAATTAGAAATAAATTAAATAAAAAATATGTTCTACTCAAAATAATGAGTATGAGCCATGACTAGTAGAGATCCTCTCTTTCTTTTGACAAATTTTAAATATATGAACAGTTTTTTTCATGAAATAGATCCTCAATAATGACCTTCTAGGGCCAATGTAGTTAAATTTAACTAAGAAATTTCACATAGCTGTTAGGAAGGAGTTGAATATGCCTGGATGTGTTTTGAAGCAATATTCTTTCTTGTTGAGTTTTAAGAAAGGACAAAGATATAGTTTTCCCTCTATAATTATTTATGCAGTTGAAGCTGTACCAGATTTTATTTCAAGTATAATTCATTTTCCTAATTCGCTAAGCATTTTCCTATAATTAAAAGTTTCACTGGAGTCCAGGTATCTTTTCCAGCTTAGATAGATAATCTTTTCAGTTGATCTTTATTATCTTAAATATCAAGATCTAAGCATTTCTACTCTGTATTTCACCTAGAAAATGCTTCCAATAAATAATAATTAGTATCTCAAGAATTCAAAGTTTCTAGAACTGCATTAGTTTTCTGTTATTGCATAACAAATTATCAGAAACTTGGTGTCTTTAGAAAAACACCTATTTATTATGTTATAGCTCTATAGGTCAGAAGTCTCTCCAGATCTGGCTGGGTTCTCTGGTCAGGCCATGGTCAGAGAGCCTTAACGAGAGCCTGGGGTACTTTCCCTAAATAATCTCTGTAGTTGGCAGCTTTCAGTACCTGTGGTTATAGGACTGAATTCCCCATTATCTCTGCTCTCAGGCCCTAGCGTACTCTCATACCTGGGCGGGCTCCCTCCATCTCAGCAACAGAGAACGCCCTCTCATGCTTGGAATCTCTCCAGTTTTCTGTACTATGACTACCAGAGAAATCTCTGTACTCTTAAGGACCTTATGTGATTAGGTGAGACCCACCTAGGTAATAATACGCATTTTGATTATCTAAGGTCAACTGATTAGTAATCTTAATTAAGTCTGCAGAAATCCCTTTGCCGTAGAAAATAACATAATCTCAGGTGTAATATCTCATCATACTCATAGGTTTTATTCAAACCCAACGAGAGGAGGTTAAAATCATTGAGGGTCATATTAGAATTAGAATTTTGCCTGCTACAAAGAACTAGGGAATCTGGGGCAAGAAATGTGGATTTCTGAGGGTATCAGAATATCTATTTTATTGCCTTCTTTTCTCAAAGTAGCTTTCTTCTCAAGTACCCTGGTTCATAAATATTATCCAAGTTTTACATTATGTTCCATTAGCTTTCCTTCCAAGCATGTTTTATATTTGTCCTTTGTATCAGTATGATTGAAATATAAGCATCTCATCTGTGTATTCCTATAACATTCTTTTCTACTCCTTCTCAGTCTGAGCTCTCTCCTCTCTCCAGCACTGAACTTGTTCTGGAAAAAGAAAAAAAGAAAGCAAAGATTTTGAAGGGTATTATACTACTTAAAAAGCAATCAATAAAAACTCTTTTCTATAGCATCAAACCAACCTACCTTGGAGATTTTTAAGACCATCAGAAACTATGTTTCTCCTTCATAAGTATCCAATTTTATCTTGCTTTTCTACCTAATCCATACCCCATCTTTTGTATCTAGGCAGATTTATTGACTTCCTCACAATATAATGTACTTCTTACCAATTTTGTCTTTTTATCTGATATGTTTCTGTGTCTTGGCTTCTTTTTCCCTCTTCCTTCAAGGCACTGGATAATTCTAGCACCTTCTGGAGACCTTCTTTCCATTTGATTACAGTTACGTGCATGATAGCTTGCTTTTCCTAGTTAGACCGAGCCTGTTTCCTGATTATGTTATAAAGCACTCATGGGCAGAGTTTGTGCTAATATATAATTTCCCCTCAAAATACACATACTAATTATTTTTTCTTAATAAGGAAGTGATCAAGTTACAGTCAAAATCTAAGAAATATGGTTCTATGAAATGAAGTGGCTGTTCTCTATTCATAAGCATAATGAAAAATTGAAGTATTAAACATTTTTGCCTCAGATATTTGAATAAGCTCCAATTAAACTGTCAATTATTTGTCCAGTTGCAGCCAAATTATTTTAAAATGAGCTACCAAATAATTTCCTCAATTATTTTTCCCTTTTGCCAGTAGAGATTCTGGGAGAAAATTAAGCCTGCATCTGAGTTTACAGAAAAAGTATCTGAAACCATACATCCAAATTTGCAAGTTTTAAAGCAGCTTTGTCTTAAAGACAGGTGTGCTCAATGTTGGTTAATCTTTAATCTTTATTTTATAAAACTTCTGTGTAGTTTTTGGAGTTGGGGGCCACCAATTTATTTTTCAAATTCTCTTCTTCTCTGTCTACTGTAATATAAACAGTCTCTGACTCATGAAGTTTTGACTTAATTTTTCTACTTTATGATAATGTGAAAGTGACGCACATTATAGAAATCATACTGCTTTTGAACCTTGATCTTTTTCCCAGCTCGTGATGTGCAGTGTGATAGGTTCTCTCACGATGCTGGTGGCAGGAGGGAGCTGCCGCATCCAGCCAGCATGTGGTTGTGAGGGTGAGCAGCCCGCACTGCCAGGCAGAAACACTGTGTTGCGAAGCTCTGGGGTTTGGTAGATCAGTGTATCAAATGCATTTTCCATCTAGGCTTTAAGAGGATGTAGTCCCATCATTAGTCAAGGAGCACCTGTACTGTTTTCTTCTGGATGTCCTCATACATCTCTGCCCACACCTCGTCTCCATCCTTCTCCAGTTCCACTGTAAAAAGCAGTGATCTAAGATTCTATACTTGACTGCTGTGTATACTTTTTCTTTTATTTCTGTTTTAACTTGAAATTTTCATTCCACTCAGTGGCTTTAACAATTACTTGTATTTAAGTGATTTAAATTCAGTGTTTGACCTTTCCTTGGCCCAGATTCCTATCTCCAACTGACTTGTTAATTCCTTTGTAAACGTCCTTTATTTCTGCTTCCTGTCATATTTCTTACTTCAGTTAGTGGCTTCACGGTCCTTTTAGTCGCACAGTCTAAAAACTTTGGACACATCTGCCACTCTTCCTTCATGTGTCATTACCCCACTACAATTTCCGTATTTCTTTGCAAATTTATTTTTCTACCTTCAATATCCATTCTACTGTAGAAATCTACCCATCCTGGGCTGGTGAGATAGCTCAGTGGCACAAGCGCCTGCCTGGCAAGCACGAGGTCCTGGGTTCGACTCCCGGTACCCACATAAAGGGAAAAAGGGCCGGTGATATCGCTCAGTGGCTCAAGCACCTGCTGGCAAGCGTGAGGTCCTGAGTTCAACTCCCAGTACCCACATAAAAAAAAAAATCTACCCATCCTTTACCTATAATTTAATTTAAACTCCCAGCCACTCTGAAGGAAGATAAATTATATATTCTGAGAAGCTTCTCAGCATCACAGTTTTTACCTAACTTTGAGTATGATTGTTTATGTATCGTTGGCATTCCTCAGTTGGTGACAAAGTCCTTAAGGGTAGAAATCATTCCTGTGACTACACAAACTCGTTATATGTGTTTGGCATGGTGGATGTTCAATAAACATTTCTTCAGTTCTCTGTGCTTTTGGATATATAACAATGTGACTTTCACATTCAAAAAAGAAATCCTATTTTCCAATCTTTTACACTACCTGAAGTAACATTTTCTATCAAAAGGCTTTCTAAATTTTGGTGAAATTTCACTTTTTATATAACTTTGAAATTCTCTGCTGAATTTACCAGGCCAGGTTGATGATCTGTCTCTAAAATGTCAATAATCAATTCTTAATTAGATCAAATTTATAAATTGATCCCCTGGTAAGTAGTTCTAACATGCTCTTCCCTTATTTTTGAGTGAAGTAGTATTTTTCCAAGTTTGTCCCGAATTAGTTTTAAATAAATCAATCTTCATAAGTTTCCAAAAAAACCAAAATGTATTTCATGATATAAAGTTTTAGATGTTATTTAAAATCCTTAGAGTAAAATAGCCTTTAGTACTTAGTGCTTAAGAGTAATATATGTCTTACATGAAACCTAGTTTTTGATCTTTATTGTGATATGATATAACATTACTTGCAATATTTATGCATAATTTTAGGGGATGTTTCTGTCCCTATTGTATGAAGTTTTTTCATAACAGGAAAGTATTTTATAATATCTACTTTTCTATCCACTATATCATGTGTCCATGGTCACGACACAGTCTTTCTCTGGTATGGGTACTTTTGGGGAGTTATAAAAATTTTTTGACAAATGTTTTTTTTCCTGAAGATATATTTGCTTCAAGAGATGTTTGAGATGAAACTTCACACGTACTTTTGTCCTTGGTTTTGATTTATATAAATATTTTGGTTTTACTAAAGTCACAAAATATTATGAGAACCTTTTTCTTTAACCCACTATATAAATTTATCTGACTTCTAAAATGAAATAAAATGGTCTCCGTCACCCATGCCTGAAAACATTCTGGAGTTTCTATTTTTTAGAGCAAATTTAACAACAGGAAATACACGCAACTTTGTTTAGTTGAACATTTCTGCTTTGGATTTTTATTTTTTTTTTTTTTTTTTTTTTTTTTTTTTGGGTACCGGGGGGACGACCTCAGGACCTCGTGCGCCAACAGGCACCCGTGCCGCTGAGCGATATCACCGGCCCCTTTTTGGTATGTGGGATCCGGGAGTCGAACTCGGGCCTTCGCGCTTGCAAGGCAGGCGCTTACGCCGCTGAGCCATCTCACCGGCCCTGCTTTGGATTTTTAAAAGTCAAGAGTATGTTTAGAGAAAGGGCTTGGTGGCATGTGCCTGTAATCCCAGCAGTCTGGAGGCTGAGCCAGAAGGATTGCCACAAGTTTGAGGCCAGCCTGGGCTACATAGTGAGTTCAAGTCCAGGCTGAACTACATAGCCAGACCCTGTCTCAAAAATCGGAAAAATAAAAAATACGCAAATGAAAGAGTATCATAGCTATCATTTTATTTTCATTAAATAAACAACAATGGAGTTGTTGCTGGAATTATCATTAATCTCTATAATCCTGTATTATTATTATTATTATTATTATTATTATTATTATTATTATTTCTGAACTTGTGGTAATATTTTGTACCAGGGCAAAGATTAGGAGAGTATGTCTTGTTTCTTTCTGTTGAATTGGTGAATTGTTTTGTATGTACAAGGCAACCCCCGAGGTAGAAACACTGGGCTCGTAGGTTGCTGAGCGACTCATAGGGCTAACATGCCCATTCAAGCCATAATAATTAGTATCTCAAGACTTCGAAGTTTCTAGAATTATATTAGCTTTCTGTTACTGCAGAACAAATTATTGGAAACTTGGTGTCTTTAGAAAAACACCTGTTTATTGTGTTATAGTTCTTTTTTTTTTTTTTTTTTTTTTTTTTTTTTTTTTTGTATTCTTTCTTTATGTGGGTACCGGGAACCGGACTCAGGACCTCGTGCTTGCCAGGCAGGCGCATATGCCGCTGAGCTATCTCAACGGCCCTATGTTACAGTTCTATAGGTCAGATGTCTCCCCAGACCTGGTGGGTTCTCTGTGCAATAATTTCGCATTGCACAGGCCTCATCCTTTGCTCTATAAATGTGGAAGGAAGTGCCGTAAATCACATTAGCATCTGTGTCTGGTGAAGTATAGGGATGAGCACTTTCTACCCCAGACTAGATAGTTGAATTTATTCATTTAACTATTTGTTAAGCATCAGTAACATGCCAGTCATTGCTAACCAGTAGTAAAATGGCAGCCCATATCCTAAGAATTTTGCAGTCTAATAAGTATTATTTTTTCCTAAAACATGTTTTATTTTTTAAGTAGAATTGTGAAACACAAAGAAACTAAAATGATTCCTTCTAACCAAGACTAACTATACCCTATACCCATAAGCAACTTTAAATGACTCTGAAAAACAACAGGCATCACTCAGTTGTGGGTAGAAGAATTCAAACCATTAAAAGAAATATGGTCATATCACTTGTCACATCTTATATCAAGTTGCCAATGCCCAGGGTCCCACACAGTTGTCTTGCATGGGCACAGCAGGGGGCATTGTTTACTTAGACTAGAATACAGGACACTGTTCATGTAATTTTTTTTTTTATGGGGGTACCAGGAGTCGACCTCAGGACCTCGTGCTTGCCAGCAAGCGCTTGTGCCACTGAGCTATAGCACCGTCCCTTTTTTTTCTTTATGTGGGTACCATGAGTCGAACTCAGGACCTCGCGCTTGCCAGGCAGGCGCTTATGCCACTGAGCTATCTCACCGGCCCATGCTCATGTAAATTATAATTTGTGTGACTAACTGCTGCAAGCCGGAGGTGACTTTTCAGCCACCTCTCTTAGGGCCTTTCAGGAACAAGAGTTAACAAGTTATCTCTTCGTTTCAATTTGTTCAGTGCTTTTTGAGCTCCTGCTGTGTTCAGGGCACTTCTTCTGGCGAAGAAATTGAAAGATATAAAGATAAATAACACATCAATGTGTGGTTTAATAGACAACATTAGATTCTAATAATTTCTTTTACAGACCGGATCCCAGTGGAGCCACAAATGAGATGAGTTAGTAACTGCATCTCCTTTCTCCGGGATCTTATCTTAATGAAATGTGTTCAGGTTGTCTAATAACTGGCAAAAGCATTTACTTAATGAAAGCCATATGGGCAGGCTATGCTTTTTGTGCTAGGTCACTTGGCAAACATTACCTTTGTCCTCCCCTGGTGCTTCCTGATCTCAAGAGTTAGAGACCAGAGTGTCGCTCTTTCTCAGGAGCAAACTTGGCATCACCAGCTGGGCTGCAGGGCTGAGTAAAGCCACGTATTTGGGAATTAGCTTGAAGACACAAATGGTGAATATTTTTCTTGCAAAGTTGCAGTGAAAATATTGATAATTAAAACAAGCAAAATGAAAAGTGTTGGCATTCTCTCACGGCCATCTGTGTGCCGGTACTTCGTGTTCAGAGGGGAACTAGTGGTTGAACTGGCTCTTGTTTTGCAGTAAGAAGTGAAGGAAGGTGTTCTGTTTATGCCTGGTTGTTTTAATTTTCTTATATATAACATGGTTAGAAGTTATGATTTTAAATCATTTTAAATTTCATTATCATGCCACATTTTTACTTTATACGTTTAGCGCTTTGAAACACAACACTTAATTTCTGTTCCTCCATTTTTTTATCATGGTAATCTTAAACTTTCCATTTTAAAAAGGATTCAGAGTTTTTTCAGTGAGAAACTATGGAACATGATCTAACTTCTTTTGATTGAGTTCCTATGTTTTAACAGGAGTATTATAGAAAAATAATTGGTTTTCACTTTCCTTAAGACTATAATAATTGTGTAGCACAATCAGAAAGGAATATGATATTCATGACTGGAATCAAAGATTATCAACATTTCAGATTGAAAATGCAGTAATGGCTATTATATTAAAACACATAAAAGCATATTTATTATACTTGATCACATGAAATTGCTATGTTTAGTAGGATAACATGGTCAAATATTGGCAAATTTATTTGATTTAATTTAGGTAATTCTGCACATTCCTGCTACCTGGTTTAATTACAATGGAATTTCATAGTAATTAATTCTAAATGAGTGTCCCCTTTGTGGGTTTATCAAGCCTAATGCCAATTCTTCCATTTCTTGACCCTTCTTTCAGGCTGTATGACTACTCAATGTATCACCTTAAAGTGGTGATGAATGAAAGAAAACAATATAACCAAATTTAAATACTAAAAACTAAAGCTCATTTTTTAAAATCTGGAATTTAGGATGAAAGGTAGGATAAGATTATAAATTAAACCATGTTGTAGAAATGATCTGGACTTTACATGTGTTACTCCCTACTCACCATATATAGTAGATATTGGAGTAGACTGGAAAATGAATGTTTTCAACAGATGAGAAGATGATTAAATTTGGGGAAATTTCTGCAGATTGTTGGCTGAACAGAAAAAGTGACCTATGATAGGCAAATCCTTGCTCAGTGTCAGTAGATCTAACTTCTTGTTAGTTGTGTCGCTGGCAGACTGCATGACACAAGCAAGTGTGCTAACCTCTGTGGAAGTGATTTATTTTTTTTTTTTATTTTTTTATTTTTTTTAACCAACAACATAGAGTAAATATGAATTCACCCTCTGAGCCTACCTCAGAGTTTGGGAACCATCAGAATAGAAAAGATCTGTTAACCCTTCTTAGTCTCACATTCTAAATCCTATTAATTTAAGAGATATTAGCAACAAATGAGGAAAAGGATACAGGCTAACTGGAAATTTGAAACCAAGAAAGTGAAGAGACTAACCACTCAAGCTGATAATTATGTATGAGTTCTTTTCATTTGGCTGGTGGCCAGAAACCAGAGAGAGCGGAATGGATGAGCCAGTATGGCGTGTTGGCACTGGCTATGGTCTGTCTGTAAGGAAAATAATCCAGATAATTGTTTAATTGGATCCTATTTAAAAGAGAAGCTGGAACTCCCCAAGTTCAGAGTGGTCCAGAGTAAACATCTTTCTTTTCAACTATATTGATTAAATAAAACCCGAGGATGTTGCAGAGATGGCTGGTATCCACGAAGTTCCATTTTCATTGCCACAAGGCTGTTTTAACTGTTTCCTGGCCGAACCTGTGCGTCTCTGTCTTCTATTTTTAAATGAGAAGTACTTGGGATAATATTATTCCAATAGTATAATGAAAATGGAAAGCAAATTACATTCTAGGTAGAAACATAGTAGCAGGGGTTAATATTCAAATACTTCCTGTAGGGAGCCGTGCAGGGCAATGGTTATGGCACAGACGCCCTGGGTCAGCCCGTGCTTGGGTCACCCTCTGTCCCCTCTATCTTATGTTCTCTGTAACTGATAAAGTCTTTGTTGTAATAGGTTGGGTTATTTAACTTTCTATGACTTAATTTCTATACTTGTATATTAGAGGTGAAGATAATACAGTTGTGGCAGAGATTATGTAAGTTAACTTGTGTGAAGCATTTATACCAGTGTCTGGCATGCCACAAGTGTCATATAATGATGACAGTAGTGTGCTATTATTTACTATTTCCTTTGTGGCAGCTTCACATAAAAGAGACTGCTTTTGTTTAACCTTACTGAGTCATGACTCTTCTAAACTGGAGGTTTTGACTGAATTATCAGTGTGATAAATTATGTTTCTATCTATCTATCTACCTACCTAACACTGACCATGATTTTAGATACAGTATGATTAATGAATGTATAGTGTTTTGGTTTCCGAATTTCTTTTCTTTTTTCCAATGTCTTGAGACTTTATTTTTAGGATTCTTTTTCTGGGCTGTATGCATTCATATTTAATGGTTGCCATTTTTATTCCTTTTGTAGTATTAAATATTAAATACTAGGCAGAATACCTCCTTTAATTTCCCTTTGGAGTAGTTAAATGTTACTAGCAACTATTTCTTGAGATCTGTAGCACTACTCTTTATCAAGACAGAAGTAATAAAGCCAGCAAAAACACTTACAAAGATCTCTTAAGAGTATTATATAGTGGATAATTTTTTTTTTTTGTGGGTACCGGGGGTTGACCTCAGGACCTTGCACGCCAGCAGGCGCCCGTGGTGCTGAGCGATATCACCGGCCCTTTTTTCATATGTGGATTCTGGGAGTCGAACTCGGGACCTCGCGCTTGTCAGGCAGGCGCGTATGCCACTGAGCCATCTCACTGGCCCTATAGTGGATAATTTAACTTCTCCCTTTCCTATTCTTATTCCTTTTCTTTCTCTCATCTAATTGCTCTGGCTAATGTGTCCAGAAAAATGTTGAATAAGAGTGTGACAGTGGACATCCTTGTCTTGTTCCTGATTTTAGAGTAAAAGTTTTCAGGTTTTGTCTGTTTAGTATGATGTTGGTTGTTGGTTTGTCATAAATGACTTTTATCAGATTGAGATAAAGACCATCTCTTCCAATTTTCTGTAGAGTTTTTAAGCATGAATGGGCGTTGGACTTTTTCTGCATCTATTGAGATGATAATATGGTGATAGAATATGTAGAACTCTTGAAGACATTGGTGTAGGCAAAGACTTTATGAACAAAATCCCAATCACACAGGAACTGTCACAAAGAATCAACAACTGGGATCCCATTTTACTAAAAAGCTTTTGCACAGGAAGAGAAACCACCAACAGAGTGAAGGGACAGCAGAGTGGGAAAAAATTTTTGCCAGCTGTTCCTCAGACAAAGGACTACTATCTAGAATATATAAAAAACTAAAACTAATCAAGCCCCTCCCCCAAATATAAAGGCCCAGTTCAAAAATGGGCATCTGAAATGAATAGACACTTCTTAGATGATGTAGAAATAGCAAATAAATATATGAAAAAATGTTCAACATCACTAGTCATTTGAGAGAGGCAAATAAATATATGAAAAAATGTTCAACATCACTGGTCATTCAAGAGATGCAAATTAAAACAATGCTGAGATTCCATTTCACCCCAGAAAGAATGGCTATTATCACAAAATCAACCAATAACAAATGCTGGTGGGACTGTGGAGGAAAAGGAACTCTTCTCCTCTGTTGGTGGAAGTGTAGACTGGTGCAACCACTGTAGAAATCAGTGTGGCAATTCCTCAAAAAACTAGGACTAGCGGTCCCATTAGACTCAGCTATTCCCCTTCTTGGTATCTTCCCAAGAGAAAAGCATCATTCTACAGCGATATATGCACACCCATATTTATAGAGCACAGTTTGTAATAGCTAAATCTTGGATACAGCCCAAATTCCCATCAACCAATGAATGGATAAAGAAGATATAGTTTTGTTTTTTTTTTAATACAATGGAGTACTACTCAGACATAAAGGATAATATTGAGACATTTCTAGGTAAAAGGATGCACCTTGAGGGCATACTCTTAAGTGAATTAAATCAGACACACATGTGTAAATACCACATTGTTTCTCTGGCATGAGAAACTAAAAGTGTAAATAAGGACCAAAATGTATAATAGGTATTGTGGAATAGGAAGAAAATGTTCAAATGAGAAAGAGAACTAGGGAGGGGAGGGGGGAAAGGAAGGAAGGAAAAAGAAAAAAAAAATGAGAAAAGAAGGAAAAAATGGAAACAACGCGTTTGTAAAGAAGGAGGGGAAGAAGGGTTGAAGGGAGAGTAGCGGAATGGGAAAGAAAAGAATCAAGTTATATCATGTACAGGTACAAATGCCCTATGATGAATGTGATCATTATGTATATCTAAAAATGTACTGATAAACTTAATTAATTTAAAAAAGAATATTATATATTGGATAAATGAAATATATTAAATAAAGCAAAACACTCAGGAGGGTCAGGCCTTATATATTAGTCTTTAATTCTTTGCAAATTAATTATGTTATATGGTGTAAGATAAGGATCCAATTTCCTTCTTTTGCATGAGGATATTCATTTTTTCAATGCCATTTATTGAGGATATTACCCTTTCCCTATTTTGTATTCTTGGTGATCTTGTCAAACATTAGTCGACTTTATATGTGTGGGAATTTACTTCTGAGCTCTGTATCTTTATAAATTATTCCATGTATCCTGCCATTTTGATTATTATGATTTTGTAATTTAATGTAAAATCAGTAAGTATAATGTCTCCAAACTTCTTTCTCAAGATTCCTTTAGCTATTAACAATCTTTCACAGTTTCATGTGAATTTTAGAATTGTTTTTCTATTTCTGTGAAAATAAATGCCATTGAATTCTTTATAGGAATTGCAATGAATCTGTAGGTCAGTTTGAGTGTCATATGGATGTTTTTTTTTTTTTTTGTGGGTACCGGGGGGACGACCTCAGGACCTTGCGCGCCAACAGGCACCCGTGCCGCTGAGCGATATCACCGGCCCCTTTTTCGTATGTGGGATCCGGGAGTCGAACTCGGGCCTTCGCGCTTGCAAGGCAGGCGCTTATGCCGCTGAGCCATCTCACCGGCCCTCATATGGATGTTTTAACAATATTCTTCAAATACATGAACACAGAGTATCTTTCCATCTATTTTTTGGATTTCCTTCATAAATGTCCTAGTCCTTTAAGTGTACAGATTCTTTCCTTCTTAAGTTTAAAAAAAATCCAGGTAACAGTATAGCCCTGACAACAAAGGCTAATCTACCTTCTGAACAACACCTGGCTGATTAAATTTTCACTACCCACATTTCAGATCTATTTTGAATGTTCTATTAAAGTGTAATTTGACTATTTTTAATTACATAACATGTTTTAAGCTCAACAAATACTCATTGAATTAAATCTATGAGTAATTATACAAGATTTTATGGGAACACTAAACAAGAAGTGGATGCTACGGCATGGAAAGAGATCCATGGGCTGCACTGTATGTGTCCTAGGAGGAGAAGAAGCCATACTATTAGGATTTAGAAGCTCTTCCTCTAATAAGCTCATCAGACCATGGGGATAGTCATGAAGCCTGTCCAACTGTCCCTTTCTTCCAAAGAGGATATTAGAATCCAAGGCCTTCCCTACTCTTTCAACAACTACCTTATGCTTTTGCGTATGTGTGCCAGCTGCCTCAGCTGAGCAATGTACATTATAATGAGAACGCTACACCAGTGTTCTCTTTGGGACACTTACTTCACTCACCAAGGTCATTTTTAATATTTTGTTGTTCATTGTTTGTTACATAATTGTTGTCTTAATATTCTTTAAGGAAACTCTTGGAAGAGATGCTATCATAACTTTTCCTAATTGCTTTTGAAAGAAAGCACTTTATTTCTTTTTTCATCTTTCTTTTGGTCTGTGTGCCTCACTGTTGGTATTTGGTAGATGCTACAGCACAGGTACTGTGCACTCTTCAGCACTGTATTATTCTGTAGTGTGATGAGTGTCTCTCTCCTTGCAGGACGGTTCTTTTTACTTTGACTTCTGTGGTTGTTCTTGTCATTACAACTGACTGGATCAGCTGGGACAAGCTGAATCGGGGATTTTTGCCCAGTGATGAGGTTTCCAGAGCATTTCTTGCTTCTTTCATCTTGGTCTTTGACCTCCTTATTGTGATGCAGGTAAGTGTCTCAGTTTTTCCCTCTTATTGAAGCTGCTCTATGCTTTGCTCAGTATAACAAACACTATAAACGGCGGGCTCCATAAATCCAGACAAGGACATCGTTTACAGTTGCTATTAATAGGGCCTCCTCTGGTATATTTTCGGCGGTTTTACTGGGAGGAAAATCTAAGTGGGCTTTTATGGGAGGAACACCAAAAATTCGTTTTATGAACATGGCAAGGAGGATCTCTCGAAACAGTGCAGCATGGTGATGTTTCCCACCAAGGCTTACAGGGGAATAAAACAAAAGACAAAACCAAAACCAAAACCAAAACCATGCCATTTAGTAAAGCTGCAGAGATGACGATGATGTAAAGCCAGCGAAGCAGGGAAAAGCACTCCTCAGTGCGACTCGGGGTTTATAGCAGTGAAAACGAAGTGATGGAAAAATGCTTTTTCTGGTTATGGAAATTATCACTTTCTCTCAGTATTCACCAGAGAGCATTCCATTTTCGTGTAAACAATATTTCCATCCTGCTTAGCAACAGATTTTTTTGTACAATAGCATTATGCTAACCAGTGTTACTCGTGTAATCTTCTGGTGTGAATGTGTGGGGTTTTAAGAATATTCATTTGAATGGGCAGAAAGAGACATTAGCTATTTCTTGGCACGTTATCCTGCTTATTAAATGTCCATCCATTTGCTAGACATTTTCTTGCTGCTTTCATGAGGCGATTTTCGTTTCTTCCCTCCTGAGGCATTATAAGTCACCAGAACAAAGGCTAACACTGCTGAAGGGAAAGGAGACTCCATTGTATTCTGAATTTATGTGAGATTTTGCAGGATACCGTATTGCTTTTCTTTTTTCTAGAGGCAAAGAGGGATCTTTATGAAAGCTTTTCTCTGTTGTTTCAAAAGACAACAATAGTCATTTTGTTTGTTTTGCATTAGATTCAAGATCATTCTTAGAGTCTATTACTATTTTTAATAAATGATTTCTAAAATACAGTGTAAAAATTATTTGAGGAGATAAAATTGAATATTTTTGTTTCATAAAAAATTGATGTATTTCTTTTTCGTTTCCTGTGATACATACTTGAGCACGGTAGGGAAAACCCCACAGTTGGAATCAGACGGCGCGGGCAGGTTCCAGGTCTGTCCCTTACTAACCACATAACCTACTCTAGAGAGTCACAGACGGACTTTGTAGCACTTACGCAATAACATAGTATGCATGACTTGTATAGGGAGCTTTTTATCTTCTGTCTCCTAAATAATATACTTTCCTAATGTTAAGTGTCCACTTTGGTTAAATGGCCCACTGGTATCTACAAACTCATTTTAAAGTCAAAGGTATTAGTAGCCAAGAAGGCTTCTGTGCCCTTGAATTTGCTTAAGTTTATATGTGTGAGAACATATATTCCCTCACTGCCCATCACCCTATTCATGTAAATTTTAAGTATTCTTCTAAATAAGTTCCCTGAAACCAGGGACTTCAAGTGGAAAAATAATAACATTACAATTTACAGATATTATGGATTCATCAAGAAATACTAAATAAAGACAGATGAAAGAATGGAAATATAGCCAGGATTTATATAGGCAGAGTCAGCAAGACTGGAAGGGAAAGACATTCCAGATGAGAAAATGCCACAGAAAGGTAAGGAGTCAGGAAAGTGCTGAAGTGTTCAGAGAGTAGCCAGAGACCAACTGACTGAGGATGAAGAGTTCACGCTGGGGAATATATCAGTTTGGACCATTTTGGCTGCAAGTAACAATAACCCTGCCAAGGCAGCTTAATCAAAGAGTGAATGTATTTCTGCATTATAGGGACACCCTACACATTTCAAGAGGAGGGATGCATTTGCCTCCAGGGACACGTGAAAGCAGAGATTTAAGTGTTGCAGAGAACCCAGACCTAGACTTTATACTCCATCCTCATCTTCGCTTTTTCAGTTCCACTTTCTTTTATCTCCTACTGCAAAGCAGCTTTTGAAATTTTCTAGTTCATGTGGAAGAAAAAGACCACTGCCAGTATCTCAGAGGGTAACCATCCTCTACCTGTGAGGCCCAATTCCAAACTCCCTAGAAAAGGACTGCAGAGCTCAGATCATGCTGTGCCCATCCCTGAGCTGACTGGGGCAGCATAAAGGCCGTCGGGGTGGGGCAGTCCTGAAGAAAGGGGAGAAGTTGGGTTTCAACACTAAAAGTAATAAATGCCTAATAAAAAAAGAAATCCAAAGAAAACACTGAAAGTTAATTCTTTTAATTCCCTTTCCCTGTCTCCCACCACCAAGCCAGCCAGACAGACCTACTGAATCATCATTTTTGTCTCTTGTACCCCAATCGTTTCTCCTATTTTGTTGCAATCATTTCAGTACTGGCTGTCCTGTATACTATTCTAAAATAGTTGATGGGACCTGCTGCCTCTAAGTGTTCTTTTCTATCACATGCCCTGTGCAGCCCATCTCCGTAGTTTATAATCAGTGTCTTATTTACTTTTCTCTTACTTTTGCTGAGACGAAATACCTGACACCCAAAGTTAAAGGAGAAAAGGTTTATTTAGCTCACAGTTGTGGAGATTTCAGTCCATAATCAGCTGGCTCCAAGGCAGGGTGGCACATGGCAGGTGGGCAACAATTCATGGCGATGGAAGACAGCAAAAGCAACAAGAGAAGAGATAAAGACTTTCTGTCCCTTATATTGTATGCAGGCTACCTAGAGCAGGTGTAGCACTCACACCCATAATCCCAGCATTGGACCATGAATCAATTGCAAACTCTAGATTCAGCCACCTTTGAAAAGCCTGCCCCCCATGACTGCATGAGGCTTTGGGAAGACATCTAGACACAAACCATAATAATCAGAAATGTCATGTTGTACACATCACTTCTCAGCCCCAGATATTGTTGGTGACTCCTCCTAGTTCAAGGATAAAGTTCAGACTCCAGGAGCACTCTCTCTTTTTTTTTTTTTTTTTTTTGTGGGTAACAGGGGGTCGACCTCAGGACCTCGCGCGCCAGTAGGTGCCCGTGCCGCTGAGCGATATCACCGGCCCCTTTTTCGTATGTGGGTTCCGGGAGTCGAACTCGGGCCCTCGTGCTTGCCGGGCAGGCGCTTACGCCGCTGAGCCATCTCACCGGCCCTCCAGGAGCACTCTCTTAATGCACTCCACAATCTGAACCTGGCTCTCTTTTCTCCCATGTCTCCTTGCTCCAGCTCTACCCCAGATGAAGTTTGCTGTTTTGCTCTGACAATAGCATACTCAACTGCTAGGACCTCTCTAAGAGTCCTTTGCCTTCCCAGATTCACTCATTTAGGTCCTACACTTGAAGACCACTTCAACTCCAAGGTTATTGACACCCTGTGATCATTTCCTCCATAGAACTTTCCTAGCACCTCTTTCTGCGCTGCACATCAGCACGTCACTTGTTCCCTATTCTCTGCGTTATTGAGGACTCCACAGCACAGTCCCAACATAGGCAGGGCAGGGGGAGGCCCAGAGTCAGGGCTGCTTGATGATGATGAAGGGAAATGTAGCACTGAGTCTCAGGCCAGCTGTGTCTACCTCTGGGAGCATCGCAGACAAGGTTTGGGAGCCAGTACTTGTGGAAAGGGAGTTAATTTAAGCACACAGAGCTCCAGAACACATATTGTTCAAGGTATTGGAAAACGTATGATGCAGTGTCCCAAAAAGTCCACAGCCAACTACATGGTGATCCAATCATCCCATGGTTACACATTTCAGATGAAGAATGGAAAAGTAGAAAATTAGTGGAAGTGGAGAGAGCAGTTTCATTAAATGACTTGTCCTTGTTGAAATTATTTAAATGATTTAAAAGCAATTGAGGGCCGGTGAGATGGCTCAGTGGCGTAAGCGCCTGCCTGGAAAACGTGAGGTCCTTGGTTCGACTCCCGGAACCCACATACGAAAAAAGAGCCGGTGATATCGCTCAGCGGCATGGGCGCCTGCTGGCGCGCGAGGTCCTGAGGTCGACCCCCGGTGCCCACAAAAAAAATAAAAATAAAAAAAAATAAATAAAAGCAATTGATCCTAGGCTTTTCTAATTATAGGCAAATTCACTTTATATTATAAGAAGATACTGTAAACTTCGATTAAAAATAAAAGAAACTATTAGAATTTTTTCTCGTGTTGAGGATCAAATGTAAGGCCTCGTACACACTAACCATATACTATAGCAGGAAGCCACACCATCAGCCTAAGAATCAGATACTTTTTCTATAAAGATTTTATTTTTAACAAAATTAATAGGCCAATTATGAATACATTTACACAACATAAAATTATTTTATAGGTATTTTTTGAATAGTCTTTTCAGCATTTATTGCTTGTATCACACTTTGCTGTGGTTTTAATAAAATCACCAGAACTAAGACATAAACAGATGCCAGCAAAATGTAACATGATTTGTACTAAAGTAGTGCAGTACAAAAGAGGTAAGTTTTAAAGAATTTAGCCTTCTGAGGAAAATTTAGCTCAGATTCTATTTAGTGTTTGTAATCATGTCACTCAAATTTTATATTTCCTTTTATTTCATTGTGTAAGTATTTGACTTGAAGTATGTCCCATTCCCTACCTTCTCTGCTAGGTTAAGGAAAAATATATCTAAAATATATATGGGTTAAAATATGTTGTAGAATAAGAACAAAAATGGTATCATAGGAGTTCACAAAAGGAAGATGCATACAGACAAAACTAGAAAAGAGAAGTTCAAGGAAGAAATAATACTAGCAGGGTGGTAGACTTTGAAAACTAAGAACAATAAACAGCAACATTTTTTTCCAAGCTGGGACTAGTAGCCTAATCATCAAAGTAAGAGTGCAGCGTTTTTTTCCATTAAGTTTATCAATTCATTCCCATTGTACATCAGGGGCTGGGGACAGAGTATGTAGTGAAAGGAGTCCAAAGATTGGTAAGACACCGTTTACATGATTTTGTAGTTGCATAGAGGAATTTATAATTTAACAAGTGAAATATGCATGGAAGGGTAGAGAAAGTCCAGGAAGACTGTTTTCATTTGGGAGAGTTCCTTAGGTAGGAAGAAAATATCTGTAGCCTGATCACATTCTAGATTTATTTACTCCACCCTCACAGGAACTAGTGAGACTGGTGTGATGGCGTCAAAAAGAAATTTGTCTTCGTAAGAAAAACCTTTTTTACTGGAAAGAAAAAGAAAGGGAGGGAGTAAAAGAGGAAAGAAAGAGGAAAAGAGAGGAAGAGAGGAGGAAAGATAGAGAGGTATGAAGAACCAGACGGGTTATAGGTAAGGATGAGCTCAGGAGCCAGTTCACCTCTTCCGTGTGTGGGAGTTGGGGCTGAAGGTTAGGAGCAGACTATGGTGATGACCTTGGACTGGAGAAGTTGTGTTCATTGTTAAATCAACCTATTCTCATGCATGCTTTACATAACTGGACTCTGGGAGATTCAGGTGTCTTAGTTACTTTTTCCTTGCTGAGACAAAATACCTGACACCAAAAGTTAAAGGAGGAAAGGTTTATTTGGCTCACAGTTTGTAGAGGTTTCAGTTAATAGTTGGCTGGCTCTAAGGCAGGGTGGCATGGCAGAAGAGAAACAGTTCATGGTAAAGCAGGGCAGGCAGAAGGCAGACAGCAGCATGGCATCAAGAGCAACCAACAAGTGACCCGCAAACCATGATCCTCTTTCTATCCCTTATATCTTATCCAGCCTGCCCACCCTTAGGGCGGATAGCACTCACACCCAGAGTGGGGCATCCTTAATCCTGCCTAGAATATGACAAACTAATTAGTGGACTAATTTAGTACTCACACACCTTGATCCCAGCGTCACACACCCTAGATCCAGCTACCACCATAAGGCTCCATCTATGACCACAGAAGGCTTTGGGGGAAAAACCTAGACACAAACCATAACATGGGGTTAGAAAAGATTTAAAAATGTTGAATTTTATAGTTCAATCAGTGTACTCAAGCACTGAGGAAGCAACTGCTTAACAAGTACCCAAGAAGCATAGAAAGCCAGAAAGTAGCTTTTTATGACTATAGGTAGGCATGGGAAAGTTTTGCATTTCTACAGCTTTGCAGCTTGTAGCCCCAAGCCAATTATGGTTAGTTTCCTAACTGTCATCTAAATGTTCACTTTATTTATTTACTTTGAGGTGGGGGGTCTCACTATGTTGCACACAGGCTGGTCTTGAACTCATGAGCTCAAGCAGTCCTCTCACCTGAGCCTCCTGAGTAACTGGGACTGCAGGCGTGCATCACCATGCCTGACCTGTCATCTGCATTTTGAAGCAAACTGATTAAGGTATTGGCTCTTGAGTCAGACTTCCATGGTTCAAATCTTGGCTCTGCCATTTACTAGCTGTGTGACTGTGAGATTAGGTACCTAGTTAACTTGGGTTAATAATAGTGCTGACTTCATGTGGTTGGCTACGGCTCAGAATTGCATAGAACTGTGCATGGCCCATAGTAAAGAGTAAAAAAATATAAACTATAATCAACAATGAGAGAGACTGCTAATAAGACTGCATGTGAGTTCTAATACTGTAGAAGTTTGCAGATATATATTGAAGCCACATTATTGAAGGGCTTAAAAAGTTCACTGAAGAATTTGCTCTTTATCCTGAGGACAATAATGAGCCAATTGGAGTTCTAAGGATCAAGCGGTAGCAAGCAATGGTTATTTTAAGAAAGTTTCCTTTAATGTTAGAAGAATAATTTAAAAGGAGATATACCAAAGGAAGAAAATCAAGTTTGTATGGTGAGTGTGACATTTTATATATAGAATATTAGGGGCTTCATTAGGATGGTGACAATAGAAATAAACACAAGAAATGTGTTATTTGAAAATAGAAATAAACTTTATGCATATATTGGAATTAAGTGAGAGTTACTCAAGATGATTTTTTTATAGCATCATTAGGTATGACAGCTTACCCTGCCTTTTGGGAGCTCCTAGAAGTGGGAGTCATGTCTTACTTACTCTTACTTGTGTACACTCATCTTGTACACCTTACAGGGTCCCTGTAATGTCATAGAAACGTTTGTCAACTAAATAAGCTGCTTCAGGATTTAAAGCAGTAGAGTGAAATAATGGAGGAGCTTTTGACTAATGCCAAGAAATGTGACAGAATATGTGGCTTGAGAAAAAGATCATGAATTTGGGTTTAGACATATGGAGCTGTGGGGACGACAGGATATATACCCATGGGTGGGAATGGTGGAAAGAAAAGAGATGTTGGCAAGAGGATACAAAGTTTCCATTAGAAAGGTGGAGAGTGAGCTTCTAGTGATCTGTTGCACAGCATGGTGATCATGGTTAAGAATATATTTCCACAGTTGCAGAAAGAGTAGATTTTAAATGTTCTCACCATAGAGGAATAATAAATAGGTGACAGATATGTTAGTAAGCTTGGTTTAGTCACTCCACAATTTTACTAATGTCATAATATCACATCACAAATATGTACAATTATTTCAATTAAAATAAAATAAATTTTGGGGGATATAGCTCAGTGGCACAGCACCTGCCTGGCAAGCGCAAGGTCCTGAGTTCGATTCCCATTACCAAAAAATAATAATAATAATCAAAAAATAATAAAATAAATTTTTTGGGCTGGTGAGATGGCTCAGCGGCATAAGCGCCTGCCTGGCAAGTGCGAGGTCCTGAGTTCGACTCCCGGAACCCACATATGGAAAAAGGGCCGTTGATATCGCTCAGCGGCATGGGCACCTGCTGGTGCGCAAGGTCCTGAGGTCGACCCCCAGTACCCACAAAAAAAATAAATAAATAAAATAAAATAAATTTTTGAAAAGATAAAAAAGATTTGGACAGTAGGTGGTAGTCTCAGTAGAAATATATCTATATTGCTATATAGATACATCAAATATGTATGTGCCAATATACATATATATGTATATGCACATGTGTACATGTGTGTGTAGTATCTTAGATTTGTGTGCATTGAGGTAACAAGAGAAGCCATCTACAGGAGAGGTTATTAAAAGGAGAAAAATTCAAAGGTAAGAGTTGGTAAATCTTTATATTGTTGACACATCTTTTCAATCTTCTCTTTCTTGTAATTGATTTAGGTACTTATTACCTTGCATTTCCTGTAACATGTAAGCTCCTCCAGGAGAAGAAATGTTTCACCAATTGTTTTATCCCCATAGCAAGTTCAAGTTAAGTACACTGCATTTTTATGATAAATATATTGCTGAACGAAAGAATAAATAAAGGAATGGCAAAAGCCCAAGAACATGTGATTTTTCAAGATGTAAAATGTTTACTAACACTGGGAGAATGAACCATCAATAATATTAGATTAGGTCATGTCCACTGAAGTGTGATATTACAGTAATTAAATATCTAAATAAAATCTGAATAACTTGCACAGTTAAGTGTTATACATGACTCTTTGTTGTGGTCATAAAGCACTTGCATAGAAGTGATATCCCCTCAAAAACCATTTTTCATGCCCTAAAAAAATAATATGAAGATTGCATGCTACAAATATTTCACCATGTAACAGATTTTAAACATGCTTTTTTCCTCTGGTTCTGAGAAGTAGGTTGACTAATTAAAATATAGACATATGAATCTCAGTAGACTTCCTTTTAAAACCCATGACCTGAGTTTAGTAGGACTCTTCTTTAGAAGTCTCAGTTTACAAAGTGGTTTCAATCATTTCAGAATATAGGACAGAGAAACAAGCATAAATCTGTTTTAATTAAATGGCATGGTGTTTTGACAAGTTGGAATATATTTTCATGCTAAGTCCAACTGGTTTTGTTTACAGGCTACTTAGAAAGAAAGGGTTTTTAAAGTGTTTGTCCACCAGATTTAACATGTTCTTAAGCTCTGGGAGTATTTTATGTAATTTCTTCAAAGTAGTTTAAATTTCTAGTGTAGATCCCAAGTAATGACATGCAGTGAAGGGCTATAAATAATTCCTGGATTAATGATGATAGTGGTCTACTCTCTTCATGGTATATGGCTAAGGGGCTGAATCTCAACTTCATTCACGCCACCATTTTGTCCTTCCCACTTCACTGCTGGCTCAGGGAGGAGGCAGTTCAAGGACAAGCGTAGAAGAGAATCTTTATATTTATTAGCAGTCCCAGCTGCCGGTCTCCAAAAAGTTGACAGAGTTGCCACAGTGAGTTGTGGCCGTGAGGCATGAAGGAGACCAACCAAGTAGGCACTCTGCACAGGGTCCCCTGGGTGGGAATTCTTGACAGGTGGCCCATATGTAAGAGGCATTTGGCAGAAGGAATCAGGGGAGCGGGAAGCATTGGAGCTATCAGGCAAAACATCGCAGGATATTATCATGAGTGCCAGAGTGACAGTCGGATTCACTTGAAAATGAAACTAATAGTCTGCTTGGCACGTGATACAGATCACTGTTTTAAAACAGGCAGTGAGTTCTGTGAGGGGTTATTGTGAGCAACAAAGATCGTTCGGGTCTTTATGTATCATGTGGGAAGAATGTAGCTCGAAGGAATTACAAGATTTGGTTAAGCAAGTGGAAAATAGAGACATTCAAGTTTTATCCCAATTTACAATAAAATGCTTCAGTCCCTGAGGTGTTTTCTTAAAAGAGGACTAGAACATGATTTAAAAACTGGAAAGATATAAATTCTACACCACTGTACATGGACAGTAGTATTTGCAAAGCTACACTGGGGCAGCAGGATATAATTCCATTAAATTTGTATTTTTCCTATAGATGTGTGGGGTTTTTCCCCCTGTTGTTGGCACTGGTCATCAACCTGCAAGAACGTTTCAGCCGTAGCCCTCACTGCCATCTTTGTGTGGAGTACAGTTGGCCCCGGAAGTCTCTGGAGCAGCTGCCACTTGTCACTGTTATCCCATGTACACGATTTCTAAGACTGTACTGTCTTGAAGATGTACACATTTAGTTTTTGCATCAGGCCCCCAGCTCCTTTGAGGCAGGTGTCAACCTCAGAGGATGACTGTACTTCAAGTGGGAATTGTGTAGGTGAGGCTACAGTGTAACCCCTGAGGGCTTCATTCACTGCAAATATCCCCTCCCCAAATCAGATGGACCAAACCTTGTAACTATTTTTAACAGACAGTGCCAGGGACATGAGATCCTTCTATTGGCACCTCTATTAGTTTTTAAGATAGAATTACAAAGCCGAGAAGCAAGTAGCAAAAGAGATTTTATGAGCAGAAAGAAATCGCAGAAGCCAGTAGAGCAATCCTCTGTAATTCCAAGTATTCATTTTAAACTCATGCCTAAAATTAAAAAATGTGAAAGTTATTTTTAGACAAAAAAGTTCAGTAAATCATAGAGTCTTCAGTTTTAATGTAGGAGAAACATTTAAAATAATTTTTTCATACCCAGATTTTTACAGCTGAAGCCCAGAGAGGTTAAAATCAGTCAATGGCAGGGACCCAACCTAGAACATAGGTCTTCTAAACTCTACTTATTACTCTAACATGTAGTTTTCAAGACAAGGTTCACTAACTGTGGAGTTAGGCATGAAGAGAAGCCTTGAGAAGTGCTGTGCAAGAAGAGACTCAGTGTCTAGTCAAGTTAAAGATGGGTCCAATACCAGGAGACCAGAATGAGGGCGCTTCACAGTGTAAATGAGGAGAGAGCTGCTAAGAAGGGCAGACTTGTGCAGTGCAAACACCACTGAACTAAAGACAAGACAGGATGTAGAAAACAAAACAAAAGGCTAGCATTTATAGAGTACTTACTGTGTGTTGAGTTTGTCCTAGATGCTCAGATGCACTTTATTTAATCTTCCAAACCCAACTGCACTGATGATATTAGTATGTATAATTTTATAGATGAGAATATTCCAAGCACACAGATAGGTTCTGGAACGAACAGAATGAGGATTTAAAAAGCCAGATTGCCACGACTCCAAAACCATTACACCTTTTTATACCTTGTTGTACTGTTGTGCACATCAAATGAAATAATACACACAATGATGAGAAGCTTAGTGAATGATGGGGACATGCCCACAGCAGACAAAAGCTAGGACTGCATGACCTTGGGTAAGTCACTTTATTTCTATGGTAGCAAGCCATTTTCTCATCGATAGGATGACAAATAGTTTTTTGCGGCCCATGTTATAGGATATTTGTGATGGTCAAATCAGAAAAGCACTTGAAGTATGATATTTTGGTGTATCAAAATTATGTAATCTGGATAGAATAAAGTTCAGTTTAAAAACTGAACTCAGAATTATTCTATGAATTTCTTTTTTTCAGTTTTTATTTTTTATTAGTACATAGTTCCAGTATGTAATGATTACATTTGTTGTGGGGAGTTGCCACATATACATGATACATTTTAATTCTTTTTTTAACCTATCCTTTATCTCTTAATCCCCTTCCCATATGAGAAAGGTCTATGTCCCTACTTCTTACTATCTATCCTTTATTTTGCTCTCTATTTACATTTTGGGTTTCTTTGAGTTACAATTGATTGTTCATAATTCCTTTGGTTTTAGTCAAGGAAAGCTATAATGTGATGGTGTATAAAGAAGTTGGAGTTCTTTGAAACAATGCACCATAGCCATAACCTGCAAATTTTGAAGTGTGCACTGAGGGGTGATTCTCACTGCTGTCTGATCATAGAATCACCAGAACCTTTACAAAAATATGGATTCTCTGCTTAGCAAATCTCTAGAAGTTTCTTGTTTAGCAAATGTGCAGAGGTGCCTAGAAAGCTGTTCATTTAAATCATTACAGATGATTCCTGTGACCACAGTCATCTGCATTGAAATTACCTGGTTGCTGCTTTAAAATGCAGATTCTTGGATTTCCCTTTTAGTTCTGTGATACTAGAATCATTGGAGAATTTGTTGGAAATATGAATTTTTAATTAGACCAGTAGTGATTTCTCTGAAACTCACTATTCTCAGGTACGACTGTTAATAAGTGAATTTTTGCTGTTGCTCTGACTCAGATGACGGTACATAGTAGAACCCCAAGAAAGTTTTAGTCTGCCAGATGGTGCTCTGAGTTCATTGCATTTCATGGAGATTGGGGAATTTTTCCAAATTTCACATTTCTCTCCTAAAAGTGCATCATGCTTATGGTGGATATTGTGCAAAGGTGAAGAATTAAAAGTAAATATGTGGTTGTGTTCTTCTCTAATTTTTTATGAAAATGCATTTTACATATGTCCCTTTGCTGCAATGATATTTATGTCTGAGATGCTTCCCATTTATTCAATTTTTGTTTGATTTCAATAGCTGAGTACATTTATTTGGCAAGTTGAACAAAATTTAAAGTAGAGAAACAACATGAAACTAAAGGTATATATTTTAGTTTTATAACAAAATAGCAATGCACAAAAATATGTGTCTAGGGGAAAAATGAAAAGTAGTTTTTTTATATAAGTTCTTCTTCCCTTTCTGGGCCCTTTAAAAAGAGTGGATATGAAGGAGGAGCCTTTGTTTTAATAAGTGGGGTGGTGGGTACGGATGCCAAATGGAAGAAGAGCTTAACAGCCTACCTGGGTATTCCTGTGCATGGATAGGACAGGAGAGCTGGAAGGTTGAAAGTTGTGGGGAAAGAAAGCTAGAAGACATAAAGATGACAGTTGCCACAGCTAATAGATCTTGGGAGAGAGAAAATTTTTAGAAAAATTTTTCTTGGTCATATGCTATATTGCATCTTATATCCAGCTTCCCAATAAAATTTTGGAAAGATAGATAGATATAGAGATAGGTGATAGATAGATAGATAGATAGATAGATAGATAGATAGATAGATAGATAGATAGATAGATATTCTCTAATTCTTTTGTCATTATTTTTCCTCAATCCCTGTCCCCCATCCTCTCCTATAGATTTAAGGTGGGCTATGGGCAAGAATTGGGGGAGGACAAGGTCACGGAGGTACACAAATTCTGATTATGCAAATATGAGAATGAGTGGGTTCCACACTAAGTGTAGAAATAAGGTTGGGTGAAACAATTTGCTGGCTCTATAATTCAATATTCGAAACTCTTTCCTCTTTAGTTTCTGTGAAACCAAATGAGATTCTGTGCCAAACTGTATATCTTTATTTCTAATTCAGTTTGTCAAATCCCCTTCCTCTACCCCTTAGATATCTATGTCCTTCAAAATTCTGTCCTGGGCTCCCTTATCTTCTCTTCTCAGTTATTTTTCCAAGGCTTTCAATCCACTACTATGGTTTCAAATCCTGCCCTTAATGCTGACCTTTCTCCAGTTTTTTCAAGTCCAGATACCTCTGCTAGATTGCAGGCTTGGGTATCTGACTGCCAACCAACAATACCCACATAGATGTTCCATGAATATCTATCATATCTAAAACCACCCTTCCACCAATTCCTCCCGTTGATTATCCAGTCAGTTACTCAAGCCAGAAAACCTTGGAAATATGTATGATTTCCCACTTATCCAGCCACATGTCATGTATATTCATCCTTCTTGCTATCTCTTGAATTTATTTCTCCTGTAGATTCTTATAAGAATGCCTTAGTTCAGGTTACCATCAATTTTCACTTATACTAGTATACTATTATTTTTTTTTCTTTTGGTCTTACTCCATTTCTCTAAAGTAATTTTTTAATATAAAAATCTGATGCTCAAGAATTCTATGTGTGCTGCACAAAGCCTCTCATCGTCTAGCTCATGTCCAGCTGCTGGCCTTCTCTTCCTTGCTGTCACCACCACCTTTTCTCTCCTCACAGCACTCTTTATATTTCTCTGTTAGTTCTGGAGTATGTGTTGGTTACCCAAGTCATAATACCTTTTTTATGGTGCAGGCTTTGTTCATGCGATAAAAGGGCCTTTTGTGAATGTGCCTGCTTGGCTTATTGCACAGATAGATGGCTCTCAGGCAGCCTTCAACCCTCACCCTAAATGGTAACCTTTCTGTGAAGTCTTGCCTGCCTCTCTCAGATAAAATTTAGTGCTTCTTTTCTTATAAGTCCATGACAATTTTTAGATATTTAATTATAATTATTCCACTATTGTGTTGAATATTTTATTTGTATGTATATAATTGTCTTACTAAAAAGTTGTGAGAATTATATGGAGTAATTCAGGTCAAATACAGAGAATATTCGACAGATGTTGGTTAAACTTCAACCAGTACATAAATGGTCATTGGAACTTAATTTTAAATAAAAGATTTTAGGATATTGTCAACTGGGGATAATTGCATATTTTTAGGGTTTAGGGTTAAGGCACTTGTATGAGCTACTTTTCATAAATTTTCAATGAGAAAAATCATATTTGTATTGACCAGAAACTGGAAAGTTTGCTTTTATAGGGCTTATTTAAGTTCCTATTGACATTAGACAATTTCTGAATTAAATTTTCTGTAGGCTTTAGACGTTTTTATGATTTCATTAAATTTTCTTTGTATTTTAAAAAGCAGAAACCATCATAGATTCAGAATAGAGGCCTTGCTTTAACCCTTGCACACATTCCTGAGCCCAGCTTTTTTTTAGGTAAACGTTTTTGAAACTAGTAACTTTCACAAGTGCCATCAGCATACCTCTTATTCTACTGCAAAAGAGGTTTAAGAAGTGGAAGATTTGGGATTTTTATCATTCCTCTCTAGGTTGTGAAGCAGGCTAGGAAATTATGAATGCAAAGTAGTCTTAATCCCTAGGAAAAGGAAAAGAGGTGAGAATATTATGACTAATCTTGGACTCACAATGTTCCTGCCTACTAAGATTGACCTAGTGACTTCCATCCAGAAATGCTTCCTTGAGAATGGGTTGATGGGGAATAATAAAAACTTTTATTATGATGGGTGAAAAACTATACCAAATGAATTAAAGCATTCAAGATCATAAATCTTAAATTTGGCCATACAGAATCTGTAAAGCTTTATTAATTTTCAAAAGTAATAATGATCTGTTTTGAAATGCAAACTACGTGATATTAGTAACAACATTAGCTTCTGTGTGTATCTAGATATAAAATCACTTGAGGTTTCACACTCAGTGGCAGATGTATCTTCACATATATATTTACAATAAAATAAAAAGTCGTAGTTTATTTGATGAGGAGAAAGTGTGTAAACTTTAGCAATGAAAACGGGAGAACATAAAACAGGAATTCTGATGAAAGATTTTTTTTTTTTAAACTAGAAAAATCTGTAACCGTAGTGACTTGGGTGGAGGTAGCAGGGAGGAAATATCACAGAAGCCCTGTCACAGAGAAGACATTAAGTTGTTCGTTCTTTCTGCATTTGCGTGATTAGTATCTATGAAACACATTCTGTTTTACCTCTAGTGTTCTTTGAGTAGTACATTGTGTATTTTCTGAGGTTGACTCAATGAGGTAAATATTTAAATGAATAATGAGACATCTTTTAGAAATTCTTGATTCCTGGAACTCTAGAGTGTTTAGATACCTGCACTGTTTCTACTACAAGTCACAGGAAGCTTCTAGAAGGCTTTCTAATTCCGCATCAATAAGTCCCTGTTAGAAAAATGATTTCTTTTCGGTAGGAATAAGTCCAACTTAAATGTTTTGTTTTAGAAGGTCATTCCAGTCACTGCATCGACTGGAACCTGCTGAAGGCCATTCTGAAGACTGGATCATCCCTGAATTTGAGTAAAGAAAGCCACCGCAAACATTTTCAACATTTCTTTGGGATATATTTTTAAACTATGCTATAAAAAAAGAACTTGCAAATCTAAATAATATAGAACTACAGCTCTAGAAACCAAGTAATTCAGTTCTGCCAAACTGCCAGAAAGGTTATAAGAGTATATGTTCCCACCATCAGTCAATGGAAATGCCTGGTATAGTAGGCAAAATAATGTTCCCCCAAAAGATGTCCACATCCGAATCCCCGGAACCTGCAAATACGTTAAGTGGCATTGTAAAGGGAAATTAAGGTTATATGGAATTAGGGTTGGTTGCTAATCAGCTAAAGTTAGCATAGGGAGATTATTTTGGATTATCCGGGGGAATCAAGGTAATCACCAGGCTCTTTATTTTTTTAAAAGCTTACTACAGAGTTAAATACTGATTTGATTAATCAATGAATATATGTTTAATGTTATTTTAGAGTCATTAGCATTGAAAAATTTTTTATTTTAATGTAATATAAGTAGATATTAATAAAGAAATTATAAAAAGACACTCTTCTATGAAAAAATAAAAAAAAATTTCATACAAATATTTAGAGAATAACATTGGTTATGGTTAATAAAAATGGTTAATGTGTAACATGGTCTTAAAAGAATGGCCAAAATGTTGCTCAGTGTGCAAGTTGTAGACAGAAAAAATTCTCTCTTACAAAGAAGAAACAAGCAAATAGAAAGACAAAACATCCTTTTCAATGAACAAAATAACTAATAGTATAGCTGAAAAAATTAGCATTTATTGTAAAATGTTTTTGAAACAACAGAATAGTTTGAACTTCTCCCTACTTCCTATTTGTCTATTTTCTCTTTTGTTCTCTCTCTCCTCTCTCTCTCTCTCTCTGTCTCTCTCTCTCCCCTCTCTCCTCTCTTACTCCCTCCCTGCCACTCTCTCTCCCCCCTCCCTACCCCCACCCATGCAATATTTTAAACTTATGTGTCAGACTTGTTTCACTTAACATTATGGTCTCAAGTAACATCCATTTGGCTATGAATGTCTCAAGTTTATCTTTCTTTATGGCAGAGTAGTAATTCATTGTGTATAAGGACCACATTTTCATTATCCATTCATCTGTTGATGGACATATACCCTATTTCCAAGATCTAAGTGTATAAATTGTGCTGCTACAAGCATGGGAATGCATGTATCCCTGTAATGTGATGACTTTAACTGTTTTGGAAAATACCCAGAGAGAGAATAACTGGATCAAGTGGAATTTCTATTTTTAATTTTTTGAGCAATCACCACATTGATTTCTATAATGGTTGTACTAGTTTATATTCCCACCAACAATATAGAAGAGTTCCTTTCTCCGTACATCCTTGCCAGCATTTGTTATTATCTGATTTTTTGATGATGCCATTCTTTCTAGAGTAACATTGAATCCCAATGTAATTTTAATTTGCATTTCTATAATGGCCAGAGATGTTGAACATTTTTCATGTAGTATTTATTGACCATTTGTAATTCTTCTGAGAAGTGCATATTCATTTAAGTTGGTCATTTTTTGATTGGGTCTTTTATTTTGGGGGTGTCTAATTCTTTTCAGTTCTTTATATGTTCTAGATGCTAGTTCTCTGTTCAGTGAACAGCTAGAAAAAAATTTTTCCCATTCTGTAGGTTGTTCTTCACTCTATTGGTTGTTTCCTTTGCTGTGCGGAAGCTTTTTAATTTGATATAATCCCACTTGTTGATTCTCTTATTTCTTGTGCCACTGGGGTTTTCTGTTCAGAAGGTTCTTGCCTACACACATGTCTTTAAGAATTTTACCTATTTTATCTTCCAAGAGATGGTTTCTGTTTTAACATTTAGGTCTTTGATCCATTTTGATTTTAGTTTAGTACGTTGTGAGATATATGGGTCTAGACTCAAACTTCTGCACATGGATATCCAATTTTCCCAGCACCATTTATTAAAGAGGCTAAATTTCCTCCAGTATATGTCTTTTGCCACTTGGTCAAAGATTAAATATGACTGAACATGCATGGGGTGATTTCTGCTTCCTCAGTCTTGTTCCATTGATCCACATGCCTGTTTTTGTGCCAGTACCACAGTGTTTTAATTCAAAAGCCCCAGTCCTGATGGATTCACTGGATTCCATCAGGTCTGGGGCTTTTGTTGGTTGGTAGGCTTTTTATTACTGCTTCAGTTTTATTGCCTGTTATTGGAATATTCAATATTTTTAAGTCTTCTTGGTTCAGTTTTCATAATTCATATGTGTATAGGAATCTCTCCATTTCTTCTGAGTTCTCCAATATTTTGGCATATAGGTTTGTAAAGTAGTTGCTAATAATTTTCTAGGTTTTGGTGGTATCTGGTGTGATTTCACCTTTTTCATTTCTAATTGTATTGATTTGTATCTTTTCATTCCTTTTTAGGTAAGATTGGCTAAGGGTTTTTCTAACTGTTTATTCTTTAAAAGAACCAGCTCTTCAGTTCATTCACTCTTTGTATGGATTTTTTAGTCTCCATTTTATTGACTTCTACTCTGATCTTTATGATAGCTTTCCTTATACAAGCTCTGGATTTGGATTGCTCCTGTTTTCCTAGCACCTTGACATACATCATTAAGTTGTGTATTTGGGCTCATTCTGTTTTTCTGATGTGGGCATTCAGAGCTACAAACTTCTCTTGTAGGACTGCTCTGCTTGTGTCCCATAACTTCTGATATGTTGTAGCGGTATTATCTTTAATTCTAGGAACTGTCTTACCTTTTTTCCTTAATTTCTTCTGTGATCCATTAGTTATTCAAGAGTATATTGTTTAATTTGCATAGTTTATGTGGTTTCTTTTTGCTATTGATTTCTAATCTCTGCACTATGATCTGATAATATGCATGGTAAAATTTTAATTCTTTTGCATTTACTTATGCATGCTTTATTAGCCAGTAGGTGATGTATTTTGGAGAAAGTACCATGTGCAGCCGAGAAGAATGTGTATTCTATTGTTGGATGGAATACTCTGTAGAGATCTATTAAGTCCATTTGTTCAAAGGCTTGGTTCAACTCTGATATTTCTTTGTTAATTTTGTTTAGTTGATCTGTCTATTTGTGATAGTGGGGTATTGAGATACCCCAAAATAATTGCACTGATGTTTAGCTGATCTTTTATGTCTGTTAATATTTGTTTTTATGAAGTTGGGTGCATGTGGTTTTGTGCATATATATTTATAATGGCTGTCTCTTCCCGTTGAATAGTTCCATTAACCAATCTGCAATGTCCTTGTCTCTTCTGATCACCTTTGCCTGAAGTACATTTTGTCAGAATAGGATATTTACTACTGCTTGTTTTTGGGTTCCCCTTGCATGGAATATTGTTTTCCAGCCTTTGATTTTTAGTCTATAAATTTCTTTTTGTGTTAGATATGTTTCTTGTATACAGCATACCATTGGATTTTTTTATCAATTCTGCTGATCTGTGTATTTTTATTGTGAATTGAGTCCATTCACATTGATAGCTGTAATTAATAGATACTGACTTATTCTTATTACTGTATTATTTATTTGCTGCCATTTTATTTTCTTTCCCTTTTACTTAATGGTTAACTCTATGTGATGCATTCATTCTGTTGGACATTTCGTCATTGTTAACTTCATTGTCTAGTTCTAGGATATCCTCGAGAATTTTTTGGAATATTGTTTAGGTGGTCATGAATTTCCTTGGGTACTCTTTATCATGGAAATATCTTATTTCTTCACCAATTTTGAAAGATAATTTTGCAGGATATATCAATCTAGGTTGGAAGTTGTTTTCTTTTAGGGCTTGAAGTACTTCATTTGAAGTGCTCCTTGCCATTAAGGTTTTTTTTTTTAAAGAGAAAAAGAATAAAAATTTCAAAAAAAGATAATAGGAGGGTAACAATTGCTATAGTATTGCTATCTCCAAACTAGTTACTCAGAGTACAAGATATTGGCATTTAATTGTCCAAACAATATTAGCACAAACCTTTCTTTTCAATTAACTAAGAGGAATTAGTAGTATAACCATCTTAACTGCCATTAAGGTTTGTGTTGAGAAGTCTTCTGTAATTCTGAAGGGTTTTCCCTTATAGATGATTCATTGCTTTACCCAACAGCTTTCAAGATTCTGTTCTTGTGTTGCATTTTTAATTATTATGTGGTGTGGACTTTTTGTTTTTGTTTTTTTTTTTTAATCATCACTATTTGGGGTTCTGTATGTCTCACTTATATAAGTGTTATATTCTTTTTCCATGTCTGGAAAGTTTTCTGCTTTTACTTCTATAACAGATTTTTATGCCTTTAGTGCTGTCTTCTGATTTTTCATAATTCATAATTTGTCATGCTCTTTTGTTGTACTTAAGGTATCTTTCATTAGTTGATCACTAATCATAGCTCTGTGTTTAGATCTGACACTGTGTCCTCACATTGGTCACTGCAATTATATTTTTAATCTCCTGGATTTTGTTTGGAACTGTTCTGTTGACTCCCATTCTTTCTGTGTTGGGTGTTCATGTTTTGGATCTCTTTCTTTGACTCTACTAGATTTTTATTAGCGAGTCTCTAGACTCGCTGATCAGGGCCAGTGAGATGGCTCAGTGGCATAAGTGCCTGCCTGGCAAGTGCGAGGTCCTGAGTTCGACTCCCGGAACCCACATACGAAAAAAAGGCCGGTGATATCGCTTAGTGGCACAGGCGGCTGCTGGCGCGCAAGGTCCTGAGGTCGACCCCCAGTACCCACAAAAAAAAAAAAAAATAGACTCGCTGATCATTTGTATGATTTGGGTTACTATCTGTTTAGTTATATCTTGTTTGAAATCTCCAAGCACCTATTGAAATGTTTTGTTACCTCCATTGATACCTTTCAGGCATTTCTGCTGTGTGACTTATGATTTCCTCCCCCTCAGTAGCCCCCTGGATTGACTTTGTGGGAGTTGGGAGTTTGTGGAGGTGTTTTGTTGCTTGTGTTCTCATGTTTTCATTTTTGTTTGTTTCCTGTGTTGGAGTTTGTAGCTTCTTTGGCCCACTGCCTGGTGTTTTGGGAATGAGCCTCAGTATTATGTGTGACCTCTGGACAATCCAGATATTGGTATACACAGAAATCCAATTGACAGCACAAACTATGTCACCTTGTCTATACTAGTAAAGTCAGTAACAATGGTGTTGAATATGAACTGGACCCTCACAAACCGCTCATGTGTACCCTTAACCAAAGCAAAGAGGTCTGTATTTTAGTACAGACACTTAGGCAACCTTGACAGTGACTGAGAGTAAGTCAGACCACTAGTGGCTGATGAATGTAGGCAGTGGTACAAAAGCTCAAGCCAACCCAACGGACTAAATTCCATCTCCTTCAGATCCTCCCTCTGCAGGTTACACACCAAACCTGGCCTCCAAACACGGAATACAGGCCCTGTGATCTTCCTGGCCTGAGCTCGAGCTTCTCACAAGATCTCAGGCCTCTGTCTAGCTGTCACCCTCTCCAAGCTTGGGGCTTGCAGTAAGGTGACACTTTAATCCTGGAGTAAAACTCTCCTCCTAGGAGGCGCCTTCAGTATCAGCAGAAGGGGTGGGGTGGGCTTCTCGCCCCACCTGCATGGAACACAAGGTGCTGGTATTGGGAAGGGGCAATGCTCTTTAAAAGAGAAAAAGGGAGGTAGAATACAGCCAGAGAAATAGAAGCATGAGAAAGAGCCACCCAACACTGTTGGCTTTGAAGGTAGAGAGGGGGGCCATTAGCCAAGTGATACTGGCCAATAGCCAGTAGCCAAGAAAAATTAGAAAAGGCAAAAAATTGTTTTTTCCCTAGAGCCTCTGAAAGAACACAGCCCTATCAACAACACTGTCAATTTGAGTACAGTGACAGGCATTTTGAACTTCTTAAGAATTAGTATGTGTTTGTAGTACATAATGCTTACATTCCTTGTATGGATTTGGTACATGTAATTAACCCATTTTAATTCCTTTTAGTCATATCCTTTCCCTCCCCTCCCTCCATCTCTTGACCCCTTTCTCATTTGAGAAAGATCTATCTCCCTACTTCCTATTATTGCCTTTTCTTTTGTTCTTTTTTTTTTTTTTTTTTTTTTTTTTGTGGGTACTGGGGGTTGACCTCAGGACCTCGCGTGCCAGCAGGCACCCGTGCCACTGAGCAATATCACCGGCCCTTTTTCCATATGTGGGTTCCGGGAGTCGAACTCGGGCCCTCGCGCTTGCCAGGCAGGCGCGTATGCCACTGAGCCATCTCACTGGCCCCTCTTTTGTTCTTTTGACCTCTAGGGTTATAAGACAATAAATTTTTGTCATTTTTAAACTCTAAATTTTTTGTAATTTGTTATAGCAGCAATAGGAAACTAATATGCTTACTTTTCTCCACATCTTTGCTGACACTGGGTATTGTTCTTTTAAATCTTTTGCTAGTCCAAAGTAAAAAATCATATTGGAATTTAATCTTTCATTGTTAGACTGAGTTTATTTCCTTCTCCTCAATGTTTGATGTATATTGATGTTGCTTTATGAACATCCAGCTCATGAGCTGATCTCATTTCTTTATTGAGGTTCATTTTTTTTTAGCCTTTTGTCTGATCACTCAGTATCATTTTTTCTTGGCATCTGTTAGCACATTAACAAAAGTGCTTGCTAAGTTTCTCTCAGGAATTTTGTTGAATTTTATAAAGCAGCTATTTAATATCATGATAGATGACCATATGTGCTTTCCTTCATATGTTTTCAACTTTAAACTCTTAGTGCAATAAAACGAGGATAAATTTCTTTCCCTGACACAAAGTCATATGTAAAAGGTCAACGTAGAACTCTAGAATCTGAATCCTGGCCCAGATGTGAGTCTGACCTATGTAATTAGAAGTCCATATTTTGGATTATTTTAGGGTGTGTTCCACCTGTAATTGTTTTCTATTTAGATCTGCTTAAATTTATCAACATTTTTGTTTGTGATTTCTGCCTTTTGTATTAAAACGTGGGCAATTTGTTAGAAAAGAGGCATTGAAAAATGGAGAGTATGTCCAAAGCCTGGCAACCAGAATGCTAAGAGACCCAGAAAGAGTGATATTAGAGGAATGATGGAGGAGATGGGGCTGTTAATCTTGAAGCATAGAGCTAGGGGAGGAAATTGCTACTACGTTCATATACTTGATACACCGTCAAGAGGAACAGAATGTAGGTGTTCTATATTGCTCCAGAAGGCTATACAAAGAGGAGTGTGTTGTAAATCAGGGCATTGATTCCATCTTCCACTGTGAGTTTTCCATTATAAAAGAGCTCTATTAGGGTTCCTTTTGTAGCATATGAGAATGATCAGTGTGCCATGAAGTACCTCACAAGCCAAGCCTCATTGACACCCTCACCTCTCTCCATTTGCACACTACTCACCCAAGGTGTGACTCTAATGAGTTGTTGATGTTTCTTAAAAACTCAACAGGTTTGTACCTCTTACCCCCTTCTCAGTTTTAGGAACTCTCTTATCTGCTGTAGCCTCTTCCCTTCTGCCTGAGTCACATGTCCTCCTATACTCAGGATCACTTCCTCTATGACCCTCTCCATAGAATGTCACCAAGACTACCCAGAAAGTAAGTCACTGAAAATCCCAGTGACGTATTTATAGTTATGGACCTTTACTTGTATTTATATGTATGTAATATTTATTGGCTGTAGTCTACTCCAGATATAAAGATAAATAGAATACATATCCTTTCTTCTAACATCCTCAACATCTTAGAAAATTAATGAAAATTTAATGAGAAGATTAGGGAATATTTAAAAATTGGAGAGAGGGGTCACAACCATATCATTCATGTTTTAACAATTATCAAAATTTGAGTGAATTTATAGTACATTCAGACATGAAACTGTCCTCAGTCATAAAACTGTCCTCAGTAATACAGTTCCTAAGAGGTTGAATAAAAACAAAGAACAAAATTTGTTTTGAGTTCTGTAGAGGACTAGCAGGATTGTATTCAGAATCCAAATGCATAATTTCTACCAAGATGATTAAGTGGAAGATGTTTATGCTTCCATTGAAAATTTGATTGGTGTTAAACAGTATGTTAACCGAAAGAAGCATTCATTTTTACTTGCTAAGGAATGCTTATAATGTTCAATAAAGTGCCTACATGCTTTTGCATAACAAAAGGGAATGTGCATAGTTAATCACTGAATGTCTTGGGATAATGAGCGTGTTCTGTATTTTAGCATCTGTTATATTTTTATTTCGTTGTGGCCATTAATGGATAATTTTTCCTTCCAGTGTATAGAAGAAGAACTTGTTTTCTTATTGTTACACAGCAATTTAAAGTGGGAGTGGTTGTTTTTCTAGTAGCAAATTACTCAAGCATGTCCTGCATTGGGAGTCAGGCCTTTCAGATAACAGTGCACAGCTGACGTCCTCAGTCAGCAAGAACTCCAGAATCGCCAAAGTCAGAAGCACCCAGTATTTTAATTCTGTATCTCCACACTTCTGGAGCTGGGTAGTGAGCTATGGTGGACTGGCCACTAAGGAAAATCAATCCTGCCACATGACACACAGAGAGTTAAAGAGCCAGACCCAGGCCTGAACTTCTGTGACAGTTAACAAATGTGTTTTTCTCTGTGGAGCAGTGAGCCAGTTAAACAATTTCTAAATAGTAGACTTGTCATCCAAATGTGGTTTGACTATTATCTGTAGTTGATCAAAAACCTTAGCCGTTTGTGACAGGGATTAATATCCCTTTTATTCTTTCACTGTGGACCATCTTGAAAGTTATTAATTGCATTAGTTGTGGCTGATTTCCTTTGTAATTTCCAAAACAGTGCATACCCCACTAAACTAAATTCCTTGACGGCGTGAGCTTAGTATTGCCACCATTTGGTCAGTGTGTTGCAGTAAGAGTTTCAAAAAATGTGTGCTGACTCAAATTGAGTTGAATTAACATCATTTGTCATGGATGATAAAAATTACCAAGTGTTTCAGCACTGTTAAGATTCTCAGCTCTGGTTGGGGTTTGAGGCTTTACAGGAACAGTGCATTTTGTTCTGCCAGTAAGTAAATAACTCCATGAGGAAACTTAGCTCTTCCAGTTCATTCAGCCACTTTTGGAAAATTAGGGTTACACACCAGCCACAGCAGTAAATTCTAGCCAAACAAAGCAAATGTTACAGAGTTATAACTTATAACTAAAAGATACCTTTTATCAAGGGTTTGACCTATTTTTCCAATATTCCTCTTATATTTTTTTTTCTACCATTTCAACTCATTTGTTTCTAGGGAATTCTAGTCTCTCCATAGATAAGTCAGGGACCGCTAAAAACCCTATGTAATGACATGAAGCATGGGTGTCCAACCTTTTGGCTTGCCTGGGCTGCCAGTTAATGTAGATAAGTGACAAAACTTCTTTTTTGTGTATTTTATTTTCACATTAAATTGAAATGATACAAGCCCAAGTTTAATAATTAAGAATACTTACGTATCTGCTTAACAACATAAATACCCATTTTCACAGATGTATATGCATCTATGTAGGTTGAAATATTATTGGTAATCACTGTTTTGCTTGCCAAGTTGCCGAAGGTGACACGCAGCGTTTGCTCCACACAGGTTTTGATTAGACTGACTGCGTATGGTGGGCGCAGGAGGCGGGGTTAGGGCAGCATTGGCCGTCCTCTCCGCGGCTTTCTGTTGTCACCTACTCAGCCCGTGCGCCAACACCACGCAATCAAGTCATCAAAAATAACCCCCAAAATTACCCTGTTAATAACTCTCTAGGCCTGCATGTGGTCCTGGGGCATGGATTAGACTCACCTCATGTAAAAGAAAGTTCAGAAATGTTAAAAGGTAGCTTATGTAAGTAAAAGTTTTCTGTTGCATCAATGACATCTTTTCTTGGTGACAACTTGAAAGCAGGGTGAGATGCGTAAGGAATTTAGGGACCTGCTATAATGCCCCAAAGAAGAAAATATATCTGTATAGCTCAAGACACAAATGGAATTTCTCCCTCACCTCCACAGAGATGCAGAGAGGCCATATAAGGAGTAAGCACTACCCTACCTGAATCAGAAACCCTTCAACTTTATTGCAGATTCCTATCAGATAAATATCTCCCAGGATTTTGATGTGGAAAATACTTTGAACACCACTCTACAACAGCAGCCTAAGTATAAATCAAACTGCAAACACAGAATAGAGGCTTAGTAGCAATAGGCATGAAAAAAATGTTATTGCTCCGTAGGAACCAAATACGTTACTGTAGTATGGGTGGCAATAAAACGAACAGAAACACTCTAATGAGAACTAGGTCTATATTAAAATAAATACTGAACTTAAAACATTGTAGATTCAATAGTAGTCTGAACTGGTCAACTCCAGTAGCCCAGGATTATGTTCAGAAGGACATACATAAAATGGGAACATTTTAGAAGTTTTCTAGGATAGCAAGGAGGAATACAAAATTTGGGAAAGAAAGATCTAAAGAAAAGTAAGATATCTTGTATTTTATTTTATTTTATTTTATTTTTATTTTTGGTGGTGCTGGAGATTGAAACCAGGCCCTCGCACGTGCTGAGCATACTCTGTACCACTGAGCTCTTTCCCTAAGACCCAAAGACAATTTTCTTAAAATACTAAAAACTTTGTACAAGCCCAAGACATAGCCTTCTTTGTCTTATGGACAAGATCCTTGTCCTTGTCAGAAGGTAGCTTTGAAGTTTCCACAGTTTAAAGACTGAGAAAAAGAGGAGAGAAACTCATGAAAGATAGGACTCAAAACTTTTTTTTTATGATAAAATATACATAACATGAACTTCACCATTTCAAACATTTTTAAGTACATGGCCCAGGGAAACTAAGTACATTTCCAGTGTTGCACAGCTGGCTGAGACTGTCTCCTTGACCAAGGCTCTCCTTGTTAGGCTCCTCTGAGTCCTGTTCTTACCCAGGTCTCCTCCTTGGACCTTGGCCTCTAGCCTGCCTACCCAATTGTAGTAAAATTCTGTCAAGCCATTAGAGAGCAGCCCTTCCCTGGACAGCTGATTCCCTGGCTCACCTGAAGCTGGAATACTATGAAGCTGGATTAGCAAGAGTCCCCCTACTCCTGATGTTTCCTTTTAGTAAGTTATTTTCCAGCAACCCTCAAACCAACCTCACACTGCTCCTTGGCTAAAAGTTCCTAGCTGTCTTGAGAGGATACACCTTGTATTACAAGTTGAGCCCAGTCTCTCTCCCCTATTCTGACAGTCTTGACACCTGTCACAATAGTCCTAAACAAAAGCTCCTTTATTAGTTTAACGAGTGTCAGAATAATATTTTAAAGCAACTCTCATTCATTTCCAGAACTATTTCATCTTGCTCTTTCAAACTCTGTATCAGTGAAGAATAACTCTTCATTCCTTCCCCTCCCCTAGTGCCTAACAAATATCAATCTTCGTATCGTTATGAATTTGACTATATACTTCATACACTTGAAATCATAGTATTTTTTCTGTTATGATCAGCTTATTTCACTTAGCATAATGTCTTCAAGGTTCTTTCATATTGTAGCATATGTCAGACTTTCCTTCCTTGTTAAGGCTGAATAATATTTAATTGTATGTATATACCATACTTTGTTATTCGTTCATCTGCCATGAACACTTGGGTTGCTTTCATCTTCTTGCTTTTATAAAGGAGGCTGTATTAAATATGTATATGCAACTCCCTGCTTTCAGTTATTTTGGGTACATACTCAGAAATGGAATTGTTGCCTCATTGGAAATTCTTTTTAATTTCTTGAGAAACTACCATATTATTTTTCGTAGTGTAAAATACATTCCTACCATCAATGCACAAGGGTACCAATCTCCCCACATCCTCATCAACACTGTTGTTTTGTTTTTTCCCTTATTGTTGGTTTTATTTTGTTTTGGATAATGACCATCTTAATAGTTACGAAGCAGTACCTCATGGTTTTGCTTTGCATTCCCTAGTGATGAGCCATATTTGTTTTATGTATCAGTTTAAAGAAACCTTTAAAGAGCCATATGAATTTTATATATCAGTTTAAAGAAACCTTTATTTCTAACTTATTTGTGCCACACTAGGAACCTAAAACTTCCTAAACCCCTGTGCTCTAGGATACCTCTGAAGGTATGCAATGTAATGAAAATGCAATGTAAACCACGTGAGATTTTAAGTTTTCTAATAGCCACATTTTAAAGTTATTTAGAATTATATTAGTAATTCTAATAATATATTGTATTTAACTCAGTACATGCAAAGTACTATCATTTTTAACATGTAATCAATATAAAATTATTGATGAAATATTTTAAATTCTTTTCCTCTACTAAGTTGTTGGTGTACCTTTTATACCTAAAGCACATCTCAGTTCTGACTTGCATTTCAAGTGCTCAATATCAGCATAAGGCTAGTGACTCACCTATCGGGCCGCTTAGATCTTGATTCTAAGGCGAAAGCGACAAATCACCATCAGCGATTTGCAGAAATCTTGTGTTCACGGCCACTTGTGCAGGGACCTTGCGGTGCCAGCCACACCTTGACACAAGGTACACACACTTGCTTAGCAGACGGAAACCTGCAGAGCAGCAGCAACAAGGTATCTCTATTATGCTAAGTGACTATAAGGAAATGGTTTTGTTTCATACCATTTTATATCCTTTTAAAAACTTACTACATTTCAGCTAAACTATAAGTTAAGAAACATCATTCCCCTACTGTGGGAATTTAACTGCAAATGTTCAACTCCCCAGTAACTAATACATAAACAAAGCTTGGCATCACGCCTTTTACAGATTGGCCAGATTTTGTATAGAGGTGAGCACTTGAATACTTGATTAATAACTCAAATATAGGCTTTTTAAATACCTCTCACATTTCTTCGAATGAGATACTTCTAATTTTTTTCCTTTTTTCCCCCAGTAATGAAAGCCACATACATGGTACCATTCACTCTCTTTAAATATCTTTTTTAATTTCTGCCTTTTTAATTTAAGGCAGTATAATAGAATTAAGGCACAACAGATGATAGATTATAAACTGTCACATGAGATATTCAATCCCCTGAGATCTTTGTCAGCTTTAGTAACAGTGACATTTTCTAAGCCAGAGTCCTTGGTGGGGCCAGACCATCACTGACACCATAAATTCAATCTCATGTCAGTGTCCTCAGGGTTGTTTGTCTCCTGTGTGTACAAATGCCATGCCAAAGAGCTAAAGAGTTTTTACACAGTTAAGAAGGAACCTCTTATCAAGTTAAGCATAAATATAGACAGTTCGGATTGCAAGGTAATTGTTCATGAAATAATGATGCAGTGGAAGTTGATTGAAATTTAATGAACAACATGACTGTCTTTCTAAGCTTCCTACAGAACCAGCAGTTTTTTGACATTTCTTGATCACTGGATTTTCCTTTTTTATTTAAAGAGTAGGAACTACCTGGGCTCTGAATCTGTGGCTGCCCCAACTCTTCCAGGCCCAGAGCTCCCATCCCCACAGCTGTGCTCAGTGACGATTGCTAATTCATTTGGACTGATGAGTATTTTATTCTTGTGATCTTGAGCACATGCGTTTTGTGGAAGCAGACCCAAACAGGTTTGGTTAAAGTAATAAAATTTATTCAATAACTATGTGTGACTACTTACCAAGGACCAATTCTGTGCTGGGGCATTTCAATTAATCACATGAATCAGCCACATTTAAGTGGAAGAGTCGCTTTTCTGTTACATATTTGTAAAAGGAGACCTAGAGAAGATATATCCTGACTGCATCACTTATCAGCTTTGGCATACCAGCTACCTTACTTCGCCTCTTTGGAAGTTCAGTTTTCCTTTTCTATGAAATAGGAGCAATAAAACTGTTTCTATAAAAATAAGTTATACAATATTTTATTTTAGTGCTTTCTTTTCTTCACTAAATTCTTAAGCACAGTGAGAATAATTATATGAATTTTTTAGACAAAGTCAGCTTCCAGCTAGGATCTTACAAAATAAAATCCAATAAACACACACACAAGCATGCATGTACACACACACGCACAGACACACACACATACAAATGCTTGACTACAAATAAAATATCCTAGTTGAATGCACTTGCCATAGCAAGTACAATTCTATATTTGTGTGACTATACCTTTTTTAAAAGTAGATTTAAAATGTCTGTAACTTTAAAATATCTTTTACTTTAAAATAATTTTGTATGGGGCTGGTGAGATAGCTCAGCAGCATAAGCACCTGCCTGGCAAGCACGAGGTCCTGAGTTCAACTCCCGGAACCCACATACGAAAAAAGGGCCGGTGATATCGCTCAGTGGCACGGGCGCCTGCTGGTGTGCGAGGTCCTGAGGTTGACTCCCGGTACCCACCAAAAAAAATAATAATAATAATAATTTTATATGAAAGCTGTACTTATTCCATTGCAACTGATACCAAGAGATTTAAAATATTTTTGTACATCTTCAGTTTCTTATCATGTTAAATATTTCATTACAATTTCATAAAACTAAAAACTACTGGAGAGTATATCTTAATATTTCAAAACTGATAATTGTGTTGGCAAAACTTCCCGATTGGCATATTTGTCATCAATTTGAGATTGCATTAGTGTTAAAAGAAGTGTCTTTGATCAGCTTCTCCAGTGTGTCTTGCTTCAGCATGCACAGTGTGTCATTTATTTGATAAGGAAATATTAAATACCAACAATTTGCCAGGCACTGGGCATAAAAAGTGGCAAATAAAACTGGCACTGCTCCTTTGAACCTGGAATCTGGTGCAGAAGCAGGTACTAATTAATGGATCATAGAAATGAAAAAAGAATCAAGATATGTTATGTACATGTACCAGTTCCCCGCAAGGAATATGATCAAAATGTACTTAAAACACATACAAATAAAAATGTTTTTTAAATAAAATAAGAAATAAATGTATTGATACAAGCTGGGGTGATTTCTACTATGGAAAGGTAAAAGGAAATATGAGAAGATTGAGAAGGGAGGGATACTGACGTGGTCTGAGGGGCCAGGCTAAAGATCGGCACTGACTGATCCTCCACATGAAGAGAGTGGAGGAGGGGAAGATCATGGGCTTTGGAGAAGCATAAATTTGAGTTTCACTCTGTCTGCTCTATACTGAGGAAGCTGCTCAACCTCTCCAAAACATCTGTTTTTCTCATTTATTAAAGGAATTTATTATATTTACCTCATTAGGGTTCTTAAAGACCGTAAGATAGATTTGTGGGTGGCTGGCACATAGTGTGCATTTAGTGTAAAAATAGTGTCTTTCTCTACATTGCTCCTTCGATGACAACTTTTTTCTCGGTAAATAATAAAGTTATATTATTCGTTATTCCAATACCTATGCAGTCAAAGACTGTCAAGACAAGTAATTAAAATATAAAATTGTATCTACTGTGGAAATACCGATATTCAATTTAGGGCATTTTATTTCAGTCAAGTGTTTGACTGATAATGTAATTATGGGAATGGTTTCATTGACTTTAGGAAAACAGCATGCATCGTGCATATCATTAGCTTTAATGAACAAAGCCATGTGACTTAGTGGAAAAGCTACTCCACCAAGAGCTAGGAGCATTTGATTGTCAGTGAGGCTCTTGAAAAAACCTGGTGTTGCTCTGGGTCTCAGTGGAACCTAAAACTCCTTTAGTTCAATCAGCTTGGGAAGCTGAAGGATCAAAGTTGGTGCCTACCTTACATAGCTGATTCTTATTTTTTTCTAAAATTCCTAGTATACATGTCATCTTTGAAGAAATTGCCTTGACTCCCTACATTTTGGGTTCTGAGTCACTACCCTGGGTTCACTAAGCAAGAACCTTGCAAGTACTTACTGAAGGTCTGTGAACAGCAACGACTCCTCCACTGCGCTGAGCTCTCTGTGAGGAGTGGACCAGCCTGCACCCCCTTGTTTCTCCACTCTTGGCACAGTTAATAAGCAATATTGAGTGAGTATCTAGTATATAATCCAAGACAGAAAAAAATTCACTAGATACATAGCCAACCCTATAAAGATCTTCTGAAAAAGTATAGAGAATGAGCTTTCAACATAAGGAGATTATAATTTAATGAGGAAAGTAAGACAAAAACTCGAGGGCCGGTAAGATGGCTCAGCGGCATAAGCACCTGCCTGGCAAGCACGAGGTCCTGAGTTCGACTCCCGCTACCCACATACGAAAAAAGGGCCGGTGGTATCACTCAGCGGCACGGGCGCCTGCTGGCGCACAAGGTCCTGAGTTTGACCCCCGGTACCCACAAAAAAAAAAAAAAAAAAAACTTGAACAACAAGAAGTCAGACAATATAAGTAGGGCATCATAAAAAAGAGTTATAACCTATATAACTTCTTCAGGGGCTCCAGGGAAAGCAACGAATATTTTGGATTTTGAAGATTGGAAGAGAATCCACTGAGTAGCAGAGGGAACAGACAGCCACAGGGAGCGCCATGAGTGAGCTTCGGAACACTGGGGTGTCAGGCTTCAAAAGAGCAGCAGAGCCCATGAGAGTTGGAACTGGTGACAGACAATGGACACCCAGGCTGAAGGCAGGTATAGGGATGCTTAAAACCCAGAGGAGTGTCAATTTGATGGGGTCAGAAATGTGGAGCTCTTGGTGGCTTTGAGCATGAATCTGACATGCTCATAAAATTTGATGCAGAGTTAGCAAATTAACCAAGTCTAAGTAAACTAGGCCTTTGAACAAAAATTGTTTCACAATAATATTTCAGGTTTAAATAGTATTTTAAAATTTCTGACTCTCTAACGTTACCGTTACCTCATTAATTGTCATAGCAGTTCAACCAGATAAGATAGCATTTGCATCTGTTTTACAGAGAAAGAAATGCATGCTTGTAAGCTTAAGTGATATATTCAGGGTCATCTAGCTAATTAATGGCACAGCCTATAGTAGAAGAAAGAAGTCTTGGATTTTAAATCTCTATGAATAAAATTAAAAATTACCTAGTGATAATAACAATATAGTTCAGACTTTCACATGTTTTCTAAAAGCTTTATTATATACCCTTGACAAAAAATAGAGATTTTTGTGGAAGTATTTTTGCCTTTAGGTTAAAAATGTGTATGTTTGTAAGCATACACAGTAACACTGAAGAGAATTAAGCAGATTTCACTGGATTAACCTAAATTTATGTTACTCAAATATCATAATACTCAAACAGTAATATATATTATTTAATATGCCAAAGAACTATTAAATCTATATACATTGCAGTCTAAAAAGGAAAATACTTGGGGTTGATTGCAAAGGCTAGTTTGTTTGTAGAAGAAACATGATATGTATTCCATACATAAAGCAAATTTAGGACATGGAAATAAACCTGCTTAACCGTTAATTTCTTAAGTGCTATTAGTTGATTCTTGCTCTTTGACCAAATAATACGGCATCTGGTCACCTATTGCTGAATGCTTCCAGGAAATGCTATGTATCATGGTTGGTAAATGGACAGATTCTAGAGTCAGATTTGCTAGAATACAAATCCTGGTTCTTGCATTTACTAACTGCATGATATGAAAATTTCTTAGCCTTTATAAATCTTACTGTCTATAAGATGAGGTCAATAATTCAGTAAACTTTTATCTAAATTGTTTTTAAAAAGGGGATGCATGAATAAATAAGTGAATTGATGGTGAAGAATAAAAGTTTTCATGCCAGAAAAACCACCATTATGCATCTATTTCATACATAGGTGCATGCATACATATATTTCTTATTTGCTGTGAACTACTAATTTGTATTCTATAGCATGTCCTAGCCATTCAATTTTGTAACCCTTCACTATGGAATAGTCAGCATTACATTTGCAGGAAAATGGAAAGCAAACTTTTATGACATTTTACTGAATTTTAGTGATCTGTAATAATTAATAAAGCCTTATGGGAAACCAGAAACAAATAATTTCTGGATTCCTAGTTTTATGTTTTAGAGCAATTCATTAAGCATTGGAAAAATGCCTAAGGTTGCATTTTAAAAGCTTTTTAAAAACCTTAGCCATTTTCCCCTATATATGTAAAATACAGTATCAGTTGTAGAATAAGTACTATGCTATCTTCTACATCTATTACAAAGTTATTTGTTCAGTGATTTGAGTAGACTGCATCAAATTGCTAGAGCAATTCCTAAACATATGTAGTATTGTAGATCAAGCTGCTGATAGGGGTAGTATTATGAAGTTAAACATACAAGAAGTGAATATTTTGAAATATTATTTGAAACTCAATGCTTTTTATACCTTCTATTCTCTTCTGCTTCGTTTAATATTTCCTTGCAATTGTAAAATCTTGTAGAAAGTCATAGTCTATTGGTGTTGCTATAACAAAAATACCTCAGACTGGGTAAGTTATAAGAATAAAAATTTATTTCTCACAGTTCAAAGACAGAAGCCCAGATGAGGTGCTGGCAGGTTCTGTGTCCAGGGAGGGCTGCTCCGTGCTCCCAAGATGGGGCCTTGTGTTGTCCATCGGAGGATCGCAAATTGGTTCTCATGTGGCAGAAGGGACAGAAAAGTGACTTACCTTTTTATAAGGCACTAACTCATTTGTAAAGATTCCACCCTTATCATTTAATCACCTCATAAATTTTCTGCCTCTTACTACTATCACACTGATGATTAAATTTCAACATATGAATTCTGAGGGACATATTCAGACTATAGCAGTGCCTGGTGGCATTAGTGGGGTTAGAATATAGCACAGCTGCAATGAGGGACAAAGGGAAAGAAAGAAGGAGGCAGAGGGGAGAGGATAAAGAAAGGGAAGGGTAGGAAGAATAAAGGGAGGGAGAGAGGGAGGGTAGTATAAATAAAAGGAAGGGGAGGAGGGAGGAAAGATGGAAGGGAGAAGGGCTAGCTGCTATGAGGGAGATCCACGGAGGTGAAAGGAGAATTCTGCTTCCAGTGAATCCTACCCTTTGTCCTTTGGAGACATCCTTTGCTAGAGACTGAGAACCTCCAGATTTCCAAAGGATCAAATAATACAGCTATCTAGAAGAAAAATAAATAATGTACCTTCTGATTGAAATGAGGATGCCCATCTTGCAAGGGATCTTTGAGAGCTAGTGCTACAACATGCAGGCAGCGCTCACGCACACCTTCACATCAGAAGGCATCTCACAGTCGGCGAATACACTTAACAAATTTGTTCTTACTCCTTTTTGTCGTAAAAATGGTTATTAAAATAATTGTGAGTGGCACTTTTCTGCCCAAAAGGGATTGAAATTAGATTACCGCCGTGGCATTCTCTCTCATCGTGTGTGTGTGTGTGTTCAAAGTATCTTGGCATTAATTGAATTAAGAAATGTAGGGTACTTTGGGAAAAAAAATGTATACATCAGATGCTAGTGAAGATAAATGTAGCCCAGTGATATTTCTTCCCTTTGCGAACCACCAAACAAAGGGAAGAGCAATGCATGATTAGGAACCACTGACCTAGGGTGGGAAATGCTGACTGTTCACGGAGAAGAAGCACTATTGATTTCTGATCTCTGGAGATGGTACAGGCTTTTTTAAAAACTGAAGTTTACAGGATATGGTTTTAAAGATATTTTTGGAAAAAGTGTTTTTAAATGTTCATAAAACAGAATTATTTTAAATAATAAATTATATCCTTTAGGTAATTGATTATTTGTAAAGTTTAACACAATGTCCTGATTTAAAATTAAGATAAAAAATTATGAGATAAATGTGAGTATAATTTGATGAATTTGGATCTGATTAAGATCATAACCTAAAAATTTCTAATTATTAAATCCATAGCAATCTACAAAGTTACTTCTAAAGGTTTGTAGCAGACTTTTACTTTTAGCTCTGCCCTGTTTAAGCTTTTCTTTATAAATAAAGTATATTAATTTCATTTTGGTGAAAATTTAAAGATAAATTAAAGTTGAAAGATATAAGTGATATATTATAAAACTGTAGGCCAAATCTAAAAAGGTCTACCTTACCAGAAATAAAATATGAGTCCTATCCTTTAAGCATGCACACACACACACACACACACACACACACACACAAATGATGGCAGGCGATGGGCTTAAAATAATATTGGGCCGGTGAGATGGCTCAGCGGCTTAAGCGCCTGCTCGGCAAGTGCGAGGGCCCGAGTTTGACTCCCGGAACCCACATACGAAAAAGGGGCCGGTGATATCGCTCAGCGGCACGGGCGCCTCCTGGCGCGCGACGTCCTGAGGTCGACCCCCCGGTACCCACAAAAAAAAAAAAAAAATAATAATAATAATATGTAAAACATCTTTAAAATGTTGGCTGTCCATTGTAAATTTGTCGTCACAGCAGAAAACTAAGAAAACCAAGGAAAAGAAAAAATAAAATAAAATTAGTATTGAGAAGGGCAAATATCCATTGATATAAAGAAAATTAAAGAAATAATTTAATAGTATTTTAAAAGCATTAAGCAAATGTATTTGTATACATACACACATGCATGTATGCATAAACATTTTCAAAAGCCAACATCATACTTAGTGATGAATACTAGAATTCTCAATACATACCCTCTAAAGTTAAGGATAAAGTTAAGATAAAGGTGTTCTATCAGAGAGGGTGCAGATCACAAAAACCCACCCAGGTAGTGTAAACAGAAAAGCCGTATGTTGAATTGATTATGAAATGGTTGGAAATGTTGGTAGAACCAGCTTTGGGCTTAGCTTCCAGCCATGTTTCCCAGAACCTATGTGCCAAGAGAACTACTGCCTGTGCTGTGACTATGCAAGTAGGCGAATGAATATCCTACCCACTGTCTCTCAGCACATACAAAAATGTACACCAGTTACTGGGGTTTCTGCTGTGGCTGAGAAAGCCCCTAAACCTTTATGATCATGTTCCTGGCTTGCAGAATCAACAGAACAGAAGCATAGCCCAAATTTGCTTGATTTCCACCCTCCAAGTCTCATGAGGGGACATCTGTTTGGGGTAAGCGACATTACAAGTAGAATCCAAGCTCCAAGGAATCTTGGGAAATGTCCTCTTTAGTTTTCCAGGCGCTAGCAAGCTGTAAGTCATTTGAAAAGGAAATAAAACAGTTATAATTGCAATAACCTACAGCATCTGCCATTTTGTTACCCCAAATCAAACATTGCTCTAGAAGTAGTCATCAGCAGAATAAAGTAAGATGCACAGTTTTCATGTTTGCAGCTTACATGCTCCAGTACTAAGAAAATAAAGAGAATCAGCACAGACACTATGAGAAACAATTAGGTTTCAGAAAGATTTTGGTTATAACATTGATATAGACAAATTAAATAGCTTTTCTACAATAAGTACTTAATTAGAAAATACAGTGAAAGAAGTTACCCTGTTTACAAGCAACAGCAAAAGGATATACTAGCTGGCATAAAGTTAGCAAAATGTAGGTTTTATGTGAAAAGGCCCTTAAAAATTCTGCTGAGGGCTGGGGGTATAGCTCAGCGGCACAGTGCCTGCCTGGCAAGTGCAAGGTCCCGAGTTCAATTCCTAGTTCAAAAAAAAAATTCTTGGGCCGGTGAGATGGCTCAGCGGCTTAAGCGCCTGCCTGGCAAGCGCAAGGGCCTGAGTTTGACTCCCGGAACCCACATACAAAAAAAGGACCGGTGATATCACTCAGCAGCACGGGTGCCTGCTGGCGCGCGAGGTCCTGAGGACGAGCCCGGTACCCACAAAAAAAAAAAAAAAAAAAAAATTCTTCTGAGACATAAAAACAAAAGCAAGTATAAAAAATAGTTTGTATTGAAATGGAAGATTCAATATTACCAATATTTTAATTTTCTCTAAACAAATCATACATATATATATTTTATTGGACACATACTATATAAATCATATATATAAAATCATATCTATACTATATAAACCATGTGTATAAACCCAAGTCAATACTTTTTTTGAATCTGACAATTCTACATTTAAAATGGAAAACTACATATGCTAAATTAGCAATGAAAAGTCTCACATGCATTGTCAGATATTAAAATATATCATGAAGCCACAACTAAAGTAGTTTTTGCATGAAGAAGAAATGAGCAGAAGTTCAGTGGAGTAGGGTAGAGATTTAGAATCCATCTAAAATACATATAGAATAATTTAATGTAAAATCAAATTGGTATTTCATATCAGCAGGGAAAGATACATACTCAATAAATATTGAGACAATGTGCTAGATATTTGGGAAAAAAATATAAAATTAAGTCACAGCCAAATTCTTTATACCAAAGGAATAAATATAACAAGATGAAACAAATGTATGAGGGGAAAATGTGAGTAAAAGGATATGAAGAGAAACTTGATAAATATAAATGGTTACAAAACCTCTCAAAGGAGGTTAAACCTTATTTGTAATTTAAGGAATACCAGTTAAAATAAAGATGTACACATTTTACCTATTGAACCTAAAAGCCAAAGGAGCAGGTTTATAAACACCATGATTTTGCAGGGCTTTCTATTCTTCTGGAAAGGTTTGATAGCATCACCACCGCTCAGTTCTCCTTAACAGCTGGGGAGCCTTCCTGCTGTCTTTTCCACCAGTCACCAGATACTGAGGTCCTTTTCCCTTAAAAATATATGAGATTTGGGAACAGCTCAGTGTTGCATAGCAAAATCATCTAACTGCTTAGCTATGCACCGCAAAAATTTGTTATCCGAAAAGATGTCTAGTAGTTGCCCTTAGAAGAGGGCATGGGGCTAGACGTTGTGGAGGAGGAAATAATTGACTTGGTGTTATGGACATCCGTATGCCTATGGACATGTTTGAATTTCTGACCATGTGAGCAGTTTCATGCATTAAAGGAAGCATGACTTCTGGAACAGGGTAGACTCTAGGCTTGCTGTGCCCCTTGGTGGTTAACTTAGCCTGCATTTGGGTCCAGAGATCTGTAAAGCAGCTAGAACATGCTAGGAGAGCATAACCACAGCCTGAGCTATTTTGTAGTCCTGCCACATGATGAAGGATGCAAGCATGTGGATGAATATACAGCTGGATAAGGAGAAACCGGGACAGGAATTATGGCCATGTTCATGGAGTCCGGGGGAGGCAGTGAACATACTGGATGTGAGCTGAAGGGACATGACTGCTTCAGGAAGGATGTTAAAAGAAACACTCGAAGGAGAACACAAAGCAGTGAGACTCCAAAGGAAGCTATAAGGGCAGGCACTGAGTTCTTTCGTCAGGGGAGCTCTTCAGAACTAACCCTAAGTCGGGATGGATAAGGAAAATAAAGGAGATAGAGATCAAACACTGGAATTACGAGCGGATGTCTTAATCCTTACCTGTACTCACTATTAGTAGGAGTTCCAAGATATTTTAAGAGACACAAAAGGAATAGTTCTATATAATAAAAGAAACTTAAAGTACGTTGTAAACTACAAGTTAGCCACCCGGTTTCTTGGAACCAACCTGGTGTATCAGCTATTCAAAGCAGAGCCACAGCCAATCATTTGTCATGTCTAAAGGCCATAGGATCGCTTTTATTACCTTTTTGATTTGCCTTTGCTCCCTACTTTTTTCAAAAGGTTAGCCAGGCTTACAACATTTCAGCTCCCAGGAAAATCTAGAGAATTAACCCCTTCTCAAACAGCTTCTAGCTCATGGCTTCCAGCAACTGTGTACAGACAGCATGCTTGGGGCAGCAGTGATAGAACAACTTCAGTTCCACCTTTCCTTACTCACAGATCAGGAAGTCCTGAAAATGGTTTATGCCTCAGAGAAGATTTCTCGCCTCTGTCCTGAACAATTACTGAACTAATCTAAATTACACAAACACAAACCATTTATCCAGGTCAGCTTGCTGCAATTTACATGACTTAGCAAAGTGTTCCCTGCACAAAGGATAAGAAAGCAGAAATGATTAATCAAAAAAAGCTGATTAATCAAAAAATGTTATATATTTAAGGATGTGGGAGAGTTTGCAAGCTGGGTGACCTAAAAAAATCATTGTTTTACTAGTAAGAGACTAAAAGGCATCTTTCTTCTTTTGTAATAACCTACAAACAGACCACCTTGCAAATTTAGATTGAGATATTTGACTTAAAAGGGATTTAACATTCTGCTTGACAAATAATGAAGAAGCCAAGGAAAAAAGACTTAGCATAGGGAAAGTGGAAAAAGAGATAATAATTATAATTCAGAAACCAAATCTAACAATCCCTTCCAGACTATTTTTCCTACAAAGATAAGGAAATTCCTTAAAACTTACTGGCTACTGATTCTCTCTAAAGGTAGACACTCCTGTAGTTAACCACATTCACCTCAAAAGTTTACATCAAATTTAAAATTAAATAAACCAGTCACAAAAAGATAAACACTCTGTGATTCCATGTGTTACTGTTTTTGTCACTGTGACAAAATACCTGGGAGAATCACTTATGAAAGAAAAAGGGTTTACTTTGCTCCATTTTTGCTACATTTTTGGTTTTATAAGACAGATAAAATACACATGCATACTATCAACGTGAGGATTAAATAAGATAAACATCTCAAATGTGGAACACAAAATAGATCCCAAATGACTCCTATCTATTAGTAATATTATCAGCAGTATAATTATTGCCCAGTGAAGGGCTAAAGATACAATGAACAGTCTAGTACAAAAATTTTTAAGTATTAAGATGAATAGAAAGCTGATTGCTATTCACTTACATAGTCAACAGACCAGTGTTATTTACTTATTTTCTGATTTTTATTGTTTTACATATACAAATGTATTAATTCTGCATTTTAAAATTGAAATTATATATCTGAACAGTGTGCCTTGATGCTGTTAGAATCTCTTTCATGGTTCTGCAAATAAGATTATAATTTGGGATAATGTAATGTCTTTATCTTTCACTAAGATATTTATTTCACTTCTGTAGAAAAAGAATATTCTAGCTCCATAGAGATCTTATAGCTCATCTGTTAGTTTCTTTCAATAAATAAAAACATTGAGATCTGTGAAACTATCTTTTTAAAAATATTGGATTGGGCCGGTGATATGGCTCAGCGGCATAAGCACCTGCCTGGCAAGACTGAGGTCCTGAGTTCGACTCCCAGTGCCAACATAAAGGAAAAAAAGGGCCGGTGATATCACTCAGCAGCATGGGTGCCTGCTGGCAAGTGCGAGGTCCTGAGTTGGACTCCCAGTACCCACATTAAAAAAAAAAAAATTGGATTATTTCCTCCTAAAGTTCTGTCAGTCCAATAAATAAATCATCTTATTTATTTAATTTGGTTACTTTTGAGTTAATTTAAATTATTTAAGACTAAGTTTGAGGTGGGAAAAAATACTGCTCTTATTTGATTTCCCTGCTCTCCTTTTATTGTACTCTTGAAACGATTATTTTGAACAAACTGCTTGGTAGTATGTGTAATTGTAGAATGACACGTTTCAATAATGGTGCATACCACTTAGAGTATTCTTCAAAAGTGGACCTGAGTTAATTTACCTTTCATTCCTGTGTGATATGCCTGCTCTATGCCAGTTGTTTAAAAACAGATGAATGTGGTTGTCTTTCATCTTGCTTCAGTACATAGTGTGGTTGCCCATAATCTCTTCCTCAGAAACACACAGGCAAAATGCACAAGAAAGAGTCTGTCTCACTCTTGCTTTTGCTCTCACTCTCTTCCCCTCTCCCAGTAGCGAAGGTTCTCAGGGAGTCTGTTTGTCTTCTAGACCCTTGCACACACTGTGCAGGAGACGCGGTCTCAGGCACCAGCGCGTGCTTTGCTTGTTTCTCAGTCTGTGTCACTTCTGTGTGTGTTGCTGAGTTGTGTCAAATGCAGCTGGACCAAGTCCCTTCGGAATGCAATCTGAATCAGCAGAGTCATTTCAGCGCTGAGTGCCTACTCTGCAGTCGACACTCTGTGGATTTTAACTGATGAGTTTTCCAGCACAGGGAAAAAGATGCCATAGGCCAAAATATAAGTAAAATCTTCAACTCACTGAAGTAGCATAACAGTTGTTCCTTTGGAAATGGCTGCATTAAGTAATCATACCATCGAAAATAATGCCCCTCTGAGAGATGCCATGTTGAAAGAGGTCATTTTTCTGCGGCATTGAATTAAATTTAGTTGTTTTTTTTTTTTAAATGAGGACATTGATTTGCCATTTGCTTAGATCATTAAATATAATTTATTAGTAAATCATCATAATTTTATTATCTTTGCACACACACACACTTACTTAAAAGGACTCTTTTTTCCATTGTGTAATCTTCCAATTAAATCAAGCCTACCTATCTTGTCACCTTTTATTCCATGGCAAATAGTCTTCTAGATGAAAAGTTGGGAATTTTTCCCACATGTAACAGGTTCTGGAAGGACTTCAAAAGCCATGCATTTTAAACCTCTATTGAGGCTAAAAAGATGTAGAAATAAATTTGAGCTGCAGAAAATTCAAGCCTGTGATAGAATCATAGAATCTCATGTGTTCCCAAGAACACTCTAGGGTCAACGGCACCTAAGTTTTAAGTGTTCACAAAGGACGAAGGTGTGGGTTCTGCTGAATATTTCCAACCTTTCAACATTACCTCCTAATTCCAAACGTACATATGTGTTTCATACATAGGAAATGTCCTCACTTTATAAACCCAAACCCTCCCAATAGAAGCACAGAAGACCTCTGGAGAGACAAACTTCAAAATAATGAACTAATTTTCTTATACCTGGCACTTTTCCCCGAAAGAGTTTAAGGTGATAACAATCTCAGGTAAGATGTTCCTCCCTTCGGGAAACTCAGTATTTCACTTAATACTAGAAGTGATTTTCTTACAAGAGATAGCAATCAAGGGATCAAAGTGAGAAGACAGCATTTTTTTAAACTCAGAGAAGTAGTCAAAGACCAAAACTGTGCCCTATTGTCAGCTAACTGTACCCTCTCTCAGTTTTTAGTGCAGTTGTTTCAAATGGGGGTACATAGCATAATTCCAGGACTTTAAGAAACAACCCGCAGGCCTTGTTAAACAGCAACTGAGATAACTCTGTGAGGGTGGAACCCAGTGAGTGAGGATTGAGCCCCAAGGCCTTAGAGAACCTTGTTTATGTTAGTTATGGGGGTTTATCACAAATAAATGGTGACCAGCAGACTATAAAACTATGTTGCTCAGCATTTATTAGAGTTTTGCCTAGGTGTTGTCATAAAAAGCAGAGGAACATGTGAGAGAATATCAACTGTTATTACAGACTTTAAAACAAATCACAGGGCCGGTGAGAAAACTCAGTGGCATAAGCGCCTGCCCACCAAGCACGAGATCCTGAGTTCAACTCCCGGTATCCACATAAAGGAAAAAAAGGGCCAGTGATATGGCTCAGCGGCACAAGCGCTTGCTGGCAAGCACGAGGTCCTGAGGTCGACTCCCGGTACCCACATTTAAAAAAAAAAAAAAAAAAAAACAACGAAAAAAATCATACCAGATAATAAGTTCTTAGCACCTAATGAGTGATGATGTTAAATTACTATAGTCTCAGAAAAATACATTTAAACACTTTTTTTTGCATTTTCTGTGTTTGTATTTCTTGAGGTTTTCCTTAAATTTTCTTTAGATACTTAATGCTAAAATAAGTTATATTAAAAAGAATAAGGGGAGAAGCTTTTTATGATTTGTCATTAAGAAAACTGGTGGGGAAAAGTGTGGTGATAAAGTTCTAATTCAGGTAGAAGCTTGAGGGTAAATAGTTGGAACCATTCAAATGGACCTCTTTCCTCACCAGAGTTTATTTTTCTTCCAAGGCTCCCTCACTCCTTCCCCGTCCTTAACAAAGTGTTGCTTTTTCCCTGGAGGTTCTTCATTTATACCCTTGCCTGTAACTGCAGGGTTAATTTCCCGTGTCAGTGAGACAATTAAAACAAGCTTATCTGATTGAAAGCCTTTCCCAATCCCAGGGAGTACTGAAGCTATATTAGTATCAATCAAGAATAAAATTTTAACAAAGATCCACCGATACTAACATTCAGAGAATTTGCATTTTGCCCCTCTTGAAGTACTACAGACTGATATCGATGCTGCATTTCTTTCAAGAGTATAAAGTATGATGAAGTGTAATCTTCAAACTTATGGAAATGCATGTTTTGTTGTTTTTGTGTCTAACTGCTAATAAATGATTTAACTCATTCTCCAAGGCCTCTGGTATACAATCTGTATTCTATTATTTAAACAAATAGTACATGAAATTCTTCATTATACCCACATTTTCAAAGAAAGCCACTCATTCAGCAAAATGTGATAGAGGCAGTTATTTGAACAGGTATGAAACTTGAATCAAGGAGTCTGGGTGCTTTGGCAGAATTCATAATGGAGGAAATTAGGCTTGTTTGGGATGTGTTGGTTTAAGCAGTGAAAACTACTTCTTTCCAAGTGTTGTCCCTCTATTTCAATATGAGCATTGACATTTTTGTCAGGTCTACGGTGGAGGGCTGATTGCTGGTCCTTGTCACTCCATGTAAGAATACATTCTGGAACTTGCATTTCATGTTCCCAGAGAGGCATGGAGAACTTAGAAAGTGGCATCCTTCTCACCCTCAGAGCTTAGTGTGTTAACTTTTCCTAATTTAGTAAAGTTCAGCTGCCTTTAGGATAGAATCATTCACTCCCTCCCTCTCTCATACATTCTTTTCACAATGTCTTTATAGTCTTGCTTTTGCTGACACTGCACCAAGCACTGAGAAGACAAAAGATGTGTAAGATAGAGTCCTCGCCTTCAAAGTACTCACAATGATGAATAGCAGATGAGAAGCTTGCCATATGCAAAGTCCACCTATTCAGCCAGGAAAGGCAAAGATAGCATCCTCCAATGGGCAGAGTATGTTTATTTTCAAAAGTTGATTTAAGGAAAAGAAAGAATGGGTGAATGGTCAGCAGTTGGTGGATTGTGCTTTCAACTGACTCTAATTATTATCTAAAACATAAGCTCACATCATTGATATTTTCTTTTTTTCTGTTTTTATTTTCATTAGTACATGTTTGCAGTGCATAATGATTGCATTTCTTGTGGGGAGTTGGTATGTGTACATAACACATCTCAGTTCTTTTTCCATCCCCTTCCCCTTCCCTCTCTTCCTCCTCCCTCCATCTCTTGGTCCCTTTTCCTTTGGCATAAGATCTATCCCCCTTTTTCTATTATGTATCTTTTATTTTGTTCTTTATTTATACTTTGGGTTTCTCATATAAGAGAAACCACATGATATTCAAGTATGTGTGTCTGATTTAAATACTACATTGGTGGAAATACCCTATCTTCATTTGGAAAACCAGCATCACATAGTTTTTATTCACTCAGTGCCTACAAATAAATTCTGAATATGACACAGAAGTCTGACTCGAGTTGCACAGGAAAATTTTAATTACATTTTACTTGAATATTTTTAATAGAAAAAACTTAAAAAGTCAAACCAAACTATTCCATTTGTCAAAGTCCAAGTGAGGCACAACAATTAGAATATAACTCAGAATATTTTTGACAACTCATTCTGAGTAATTTATGGAAACTGAACTTCTTTTGGAAGAAGTTTCTGTTCTCCACATAGAATTGGCATTGGTAGATATATGGCTATGGCATAAAAAAATAGCTAAAATTGAATTTCCCAGCAATTACCCTCAGTACAGACTTTTCTACATTGCAGTCAAATAGGAGGCTGGCAAACAAATTTATCTTCTTTTCATTTTTATTCACTTATCTTCCCTTTTCTCGTTTGTTTCTTCATTAAGATAGTTGTATATGTATAGTAACTAAAAATTATAAGAGGAGCATTTCACTGAAAAGAAAGTAAAATGCTTTTAATTTGGGAAACAATTTTTGGTAGTATTAGGCTATATAGAGAATTAGTCATAGGAGGAAATTTTATGTCTTTTCAATTCTTTTAAAAATTCTATACAGATCCATAATCACTGAAAAAAGCATGCAGTTAGCAGTAATTTGATCAACATACTCATAATACATAATTTTTTATTAATATTAAAAAGAATAAGTGCAGCAGGCCCAAAGTAAATGAATACACGGTGCTGTGTTTTTATTATTATTTCTAAAGAGTAAGGCAGCTAAAACTGCATGCATGGTGTTGTAAAAATTAAATGATGCAGAATAATTTGAAAAATGAAGTTTCCTTGCACAGGCTGGCCTTTTTAGTTCTGTATCTTGTTTAGAAACTATCCATCTCTTGGTGGTTATTGCTTTACACTGATCAAACTTCTGTTTGAATTTAATAATGCAATAGTGTTTTGAGTTTCTCAAAATAGAAAGCTGAGATACAGATTTAGTTCTGTTTGATTATGACACATCCCTTCCATTGGCTATTTTGAGTTACATAAACTCTATCCTGGCTATTCCACTTGAGATGTGTGGCATTTGCACAGTATCACCTAATCTGTATTTGCCTTGAGCCAAACATGGTCAGATATACCTGCAGAGGCCTGGAGGACTGGCAGGGCAAGAGTCCATTTGCATGATGGACTGAGAAGTCTTTGGGGAAATAATCTATTCTGTGGGAATAGAAAGCTGACACAGAGAAGCTTGATGAAAATTAAAGTCTTCAAGTGTAGAAGGAACCGAACCATGAATGTCACAGGGTTCATTCTCCCACTCTCAGAAATATATGCATAATTCCTAGGGAGAGTGTTTCCTAATAAAATCCTAATAGATCCTTCCCAACATTTTACAGAGATTTGGAAATACCTTAGAGTCTTGCTTTGTAGCCTATATATAGCACCAGAAGAAAGGGGTGCACAGAACAGAAGTAGCTAACATGGGAGGAGGCTGAACCAGCTGAATCCATGACCCAGGGAAGAAAGCAGGACATGGAACCCTTGGACAGCATTAGCTGGAGGCCAAAGGAGCATCACTAGCACTGGAGGGAGAACGTTACACAAAGAGTGACAGTTAACTCACTGGCTTCCTGCCATTTTCCCAGCAGATTCATGGATTTATGGTGGATTTACCATATGGTAGATTTATGCTGTGAGTCAGAAGAAAAAAATAAAAAATAAGGTAGATGTTGCTTGGTAAAAGGGAGAACTGGGTATGGGTGCAATTTTGAGACCCACTGATAACTCTTCGGAAATTGTGTGGGAGGGTGGGGCAGTTTTTAAGGAGAATAAAAGTTCCTGGAAAGCCTTGAGTTACTTTTCCTCTGGAGGGTATGCCAGGAAAGATAGAGTACTGTGACATGTTGGGGGAGAATGACAAATTACCAGATTGTTTGGAAAGACAGATGAGTACCAAGAAACCACACTTAATCAAACAATATTAATGTAAATATATGTTTATAAAGAAGCAAAAGGTAGTGGACTTAAGATCCTTCATCCAATGCCATTTATATCATTGTCTTCTAAACGAGCTCGTGATGCCCAAAGCATCTTTGGCAGAAGTGACAGAAGTGACAGAATTAGGGAGATCCCAGGGTACACAATTAGCTAATTCATCTAAACTTTTTTTTGTTTTTGCTTATTTTCTTCGTATTTCTTATTCATTTTATTACATCTGACTTCTTCCCCAAGCTGCAGATCCATATTTCCAGCTGTCTTCTGGACATCCCCACCTGAATATCCTATAAATGTTGGCAAACCTGTGGCACACATGCTGCAGCGGGCTGTTTGTGTTACTGAAAGTTCTAAAAGGTTCACCGTCACTGTCCTGTAGGAACCTCATACTTAACAAATCAAAGCTTGTTTTATTACCTTAGAATTCTCCCCAAAATTGCTGCATGTCTTATATTTTGTTGTTGCTAATGATATCAGCAATCATTCGGTCTCTCAAGTAAGGGAAATAATTTAATTTTTACTTTTTCTGCTCCTTTGGTTCCCATTTCCAATGCATTCCATTATTAATTTGTCGAATCTCATTTCTGCTTTTCTGCCACTGGACATCTTGCCTATGCTTTTGCAATAACTTCTTAGTACAAGACTCTCCCTAAGTCATTACAGTCATCTTCCTAAGGACAAATCTGGTCACACCATTAACCAGTTCCAGAATCCCTGTTGGCTCCAATGGCATAACTTCCAATTTTGTGAGCACTGAAAATAAAGCCTTCAAACACTGACCCCTTCAGCCTTATCCATACCTCTCAGAGTCAGCCACGCGGCACGCGGCACTGGCCCTTGCACTTGCCTCACCCACTCACATCTCTCTTTGTGCTCTCATTATTTCTTCAGCTGACAAAATCTGTCATTTTTTCAACAAAGGACAAAGTTACACTTCTTTGGGAAGTCTTCTTGAATGATATCAGACTGGATTAGTTTCTTTTTTTCTGTCTCTTGTCACTTTTACTCCCTACCAGCAACAGGGCCCATACCACATTCATAGTCATTTATCTATCTCAGTGTCTGTGTCCCCATCAGACTGTGAGATCTTCTGGGACAGAGAAGTGTCATAATACTCTTGTGTCCCCAAAGCCTGGTGTCTATGCCATGGCAAAAGAATAAGTATTAATTGAATGACTGAGTGAGTGAGTGAATTAATGAATGAGTAAAGCACAGACGAAGGACTGTATCAGAGGGAAAACATGTAGTCAGTTTCAGAAAGCAGAATTGCAGGTGGGTAGGGCCTGGTTAAATGTAGAATAGAACATTCTAAGTGTCAGAACTTTTTAAGGTAGTAACACATGTCCCTTCACTAGAAATGCTCAGAAAATGGTTGCTCACATGTGAATAACTAGATGGCGCTTTGTGTATTCATTAGTGTTTATGCATACCAAATTACCTCTAATTCAGCTCAGAGTTTGTGTTATTCTTCATTAATACACAATCCCTTGAGTATTCTGATTTCTAGTAGTCAGTGATATCTGCCTTTTATCCTTGGCTTTGTATTTGTATGTTTATTTCCAATAAATAGATGGGGAAGGTATCCAGTTGAAACTAAGTGGGGAGGGAGGTAAAAATAAATGAAATATTACTTATGATTTTTAAATGATTGTATCAAAATATTATGTTTTTAACATTGAAAGGAACTGGGGATTTTTATTTTGGTACCAATAATTAGAAGGAAAGAGAAACGTAAACTACCTCTGGATCTCTGGCGTTTGGTATTAAGGGATATTGCCCAGCCTATAATTGGTGTTAGTTCAGTTCTGTCTACTTGTGCTAAAGTGTAGCTCTGATATCTCCGTGGATTTTATAGTAACATAAATAATTATAATCCATTGTTTTTTATATAGTGACTTTCTCTAAGGCACATAATGTGCCCTGTGGATGTTATCTCATTAAATTTCACAGCACTCTGGGGACATAGAAGGAAGACAGGTGATGTTATATCCCCTTTGAAGCCAGAGCTGAAAAGGAATTGCTTCAACCAAAAGTAAATGAAAGCAAGACTTATAGGAGGATATAGGGTTGGAGTTTAAAGAAAGATATTGACTATTTAGAATGAAAGAGAAATTTAAAACCAAAAACAAAAGAATTGTTCTGAAAAATAGGGAAGCATCTATAGTGTGTATGTGAGTGTGCAAAATTAAAATAATATACAAACACTTTAGAAATTTAAAAAGCAAAATCATTTAAAAAATATACAAATGTACTACAGTAACAAAACTAATTTACTATAAAACCTTGATGTGTTTTTCTATTTGGGGTTTTGTTTCATTTTACTGACCATCTGCAAATTTTCACTTAGTTTCTGCTTAACTTTTTATTATATATTTTCACATATCAATATATGATAAGTTAATGTAGCAATTTAAATTTGAGTAGCTGTATAATTTCCATGGAATTATACACCATATTTAGTTTTACATTTTTCTACTATAAGGTTGTTTCCACTTGTTCATCATAATAAATAACAGTAAGATTGAAAAATACATCTTTATACATAGGGACTTTTCAGTTTAAAAATTACTTTATTACAGAGAAACCTTCTAAAAAGTAGAATTAACAGATTAGCATGCATGCATAAGTATATTAAAAGATAACTGTTTAAGCATATTCCAAAATTAACAATAACGGAGAAAAGAAATAATCAGAAAACAACTACATCTGAAGACCAACTGTATTTAGATGTTGGCAAAGCAACTACAGTACCTCAAAAGTGAAAATGTTATTAACTTTTCAGGTACAGAATGTGGTTTGATTTCTTTTCCATTGCATCCTCATTTAATTTAATTACTTTGGTAGTATAGAACCAGATAACAAAGAGAAAGTTAAATGTCATACAAAACGTACATTTGTAGATGATGTAAAGTAATATATTTACTTAGATAGAACAAATAATTTCTGTGCTGTCCTAGTTTAAATTTATGTGGTCAAATGTGTATGAAAATAATTTGAAAGTAATTGTGTGTGTGTGTGTGTGTGTGTATCTGAGTGCATATGTCTGAAGCCCCACTTCGAGAAGGTAAATAACATTGCAAAATTTTTTACTGATTTTAGAGGCATTGGGAGAAATGGTATGTGCACAACTATGGTCAGTGATAGGTTGCTATATGGTATATGATTTATGCTGTAGTCATTTACCAAATTAATTACCTCAGTAGTCAAGGCTATGCTGTAGTCGTTTACCAAATTAATTACCTTGGTAGTCAAGGATAGAAAATATTGGCTTTAGTTAAGATAAACCCTAAGAAAAGCTGACAGTGTGATCTAAATACTGACCAAGGAAAGTTCCAGGCCAATGTTACTTCAAATAGCAATCAATCTGAATGATGAAGAGAATACAAAGTCAATATGAGCTTAAATATGAATAATGAATACAGCCTTAATCATGGACTCAGGAATCTTGAAATTTTATTCATGTTTGTGAGTGATACTCTTGCTGATCTTAAGTCACATGTCCATTTTTGTCTGTTTTGTGGTTGGATGCAGTGTTGCAGATTGACTCAGGGTAACACTGGATACCAAAAAATTCTCTACTTACAGAAAATTTTGCTAACCATTCCCATTTTTATTGCTGTAGCAATAGCATTGGAGTGACGTGTATTGAACATTGTGGCAGTTCTATAGATTGCATTTACAACATAGTCTAATAAGCAGGGCCTAGCTTTGGGGGAGGAAAGAGGATTTAAGTTGAAATGTTATAAGAAAAGTAAGTCTGTGAAAAGGTGATCTTTTAGATAACCTTACATTAAGTGAGCCTAAGATACTTATTAGGAGAAGTTCATTTGGTTTGTACTTAAAACCAACACAAAGTACCACAAAGCTGAGCAATCGATATGGCTGTATCCTGCGTCTAAAGTGTGGTGACGATCTATGTACTCTTGGCACTCTGTGGGCACCATTAAACCAGAAGACATCCTAGAAGGATTGGTTAGTTGACTCATTCTCTCACAGCTGGAATAAGGCAGGCATGCCTTTTCCACTAAGTGCATATGAAATCCGTTTCAAGTTTCCATGATAATACTTACATGTCATATTATAAGTGCCGTGTAATGTGTTTGTCTCCTCTGTTGCAAGAGGAACTTTCTTTTTTTTTTTTTTTTTTTTTTTTGTGGGTACTGGGGGGACGACCTCAGGACCCTGCGCACCAACAGGCACCCGTGCCGCTGAGCGATATCACCGGCCCCTTTTTTTCGTATGTGGGTTCCGGGAGTTGAACTCGGGCCTTCGCGCTTGCAAGGCAGGCGCTTAAGCCGCTGAGCCGTCTCACCGGCCCCAAGAGGAACTTTCTTAAAGGCAGGGATTTTGTTTTATATCTTTGGCAACCCAGAGCCTAGTGTACTGTCTGCCACATAGTAAGCACTTAGCTTTGTTTTTTGTTTGTTTGTTTGTTTGTTTTTACTTCCTACTATGCATTTAGTATTGCTCTAAGGACTGAGAGAAATATGAAGTGTACCTTCAAGGAGTATCTATATTCAGTTCTCTGTGTCCTTGGTTTCCACATATGTGGATTTAACCCATAATGAATGGAAAATGTTCAGAAAAATTTGGCATCTGTACTGAACACGTACAGACTTTTCTCTTGGCATTACTCCCTAAACAATAGAGTAAAACAACTATTTGCATGTCATTTACATTGTATTAGGTATGTGTTATAAGCAATCAAGTAATGAGTTAGAATTCACAGGAGGATATCCATAGGTTAAATGGAAATAGCTACAGCACTCTATGTGAGGGATTTTGGCATTCTTGGATTTTGGTATCCACAGCGGCCCAAGGAATTACTGTGATCAATACATAAATTTGGAAAGTTAATACCACACAGTAGTCTACTAATGAAACTTTAACAAAAGTTTCTTTGGTGTGGTTGCTGAGGAAAATAGCCAAGGAAGTTACATATACCAAAAATAGTGACATTGCAATACTTTAGTGATAGTTGGGCATGACCAATCAAGTTAAATCAGAAATAACTAAAGTCCATTCCCATCATTATTTGATTAATGTTCAACTCCTCTACTAGACTGTAAGCTCCAAGAAGTCAGGATGCACATGGTTTTTGTTCATGACTGTATTGCTAAAACCTCAGAGAGTACCTAGCATAGGTAGATAATCGATCACTTGCTTTGCTCAGCATTCTCTGCTTTTTTTGTGTGAGTCTGGGTCACTCATAGTCTCAGTTCTCAGCTCAGGGGGCCTTGCTGCCTAAGTGGGCCCCAAGTGCTCATTTTGTTATTTTTTTCTCAGCCTCTGGTTTATTTCCTTTGTGACATTTATTTGACTTTTTTGTCTGTTGCTCCTACTAGACTTGAGACTGCTCTGTGACTCCCTTTAGGTCTTTGTAGCATCCATAGTACATATCGCAGGACCCAGTACCATTCCCTGCAGAGGTTCTGCCTCAAAGAGATGTCTTGCTACATCTACATCTCTTGCTACATCTGTAGCAAGAGAAACCTTGCTACAATAGCTTCTGCCAGCCTGTTATTCTGGTTTATATTCTCTCTAACACAGATTATTTTCATAAATTATTTATTTTTTATTTACGCTATGTAAGGCAGAGCCTAGCACCTATACTTGGTTCCTTTTCAATGCTTAGAATAGCAAGTGACAAATAATTATTGAGCATACACATATTTAGCAAACATATGACAATAGCACAAATAAGAGTCAAAATAATTTTTTAAAAAAGCAAAGAGATTAGCTGTTAGCTAGGATAGCAAAACAGATGTTAGCTTAGAAGTGGTGGTGGTAGGAGCATGATAAACTTAAGTGCAAGAAAATGACTGTGGAAATCAAAGATAGTTGGGAGTAGGAAGAAGAAACAAGCAATAAAATAGAAAGGCAGTCTGAAGGCTTTTCTTCTATACAGTTGTGAAAAGCATCTTTACACAATTCATTAGAGAGATAAAAGAAAGAATGATTAAACCAAGACAGTTATTTAAGGTCATCTGGAACCAGGGCAATCAAAATAGCTCACCTTCCTCAATGCAATATAAAAATAAACCACTTGAGTGAGACTGGACAGGCCTAGGTTTTCCTCCTACTCTTGTGCTTATTAGCTGTATTACAGTGGGCAAATCGGGAATCTTCTCTGAACTTCAGGGTCCACAATTGCAAATTGGGCAAAATAAAACTTACCCCCAGAACTGTTTTAAAGAGAAAACAAGGAAGTGTATGTAAAGGGTTGTGTTTGCTGCAGAACTTACCTGACATAGGAGCGCACAGCGTGGAGGCTATTGTGATAACTGCGTCAGTTCCGGTGTCCGGCTGCAGGTGTGTTAAGTAGAACTTTTAATATTAGAAAAAGGAACTGTATTTCCTGTCATGTAAAGGGACTTTTTATTTTGGATGGTACATGAGTAATCTATTGATCACACTGTGGTTGTCAGTGAGAGCATGCTAAATCATACACCATTGACTTGGAGGGGAAATATAGAAAAATTGTTAATTATGATCATTTGTTCTTTCACATTGTTTGCAATTGGGGATCAGCAAATACAGTGAGGAGATGTATCACTGATCCTGAGCTAACTAGCATATCTTGTAGGTGTTTGCATTAAAACAACTAATTATTCTGCCTACTTACTGTTCTCAAATAAGAGATTGTAAGGCTAGTTGAAAAGATGAGACATGATTAGGTGGTGGTTGTAGTTGTTAACGTTAAGGTAATTTATCACTTAAGGATAAATATGATAGCAAAAGTCCAAGACTCTCTGAGTTAGCAATTATGAGTGAGGGCCAGCCAGCAACCATGTAGTTGTAAAACACCTTGGAACCTTTCTCAGAGAATTAATTTCTATCACCAGAACAATTTCATAATGATGTTGATTTGTCAACTGCTCTGCTAGTGAGAGGCAGCGAATCAAGTGCACCTGGATTTACCTAGAAAACACACCATTAATTGATTTATGTGTATAACATTGGACATATCCATAAAGTAAAGCCTATGGCAACTTGCAAATATGATAATTTCATATTTACGTATGACTCACCAAGTACAACACAAAGCTCGAAGGCAAAATTTTATGTTTTATATTTAGTTTTTAATATTGCTTCCATATAACTTTTCTGTGTATTAAAAGTCAATTTTCAGAACCACAGGCATACCAATTTTTATGAGTAAAGCTTTTATGAGCTGTTATCCTGAGGTAGCATAAAATTATTTTCAGATAATTTTTCCCGCTTCTCAATGTCCAGCGTTACTTTGCTTTCACATATGCCTAAGGATATTGGTTGTAAAATTTCTAAATATGACACATTTCATTAGGAATCTGATATACTGCACAGAGATGTGTCAGGAATCCTCAACCTCGTAATAACATTACAGATGTACTTTTTAATATTGCTCACACTGATCATTGTATTTAAAATCAAATGTAAAGAATGATATTGAATAAGTGTTTAGTAATTGTATAAACATTGTCTCATCTTTTAACCATAGTTATGAACAAGATCAACTAATCTTTGAAGCAAGGCCTCTTTAAAATGTTAACATACAGAACAAGAAAGACAAGATAAAATAGATAAGATAACTTGTTAGATTGCTATATATATAGCAAATTACATATATTTTTTTTCCTTGTGGATGTTTTTATTTTTGCTCTGCCTCTAGTCACATATATAATACAAAAGTATGCACAGCCACAATATATTAGGAACACAAATATTACTATTCCATAAGTTCCAAAGAAATATAAAAATTGTCTTTTTAGCAAGTTGCTTATTTTGATAGCTATCACTCGTGGGTCCTAAATCATCCCAACTCCACCCTGTTTGCCCATGCAGTGACATAGGAATCTGCCATCAGAGTGCCTGAACATGATGAAAACATTCACAGATGAGAAGACAGAAGTGTAAAGATGTTAGGGAGGTAATATTTACTCCTAGAAATATTCTAAGTTTAGAGCAAAATTTATGCATTGGCAGTAAAAATTCTTAGATGGCCACAGCTACCTAGAGTTAAATGCACACCTCAGCCTGAATATTTTGCAGGCTTTGTCAATGACTTGCAGGATGAACATGATAGACCCATCCCTCCCGGAAGTTCCAGGAGGCAAAATTATGCAGATGAAACATTATTTCCAGCTAAGTTTCAACATACCACTTTCATTACAGCTATCATGTAATACCAAGCAGAGCATGTATTAGCATGACATTTGGTTTTTAGGTTGCTAGGTAATTGCAACTTTAAGCTTCATAGGGAAAAGAGTCATGAGAAAGCTGATAAGATGAGTAAAAATGTCTTTGCAGTTATCCCGTCCTGGGAGCAAATCCTTTTGCTACCAATTGTGCAGAAGTGGGCAGTCGACCTGACCTCGGTTTACTCCCATATTAAAATGAGAAAAAAATATTCTAACTACTATTTATATATTTGTATGTGGTTTGTAGTAGATTAAGTGCTTCAAATGCCTGGCACAGAGCAAGTTCATGGCAACTGTTTTTTTTGGTTAATTTTAGAAGAATATGAAAAGGGTTTTTACAGATTTCCTAAAAAAGGGTTTTTAGGATGGAGGGTTTTTAGAATGGAGAATTCTCATTCACATGAATGGAGAGATAATAGAATACAGCTCAGGGATCACTGAATGAATTTCTTCTGGTCTCTTCCTTACCAGTAATTTGTTGGGCTCAGTGGAAAGATTCCTGTAATCTCACTGACCATTATTATCTATAACTTTAAAAGTAAAAGCTTAGTGTATTCTTTATATATTAATATTATTTTATACTCTGAGAATATATGCTTTACCTCTAGTAAGCATTTAATAACTTTTGGATTAATTCACTAATAGTGTGATACCATCCTATGGAGAACTTGAGTATCGTTCAGGATTTTTAGAAATGTAGACTTTATATTCACTCTGATAGAGCTGTGTGGAGCCTCTAAAACAAGCCTGCGATAGCCACAGTGGAGTTTTCTGAATGGAGTGTGTCAGTAGAAAGATACACAACTGCTAACATGCTGAAGGTTCTTTACCCCAGCATGTAGATTTGTTTTTCAAGGTACTCTAAGGGTGATAGATTATTGCTCCCATAGGTGTCCAACAAGGAAAGCAATGTATGTTACACTTTTCTTGGCCACTGACCTCTGAACTAACAGTAGTTTCAGAAAATTTTTCAATTCACTGAGGATATGATTCTGAAGCAACAAAATGTAGTTTATTCTTTCCTCTCCTCTAACCTGCCCCAATATATCTTCTTTTCCCAGTCTTTGCTCTGTTACTTGAGGAAGGATAATTTTTCTCTAGAGCTCAGAGGATGAACACTCTTGACCTAAAACTCATTGAAGATAGTCATAGAAAATCAGTTTGTATACACTGCTCAAAAGGTTTTTATTTCTGTTATATGTTATCATTGGGTTGTCCATGGGGTCAGAAGCAAAGGCTCTGGGATTGTTCCAGAACTTAAAAGTCTTTACTAAGAAAGACAAAAAAGCAGAAGGAAACCACACTGGATACAGAGCAGTGTTTCTAAAAGCCTGCTGCATTCAAGACACTGAACTTAGCCTACTTATATATTTTTTAATAAAATGGCGTTTTGACTTCACAAAGGGTGCTAGTCGGAATAGTTAACTACTGGAACATCAGCAGTACTGATCAGTAAGAACGGACAGTGCCCAGTCAAAATGGACACTAGCTGTAATTAGCCATTGTATCCATACTGATGCACACCAGCTTTTAACATTCATCATTGCAAAGTCTACTAAGAACAATGAAAAGGAAACCACAGGTCTGAGAGTGCCCTAGACGATCAAACCTCATTTTATGGCCGGGGATATAGTTCAGCGGCACAGTGCCTGCCTTGCAAGCGCGAGGTCCTGAGTTCAATTCCTGGTACCCCCCCAAAAAAAAACTCATTTTACTTTATGCTAACAAAATTATTTGCAGTCATTCTAATGCCAATTACTACCGCTTCACCCTGTTGGCACAAACAAAAAAGCTTTTCATAAGAGTTCTATATTTATTGGCTCTTTTATTTTCTCAATATTCATTATTTTCTTTAAATTTAACTTAACTCATACAAACACAAAAAGTGTACATTTAATGAGAGATCGGATGATGTTCTGGTACATATACACATTGCGTAATCAGGTTAAATATTTCTCAAACATTTATCACTTTTAATGGCAAACACTTTAAAATCCTTTCTTCTAGCTTTCTGAGTTATAAACAATCACTACCTATAGTCACTCTATCATGTAGTTTTATTCCTATCTAACTATAACTTCGCAACCATTGATGAGTCTCCCCATGGCACACACACTTCTTTTCGTAGTTTCTGGCAACTACCATTCTATTCAACATTTTTAGATTACAACATCAACATTTTATAATATCAACATTTTTAGATTACACTTATGAGTGAGATCATGTAGCACTTGTCTTTCTCTGCCAGGTTTCTTCATTTATCTCAAGTTCTATCCAAACTGTCACAAATGACAGGATTTCATTCTTTTGCATGGCTGAATAATATTCCATTGGGTATATGTAGCACAATCTCTTTATCCATTTCATCAGTTGAAGGACACTTAGTTTGTTTCCATTTCTTGCCTATTTTAAATAGTGCTGAAGTAAACATGGGAGTGCACATGTGTCTTCAATATACTGATTTAATTTCCTTTCTGTATATACCCAGGAGTGGGATTGTTGGATTATATGGCAGTTCTAGTTTTAGGTTTTTGGTTTTTTTTTTGAGGACCCGCCATGCTGTTTTCCATAATGGCTTCATAATTTACACTCCTGTCAGCAGCATGCAAGGGTTTCCTTTTCTCTACATCCTTGCCAGCACTTATCTGTTCTCTTTGATAACAGGCATTCTTACTGGAATAAGGTGCCCTCTCATCAGGGTTTTGACTTGCATTTCTCAGAAGATTAGTTATACTCAGTATTTTTTCATATTCTTGTTGGCTATTTGTAAGTCTTCTTTTGAGAAATGTTTATTTTAGATCTATTGACCATTTTTAAATAAAGTTGTTTTATTGCTACTGAGGTTTTAAGTTCCTTTATAGAGTCTGGATATTAACCCTTTGTGAAATGTATAATTTGAAAATATTTTTCCCCAATCTTGAAGTTGCCTGTTCACTCCGACCATTATTTCCTTTGCTGTGCAGAAGCTTTTCAACTTGATGTAATCTCATTTCTCTGTGTTTGCTTTTGTTTCCTGTGCTTTTAAGATCTTGTCCGAGGGCCAGTGATATAGCTCAGTGGCATAAGCACCTGCCTAGCAAGCACAAGGTCCTGAGTTCAGTTCCTGGTACCCACATAGAGGAAAAAAAAAAAAAGATCTTGTCCGAAAAAAATTCTTGCCCACTCCGATATATCTTTTCTTCCAAATTATAAACGTTGCAGTGACTCATTACTCAGTCACTGGCCTGCTCCCTGTGGCTTTCTATGCTCCCTTTCCAAGTGATTTAACCCAATTTTGTGGCTTTAGATTAATAGATATATCGGTGACTCCACCTATACTTTTCTCCAGCCTCAGCCTCTTCCTTAAGCTTCCCGCTAGCTATATAATACTTCAGCTTGTGTTTTGTCTTAGTCCCTTCCTGCTGCTATCAGAATACAACAGACTGGGTAATTTATAAACAATAAAGGTTTATTTGGCTCATGTTCTGGAATCTGGGAAGCCCAAGAGCTGGCACTGGGTAAGAGCCTCATCGTCCATCATAACACAGCAGAGGGTAAGCGAGCACACAGTGATGGCATTAACCCATTCATCCCATCTTAACAGTTCCATCCTTTCATTCTGTTACAATGACAACTAAATTTCAATGTGTTTTGGAGATATTCAGCCCATACCAGATATCTAAAAATCTTTTCCATATTAGCATGTTCTGAATAGCTCTCTGGATTTCTCACCACTTCATGTCTTCTACAGGTGTGTTGTTTGGTTCTCCAGTGTCCTCCTTATTGGTAAATGCTATTACCATTTACTAGTTGCTGTAGCCATCGAGAAATCCAGTTGGTGATAGCTTCAAAGTGCATCTTGATCTGACCCTCTGGCTGCTCTTCTTTAAACCACCATCACTTTATACCTGAACTACTACAGTAGTATCCTAATTGGACTTTATTCCTTGTACATCCAGCATACCACTCTCCATCCACATCACTCACACTGCCGTAACTACTCTAACCTTGCTGCATCTTGAATCCAACCATCTCAATTCTTCTTCATGACCTTTGCCTTTTCTGTTCATTCTAGATGATATGATTCTGGGTTTTATAGGGCTTGGTATTTCATAAGAATCCAAACTCCGCACACACACAAAGATCATCTTTGGAGGCATTTACTTTTGACCAATTAAGATCGCACCCATGCCCTACTCACTACTTTCCAATCCCCTTTTCTCTGCTTTTCTTCAGAACACTTACCACTATTTGACATCATATTATGTTATCATTTGCTGAGAAACTGATCTCTGTCCCCAACTATAATATACGCTCTGTGGGATAATCCTGAAAAAGAGACATAATCATAGAAATTAAACCACTGTAAGGAACCTTACAGGTCATTTGCCTCTACCACCCATCTGACATTTAGATCAACTTCATACCCTTTCCATTGTTTGTGAGATGAATATTTTTTTTATTTTAAAGAGAAAAAAATAAAAACAATAAAATAGAGTTTCAAAACAGGTTAGTAGGAGAGTTACAATAATTAATACATTGCATATTGTTGTCTTCATAATAGTTATTCAGAGTACAAGATATAGGCATTATATCTTGTCCAAACAATATTAACACAAACCTTTCTTTTCAATGAACTAAGAGAAACTAGCTGTATACAACAAAATAAATCACCAACAGAGTGAAAAGACAATGCACAGAATTGGAAAAAATTATAGCCAGTTGTCCTTCAGACAAAGGACTTATGTCTAGAACATATAAAGGATTGAAAAAAATCAGATCCCCAAAATTCAAAGACCCAATCCAAAAATGGGCATCTGAGATGAATACACCCTTCTCAGATGAAGAAATACAAATGGCAAATAAATACATGAAAAAATGTTCAATATCATTGGTCATTCAAGAGATGCAAATTGAAACAACACTGAGCTTTCATCTCACACCAGAAAGAATGGCTATTATCAAGAAATCAACCAATAACAAATGCTAGAGGGGCTGTGGGGAAAAAGGAACCCTTCTCCACTGGTGAAGGAGTGTCGACTGGTGCAACAACTGTGGAAATCAGTGTGGAGATTACTCAAAAAACTAGGACCAGAGGTCCCATTAGACCCAGCTATTCCCCTTGTTGGTATCTTCCCAGAAGAATTAAAAACATCATACCACAGTGATACATGTGTACCCATGTTTATAGCAGCACAGTTTGTAAGAGATGAATATTTTTATATTGAATCATATCTTTCCACTGATCTTCACTATCATTATGTGTTCACAGAGAAAAATTACCTTAATATCAAATAGAAATTTTACCAAAGACAATAATATCTACTCTGTTGACAGTGTGCAATTAATCTTCCCATATAGTCCATAGAAGAAATTACTCATTCTGACAATTGAATGTGACCATTGCTGGCAGCAAATGTAAAGCCAGAACAGATACCCAAGCAGTGACATTTTGTACCAAACCTGCAAATAGAATAAACCCCAGAGTAAGCAGGCAACGTGTGCTTTTGTACTGAAGCCAGGATCTGAAAAATAACACAAAAATGTGTTCAAATACTTTTTCCCCCTAAATTTCACTTTTCCCTTATAAAAAAGAATTCCCTGTTGAGTAGAATATATGCAATTTATTATATAGTTAACATTTATTCTTCTTAAGAAATACTCAGATCAAGTTGTTGGATAACTGATGGAAGACTATCTAAATTGCCCATATTGAGTGTTTCCTTAGACTTCTTACCAACTTTAGCCACCAGCAACTCTTCATAGCCAATGTTTTGCTCCCTTTTCCTTTCATAGGAGCCTTTAAGATGTTAAACACCTTTCTCCGTGTGCTAGAGAGCTGCATTGCCCTAGTGAGGAGTATTGATTTTCCATTATTCCTAGATGCCACATGATGCATTTCCATTAGTTGTAAACACTTATAAGACTGACTTTTATTTTGTCGTTCATCACATCAATTTGCCAGGTCAGGACATCTGTAAATGAGGCTCAGTGCATTTCATCAGACATGTTTCCATCTGGTGTTTAAAGGAATGAAGCTCTCAAGGTGTCTTGATGTAATGAAGTTTGTTTTTGAAACCTACTTCCAGAGCCTTAAGGCAAGTTTTCTTTAAAGTAATAGACTATACCTACTTTTCAGACCTGCTCTGGGTTTGACCGATTTGTTTTCTCTGTAGGCACTAAACTAATACGTATTTCTCACTAATGTATGATGTCTTCAGAATTAGCTAGGAAAATTTATAATAGCTTTCGTAAGAAGAAACATGGATTAAGAAAGCACATTAAACAATGCTATAAAATAGACCCTTAAGATAAACTAGATTGTTTAGCCAACAAAAATTTTGAGAGTTCATTGGTGTTTAACAATACACAAAAACATGTCAGGTGCAGTGATTGGTGCACACATGTAATCCTACCTACTTAGGAAGCTGAGGCAGGAGGATTGCAAGTTCAAGGCCAACCTGGGCAACTTAGTAGGACCTGTGTGAAAATAAAAACTAAAAAGACTGGGAATGTAGCTCAGTGGTTGAATACTCCTAGTTCAATCCCTAGTACTATGAGAGAGAGAGAGAGAGAGAGAGAGAGAGAGAGAGAAAGAGAGAGGGAGGAGATATCAAGTTCTTTAGAACATTTCAAATAAGAATTTACAGTTTGACTTAGATTTGTTTTAGTGACGAATGAGGTCTGGCATCTCTACTACTAGTTAACAAAACCCTACTTGAGGAAGCCCCAAGACTTTTTCCACAAGGGTTTTAAATCTTTTAAATAGCATATGGACCTCTAAGAGGAAACTCCAAAGATTATGGAATGCATTTGTACTTTAAGGTATAAACAACAGTGAATACTAAGAGAAACTCAGAGTACAGCGCATGAGAAAATAGTTGGTACTAAAGGGCATCTAAGAAGTGACCTCCTGCTGCCTTTCTTTGGAGCATTCTTCTCATTTGCCACAGGGCATCTCTTGTATTCCACCTTGCACAACATTCCTGCCTTTGTCTCCCAGCATGGCAAGTGGCCCCTGCACCTTTCTAAATCACTGGCTGGTTTGTGTTCTCATTCTTCCTTCTCAACCTTGGCTAGACTTATCTCATGAGCTTCTTGGCATTTAATTGACCTGGTGCCTAAAAGGGTATCTTTGATTATCCTAACATGCCTTTTTAATCAACTCCCCAAACACTTACTGCCTCATCTTATAGTATTTACACTTGACCTCCACTCTTTCTACTTAGCCATTCTCTCCTTTCCTTTGTGATCTTTGTTAAATGACTCAAGGTTTGTGTTACTCTGCATGATTCCAGTCTGCCTAGTTAATAAGAAAAAAATAAACAACCATTTTTGGTAATAATCAATCTCAGAGTGGTATAAAAATGTTTATGTACAAAACATTTATTGTGTGGTTTCTTTTTGCCTCAGTCCATCTTGTGTTTTCATTTCTATGAAGCCCCAAAAAATTACTGTATGTCTTTAATTTTCAGAGTGTTCAAATCATCAATTCAGTAAATATTTGAGTTTTTACTATTGAGCACTGTTTTAGGTATGGAGAATACAGCAGGGAACAAAACAGGAAAAAGATTTCTTTTCCTTAAGCTCCCTGGAGCTTACGTTCTGGTGCGAGGGGAACAGACAATAAACAAATAAATAAGCAAAACCTTCTGCAGGTCAAGGCTTCCAAGGATTAATTCAGCCAAGTGATACTATGGCAACTTTGCCAATTAAAAGAAGCACAAGGTTGCTGAAAGAATTCAGGCACTCTACTTTCTTAATAAGAAACAAAAATATCACCCAAAGCATAAGTACAATTTTCAGGCCACCACTGCTTACTGTCATCTAAAATCCTGTTGCTAGGACACTGCTAAACATAGAAAAGCAAAGGACACTTTACAAGCTGGAGAAATTTTCAGCGGAAGAGTGTGTTGATATTCATGGACCTAAATTCAGTTCTGAAAGATGGATGAGTAGAAATCAACAAAGAAAGAAATATATCTATAAAGTTGACCATTGGAATCATTTGATGTTTAATAATCAATGCCCCTAAAGAGAAGATATATAAATTACTACATTGAAAAAATATTGATACTTCATAGTAACCATTAAGAATCTATTGTCAATTCTGTTTTAAAGGTTTATCAACTTCTCAGTAAAATCTAACCTAATCTGTCTCTTAATTTCCTGAAAAGCTGGGTGGCTTATCACAAAAAATACAACTTTTGTTCTGATACTACATGGCATTAGTTTTGCAGAGTAGAGTAATTAGTGTTATTACATTTTTTATCCTCTAATGCTTCCCTAAATGGAAATGAGGTATCTTCATTTGATTTGGGAAACTGAACGCTAGTCAGGGAATTCAAAGCAGTGTTGGTTTCAAGCTTGAATTCCCCTGAATAGTATGAAATTCTTTTCCTTGACCCTGAGGCATGGAACTCAAAGAGAAAGCATTGGGAAATGATGAGTCCAGGATGTCTCGCGTAAATACTGACATGCCCTGAAATTCCATCCAAATGTGAGCCATGAATAATAGGGGTCAGTAACAGATTGTTATTGCTACAGGCAGAAGTAAACCACAGTATGTGAGAAAAAAGATCAGATACATATCATGACACTGCTCATTTATTTGTATATGGAATATATGCTCATCTGAATGAAAATTGACTGTTTCTCATATATGAAGCATATGGAAAGTTGGAGGTCTATTAATACTGTATATGTCATTATGAACTAATGAGAACTGGGATAGTGTAATACCATGTGCCTAAATAATTCTCACACTGCTGAGCCACAAATCTGATAGGCCTCTGCAGTTATTGCTACCTTTAATAGCAGTGAGTGGTGAGAAAGCTTTGAAATACTAAACACTGATAACATTTCTTGAAGAATAAAATAAATGAAAATTTCATAATATATATTTCCAGGATGAGTCTGTCTATCTTGGGCTTAGTGGCCAAACACATTTTTCCTCGTCATTCTTCTAATTAAATATTTTTATCTTGTGTTCAAAATATATATATTTTACATGTATGCAGAAAGGAAGAAACTCATGATTCTCACAACACTCATATACAATCTGTGTATGACTGGCTGCGCATGCATAGTCATGGTGCCAAGACAGTCTCGTGTTTGCTGTCAGTCACCCACTAGTCAGATCTCTCCACTCGTCACAGCAATTCCTGGGGACAGTTGTCTCATGGAGAAAGAATTAGAGTTGATTTTCTTGTTCACGTTAGGGTCATATGACTCGAAAGAAAGCCCTCTAAGGAAAAAAATGGTTTAAATCTTCATGGCACTGGCTCTTAGTGAGAAATAAGCAGTTGTCCACATGAGGCTGTTGCTCTATGCCTGTAAGGGAGACACCCCTTCCCAAGACCTGGCCCATGGGGGCCTCTGGGAGAACTCAACTCTGACTGAAATGCCAGTGAGAGGTAAGGAAGGAACTGTACAGTGGATGAGGGCAGAAAGGAGAAAATGCCTTTCTTTACTACCTCGACCTTGAAAGGGACAATATGTGACTCTGAAAACAGATTTATCAGCTTCCTCTGCTTCTTTAGCATAAACCTGAGCTTAGAATCATGCTAGGAAATCAACTGTGCTTATTGGCCATTTCCATGGCTCTTCCCTCTGTCTCCAGCAATGTGTCAAATGTGGTCCAGGCATTATCTCAGCTTCCAATGAGCCTATGAGGCTGATGCATTCAATACTATTTGTAGATGAAGAGACGGAAACTAGAGAGATTTTAAAAAGCCATTCTCCTTTCCCTTTCTACTTTCTTTAAACAAATACCCAGGGTTTCGCTGGCCTCCATTTTCCACTACAGTGAGCTCAAAATGTCCTGCAAAATGGTAGCAAATATTATTACCATTCCATGCCAAGTCAGGTTAGGCCAGAGTTCATACTGCTCTAAGAATAATGAATCTGAAAATGTATACAGAGTAGGAATTGAAGTGCAAAATTTGCCTAGTTGTGAGAGAGAATGCAGGAAGGGAGTTAAGAGATTAAGTTAAAGAGTTTTTGAAAAACAACACATAATGATTATAATAGGGTGGCTCTGTGAGACTTTATGAATGAGACATCATCTTTTTTATTCTCTTAGAATTGTTTTTTTATATGGCACCACCTATTTATTCACATTTCACCCTTCTACTCCCTGCCACCAGCTCTCTTCCCCATCTCTTCTTAAAACAAAAAGTGAAGCCTCTAGATCAAGACCAAGACTATCGCTTCCGCCTTTTCCCTCCACTCCCTGTTTCCTTAACTCCTGTTTCTTTACAGGTGAAAAATAATTGAAAAACTATTTTTTAGAAAATTGGGTTTTGATCACAGCCCACAAGAAATCTCTGGAGATTACTTTCAAACTAAAACCAATTTCACACCCAGTAGAAAACTTTAGTTTCATGGAAGGAAAAATTAAATAGGAGCATTCAAAACTGCCTTTCCAAAAAGAAGACAATTGTAAAACACTGGCCCAGTTACAACCAAGAAGCATTCTCTGTCTTAAACCAAGAAATAAAAGAACAACTCCACTGATAATACTGTGTCACTTAGCCAGAGCCAGTGAAAGATACTGTTGTGTTACAGTGGTGCCTCGGTTCACAAACTTGATTCTTTATGCAATTCTGGTCGCAAACTGTGTTAGACAAGAACTGAATCAAATTCAATGGTTAGGTTCATTGTTGACCTTATAGCAAAATTTCATTTGATTTTCGTCCAGTTCTGGATTGGTTTTTGACCAGAACTGTGGAGAAAATTGAGTTCGTGAACCAAGTTACCACTGTAGTCGTTTTATTTATCAAGCACACTTTTTCATCAGTTTTATATATATATATATATATTTTTTTTTTCTTTTATATGCGGGTACCAGGAGTCAAACTCAGGACCTCGCGCTTGCCAGGCAGGCACTTATGCTGCTGAGCTATATCACCGGCCCCTCATCAGTTATATTTTAACTAAAGATTAAATCATTGTCAGTTTTCTTTGCAAGAATTTTCCAAATAACATAAAAAGAACAAAGATGGTGTCAGTGCAAGGAAAAAAGTACATGCTACATTTCAACCTCAGCTATAGTTCAGAGGTGTTATTACCAGTCCATTTTCTGATCTAATATTTTAGATCAAAATACTCATTCATCCCTAGTGCTTTGGGTTTTCTGAAATTCCCAAATTATGTGTCTATTGCTGCTGATATCTGAAAGACAAGGGGAGGTGATACCAACAAGAAATTTATGCACACATTGATAAAAGGATGATGCTGCACCTTTGCATTTTCTTTTTGTTTATTTAGTTCCTATCAGCAGCTTGAAATGTTCCATAGATCAGAAGGCTGGTAGACACTGAAGGCTCTGCTGGTTACTACCACCCATGCACTGTCCCCTCCTCGGGGCTCTATCTCCCCTGCCTAGAATGCTCAGCAGATTGGAATGGACACTAAAACCCCTAAAATGCCCAGGCATAGTGTTGTTAGTGACCTCTATCAGCTGCACTTGTAGAAGCCTTGGATAAATTTAACCGTTCAATGTTGAATTAATATGTTGAAAGTAATTAATTAATATTTTGTTCATGATGGTTTTACATTCAAGTTGGTTAAAAATATCGACTAAATATAGGACTGATTATTTAGTGATAATTTAGGTATTAAAAGGGAAATTATATAAAATTTATATATAAGGTTTGTGGTCCACCTCAAATGTTTCTACAAATTTAGCATTCTTTCTTCTTGTGCTAGTTAAGACCTCTAATTTGATGCCTCTAGCTAAAAACAACTAGCAGATGAGACACCTAAACCTGTCCTCCTGTGTGCCTATTTCCCTTCCTGCTGAGAGGGAGGGTCATCCTGCCCGATTTTGCCTTGACTACAAGGAAGTAACTAATGGCAACTTGGGAATTAATTCACTGTGGATCTTTCATGGTATCATGTCAGCTCCTCCATCTTTTGGCTCGAATCGATCTGAATTGCAAAAGAACAGGACAGGAGTCTTTGGCATTTGTACACTCTGTAATGGTTTATAGCAGAGATAATTAATAAAAGCCCCTTGGGTGTGAGTTGAAGAACTTGGTGAAATTAATCAAAACCTCTTTACTTTGTATTCTTATACAATACATGCTATTACAGAGTTCATATTGTTGAAAAGTAGCAAAGCAAAATATAAGAAATTTACTGCAAATTTATTAAATGCACATCTCTTCCTTCCTCTAAAAATTTAAGACCAGTTCTCCAGAATGAAAGAGATGAACATGCATAGATGCAAATCATTTCTGTGTTAGTTTCTTATTACCACATTAAAGAGAAAAATCTAAGGATCTAAGTTATGACTTAATTTTGATTTTGAATGCATACTGCTACCTAATGTACATAAAATAACCATCACAGAATGAAACTGATGCATCCAACAGCTGTCTACATTTAAATGATTTTAAAATAAGTGCTTATAAAGAGTCAATTTGGGGTGTTTTGCTGCTTAGGAACAAAACAAATCACAAATATGTTTTTATATTGATTTTTCCTAACAGGACTGGGAATTCCCACACTTCATGGGTGATGTCGATGTAAACCTTCCTGGGCTGCACACTCCGCACATGCAGTTCAAGATCCCTTTCTTTCAGAAGATCTTTAAAGAAGAATATCACATTCACATAACAGGTGTGGTATTTAACTTTGAACGGCCGTGTGAACAGAGCTGGATGGTCTCCTGGGCAGTGCTTGCTGTGAAAGAGCAAACCCTAACATTAAGAAGCATATATTTAATTTTATCTCTCACTCACTTAACAATACAAGGTGTTTCCAGGTTGGATGGAAACATGGTACCATCAGTGGGAGATCTAGGCTACTGGTGTCTTTGGCAGTTTCAGTGTTAGTATCTAGCAGGCAGATAGAAATGAAAACCATGGGAAAAATGATTAAGGCTTACCTGCTTCTTCACCACCTTGATGTGGAAAAGAAATATGTCATCTTCACTCATGTTGCATTGGTGATAACTAGTAGATAACTAGTAGTCTTATTAGAATAAAGGAGGGCAGGGAAGTACAGACCCCTTCAGCGGCAGGTCTGCATACCTGTATATGAGGTGTGATCAAAAAATACAGTGAATATTTGTTTGTTTAAAATGTATTACAGTAAAAGAATCATTGCCAATAACCTGCATTAAAATATCCCCCTCACTCAAACACACCTCATCATTCTTGCTACTTTCTGAGGTAGCTCTGGAAGTCCTCTTTCATATCCTTAGTTGTGCTGTTGTGGCTGCCTTGATGTCCTGAATTGATTCAAAACATTTACCTTTCATGGTCATTTTGACTTTGTGGAAGAGTCAGAAGCCACATGGTACCAGATCTGGTAAATAAAATGGATGAAAACATACCATAATGTTTTCCGTGGCTGACTTTTATTGGATGGCAGCAGCAGCGTTCACTGAATTTTTATCACACCTTATAAAGAAACTCACCAAAGAGGACTTCCAGAACTGCTTCAGAAACTGGCAAGGATGATGGGATAAGTGTGCTCAAAAAGGGGGAATATTTTGAGGGAGATTAGTAGCAATGTGTCTTTTACTGTATGTTTATTTGTTTGTTTAAACACACACCATAATTTTCAATCACTCCTTATATGATTAGCAAAGAGGGAAGAACCGATCTTTAATGTGGATAGTCATTTCTGCCATCTGCTTTGATCTTGCTCATTGGGTGGTTCTTTTTCTCAGTTTGGAATATATTTTTAACACCAATCCACTTTATTCTTTTTTGTTTACTGCTGAGATCAAGACAATAGTATTCAGTGCACTAGTCAGTCTACATGCCTATGATGTGATATACTGTGTGATAAGGTGGACCACTTATCATTTGATTTTGTAAAACCTACTTCTGTGACTGAGTACAGGTTTGTCTCAAGTGATTCTTTTGTGGGTCCCCAGATCGTTTCACTTTCAGATATTTCCTACTTTTGAAATGACTAAAATATGATTTATTATAATATTCTTTCATGACATCTCAGTCATTTTCATCTAAAAAAAGATTTCCTGGAGTTTTATACCTTTTTTTTTTCAACTCATAACAAGAAGCAGACAGCTGAATGATCATAGATAAAGAGTGGCATCAGTGCTCAAGCCTTTCAGATTCAGGGAGTGAACGTGTGTTTTAAAGACAATGGCCTAGGATCCCACACCTGCTATAATAAAAACTGCTGAAGAAATCTGTGCTTACACTACTGTCTGTGCTGCCGAATAAAAATAGCCCAAGTACAGAAAATGTCTGAGTACTGGGGAAGAAAACAAAAACAAAAACAAGAAAAACCCTTTGCTTCGAGTGTGAGGTGACCTTCTTAAATTGGAGAATGAGCTCATGAATAGGGAAGATGCAGCCGGCTTCTTTTCCTATTCAAAATGAATGATGCCCTTCTATTAAATTCACTGGATAAATCAATCAATTTGAGTTCAGGTCACATAGCGTGGTTTCAGAGTCCCCACTTAATCTCTGCAGCAAGCTACCCTCTTGGACTTCTAAAACAGCTATTGCACGCAGGACATCATCATATCCCTTTGGGTGGGCTTTTGCCTGGACCATCTGTTCTTGCAATCAGCTCTTGTCCCAGGTCGTCACCACACTAATATTGTCTCTGACTATGAGAATGCCTGATAAAAATAAACTGCTTAAATGCAGAACACTGGGTTAAGAAAAAAGAAAGGAAAGAATTGGTGAACACATTGGTTTGAAAAAAATCAAGATGTTAAAAAAATTTTTAACTTAGTGCTATTTTGCATGTCTTTACTATATATACAAATGTATAGAAGGGGCAGATTCAAGGTTTGTAGTGTTTAATGTCTACACAATTTGGAATGCTTTATTTAAAAATTAATATAAAATTACATCTAAAAAATCGTATGTGGTACCTTGGAAGGGAGCTATGTGTGCAGCTTCAGGATAAAGCTTACTGTACACTTAGAGAGAGGCAGAGTCATGGCTTCAAACCCTTGTCCCACCAAATAGCATTTTCTTTTTCTTTTTTTTTTTTTGTGGGTACCGGGGGTCGAACTCAGGACCTCGCGCTTGCCAGGCAGGCACTTATGCCACTGAGCTATCTCACCGGCCCAGCATTTTCTAAAAGCTGAAAATTTTTTAGAAAAATTTTTATATTGGATAAATTTTTATATTGGATATTGCACAGTAATAAGGTTTTCCAGAAGGTAGGAATATTCTGTAATCAAGGCTTTGGTGCATGGTTTGCTGATTGCCAAATCATCGGAGGAACTTCATAAATGTAGGGATTGTTGTACTCCATCCGTAATGGTTCTGACCCAGTTAGTCTGAGCAAGGCCCCAGGCATGAGGCTTTGGAAAAGGTTTCTTGGGTAATATTGATAAATTAGAACTGTTCCTTTCTGATGGGGAAACCACAAGTGAGGTTAGAATGTTTCCCTGAAATTCGTCATGCAAGCAATGGTTCCCTGGATCTACTGGGAATGACTTCTGGAGTTTAAATTCAAAATAAAATAGAATGGGTGAGGGTTTTGGAGTGAAGGGCTCCACCCATAAACAAGTTAAATCCAATTTGTGGTAAATGCGTTTTTTCCATGCACCCACCGATTCTGGATTAAAACTCTTGGGAAGATGGCTACAGACTTGGAAGCTGAAGAAAGAGTTTTCATCCTCTCTTTTTTGCTGCTTCTACTCTTCCCTCTTTTCTTGTATTCAGTTGAAGATTTTGCTGAGGCTACTCTGCACTAGCAACTAGTCCTCTGTGAAGGGCTTTTTACTTTATGTAACTAAATAAGACTGTTGTTTCTGGGGAAAAACCTACATAAAATTTCCAAAATACTGCACTGTTACGTATTTTAATATTCTTAGTAGTTAGGACCGTGCACATCTCCATGTAAACTGTAGAAGCTAATTTGTAGACCATCTCCTCCACAGGTTTTTTTTTTTTTTTTTTTTTTCTTAAGGGAGTCTTTACTGCTTTCCTTGATAAGAAAATATAGTCTCATCACTGGGGTGATTAAACATGAAACCCTGTACCCATCAGTGAGTGTGTGAGAATCACTTGGAGACTTTAGTGTGTGTGAGAATCACTTGGAGAGCTTGTTAAAAGAACAAAAACAAAAACAAAAAATCCTCCAGCTGCACATCCAGAATCCGATGCCTGAGGTATGGGGCAGAGCCTGAAATCCACCATTCTCTCAAACACTCCAAGTGATACCTGAGCAGGCAGCCAAGGACCATTCTTAGAGAAGCACAGGGTCCGAGAAACATTTTCTATGAGCAGAATTCCTCTTATCTCAGCTTTCATTATTTTCACATGCAGCTGTTAAAATCGAAAGCCAAAGCGCACAATGCAAATTTAATGGAAATGGGGTGGCCAGTGAGAAAGGCACATAATAGATCCCCTCTGGGAGCTGGAAAGTTCCCAACAGGGTCCAACAGAGAAGGTCTCAAGGCAGAGTATGATTGCAGAAAGGTGCTAGTTTGTGTTTCCTACCTAATTCCAAAACACTGAGGAGGGCAGAGACAGAGAGAGCTCTCCTACCATTTATCCACTACTCTGCGTTCTCTGCCATTACCTACAGGCTGGAGTCCTCAGGCGCAAGAAAGCCAAGAATGGAAAATGTTCTCTTCCAATGAAATACTGTGTGTGTGAATGGTTATATAATGTGGATGAGTTCCCATTGACATTTAAAAAGCATTTAAGATTTGAGTATTTTTTAATCCTGATTCCAAGCTGGCTTTATTTATGCATGTCAGAAATAACTTGAATTGTTGCATCTGTTTAGCTCATCTGGATCCCCCTTGACAGGTGGTTTGCTGCAGTATGTATGAGCTTTCATTTTATAAGCTTGGCTACAGCTTATAAAAATAAATCATCTTTATCCAAAGGTGTGTTAAAATACATAGTTTTAGGCATTTTGACTCCAGTAATGGGATAACTGGGTAGTGAGTAAGTCACACTGGTTCGTTCAGCTCAAGTCTGTTGTTCCTCTCTTGAAGTAAATGCTGAGAGGAGCTGTATAATGACAGCTCCTGCTCTCTTCCCTCTTACCTGTAAGGTGAGGACATAGGTGGATTTAAAAACACGGCGTGCTGTCTCTGGAGGGGGAGAGAGGAATTATCTTCTCAATCCAGTCTCAGAAACTCCTCAGAGTCCTGTTAATGCCAATCCCAATGGAAGCTCTGCCATCTGTCATCCCAGCCAGACAAGGGAAGTATCCCATTGGTGGCCATCATCTGAGTAAATTAGGAGGGGGTTGGGGGAAAGGCCAGAAGGAAGGCCTGTGCAGCCTTGAGGAGAGAATTCACACTGTTGGCACAATGATGCCCACGGGAACCCTTTTGGCAAAAATGGAAAATGTGGAAGTAAACAAGCCTCCGTAGTGCCTGCGTTCTATTTCTGTTTCCTGAGCGGTGCGAGGGCATAGGTGCTTTGCAATTGTGAGAATATGAAAGATAGTGAATAAAAACCCTTCATTTTATTTTCATAGGTACAAGATTTCCAGCAAACAAGTTCCCAGAGATTGTTTCCTTAAAGGGTTCTCCTGCGTCAATCAGATGAGGGGATGAGCTAGGGAGGGGTAGGACAGTGGTCCATCCAGCAGAATATTCCATGTGACAAAATTAGCAAGGGACTTATTATACGAAAATATGATGCATCTCGTGCATGATGACAGTCTCCAAAGATCATGAATTTATCCAAAGTATGCAAAGACCTCTTGCTGTTCTCTCAGCTGGGATATTTTCCAGTCTCTCCTAAAGTAATTTCCATTTTCAGTGCATTTGTACAGGTCTAAGAGTTAACTATGTCTACTTATAAAACATCAGTTCCTTTTATTTGTTCAAAATTCATCTTCAGGGCCATGGTTGCTTTGCCCATAGCCTGTCAGTCTTTGCTGGACCTGAGCTGGTTTCCCTTACCCAAGCTGAGGTGTCCCATCTTCATTTTTGCATATATGGGCATTTTTGTGATAAAGTTCACCTGCTCTTCAGGAATTGTCTTCACAGCCAAGGGAAGGACTTGCAATGTGTAATTAATCATAATCTTTGAGACATGGATATTTTACTTTTCCCAGTTTTCCAGATTATACCCTATGTTAGCAATATCCTGGAATCTATCAGATAATTGTGACACATGCATTTAATTTGAAACATTAGAATCTCACTATATTTTTTTCCTAGTCACATTGTCTCAGAGTTTCATGTTGGTTAACAGACATTTTTCTGAGTTCGTATGTGTCAAAACCCTAAGCTACAATGTTGGGAACAGAAATAAACACAACACAGTTCCTAACCTCCAATAAGTCATAGTCTAAGGATCATCTAATTAAGTATACCTGCATGGTCTCTTGTTTTTATTTTTATTATAACAAAATGATCTACCAAGTACTATCTGTACTTGTCAATTGGATTACTTCCTAAAAGAATAGTCTCCCACTTAGGAAGTAGCAATGACAAGAGAGACACTTTGAGGAGCTGTATCCATTTGCTGTTTAAGTCTTAAGAATGGTTATTAATTCTTAAATTAGTAAATATCTTCAGTTTACTAAATGGTTTCCTCATGACTGAAGCACCTAATGTGGTTTCTAGGTAGCCCTAAATTACCTGGGGAGAGATTTGAACAGGTGCTAATTCACCGAGCCCCGTTTTCCCTGCTCTGTCTGGAATAAAAAGACATTAAATATGGTCAAGAAGACTAATAGAAAACTATTTATTTATCCCAAACTCATCTTCAATGCCATGGTTTCCAGCTGCCCCACTGATGATGCTGAATGGCTCTGTGGAATGTGACTCTTCTATGGACCTGTCCCACAGGTCTGGCCAACTAGTGTCATACAGTCCGTAGGGATTGTCCACTGCACATTTGACTCAAAAGGCTAAGTAGCAACTCTGCTGAGCAAAGGATTAAAAAATTACATAATTGCATATTTGACTCATTAAAGTTAATTCTATGGTAAAATATTGGTCCTTTATAGGTTTATGCCTTAGTTGAGAAAATAACTTTCCTCCAAATTGTTGTCATTTGCTATGTTACGTCAGGACATTTAATAAATAATCCTTTTAAAATTAACTCTCACAGGATTCCATAAACTTGCACAAAGTAAAAAGATACAGTTTCCATTATAATATTATTTTTGACAGTCAGGAAGATTCATTAAAAGTACAAAATACAAGAAAGAGGTAATCCTACCAACACCACACAGTGAGTTCTCATTAAAGAAGACAGTGAGCTATTTCAACAGGGAAATTAATAGCAATAACATATGGATTCTTACTTTACCTCCTTGCTGATTTACATTATGCTATATAGTCAAAACAACAGGAGGAAATGCAAAAGATTATGATTGATGCTGAAATACCAAACCTCTTGTTACTCTTGATCATATATTCACAACAACACACTTGGGAAAATGGCTGTAGAATATATAAGCACTTTGTATTCTTTCCCTTTTGTTACATGCTTTCCATGTGGATCATTTCAGGGACTCAAATTTATTTTTTATGGCAAACAGAGTTTCTCAGAATATACATTTTTAAGGAAACCTTTCTCCACCTAAAATCTGTTTATTCCATCTACTTTGCTCTAATGGTGAGATTTTTCTGGCCTATCATAAAACATAGGTCTAGGTGATTTTTATTTTACAGACTCATCAAAGAGAATTTTAAGGGTGTGAAAAACCTTAAGGATTACATAGCTTAACTCCCTCACTTTACAGACAAGAACATGGAGATGCCCTGCCTGGCTTTGTCTCCTAGTTTGCCACAGCTCACAAGTAAAAGAATATATTTATTACAGAGCAGAAAGCATTACCAAGCTAACAAAGCACTGTGTGGAGAAAATGAAAAAATGGATGATAGAGAAAAAGATGAAAATTATTCTTCTGTACAAATAGATAAATGGACCTGAGGTCATGTCAGGTGGGGTAAACAAAAATAAAAAGAGCCATTTCTCCTCCACTTTTAGCAGCTTTAAGTTTAGGCTGAGTGACCAAGACAGTGGGGACAGACCCTACTCCATCCACAGGAGAGTCAGAGGGCGTGTGATGTCAGTGGGGAGATGGGAGCGAAGCGGGGTCCTTTCCCCACCCCCCAGTCCCACATGGCTTCTCAAATGGGGGGGTGAGGGCATTATCCCCTGTTGTTTAGCCTCAAAACTTTTGTATATAGAAGATCTTTTCTCAGGGCCAATTCTAGCACAAGCTATAAATAAACTCTCAATTGCTAAGAATTTTTATTACTGTAAAAAAATGACATAAGGCAGATTTACATCTAGCTCCACACTGAGTCCTCTTGGATAAGTGGTCCCATGGAATCTACCTGTAGATGTCACATGCCAGTTTATCCAAACTGAAATATCCAATAACCTTTATGAAATACCTCTGTTACAACCCTTACGGTGCCTTTCTTTCCATCCATTCTGTTGCCAAGACCTGATATTACTTGGAATGATAAAGAAATAGGAGAAATAAAACCACCCTATATTTTTGGCAAACAATGTATTTCTGAAAACTTTCAAATATAGCCTCTCATTTTATCCTCACAAAAAATCAGCTGAGGTCATTATACTGATATTATTCTTCATTTCACAGAAGAAACAAATTGGACTCTTCCCAATAGCTAGTAAGTAGGACTTGGGGAAGAAAGGCAGAATCATAGAACTAAAAGATATTTAGTTCAGTTTCCTCATTTGAAAATAAATAATTGTGGTCGAGAGTGGCTAAACAGCTTACCTAGGTTAGCATTATTTAAGATTAGTGTCAGGATGAGACCACTACCTACTGATTCCCAGCCTGAACCTTTTGTCACTGATGTTCTCCCTGTCATAAACCGGTAAAGATGTATTGGAGCAGTTGGATCCTTTCACTGAAGTTAGGTGGTGGTTTTTAATTTGCTCCTTCCCCACCCCATCTAACCAGATTCTGGTCATTTGAGAAACAAAATGCTTCTTTGTTGTGGAAGGTAAGTGGTCAGGCTGACCCAACACTATGTGAGTGGTAGAAAGATGATTTGAAAACATAGGAAAAAGCTCCTCTTGTCCTTGATGTTCTTTCTGCACATCTACTCACTCACTCTTATACTCTCTCATTTTCTTGGGTTTTCTCTTTGCCCATTATCACACATTGAGCATCTCCTCCCTACCAGGAAACTACCATTTTACCAAACTCTTAAATATTCCTCTTCATGTTCCCTAATTCTGGGATGCTGCTATCTTCCATTTTAATATCCTTTAAATCCTAAAATCAGAACCCTTTGTAAAAGATTTCCCTGTTTGTGATTTTATTTTAAAAAGACCTAAAGAGGGGCAAGCATTTCCTCCAAGGCACCTGTGAGAGTCAAGAAGGTGGTGGTCAGGCGTACAGGCTCAAGGACCCTTGCCTCTACCATCTCTTCTGGCTTTGTAATATATATAATTTGCACTGGAGAATAAGTATGACTTTCCTACAGGAAAGAAAAGCTCAGTGCCCCCTACACCTTAGTCTGCCATGGAAACTACAGATTAATGCCTCTTTAATAGCAGATGAGAGCCCATGAACTTGTCCTCTTCAACTGTCCGTATCCCTCTCTGCCTTCCTTTTCCAGGAATATTCTCCAAACTTTTCCTCTTCTCCCGCCTTGACTCCTCTCTTCTATATCACTTCATCTTTCTCAGTATGCTGTTCTATCTGCAACATACTGAAGGCATAAACTAAAAGAAATACAAAACTGTCCACAGTGTGCTCTGTCCTGTCTTCCCTTTAGTGACCACATGAGTTATTATTTCCTCCAAAATCCTTTCTGCAGAAATTACTCCTAAATTTTTATTCCATGTTTTCAACATCTGCAACATTTATAGTTTGTATCACTCATGTGGCATCTCTCAAGTGTGGCCTCTTTTTATCTGTCGATGTCTCTGTTCTATTTCCCCAACAAGATGATGAATTCCCTTTGAAAGACAGAAACATATGTCATCACCATCTACAAACATACCCTACACTGCCTATTAGAACACAATGAATGTTTAGTAAAGATGCGCCTTTGTATTTGATTTTTGTTTTGCATATCCAAGCTAGAAAGCAATTGGAAACATTGATTCCAGACATGACAAAATATTTGTAACATTTGGCACTAAGTTCAGATCACTCCTAGATCTTCCAAACTAGAACAGGCTCATACTAATAATAAAATAAGAAAAGTCAAGCCAGAGAGATGTGAGGTATTAACATCGATACATCATTTATGTAAATTGTCTGTATAGAGAGCAAGTTGTACCTTCTCATGCAAATGGATAAATTATCGTGGTTTAGGCAAGGCTTTAATAATTAACAGTACCAGTTACTGAGTCCCTACTATTGAGCAGGCATTGTGCTTATCATCGAACAACCTCATGAAATGTAAACAACTTTAATAAATACTATATTATTCCCTGCATAGAAAAAAACTGTGCTTTAGAGAATTTAAGCACCTGACCGAAATCACACAGCAGGTAAATTTTGGAGTCACAATAATGCCCTCCAACCTTGTAGGTAGTAGGAGCTTGAAAGTAGGTAATAATCATGACAAATACCTCCCTAACCTCCTCATGGTTACATTTGCTACATTTTTAAGTAGCTATACATTTTGGTAGAATACGCTTGCAAACTACATAATCAGATGAAGTAGTAATTTAATAATGTTCAATAGTATTATCTTCATATATAAAAGAAAATAGTTTTGGCTTAATACATAAAATTATAAATAAAACATTTAAAGCCTGTGACATATATTACCTGCTTTGTTACTACAAGCCTCTGAAGTAGATACTACTGTATTACTATTATATACTTCATACTGTAATATTTTAATAACGTAATAAATATTATATTGGAATCTAGTATTCCTGGAAATGTTTCCACATTCTTTCCCTTTGCAGAAATAAAGATATAGGGCCGGTGATATAGCTCAGCGGCATAAGCGCCTGCCTGGCAAGCACGAGGTCCTGAGTTCGACTCCCGGCACCCACATAAAGGGAAAAAAAAGGGCTGGTGATATTGCTCAGTGGCACAAGCGCCTGCTGGCAAGCACGAGGTCCTTAGTTCAGCTCCCGGTACCCACATAAAAAAAAAAAAAGAAATAAAGATATCACTTGATAACATATCACTAAATAGCATTCATGTAAGATTTTAAATACTACAAAGAAATAATAGTAGCTACAGTTTCTACAAATCATGTTTATAAAGCAGTTCATTAGCTTTGGTTACATGTATATGTCTGACATGCATTCTGGTCAATGGGGACTTGATGCAATTATTTCTAAAGTCTTGAAATGAATGCTCAAGGATTATTGATCTGAATTACACCAACTAAAGGTTTAATCAACAGGTCACCTACAAATAACAATGTAAATTCAATTGATATACTCCTGTGGTTGATTTTAAAATGATTTATGTCTTCCCCAAACATAATTATAAAACTGTAAGAGATGTTCAATTATACATTGAACTTCCCTAAGAATTTCATTATAACTTTGTTTTCAACATTAAATGAAGTCTTGTAGAGAATAGCCTATATGGAATCAAGTTTGAATATAATTGTGGTGCCTTTAAAACAAGGAAACTTATGACTATCATAAGTTACTGTATCGGGTGTACAGTTACCTTTTCGTATGCCTAGAATGCATTTAGTAAATTTCATTAGCTAATTCCCTTTATGGCAGCATACTGTCAAAAATCAATTGTTAACAGGTCTAAAACACTAACAGTATATATCGTGATATTATTATCTTCATTTTATTGAGAAAACCCCTTTGCAATTTCATGGGCCTTTGATTAATGCAATATTTCTTTTTAAATGCAGGTAAATGGTTTAACTATGGAATTATCTTTCTCGTCTTGATTTTGGATCTTAATATGTGGAAGAACCAAATATTTTATAAACCTCACGAATATGGACAGTATATTGGGCCAGGGCAGAAGATATATACAGTGAAAGACTCAGAAAGCTTAAAGGATTTGAACAGAACCAAGCTATCTTGGGAATGGAGGTCCAATCACACTAACCCTCGGACTAATAAAACATATGTTGAGGGAGACATGTTCTTGCACAGCAGATTCATAGGGGCGAGCCTTGATGTCAAGTGTCTGGCCTTTGTTCCAAGTCTGATAGCTTTCGTGTGGTTTGGATTCTTCATTTGGTTCTTTGGACGGTTTTTGAAAAATGAGCAAGGCATGGAGAATCAAGACAAAACTTACACTCGCATGAGAAGAAAATCTCCATCAGAACATAGCAAAGACATGGGAATCACTCGAGAAAACACCCAGGTCTCCGTGGAAGACCAACTGAATGACCCTCCTTTGGTTTGCATCAGGTCTGACTTCAACGAGATTGTCTACAAGTCTTCCCACCTGACCTCAGAAAACCTGAGCTCTCACTTGAATGAATCTACCAGCGCAACAGAAGCTAACCAAGACCCGGCGACTTCTAAAAGTACACCTACGAACTAGATTCACTCACTTATGTGGAGATAGCACAAAAAGTAACCTTGAGTGTAACTTTAAAAAGTTAGTCTTTCCTTTTGTAAATGTAAGGTTTATGTAGTATTAAGTAAAGAAATACAAACAATGCCACAACGGTGCTCAACATGCTTTTTCTAGGACTCATTGTTTTCTATTTGTATTATAATACACGTGCCTACTGTACACTTAACAGTTCTCTAGAGATTTGCTTTCGAGTGTTGCACAAGCTATTTACTGACTTTACAGCATACTAGATCAGCTGATTACCCACGTATCTGATGTTCGACCATAGTGGTGCCTTGAAACATTAAACCGTTTTTAACTGTACCAGAAACGAAGTGTGGAACAGTTCTCTAACCTATTTCATATGGGTTTTTTTTTATACAGTTATTTTGATTTATACTTGATGTCTGAGCAGGAAACAGATATATCTGAGTTGTGGTTTAGGAAGAATTTCTTGGTTTCTTATTGGGCCACAGAGTTGGTGACTTTGACACCTGGACGGCAGAGAAGCATAATGATTGCCTTTTAAATTTCATTGGCTATCTGCCAAATACAAATACAGATGCAAAACTCCGTCATAGGAGAACCATAGTCCAACGCGGGTCACTGCTCATGAAATGTGACTTTCTCCAACCAGTAACTGCAATTAGGCGATAATACCTAATTATGTTTTCCTAATTAAAGATAAATTGCTACTTGATTAAAAAGCTTGCCTTTTACCTTTGGGAACAAAGGTTAAAAGGCACAGTTGGGGGAACTCTTAAATCGATTGGCATTTACACAAAGCCCTAGACAACCAAGGAACTGATGTTGTAATCATGTGAAGATTTCTCAGCCGATCATCTATAATATTTGTACATTTTTCTATAAATATCATTCTGGACAGTGAAAATTTAAAAATATATACCAGCCCTGAGCAAGGGACTGTCTCTGAAAATCATGCAGCAGAACTTCGTGTGGGGGAAAAGCTGTACACGAAAAAATCTGTTTTGTGTGTGCTTTTTTGGTTTTGGTTTCTTTTTTTTAAACTAAACATCACACATTAATAAATAAGAATTATAAATCAATAATTATGTGAGGCACTTCTTTGTTTAGGGGATTCAATGGTATCTTGGCTTCACAAAGCCCACTTAAATAGGTTTTTTTTTTTGTGGGTACCGGGGGTCAACCTCAGGACCTCGCGCACCAGCAGGCACCCATGCCGCTGAGCGATATCACCGGCCCTTTTTTCGTATGTGGGTACTGGGAGTCGAACTCAAGCCCTTGCACCTGCCAGGCAGGCGCCTACCCCGCTGAGCCATCTCACCAGCCCTTAAATAGGTTTTTTAAAGGTTGGTATAAGACAATTTAAGAAATGGAAGCCTACTAATTTGCTTTCAATTTTGTTTCATAAATGTGACAACACGGTCCTTGAGGGACCAAGAGAAGATCAGGTTTAAGGCAAAATTATTTTCCTATCTCGTACTGACATAGTTGCATTTTGTCTTTATGATTTTTTAAGTATCTCTTGTTTTGATCTATCTGCTTGTAAATTTGCAGCATGCTGAATTTAGCATGCATAATAGAACTATGCATTTATCTGTCACTTGAGAGCCAGCTTTAATAAACATCTTTCTACAATTGTTTACGAAGCAGTTGGAACCATGCCCCTGCTGCTTCTTTCACCTTTAACAGCTATGCATGATATAGTTGGAATCATAAATATCTCTGGCACTGAAAACACAGAGATCAAGTTCACCATAGTAACCACTGACCACACTGTCCAAGGAAGTGTTATCCCTGACCATGTGGCAATGTTGGCCACTACCAAATTTGCACAGCCTAGAATATTCAAGTTTTAGTTCTGAAACAAGTACATAACACCTCTTGGGACTATATTTTTATTTATTCTGAAAGTCACTTTCTTGTAGAATGAAAAAGAAAGTTGATTTAGAAAGTGTTTGTTATCAGTATGCATTCCTTGCAGAAATATTATTTGAGAATGTTTACACTTGTATTAAGGGGAAAGTACTTAATGAGAGGATCTAGTTAGCAGAAGATATAAAAGAAATAAAGATAGAGCACCATGATTATGTGTATTAGAAGGTGCCAATAAAAACTATCAATTGATATGAAAGTCCTATTTAAAGTTTCCATAAATGTAGTACAAAATAATTATTTGCAGGGATGGCATTTTAATAGTTAAAAATATTTGAACTCAGAGCTTCTACTATTCAGTGGTATATATATACTGATAGTGACTTTTTAAAAAAACTATACATGGTTCTCCTTTCTTCTTTTGCTATATAATAATAGATATTGCATTTAAACCAAGTAATGATTATAAAATGAGATAAAATCAAAGTTAAAATTAAATTCACTCATATTTAGTCTTGGATCCTTGACTTTACCAAGATTTTTTAATACCAAATCTTTTGAACTATGAGAGACATAAAAGAATAAAACAAAAGAATTAAAAAAAAGATTTGTGGCAAACTCAGAGAAATTGAAGACTTGTAAAAAGGATTTAAAAAAATCACTACCCAATAATTCTGAAAGCTTAACAAATGTGATGTCTTAATTGCAGTAATGCTTAAGGACTATAAACAATTATATTTCTATTGCTTAGTAATTATAGTATTTTCTTCCATGCAGTGCAGAATATGCACTAATTTGACACAATTTTAGCATCTTATATAGAGTATTTCATTAGTAGTTTAAATGGAAAATTAAATAAACACTATGAATATATGCCTAATGATATACAATTAGAAATGAATCTCTCAACAGCACAAGCCCATTTGCATTATATAACCATAGTTACCCCACTCTGTCCCCCATAGTGGCAACTTACCGTATTACTTTATCCTTTAGCACATCTACAATCAGCAGTAAATCTTATTAAGGTTGTTAAGAATTATTTATTTTTCCATTTGTCCTGAGTCAAACAGACATAAATTTCTTTTTATTCCTATAGCCCCGGATTTCACAATTGTGTCCAAAAGCACTACTTGCTGATAGCACGATGGAAAGTTCAATAAGGACAGTCAGATGTGACTGGGCGTCACTCCGCCATGTATCACCATTGACATCCGTAACAAACCGCTGTTTTACTTGGCTGCCCTTTGAGTAAACAACGTAATCCAGTATGAAACATGGAAGAAACGTTAATAAGCCATTTTTAACTGTCCCTATTACTGATAGCTCCTGATGCCAACAGGATCAGCTAACATTCAGCAGAAACCTCAGGATGCCACCATTGCTTATCATCCATGTGTCCTCGCTGGTCCCTGTTTTAAACTTCAACTTTTGTTTTTACAACCGCACCCTGGTTTGTGTTTACATTGACTTTCCCCTCTGACACCATGACTTGGCTCACTATTCTATCTGGCCTGATTTCCTCTAGCTTTGTCCCTCTGAATCCAAGTCTGACCTTTTAAACCTTTTTAAACCTTTTAAACCTCCCTTTAATAGAGAAAGAAAAACTCATTGAATTACATATACAGCAGGTAAACTGGCACTTTTCCCACTTATCCCTGTATCCTTATTTTGACTTTTAAACATGTTGGTGTGGAAAAGATTATGATTATTGGGAACTAAAATAGAAGGGTCAAGTTTGTAAATATTTGCCATACCGCCATTTAGACTAAACTAACACTTTGTTATCGTTTGAACAACTAGAAAAGTTTAGGTATAGTGTTCATAATTCACAAGTCACTCTGTTGATGATAATTCAGAAAAGAGGCAGATATTTATATTGGAAAGAGATCAGGCAGATAGGGGAGGACAAATGGAGGTTGCAGCAACGAAATCCTAGAAGTAAAAGGGGCAATTTTACTGTGAACATGCTTTAAAACTGTATGTAGGGAAACAAAGCCTTTGTAAAAGGAATTTCAACACACAGTTCTCATGAGTCCAATACTCAAGGGGGTAGGTAGGAGACTCAAAAATGTGGGTTCAGTTGATGGGATTACATACAAAGTCCATTGGTTTGTTTCTTAAACCTCCTGGTGTCAAAGTCACCATGCTGCCCCAGCGAGCATGGTGAGACTTGAGAGCAGAGAAACAGCACCTGTAAAACAAACTCCAAAGGCAGAGGAAGGTGAGTGGGCAGTGTGAGAGGAGAGACAAAAATCAACACCAAACAAGTCAGGGAGGCTGGAACATTCTTGATGAAAAATAAGGGGGCAGTCAGCCTGAAAGCATATTTTCAGCGTATGAAAGCTGGTATCTTTCAAACAAAAGTAGGCACTTTGTGAGATAGTTGTTCTGAAAATTTTTACTGAAAAGCAAGTTTGAAAAATAATATTACTAATTTAGTATGTATTAAATATTATTGATAATATTTTAGTTTAGTGCATGGTATCACTTATTTTAGTGAACATAAAACATGTCTAATATAGTTCACAGGTTTATTTCCTACTTCTATCCTCCAGCATGATTTTTCAAAAGATCTTGAGTTGTTTAACAAATAATTTACTACTGGGCTTTTTAAGAACTTACCTATATAACTGATAAGGACTGCTATAATATATAATATAGGATTGCAGTAACAAAATGAATGCATAGATGCTCATTGCCTTAATAAATTTACTACTCTATCCAGATCTTTGCTCAGTTCTCACATTAACAATACCATTCTGAATATTTTCTATGTGCAAATAAATGATCCTACTTAATCATCACACTAACTATTGGAGGTAAGTATGGCTAATTCCATTGTATAGGTTATGAACCTAAGGCTCAGAGAGGTTTACTGACTGGCCCAAGATCAGAAATCTGGAAAAATGCAACGTTAAGATTTAAACCCAGTTTTCTGCTCCCAAAAATCTTCTGATTTTCCATTACATTTGTAAATATCCATAAAAGCCAGAATATCTGTTACAGACAAAATCTTTAGTGGATGACCTGGGGAATAGTAGTTAAAACATAAAAATACTTGATTTTTATCAATTTTTATCTCTGAAGAACCTATGTTACATATTTTTAAATAAATTTCTACAGCTGCTTGGATGCAATTTACAAGTTAGATCATATGATTGAAACAGATAAGTTTGAATTAAACGACAGAAGCAGTCAGTTCATTCTGAGGTGTCTTGATTTAAACTACATTTGCAAATCCACAACACAGATTGGTCCTAAAGCTACTTCTGTCCTTGCAATTGGTTTCTTTCATGATTTTGCTTTTCTTGGGAGAGGGAAGCAGATGGAACTCTGTATGTTTTGAACAGCCCTCCATCCCCAGGTCAATGACAGAGGAGGATAGATAGGTATGAGCATTCAAAAAAGGAAAAAAAAAAAAAAAAAGGAGATTATTTAGGGGCCAGTTCTAATTAGCATAATTCAAATACAGGATCTAGAAACAATTTTTGGGAGTGATCATGTAAATTTTACTCTTGTAAAAATGTCTCTGAAGGTGAACAAGCTGTATTTAGACAGCACAAGCCCTGGCTGTGATGACATGAGCCTTGAATACTGAGCCTTGGTCTTATCCTTGCATGAGAATACCTCACAAGGTTTTGAAGATCAGGTAAGATCATGGTCACGGAAGATCTCTGTCAGCTGCAGAAAATCACACACAAGTGTGAAGTAAATATCACACTAAGGGCCCCAGTCCTGCGAGTGCCTGGCTTTCAGCAGAGCCCACTGGGCCTGCCTTCACCAGCAGCTTCAAGTTGATGCTGCCATCAAACATGGATAGGCCAGTTCCCAATTTTCTGTCTCTTGGTTGTTGTTTCAAACTCTACAAGCTGCAATGTAATCCCTTTCTGCTCTTAATGGAAGTTCAGATCCCTTAGTTTAGAGCAAGTGGATATGTTGTCTGAAATCAATGGCCATAATCCCTTGGAGCTGCCAGGCCAAACTTATTCTTCAGTGTTTCCTGCAGCTCTACAGTTCTAAATTATTTCTTACTTTTATGATTGCTTTACTAGCATCTGTTATCGGGACTTTCCCATCATGTCAGTAATCCACCACCTTTCATAAATCCTAAAGTAAAAGTGCTTGTGTCTTCAGCATTTAAAGAGCTGACACATACACCTGCGCCCTGGCCCTTCAGGCTCTTCTCACAGTATTTGAATGCAGTGAAACTAGCCATTTCTAAATCAGGATATCACTCAGTCGTGCCGTTTTAGAAAGAGCGCACTTTAGTATCCCATGGACTTACTTGCTTAAGGACTATTTGCTTTGAATGCACTTTTTTTTATTGGTGTTGTCCTGGTGACTTCAATCATAATAGAAATTATCTGCATTTACAAATAGTTTTTCTTGATTGAAACAAAACATGTAAGATGAGAGTAAGGGCAAAGGCTAAATCAGAAAAGACGACTCTGACAATTATTATTTATATTTGGTAACCATAAACTTACTAGAAAATTACCTTTGAGAAAATTACGATGTCGTGAATCTGAAGATCAATACTCACAGCTTTTAAATATACCAAAAAGCTATCATCGGATATCCAAATGGCCTCTAGAATAAACAGATCTTATTTATTTGAGATGTACCATATTTATCTACTCGTACTCCGCTGTGATCACTACTGCTGTGCAGAGATTTCATCGTTTTTCTAGGATAAATGAAAGAGACCTTAATTGGTCTTTCTGACTCACTTTGTTCAGCGTAATCCATTCTCCACACTTCTATCAGAACAATCTTTCTATAGTATAAATATGACAATAGCACTTCATTCTTTTAGTGGCCAACAGTGTACAGCAGTAGTTTTTAATACTGTCAGGTACAACTTCAAAAATCTCAGTTACTTAACACAGTAAAATCCATTTCTTTCTCATCTTGCAGTTGAACTGAGTGTTCAGTGGGTAACTATTCAGTTACTAAGAGATTTGGACATTTTCCACGAGGTTTCTTGACTTTCTGAGACCTAGTCTTCTGTGTATCCAGCTGGTCAGTGAGGAAGGAGAGAAAGTGAGGAAAATCCTTATGAAGTTTCAGGAACACATCTGAAAGTGGTTTATATCACTTCATGCATTCCACTGACCAGACTTCAGTTAGAGTCTGCCTACCTGCGGTGGATGCTGGCAAATTCCATTCAACTCTGTGTTCACAAAGGACAGGAAACAGTCTGAGGAGTTTCTAATCAGGGGAGTATTTAAAAAATATACCTACGGGCCGGCGAGATGGCTCAGCGGCTTAGGCGCCTGCCTGGCAAGCGCGAGGGCCCGAGTTCGACTCCCGGAACCCACATACGAAAAAGGGGCCGGTGATATCGCTCAGTGGCACGGGCGCCTGCTGGTGCGCGAGGTCCTGAGGTCGACCCCCCGGTACCCACAAAAAAACAAAAAAAAAAACCAAAAAAAAAATATATATATATACCTAGACATGTTTTACACCTAGAAGTTCCAGTTCTGTGGGTTTGGGATAGAGCTGAAGCTGAGCTGGTTTTTAGAATTTTATAGGTAATTTGCTTGCAAACATCAATTTGAGAATCACTAATAAAATCGACATTCTTGTCTGGCATTGAAGACTCTATGCCTGTTCTTTGATTTTCTCACTCCTGTCCAGTGGGTTTGAATCACGCAGGCATGTTGAACTGCGTGCTGACAGCTCTCCCTAGTGAGCCACTGATCCACTCAAGTCTACTTTTGCTTAGGGTCTTCTGTGTAGACTCCCCGTTTGCACCATGACCATTGGGATTAACTCACGTGTAATCTCTTCCATGAATTCTTTCCTCAATTTCCAAAGTAGGGTTGAGTGCCCCATTATTGTGTTCTTATGTCACCTACCCATTTTTGTCTATTATAGTATCTTTTAGCACCCTCTTCTACTGTAGGTTTAATTTTTATATCTCCCGTTAGATTATACACTATTTGATCCTGACTATAGTGATGACCTAGGTCATGAGGAGGAATTGTACATTAGCTTTAATGTAATTTATGACTTAATAAAATTTGTATACATCAGGAAAAGAAAGACTTGTATAAATATTCTAGTGCTAAATTTATTAAGACATCATGAAATTTATACAAGTTACCTTTGGCTTCTACAATTACAAGAGGTGCTCAAAGTGGTGGCCATCAGCTTCCAGACATTTATTAGTGTGGCAAACTGCTGAAGTGTGTATACTTTTTGGGGGGGGCGCTGTTTCTCTCTCTCTCTATATATATATTGAATGAAGTAATATACTAAGAATTTTCTCACTTATGTAGCATAATATTCTCAAACTCTCAGATTCTCTCTGACAGGTGGTGGGCACTGTCAGATCCTTTAGGTTAGGTTGAGAGGCAGGATAGTATCACAGTTGAACTAGGAAGATGTGTACAGAGTAAGGGTGGTGCAGGGTAGGTACTAACAGCCCAATCAGGACAAACCATGAGAGATAGATGGGGTTTTTTTTAATCAGAGGGGCAGCTGAGAATCTAATTTCTAAGACAGGGATGTTATATTCTCACCTACTATTCAATTACTTCTATGTATATGCATGATGAGTCGACCGTGTTGGGTGGGTTACATGATGACTACGTGTGCTGAGATGCCAGTCTTTTAGAATAAAGGAAACACACTGCCCCCACTCTACATAGCTTTGTCAACAGTTCACAGTTCTACCAGTATAGATAAAGCACTTAGTGAATTTACAGGCAAAACTGGACAGAGTGAAGTTGAGATGACAAAAAAAAGTCTGCACCTTTTACATTTTCTCTGGAAGCCAAAACTGAAAAATAAATGCCAATCAGAAACTCTAGAACCCAAATGAACTGATTATAGCTGTACTCCTATAACTGGTGTCTCAGAATTCTTTACAAGCCATTTACATGTTGAAAACATCAATTATTCCTCCCATTTGAGATATGTGGTTGTTGTAATCAATTGCTTTGAGTCAATGTTTAGAATTATTCATGAAAGAGTTATATTTTAATAGCATTTGATGAGAACCAGCAGCAGCATCCATTAATTTGATTAGTTTTGTATGGGCTGGAAGAAAACCCTGGCACACAGCCCTAAGTGAATCAATAGTGCTGGGCTGAGTGTGAGGATCCAAGCCAGCCTTGCTAGGCTAGGATCTGGCACAGTGCTGACTGTAGAGGACAATAAAACATTTTGGTAGATGTTTCATGTCATCTCTTTCTGCCTCTTTGGCAATTTATCATCAGTGACCTTGTCTTGGTTACTTTTCTCTTGTTGCTGAGACAAAATAGCTAACACCTAAAATAAAGGAAGGAATGGTTTATTTAGCTCACAGTTTCTGGAGGTTTCAGTCCATAATCAGCTGGCTCCAAGGCAGGGTGGCACATGGCACAGGGGCATCATTTCAAGGTGGCAGAACAGAGCAAAAGCAACAAGAGCAAATGGGGGAGAGCAAGCCTCCTCTCTCTCTTATATTGTATGCAGGCTACCCCCACCCAGAGCGGGTGTAGCCCTCACACCATCTGGGCGCCCTCCTTTTGCAGAGGCTCAGGATGTTTACAAAGCGAGGACCCTGGCCCCCTGCTAAGTCAGTTAAACTTCTAAACTTCTCAAGTTGACACAATCTATCAACTATAACAATCCACCCCTTGTCAACTTGGCAACCAGACACATTTCTTTAAACCAGTCTCCAGAAACAAAGACATGCTTATTCTTACCATTTTACAACTTGAACATTATAACACAGGTTTAACAATCCTTAAAAATCAGTATTAAGTCTGTCAACATTATATCACATTAGAATTGTAACATTTTGCCCCTGGCCCCCCAAAGACTCATGCACATCCCTTTATGCAAAAGGTATTTAGTCCATCTCTAAGAGTTGCCACAGTCCTAACAGATTCAGCATTGCTGAAAAGTCCGTGTCCCAAGTCTCCTCTGAGATTCAAGGCAAACTCTCAGCTGTGAGCCTCTGTACAAATGAAAAGTTTAACACTTCCAACATTCAATGGCACGAGATAAACATTTCCATTCCAAAAGTTACAAACAGGGGAAAACAAAGGAATGGGACCAAAGTAAGTCCAAAATCCAGCAGGGAAAACATTAAGTCCTGTAGTTCCATGGGCAGCATCCAAGGCAATCTGTGACAAATTGTGAGCTCCAAAGGGCTTGTATGGCTCCACCCCTACAGCACTTCTAGTGGGTGTGGCTCCCATGGCTTCTCTCTTGGGCCTGCTCTGCTCCCTCTTTGCAGGTTTCCTCAGATGATCCACATTCCTGGCTTCTCCAAACTTCTGGGGTCTCCACTGCATCTTTGGCTTCACCCTCACAGCTTCACAAACTGCTCTCTCAGGCACACACTGCCTGGCCTCCCAGACCTTCTGAAATCAAGGTGGAAGCCTTCTTAACCCCATAACTCTTGCATTCCACATTCACCTAAAACCAGCTCCACATGGATGATACCAAGGTCTGCCACCAGCTGGAGCAGTAGCCAGGCTTTCTTCTCTCTTGGCTGTAGGGGTCCAGTGCCTGGATTGCTGAGCACTCTGAATCCAATTCTGAGGAACAAATTCTCTGTGTTGCTGCCATTCTGGAACCTGGTGCAGCCGCCGCCATTCTGGAACATGGTGCTCTGTGGCTTTCTCCTCAAAGCAAAGTCTTTCACTTTTGCAGTTTTGAGGCTGCAAAGGGTGGAGACTTGCAGCTTCTTGTGATGCTCTCAGGCCATCTTTTATATTCTCCTGTTTCTTCTCAGCAATCGAGATCTCCTCAGCTCTATCTTTGCAGTCCACAGCTTTACTGGAGCTTCCTTTCTGGCCAAACTACAACATTTAGAATCATCCTGCTGGGACCTTTGCTCTTGATTCTCAACATAGATCTGGCTAAAAGGTCCCAGTAATAGCCATGCCACTGCCTCAACATTAGATTGCCTTGAAATTTCTTCTGCCTGATTAGTCTGCCGCCCTTAGTCTCCGTCTCAGGCAAAGTCTCTGGACATGAGCAAAATGCAGACATACTTTCTGCCAAGGCATAACACACATCATCTGGAGTCCAGCAGCCAATGCAGTCTTTCTTCCCAGCAGAAACCTTCCAAGCCTGATCTTTACAGGCAGGATTTCTATTGGCCTTCTGGTCTTCTGAGCTCTGACCAGAATCTCCCATGAAGAACAGCCTAAAGCGTTCCACAGCTACTCTTTCAGGCGACATCTCCAAACCCTTCCAAACTCTTCCCACAAGCCATCCCCAAGGCTCTTGAATACATGGTCAGGTATAGTCACAGCAATGACCCCACTTCTCTGGTACCAAATTCTGTCTTAGTTGCTTTTCTCTCCTGACTGAGACAAAATACCAGACACCCAAAATTAGGGAAGGAAAGGGTTATTTAGCTCACAGTTTGTAGAGGTTTTAGTCTATAATCAGCTGACTCCAAGGCAGGGGGGCATGGTGAGGGGCAACATTTCAAGGCGGCAGAAGACAGAAGCAACAAGAGCAAAAAGGGGAGAACAAGCCTTTCTCCTCCCTTATATTGTAAGCAGTCTACCCCGTCTAGGGTGGGTGTGGCACTCACACCATCTCCCTGCCCTCCTCTTGCAGGGGCTCAGGATGTTCACAAAGTGAGGACCCTGGCCCCCTGCTGAGTCGCTTAAACTTCTAAACTTCTCAAGTTGACACAGTGTATCAACCATAACAGACCTCTTCAAGGTAGTGAATTGAAAATGTTTTCCTAATTCCTCCCACCCCCAGCCCCACTTCTTGTCCCTTCAGGACAGAGCAGAGATGATTTTCTTTTTAAACCTAAGAGCTTAAATGTCTGTTGCAGTCCAACCCTGTAAACAAGGAAATAAATCTGAACATTGAGGAAAACAGAAACTAGGGCTAAGGATCCAATTTTTCTGTAGAGTTCATCCACTTGAAAGGGTCAAGGAGTAGCTGTCCAAGAGGGCAGAGGATATTCTTTATTTAAAGAACCCAGTAAAGGGAGAGATGTGGTAGCAGGCCAAGGTGCTGTCATGCTTCCAGAGAAATCTGTCCATTTTTAAGCATGAAGCATCCCTGGTATAGGCCAAAGGAGGGGAACAGGGACAACCCAGACCTGGGGGATTGACCAGTTTGCATTTTGTGATAGACCAGTTACTTGGCCACCAATCAAATGGCATTGGGTTAGGGCAGCCTACCAGTAAAATTGGACTACAAAAAGGGCCGAGCTGAATTCTAGTCCTATCCACCAAACTTACCATATGGGGAAAGATTGCGCTTTAGGGCCCACTCCACCCCCAAACCAGAGGAACTGGTTGTGAGAGCAGACCTCCCTGCTGAGGGTGGAACACCAGAACACTGCTACCGGTAGATTTTGGTAGGAGGCATTCAGTGTCTGAATACAGCTGAATCCACTGATGTAAGAATGCTGTTGCCCAAAAAGTTAATTAAAAAAAGAGCTGAAATAATGCCAGGGAATTACTAAGGCACAAAATACTGCATTTGCTTTTACAATAGTTACTTCAAAAAAACAAAAGATAGAAATGATAAGTAGGATATTAATCACTTTTCTATCACCTAAAAATAACACCTGAGATAATTAACTTTAAAATGATTTATTTTGGTTCCAGGGTTTGGAGATTGCAGTTCTAGATTGGGCGGATCATTGCACTGGACCTCTGATGAGGGTGCTGAATGGTAATGGTAAGAAGCACCTGAGGAAGCAGACTGCTCATTCCACTCTGAGCCAGGAGGCACAAGAGAGGAGGAAGGGTCAGAGTCCCACAGTCCCCTTCAAGGACATCCCTTCAATGACCTAAGAACCTCCTACTAAGGCCCACCTCCTAAATGTTCCACTACTTCACAATATCACCATTCTAGGGACAAAGTCTTTAATACATGAGTCTTTGGGAAGATTCTATGTCCAAACTATAGCAAGTGGTATTTCTTGTGTTATTAAATAATTATCTGTGGTGTTAGTTAGCCTTTGGTCACTGTGATTAAATACCTGAGGAAAATTAAAGAAGAAATATGTATTGTGGCTCATCATTTCAGAGGTTTAGTCCATGGTCACTTGGCTCCACTGTGATGGGATGGAGGAGCATCATGGTGGGACAGAAAGGGGTGGAAGAAGCTGCTCATCTAATGGCGGCCAAGGAGCAGAGAAAATGAGAAAGCTAGAGTGGAAGGGCCAGCGACAGAATATAGTCCTCAAATTCATGCCCCTATGACTCACTCCCTTCAATGAGGCCCCACCTCTTAAATTTCCATGACCTCCCAATAATGTTATCAAATGATGATCTCATCAGTAGAGTAATCCACTGATGAAATTAGAGCCCTCATGATCCAATTGCCACCCAAAAGCTTTGCCTATGAACCCATGAGACTTTTAGGGTATTTTCAGATTGAAGCCACATTTGGATAGTTCTCCCTTCAGTTTTTTGTAAGACACTTCTGTGCCTCTGGTGCCTCTCTCAAGTGCGCTGGTATGGGGAGATGGGGAGGCATCAGTTGATCTTCAGTGATCATATTGAAGTCTTTGCACTTTGTTCTAAAGGTGAAGAGAAGTCACTAATTTTAAGTAGAAAATGGTATCATTAGATATAGCATGGTTAAAAAATTACTCTGACAAAAAAATGAATCTTAAAACCCAATCAATACAAATAATTCAGTCAATTTAGTTTTGACCAGAATGTTTTAGTTCCCTTCTCCACAATGGATCAAAATTACCACTTGCTTATGTCTGGATGGTCTTTCCACCAAGTGGACTCCATTTTTTATTGATATTCTAATTTAGTGTACTCACTGTAAGTAGCAGGAAAATGATGATAGAGGGTTGGGCCATCCATCTAAAGGACCTCAAGAGAGGCTCTTGTAACACAGCTCTTTGTAAGGACTAGAGGATTGCCTTCAATTCAGAAAATAAAGTGAAATGTGTATTATTGCTCAAAAAGTTAATCTAAGCCTAGAGATTAGGAAACAAAGAGGCAGATATGTCTAGATGTCTATATATACAAATAATGAAGAAAAGTATAAAGACAATCATAGTGTATTAGTGGTAGCTAAAGTCTGTTCTTTTTTTTTTTTTTTTTTTTTTTGAGACAGGGTCTCAGTGTGTAGTCCAGGCTGGCTTTGAACTCACTATGTAGCCCCGCCTGGCCTTGAACTCATGATAATCCTCTTGCCTCAGCCTCCCAAATCCTGGGATTATAGGTGTGCAGCACCATGCCCAGCAAGTTTTAGGTTTGTTTGCTTGTTTGGAGACAGGATCTCGCTATGTGCTTCAGGCTGGACTTGAACTCACTATGTAGTCCAGGCTGGCCTCGAACTCGCAGCAAACCTCCTGCCTCAGCCTCCCGAGGGCTGGGATTATACGCATGCACCACCATGCCTGGCTAAAATCTATTCTTTAAAAGAAACCTCAACTGTGCAAATAGTTCTCACAAAACAATAACCATTCCAATACAAAGCCTCTTAGTGACTACTTGAAGACACGGAAATATACTTCCAAGATGTCTCGCCAAGAATTTGTTCCCAGCTATAGGGCATGTGGTCAATGGACAAATTCCAGCTGTCAGTATCTTCAGTGTCTGCCTCAGCTTTAGAGAACCTACCTTGCCCAGGGACACACCTTTCTTGGAGTAACACATAGCTGTTAACATAGGTATGGCAGAGGGTCAGAAGAGTCACTGGATGATTAAGCTCCACAGGAAGGCTCACGGGATATACCATTTGCCAAGGACAAAAGAATGCATTGGTGAGGGGGCAATAGCATCATTTAAAAGTAGACAACCACACACTCAACAATAGAAATTCTGATTACAGCTGCCATACCTGATGTGCTATCTCTCCTAGAACAGTGCTAGTTCTCTTCTGAAGGCTAAAACCAATGGTAAGAAGGGCCATTATAGACTTGACTTACAGTGAAACAAGACACCAAAACAATCGAGGCTGTGTGGTGCTGCTTAAACAGAACCCAGGAAGTCACAATAATTGTAATTCCTGACAAAGTCAGGGTGATGACCAATGGGCCTGATGCATAGAAAACAAAGGAGAAATGTGATTTGGAACAAATTAATGGGCAACTGACTACTCTACTAGTCAGCCTGTCCAAGTAAAATAAACTATGTTCAGAGGACCAACAGACTAACAGTAGTCATCCTAGTAAGTCGTAACCCTTGGGAGTTTCTAGCCCAGGGACCCTCATAAACACCACAGTATGCATTATGGCCATTATTCTACTAGTCTTAATCCCAAATGAACCAATGGCCCTTTACTGAGGTAAGAGTGCAATAAAGAAAGGTGAATATGAAAATATTTTGAGGATTAGTGAACACTAAGTCTGAATTAACAGTGATACCTGAATACTCAAAGTGTCATTATAGCCTCCTGTTAGATTCGGGAACATTCAGAGAGGCTAAGATTTACATGGAGTCCTGGCCAAGTCTGTCTTGCACTAAGTCCACTGGATTCATGGACCTGTCCTATGGTTATCTCTTTTATCCCTGAATGAATAGTTTAGATTGACAGAGTTGGCCAGTGATATAACCTCCACATGTGCCCTTGGCCATCGGAATAAGAGTTGTAACAACGGGGAAGGCCAAGTAGAAATCTCTAAAACTGATCAGTTCTACCCAGATGAAACAATAAATTAAAATTATGTGTCATCAGAGGAGGATGGGTGGAAATTAATGCCATTCTTAAAGATCTCTACATGCACAAATGGCCATCCTTCTCAGTCCTCTGTTTAATTCACTAGTCTGACCTCTGCAGAAACTGAGTAGATGCTGGAGAGAGTAGATTACCACAAAGTCTACCAAATTTCTGTCCCAATTATAACAGCTGTACCAAATTCAGTATCTATGCTAGAGCAGATTAATGTCTTCAGGTACATGGTATGTAGCCCTTGGTCTTTCAAGTACATTCTTTTCTATCTTAACCACAAAAGAGAACCAGAAAGCACTAGTATATCCATAAAGTTGAAAAACATATACATTTACATTGTTGCCTGAGGATAACCCTCCTGCCTTAATCAAAACATGTTCCAAATACATCTGGACCGCTGAACTATTTTACCAATGATATCATGGATATGGAGGAAAATCAGCAAGAGCTGGCTACCACACAAAAAGTTCTGGTAATAGATATGTATCTCATTGGATAGGATATGAGCCCTAAGAAAATTCAGGGACCTGACACATTCATAAAATTTGTAGGGCATGATGGCACATGCTGCAGTCCCAGCACTCTGTCAGGCTGAGGCAGAAAGATTGAAAGTTCAAGACTGTTCTGGGAAACATAGTGACATAGCAAAACCCTGCCTCAAAAAATAAAAATAAAGTCTGGAGATGTAGCTTTGTGTGAAGGCCCTGGGATGAATGACAAGCACCAGAAAAAAGAAATTGGGGAATGGGGGTCCAATGGTCAGAAATATGCTAAAATCTTTTCCAAATGAGTGTATATTGCACTTTCTAGAACAGAAAGAATCACTATACTTAATGGGCTACATTTCCTATACAAACACTGCTATAGTCAATATACCAGGCAATGGGAAAGGCCTCCAATTTTAGTGGTTTAAGATTAGAGCGGAAGTGGATTCTATAGCAGGTCCAAGATGCGGGGCAAGAAACTGTCAACTGCATGTATATATAACTGCATATAGATAGATAGATAGATAGATAGATAGATAGATAGATAGATAGATAGATATAGATATATAAGCTCTTGACCATAACAGCAGCAGACCCAAAGGTGTTGGAGGTTTCAGTCATGAGAAAAGAAGATAAGTAGAGTTGGTATTGTGCCCCAGTAGGAGGTCACAACAGAAAATTCTGCATTTCTGGAGCAAGGCTATACAATCTGCAGCAGAGAATTATTATTATTTTTTAAATAGACTCCTGGCATAGTACTGGTAGAGTGAAACAACTTACCCTGCCACACCACATGATTATACAAATCAGTTGCTCATCATGGGATGTGTCCTAGCATAACCGGTCGTGAGGCTGGGCAGGATGAGGAGGAGTCCATTGTAAGATAGAGGTGGTACACCTAGTGTCAAGCACCCAGCACAAGGAAGCTATGTGTGCTCATGCAAGTAGGTCAGAGCCCTATGCCATCCGCCTCTACTACGATAGCAATACCTCTTTCAACTCACACCTATAAGCATACACATATATACTTCATCTCAAATGACAAACTTATAGAAATGAAAAAAATCTAATCTGGGTTTATGATGTCTTAGTTAGGAATAAGAATGTCAGCTGAAAATGGACATCAACTCTACTATAGCTCATTCAGGGATGGCCTTGAGTAACACTGAAAGGTATTTTTCCCGGCGACTAGTGTTTTTGTTGGTTAGCCTGCTCATATGTTCTGTGTGAAAACAAAAGTAGCCAATGATTAGAATATACATAAATTTTGCATGGGGGCAGGTGGCCTAGCTGGCTAGATGGGGGTCATGAAAGAATCTGAAGGGACAAAATGTATCCTATGTATCATGTTCATGTTCAGAAAAAAAAATCATTCACCTTGAAAGAATGAACCAACGGACATTAGCCTCTGCTACTGGACACCCTATATGAATATATACATATGAGAGATCACCTTTGCTTTATAAGCTCTTGTGTTTGTGTTTTCAGGAAAATGATGAGGCTGAGTCATTGCGCTAAAAAATAGCAGTAACTAGGAACAAACTACAACAGGTAAGCTGTCAACTTCTACATGAAGAAACCAAGCCAGCCTAAAGAAAACATGTCACACTGTGAGAGATGCTTTGTCTGTCAGAATCCAGAGAGGTTTTTCCACAAAATCAGTTAATTTGTGCTCATTAAAACAGCAAAAACAATCTGTCAACCTGACCCCCTTCACCATCTTTCTGTTAGCCTCGGGGCTGTCCATAAGCTGTGGGGAGACCTGGCTGCCTGACAGCTGATTAGAATCCTTCAGCAAGATGCTGCTATGAATAGGAATTTTTGAATATATGCAGTAAGCCCTTTCCTCCTTCCGCCTAGGTATTCAAAGACCATCTAAGAATACTGGGATTCTTTTAGAAAGATTACATTAATTAAAGAATATTAGATCAGATGTCCTCATGCATCAAAAGAATATGTTTATTCCAGCATCTGGGGAACAAAAAGCAAAACATAGAAGATTAGAAAAGGAACAAAGACAGCAGATTCACAGATGCAGTCAGTCCTAGCTTCACTGTACTATTAATAATACCGCTCTCATTGAACAGATGCAAAAATATCTGATAATCTATGACAGGTGGGAATTCATTTATTCTAGAATCACAAGGGCTGAGGGTATTCATTACTCAGTGATAAGAAAAGTTGTCTTTGTCAGTACCTCTTCTAGGGGGGTCAGTTTATCTCTGTCATCTGAAGAAAAGGCGATCAGTGCTTCCACGAGCACTGCTCTCATACTGAATTGTCTTCACTGGTAGATGAGAGAGGACCTGTGGTGGATTGACAACTGGCAGTCAACTTGTCACACCCAGCTGAAGTGAATCAGCGTGGTGCTGGGTGTGGAGGGCCCACCTGAGGCCTGTTGCCAACAACATAAAAAGGAGAACTGGTGAGGAAGAGGTGATGCTGTTGGTTCTCCTTGAGGAGCTTGTCGTGCTGGCTTTCCTGATAGGAACGTGGCTGTTCTCATTGTCGGAGGAGCTCAGGACCTCATCGTTGCTGAGGATAGCTATAGAACTTTTCAGGGGAGCTCTGGCCCTTACTCTGAGCATCACTTCCTGGCTCCATGCAGACCCTTCAGCCTGCTGGCACAGATCCTTCATCCAGCTGGTACAGACTTTCTAGCCTCCACCACTGACCTTTGGGCCTTCCCAGTGCAGATCCGTCAAACAGACTTATATGAGACATTGTTGTTGGCCCTGGACCTTCAGCTGGACTCGTGAGGGCATGGCCATGCGCTCTAGGTCTTCAGCTGGACTCGTGCGGGACATTGCTGTGGAATCCAGGCCTTCAGTTGGAGTCTTTGGGTCTTTAGTGTGTGGACAGATTTCCTGCACTCTTTTGTATATGACTCTTTGGGTGACTATTATAAAATAATCCTATAAATTATGTGTCCTGTATTGTATTGTTTCCCTTGCAAACCCTGACTACAAGGGGACCCATGAGGACATGCTTGCTGAGGTTTTTCTTCTCCAACTTATGTTTCTAAGCTTTTGCTTTATTTTGTGTTGCAAAACAAATATCCACACCAAGTAGTACTCACTATACCACACTAAAACTAGACAAATACTTGGCATATGTACTTTTTCATTCCAAGAATCTGTAAACACAAGTGTTTATGTACACACACTGAGCAAAACATTTCAGCACATGTGGCAGCAAAAGCTATGTTTTATAAAGCTCTCTAAACAGTACCTTTAGTACGCTCATATTTAGTGAATGAGAAATAAAAGAATGAATAAATTAATGGATGGATGGATGAACCCAATGTAAGTGATCTGATGGTTTTGTACCATATATGGTTTTATTACTTTTATTTCCTAATATCTTGAAATTATTGCCCAAATTATTCAGAATCCAGTAACACCTACCTAAGATGTTCTTGTCTTAGCTGTTAACCGTGGGAACTTCTTGGCCTCACCTGCTTTTCTAAGAGAAATGCTAAGGCAGCTCAGTCCATTATCATTATTCATTCCTTCATCGCCACTCATGGTGACTGATGGACACTGCTCTCCTCTAAAGACATGGGTTGTTTCACAGTGCTGAAAGGATACTTTTAAAAATTTAAAACCCTCAAGAGGAATGCCCCATTTATATTCCTGAAAAGAATCACCCCAAGGATAATGTCCCACACTTGAGTTCCAAAGTAAAGTTCTTCTAGTGTATCCTCACGGACAGGGAGTTCTTTATAACGAACATAAAGCATCATGGGATCAGCAGGGCATGGAGTCCTAAGAGCCCTCTGGACTTGCTCCCATGATCTGAGGAAACCAGTCCTACTTTGATAGCTTTTCAAACCTTTGATCCTAGTTTCTCCCCTTGGTGCATAACCCTTGAGACCCTCTTTCTTTCATACCAAATGACTCATTTAAAATCATGGGAGTCCATCACAGAATTCCTGATAATATTGAACCTCAAAAGAGGTAACAGAGGACTTTCTTCCTCCCTCTGGGGCTCCTTGGTTCCATACACTGATTTACTGTCATCTACCATGTTGAGATGGGCTTCTCCAAATGTCCTACCCCTTTTTCTTCAAGAGAAAGTAGCCTCACCTTTGCATCACTCACAAGTATTACCGGCTGATTTCCATGAATGCAGAATGCCTGGGGCAAGTTAAACTGGTGGGTCTACTCAACAGAGAAAATGCAAAAGCTTGTTCTCTTGCAAACAGTTTTGTGTTCTAGCTCATCCAATATTGCACGGCAATGATAACAGTTAATGCATACTGAGCGTTTTATTGTGTTCCAGCCCTTTGTAAAACATTTCATGTACATTGACTCATTTGATTGCCACATAATTTCTGACACAATACAATTCTTATCCCCCTTTTATAGATTAGGAAACTGAGTCCAGGAGGAACGTAGACAAAATTGCATAATGAATATTGTAAAGCCAGAGTCAAACGAACAGCGTATTATTTGTGTCATGGCCCTGCTCTGTGCTGTACATATACACTTGATGGATGCACGGATGAAGGGAGCGAGCAGAGAGGACTCCTGGTGCAGATTAGCCCCTCCCTTCTTTTTACTGCTGTGGTCCTTTGCTTTGGCACTATAAAAGATGTCTTCCTCATGCCCTCTCTGTGGCACCTCACAGTAAGGAAGTTTATTTCACTAAGTCATATCCGTGAACATATTACACGCTTCAGCTTTTCTCCAACATTTGGTGAAAATTAATGCACTTGAAACCCATACATGTTGAAATATTGTGTATCATTTCTTTGGACGGTCTGTGCTCTGATATGTTCTTGCCTTTCTACCTTTTGGAAAGCCAGTTTTTTCAAATGCAGACCCCAGGAAAAAATGCTGGTAGAAAGATGCCTTTGGCTTTTGTAATGTGCTCCTATTGGCAGAGGACTTTACATGGTGCCTGTAATGGTTTGTGTCTGGATGTCCCCCCAAAGCCTCATGTGGTCATGGGAGGCTTTTCAGAGGCAGCTGAATCTAGTGTTTGCGACTGGTTCATTGTCTAGTGTTGGGATTGGGGGTGTGAGTGCTACACCTGCCATAAGGCAGGTAGCCTGCATACAACATAAGGGAGGAAAAGAGGCTTGTTTTCCTCTTTGGCTCTTGTTGCTTTTGTTGTCTTCCGTGGCCATGAACTGTTGCCCTTCTGCCTTGTGCCACCCTGCCTTGGAGCCAGCTGATTATGGACTGAAACCTCCACAAACTGTGAGCTAAATAAACCTTTCCTTCCTTAACTTTGGGTGTTGGGTATTTTGACTCAGCAATGAGAGAAAAGTAACCAAGACAGTGCCAAAGAAAAGTAGATTTGAAAATAGATTGTTTTTAATGACCAGACATTCTCCTATTATGCACAGCTGTATATTTTTGTAGAACGTCAAGATTTACATAAGCAAATTCTTATTTCCTCAAAACCATTCCTTTTCTTATATCCCTGATCTTAGTGCTACCATGTATGAAATTTACTTTAAAATACTTCACCGTAGAGACAGTGATCCAAATATGTGGCTGTTTGTTTAAAGTACACTCTTGGGCAATTCACTGTCCTAATAGAAGCTCTCCCTTCTTGGACTGTCAGGAAGCAAGCTAACACCACGTCAGAAAGGACACACTCCAATGTGTTTTCTACAGAGTTCCAGCTATGTTGCTCTCTGATCTAATGTCACTACCTCGTAAAATGAATGTCAGAAACAAACTCTCCTTGGTGAAATTAGTGACATTCAAGATAAGAGGATAGTTTAATGATACTTTCCATCCTAGCATGAACCCCGAACACACTCTATAGCCTCTGCTCTCAGAGATGCATTTAAACCTTGATCTCCAGAAGGGGCCTCAGGGTCTGGCCACTGGACCAGAGGATCTTCACTTTCTGACAGTTACTAAACAGGTAACTGAATCCTGCCTCAAAAATATTGTTCAAGCAGCCTCTCATAAACCTTTGTGTAAGCTTCAGTCAGTCACCTAAAAAGAGCGAAGGAATGTCAAAAATGTTACAAGACCGGTTGCAGGCAGTTTTATGCTCACTGAGAAAATATTTAATAAATATCTAAGTATGTGGTAGAATTTGGTCTGAAAAGTGCTCTCGTTACAAATTCCACCCTTACTGCATAACAACTAACCTTCATCTGCTCAAACTTGAGACCACAGGGGTGCTTAGGTATAATTAGAAGTAAGAAGTTCTGATGTGCTCTTGACTGTATATAATGATGATGTCCTGTATAATTCAAAAATCTAGAAAAAATATCAAATATTATTGCCATAAATAAATGATGTTTGAGGAGATAGACGTTTGCCCTGATTTAAGAATTATACACTATATGGATATATTAAAGTGTTACATGGTACCCCACAGATGTATACAATTTCTATTTTTAATATATTTATTAGTTAAAATAAATGTTTTTTTAAAAATTAAAGCACCTAAGACAGCTACACTGCTCAATAGGCTCAAATCTTTTTGTGCTTGGTTATTGTTTCCACTCTTCCACTTACGCAAGCTAGAACCTAAGTCAAGTTTCACATCACCTTTTATTTCTTTCTTTCTTTTCCTGAATTGAACTGCTCAGCAAATCTAAACCTGTCTTATATACTTTGGATGCCCACTTCTCTATCTCCACTGCTGTGCACACAGATGAGCATTTTACTATCACATGTATAACTGCCATAACCTCCCAACTACCTTTCATCTTAGTCTTTTCCTTCACATTTCTGCTATAATACTTCACCAGGCTAGTCAGATCGATAATCTCTCCCGCTTTTAAACAACAGAACAAAGCAGAATTTCTTAAATTGGAGTTCAAGCACTGTCATAGCCCAGCACAGGTTTACTTTCTGGAATCCCCTCCTTCTCTGAGTCCCTCCCCGCAATTGCCACACACATGTCAATCAAGTCAGTGGCCTTGCTACTGTCCTGTGTTTCCCCATGCCTAAACCACACAATTTCCTTCTTATCCTTCAAAGCTTAATGTGAATATAATCTCCCTACTAATCTTCCCTGCTCCCTTCAAGCAGAAGTTATCATGCCTGCTTCTATTATTACATGTGTCTAGTTTGATGAGTGTCATCATTAGGTGTTTTATCTTGTCTCCCATAGTAAATTGTAAATTTTTGAAGATGTGGATCACAACTTCTTCATTTCATATTCCTTAAAAAGATAGTATACATTCAGTTGATACCTTTGAATTGCACACCTCACATTCACACTCAGTTTAACTTAGTGGTTTTTCGAATGTCTCATCGAAGAGCAGTAGCGTTCAAACGTAAGTGGATAAAAGAATCATAGTGGGGGCCGGTGAGATGGCTCAGCGGCTTAAGCGCCTGCCCGGCAAGCGCGAGGGCCCGAGTTCGACTCCCGGATCCCACATACGAAAAAGGGGCCGGTGATATCGCTCAGCGGCACGGGCGCCTGTTGGCACGCGAGGTCCTGAGGTCGACCCCCGGTACCCACAAAAAAAAAAAAAAAAAAAAAAAGAATCATAGTGGGAGTGGTGGCGGAGCAGGAGCAGCAGAAAGTCACGCTTGCTCAACATGAGAAACAACGTGATAAAAGCCCTGTAATTACATCATGCTTCATGTTCAGCAGCAAGGTAATTATGTCAAATATGTCCCCTTTTACCTCTTCTTACTCAGCATCATACTGGAAACCCAAACTAGTGAAATAAGATAATAAAAGGGAATTCAAATATGCACTTGGGGAAGAAATAAAACTGATAAAAGGCTAATATACAAAACCAATTGTTTTCTTATACAACAGGGAAGAACAATAGGAATTTTAAATTAAGAACATTACCATCTATAACATCACCAAAAGAAATGAAACACTTGGGTATAAATCTAACTGAGAAATCTAATAAGATCTACATGTGGAAAACTACAAAGTTTGACAAAAGATACTGAAGAAGTTGTAAAAAAATGGAGACATATTCCACATTCATGGACTGGGAGAGTCAGTATTGTTAATATGTTTGTTATTCCCAACTTGATCCATATATTTAGCTCGATTCCAATCACAAACAAAGCTAGTCATATTTTGTGGATACTGGCACACTGATTCTGATTCTAAAGTCCATGTGGAGAAGCAGAGTACCCAGCATAGCCAACACAATACTGACGAGAAGAGCAAATTTGGAGGGCTGACATTACTGACATTACTGTAATTCAAGACTTACTGTACCATTACAATAATTAAGGCAGCTCATTATTGGGAGAAAACAGATACATGGCAGAATATAACAGACTAGAGAGTTCAGAAATACGCCTATAATAATGGCCAATTTATCTTTGGCAAAGAAACAAAACCAACTCAATGGAGGACAGTTTTTGCAACAAGTAGTGCTAGAAAAAATTGAACATCTTTGTCTTAGTTACTTTTCTCTCTTTGCTGAGACAGAATACCTGATGCCCAAAATTAAGTAAGAAAAGGTTTATTTAGCTCACAGTTTGTGGAAGTTTCAGTCCATAATCAGCTGGCTCCAAGGCAGGGTGGTGTGGCAGAGGGGCAACAGTTCATGGCAGCAGAAGGCAGCAAAAACAAGATCAAAAGTGGGAGAAGCAAGCCTCTTTTCTCCCGTATACTATATGCAAGTTACCCGCCCTCTGGTGGGTATAGCACTCACACCATCTCCCTGCCCTCCCTTGCACAGGCTCAGGCTGTTTACAAAGTGAGGACCCTGGCCACCTGCTGAGTCACTTAATTAAGCTTGTAAACTTCTCAAGTTGACATAATGTATCAACCATTACAATCCACCCCTTGTCAACTTTGCAACCAGACACATTTCTTTAAACCGGTTTCCAGGTACAAGGACATGCTTATTCTTATCATTTCACAACTTGAACATTATAACACAGGTTTAGCAATCTTTTAAGAACCAGTATTAAGTCTATCAACATTATATTACATTAGAATCGTAACATTTTGCCCCTGGCCCCTCAAAGACTCATGTACATATCTTCATACAAAAGGCATTTAGTCCATGTCTAAGAGTTGTCACAGTCCTAACAGATTCAGCATTGCTGAAAAGTCCAAATCCCAGGTCTCCTCTGAGATGTAAAGCAACTCTTAGCGGTGAGACCTATACAAATGAAAAGTTAAACACTTTCAACATTCATGGACACGAGATAAACATTTCCATTCCAAAAGTTACAAACAGGGGAATACAAAGGAATTCACAGGAAGCCCACAATCCATCAGGGCAAACATCTGAGGCAATCTGTGGCAAGTTATGAGCTCCAAAAGGCTTGGATGGCTCCACCCCTACAGCACTTCCAGTGGGTGTGGCTCCCATGGCTTCTCTCTTGGGCCTGCTCTGCTCCCTCCTTCCAGGTTTCCTCAGATGATCCACGTTCCTGGCTTCTCCAAACTTCTGGGGTCTCCACTGCATCTTTGGTTTCACCCTCACAGCTTCACACACTGCTCTCTCCAGAGCACACTGCCTGGCCTCCCAGGCCTTCTGAAATCAAGGTGGAAGCCTTCTTAACCCCATAACTCTTGCATTCCACCTTCACCTAAAACCAGCTCCACATGGATGATACCAAGGTCTGCCACCAGCTGGAGCGGTAGCCAGGCTTTCCTCTCTCTTGGCTGTAGGGGTCCAGTGCCTGGATTGCTGAGCACTCTGAATCCAATTCTGAGAAACAAATTCTCTGTGTTTCTGCCATTCTGGAACCTGGTGCAGCCACCATCATACTGGAACATGGTGCTCTGTGGCTTTCTCCTCAAAGCAAAGTCTTTCACTTTTGCAGTTTTGAGGCTGCAAAGGGTAGAGACTTGCAGCTTCTTGTGATGCCCTCAGGCCATCTTTTATATTCTCCTGTTCCTTCTCAGCAATCGAGATCTCCTCAGCTCTATCTTTGCAGTCCACAGCTTTACTGGAGCTTCCTTTCTGGCCAAACTACAACATTTAGAATCATCCTGCTGGACTCTTTGCTCTTGATTCTCAACATAGATCTGGCTAAAAGGCCCCAGTAATAGCCATGCCACTGCCTCAACATTAGATTGCCTTGAAATTTCTTCTGCCTGATTAATTAGTCTGCCGTCCTTAATATCAGTCTCAGGCAAATTCTCTGGACATGAGCAAACTGCAGACAAACTTTCTGCCAAGACATAATACACATCATCTGGAGTCCAGCAGCCAGTGCAGTCCTTCTCCCAGCAGAAACCTCCTGAGCCTCGTCTTTACTGGTTTTCTGGTCTTCTGAGCTCTGACCAGAATCTCCCATATGCAACAGCCTAAGGCGTTCCAGCTCTACTCTTTCAGGCAATATCTCCGAACCTTTCCAAACTCTTCCCACAAGCCATTCCCAAAGGCTCAAATCTGAACACAAAATTTATACCCCTGCACAAAAATAAAAAGGAATTAGGTAAATTTAAAAGCAATAAAATTTATTGAAGAAAACATAGGAGAAAATCTAGACTTTGTGTGTAGTGATGAGTGTTTAAACACAATATCAAATATACTACTCATAAAAAAACTCAATTAAGTGGTAATTTGTTAAATTTACAATTTTTTTCTTTACTAAAGACTCTGTTAAGAAAATGAAATTAGGGAAATTAGGGGTTGGAGTTATTGGTTAGTGGTAGAGAAACTTTTTAGTATGCACAAGGTCCAGGATTTGACCCTCAGTACCAAAACTAAACTAAACTAAAAGAAAATAAATAGATCGGAAGAAAATATTTGTAAAACACAAGTCTCATCAGACAGTTATCAAAATATACAAAAAGCTTTTATTTTTTAGCAGTAAGAAAATAATTCTCTTTGAAAAATTCTGAGCAGACATCTCACCAAATAAGATAGCAAATAAGTATATTTAAAACTGTTCAACATCATTTTCATTAGGGAATTAGAAATTAAAACGATGACAAAATAATGGTATAAATCTATTAGAATGGTTACATTAAAAAATCTGATACTACCAAATGCTGATATAGATGAGGAGTAACCAGAACTCACATTCATTCCTGGCGAGAATGTACGATTGCATGAGCCATCTTGGATGACAATCTGGAAATTTCTTGTAAAGCTAAATATACTCTCAGTACATGATTCAGAAATCACATGGATATTTACTGCACTGATCTGAAAACAGGTCCAAATGCAAACCTGTGTGTGAATGCTTATAGCACTTTTATTTCCAATAACCAAACAATAGAAGCCATCAAGATGTCCTTCAGTAGGATAATGGATAAACAAACTGTTCCTATACATGGAATGGCACTCATCAATAGAAAGAAATAGAATGTCATGCCGCAGAAATATTGGAGGGAATTTAAACACGTATTGATAGTCAATCTGAAAAGGCTGAATACTCTATGACTAAAATTATTTTGAATATTTGACTTTCTGGAAAAGGTAAAACTATAGAGATAGTAAAAAAATTAGTGGTTATTATAGTTTCAGGGAGGGATGAATAAGAAAATTAGAGGGGACTTTTGGGGCACTGAAGAAAATCTGTAAGATGTTGAAATTGTGGATACATGACATTATCAACTTGTCAAAATCCATTGACCCTTACACAGAGTTAACCTTAATATATACACATTTAAAAAAAAAATCATTGAGAAACATCATCTCAGAAAGGAAGGCAAATTATAATAAAAGAATCTAATCATACTAAAATAATAAGTATATCATAAATGTAATAGGTAATATTAAAAATAAATGAAACAATTTTGATAAAGTGGGTGGTGGGAAAAAGCGCTGACCCTATGTAGCTTTGGCAATGAATGGAGACTGTAAAAGCAAAAGGACTAAAAGCATAAAAGCACTATATCCCATGAGGTTACAGGCTCACAATTCTGTTAGTATTACACATATACACTGGAATTGAAGAGGTAGGTAAATGGATGGAGGACAGTGAGATCTAGGGTTCTTACTGCTGGAGTGGGGAAGAGGATAGAGTTATCCATGTAGTAATGGATTAAAGTTGAACACGACACTATAAACTCAGTTTAGCATAACATCATTACAGATGCTTACACATAGAAATATTTATAAATGCGTCTAAGTACACAAGTTAGTATACACACATATATTTCTTTGCTCTGTTAACTGAGAGACACTAAAAGAAATGACACTCTAGTAGCAATGAGCACAGCTAGCACCCAGCTCCTGGTTTTTAAAACTCCATTGTCCAATTCAGGCTGCTTAGAGAAATGGCTGTTTCTAGGACTAGGATGGGAAATACACAAGTTGAACATGGAGCTTCTTGTAGTGTCAGAAAATAAGGAAGTGAAAAAACAAAAATATTGATGGAATATGCCAAAAAGACACAGGAATCTATTGAAAGAGCATCCAATGATCAAAGCTGGAATAATTCAAACAAAATAACAAAGTAGTACTGGATTATAACCCAAAGTATAAAATAAATACCTATGAACCCAGGCAGGCAAAAAAATATTGAATAACTTAATAAATGGTAAAAGGTGACAAATGTCCCATGCAAACTTCCATTTATGCAGATATTATACCCTAAACAAGGGAGGAGTTTAACTCTCCACTTCTTTAATGAGAAATGTTTATAGAATAAAGATCATAGTATGGAAAAGATGAACAGAGCTTAACTTTACAGAGGAGAAACCTATCAAGCTCACAGTGAGGGGCTTGAGATCAACACGAACAGACCTAAGTCATGTAGAAAGCATGCACTACTGACATGATGTGATGAATAAAACAACCCTGTCATCACCATTCCCAAGCCCTGTAGCCTCAGTCAAATCATAAGAAAAATATGAGTCAAATTAGAGAGGCATCATCTCAAGATATCAACACCAGGAAAAAGTCTCAGAAGAATGTCTATAGAGGGGTCTAACTTGTCATGACTGCAGCCATCCTGGTCACAGCCAACATTTTGCTCAACAGATGACCCTGGCACACATCCTATCTGACCAAAAAAGTCATTAATAGTCAGCCAAGCTTGTACCTGCCACTGCCATCTGTACTGTTTCTTAACTGGTGTTGGAAGTATTAATAGTTTTGGAGAAAGACTGGTGTATTCCAATTGGCATTGCCCACCTTTGTCTAGTGTAGCATATAAATCCCTTCTTCCTGCCTTGGGGTCCAGTGATCCTCTCGTCTTCCTGCTGCCACTCAAGACCACATTTTTGTCCATTAGTCCCTAGGGGTATTTTGTGCAATCTTAGATCAGTCCACCTCTTGCTTTAGTCTCCCAGCACCTTCTATCTTCTAGTGGCTGGTTTTCATTCACTGGGCCCAGGTTTTTCTGAAACAATATCATCAGAGAGGGGAGACATAATAAATAATGTAATACAGTATCTTTGATGGGATGCTGGAGTAGAAAAGGGACAGTAAGTAAAATCTAAGGAAATTTGAAAATAAAAGCCAAACATTTTAACTAATAACAATATATCAATATTGGTTCATTAATTCTAACAATACATGATACTATTGTAAGATTTAATTCCAGGAGAAATTGCATGGGAAGTTATATGGGAACTGTGTACTTTCTGCCCCACTTTTCTATAAATTCAAAACTAATTTACAAAATAAAGTATACTAAGAAAAAAGTTTAAAAATAAATATGTTCAGCTCACTCCATGTACAATATAAAATGGGGCCCACTCTGATGTCAAATATCATGATGAACCTTTAAGAAATGATAAGCGACCCTAACCACTTCCATTTCCTAAGGCTTCTGAATATCAAAAATAAAGATGGACTGATGCAAGACTATAAAAAATTTTAGACACTATTTTTCTTTTTTCATTTTACAAAAAAATAAAATTTCATTCAAATAATGAAAGAACAGTTATTACACTGTGTATCATTATCTTCAAAGTTGTTACTCAGAGTATAAGATGTAAACCAAAAAAATTCTTACAGAAAAGAAACAAACATAATAACACAACCCTTTCTTTTCAATGAACTAAGATAAACTAGTAGTATGAATGAAACCAATTAGCATATATATTGAAATATTTTTAAAACAATGGAATTTGTAGTTTGGGGAAGTATTTGAACTTCTCCCTATTTCTTCCTTATCTCTCTTCTATTTTGTTCTTTATTTGTGTTACTCAGATAAGAGAAACCATGCAATATTTGAGCTTGTGTATCTGACTTAAACAGATCACTTAAAAGGTAAACAGATACTATAATATGATTGTCCTGTTTATAAGATAATAATGGCATTTATAAAATTTATTAATTCACAATGTATTACAGGCAGTTAAATCACAAATATAAAATTACACGATGAGTACTTTATTCCAGTCTCATCTGTTTTGCTCTTGGGCTATACTGAATAAATATAATAAATTTTATTATTGCAGCAAACACTTACTGAACATTTACTATATTCTACTAAGGACTATTAACAACTTCTCAGTTGCCTCACTTAACAGGTGAGACATTAAAGCATGATGTGGCCATGGTGTCACACCTAGAAAAGACAGATCTGGGACCTGGGCTTGGGCAGGCCATGCGTATCACCAAAGATTCCACAGTCTGCCTCAAACCAAGAGAATAAAATCATCTGGAAAGAACACACAAAAGTATCTAAAACTGAGGGTTTTTGTGCTGCATATGTAAAATGTATAATCCCACCTCTGCCAGCATTACACAGCTCCTGAAGGAGGGTTTCCATCCCTGGAACTATGGTAGGGAGGAGGCAAGCATTTCCCAGTGTCCCTCAGCCTGTATATGTTTCCAGGTAAAACGCCATTTGAATTTACTCTCAGGTGCCTCAGGAATAACTCATGACTCTGACCCAGGGCTGCTACAGTGTGGCGTATTCCTCGCTACCTGGCATTCCCAGGAGATCCCTAAATTTAGTTCAGGACCTGGAGTGGCAGAGAGAAGACACGCAATCCTCCAGAGAGGCGCACTGAGTGAGGGCTCTTGCCCTTCTGCCAGTGGGGAAAGTTATGCAAATATTGCTCCTCATGGGTCCCTGACCTAGCAAATGAGCCAAACATCTCCTTTCCTTCAGTAGGGAGAAAAGGAGAATCAAGCATCCCTATTCCCTGATATTCCTCCTCTGGTTACGGCCACAGGCTGCCTTCCCCTTTCACCTGCCTCTTGGAAATGTTGCTTCTCTTGCAGCACAGATAAGATGAATACCTATAATTTTATCTGCCTATTTAAAAAATAAGAACAAACTTGAAAAATATACACATTATCCTCAAACCTCAGTATTTAAAATGACATATCTTCATGTTGTCTGCTTTCTACCAAATGATCAATAAAGATCTTATCTGTAAAATGAATACTTCCAAAAATCTACTAAATTCCAATTACTACACTGTTCAATTAAGAAGAGTCATTAAACTCTAAGACAGAAATGGGCCTTGTAAGAAGAAACAGAATGTTACAATAGCTTTTATTTGGAGACAGTAACCCAATTTTCTATTTAGGAAATTAAAAGAAAATCCTTGTGTTTATTTTCATTATAGTGATGAAGAGTACGGGTACTATATAGCTTTTTTGTAATCTTGGACAAGTCACTTTACCTGTCTGTATTTGGGTTTTCTCTTTTATATAAAAGGAATAATAATAATCATCAAAAATAATAATATCTACATTCTGGGTTATCGTGAGGATTGAATAATACATGTAATTACTAAGACCAGTATGATTATTATCCATGAGGAAATGAAACTGAGCAAATCTGCCCAAGTAATTAGGCAAATGAATTTCTGACAGTATGTACTATGCTCAGGCAAGTTCATTCCATCCTTCCTTTTCTTCTCTGCCCTTTGCTCTGATGACTAATTCTACATTCCTGAAATCTCTCTCTTCAAGTTTACACTTAAATACGAAAATATGTGTTAAGCATGTAGACTTGGATCCCTGTAAATATTTTTATATTTAGTGTTTTCAGGACTTGATGACACATCTTCCTATTATATTGATAACTTATTTTTAAAATATTTATTTATAGACAATGTGATATGTTTAGATTTTAAATGGTTATACTGCCTAATTCTAATCTATGTCCTAGAAGGAAGAAGGAGGAGTTAGGTATTACTATTTAAAGGACCCCTCTCAGAAATCGATGCTTCAAGGATGGCTCTAAACATTTGAATTATCATTATAAAAATCTAAGATCCTGGAGTTTGTGATTATCTTAAGGAATATCAGAATTTTTTCAATTAAAAAATAAATGTGTTAAGAAAGGTGACTAGCTAGGAGTTCTACAGGTTCCACTACCTTTACACAAACACGGAAGAGGAACCCAACCCAGAAGTCTATTAGAGTTTAGTGTAGAGCCTAAAGCTGAAGTCCCAAAGGCCCAACATTCCCCGCTCCACAGAACACCTAGTAACATAGCTTGGCTGCCCTTCACTCAGAAAGTCCTAAAATCACTTCCCATGAGCCTTTCTGCAAGGTCTGCTCAGGTGGCTGGTGCAGAATATAAATACTGTCTTTTGTGCCTGTTTGCCAGTCATATTTAGACATTTGCCAGGTTCTGGCCTAAGACTTGGTTTCAGGGTAACATTCCATTCACAAGCAAGGTTGTGGGTAAGAGGAAGCATAACCTACATGCATTTCTGCTCTATCTGAGGCTACATTTCCCAAATAATTCGGCATCTTCTGATCTGCCAAGTTGGCTTTGGAACTCTTTACATCAATTTCCTGATAATTGGCCCCCCAGTTGACCAGATGCCTAAATCAGAAATATCAAAGTTATCCTAGATTATCGGCTAATCACACATACACAGTGATTAGTACTGCGGTTAGTACCGTCTCCAGGGCATATCTTCAACTACATCATTGTTAATTGTATGTTACTTCAGACTCCTGTCATCTTCATGGAGTACCAGAAATGCTTTCTTTATATTTTTTAATTAAAAAAAATTAATTAGAACCTTGGATCTTCCTTAGCAATGTGATGACCAACATTAATCCTTTCTTTCTTATTTTTATTAGTACTATACATGTTTCATTAGTACCATACATAATGTTTACATTCTTTGTGTGGAGTTGGTACATGTATGTAACACATCTTAGTTCCTTTTTAAATCCCCTTTCCCTGCCCTCTCTCCTACCACCCTCCATCTCTTGATCCCCTTCCCATTTGAGCAAGATCTATCTCCCTACTTCCTATTATCTAGCTTTTATTTTGCTCTTTATTTATATGGGTTTATATGGGTTCCTCATATAAGAGAGACTATGTGGTATTTAAACTTGTGCATCTGATTTATTTCACTAAACATTATGGCATCAAGGTGTATTCATTTCCTACAAATAACTGTCTTAGTTACTTTTCTCTCATTGCTGAGACAAAATATCCAACACCCAAAATTAAGGAAGGAAAGGTTTATTTAGCTCAGGGTTTGTGGAGGTTTCAGTCCATAATCAGCTGGGTGGCATGGCAGAGAGGCAACAGTTCATGGAGGTTCATGGCGGTGGAAGACACAAAATCAACAAGAGCAAAAGGTGGGGAAGAGCAAGACTCTTTGCCTCCCTTATATTGTAGTTGGCTATCTGCCCTAGAGTGTGTGTAGCACTCACACCATCTCCACGCCCTCCTCTTGCACAGGCTCAGGATGTTTACAAAGTGAGGACCCTGGTGCCTTTCTGAGTCACTTAGTTAAGCTTCTAAACTTCTCAACTTGACACAATGTATCAACCATTATATAACTTAAGTTTATCTTTCTTTATAGCACCTACATTATGTGTAAATACCACATTTTCTGTATCTATCCATATCTGCTGATGGACATACAGGCTGCTAAGAAGCTATTGTGAATCTTGCTGCTATAAACATGGGTATGCATACGTAAGTGCGGTGTGATGTCTTTAACTCTTTTGGAAAGAAACCTAGAAGGGGAATAGCTGGGTTACATAGGATTTCTACTTTCAGTTTTTTGAGGAACCTGCACAGTGTTTGTAGTAGTTTACACTCCCAATAATGTAGAAAGGCTCCTTTTCCCCTGCAGAAGCCTCGCTAGCATTTGATTGATTCACTGATGTTGTTTGATTTCTTGATGATGGCCATTCTTTCTGGAGTAAGATGGAATCTCAGCGTTCTTTTAATTGGCATTTGTCTAATGCTAAGAAATGTTAAGCATTTCTTCATATATTTATTGGTCATTTAAACTGATTCTTCTGAGAAGTATCTCTTCTTTTGAGTTGCCCATTTTTGATTGTCTATTATTTGGGAAGGGGCATCTAATATTTTTGAGTTCTTATGCATTCTGGATATTAGTCTTCTGTCTGAGGAGTAGTTGGCAAATCTTTTTTCCTATTTTGTAGGTTGTCTTTTCACTCTGTTGGTTGTTTCTTGGGCTACGCAGAAGTTTTTAATTTTGTCTAACCCCATTTCTTGATTCTCAGTACTACTTCCTGTTCAACTGAAGTTCTGTTAAGAAAACCCTTGCTTATGCCTATGACCTCAAGAGTTTTAGCCATTTTATCTTCTAGCAGATCAAATGTTTCCATTTTAACATTTAGTTCTTTTATCCATTTTGATTTTAGTGTAGTACATGGTGGGAGTCATGGATTAATCTTTCTGCATATGGATAGCTAGTTTTCTTAATACCGTTTATTAAAGAGGGTATCTTCTCTCTAGTGTATGGTCTTGGCACCTTTGTCAAAGATCAAATAAATAAATGTGCTTGGAGTTGTTTCTTCATCATCTGTTCTGTTCCACTGATTGTCATGTCTGTTTTTGTGTCAGTACCATGCTGCTTTTATCACTGTATCATTATAGCTTTGTAACATAATTTCAATTCTGGGATTGTGATGCCTCCTGCTTTGCTCTTTTTCTCCAGGACTGCTTTTACAAGTGTAGTTTCATATAGATTTTAAGGTTGTTTTCTCCAGTTCTGTGAAGAATGCTGTTGGTATTTTGATTGGGATTGTGTTAAATCTGTATACATATATACATATATACATATATATGTATATATATACATATATACATATATATACATATATACATATATATACATATATATACATTGTGTTAAATCTGTATATATATGTGTGTATATCTATCTATCTATCTATCTATCTATATATATATATAGATATAGATAGATATAGATATAAATTTTAGAAATATGGCCATTTTGACCAAACTTGTTCCACCTATCCAGGAATGTGGGATATCTTTCTATTTTCTGATGTCCTTTTCAATTTCCTTTTTCAGAGCACTATAGCTTTCATGGAAGAGATATTTCACTTTCTTAGGTTAATTATTAAGTGTTTAATTTTTCATGGTAGTATTATGAATGTTATTTTTTCCTAATTTCTTTATCAGTGTGTTTATTAGTATACAAGAACTATATTCATTTTTGTGTGTTGATTTGTGTCCTGCTACAAGACTGAATTTATTTATTCATGCTAACAGTTTTTGGTGGATATTTTGGATCTTCTATGTAAAGGATCGTGTCATCTGCAAATAATGATAATATGACTTCTTCTTTTTCTATATATATATATATATTATTTCTTTTTCTTATTCAATAACTCTTGCGAATGTTTCAAGTACTATGTTGAACAGGAGTGGTAAGAGTGGACATCCTTGTCTTGTTCCTGATTTTAGAGGGAAAGCTTTCAATTTTTCCCCATTTGATGTGATATCAGCAGTAGGTTTGTTATAAATGCCTTTTATTGGATTGAGATAAGGTCCTTCTCTAGTATTCCTATTTTCTTCAGGGGTTTTATCATGAAAAGATTTTGGATATTGTCAAATGCTTTTTCTGCATATATTGAGATGACCGTGTGATTTTTGTCCTTGTTTCTGTTTATGAGATACATTAGATTACTGATTTGGATATGTGGAACCCCTAGGATGAAGCCTATTTGGTCATGATGTCTTTTTGATGCTTTGTTGCAATCTATTTGCCAGTATCTTGGTGAGGATTTTAGCAAGCATATTCATTAAAGAGATTGTTCTATAGTTCTCTTTATTTAGTTAGATCTTTGTCTGTCTTTGGAATCAGGTAATGGTAGCTCCCAGGAATGACTTTGGGAATACTCTTTCCCTTTCGATTTCATTAAAGAGCTTGAGGAGTATTGGTGTTATATCTTTCCTGAAGTTTTTGTAGAATTCAGCAGTGATCCATCCAGAGCTGAACTTTTCAGCATCGGTAGTTTGTATTTTTTTAAAATACCACATAAATTACATTGACTATTACTGGATTATTCAGCATTTTAAAATCTTGGTTCAGGGCTGGTGAAATAGCTCAGTGGCATAAGCACCTGCCTGGCAAGCGCGAAGTCCTGAGTTCAACTCCCAGAACCCACATATGAAAAAAGGGCTGATGATATTGCTCAGTGGCACAGGCGTCTGCTGGCGCGCGAGGTCCTGAGTTCAACCCCTGGTACCCACAAAAAAAAAAAAAAATCTTGGTTCAGTGATGTAATTCATATGTATCTAGAATCTACCCATATCTTCTGAATTCTCCAATTTACTGATGTACAAGTTTTTGCAGTAGTTGTTAATCATTTTGATTTTAGCAGTGTCCATTGTGATTTCATCTTTTTCATTTCTCTTGCTCCAGGTTTTTTCTCTCCTTTTATTGGTTAGATCAGCTAATGGTTTGTCTATTTTGTTCATTTTTCAAAGAACCAACTCTTTGATTCTTTTTGTTTTTTGGTGGTTTTTTTAATGTAATTTCATTAATTTGTGCATTGATCTTTGCAATTCCCCTCCTTGTACTAGCTTTGGGTTTGAATTGTTTTTATTTTTCTAGAATCTTGAGGTGCATTGTGGGGTCATTAATTCATACTTGTACTGTTTTAGTGATGTGGGCATTCACAGCTCTAAGCTTCCCTCTTAGGATTGCACTTCTTGTGTTTCATAAATTCTGGTATGTTGTACTGACATTATTGTTTAGCTCTAGAAGCTGCCTTATTTTTCCTTGATTTCTTTGTAACCCATTATGTATTTGTTTAGTTTCCATGCATTTGCATAATATCTGTATTTTCCTTTTATTGATTTCTAGTTTCATTGTGCTATGATCTAATAATGTGCATGGTATTTCACTTCTTTACATTTGAATAAGCTTGCTTTATTGAATAGTTCATGGTGTATTTTGGAGAAAGTTCTGTGTGTTGCTGAGAAGAATGTGTGTAGTAGATATAGGTTGTAGGTATTTATTAAATCCTTTTTTTTCGAAGGTTTGGTTCAACTCTGGTACTACTTTGTTGATTATTTTATCTAGTTGATCTGTCTACTTATGATAGTGGAGTATTGGGGTCCCTCAGTATAATTGTGCTTATGCTTACCTGATTTTTTACGGCCAGTAGTACCTGTATTATAAATTTGGTTGTGCCATTGTTTGGTGCATTTATGTTAACAATTGTTATCCCTTCCTGTTGGATTGTTCCCTTAACTAATATGTAGTTATCCTTGCCTTTTGATCAGTTTTGGCTAGAAGTCCACTTTGTCTGAATATAGGATAGCTATACCTGCTTTTTGCAGGTTCCAATTGCATGGAATATGGTTTTCCATTCTTTGACTTTTAGTCTGTGAGTTTCTTTTTGTTTAAATGTGATTCTTATGAACAATATGCCATTGGATTTTGTTTCTCAATCTATTCTGCCAGTATAAGCCTTTGAGAGTTATTACTGATAGGTATTGACTTATTCCTGTCATTGCATTATTTTCCTATTGCCGATGCCCTATCTTCTTTCTCTTCTATTTAACTGCTCACCCTACCTGGGGTATTCATTCTATTAGATCTTTCGTCATTGTTAACTTCATTGTCTCTTTCTAGGACATCCTTCAGATTTTTTCAGAGTGCTGGCTTTGTGGTCATGAATTTCTTAGGTTCTCTCCATCAGAAATATTTTATTTCTCTACTAATTTTAAAAGATTGTTTTGAAGGATGTATCAGTGTAAGTTGGAAATTGTTTTCTTTTATGGCTTGAAACAATGCTGGCCTTTAAGGTTTGTGTTGAGAAGTTTGCTGGAATTCTAATGGGTTTTCCTTTATAAGTGATTCATTGCTTTTTTCTAACAGCTTTTAAGATTCTGTATGTGTGTTGAACATCTGGGATTTTGATTATCAAAATCAAAAGGTTCTTTGCTAATCATGGGAATTTTGGGTTCTATATATATCACTTATCTCTACATTAAATTCTTTCTCCTTATTTTGAAAGTTTTCTGTTAATATTTCAGTAAACAGGTTTTTTATGCCATTTGTGCTCTCTTCTGATTTTTCACTAATTCCAATTAATCTTAGATTAGTCTTCCTTGCATCATCTAGGAGCTGTTGTATCCATTTTTCATGTTCTTTTGTTGTTTTTAAGTACAGTGGTGCCTCGGTTCTTGAACCCTTTTGTTTGTGAACACTTTGGTTCACAAACAGAAGGGTTTGACAAATTTTTGTTTTTGTTCACAAAGTCTGCATTGGGTGACAAACACAACTGTGACCATCTTTCCTACACAAACACAAACAAGACCATCTTTTCCTAAATTGCAGAACAAATAAAGTTTGTGAACTGAGGTACCACTGCCTATCTCATTAATTGGTCACCAACAAGAGCCCTGTCATTCTAGTTCTGACACTCTGTCCTCATATTGGTCACTTCAATGGCCTATACCTTCAATAGAATTTTTAATCTGCTGAATTTCTATTTAGAGCATTTCTATGGACTCTAATGTTTTCTATGTTGGTCATTCATGTTTTACATCATTTTTTTTTTACCTCTACTAGCTTTTTATTAGTGTCTTCTGTAGACTCACTGATCATTTTATTTGGCCCGACTTATACATCTTCTGTGAGTTTGCCAAATGCCTTATTGATCTTTTTTTTTTAATCTCCCCTAATATTATTTCAAATAACTTGGGACTGTGGCTTTTGGTTCTCTCCCATTTGATGTCCCATATGTCAACTTCGGGGGAGCTGGGAGGTTTTGGAGGCATTTTGTTGGCTTGTCTTCTCAAATGTAAAAATTGAAGAACAGAGAGGTTGAACAATAAGTGCAGTGCCACACAGCTTGTAGTTAACAGAACTAGGTTCAAACTGTGGCAGTCGGGTTCCAGAGTCAATATTTCTAACCATCAGATTCTCGTCTTTTGCAACCTTTTGGGTAAATAGAAGTAATGATTAATGGAATTTGATGCTAGGCGTTTTACAGTTGTTAACCTCATTCTCACCTGTACGATGGAGGTAATTATGCTTGTCTCCCATGGTCATGAAGGACAAATGAGATACTTCTATAAAGGATTTTGCTCTATGCTTTGCTCATTATGTTGGTTTATCCTGATTTCCCTGCTTTTGTATATGCTAGTTGCTAGCACAAGCCTCTTTGGTTTTTCTCAAACACATCTCACAAAAGCCCCTGTGGACATTTATTTCCAAAGACTACTCCCTCTGGAATATTGTATGACATACTCATCTCTCTCACCATCACTAAGTCTTTTCTTAGATGCCATCTAAGATTCTAGGTGAGGCCAAATTTTTTCCTATATTCTTGATACTTCTAATCCTACTGGATATTGTTAATCTTTTCATGCTACCTCTCACCTCCTGGCACACTGTATAACTTATGTATTATATTTCTCTTGTCTGTGTCCCACCTCCAGCTAGACTGAGTTCCTTGAAAGCAGGGATTTTTATCTGGTTTGTTCAGAGATTTAGTCCAACTGCCTGAAAGTGTGCTTTGAGGAGAGAGGTGCTCAATGAACATTTGTTTAATAAATAAAAGCTCTTTGCTTTATGTATCTTCATATATGCTGTTCCATCTTATCTTCTAATCTCAGTTTTTTTTTTTCACTTTCTCAAAGAAATTGCTCTGGTTGGATCTTAAATGCCCCCCAAAGGCTCATGTGCTGAAGGCTTGGTCACCGGTCTGTGGCATTAGTGGTGGTAGTGGAACTTCTCTGAGGTAGGTCCTAGTGAAAGGAAGTGAAGTCATTAGAATATGATCTTGAAGAAGTATTAGAATATGGACCACTTTTTTCTTTCTCTCTCTCTTTGTTTCTTTGCTACCACAGGGTAAATAGGCCTCTTCTAACATACATTCTTGTCGTGATGGTCTGTGTCATCACAGGCCCAAAGCAACAGGACAAGCAATCATGGACCAAAACCCTTCAAACCATGAGCCAAAATAAACCAGGTATTGATTTTTCTCAGGTATTTTGTAACAACAGAAAACTGAAGAACACAGAAAACTTCTCTGACAACCCTACTCTATTCTCACTTTAAGATGATAATCCTCTTGTACCATTTTCTTCTGAACAATAAGTACAATTTATCAATGTTTATGTTTGTGAACACTTGATTAATGTGCGCTTATCCAGCATATGATATTGTCCATGAGGTTGGGAATTGTTTTGCTCACCGTTTTATCCCAGGCCAAGCACAGTGGCTGGTAGGTGACAGGCTTTAAATGCAAATGAATAATGAAGGTCTGGATAATGGAATAAGGAACCTGTTTTTTAGCATGCAATAGATGAATAAGAGCTATGTGATCTCCTCATGAGTATCATACAGTCATTTGCCACTTTAATTTACTTAGCAAGTTTGCATAACATGATGGCTAATTTTATGTGTCTGCTTACTGGTCCAAGGGGCTCCCAGGAATACAGCTGAACATTTTTCTACATGTTTCCATGAGGGTGTCTTTGGATGAGATTTAATATTTAAATTAGTAGGTTGGGTAAAGAAGATTGTCCTATCTAATGTACCCTCATCTAACTCATTCAGGGCCTGAAGAAAATTAAAAGTTTGACTTTTGTAAGTAAAACTGAAGGAACCACTCCTGCCTATCTTTAATTTGATACATTGGTTTCTCTTTCGTGCCTTTGAACTCAAACTGAAACACTGGCTCTTCCTGGATCTCAAGCCTACTGTCTTTCAGACTAGATTTGCCATATCAGCTCTCCTCGTCTCCAGCTTGTTTAGTAAAGATTCAGGAACGTGTCAGTTTCTATTGGTTCATCGCATTAGCCAATTCTTTATAATCTTTCTCCTCTCATGTGTGTGTGCACACAGGTGTGTGTGTGTGTGTGCAAATGTGTGTATGCACACCTATGGTTCTATTTTTCTTGGAAACCTTGATTAATATTTCATCATAACTTTGGAGCACAGATAGGTCAAATGGTTTTGTGTAAAGTCATACATCTTCAGTGTCACCAAACCAGACCTGGAGCCCAAGTCTTCTGACCCTACAAAGTCCCGTTTTGGTGTTTTCTTGCTTATCACAGTTTGACATTTAGCAGAATTTGACCTAACATTAGTTTGGAGGGTAGCATACCACTTGTACTGAGATTCTTCGATGGCCTTTATAAAGGTCATGTACTCTGTGGCATAAAGATTTCCTTAAGATGAAACTCTGAAATCATCTTAAACCAATTCCTCTGGTCCTGCTTCAGTCCTTTCACAATTTATCACTGCCCTTTCCCCTAGACTGAGGATTCCAGTTTTTCTTTTTTGAAAGTATGATATTGTTTGTCCTCAAACTGTGGGAGAAGGACAAATGACCAATACCTTTCTAGTCTGTTACTACTTGCAGTAACAAGTTAAATTTGGTGATATATAAAGTACAAACTATACATTGAAGGCTTAAGCAAGAAAAAGAAGTAACATATGTGTGAGTGCATATTTCAAATTTAGCACTGAATATGTGCAATGTAAAAGAGATTATAAGTCAAATCTTTGAATTCTCACTTACGAGATCAACAAAAATTTCACCTCCTAAGGGAAGCCTTATAAACTTGTTCCCCAGAAGAAGCTATCTTTTTTGCTTTTGTGTCCTTTCCTCTATGGAAAAATATAATTTTCTTATTCCAGTTATCAGACACTGTTCGAATATGTATTTACATGTCATTCTTTTTCCTAGACTGCTGGTTTTGTTTTTTTGGAAGTATAGCCATGGTGTCCTTGTAGCTCAAATTCTGTTACTTACCCTGTTCTAATTACTCTGTAAAGTCTGATGTGTATCTCCCAACTCCCTCTACCCCCACTAAACCAGGAAAACGTCCTTTTCAAGGAGCTTTCAGAGAAAAAAAACAAGAGGAACTATCCATTAGGCAGAACATTTTCTGACATTAAACTGACATCATTTTAACCAAAAATAACTAGACATTTGCCACTTTTTCCAGTTTCCTTGGTGATGCTGAGGGAAAGAGGGCACAGCTCTTTAGACCTTGTCCTGGGTTAATGAGAGGAGGAAATTGCCTACCAAGGTACCCAAGCTTATGTTAAAACTTCAGCTAATGCCATTCAAGAAGAGAAGGTTTCCGATGAATTTCTGCTGTCCGATTCATGCACAGAGAAGGAACAGCAGCCAGTAAAATTAGCAAGCAGTTCTTCCAGCAACAGGATTTACACCTGGACATAAACATGTTCACTGAGGTTGAGATGAACATTTGCTAAGGCAAACACTTTTTGAAAATTTGTAAAGCTAATGATCTTGCACTGACAGCATAACCTTGAGCTTATTGCCAAGCAGAATGCCAAGTGTAAACACTTAATAGAAGAAAACAAGCAACAATAATGGCCCTTCTTATAACCCTCAGATCAGTGACTCTGAGTGCTTTTGAGGTCAGTGGAAACACTTTTCTGGTTGCTGATAATTTTTATGCAGTTTTATGTGTTTTATGATCTGACGATATAGATGAGCAACACTTCATCAGTCAGAGCAAGATGCAATAATTACTTCTTGTCCTCCAATTTCTTATCCTCAGAAGTGGAAATAATCAACCGTGGGCTGTAGTAGGGGCAATTAATTATTTTGAAATATTGCCAAAATCCATAGGTAAAATCATTAAGCTTGACTCTGGGATGAGGGACGTTTTTGGAATTTACCTTATATAGGGTGGGGAACTGGAGCCATATGGTTTTTAGATTAACACACAATAAACTTTCCATCAGTTAAGATTACAGTAACCAAATCTCTCTATTAATTGAGAGGAGACCTAGTGAAAGAAATGCAAGGTATAGAAAGAAAGTACTTGGGTATAAATCATGTTCTCTAATATCAAACAGGCTAAACAATCACTGTGAACTTCAGGTTGCCTTATCACAGAAAAGGGTGAATAATAATTCAGCATCTATAGGAGTGTTAGGAGGATAAAATAAGATTATATATGTGGAAATGGCTTGGATGGTGCCTACAGCAAAATGGTCAATAAATATTAAATGAATTTGAAATAACCAAAAGCATTCATTTATGCTACAAATTAGACAATTTCCAACATTGCAGTGATTTTCTTTTGTTTTTGTCTCCACCAACATCTAATTCTTTCCTCATATTACAGGAACTTCCAAGTGGATATATGTGATGAAGTATCTGTTTTTATTATTATAGATGCCAAAATAGGGGAAATACAACCTCTAATTATTTCAGGGAAACAAGAACCAGGCATATTATCATATTACATATGTCCCTTAGTTATCATATTTGTTGTTTGTCCTTTCCCTATCACCATAAGCTTCATACAGGCAAGCATCTTTATTTTATTTGTTAATATACCCACAGCATGCAGAACACTGCCTAAAACAAAAGGATATATATATATCCTCCATATATATATATATATATATATATATATATATATATATATATATGGAGAGAGAGATAATATTAAGTTATGAACAAATAATGCAAAAATTAAAAAGGAGTTCAAATTCACTTTGGCTGGTTTACCATACTGCTCAAGATGTTCAGGTGAGGTTCTCCTGAGGCATGTGAGTAGAGCCACCAAGCACGCCAGAGTAAGCAGCATGCCTCCAAAACTTTCTTGACTTCTGCCTGTTTGCCGAGACTGCTTTTGCAGATTCTTCCAAGTCTTGTGAGCTACCCAATACTACTTCTATAACTCCACTTATGGCTTAATGTAAGTTTGGTTTGCACTGTTTGTAACTCTGTGACTATAATGAATTGTGCTTGTGTGGTGTCTGTAGAAAAGAGTTACGATTAAAATCCAAGTTAGTGGAAATGTTATGACAGATGAAGTACCATTTTGATGGGGTCACATGTGACTTGAGCTAACCACTTGTATACTTAATCTTCAGCTAAACAACTATGATGAAAATTAGCTGCATTAAATCCAAGCTTCTCCATCTCCAATAATCAGAAATTCAAAAATCATATAAACATCAATCCTGATACATTTGGCAATTGCCTAAGCCTGAGGTAATTCTTGCCTTTGAAATTGTGACATTGGTGAAGGCAATTATTTTTTGAGCCATCAAAAGCACTAACTAAAAAAATTTAACTACAGCTCTTTAAAATATTCTATATTAGCTTCATAGCTGAAACACGATAACTGACACCCATAATTTAAAGAAGAAGAGGTTTAATTTGGATCATAGTTTCAGGAGATTGGGTGGCAGACTCCATAGTAGAAACTTCATGGTGGACCAAAGCTCCTTGGTTCATGGATGCTGGGAAGCAGAGCAGGAGAACAGTTCCAGAGAGGAACTTTGGCTAGGGACCACATATAGTTCTCAAGATCGTGGTGTCAAGATTCAGTCAGACATGCCCAGGAACATTCTTTACTAATCTACTAGGTATTTCTTAATCCAGTGAAGTCTTGGATTTCAAGATTAATACTTAAAATCCATCTTTTAATCAAGATTAACACTTACAATCAAGATTAACACTTACAATCCATCTTTTGTCAACTTCACACACAAATACGTCTCCTTAAACCATACTTAATCCCTAAATAATAGCAAATTCATAATTCCACTTAATGTAATAAGCTATCCCATGCATAACCAGAAATGTAATAATCCCTGCTTCAAAGTCTTAATAGTTCCCGCATTTTTAAAAACTTCAAGTCCAAGTCTCTTCTGAAAGTCAAGGCAAACTCTTCTCTGTGAACCTTTGTAAAAATAAAAAATAAGTTACATAATCTCAGGGCACAATGGCACAGGGTAAACATTCCCATTCCCAAAGAAGGGAATAGGGGAATAGAAAAGAATTGGACCAAAGCAAGAACAAAACCCAGGAGTATGGAGACAGAAAAGAGACCTATTGAGATGGTAGAGGGGAAGGAGTAGAAATTATCAGGGGATGTAATGTGAATATGTACTAACTCCCCAAGATGAATGCTATTATTATGTATCACAAATATGCCAACAATAGAAAAATGTTTAAAAAATAAAACATAACTTTCAGAAAATGGAAAGGTAAGCAGCAATTGGAGAAAATATTTGCAACTTCTAACAAAAGAATTTTTCTGGACTATATAAATAATATATAATTGAATTTGTCATGTGAGAGTAAGAGAAAGGTTAAAGATAACCGCAAAGATCTGCTCCTACAAAGTGAAATATTATGAGTCTATAATTCCGAGAAAAGGACTGAGGTTGTGGTATAAAAGATGGGCATGTGTATAAATGATACTATGCCAAGAGATAAGACGAACTCACCAAGTGCAGAAAGGACAATATGTGCATGGAGCTGGGTAGACTTTAAAATGTAGGGGACTAGGTAGATCTAGTAAAGTAAACTTGATGTGAGTGGCCAGTGAGGTGGGATGATCAAGAGAGGAGTGGTGTTGCAGAAGGAAAACCATAAAATTCTTTCAAAGAAGGAGAGCTCGAGGTGTCAAATCTATGGATAAATGGTTTAAGAATGGTCATTGGATTTGGGAAGGGACCTTGAAGAGAGATGTTTGGCTAAAATGGCAGGTAAGAAAGCTTGATTGGAATCAGTTTTAGAAAGAATGAGAGAGGAGAAATAAAAATAGTGAACTTCTATCACTCACCTGCCTGGCTTCTCTTGTTCTTTTAGCTTTTTTTATTTTTGTGTTTATCTTCTTTCTAATTTCTTACTATTTTTTAATGTCTTATTCCTAATTCCTAAATGAGTGTATTTTGTTCCTCTATCTCCTTTTTTTTAAATCAAGTTCAAGTGGCTGATCTCTATTTATTGATCTTTCCAAAAGCTGTTTAAAACTCTATTTTTCTATTTTCCCTTTATATATCAACAAGTTCAAATATTTCATTTAATAATTCATCTCCTTTCTGCTTACTCCCCCTCCATTACCATTTTTTTTTTGGTATTTTCCTCTTCTGTTTCTTAAAGTGAATTTAAAATCATATATGTTTAGATTTTTTAAATGACATTTAAACCATATATTCTCTACATATGGTAAATAGCCATGGGTTTCAGTGTGGTATATTCTCCAAATTCTTGCTTTCAAGATAGTACATATGGAAATAGCCCTTTCTCGATTCAGGGGTTATTTAGCAAGCTATTTTTTTTTTTTTTTTTTTTTTTTTTTTGTGGGTACCAGGGGGTCGACCTCAGGACCTCGTGCGCCAGGAGGCGCCCGTGCCGCTGAGCGATATCACCGGCCCCTTTTTCATATGTGGGATCCGGGAGTCGAACTCGGGCCCTCGCGCTTGCAAGGCAGGCGCTTAAGCCGCTGAGCCATCTCACCGGCCCAGCAAGCTATTTCTTAATATTCAAAGAGATAAGATATTTTTAGACTATCTTTTTTTATTATGAGCAAAATATGTTACCCAAAAATGTATTTACTTTTTGAAGGTTTTAAGACTTTGTTCATGTGTGTAAAAACTAGCACAAGACTGATTTTGTAAATATTTCAGATACATATCAAAATATAAGTAATGCTCTCTCATTGAAAAGCACAATCTTTTTGTTGATTGCATTATATAAAAACCAACAGCAGGAAAATAACATGACAAAGATAAGCCAATACATAACCTATTTTGTCATGCTTTTTTATTTTTGCATTATTTTGACAGTTTAGGGCCTTAAATTCTCCCTTACCTGATATTGATATTGCCTGTGTAACTCTATTTGTATTTTTTAATTTTGTGTATATTATCACTTAGTTTGAAGATTATTTCCTACAAGAAACATATACACAGGAAATTTTATTTTAATACAAGAGATCATTCCTGTCTTTAAATAGAGCATGTTAAGCTGGTGGTATATTAGCTGTAACAGTGTAGTCTCCTTTCAAGTACAGCATGAAAGGATGATGTTAGTTATTAATTACCTATTACTTCTGTAACATATTACTACACACCTAGGGTCTTCAATCAACACATATTTATTACTTTATATTTCTGTTGGTTACAAGTCCAATACTGAGCACTGGCTAAAATCAAGATGTAGGCATGCCTGCTGTGAGGTCTTCTCTAGAAGCTGTTGGAGGAAGGATATCGTCCCTGCTTTTCCAGCTTCTCAAGGCCTCCTGCATTCCTTGACTCACATTCTCTTATTCTTCTCTCAAAGCCAGCAACATTGTACCATTCTGACCATTCTTCTGTTGTCAAAATTTTTCCTGAGCATGCTTGGTAATGTTTCTATGCCATTAAGGATTCATATCATTAGATTGAGCCCATGTGGATCATCTAGGATACTATCCCCACCTGAAGGTTCATAACTGAGTCACATTTGCAAAATTGTTTTACAATATAAGATAGCATATTCACAGATTCCTGGAATCAGGATGTGGTCATCTTTGAGGAGCCATTATTTTCCCTATATACTGGCTAAGGTGCTCCGGGTCACAAGTCTCTTCAGAACTACTGTGACTGTGATATGTCCCTTTTTAAAAATTATCATTATTTAGCATTAAATTATCTATTTAAGTTTTATTATACAGATGTACAATTATTTGCTGATAGCCAATGCCTCTCTTCTTCTAAGATTTTAAATTTTCTATTCTGATTCATTTATTATGTGTATTCTTGAGTATTTTTCTCAGGGTAGTAGCAGGGATATTATTTGAATTATTGCATGCTCTCAGTTATCTTTTACCCTAAATGGTGGAGAATACCATCTGCGGATATGGAATCCTATGTCATAGTGCTTTTTTCTCATCTGTCTGTAGAACTTTGTTTCCAGCTTCTAGTTTTTATGTTGCTACTGAGAAGTCTTATACGAAATTGTTTTTCCTTTATAAGAGATTTTAATTATTATTGGAAAATTGTAAGTGTTCCTCTAATTCTAGGATTTCAGAAATTTTACCTGGATATGCCTGTGTATGTGTCCTTATAATTTTTAAAAATTATTCCTTTCTGAATTTCAGCAAACCCTTCTTATCTGCATATTCACATTCAAACCATACTTTAATTCAGGTAAATTTTCTTCCTTATTTAAAAAATATAGCCTTTCTCCAGTGACTTTGGGACTGAGGCAGCAGGATGACAAGTTTGAGCCCAGCCTGTGAAACTCAGCGAGACCTTGTCTCAAAGAAATAAAAAATAAAAAAAAATAAAAAAGGCTGGGGGTGCAGCTCCATGGAAAGACCCTGGATTCAATTCCCAGAACCATATAAATAAATAAATGAGTAAATAAAATACAGCCCTAACCCTAACCCTAACCTCTAATACAATTGAAGGTGTCTGATCATAAGACAGGAAAAAAAACCTCTGACTAGTCATGCCCACACTAGTGCTGCTGAAATCCAGCACAGCTCTACCTGCAGAGGGAACAAGAAACAGTCTTGACGATCTGTCCAGGTGCCCCCGCCCCTTTACTCACTGGTTGGCAAGAGAACAAGTTGTTGGAGCACTGGTTAACACACCCAATCTACTAGTCACAGCAGAGGACCTGAGGTCAACCCCCTACAAGTGCTACAGGATAAGGTCTCTGCATTTTTGACCTAAGGGGGAAGACTTTGCACACTGGTTGAATTCTTACTGCAGTATAAATAGTACTGAGAGGACTTGTTACATTTGTGTTTTTACATATGTGGGTTTTTTCTTATTTCATCTGTGTGTGTGTGTGTGTGTGTGTGTGTGTGTGTGTGTATGATGTGTCTGCATATGTGAACTGGAGAATAATAATTATTGTTTTACTTTATATGGTATATTTCATGGTCACATCAGTTAACACTCACCAAAAATTGTGTAGGAAGGATTCAAACACAAGCCTTCTATGAGCATATTAATTGATTCTGATTTGACATCCCCCCTAAATCTCTAATTATGCATCCCTCTCTCTTCTTCCTTGTTTCGATCCCTGAAAATAATCTCTCGAACACTCTATGCCTCCCTCCATTCCAGGTATAAAAATACTACAGCCATATAGCACCTCAAATATCCACTATCAGAAAAGATCCTCTGCACAATGCATCATGGTCAGAATACCAAAAATTCAAAGTAGAATACTAACTGCTGCTAGAGAAAAAAAATCAAGTAACTTGTAAAGGCAAGCCTATCAGAATAAGAGTAGACTTCTCAACACAAAATTTAAAGGCCAGGAAAGCTTCTAGTGAAGTACTTCAAACCCTAAAAGAAAACAATTGTTAATCTACATTACTATATCCTGCACAATAGTCTTCAAAATTGACAGAGAATTAAAGACTTTCCCCAACAAAGAAAATCTAAGGAAATTAATGACCATCAAGCTAGCATTGCAGAAAGTACTCAAAAGTGCCCTAAATAGAGGCAACAAGACCAACACCACTAAAGAATCCAAAGGAAAGAATAAATCTAACTGGGAAATTAGTTAAACAAGAGGGAAAAATAAAGGAATCAGTACTGGAAAAATAATGCAATGACAGGATTCAGTAAATATGTTTCAATAGTAGCATTCAGTGTAAATAGTCATAACTTGCTAATCAAAAGACAGAGACTGACAGATTGGATCAAAAAAACAGTATGTTGCCTGCAAGAGATACACCTTATCTAGGAAGAAAGACACAATCTGAATGTGCAAGGATGGAAAACGATACACCATGCCACCAGAGCCTGAAGGCAAGCGGGAGTAGATATGCTACTTGAGAGAAAGTGGACTTCAAGCCAAAACTGATCAGAAGAGGCAAAGAAGGTCACTCTCTACTGGTCAGGGAATAATTAAACAGTAAGGGATAACAATGTTATAAAACAAAAACTACTGGGCACAAAAGGACAGACAAACACCAATATAATCATAGGGGGGGACTTCAGTATCCCACTCTCACAAATATACAGGTCAACCATACAAAAATTCACAGACAAATGTCAAAAGTTGAACTGTACCACCAAAAAAAAGGGCTTAATATAAATTTAAAGTGTTTTATCCAACAATAGAATACATATTTTTCCTCTAAAATAGACCCTATATTAGGCTAAAAAGTATGCTTAAATGAACATAAAAGAATTAAAATAATCCCTTGTCAGATCATGGCAAAATGAAACTACAAATCAACATCAAAACAACCACAGACGTTATGCAAATATATGCATATTAATTAATGTACTCTTGAATAATCAACAGGTCACAGGAAATTCTGGGAAGAAATGTAAAAGTTTCTAGAATCAAATGGCAATGACAGTTCAACACACCAAAACCTATGACACAATGAAAGCCATTCTAAGACAGAAGTTTACAGCTGTAAATTCGTGCATTAGAAAAATAAAGTCATTCCAACCAAATAACCTCAGAAAACAAGAGCAATCCAACCCAAAACTTGTAAAAGGAAAGAAGTTATGAATATCAGAGTGTAAGTTAATGAAATTGAGGAAAAAACAATACAAAGAATCAATGAATCAAAGAATTTGTTCTTTTAAAGGATAAACAAGATTAATAAACTCTGACCAAACTTACTAAAAGAATAAAATAAAGATATACATCAATTTAATTAAAAATGAAAAAGGTGAAATCACAATTCACACATTCAAAGTCCAGAGGATTATGAACAACTATTTTTAAAACTTTTATTCCAATACATTAGAAAATGTAGAAGAAATAGAAAAATTTCTAGACACATACGAATTACCAAAATTGAACCAGGATTCTATAAAAACCCTGAATAGGCCAATACTAGCAATGAAATAGAGGCAATAATGAAAAGCCTACCAACTAAAAAAAGCACAGGACATGATGGATACACTGCTGAATTTTACCAGAACTTAAAGGAAGAATTAAAGTGGAAACTCCTCAAACTCTTCCATGAAACTGAAAGGGAAGGAAGAATGTCAAACAGTTCTTAAAGGTAGCATTAACCTGATACCCGAAACAGACAAAAACTCAGTAAGAAAGAAAACTTCAGGCCAATTTCCTTAATGAACATTGATGCAAAAATCCTCAAAATACTGACAAACAGGAAATCATTAAAAAGACTTCATGAACAGTTTGGCTTCAGCTTAGGAATGCAAGGTCAGCTCAACATACATAAACCAATATAAGTAATACACCACATAAACAGAAGAATAAAAATCACATGATCATCTAAACGGATGTAAAAAAAAATGCTTTAAACAAATCATAACGTTCATTTGTGATTTTAAAAACTCCAGAAAAAATAGGTATAGAAAAACCTTACCTCACACTGATAAAACCTGTTCACAGCATATTCACAATAAATATCATATTCTATGGAGAAAACCTGAAAACATTTTTTTCTAAAATCAAGAACAAGGCAAGGCAGTCCACTCTCACCACTCCTATCTAATATAGTACTTTAAACTTCAGCCAGAGAAATCAGGCAAAACAGAGAAATAAAAAGGATTTGAATAGGAAAGGAAAAAGTCAAGATATCCTTATTTGCAGATGACCTGATCCTTTACATAGAAGATCGAGAAACACTCTACTAGAAGATGCTTGACAGACAGTAAAGTGGCAGGATACAAAATTAACACACAAAAATCAGCAGCATCCCTGTACACCAACAATGAACTCACCAAGAAAGAAATCAAGAAAACAATCTCATTCACCATAGCTTAAAAAAAAAAAAAACCATAGGAATTAACCTATCCATGACAGTAAAAGATGTCTATAATGAAAACTGTAGTACTCTGACAAAGACATCAATGAGGACATCACAAAACACAAAGACATGCTCTGTTCTTGGATAGGCAGAACCAATATTGTCAAAATGGTCATATTACCAAAAATGATATATAGATTTAATGCAATTCCAATGAAAAATACAATAGAATTCTCCACAGAGCTTGAAAAAGCAATCCTAAAATTTATATGTAACCAAAAGAGACCCAGAAAAGCCAAAGCAATCCCAGTCAAAAAGAGCAAAACAGAATCTATTACAATCTTGGATTTTGGGTTACGCCTCAAAGACACAGTAATGAAAACAGCATGGTCCTGGCACAATGGAATAGAATTACTGACCAATGGAAGAGAATTCAGGATGCATAAATAACCCTACGCACCTTCATCCATTTGATATTTTACAAAGGGACCAAGACATACTTTGGAGAAATGATAGCTTCTAGATACTAGGAAAACGGTTACCCACATGTAGAACGACTTTAGAACCATCTCTCTCAACCTGTACTGAAATCAAATAAAAATGCACCAAAGGTAAAACCTTTAAAATCGTAGGCATAAATGAGGACTTTTTGAACAGAACTCCAACTGCAAAGAAATAATACCAAGAATTAACAAATGAGATTATATCGAATGAAAAAGCTTCTGCTCAGCAAAGGAAACAACCAACAGAGTGAAGACAACCTACAGAATAGGAAAAATTTTGCCTGTTACTCCTCTGACAGGAGACTAATATATAGAATATGTAAAGAATTCAAAAACTAAGGCCCCCAAAAATCAAAGACCCAAACAAAAAATGGGCAATAAAAATGAATAGACACTTCTCAGAAGAAATACAAATGGTCAAGAAGAACATGAAAATTGTTCAGCAACATTGGCTGTTAGAGAAATGTAAATTGAAACAACATTGAGATTCCATCTTATTCCAGAAACAATAGCTTTCATCTGGAACTCAAAAAATAACAAATGTTGACAAGGTTGTGGCGAAAAAAAGAAACTGCCACATTGTTGGTAGTAATGTAAACTAGTACAAACAGTACAGAAATCAGTATGGAGATTCCTCAAAAAAATAAAAATAGAAATTTCATTCAACCCAGGAGTACCTCTTCTGGGTATCTTCCCAAAACACTTAAAGTCATCATATTACAGTGATACAGCATACACATGTTTATAGCACCACAATTCACAATAACTAAGTTATGGAAGCAGCCCACATGTGCCATCAACAGATGAATGGATAAAGAAAATATGCTATATATATACACAATGGAGTGCCACTCCACCATAAAAGGGATTAAATTTGGGTCATTTTTTACAAAAATTGATGAATCTTGAGACCATAATGGAAAGTGAAATAAATCAGACACAGAAGGTTAAATATCACATGGTTTTCTTATATGAGAAACTCAAAATATAAAAAGCAAACTAAAAGAGAGCTGGTAGGAAACAGAGAGGCATACTTTGTGGTGATGGAAAGGGGGTCTGGGGAAGGGAGGAAAGGGGAAGACAGGGAAGTAAAGGTAATCATGTCGAGATGTGTGTATGTACCAGTTCTCCAAGAGAACGTAATTATTATGTACACTATTGGAAACATATACCAGAACGAAAGAAGGAAAGAAAGAAAGAATGAAAAAAGAAAGAAAGCCTTTAATATATTTATTTTTTTCTTTGGAATTGCCATTATCTATAAGTCTCTTAGACCAGCTTTCTGTGTCTTTTCTGTATTCTCTGGTGGTTTTTATCTATTTATACTGGTTTTCTGTATGTTTCAAAACATCTCTTCTGGGGCCGGTGAGATGGCTCAGCGGCATAAGCGCCTGCCTGGCAAGTGCGAGGGCCGGAGTTCGACTCCCGCAACCCACATACGAGAAAAGGGCCGGTGATGTCGCTCAGCGGCACGGGTGCCTGCTGGCACACGAGGTCTTGAGGTCGACCCCGGTATCCACAAAAAAAATAAACAAAACAAAATAAAACAAAACATCTCTTCTACATAATCTTTTAGGCTTCCATTCTGAATATCACTAGTGACAATTCTTTCATTTTTTCACATATTAAATATTTTAAGTTAAACATTCTCCCTAGAGGAATGCCTCTGTTTTGTTGTCCACACATAGGCGTTTTTCCCCAGTGGGGCTTCAAATGAGCTCCTGATACTCCCCAAGTAGCAGCATTCCCTTGTGTGTTGGTGGGAGTATAGTAGTTTCTGTTCCTGTGGGCTAATTTACAAAGTCATCAGTTTCCTATTGGTGTTCCGAGAAACACGCTGCTCTGTTGCTTATCGAGTTTTGAAGAACACCGGTTTCCCCACTTCGTGGGTAGAGCATGCTCAGCTCACTCTAGAACCCCTCTGGCACACATGCCTCAGGAGGCAAGGGTGTCAACAGGTCCTCAAAAGAATAGCCTGGCAGGATGGTACCACCGTTGTTTCGTTTTGTTTAATTTTGTTTCGTTTTGTTTTGTTTTTGTCTATGGATCTCTTATGGTTGTGATCAATCCAGCATCCAGGAACCTAATTTTCTCCCTAAATTGAGAATAAGATTCTTAAAGAAAAAAAAATTATATATATAAAAGGTAAAAAGAAAGCTAAATGTTATGGAAAAGCATTTGTAGATGATAGATGGATAGATTTCCTTCCTCTTCTTCTTCTTATATTAAAATTTAAGAAAAATTTAGTGATCTTCTAACTTGAGCCAAGCAAACTTACCCATTTTCGTGCAGACTATTTCAACGCTATAAATGAAGGTCTGGGAGCAGACACCTTCAGCTAAGTTAAATGTCGCTCAGAGACTGTAATCAGCTTTTGCAAAGTCTCCCATCATTGTAGAATCAGGATTCGAATCCTCATCTAGTGACTTCAGTTCCGCTGCACAGGTCGCTCTTCCAATGCAGTGTTATTCCCTCAGCTTTATGGAGCATCAGCTCAAGAGCTGTCCATTCTAACAGCATCCAAGCATCCATCTTTTGACAGTCACAGCATCTTGTTTAATAACTCATGTAATAAATTAATGCTTGAGTTTAATTATGAAAAGATTTCTCTACTGAAAATTTTGAATTCTTTCTTCTTCCAGAAGGTCAGTGATTCATAACTCTCATGTCCTCCCTATTCTTGACTGGCAGAAATTTAATTCAGCCGAATTTAAGACTTCATTATCATGATCAAGTCATTGTGGGTAACTGATAACACTAGATCACTTTTCTTCCTGAAGTTAAAGGATTGTCTTCTCTTTGTAAGTTTTTGTTCCTTCAAAATATCAAGTAATTTTACCAGACTGAGGGTTGGCTCAGTGGTAGAGCACTAGCAATGGTAAGTCTCTAGGTCCAATCCCAAAATTAGCACTTACTATTACCAATTATTATTATTATTTTGAATAAGTAAATAAAATAAATTAATAGTGAATAAAAATATATTATAACTTTTAACAATTTTTGATGGGTATTATTGGGTCCTGAATCTCAGTGGAGAACCACTGGGTTAGCCGATTTATTGGGGATGAATAAGAAGACAGCTGAAGCCCAGCTTCCAGGCAGAAAATAGGCCAATGCCATCCCCCAGCCGCAGCCCCCTGGACTCGCAGGTGAATCAGGGCCTCGTGCTACATGGCAGGGTGGCCACCAGCCAGTGCCAGGAGTCCTTCCTCGACTGCTTGGACAGCGACTTTGACATGTCGCCCAAGACCATGACCTGCAACTCATGGGTCAACAGGAAGTGCACACAGAGGGCCTCATTGTAACACCTTTTGCCCAGGTGTTGGCCAGTCTTCTCCACATCATCCAAAGCAACTTCTAGCCCCTGACCCATGTACCCACTTCGAGCCATAAGTGGTGCCTGCTGGGAGGCCCCAACCCATCTGCAAGGCCACACTGTCAGAGGAGACAGATGAGTCAGCAGCTGGCCTGGGAGACCATGGAGGAGCTGGACTGGTACCTGAGCAGCTACAGGCTATGCAGACCTACTGCTCTGTCAAGGAGATGGATGCTGAACCTTGAGCTCAGCCTGTCAGAAATTAGCAGGTTGAGAAACCAGGTCTCAGAGCACATTTCCATGACATTCCTGCACAGACAAAAGAGCCACTCAAGAGATTTCTTTTAGAAAAACAGTCTCCACTGGCAGTACATTTCAGTTACAGAATGGATTGCAAAATTTGCTGACTTGTATGATGTATTCAATCTGCTCAAGGAACTCAATCTGTCACTTTAGGGGAAAATGACAACTAAGGTCAAGTCAGCAGATAAAGTGGCTGCATTCAAAGACAAATTGGAATTATGGGGGTGATGAATGAACACTGGGAGTTTTGACATGTTTCAAACATTAGCAGAGATTTTGAAGGAGACTGAGTCAAAGTTTTCTTTCTCCCAGCAAGTGTATGATCACCTATCTCAGCTTTAAAAAGAGTTTGAACATTACTTCAAACTGAGAAGGAATGGATCCATGACCCACTTGCGAAGAAACCAGGTGAAGGACTTTGTCTGTGGTAGAAGAGGATCAGCTACTTAAGATCCCAAATAATGGTAGCCTTAGTGAGATGTTTGAGACAACTTCAAATCTCCATATAATCTGAATTAAAGTCAAAGCAGAATATTCAGAGACTGCCACAAAAAACACTGAAAAGCTTGCTAACATTTCCAACATCCTGTCTTTGTGAAGCAGGGTTTTCTGCAGTAATAGCAACTAAAACAAGATTATGTGTAGACTGGACATAAGACACTTTGGCTGTCACTGTGTCCCATTACCCTCAGATAGGACGGTCTATCTGTAGGTAAAGAAGGTTGGGGCTCACACTGGTTCTGCATTATGGTGAACTGTATAATTATTTCATTATATATTACAACATAATAATAATAGAAATAAAGTTCACAATAAATATAATTCACTTGAATCATCCCAAAACCCGGTCTGTGGAAAATTTGTCTTTCACAAAGCTATTCCCTGCCAAAAAGGTTGGAGACTTCTACCACAGAGTATATTTATCACTTATTAGAACCTTTCATTAGATTCTGGGGCAATTATCAGTCATTGTCCTCAAATGCCCAATTGTAAAATTGCTTGTCTGAAATAGATTCTGAGGCTCTGAGATTTGTGTACAGCAGGTGTGATGGAGAAAGCATGCTTCAGCTCTGTACCTGTGAGGGGTGACAGAGGTGGGATTGGGCAGGAGATGCAAAACTGATGGAGCTGGAACACGACACTCAATCCTCTAGGGAGGCCAGGAGCTGAAAGGGCCTTCAGAGTTGCTCCAGATGGAGAAAAGGAATTGAAATCTATGGGAAGGGAACATGACCTTAGAGGATGGGAAAGGGAAAGTGGTAAAAGAACGAGCTACTAATCAGTTTAAAACAGAACTTCCTTTTTTGTTGCTATCCTTGACTCCCTTTTTTCAATGGCAATTTGCCACATCATACTGCTCAATTTTTTTTTACTGCAGAAAATAAAAAATAAATTATTAGGTGAATGTTAACATTCCTTAAACCTCAGTACCTCCAATAGAAAAGTTCTCAAAACAGACACCAAAGTCAGGGGGGATCATTAGTCAAAGAACATGTTTCCTGTATTAGTGGACACATCATTCACTCTAACCATTGCCACCAACAGCACATTTGCTTCAACCTGTCACGAAATGTTTGAAATTATTGCCTCTGCCTTCTCTAATTAGACCTTTGGAGACATAAACAAGTAACACATTCAGTGTGGAACTTGGAGTGGAAACTAGTTTTCAAAAACCAGGATTGTACTTTCTGTCAAGATTTGCTCATTACTCCAAATGAAAAAGTCTACACTCGTTTTGGTGCCTGCATCAACACACACTACACTCCAGAAAGTGACATTATTAGAACATAAATATTTTTCTGCAAAGCACATCTAATGCAGATTCACTTAAATGTGCAGATTTACTCAAATGATTTTTGGTAGTAGTACTTTATAACTGAAATGCTTTCAAATCTAGGACTCACCGTGAATTTGAGCAAATCCCTATCTACATTTTCGTCTCGGTATCCCTGTCTACAGAGGCACTAGGGCAAAGGAGAGGCACGAAGATGGGTACTGTTCTATACAACAGTAGGGTTTGCTCTGAAAAGTACCTTAAGCAAACAAAAACACAAAGACATTCAAAATTCCAATGTATAATGCAATGAATATATTACGTTCTCAAAGACAAGATGGGATGACACAGGAGTATTGTCAAAAAGAAAATGCATTGGAGTCCCTTGTATTATTATTTAAATCAAAATTACTGGGTACTGTTACACGAGGTTTTTAATTTTTTTTTTTTTGTAGTACTGCGTATTGAACTGAGGGCCTTCACCTGAACTTCATCCCCAGCCCTCCTTTTCTCTCTTTCTTTCTTTCTTTCTTTCTTTCTTTCTTTCTTTCTTTCTTTCTTTCTTTCTTTCTTTCTTCCTTCCTTTCTTCCTTCCTTTCTTTTTCTTTCTTTCTTTCTTTCTTTCTTTCTTTCTTTCTTTCTTCTTTCTTTCTTTTTCTTTCTTTCTTTATCTCAAAACAGAGTTCCACTAAGTTGCCCAGACTGTACTGAAACTTGTGATCCTTCTGCCTCAGCCTCCAAAGAAGAGCATTTTTAACAAAGACCAAGGCAACTGAGATGCAAGAGGCACAGACTTCCTGGCACAGAGGTACTGAAAACAGCAGAATCATAACAACTATGTTTCCTTCCCCACTCTGCCAGTCAATGATCATGAGTCTCAGTTTTATGATACGTGCACCTAGGATTAAAGGAACTGTCTTTGAGGGACTGTATTAAAAGTAAAAAAGAAGTCCTTTATAAGATACAAACCATTCAGTGAATGATTGTTAATAGAAGTTTATGTCTCTATTTCTAGAAAAAGGGAATTTAGTGGGAATGGGTGGAGACAGAATACAAATGAAACAGCTCTGGAAATTTTAGATGACAAAAGACAGAGAGGGGACATGGATGGTATTCTTGGAAAGATGAGAGTAGGAAGTGAAACAAAGAAGTAAAACACAATTCTTCTCATAGTTGCTTATTCCCGGCAGTGTTTATTTCAGTGACAGCTCAGCTCATGACTACTCACATTATTTCTCTGTAGGAGTCATAATTGTTAATAAAGATGCATCCTGCCATGATAAGCAGTAAGAAAAATACAGATTCTGTCCCCAGATTATTTTCCATTGGTATGTTCTAAAAAAATAGCAATAATCATATGCCCATCAGAATGTATATGGGAATTAATTATGCTCAAGTACACAAAAATCATTTCCAGCTCCTATTAAATCAACATCCTACTATTCCTTTCTTTAACCATCATCAAAATGAAGTGAGTTATAGTTCGTACTACCTGTGACAGGTATTTAAAGTGAAAAACACAACTGTACTGACCGTGCACCTTTTGGCATATAGCAAATGTTCAGACTTCCCACTGTTCAGTCACCACCATCTGGCTTTGTAGGTGATTAACAGTTTTCTTCCAGTCACCTTGCCAGCCTTAACGTTTATTGAGCAAGATCAAGGATAGAAAACTCTTACAGAATTGAACTTGGCAGGAAACGGTGGTTATAGATACACTCATGGCATACTCAGTAAGACTTTAAAGAGCCACTGTGATAGACCTAACCTCAGGAAGTTCTGGAAAACTGTCAGTTGCTGCTTGTAAACTGTGCAGTTCGAAATAAGAAAAACATGTATTTCCCTGTCAGGAGGATGCAAAGTTTGGCTGAAATCTTCTGGGCTTATCCATCTCACTGATGTTAAAAATGAGCTATTGATATTCCTCACACCATACAATCTGTTGAGGAAAACTAGCAAAGGTACATTCCCGATAAGAAGTAGGCCAAGGTTATTATGCTATAAAAATGAAATGTTAGAAAAGTTTTGACAACATCTAGAAGTAATTAGAAAACACCACTCAGAACTCAAAAGCAAGTTACCATTATAGGAAACATTTAGGACAACTTTGCATCCCAAATCTCATCTCAGGTTATTATATCATTAAGTGCAATGCTGGACTAGCATTCTATTAATAGCACCTCTCTCTCTGCAAATAGGTGACATCCTTAACAACATATCCTTCAAGAAAAATCACTGAAGGTGGATAATTTTAAAGGTACTGATGAATTACTCATTAGAAGAAAATTGCATCATGATGAAGAAAAATGGTAGTGAATAGGGAGCAAATTTTGGTTGTAAAAATGTCACATTAAAAATCCAGTCATTCTCTTTCTCCATATGCAAAAGGTGAAACTAAGTCTTATGCTCATTAAGGAGCAATTAAAATTCTGAGGGTCCTCAATTCCTAGGATAGTGGTTGGCACAAGGTAGGAAGTTAAAAAATAGACCTATACTAAAGAAAAAAGTATTGTTTTTGCTTTTGGTTTGTCAAATCACAGTATTTATAGCAATACACCTGTTAACGGTTCGCACAAATAGATAAATGTTATTAATTGGCATGAATTTAACAGCTCATAGTGAAATAAACCAAATAACTTCTAGAGGACTTTGATGACCAATACGCAAATTCGGAGAGAAATCTCAACAGAGACTAACTAATTAGGCTGATCTCAAGGGATCCTTATGGTGTTATAAAAACCCTAAAATACTTGGGATTTGTTCTCTATTTGGTTTTCCAGCTAATACACAAACATGTTTCTATAAATGCTATTTCCAAAATTATTAGACCTAATAGCAGGTGTATTTAACTCATTAAATTAACACTGCCCCAACCTCTTCGGTCTACTTAATCATGAAGGAGGGCATTGTACTAAGGAGGGCATGAGTTCTGGTTTCAGATTGCTGGGTTTGAGTCCTGGCTGTGCCCACTCACTAGCTGAACTACCTCACGATGATCATTTCAGCTAACTGTGCCACCTCCATTTCACCATATATAAACAAACCAAATGACACCACCATTGTAAGGAATAAATTAATTATTTAACTTAGTTATTATTACATATGAAGCTTCAGAAATTAGAACAAAATATATACTACATAACCATTAGCTATTATAATTATTCAAAATTTATGTTTATACAGAAAATATTTGTTTCTCATAATAAAGGATAATCATAAAGTGAAATAAATAAGGGGAAGGCAAATCCAAATGTAATGTGCTAATTCATGATCCATTACTTGATCTTAATCAGTTTCATTTTTTGAATTCATTTTATTTTATTTTATTTATTTTAAAGAGACAAAAACAATAAAAACAATGATACAGAATTTCATAACAATATAATAGGAAATTAACAATGGTTAATATATGTCATATTTTTATCCTCAGAGTAGTTGCTCAGTTTATAAGATATAGGCATGCAAAGTTGGTCAAACAATATAAGCACAAACCATTCTTTTCAATGAACTAATAGAAATTAGTAGTATAATTATCTTAGGTGTGCTGTGTGTATATATATATTATATATATTTTTGTTTTGTTTTGTTTTGTTTTCTTGTCCCTTCCTTCTTTTCTCCTTTGCCCTATCCCAACTGTTCTTTCCTATTGAGCAGGTTCTTCTCCTTTCACCATATCTATTGTACATTTTGGATCTTATTTACTCTTTTGGTTTCTTATACTAGGGAGACAATATGATGTTTACACATATGAGTCTGATTTCACTTATGAGTATAGTCTCTAGTTGCATCCATTCACCTATAAAAGCCTCGAATTTATTCTTCTTTATAGCTGAGTAGTACTCCATTGTATAAAAAGACCACATCTTTTTTATCCATTCCTCGGTTAATGGGCAGTTGGGTTGTTTCCAAAATTTAGCCATTACAAATTGTGCTGCTATGAACATGGGTGCACATATATCACTGTGTGATGATGTTTTTAATTCTCCTGGGAAAATACCCAGAAGGGGAAGAGCTGGGTCGAATGGGACCTCCAATCCTAGTGTTTCAAGGAATCTCCACACTGATTTCCAAAGTGGTTGTACCAGTCTACAGTCCAACCAACAGTGGAGAAGGGCTCCTTTTTCCCCACAGCCTGGTCAGCATTTGTTATTGGTTGATTTCTTGACGATAGCCATTCTTTCTGGGGTGAGATGGAATCTCAGTGTTGTTTTAATTTGCATCTCTTGAATGACCAATGATGTTGAACATTTTTTCATATATTTATTTACTACTTGAGAACTGTGTATTCATCTCAGATGCCCATTTTTGGATTGGGTCTTTGAATTTGGGGGGCCTGATTCTTTTCAATTCTTTTCTATGTTCTAGATAGAAGTCTTTTGTCTGAGGGACAGTTAGCTAAAATTTTTTCCCAATCTGTGGGTTTGCTTTTCATTCTGTTGGTGATTAATTTTGATGTGCAAAAAATTTTTATAAGATGAGATGCCAGATGTTGATTCTTTGAAGTAATTCCCGTGCAGTTTGGTTTTTGTTAATGAACTCTCTGCCTACCCTTTTGTCTTCAAGATTTCTACCTACTTTGTCTTCCAGTAGATTTAGTGCTTCTGCTTTAATATTTAGATCTTTGATCCATTTTGACTTTAGTTTAGTGCATGTGGATAAACATGGGTCTAGTTTTAGTCTTTGGCATGTGGAGAGCCAGTTTTTCCAAAACCATATATTAAAGAGACTATCTTTCTTCCAGTGAACATGTTTGGCCCCTTTGTCAAAGATAAGGTGGCTGAGTGTGTTTGGAGTTGTGTCTGCATCTTCTAATCTTTTCCATTGATCTTCAGGTCTGTTTTTGGCCAGTACCATGCTGATTTTATCACAGTAGCTTTGTAGTATAATTTCAAGTCAGGGATTGTGATGCCTCCTGCCTTGCCTTTATTGCACAGGATTGCCTTTGTTTTCTAAGTCTCTTCTAGTTTCAGATGAATTTTAGGAATGTTTTCTCTAGATCTGTGAGGTATGCTAATGGTATTTTGATTGGGATTGCATTAAATCTTTGTAACAGTTTTGGGAGTATGGCCATTTTCACAATGTTGGTTCTTCCTATTCATAAGCAAGGAATGTCTTTCCATTTTCTGATACCCTCTTTGATCTCCTTTTTCAGAGTACTGTAATTTTCAATGTATAGATCTTTTACTTCCTCTGTTAGATTAATTCCTAAGTATTTCATTTTTTTGGATGCTATTGTGAATGGTGTGGTATCCCTAATTTCTCTCTCAGTGAGTTTGGTGTTTGTGTACAGGACTGCTATTGATTCTTGAGTGTTGACTTTGTATCCAGCTATGCTACTGAATCTGCTTATTAAATCTACAAGTCTTTTTGTGGAGTTTTTGGGGTCTTTTATGTAGAGTATCATGTCATCTGTGAATAATGATAATTTAACTTCTTCCTTTCCTATCCTTATTCCTTTTATTTCTCTCACTTGTCTAATGGCTCTAGCTAATGTTTCTAGAACTTTATTGAATAGGAATGGTGATAGTGGACATCCTTGTCTTGTTCCTGGTTTTAGAGTAAAAGCTTTCAGTTTTTGTCCATTTAGTATGATGTTAGCTATTGCTTTGTCATAGATGGCTTTTATCAGAATGAGGTAAAGACCATCTATTCTGATTTTCTGTAGGGTTTTTAACATGAATGAGTGTTGGACTTCATCAAAAGCTTTTTCTTCATCTATTCAGATGAGCACATGATTTTTGTCTCCAGCTCTGTTGATATGGTGTGTTACATTTATTGATTTGCATATGTTGAACCATCCCTGCATTCCTGGGATGAATCCGACGTGGTAATGGTGTATAATCTTCTTGATGATTTGCTCCATTCTGTTTGCTAATATTTTACTGAGGACTTTTGCATCTATGTTCATTAGGGAGATTGACCTGTAATTCTCCTTTTTGGTAGGGTCTATCTCTGGTTTTACTATCAGGGTAATACTTGCCTCCAGGAATGAGTTAGAGAGAATTGCTTCCCTTTCAATTTCATTAAAGTTTTTGAGGAGTATTGGCATTAAATCTTCTCTAAATTTCTTGTGGAATCCAGCCGTGAATCCATCAGAACCTGGGCTTTTCTCTGTTGGTAATTTTTTAATTATGTCTTCAATTTCATTAACTGATATTAGGTTATTCAAATTTTTATATCTTCTGGATTCAGCTTTGGTAATTCATACATTTGAGGAATCTGTCCATTTCTTCTGTGTTTTCCATCCTATGTGAGTATAGATTTTTGAAGTAGGTATTGATGATTTTCTGAATTTCTACAGGATCTGTAGTGATTTCACCCTTTTCATTCCTTATTGCATGAATTTGATATTCTTTCTTTCCTTTTTTTGATAAGGTTGGCTTATCAATTTTATTTTTTCAAAGAAACAGCTCTTCAATTCATTAATTCTTTATATTGTTTCCTTAGTCTCAATTGCATTAATTTCTGCTCTGATCTTCATAATTTCCTCTCTTGTATGGGCTTTGGGTTTGACCAGCTCTTCTTTTTCTAGAAGCTTGAGGTGCAGCATTAGGTTGTTCATTTGTGCTCATTCTATATTCCTGATGTGAGAATTCAGTGCTATAAATTTTCCTCTTAGGACTGTTTTCATTGTATCCCACAAGTTCTGTTGTGTTGTATTTGCATTTTTGTTTGTTTGTAGATATTGTTTAATTTCTTCTTTAATTTCATCTGTAACTCATCAGTTATTCAGGAGGGTATTAGTTAATTTCCATGTGTTTATGGAGTTTTTGTGGTTTCTTTTGCCATTAATTTCCAATTTCATTGCACTGTGGTCAGATAATATGAATGGAATAATTTCAATTCCTTCGCATTTACTTAAGCATGTTCTATGGGCTAGTACATGGTCAATTTTACAGAACGTCCCATGTGCAGCTGGGGAGAATGTATATTCTGATGTTGTTGGTTGGAACACTCTGTAAATGTCTACTAAGTCCATTTGTTCGCAGGTTTGGTTCAGTTTTGTTATTTCTTTGCTGATTTTTTGTCTAGTTGATCTATCTCTTTGTGACAATGGGGTATTAAGGTTCCCTGTTACAATTGTGTTATTGGTCATTTGATTTTTCATGTCTATCAATATTTGTCTTATATAGTTGAGTACTCCCATATTTGATGTATATATATTTATGATTGTTATCTCTTCCTTTTGAATTTTCCCCCTTATGAATATGTAGTGTCCTTCTTTATCTCTTTTGATCATTCTTGGTTTGAAGTTCACATTATCTGCAAACAGAATAGCTACCCCTGCTTTTGTCTGGGTTCTCATGGCACGGAATATGGTATTCCATTCTTTGATTTTCAGTCTATGAATTTCTTTTTGAGTTAAATATGTTTCTTGTATACAGCATAAGGTTGGATCTTGTTTCTTGATCCATTCTGCCAATCTGTCTGATTGGTGAATTGAGGTCATTTACATTGATTGTTATAACTGATATGTATTGGCTTATCTTTGTCAAGTTACTTTCCCACTGTTGTTTCCCTGCTTTTCCGCTCTGTTTAATCGCTTGGTCGGCCTGGTGGTTTTTTTCTGTTCTTGTTCTTGGAATTGTGGTCATTTTTATCTCTGTCTAGAATATCTTTCAGTACCCTTTGTAGGGTTGGTTTGGTGGTCATGAACTTCTTCAGTTGTTCTTTGTCATGGAAGTATCCAATTTGTCATGGAAGTATCATTAATTTTGAAAGATAGTTTTGCAGGGTACATCAATCTGGTTTGGAAGTTGTTTTCTTTCAGGACTTGAAATACTTCACTCCAAGCTCTTCTTGACTTGAGAATTTGTGTTGAGAAGTCTGCCATGATTCTGATGAGCTTTCCTTTGTTGGTGCTCTGTTTCTTATCTCTAACAACTTTTAATATTCTGTTCTTGTGCTGAATTTCTGGGATTTTGATTATTGTACATTTGGGTGTAGATATATTTTTATTATGGTTAACTGGAGTTCTATATGCCTCACTTATCTGTATGTCAGATTCTTTTCCCATGCTTGGGAAATTCTCTGCTATTACTTTTGCAAAGTTTTTTATGTCATTTGTGTTGACTCCTGCTTTTTCATTGACATCAATTACTCTTATATTCCTTTGCTTCATCTTGCAGGTGTTGAATTGTTATTTCCTGATCTTTTGTTATTTTCAAGAGATCTTTCCTTTCATGATCCCTAGTAGTGATCCTGTCTTCAAAGTCTGAAAGTATGTCTTCAATTTCATTCAGGTGGTTTTGTCAGCTTTCAATGGAATTTCTAATTTCCTGGATATATGTTTGAATGCTTTTCATGCTTTCTGTTTCTTTATTATATTGACTGTGCACAGTTTCCATCCTTTTCCTAACATCATCTATTTTTTTATTTATCTCTACTCTAGATTCTTTGACCAAATTTTTATGAATATTGATATTTCTTTTTTTACCTGAGAGATTATTTCTGATCTGATTTTCTCTATATCCTCATGGATTTGTTTCTTTACCTGAGTTGCTATCATTTCAGAAATGTCAAGTGTGTGTCTTCCATTTTCCTCTATCTCATTGTCTCCTGGACTTGTTCTGGGTGGGTGGAGGTCTGAGATTGCATTTTGCTTCTTTGTCTCATCATTTTCTATTTTAAAAAATTTTTGTTTTGTTTTCTGTGATGATCCTTGTAAGATTTTTAGTAGGTAGGTATGTCACTAGTATCAAGGCCTCTCTAGGAAAAGTCTGTTCTTCAGGAATGTTTTATTTGTGTAGGAGATTCTTGGTTTGTGTCTGTCCCAAGATCCTACCTTCCCAATTAATTAAGAGTGGGATGTTGGTATCTGTTTGGCTCAGTCCCCAGTCCTTTGGTGTAGGGCTGTGGTGAGGTTATTACCCTAGAGCTTGCCAGTATTGTTACAGAAGGGAGAACAACTAATTACAATAGATATGACATCCTAGCTAAAGTAGTATAATTAGTAATAATAATAGCATCAAGCACAATTTAGAAACTGACTAACTGTGGTAGCTATTAATTTTGTACCTTAAACCATAGGAGCAAAATCTACAATTATATAAGAGAACTGATTGCAAATTGGGAGCTTGTATTCAAAGTGTTTCCCCTTGGTAGAGTCATTTTACCCTGTGATGGGGACACTTAAAAAGAATAGTGGATAAAACAAGGATAACTGAAAAAAAAGTAGAAGCATGGCTGGAGGACAAAGGATGATCACGCAAAGTGTGGGAAACAAGAGAAGGGGGTAGAAAAGAAGAAATGAAGAAGTACTTGAGTGATTATCTGAACTTTGTCTCTGGGTTTTGGGGGATGGAATTAGTTTTCTGTGGCTGGAGTTCTCCCCAGCCCTTTAGAAAAGAGCGAAAAAAAGAAAAAAAGGAAGAAAAGCAAGCAAGAAAGAAGAACCAAAAAAAAAAAAAAAAAGACAGAAAGCAAGAAAGAAAGAAAAAGAAAAAGAGAAAGAAGAGAAAAAGAAAAATGAAAAAAAAATTGAGAGAAAAGGGCCAGTTACCATGTCCTGGATTTTTGTATTCTGGTTGCTGGTCCTGTGGTTTAGTGGGAGGGGCCAGACACTCTGGAATTCATTTTACCAACTTTGAAATTTCTAAAACTTATTTTGGGTAAGAACTTATCATGAATATAGCATTATTATGTTTCAGCATGGTCAACTCTGTTATCTGAGCATCTTTGTGAGGTCTAGCTAATACATAAACATATCTTTATTAAGTGCTATTTCCAAAATCATTAGACTTAATAGCAGGTGTATTTAACCCATTAAGTTAACACTGTAGTTTGTGTCTGTGGTTTACCAGTTTCTTTAGCTTACAAAAAGTTGCTTTGCTCTTCTGGGTCACAGTTTCACAATCACTCCTGAGCAAACAGTGGATGTAATTGCTCAGGAGACACTTTAATTCTTCCTCTCCTCGTCTTCCATAAGTCCTCATCGCTCTGTGTTTCTGATTCACCCACTCCCTATATCTGCAGTGCCACAGTCCTAGTCCAAGCAACGTCATCTCCTTCACTACCAGCCACATCTGCCGTCTGTGTTTTCAGATGTTCGAGACTTCTACATTTGCTGTTCTGTACCTGGAATGAGTTCAACCTTAGCCTTTCACAAGTAGCTACTTTCTCAGCTCTCACAGTAAATCACTTGCACAGGAAGTTCATCCCTTCCATCCTAAAGTATCTCTCCTACCCTTTTACTCTCTACCATGTCACATTACTAATTTCTCCTATGGACTACATTACATCTCCTTAAAAATGCATATGCAGCATAGGTTTAAGCCCTAACTTCCAAGCTGATGATGTTTGGAGGTGGGGCCCTCGGGAGGTAATTAGGTTTAGATGAGGTCAGCAGGGTGAGACCCTCATGAAGGGACTAGAGCCTTCATAAGAAGAGATCCTTTCCTCCTCTCCCAGAGAGGCATCCTTTCCTCCCTTCCTCCCCTTCTTCCCTTCCCGACACCCATAAGAAACATATCAAACTTCAAAGATGCCTTAAAGGTTATTTTATGAAGATTTGTGGAGATGGCTGGGCACATCTTCTCTGTAGCCCAGGAAGATAGCGGACTGCAAAGAGCAAAGGTGGATTCACATTCTTCACCAGAAAAATGAACATCTAGAATTTAGACACCACGGGGGGCAGGTAGTTCTATTTTGGTGACTTAGCTCATCTTTGGCCTGCATGGTAACAATTATTAGGTCAACAGGATAGAGAACAGGATAGGGTTTCAAGAAAAAATCCCCTAATGACTCCCAGAATAATATGAACTTCATTAAGGAGACCTTTTTTTTTTCTTTTTTTTTGTGGATACCGGGGGTCAAACTCAGGACCTCGTGCGCCAGCAGGCGCCCGTGCTGCTGAGCGATATCACTGGCCCGTTTTTCATATGTGGATTCCGGGAGTTGAACTCAGGACCTCGCGCTTGCCAGGCAGGCGCTTATGCCGCTGAGCTATCTCACCGGCCCCTAAGGAGAACTTTTAAGAACAGAAATGGATTCTTTTGTTGGAATTTTAATTCCAGGCTGGTGTACAAGGCCATTGGCATCATATTCATAGTACATAACCTCAGTCTTCACTGAGACTCTTGTCATCAGTATGAGCAATAAATTCTGCTTAATGAATCAGCTGATATTCTATTGCATGTGAGTATTACTCTAATATTACTTATATAGTAGTTTACTGTGTACTCCAAATCATCTTGGCAACTCCATAATAAGAGAAAATTTTGGGCTATAGGGAAAGCGTTCACTGAACTCAGGGAAGAATACATTCCTCTTTAATTCCTGGTTCTTCTTTATCAGACTAAGAAATTCAATGCTTAAATGCAAAGCTTGTCAGCATGCTCAGCAGGTGCAAATAACATCATTTTTAGCCCTCTTCACGTTTTCTAGAGTACCCTTCTGGGGCCCAAGACAAAGGAGAGAAGTGTCCATACGATACAATCATGTTTAATGGGACCCTTTCTTGCCCCAGTCTGCTTAGGCCTGGTCCCTGAGCAACCTGAAACAGGTCATTTTGGAGAACCAGCAAGGAGAACACTGCCACCAGGTCAGGAGGGCTCACATAAAAAGGGACCTGCATCCAGGCTGTCTAATCGTGATTTGTAGCAGTAACATAATTATAAAATATTAAAATGACCTACCCTTAATGTGTATGCATTACAAAGAGTACTTACAAAAGATAGTACGGGCTCTCACATTTAAAAAAAAAACATTAAAGAAATATCAGAAATGAACCAAACCTATGAACAAATAGAATTAGTAGATGTCTATAGAGTGTTCCATCCCACATCAGGACACATTTTTCTCAGCTGCACATGGGCTGTTCTCCAAAATAGACCACATACTGCCTCAAAGAACATGCTTAAGTAAATGCAAAGAAATTGAAATTATCCCATGCATGTTATTAGACTATAGTGCAATGAAATTAGAAATCAATGGCAAAAGAAACCACAAAATCTACATAAACTACATAAACACACGGAAATTAAATAAAACCCCCCTGAACAACCAATGGAATTAAAAAATAAATTAGACAGTTTCTACAATTAAATAATACCTATACAACATACCAGAACTTATGGGACACAATGAAAGTAGTCCTACAAGGGAAATTTACGTTGATGAATTCTCACATTAAGAAAACAGACTGAGCTCAAATAAATAACCTAATGTTGAACCTCAAACTTCTAGGAAAAGAACAAGTCAAGCCCAAATCTCCCACGAGGGAGGAAATTACAAAGATCAGAGCAGAAGTTAATGCAATTGAGACTAAGAAAACAGTATAAAGAATCAATGAACTGAAGAGTTGGTTTTTTGAAGGATTAAATAAAATTGACAAACTCCTAGCCAACCTAAACAGAAAAAAAGAGAAAAGACTCAAATCCATGCAATTAAGAATGAAAAGGATGAAATCACAACAGATCCTGAAGAAATCCAGAAGATCATCCATACGTACTTCAAGAACTTGTATTCTAATAAGATAGAAAACACAGAAGAAGTGGACAGATTCCTAAATACATATGAATTACCAAAGCTGAATCAAGAAGAGAATTGAAAAATTATTACACGGTTTCCTCCAAGAAGGAGCAGCATAGCATCTAAGTTTATAATTTTCTCCATAATTTATTAAGGCTTACCATTTTACAAAGGAGAAAAATTTTAAATCTATGATAGTTAGTCAGAAATAAGTAGTAAAACCAGGCTTCCATCTCTAGAGTTGTTTTCATTAAAATTTTTGGTCAACGTTAAAATTCCAAGCTGACTTTTAATAATTCTCTTATGTTCCTCTTACCAAATTAATATGGCTATTAAATGCTAAATTGCTCTCCTCTGAAATTGTCATTAGTATTTTTTCTTTTTTGGAATGAAGCATCAGAGTATCAACTGACTTTCAGTTCTATTAGTTTATACATGTGTTCTTATTTCTGCAACAAGAATTTCATCTTTAGTTCAATCTATGTCATGTGCTGACATTCTGAAATGTCTAGAAAACTTTGGTGTGGCCCTGACTTTTGTTTTCACAGGGTCTGAGCAGCTTCCTGGAAAAGAATTTATCTGTAAGGAAGAAGGAACCAGGCTTGACACATTTATAACAACATCTTTGTCACTGAAAAAGAATAAGAAATTTGAGTACAACATAGTGGCTGTCACTCAAATATATCTCTAACCTGGATGTATGTCTAGAAAGAGAAAAAACAAACAAAACAAACAAAAAAAGAACAAAACAAAACAAAAACCATAATGAAAAGCTGAAAAAGTAGTTCCACACAAAAACACTGGAAGTGTTGGTATACAGGGAGTTCTACTTGCAGAACTTTCTGACAAATTATAATACAAGGGGAAGGGAGGCATTCCACCTCCTACTCATTTGTGTAAATAGTACTATGGGACTTGCATGCATTGGCAATGATTCCTGGAGGAGCTACTAGAGGACTTCGATGCCCAAAGGTACTTTTGCAAGCTCTTGGAGTGGCAGCAAAATCCCAAGGAGGCATCAGATACCTTTTGGATTTCCTAGAATACTTGATGGTGAATGCTGCAGAAGCTGCATGCAAGTATTTACAAGATCTGATGAAATTTATTTGTAATAATATGATTTAGTTTTATTATAAGTAATAAATGCTAAAATTATAAATAATAATAAGATAAAGAGGGCCGGTGAGATAGCTCAGTGGCATAAGCGCCTGCCTGGCAAGCATAAGGTCCTGAGTTCGACCCCTGGTACACAAACAAAAAATAAAAAAATAAAAATAAATAAAGAAATACACAAATAATCTAACAATGACATCATCTCTACCCACAAGTTGAAAGTGGCTTAATTTTCTCTTGCATTAGCTTTTGCCAATTGAATGTGTAGGACTAGAGAGGGTAGACTGTGGATGCGGGAGGAATTCTAGGTAAGCAAATCTCCTGTGTGCTATTATAGTAAGGTTATTTAATGACAATGTCATCAATGTAATTATGATACATGCAGCTGCCTACATACACAAATTGTTGATGCAATTCAAATGTCATATCTTCTGGTTCCTCTTCTTATTTCTTCCACCAAGGATTTAGTCAAGTATAAAAATGAGAATAAAATGTACATGATAGTAAAGCCATAAGTAAGAGTCTCTCTGAAAACACTCCATCTTTTGCTCATCTAGGATAAAATAAATCAGTCAACATGTGCATTTTTTATAGCTTACCAAAGGAAAAGCAAGATAACCTCAGATTGAGGGTTTCTGGGGCATATAAATATATATGTTCCATGTGTATATAAAATACATACATATGAGATATAAACAAAATAATATACTTTAGCTTACATGTACATGCTTAATATTTTACTTTTATGTATGTGCAAATACATTATAATATTTATGTTATTATATTATATCTATTTTAACATATGCATATACATAAAAATAAAAAAAATATTTTTTAATTTATATTTTCAGTATCGTCTTTTCACTAAGGATTGTATTTGACTCATTAGAAATATTTACATAGAACATTGTTGTTGGGATTTGAGGTCATTGTTTTCGATGGAAGAGCCACTGTTATCATAGGTTAATAGGGGACATGTTGTCCTACTGATCATTTTTTAAAATCCACAAATCTATCAAGATAAAACATTTTTAACATTTTCAGAAAGGTTGCAAGAAGAGATGTGGAGCTCTTGTGCTTGTTCAAGAAAATTGCTTTAGACATTTCGAAAATAAAAAATGCTTAGTTCTGGACATTTACACAAGCACAAATGTAAAATTATCACAGGCCAGGTGACACTAGTTCATCATAGGTACATTATCCAAAATTACAAGCCAAAGTTCCATCCAAATTGCATGACCCTCTTGTCCAGTTTCATGAGAAAAGCATTAGATAAGGACCAAGGTCTCGTCTTACAGGCAACATAAAAAGCAGTCTTGACCTAAGGCCAAAAATGAACATTTGTAGTCAACATTAGAGAGTAAAGACCATTTAAAAATCCTGCATTTTTCATGTTGGGTTTTAGACTGTGTTTGGAGACAGAATTGGTGGGGGTGTGAATTTATCTAACATGGAGAGAGGCTAGGGTTTCCTTAGCCTGAGAAGACAGAAAAACTCAGGACTAGAGAGGCAAAAGGAATGATTTACAGGCAGATCAGTTTCTGCCATGTGCCCATGTGGCATAATCATGAAGCGTTTCATAGACATTTTATCCTATAAATTTGTTGTACATAAACTTGGTTAATATCAGACAATATGTTATAATAGCCATCCTATAAATTAGTAATTGTCGATTTTAAGTCTGATACATTGCTTTTCTGAGACTTAGTTTCCCATCTACGACATAGAAAAAAAAGTTGCCTCTAAATATGTTAAAAGAGGGCCGGTGATATCGCTCAGGGGCACGGGCGCCTGCTAGCGCACGAGGTCCTGAGGTCGACCCCCGCTACCCACAAAAAAAGAAAAAAAAAGTTAAAAGAATTATGGAGATTAAAAGAGAAATTTTCCACACAAAAATCTCTGAATGTATATAAAGTATCTCTGTTGAAAACTGCGTTTAATAACAGTTGATCAATGCGTCCACCCACATAAACATAAAGGTTCAGGACATTCTTGTAAAGTAACAATAAAGAATGGAAGGATAGAAGGAAAGAGAGAGGATGGGAAGAAAAAAAAAAGAATAAATCAGCCAATTCCGTTTATAACGTTTTCTGTAAAAGAAAGAAATAAAAGAACCTGATTTAAGCTGAACTTATTTGATGTGATTCTTGTCAATAGATACAATGCTCTCTACTGGGGATGAGCTTCCATTCAAAAGATTAAATCAAATAAAAGATAAGAAAACACTACTAATTTATTTGCTACTAGTTTAGAATTGTAAAAACCAACAGGGGAAATGGTGTTTTATAACGTTGTTATACTGTCTGTGGGTATCTACCATGCTAAGAAAATTAATAATAATATATACATTGTAAGTAAAGTAATAGGTAGGAAGGAAGCTCTAACCTCCTGAGAATAAACTTTGCAAGACTTTCTCAGGCCTTTTAGCAATATCATTTACTTATAAATAATTGTCACATAATTATAAATCATTTTGATCTGATCATTAAACAGGTCCCAAAGGGCTGCTAGTAAGCAATTCTTTGTTTGATGAGTTCCAATTATTGCATTAATTAAAATTTAGTTGAACAAACAAGCTTAGTTTTAATTAATTAATTACCTAATGTAAAGGAGACCTAACAGTAAAAAGAGTGCAATTCTACAATTAAGGCTTTCAATATCAGATTATTTTCCCAAGGAAATATGAATTACTGTGGCGTTAACGCGGTTGCATTTATTTTCTTATTTTGCTCTTTAGTTCTCAAATCATTCACACTTGTAACCTTTGAACTTCCTACTTCCTAACTCTTCAAACCATTGTTTTGACATGTTTGTCTTTAGCTTCCATATCCACGCTCTGACAAGGGTTTGTTCAGCCCGCTTATTCATACATATTTAAACTTCACTGAGATGTGTCACTTTGGTTGAATGATTTACAATGTGCAGAGAGAGGAAAAGTAGGCGTTGCAACTTCCTAGTCATAGCCCTGATATTAAGACACAAGAAAAACTATTATGAGAAAGTTGACTAATTTCCACAGTATTTTTAAATCTATTTACTTTTCTATTTATCTTTCAGACTTAGAAAATATATTTGGCCTAGCAATTGCTTTCCTTAGGATTGGTAGGAATTCTTGAAAAGGGTCCAGGAACTAAGTTAGGCTATAGAGTTTGAAAATGTTCGGTTCTTACTCAGCCTTTAAATAAAGCTTCTCATCCATGAATATGGTGAAAGCAGTGTTGTCACATCTGTGGCCCCATTCCAGATAGCCAATAATTCTTGTGAGCAGAACTCTCCCTACGATATTTGCTTGGTCATGGTTAGAAGAAAGGTGAGGTAAGAGGAAGGGATTCTTACCTAGGAGAGGACCATCCTGGGCAACGGGGCAACACTGAGGGGAAAATGGAACTCAGGTGACCACGTGCATCAGTTTCTTTGCCTGCCCTGTCCCAACGACATCTGAAAGCTGTCCTTCTCATGCCAAATCATGCTCTTTTCCTCCTCACTATGCTCTCTGCAGATGGTCACCTCTTGTTGATACAAAGCTCCAATTTTTGGATCCAGTCCTAAAGTGTTTAAGTGGTAAAACAAAACACTGGGGTTGTGTTTTGAAAATGTTTTTAGGGCAATAGAATATAAAGTGATTGCTGTAATAGGGCAATATTCTTGGAAAATAGAACCATGGCTTCCCTTTTCAGTGTTTTCTTCCCAAATTCAGCATCCATCACCATACTTGTACTACCACAGAGTCTTAATGAATGTGAATAGATACAATAAATGGATAAATAGTGATGAATAAATAACGTTACAATCACTGTGGAATAAATTTTGTACTTGCTGTCTGATTTGCTGGGCTTACTTGAGCAATTTCTCTCTTTTTGCCTTTTGACAAGTCCTGTTGTTTTGACAAGTGTACTCTCTCTGAAAACAATTTAAATTACTGTGATGTTAATTCTTACATTTTATTATAACCAAGATAAAAGCAGATTTGTAGGTAGTTAAGATTGACTTTCATGAAAGTTTAAGTGCATTCTATATTAGTCTGAAATTGAGGAGGCACTTAGCCAAACTCTAGAGGCACAGAATCCGATATTTATTAGCGTTTCTTGGTAGCTTTCGAAATGTTACCCAGTTTTCAGGTCACAATCCAGGATTCCTGCTACATTTAATTTAAAATCTGCCAAAACCAATGTCATTCTTTTAAAGTTAGAAAATAAGCATTGGGTCAGTTCAACATTGCGGTTTTCAAGACCTTGGCATCTAGCAATGATGGACTATGTAATTTGAACCAATTCTGTCATCGAAGAAAGATAGAAAGATGCAATAGAGATAAAAATTATCTGCCTGAAGGCATCAGAGAGATGACATTAAAAAAAAAAAAAAGAATAGCAGGAAAACTGGAAAGAAAAAAAAGGGAACCTGCCCTAATAAGGTCAGTCCATCTACCAGGGCTAATCATGAGGCAGCTGAGGACTTCAAAGAATTTTTTTTTTTTTTTTTTTTTTTTTGTGGGTACCGGGGTCGACCTCAGGACCTCGCGCGCCAGCAGGCGCCCGTGCCGCTGAGCGATATCACCGGCCCCTTTTTCGTATGTGGGATCCGGGAGTCGAACTCGGGCCCTCGTGCTTGCCGGGCAGGCGCTTACGCCTCTGAGCCATCTCGCTGGCCCAGAATTTTTACAGCCTTAAAAGTGTAAGGGCTGAACATCAAGCTTGTAAACTACTGACATCTTGGATTTGGATACCAAAAGACTATATTTCAGGAGTAAAAGTGGCCAAAAGTAAACCAGCCTTCTTCCTTACCCTGGCTCCAAACCATTCAGATTTCCTAGAAAATCTCCAACTAAAATTAGATTAAAACAACCTACCAATCAACGTCTCCAAACACTTGCAGAAACAGACAAGAATTTTCCTAGAGAAGTATAATATTGTTCTATACCTCAAATTATTTCTGGAAAATTTTTTTAAACCAAAGTCCTATACACAGTGATAAAAATAAAGCCCATGAGTAGATAAGACAATAAGAATGAGAACCAACAGCAAAGAATAGACAACAGGGAACACTCGGAACCAACCCCCAACATGTCCTACGGGAATTATTAGATCTCAAAGCCAGTAAAATATTTTTAATGTATTGGATTTCAACCAAGAGTTATTGGCTACTATTTGGTTATTGGCTACTAGATAAATTCAGAAATATAGCTACACATATAACATAGTCTCTGCTTTCATAGTAGTGGGAATTTTCTTAGTAGTCATATAAAAATATCTATGCAATTTTCTTCTTATATTTATGAAGTGTCTTCACAGAAAGATTGCTAGGATCAAAGAAAGAGAAGGAAAGAAAGAGAGAATAAAGAAAGAAAGAGAAAGAAGAAAGAAAGAGAAAGAAGGAAGGAAGGAAGAAAGGAAGGAAGGAAGGAAGGAAGGAAGGAAGAAGGAAGGAAGGAAGAAAGAAAGAAGAAAGAAAAAGGAAGGGAACATCCATTTCCATTAGGCATATGTGCAAGTGTCCTAGAGGTATTTACCAAGAACATCAGTAAGAACTGTAAAATCAGCCTGTACATTACTGTAAGACAGGCAAATACAACTATAAGAGTAAATATTAGAAATAAGGAAAATGAGCCAAAGTGGAGAAATTGATGACTTGCCTGAGAAAGTAATAATTGGGCTGTGAGTGACATGTAAACTTACTGTTGTCTTCTAAAATGATAGTATAACTCCTCAGCCTAAAATCTTTAGCGGCTCTGCATCTGCCACAAGATAATGTCTTATTAAATGTACCTAGTGGTTTAGTATTCACCAGTGATCCTGTTTTGGAACCTTCCGGAACCCCCACCCCCTCCCGCCTTCGCAACAGCCCCATCCCAGTATATAGGATGAGACACTGTCTTACCACTGAGGTACCATTGCCCTGGGACGCAGCTCTTCCTCAGGCAGCCATCTGTGAGGCACCCTCAGCTACAACAAGTGAGAGTGGGAATGGCCTTGCTGTTACTCTCGCTCTCAGTCTTGCTGCCATGTATAGCTCTACTCTGCATCTGGCCTTCAGGGTTCTCTGGTTAAGTAATGCACACAGCCAGGTATGTTCCCCAGGCATTCACTCACTGCTTTCTGTTCTGCCAGCTCCACAGGCAAGGACCTAAGTGCTTCTATAGTTGAACAATGATCAACTCACGGGTCTCTCTCTCAAAATACCTCTCTCTCTCTCTCTCTTTCCCTCTCTCTCTCTCTTCATCTCTTCTCTCTTCCCTCTCCTCCTCCCTCTTCCCTCTCATTCTTCCTCTCCTTGTTGGCCTAGGAAAGGAAGAGAAGGGAGGAGGGAAGAGAAAATTCAAAATACTTTCCCCTTAAGCACAAGATTCACTATCTGTATTAAACCTTTACTTTAACAACACACTGAATTCTTACATAAGCCAGAAGAGAAAGGCTTCTTTGGATTGTTTTCAATAAGACCTAATGAAGAGGCTGCTGCACCTCTTAATGATTGCCCTCAACTTTGAGGTTTTAGACATATTTGGGGAGAACAAGAAGTGTATTCACCATTGAGTCACATCTGATTTCTTAATTACGATTCAAAAAAATTCGTGCCATGACTCCACGACTCCAACAACTCACCTGACACCTCTCCATTCCAGGGGTTCTCAACTCCTCCAGCATCTCACACATTACTCATCCTTCCCTGCCTCTCCCAGACTCTTGCCACCTAGGCTTGGAATCTTGTTTACTACTCGGTCTGCCAGAGGCTCATCATTTTTCTTGATAAAAGTAAGCATCTGCTCAATGAGAAATATTCTTCTTTTGTTGTGTCATTGCTTCTTAATATGTCTATCACAAAAGATATTAATTTGAAAGTTAATTATTGAATTCAACCAAAATTTATTATTTACAAAGAGATGGAAATTTCTGCCCTTCCAGAATTTTTAGTTCCATTCCCATTAGTCTAGGAGCTCCCTGGAGTGAGAGGGTATATCTTATTTACTTCTTGTTCCTAGACGCAAAGTTAACATATGGGGGAAATCAAAATGTGCAATCCCCAAATACGAAGGCTGTTGGGAAGAAACCTCTCAAGAAGTGCATACTGGAAAGCTCTCTGCCTTCCTTCTATTTTCCTAAAAGCAAGACATAGACTCATCCAGACTAAAGATATCCTCCTCTTCTCTCTACTGGGTATGACAAAGGTTAACTACTGTAGATTTCTTTAGATATTTTTATGTACAGATAAAATCAAATGAATCTACATCAACAAGATTTACTAACCAACATTTATCTGCTATTTATTTGCCTTCCCATAATTTATAACTCCTAGGGACTCCATATCATTTTCCTTTGTCTTGTCACTTCTCTCAAAATTTATTGTTCTGTATCAAAGATGTGATCTAAACTGGAATTCAAAGCTACTTCTTGGAGAAGAAATAATTACATGTGAAATATACATGCTAATAAACTTCCATTTGTTTTTCTCTTGTTAGTCAGTCTTTTGCTGTAGGGAAGTGTTCCAAATAAGAACCTATTGTTGAAGAAAAAAATCATTATTATTCCCACACATCTGTATTAAATAGATAATGAATGAGTTAGTGAAATAAGTGTTATGAAGGGAAGAATGCACATATAAAACCAGCAACTTGAGAACACAGAAAACATTTTAACTAAAAGCTTCAAGGAAAACCTCTTGGAAACGGTGATATTTTCTCTAAGTTTTGAAGGAAGGTGTTATGAATTAAATTGTGTGAACTCCCAAATTCATATGTTGACATCCTAATTGCTAGTACTTCAGAATTCCACCTTATTTAGAAAAAGAGTTGTTGTAGATATAGTTAGGAGGAAATGACACCAATAGAGTTGTTACACATATAATTCGTTAAGAGGAGATCATATAATTAATTAAAAGGAGGATGAGTCCAAATCTGTATGACTAGTGTCTTTAGAAAAAGGGAAATTTCAGATACAGACACACACCTAAGAAAAACACCATGTGAAGATGAGGGTAGAGGTTGAGTAAATGAATCAGAGGCCACGGAATAGCAAAGATGCCATCAAAGCACCAGAATCAAGAGAAAGAGACATGGAGCAGATTCTTTTTCTTATAGCCTCAGAAAAAATCAGCCCTGCTAACATCTAATTCCAGATATAGTCCCTCCAGAACCATGAGGCAATGCATTTCTGTCGTTTGAACCTGCCCTTTATGGTATTTTTTATGTTATCTCTAGCAAGCTAATAAAGAAGGTGAGATTTCTTCAGTTAAATGAGAGCAGCACAGTACGACTTGAACAAAGTCTAGAATGGGAAGAATAGTGAGGGTCTCCTAGAAAACAGCTGATTTTCCCCAAGAGTGGAACAGACATTGTATGGGCCAAGAAGTAAATATAGTTGGTGCTCTGTATACATGCATTTCACATTCACAGGTTCAACCAACCTAAAATACAAAATACTAAAAAAATTACATCTGTACTACATATGTACAAACTCTTTGTTGTTATTATTCCCTAAACAATGTAGTGTAACAACTATTTATATAGCACTTACATTGTACTAGTGTCTTACTTTCTGATTGCTCAGCAAAATACCTGACACCCACAAGTTAAGGGAGGGAAGGTTTATTTTAGCTCACAGTTTGTACAGATTTCAGTGCATAGTTCACTGGGTCCAAGGCAGGGCAGCATGGCAGAGGGGCATCGCAGAGGAGAAAGAGTCCATAGCAGGGCAGGCAAGAGATAGTGAGCCTGCCTTCTTTCTTTTCCTTTATGTTCTACCCAAGCTACAAGCTTATTGGTTGGTGCCACCCACACCCAGGGAGGGGCTTCCCTCTCCAATAATTCCATCACCCACATCTATGCTAAACCAATCATTTGACTAAACTAGTTATCCCACAGTCATAATCCAGCCTATGACCCAGCCACCTCACAAAATCCCCACTGATGAGTGCATGAGTCTTTGGTGTGTGTATGTGTGCGTGGGGGGGTTCTAGATACAAGCCATAACAATTAGGTATTAGAAGTAGTCTAGAAATACTTTAAAGTATACAAGAAGATATGCATATTTATATGCAAATTCTATGCCATCTTATATAAAGGACTGGAGCATCCACAGGAGGTCCCAGAACTAACACTCCCCTCCCCCGCAATCATGACAAAAGACTTAAATGTCAGAAGTTAAGATTATTTTCCCTTAATTTAAGATAATGGGACATTTAACTCCTAGTTAAGCTGTAGAGATTCATCAGTCACTATCCAATAATTTATTTAATCAACAAACACAATGCGAGGACTGCTTTGATCAATTGCATGAGTATCGGGTATGGAGAGAGACAATAACCACATAAAACCAACAAATAAATGTCATATTGAGATAATTTTCATGGAGGGAACAAAGGGTAATCAGAGAAGGAAGATAAACAAATAAATACAAGCCAAATTCTAATTATCAGTTGAAGAAAAATGAACCAGGCAGTGTGAGAGTTGGGTGGAGTGGAAGTAGGTAGAGGGGTGCATTATTTGAGAATAGTGAAGAAAAGGTTTTTGTTTTGGTTTTGCAGGAGGGTGATTGATTCTAGGGCATTCCCAATGACCTACATTCCCAGCTCTGTTTTTATTTTTTATTTTGAGACAGGGTCTCACTAAGTCACTTAAATTGTCCAGGCTGGACTCAAACTTGTGATCCTTCTATCTCAGCCTGTCAGAGTGGTGAGTTGACAGGCCTGTGCCACTGGGGCCAGCTAGGAATAGGTGCCCTTTGAGATCAGCAGCAAGTGGGGAGCAAGTCCTATAGTATTGAGAATTAGCAGTTCCTGCCCTGCAGATAGGGGTAGGAGTGGGTGGTTTTTGCCTTATGGTGTTGCAGGGAATAAGAAGAAAGCCAGTGTAGCTGCTATCTTGTGAGAAGGGAGAGATTTAGCAAATGTAAGTCACAAATTTTGGGGGGAAGTGGGAGGTAAACATGTGTGATGGTGAGATATAATGAGAATTACTAGCACTTGGCTCTTTTTTGGGGGTTGCACATGGAAAGCTGACCACTACCCTTCCTGACCTGCAACGGCCAAGAATATGTGCTGCTACTTTGAATGCTCACATTCAGCTGTTAGCGCACCCAAGTGAATGGAAGATCTGATGATGCACCCAACGCTTCCAGTGAAGAAAAGCAATTTCAACACCGCTTGGTGCACGGTTAGTAATTCTAAGTGGAAGTGCTGGATTTTTTTTACTTTAGAAGAATGATGAATTATTAAAAAGCACTCAACTTCATTCTTCTTTCCTTGTAACATATTTTTTTCATAGCATTTAGTGCATAGGAGCCAGGAAAACTCTCCAAATATTATGTATAGGAAATGTTGTGAACATGTTAAGAGTCAAATCAGCAAGACAGATGATTGAATATTTACAAAATTAGAAATCATGGTCAGAATTTAAATAAATCATTATGGGCACTGTCTCCACAAAAAGCTTCAAAGCTCCCACCTAGATCCAAATTAATGCAGAGGGAATAATGTCACCAAATTACATACAAAACTTGAACTATAATAATTGCTCAGCCCTCACTCAATAACCTGGCCAATTTTAAATTAGAGGGAAACCGCACTTTGCAGGTATCCATGCCTATCATTTGATTAACATTTACAAACAAAAATTACTTCTCACAGCTCTCTGGTGAGGCATGAAATATTCTTTTTTTTTTTTCTATTTGAAGACAGAAAAATTTACAAGAGCACTTTAAAGATTCTTTTTAATGATTGCACAAAAAATCAAGGATAAGGCAGAAAATTGAACTCGGTCTTGTGCTGTAGTTGAGAGGACAATACTCATTTCCAACTTCCCAGAGGTTTGAATTCTAGTCATAATGACACATGTTACCTAAACTGCCATTTTTCAAAAGCTTGCTGAGAATATAGTAAGGAACATTGCTGCCCCCTCTTACTCTTACTCTTACTCTTACTCTTACTCTTACTCTTACTTAAATTAAGCACATACTCCTTAGGATTTGTTTCAGGTTCCTTGGGAAGGACTAGGTTTTCAATTCTGAAATTTCTAACTAAAAACTATATGTAAGAAGAATACCCACCGGAAAATAGAAAACATTTTTGAAAATAAAGACACTGCATACTGCCTCTGTCTAGGTGACATTCAAATAATTCCTTTCTTATTTTTGAAAGTATTCCTTTGAACAGTGAAAGCAAATGATTTAAAACTCTCTATGACCATCTCTTCTATATAGAAGGTGGGATTCGTGGGTTTGCACTAGAGAGATTGTAGAGCTGGGAAGGACTTCGAGTTATCTAGTTTAACTTCTTTACTTTAACAACCACTGCCCAAGGATTTCAGTAGTTTGCCCTAGGTGACATATAAAAAGCATTGTTCTGAAATTAAATACCATTTTAAAACTCTAATTTGAAGTTTTCTGTTCAAAATTAAATATTTAGAGCCGGTGAGATGGCTCATCAGCATAAGCGCCTACCTGGCAAGCACGAGGTCCTGAGTTCGACTCCCAGTACCCACATAAAGAAAAATTAAATATTTAAACTTAGGGAATAAAGTAAATTGTGAAACCCTCAGTCCTGGCCTGCTACAGCATTGTGGTTTTCATGAAGTAGTTCAATAATGTCTCCAAGATATCATTATTGAATATATCTGGCATGGAAGTGTTTATTAAATGTTAGCTGTCATTACTAGGAAATAATTTTCAGCTGTATGTGGTGGCACATGCTTATAATTCCTACTACTTGGAAGTCTGAGATAGGAGGGTCATAATGGAGGCCGGCATGGCCAACCTAGCAAGACCCCATCTGTCTCAAAACAAAAAACAAAAAGGCTGGGGTATACTCAGTTGTAGAGCACCCTTGGGTTCAATTCCCAGTACTGTAAAAGAAAAGAAAAATAAAATGAATAATTTTCAGCTGTACCTCAACATTGGAGAATACTTGAATGCCTATATTTTTACATAAAGACCTTCAAAGTCAGTACTTTGACAAGAACAATTGCTTAGCTATGAAGCCATGTGAAGATCTGAGGACATACACAGTCCGAGGTCACTGTGCAACCCTGTCAACCACAACTGACAGTGAAGGAGTATCTGCCATCATAGACATTCTTTGCTAGTAGGTTTTACGGGTACCAGAGACTTTGGCTAGGAGTATGTTGCTGAGAGCTTCCTTGAGAAGTGAGGGAGTCTGAAAGTGGCTGAACACGCGCATGCTTGACAGGAGCACTACATGGAACACCTCACATACTTTTCTAGAGATTTTGGTCTGCATTTGAGCTGGAGTCAAGGTAAAATATGGCTTATGCAAACACTGACAGCACACCGTATCCTTCAAATGTTGCAAAATTACACAAAATATGTCATCCTGTAGAAGGAAGAAGAAGAAAAAAGGAAGACTATTTTGGGTTCTGGTCTTTCCCTTTCACTTATTGGATTCTGCATGTTTGTCCCCTTATTTTCATATCATGTATCATGAAAGTTTGTTGGTCATTTATTTAAAGACTCTTCCGGTGGAAGACTTAACTGAATAAACCTGGAGAATATATCTTTTGGTTAACTGGTGTTTCTCAGAGTCTAGCTCGATGTCTAACATTTAGCAGACACCCAGGATGTGCAGTTGAATAAATGAATGCAGTGACATTAAGCTGTACTGTCAGCTTGATGGCTTTAGAGCCACCCAGTGAATTAGTACAGCTCACTTCTGGGTGTGTCCGGGTGGGTCATGGAGGTGTGACACTGGGTGTTGTGTCTGGTCCCTAGCCAGTTCCTCTCTGGCACTGTTCCACTGTGCTGCTTTCTGCTCACATGAACTAAGCAGCTTTACTCTACCATGACCTTCCACCATGATGTTTCTGCTTGGAGATGACCGTGAACAGAAGACTCTGAAGCATGAGCCGAATTAAACCTTCCCTCCTTTAAGTTGTGGGTGCTGAGTGTTGTGTTCCAACCATGGGAAAGCTGATCAGTACACTATCTTTCAGATAATAATCAGAAGGAGCAGCCGCAAAGCCTCCTTTGCAGACTGGGAGGGTGGTAGGCTAGAGGAAAAATGGAACTGTGTGTTGAGTACTGCCTTGTTCCACAAATTTTCACAAATTGCTTCAGGAAAGTACTGTGCTACTTCAAGAACAGTGGGCAGGAAAATGGGCCAGCTGCTATCTAACAATCATATGCATACCACTTGAAGATACTGAATTTTTTTCCTGCTTCCTTTTCCTACTGTTCATCTGGGAGTGCTCAAATTTAAGTCATTTTAGTTAAGCACTAATTAACCAATTAGCAACTGTCAACTTTCTTTTTAAGTTCTCAAGGATTCATGGGCTCTTTTCTATGTTAAATTTCTATTTAGGAATGATGTATGTGGCTTATGTATGTGGAAATCTTATATTTGTAAATAGAGAATAAGTAAAAAATTCTTTCTATTTCCTCCTGCTTTTAAAATCTTAGCCTCTCACCATGTCTCAAAGTATGTAAAACCATTTTCTCTTCCTCAAAATCCTCCCAAAACTGACAAAGAAATACAGGTCAGCATAAACTGCATAAGCAGTTAGAGATGGAGAGGGAAGAGACACAATTTCTAGTTTCTGTTTTGTTTGTGGTCTATGATACACTTAGATTGATGATAATACCAAGCTCAAAGATAATTGAACTGAAATAAAAGTGGTAGCAGCCCATCCCTGGGATTAAAACATGTGTTTGAGGAAGTTTTCTCCTCTCAGTCATTCTAGGTAGGGCAGGGTACTGTGCCACTTATAAAAACGGTAACAATTAGATTAGATAATGCATACAAATTGCTTTTCACAGTGTCTGGTATTTAGTTGTATGCCAAATTAAAAAGTAGCTTGTCATAATATTCACTCAACAACCATTTACTGAGCATATTGCTATGTAGCAGACATAATAGTCAGTGCTGTGATTTTAAGGATTATTTCTATCCTAATAAAGGAAGATCAATTTGAGACGTTTCTAGGTAAATGGATGCACCTGGAGACCATACTCTTAAGTGAAATAAATCGGACACACCTGTGCAAATGTTGCATGGTTTCTCTGGTTTGAGAAACTGAAAGTGTAAATAAGGACCAAAATGTAAAATAGATATTGTGAAATAGCAATAAAATATTCAAATGGGAAGGGGAACTAGGGAAGATGGAGGAGGAAAGGAAGGAAGAAAGGGAAAAGAAGGAGAAATGGAAACAAAGCTTTTGTAACTAAGGAGGGGAAGAGAGGTTGAAGGGAGGGGAGGGGAGTAGGAAAACAAGAAGAATCAAGATATATCACGGGCAGGTACAAATTCCCTGTGACGAATTAAATCATTATATATATCTAAAATGTACCAATAAAATTAACTATAAAAGAAAGTACATTCAACTCATCCCCAATTTAATTTTTTTTTTTACTTTTATCTGTTGACTTTTAAAAATTCACAATAAAGCAGGTTGTTCTCAAAAAAAAAAAAAAATCCTTTTTCCTCTAACTTTGAAGGCCATGTAGCCCTAGAATTATTTCAAGAATTGTGTTACTCAACTTGCTTGTTGCTGGGACAAAATACCTGACATCTGCAACTTAAAGGAGGAAATATTTATTTTTGGCTCATGATTTCAGACGGTTCATTCCATGGTAGGCTGGCTCCAAGGAAGAAATGCATAGCCAAAGAGCATGGCAAAAAAGTTGCTCAATCTATGGCAGCTAGGAAGCAGAGGGAACAGGAAGGGATGTGCTCTCCAAAGGAAGCCCCAGTGATCCACCTTCTCCAACTGGGCCCCAACTCCTAACAGCACCTTCGGCTATGAACTCCTCCATAAATTAATCCACTGATGAGTATAGCACCCCCATGATTTTAACAGCTGCCAAAAGTCCCACCTCTGAACACATGAGACTTTTGGGAGACACTGTAGATCTGAATCAGAACAAGAATAAAGCACTCTATTTACCGAAACTATTTTCCATACACATATTTCCCACAGAATGGGGTCCCCCCACATACTGTAGTCAGGACTTAGACAATTCAAAAGCATCATTTATCCAGTTAATTTAGGAATGTAGATGTTCTGATTGGATTTATCAGGATGATGTGAAATTAGGCCAGAATTATTTTCTGAATGAACTGAGAAATTGTTGACTATTTATAGCGAATTCCTTGACTAATATTTGAAAGCTCTTCTGACCATGGGGCCTCCCTTCTGTGTGAGAATGCATGGTGTCTCGCTAGAGAAGTGGGAGGACTCAGAGACTCTTTGTGCCAACCAGCAGCAGGCACGTGACCTGGGCTTGCACAGTCAGATGTTCTCACCTTGACCTTTGAATCTTAAGAGAACTGGAGAAACAGATAGAGGCCATTGTTACTATATATTGATGTTCCCCTAAAATTTACATGTTGGAACATAATCCCCAGTGTGATGATATTAAGAAATGAGTCTTCAGATGATTAAATCTTGGGACTCTGTGTTTATTGCTCAAGGAGGCTTGAGAGACTGTTAGCATTTCTGTCTTGCGAGGATGTAGTAACAAGGTGCCATTTATGAATCAGTGAAAGCCTTCGCCAGATATTGAGCCGGCTATCACTTTGACATTGGACTTCCCAGCTTCCAGAACTATGGGAAATAAATTTCTATTTCTTACAAATTACTTGGTCAATGGATGATATTTTTGTTACAGTTGCCCAAAGGGACTAAGACATACTATGTCTGAAAGTAAGGCTGTGATGGCACTTTGATCATAGACTTCTCAGACTCCAGAACTATGGTAACAAATTGAAAAGAAAGAAAGAAAATATATACTAAGTTCAGTAAATGTATATTTGGACCTATCTTGATTTTTTTTAGGCCCTGAGTCCAGAGCAATGACTTGTCAGCTCTGACAAGTTTGGAGAATAAATACGACCGTTTAAAAACACACGTATCAAAAAAGGCCTCCAGGAAATATTTTATTTCATTCTTGACATATTTAAATTAGAAAGCATAAGTGAATAAAGATGAAAACATAATTATATAAATCAGTAGCCAGTGACAGCCATAAGTAGGCAGGCAGACACCGTGTTTAATTTTTAGAGCCTCAATCTTTACTCTGTCTATTCTATTCCGTGTAATGGAAGAATGGTAGATTACAAGTTCTATTTCCTCAAGGCTAAAGTTAGCCCCTTTAAAAGGTAGTAGGGTAAGGAAGATGCAGGATCATTAGGTGGCCTTCTCAGTCAGTTGTTGAGAGAGATCACACTTTAAACAATGAAACCATCAGTTTCGAAGATGGATTGTGACATTGGGGTTGCGAGCTACGATTTAGGAGCTTCACCTCCAGCAAGACAAAGCGTCTTGAAGCCTCAGCTACTGCCTCACCTTCTATCACAGGAGAGCGTTTGCTCATCTTATCTCTAAAGTCTCCTATAATTTTGGTTTTGTTAGTGATCATTTAATAGTTACAGGAATAAATTGGAGTTAAGAATAGGGCTCAGCATAGAAATCAGGAAACAGAAGGGAGAAATGGTAATATTAGAGAGGAGGAAACTAGTTTTAGCATGTCATGTGACACAGAACAGGAGTACAGAAAGTGCTGGAAAAGCAGAACTGAGCTCAACCAGAAGAAGTAGGATAACATCTTCAATTACCACTTCTTGCGTCAGCTGTGAGATCTTTTTGAACTGTGTTTCTCAGGAGGAAGCGTGGCTGAGGTGGAACTGCATTATTCCAGTTCTTTTGTTGGATTTGAGACTGAAATGTCCCCCAAAGGCCATGTGCTGAAGGTTTAGTTGCCCACCTGTGGTACTATTTAGAGGTGTTGAAACCCTTCAGGATGTAGGGCCTAGTGGATGGAAGTTAGGTCATTGGGCGCATGCTCTTGAAGGGGCTCATGGGACCCCAATCCCTTCCTCTATCTCTTTATTGTGTGAGGTGAGTAGCTTTGCTCTATCATGTGCTCCCCACTATGATGTACTGTGCTGTTGGAGACTGGCTATACAGGGTTAAGTTGCTAAACACAGGGACCTCTGGCTGCATTGGAAAAGAACATATGCATGGTGCTCTAAAGTCAAGATAACCACAGCTGAGGATACCTGGCTTCAACCCCAGTTAACTAAATAGAGACTGGAGCTGCAGGCATCTCACTCTTGCAGTAAATGTCAACCTGGAGATAAGCTAGTTCTCCTAAATTAACATAATTTACTACTTGGGGAAGTCTTTGAACTATTCCCAAAGTTCCTGCTCAGGTTCCCACATTTTCCTCAGTATCCCTTCCCTTTGTTTGTAAACCAAATAAATACTGGCCACCCAGAGGAGTTCTGGGTCTCAACCCCCAGAGGATCTTGAATTCTGTTAGAGGGTTTTGATACTCCTGGAGCCCTAAAATTGTACCACTCGACTCATTTAATTAAGCCTTCGCCATCCACTCGTTTAGGACATTGGGGCTAGGCCAAGACCCCGATACTGTGCCACGACAGGCCCAAAACCATACAGCCAAACGACTGTGGGAGGAAACTGTGAGCCAAAATAAATCTTTCCTCCTCTTGTATATTTCAGATATTGTATCACAGCAAAGAAAAGCTTAAGAAAACAATTTCCTTACCCTAAGGAAGCTCTGGGGAAGCCTGAGGGCTTCTTTGACTCCACCTTGATCATCTCTCATTTAATGGAAAGCAAGAATAGGAAGACCTTGCACCCAGGCCTTCTCACCAAGGAGCTGAATGAACTTGAGCATGATTCTTAAGCTCTCTAAAGCTTCAGTTTCCTTATCTGTAGCAAGAGGATAATTACAATGACCTGTAAAGTTTTGAATAATAATATTTTCCTTGCTTGGTGGTGCAAAGTGATCAACCAATTACTGGCAACCAATACGATTGTAGTTGTTGCTGTTCTTATAACCACAATTGTCATAGCCGTCTTGAGGAGCCATGGATGCTTTGGGCAGCTTTGTGGAGGTGGACCTCTGCTCTATGGAGAGCTTACATGGAAAAGCTTTCAGCTAGTCTTCCAAAGCACTTGATGGAGTGGAGACATTTCCTCCAGAAGGGGCGAATGAACTTCACATTGTTCTCAGAAAGGAGTTTGTGCTTTACCTGATGTCCAAAGAGAGAGTGTGACTACTTAGTATTACATAGATTATCTTTCCTCACATAAAGCTAGGGGAAATGGATGAATTCTTCGACAACGTGCATAGGAGGATTAAATGAGATAAAATGTAGGAGGGTTATGAGGAGGTTCTGGAGACCGGGCTACTGAGGGCAGCTTCTTCCCTCTCCTGAGCAGCTCCAGAGTGTCCAGCTCTCCAGAGCCAAGCAAGTGCTGTGAGATCAAATAACCAATAAAGTTAAAAGCAAGAAATAAAATTGGGTATAATTATGTAAGTGAAATATTTCAAGACAGAAACTGTCATATTGTGTTAAAAACAAAAGAGTTTTATATTGCTTAGCAGCAACCTACATGAAATAAAATAATAATAAAATCCCTTATGAAAAAAGAGACTGATTGATAAAGAACCACTAGGCAAATGCAAACCTGAAGAGACTAGGTACAGCAATATTAAAATCAGTTGAAATGGAATTTAAGCTTACAGGAACTAACCAAGTTAAAGAAGAGCTTACATTATGGAGGGAGTCAGCAGAAAAGGAATCAGAGAATGGAGCAGAGGCAATACGCAAATAAATGTTCAACAATAATTTTCTAAAAGCAATGAAAGACAGGAAGCCATTTGTTCAAGAATTGCTAGGAACCTTGGTCAGAATAATAGTAAACCACACAGAGGTACAGCATAGTAAAACAGTTTAAAACAAATGAAGATAAGACAAAAGCATCGGGACAGCCAGAATAAATACGGCTACTTTAATACAGAAGAGAAATGACAGAAACTGAAAGAAAATGGAACGATACCTTTCACAAAAGTGAATAACACAAAAACAAGAGAAGGGAGAGGGAAAGGGATTTAAAAGTTCTAAGGTTCTAACATTGCTAGGGTTGTGGAAAAAGTAATCATTTATTATACTGCAATACGGTAAGTTATCATATATGCAGTAAATATATGCTGCCTACGGAAACATGCATCAAAGGTAAGACTGAAAACAAAAGAGTCTGTGTCATACAGTTGAAATCTGTCAGAAATCTGAAGGGTCTGTTCTGGAAGGCTGAAGGAATTGAAGACCAATGTCAGAAGGCATTGGTGAAGACAGGAGCTCCTCCAAAAAAAGGGAAGCACTTCCTGTTTCTTTCTCTTTTTATTCTGTCCAAACTACAAGCCCCTCGGCTTTGGTTAGTGCTACACATATCTGGGGTGGGTCTTCCCTCCTCGGCCTCCTGGCCCACATATCACTTATGCACAGGTACACCCGGAATACACTAATCTACTTGGAAGTCCTCTCTCAAGTCAAGTTGATGCATCGCAATTATCTATAACGTATAGGGTATGGCAATCTTACTGCTGGTAGTCCCTGAGCCTCTCTATGCCTTTAATGTGAGCTGCTTTTGACAGCTGGACAGTGGTTCATGATGATTATTTATTTTTCAGACTACTTTAGACCCAAACTTGGGGTCTAAGCTAAGAAACTCTGGGTGCTGACTTATACTAGGCAATAAGATTTTATATTATACCAGATTCACTGATTATTGGTGAAGGATATGGCTGAAGGTTATGGGGCTAAAAAAAAAAAAAATTCTCTTGCTTTCACACAATTTATGTAGGTTGGTCTTCCCCTGACCAACATTTCATTTTTGGTTGGTAGACCAATTAAAACACAAGGGAAAAGAACGGTAGAAGCCAAGATATATAAGGCGTAAGATGCTAAATGTCCTAAAGATGGTTTAAAAATAGAGCAATACTAAAGTATAAAAAAAAGAATTCAGGTTTCCCATTCAAATGTAGAATGAAAGAAACATGACTTAACCTCATATCTAGTGTCAGAATTATCACAAGACCGAAACACAGTAATATCAGATCTCCATGGGTCCTGCTAGTCAGGGAATCATTCACCCCCATCCTTGCATTTAAGTACGGTTTAGATATACTTTTAAAATTATGGTTTAACAACAACAACAACCACCACAACAAAAGATGTAGACGATCAAGTTATAAACTACGTAGAGATTCCCATTATACCCTTGCTTTCTGCAGCTTGCTATACGAACTGGATTGCCTGACATGCGCTCTGATTTTTACATTCTCTAAGAGCCTTCAATAAGTGCTTCGGAGGAGATGCAAACATAGGGCTTTCACTGTCTTCAAATAACTGCCATGCTGATTTAACCTAACAGCACAAAAGTTAAGACAAGCTGCAGCTTCCCTAAGAGCACCCTGAAAGTTCATCCTCTTTAGTTCTGCATATTGCTCCTGTCTGTTTGCCCAGGGAGAATAAGGATTTGAGACAGGAATCAGAATGTTATTTATGCTGTATCTGTGTGTTTGTAAAGAAAGGGAAGGATTCATTAATTAGGTTAGTTCACCACACAGGGTATTTTTAAAGCTGGATTATGGTGTGTATGCGTGTGTGTATGTATGTGTGTGTTGTCTTTGACAAATATTACTTGAGGGCATCATTTCTGCCACTGGGGATATAGCAGTGAACAAAAGAAGGTCTTTGGCTCAGGAAGGTTGGCTTCTAGCTGAAAACAGACAGTAAACAGATGAAGAGGTAATGTACGTGTTCAAGGGTGATCAGTGCTCCAAATAATATGTTAAGAGGGTAATGAAGACTGGGAGTGTCAGAGAATGAAGGAATTACTATTTTTATGTAGGTGATCTTAAAACAAGCCATTTACAAAGCAAAATTTGAGCAGAAATGAAGAAAATACGAAAGTTAGCATTAAGACATCCTTGGAAATAGCAAAGGAAGAGAAGTCCAGTAGAGCGCACAACAAGTGAGAATGGGGAGGAGCAGGCTTAGCAAGCCTGGGGAAGAGGAGGGCACGGTGGCCAGGCAGGGTAAATATTAAGGGGGACAACCATAGAGGGCAAGAGATGGGAGGGAAGTTCACGAAAGCCTTGCCCATGGAAAGCTTATTCGGAATGAGTTCACTGCAGGATTTTGAATGAAGGAGTAAATTATACAACTTATATTTTTAAATTACCACCTTGGCCGCGCTGTGGAAAATAAACAAAACTGGTAGAAGGATTAAAGCTGGGAGATCAAAAATACAGAGTTTTGCAGTAATCCGGGGCAGTGTTAATTATATGTTGTGCCCACGCCACACAAGTGAGATGCTCCCCTGCCACCCATATTTGGTTTGAGACTGATGATGACTCACATATATTACAGGAAGTCATGAAAATATTTATTACTCATACAGTGGGATTTGGAGGAGAACAAGGCAGGAGCCTGACCTGGTCCATAGAGACCAAATCTGCCCTTAGGAGACAGCAGGGAAAGCAAACTGGCTTGGATTTACAGTGGTCACAGTGTGGCTTGCTTGAGAGTTCCCATGCATAGTCTGAACCTCTCACTAGTGTCCAAAGGGGGGACACCTTGGCTTTCTTGTTTACTTTCCCTGGTACAGGACAAAAAGTAAAGAAGGGGTTTTTAACACTGAACAGCGAAATATTAAAAAAATTGAGCCGCACTCTTACGTAACAGTAGAGCTGTGAGAGGTAATCAGATTCTGGAACTATTTTTAAGACCTAGGTATAATATTTACACTTGGAATGGGATTTGGGGCGTAAGAAAGAAGGAAATAAAGAGTGATTTACTCTCTCACTATATCTTAGCAAATAAAAAATTTAGAAGACTTAAAAAATCAATAAGAAAGTTGTTTTATTTGTTTGTGGAATTTCTCCCTCACTTCTTCTTTTTTTTTCTTTATGTGGGTACCGGGAACCGAACTCAGGACTTTGCGCTTGCCAGGCAGGCGCTTGTGCCGCTGAGCTGTATCACCGCTCCCCGCCCACTTCTTGATAAGAGTTTTGATTGAACAGGAAAACTATGTCCTTTTCTGCATTTTAATCCTTTCCAACCTTCCTAACCATCTTCCCTGGGAATAGGATAGTACTGCAAATAGGAATGTTAAAGAAGTACTTACTGATTGAAAAGATTTACAATTCTATATATTAGGGTTCTCTGTTTACTTAAAACCGCACGCTACCTTGCTTATCATTTGAGTCCTGCACTGACTTTAAGTAAAATTTTCTTAAATGTTCTAAATTATAAAACTGAGGTTTTATACCAGTACTTACGGATATTTTTTAAATATCTGGCTCATACTTACCTTTTACTTACAACTTTTCTTTCAAAAGTGACCTTTTATCATTTTATAGCTAATTGAGGAGGCAGCTATGTCACAATAAAACAGTCCTAAAATAGGAACCTAGAACTCAAATACCAGCTCTTTTGAAATTTCTGGGAGCCATCTTGACTGTAGGTAGGAGGGATGGTTAATTCTAGCCCAGTGCTCTGGGGCTCAATTTTAAGTCATCTGATGGTAACTTGACTCTCAATGTGGGTGCTGATTTTGATAATTTAGATTTTGCTCTTATTACTAAGATATAGCTTCTACCTCTGCACCCAGCTAGTTTTAAGGTGTTTAGAATGCCAAGAGAGTAGAGGGTAGGCTTGGCATTCTCATGCATACAACTGAAATATTAGCTCAAGAGGACAGGTGAACCTGGGTGTGGTGGTGGATCCATGTAATCCCAGCACTAGGGAGGCTGAGGCAGGAAGATCACTGCAAGTTCGAGGCCAGCCTGGGCTATGCAGTCAGGCCAGCCTGAACTTCATAGAAAGACCCTGTCTCAAAAAGACAAAAAAAAAAAAAAAAAAAAAGAAAAGAAAAGAAAAGAAAAGAAAAGATGACAGGTGAGAGCAAAATGTTGGGTCACAGAATAACTTATCCCATTGACACATCATAAGAGTGAGAATAAAAGTATTCAGAAATTTAGATGTTAGGAGGCAAACCAGGCTACTGAAATCCCATGCTTGTTTCTAAACCTTGAAACTTATTTTTTAAAAGTCCTGGAGCAAAAGTCACATGGACCTTGACCTCAATAAGAAGCAGTAACTCCTTAGCCCGTCCCAGGGTAATTCATCTTTCAATACGGTCTTGCTGTTTATTGAATGTCTTATATAATTATAATTCATTGCCAGGCACTGTCTTAGGTATTGTTACTGTAGCACTGAAGGAGGAGAAAAAAAAAAAACAAGCAAAATATCTACCCTTATGTAGTTTATGTTCTGATTGGTCTCTTCCCTCATCTACCACATATTTTCTGGTCTTCCCAGAAAGGGTCTGCAGTCCCAGCCTAAGGTTAAGTCTTTGCCTGGAGAAGGAGCGGTTAAACAGTTACTGTGATCCTTTGTTTTCTGGTGGGCATGTGGGGTGTGGGATACTAGTTTGCAAGGGCATTTGCCATCCAAGTATCCATCAAAGAAACTCAATGATATTTTGATGCTATTAATGAATTCTCAAAAACATTTTTCTGTTTTCATTTTTCTCAATAACACATTTCTAAGAACTACAAGTGGTAATGCGGCTCCAGAGCCTACAGTTCTCATGTCAACATTGCCCTCAATGTTGATTAGTCACAAGTTCTTGATTAGTCACAGTTTAGTTTGAGAAACAGAAACCATTCCATGTATTTGCAGTGGGAACCAGCATGATATAGGAAATCAGGTGCATGGAAAATTGTTGGGAGTTAGTTTAAAAAGTAATTTCCTGTCTGGACCACCTGGAACAGTTCAAGAACAATAGGTCATTACTGGAACTGCACAAGGAAAAAGACATCACTGCTACCTCTAAAATCGCCACGGTGCAACATAGAAAACTGGATAATGGACAATGAAATGCTACCTGAGAAAATCTGACAAGATCCATGCTCAAGAACCAAAATAGCCAAACTAGGCAGGAAGGCAGCTTCTCTCTTGCATTGCCTTCCAAATTTTCTCAAAGTGCATCTAGTTAGTGAAATTCATTTGCAGACACAAAGCTAGCTTCGAAGGAATCTAACAAGGCAAAATAGAGGCAAAGTGAATCAGTTTATAAAATCCAGAAAACTTTTTAACTTCCAAGGTGAATTCATGAAAGTGGAAAATCTTGACACCCCTACCATGCCTGACAAGATTTTGGGATACAAGACATAGCATGTTAACAAATACCTTCTCAACCTGAGTAATTCTCATGCTTAGGAACATTTGAGAAATACTGCTTCAGATGATTAGAATAAGATTTGTGATACTTGGCCATATTCTACATACATACCCAGAAAATATTTTTTATAGACATGATTAAAATAATTAAAACCAAGCCATACTTATATCATTTAATTTTATGGACCAATTCTACTTTGAATCAGAAAGTAAAATAATTTCCACCTCAGGTAATTGCTCACACCATAATGCTAAATGCAGAATCATTTCTCTTTGCTTTGCTCTCTCTAGTTCCTCATGCAATTGGGACAAATATTGGCAATTTGATGCCTGCACTTTATTATAGGAGCTTGCCTAGTGCTTTCTCTGGGGATATTTCAAAATTATGTCCCATTCAGATTTTGAAATTTATTCTTTTTTAGTTTGCAGGCAGGGAATAGTTTAGCATCATTCTAAAGAGAAGAGAAATTCCTCATTTTGGAGAGGAAAAAATGCTTGTTCTTTCTTTGTCTAAACAGAGACTTCCACTGAACAAAAGATTGTGTGGGCTTCTGAGATTTATTGATACACACACTCACACAATACATATAAATTAAATTGTTCAATTAAATGCCATTAATAATTTCAAAGAGAAGCATCAAATCAACCTTGCATACTACCTTGCTCACAGTGCCTTGAAAAAATAATGGTTAAATTAATAAAAGAAGAAATCCTTGCTGTCGACTCACTTTTCACCGGGTAATGGATCAACAGTCATTCCTGAAGGACTTAGTATTTCGCAGAGATAGCTTCAAGATTTCTTTGTGAATTTCAATCATGCAATTAAGAGGTGGCTTTAGTCAGAATAAAGAGCACTTGCTGCTATCACACAAATCTTAGTGACTTCCCATAACAGAAGTTAATTTCTCGTTCATGTCATGATCCATTTGAATGTTCAGTAATCAACTTTCCATGTAGTGATTAGGAATACAGTCAATGCATTGAATGGCACCACCATCTTTTAGAACAGAGGCCAGAAACATTTATATAAAGACCATATAGTAAATATTTTAGACTTTTGATTTTGAGGCAAAATCAAGGATGTTATCTAATACATTTATAAAAAGAAAACAAATTTTAGCAAATACTATTTTGATGAAATTTAAAATATAATAACCAGGGCTGGTGAGATGGCTCAGCGGCATAAGTGGCTGCCTGGCAAGCGCGAGGGCCCGAGTTCGACTCCCGGATCCCACATACGAAAAAAGGGCCGGTGATATCGCTCAGCGGCACGGGTGCCTGCTGGCGCGTGAGGTCCTGAGGTTGACCACTGGTACCCACAAAAAAAAAAAAAAAAAAAAAAAAAATATATATATATATATATGTATATATATATATATATATATATATATATAATAACCAAATGCAATTCTTTGTAACACAAGTCTACTGATGAGAAAAATTGAACTATATTGTTGGTTGGTATACACTTTTATTTTTATTTATTTATTTTTTTGTGGGTACCGGGGTCAAACTCAGGACCTTGTACTTGCCAGACAGACGCTTATGCTGCTGAGCTATCTCACTGGCCCCCTACACTTTTATTAATTGGGAGTCAAAATTATTTTCTTTATCATCAAAATGATTACATGTATCCCTTGGTAAGTGCTGATCAGTAATGGAATTTTATATATTTTGTCCTTTTAAAAGTGTCTTTCTACAGAGATAAATTCTGCTAAATGCTGATATCAAGCTGAAAGAACACAAATTTTTTGTTTATTTGCTTGATTTTTGAGATAGGGTCTTACTACATAGCCCAGGCTGACCTTTCTCACAATCTTCCTGCCTCAGCCTCCCAAGTACTGGGATTACAGGCATGTGCTACCATGGCTACCTTAGCCTACACATTTAATTGACCACATTCATTCCTTAGAAAGGATTTGTAGGATTCTATTAGATTGTTCTCTTAATGTGTCATTACATTGCAAACAAGTTACTACCAAGTGAGGACTAGGAGAGAACTCTTCAGTTTAATGATTTTGAAATATGGACTTGGAAATATATGGAGAATCCCTTTGTTTTCATTGAGGTATCAAAATCACTGCTGGGATGATAGTCTGAACTAGGAAAAATATCACAGCAAATACGTGTGAGCCCGGAGATTTTGTTTCTTCTTTTACATTTACAGCATAGAAATTGTATAAAGCAGCTTGACACTACTTCTTATTCAAAAAGAATTAGTGTTTATGTATATTACTTCATGAAGTCTTACATATTAGTTCTATTTTCCTTTGAAATTTTAGGTTGTAGTCACAAAAGAATATAATTCTCATGGTAAAGCTGCTTTACAGATTATTTACATCTGGCTAATAGTGGCTGAGTGCAGTTTTCCTTGTTCAGAAAATTTTCAGTTTTGACTCTGAGTTAAAAAAAAGATAAATAGTAGCAAGAAATTCTTAACACTGCTAAACCATCAATCTGCTCTGTGGTAGGGTAAGTCAAGGCACCCAGCTTTTTCTTCTGATGAAATTTAATGTTCACTGCTACTGCTTCTGCTTCAATAACACACAGTAGTTCAAATGTTTTCTGCAAAGTAATTACTGACAGCTATACACTTTAAATACCTTGTTTTTCACTATCATTGTGAATTTATCCAACTACTCCCTTTCTTTTTCTCTTCTATACATATTTTTACCACCATCGCCAAGAACACATCTTAGGAGATTCTACTTCTGGGTGTACTTAATTAATATTTTATCAATTTCTTTGAAAATGTGTTCCCCTATAGTTGTTCCACACAGATAAATCAATAACTGCAAATTCAGGGTGGAAAAAATAGTTGCAATAAGAATATACGTGACATCTGCTCATCAGGACTTAACACAAACCTCTCAAAACTATTTTCCATATTTTTGGTTGACTATGTTGCTCACAATATCCTTAACTCTTTGAGCAATTTGTTTTCATCAAAAGGCTAATAGTTTTAAATTTATTTTCTCTTGATACATTTCTTTGGTACTGTGGTTAAACACAATTTAATTAACTCACCATCAGTTAACAGCTTTGTCTGCTCTGCAAACAAATGAGACACTCGAAAACTTACTTAGGTTGCCACCTCATTTTCATCTTTTTTAATTTTGTGAAGAAATTGTAAGTTAAAAATTTTCTAATTTTTTGGACATTGCTTTCCTTTGTGTTGGTAATACTGTGATGAGTTCTTAGTTTGGAGATATCAATGAGTATGGTTTTCGTTTTCTATTGTTACTGTAACAAATTACCACAAATTAAGTGACAACACAAATTTATTGTCTTATAGTTCTAGATTCAAGATATCTAAAGGGAGTACTACTGGGTTAATATCACAGCCTTGGCCTATCTTCCTACTGAAGAATTTAAAGGATGATCTGTTGTCCTGCCTTTCTCACATTCTAGAGGATTCCTGAATTCCTTCGCCCATGGTTCCCAACTGACAATCGCATTACTCTAAACTTTGCTTCCCATCATCCCATTTCCTACCGACTCTGAGTCTCCTGACACCTTTTTTCTTGTAAGAACCATTGTGATTAAACTGAGACCACTAGCTTAAGCGCTCCATTGCATTTCTTAATCCCATCTGCAAAGTCCTTTTTATATGTAAGGTAATATAATCAAAGGTATATGGACATCTGGGGTGGGGGCGGCTCTTATTTAGCCTATCATAAGTATAATATCAGTGTATAAAAACATACCGTTTTGCCAGCTAATTTGATAAGAAAAAGCCTCTGGCAGATAGCATTGCGTGGTGGAGAGTGTGCAGCAGAAATCTCAGGGCTAAAGAGGAAGGGGGAGAGCGGGAAAGGGCTAGGCTTACTCTTTCATGGCAGCCTTCTCATGCAGAGGCAAACCTGGTCCTTAGAGAACCATAGCAATCCATTCCAAAAGTGATGCCCTAGGACCTCGTTACTTTCTACATGGCTTACAGATCTGCTTAAAGCTCCCACCACCTCAATACCACTGCATATAGAAATCGAGCTCCCAATACATGAAACTTTGGGGAAGTAAGCATCAAGATAAGTGCTGGCAGTGACAATCCATGTCCAAACCCCACTGTGTGGTTAGTACATGGCACTAACAGCAAGCAAACATTTGCAAAGTTTTTTAATGTGGAAATTGCATGGCAGATGAAACCATGAGGATGGACTAGAGGAGCCGTAACTAATGAGCATTAAAATGATGAGCTCTCTGCTGCACACTCTCCATCACGCAATGCTGTCTGCCGGAGGCCCTCGGCCGAGCTGAGAGGAGGCCAACACCATGCACATGCACCCTAGAGATGTGAACTAAGCAAACCTCTTTTCTTTACAAACCACCCAGTTTCAGGTGTTTTGTTATAACAACACACAATAAACTAAGAAAATAAACAAAATGGCTTTCCAGACATTGATCTCAAAGCAGCTTAATTTTATTCCTTAACTCCCCAGCTTTTCTTAAGTAAAGGTAGCTAAAATAATTAAATCATGTTAAAGTGGCTAAAAATTTATATGAATGTGATTATTGCTGCTAGAATATTCACTTTGATCCAGAGAAGTTTATTGTTTACACAAAGGATTTTCCAAGCACATGACTTACTGTTTGGGATCTAAAAGCCATAATTACAGATAGCTCCAACACTTGGAAAACTCAAATATGTAATTTTTTCTTTTTTCCTCTCATTTCTAGTTACAAAGTATCCAGCTCTTTTCTGAAGGCATCTCTTTCTTGCAATAGATTTGAAATGCAGACAACACTAGCTAGGATGAACTATTAATATTGGTTTCAAACATATTCCCCTAAAGCTACTATTCAATAAGCATATCACCTGCCTACCAAAGTATTTCTGGCACCATATTATTGCAAATATATTTTCCACAGCATTTTCAGCTTGCTAACTATTTTCCTACTAATAAAGTAGAATCTCTAATTTCTACTGGAAAATTATATATTGGTTAAGGTAAGTGCTCTAGCAAACAAAATTAATTAGGAATTTAAATTTTATTTGTCATCTATGCTATTCTCCAATTTGATGTTTATATGCCAGTTTTCTACACAGTGATTCATACTCTAGTCCTAGGGAGGGGATTTGAAAGAGCAATTTAAGTTCCAAATCTAAAGATTCTGAGAACGTAGTACAGGGAATAAAATAGGAATTGAGATAAAGAGAAGCATTAGAACTCCAGAAAATACACCAAATATTAGTTACAGATGAAGAGTGAGGATTACAAGAAGCCAACTCCCAGGCAATGGAGCTAAAGCTTTTAAATATCTCCTGGGATTCTGCAGAGCTAGGACTGATCAGGAAAGTCCAGTCAGCAGGAAGGCATATGTTGGCCTCAGCTGTTGGACCCGAAGAGTGGCAGGGAAAGGACATAGGCAGATGCTATGTTCTCTCTCACAGGGAAACTGGCGTGGCATGAGATGACCAGGACCCAGGGAGCATTGTCACTCTTTCTTTGTCCTGATGATCTCTTTCACTATAACTTTGAGAATTGGTTTAAAATTCAAGGAAAACTTTTCAATTTGTTTTGTTTTATTTTAGAACTCACAAAATTATTTACATCATGCTTTGCTGCATATTTTATTCTATAATTAATCTTAGAATTTATTTTCCCACTGAAAGCCACTAATCTCAGTTACTAAATAAGATATAACTAAATAAATAGAATGTAACTTCCTTGACAATTTTATATGCTAGCTATTATTAATAAAAACATACTATGTGTTGAGCTATATGTCCATGTTTTAGAAAAGGAGGTGTAGCAAGATGAAGTTAGTAAGTGACAAAGCAGGAATGTGGACTCATAGTCAACAAATCTTTATTTTTATGTTGAACAACTTTCAGATCTTTTTGAATATTCAGGGGGAATTTCGGGTAATCTCATCAAGCCCTTACAAATGCCGTATGAGGTAGGCAATATTGTTATTTCCATTTTACAGGTGAATATACTAAAGCTTCCAAAAGATATCTGAGTCTGCCTTTCTGGATTTCAAAAGAGGCAATTTTGACCAGACCATTGCTGAGGGAAAGTACACTCACATGATTGTGTAGTCAAATAAAGAAGAAAATATCCTGATTGCTGGGTTTCAGTGGTTTTGTCCCATATGTCTGGTAACTCATGAGAATCAGTTTCTGGAGCTCTGCGATAACAACAACTAATATTTAGAAAACGGGTTGACTATATCAATGCACTAATTCTGTATTTATTGTTAATCATCATTTGATGAAGGAGTTTACTAGAGTCTTGCTCTACGTAGAATGAGAATTTAACCAATGAGATACAATTCCATTTATATTGACTTTTCTTTGCAGTTAAAATGTTTCAAATTATTAAAATAAAACCAACTGCTTTATTCACAGCAAGGCAAAGATATCTTTAGACTATCTGTTAGAGATGATGAAATGACGTACAAAGACCTGTGCTGAGAAATGTATTTACTGCAGACAAAAACTCAAATTACTAGAAAAATTCAATTTGAAGGAGAAAATACATGCTATTGGATTCTTTATGGAATAGTAATACACTGCTGAATCAAATGTGATTTTACATAGCATTGAATATGCTCTTAGATGATTTTATAAACACACTTGGGAGGGTATAATTTGAATATAAATGTACTCTTATTTAGCATTTCACAGTTTTTATGAATTTCAAATATATCTGAAAAGATCACTTGGTATATCGGGAAAATACACATTTTTCTTCTAAGATAGAGATGTCCAGTAAAGGAGTCTCAATTTATAGCATCAGATTTTAAACCAAGTATGTCATTGGTTAAAGATATTTCTCCCAGGGGCTGGTGAGATGGCTCAGCGGTTTAAGCGCCTGCCCGGCAAGCGCGAGGGCCCGAGTTCGACTCCCTGAACCCACATATGAAAAAGGGGCCGGTGATATCGCTCAGCGGCACGGGCACCTGCTGGCGCGCGAGGTACTGAGGTCAACCCCCGGTACCCACAAAAAAAAAAAAAAAAAGGTATTTCTCCCAGAACACAGTGTTTGCTTCTGATGTGCCAGGTGAGCTGGAGACCATGTAGGAAGGTACAACTTCAGTCTTTCATGAGGACAGCCTGGACGAACTGGGAAAAGTTTAATACTGGAAAAGAGGGATCAGTTCATCAGTACAGCCCAGTAAGTAGGATTAGAACCAACATTTCATAAATTAAGTTGAAATTTAAGGAAAACAGATTTCAGGTGAACATTCAGACATGCTCAAATAGAAGAGTATGAAAGTGCCAGGTGGTAGGGAGTTTCCCATTTCTGGAATGTGCATAAGCTGTTATTTGGAGAGACAGTGATCTTAATTTTAGAGGAATAGAAGTTATCAGTGGTACATATTGAAATTCTTCATAAGAAAAGTGAAAATAAACTATAAAATAAAAATACATTGAGGAAAGCATTAGCAGAAATTTGTTAAAGGATTTCTAAAAATCGTGCATTAAGTATCTCATTCTAATTTATATAAATGTCAACACACAGTATACATGTGAGCCTAGGATATAAGTAGACAGTGAGAATGTCTACACGAATGAGAAACTCACACATGATCACATAAACAACTGGAAATCTTTAAACTCACAGTCATTTAAGGAAATTTATTTATTTATTTATTTATTTGTTTATTTATTTATTTATTTTTGTGGGTACTGGGGGTCGACCTCAGGACCTCATGTGCCAGCAGGCGCCCGTGCCGCTGAGCGATATCACCGGCCCTTTTTTCCTTTGTGGGTTCCGGGAGTCAAACTCGGGCCCTCGCGCTTGCCAGGCAGGCGCTTACGCCTCTGAGCCGTCTCACCGGCCCCAGGAAAATCAGTTTAAAACAGAAGTATAGGACCAATGAGACGGCTCAGCAGCATAAGCGCCTGCCGGGCAAGCGCAAGGTCCTGAATTCGACTCCCGGAACCCACATAAAGGAAAAAAAAAAAGGGCCGGTGATATTGCTTAGTGGCACAGGCGCCTGCTGGCAAGCAGGAGGTCTTGAGGTAGATTCCCGGTACCCACATTAAAACAACAACAACAACAAAAAAAAAAAAAAAACCAGAAATGTACCACTTTACACATACAAAAGAAGCACAATAGAGGACTAAAATTAAAATGATAATATTCATTGGTAGCAACTTTGTTTTAAAACTAATTCCAAACATTGCTGGTGGCATTGTACATTGGTACAACCTTTGAACAAGCAATAAAACAAGTTAAATAATATCATACAGAGTTGTTCATAACTTGCTTCATTAAATCTACTCTTGATTAAATTGTCTAAGGAAATAACTTACATAATATGAGTTACAACAGCATTTATAATAGTGAAAGAAAATAGAAGGAAATAAACTCTATTTCCAACAAATCAATGAAATATTTACCTGTCATTAAAATTTAATAGAAATCTAATAATTATACTAGTAATTGTGTAAAATGCTAGTAAAGGTAGAAAGAAAATAATACATATTACTACTGCAACAATATAAAATATGAAGATATATGAATAAGCAAAATACAAAAATGAAAATAATAACAAAGGTTGTAGATAAAGGTGAATTTTTGTATAAAATTTGGCTTTAAAGTTGTACTGTATTTATTTAAATAAGTAGCAATGACAAACTCTTAGGTATTACTATGTACACTTTTTCTACAAAAGCCATGCTTCCATAAAACTTGTAATATTCATACATGCATATGAAAAACTAACTTGCTTAATCTGTTATTATAAAAATATGTATTTTGAATAAAATTGTATACATTTATAAATAAGTCAACATATATTTATAAAATGGAAAAATAAGTAAATAACACATTTAAGTAATTTGTAAATTCAGTTTCCAAAAATGTCAGAAATAGGCTACATTATTTTGAAATACTTGAAGTATAGGGAATAATATAATATTAGCAATACAGTTATACAACTGTATGCCTGGTGTCCATCCACATCTCACAGATATCCCCTGTCTTAATTTGATGTTCATAATTCCCATGCATTTTAAAATACTTACACATGTATAAATATATCCATCCACAACACATAGGTTGTTTTTCACGTTTTAAAATTTCACAAAAGTGTCTTCTCGGGCCGGTGAGATGGCTCAGTGGCGTAAGCACCTGCCTTGCAAGCGTGAGGGCCCGAGTTCGACTCCTGGATCCCACATACGAAAAAGGGGCTGGTGATATCGCTCAGCTGCACGGGTGCCTGTTGGTGCGCGAGGTCCTGAGGTCGACCCCCTGGTACCCACAAAAAAAAATAAAAAATAAAAAAAAAGTGCCTTCTCATGCATTTACATTCTGCGTTTGTTTTTTTTCCTAAACACTTTTTCCGAGACTTACATGCAAATTTTTAAAAATTTTATTGCTGTAGAGCATTCCACAATATACACATACCACATTTTGTTTAGTGGTCACCTATTGATTGACATTTGAGTGGTTTCTGACATTTTGTTGATATTAATTATGCGATTAGTAATATCTTTTCTGTGTCTTCATGAGAATTTTTCTACATCTGTGCTGTTCAACTGAACTTTCTACAATGGTAGATATGTAGATCGTTCTGTCCAATACACTGTAGCAGTCACTAGCCACTAGCCACAGAGTGGCCACTGAGCCCTTGAAGTGGGTGGGCTCATGCAGCCTAGGAACTGAATTTTACTTCATTTCATTTAAGTTAACCTTAGCAGCCACAAATGGCCAGTTGCTAATCGTATCGGTCAGGTAAGTCGTGTTATACTCTGGTCTACATGCTGGGGCACGAGGGCTGTGCACAGCCTCACCCGGGAGCACGAAACTGTCCCCAAAGTGATTTCGGAGATACTGCTGGTGTTACAAGCTCCTCTTCTTCCATATCTTTACCAAAAACTGATGTTATCTCACTTCTAAATTTTGTCTTTTACCAAATTTTGCCACAGCATTTTTCAGATACAAATGTGTACTTGACTTCTACTGAGCCCAAGCAAATTTTCAGGTGTTCATTACTCATTTTCAGCTTTTCTTGTGAAATATCTATGCATATCTTCTGCTCTTTTTATATGGGATGATTTTTATTTTTTCCTCATTTTAAGAGTTTAAAATATATATGTATAGATATTGATATGTATAGATATAGATACATAAAGATATAGATATGGATAGGTGTATAGATAGATTTCAGTGACTGATTTTTTTTTTAATTACTGCATGTTTGCAATACATAATAGTGATGCTCATTTTGGGGAAATTGCTACATGTTTATAACATATCGATCATTTCTGATCTCTTCTCCCCTCCATCCTCCCTCCCCTAAATCCCTTTTTCCATCTCCAAAAAATCTGCCTTTTTGTTTGTTACCATCTCGTTTATTTATTTATATTTTAGGTTTCTCTTATAAGAGAAACCATGTGACATCTAACTTTCTGTGTCTTACTTTCCTTATGGTTCAAGTTCCACCCATTTTCCTGCAAATGACATGATTTCATTCTTCTTTATGGCTGAATACTAATCCATTGTGTGAATGCACCCCATTTTCTTTATCCACTTAGCTATTGATGGGCATCTAGGATGGTTCCAAAATTTAGCTATTTGAATTGTGCTTCTATGTAAACGTGGACATACGCGTATCACTATATTATGGTGTCTTTGTTTTGGAACTATACCTAGGACAAGTATAGCTAGGTCAAGTGAAATTTCTATTCATAGTTTTTTGAGGAATCTCCATACTGATTTCAATTATGGCTATACTAGTTTAAATTCCCACCAACAATGTAAAAAGATTCCTTTTTCCCCACAACCTTGCCGGCATTTGTTGCTTTTTGTGTTCATGAGGATAGCCATCCTGACTCGGGCTATCACTGTAGTTCTGATTTGCATTTCCCTAATGGCTAAAGATAATGAACATTTTTCCATGAACTTATTGGCAATTTGTACTTCTTCAGAGAAGTGTCTATTCAGTTTATTTGCCCATTGTTTTGATTGTGTCATTTGTTTGGGGGATTTTTTACTTAATATAGTCTAGATGTTAGTCTTTTATTGGAAGAGTAGCTGGCAATTATTTTTTCATGTTCTGTAGCTTGTTTTTCCTTTGCTGTGTAGAAGTTTTTTAATTTGATGTAATTCCTTTTGTTAATTTTTGATATTATTTTCCATGTTCTGGGACTTTCTGTTTGGAAAGTATTTACCTGTGCCTATAGCTTCAAGTGTTTCCCCTATGCTATCTTCCAGCAGTATCAAAATTTCTGTTTTTGTATGTTTTGATGCATTTTGATTTTATTTTAGTACAGGCTAAGACATACGGATCTAGTATCAATCTTTTGCGCATTAATAACCAATTTTCTCAGGGAAGTACCACTTGTTAAACATGATTTTTCTATGTTTCTGGCCCTTTTGTCAAAAAGCAGAAGGCTGACTGTTATGGGGTTGTTTTGATGTTTTTTGTTCTATTCGATTAAGCTATATTTTTGTGCCAGTAGCATGCTGGGTTTGTTACCATAGCTTTGTAGTATAACTTGAAACCTAGTATTGTAATACCTCCTGCTTTGGTATTTTTGCTCTAGATTGCTTTGGCTATCCTCAGTTTCTTCTGGTTGCAAATGAATTTTAGGATATTTTTTAATTCTGTGAAGAATGTTGTTGGTATTTTAATAGGGATTGCATTGAAGGTATAGATTGCTTTTGGCAGTATGGCCATTTTAACAATATTAAGTCCACCTATCCAAGAACAAGATATGTTTTTCCATTTTTGAATGTCCTCTTCAATCTCTTTCTTCAGAGTTCCGTAGTTTTTGTTATAGAGGTCTTTTAATTCTTTGGTTGGGTTGATTTTTAGGAATTTAAAGTTTTGACGCTATCATGAAGAAAATTGCTCTCTTAATTTTTTTCTTGGTGTACAGGACACTATTAATGTTTTTGTGTTGATTTTGTACCCTGTACCATTTTTGGTAATTACATATGTCAGTATCTTTCCAAGTTTATGGCCTATATTTGCATCTATTTCATATAGTACAAATTAACTATGATTTCAAGATGTATGTATGATTTTTGAGTCTATTTTAAAATGTGTTGAGGGCAAGAAAATTCTAATATTTTTTCATAAGATGATTTTACTTTTTATATCTAGACTTTTCACTTACATGCAGTCTATTTGTATAAAGAGAATAATAAGCTTTTATGTTTTTGTTTTCCCATAACCAATCTTCACAGTCCCACTTATTCGCTGTAACATCAGTTATCTAAATATGCATGGGATGGTTCCTGAGGTCTCTCTTTCTCTCTCTCTCTCTCTATACATATATATATATATATATATATATATATATATATATATATATATTTCAATTGTTAGGTTTAATGTTGACCTTATGGGAAAATTTTATTCTTGATTCAATTTTCATACAATTCAGTTTGTGACCACAATCGTGGAAAGAATTAAGTTCCTGACCAAGTTATTTGCCATCTGCGTATATCCCACGGTTACATATCTGCACAAATATTTTGCCATCTATCTACGTATCTATCTCCTATTCAACGATTTAATCCTTATACCTTATGTCTTTTTCATATATATTTAGCAGGGCAAATGTCATTGTCCTCAAATATAATTCTTCTTTCAAACAGTCTTGGCTATTCTTGGCCATTTGTTTCTCTAAAATAGTTTAATGCCACCTTTAAGGGACTTTTTCCTTATTAGAACTACTGGGGAGAACTGACATTTTTGTGATATTTAATCCTCTTACCCATTTCTTCATTTAATCGGATCTTTAATATTAGATCCTTCTGGCTCTCACACTGTTATTATCCTAGTCCATGTCAGTAACACCATGTCTGAAATCACGTGGTAAGAATGTACTTCCCACTCCCCACCTCCCACGCCCCACTCCTACCCTTGTCTATTCTCCACAGGGTAACAAAGGTGATATGTAAGATTATGGCACAGTCATGCTCAGAACCCTCTAATGACTCCCATGTCAGTAAGAATAAAACCCCAATCCCCTCACCATGGTCATCGGCCACTTCTCTGACTGTATCTCCTACTGCAAGCATTCAGCGGGGTCACCCCACTCCCCAAGATACTTTGAAGCATGTTCCCTTTGAAGCCCTGAGCACACAGCTCTGTCTGCTGGTAATTATCCACCCAGGCATGCAGATGGCTCATTCTCTCACTTCATTCAAATATTTGCTCTAATGCTCTTCACCTTAGGGAAGGTTTTGACAACCCAGACTAATTTTGCATCATAGCACTTGTCACTATCAGACATAATATCTATTTGTTAATTTTCCCTTTTCCCTTTGGGCCATATACTGCATGAGTAGGCAGTAAATGAATGTTTACGATCTACTCACGCTGCTCACTCTGGTTCCTGGACACTCTTTCCCAGTAACTCTGTGACAGTGAAGTTAGCATGCTCCACGGGCTCATCACACAGAGCATAGCAGAATGCCTAGAATATGGGGGCGCCTCAAAAATGATTTGTTGAATACAGGTTTGTATTTTCTTCATGTGATCATACATCTCTTTTGAAAAACATATTCCTAAAATTCTCTTTTCCATAAAACTATATTTCACAAAATTTTCTCTGTTTTCCCCTATTTATAGCTGTGGTTTAGTGAAAGAGATAGAAAATTATTTAAAATACCTCGGCATCATTTCTACCTTTGCATGTAGTCACAATCCTATTTTAGACTAGTATTTATTTTAAAGCAGCTAACACTGAAGATAAATAGGAGAGCATGTTTTAAGTGAAATATTTTGACAGTGACAGTCAGATATTGTGCCATCTGTCATTTAGAATAAAGAAAAATTTCCAAATCTGTCATGCAAACAATCTTATGAAAAGTTATTTAATCTCAGAACAGCAACATGGCCTCCTGGTAGACAGAAGGAACACAAGACACCGTAACTCAGATTATCCTAATCCAAACTCTTCCAAATGGTCTATTCTATGCCAATTTATGTCACCACCTGCAGCCACTATAGTCCAAGATACTTTTGCTTTCTACCTGCAGGTTTATTAAGTAAGGTCAATTATTCTGCAAAGAGGTGGCAATTCTTTTATGGTAGACATTGAATTGTAGGGTGCAAAACAGTGCGTCAGTAATGGAAGGGCTGTTAAGAACACAATGAGCCAAACTCACTGCCATGGCTGCTGCATAGGGAGAGGTCCAGGCACCACACTGAACAGTGTGCCGACATCATATTGTTCCTGTATTGCCTTCAAGCATGAATCTCTGAGGTCAATGTACTATTGTACTATAAACACTCTACATTTGCAAAAACAAAAGACAAAAGTTCTTGCTCTAAAAACAATCGGTATCATCAGTGCTTAAGCACTAGATCAGTAGGTCTGGGACCATGCAGGTATCTGTGGGGTCTGCTGACCTTCAGAAGAACTCCTAACTAGTCAGCAGTGTGGAGTTTTGATAGATGAGGTAATGCTTAGTGAACCGAAGCTCATCTTTTATTCAGTACCTGTAACTTCAGCTTTGTTCAGCTGAATAACTCCTATACTCCCACACTCAAGAGTATTGCCTGCTGTTTTAGACCTTTGATATACTGTTCATTTTGTAAGGCAGTCGCGGGTGTCTCAACTTTGGCTGTAGATAGCCACATTATCGGGAGGATAAAAGGGGTTCCATGATATTGCAGTGTAAGTGAACATACCCAGAACTCTTTACCAGCACAAAAGATAAGCAAAACAGCAATGTGGCAGTCTTTCAATTAGGTAGATAAATGTTATAGATTGCATTACTTACTAAAGAAACGTATTTAAATGTTCTTGGTTTTTGTTGTTTTTTCCCCTAGAAGAGGAGAAACAAAGGAAATATAGTAAGAACCATTTCTATCAAGACTAGCACTTAAAGGAGCTAAGCGCCTTCAGATTAAATTCAAGCTTCTTAGTTCTCACTTTCCCGTAATGTTGGCATAACTCAACCATCACATTTTTGCAATTATCATCAGTGAGAAACAAGGCATTAACTGCCTCTTTTTCAAGGGACAAAGTTCTTAATAAATAATTGATTACTTCTTGTAGGGGTCTGCAGATAAAACAATAATTCTCCAGGAGGGTGAGTCTTCTCCCTCCAGTATTTCTCCCCTGGAAAGGAGAAAATTCAATGTGAACAGATTTATTGATTTAATGGCCCTGATAAAAGCACTGTCTTGTTTTTCCTCTTTCCTTCTCAGCATTATGAATTTTCTTTCATTCCATCATTTATGAAAAGCAAGAGTCTTCAAGTCACCAAGATGCTCCAAACACTATAAGGACTTAAAAATGATTTAGACTACGAAATTCCAGACTTGTACCTCCTTCCAGAAAGATAGCTATATAATGAATATATATGTGAATGGATATAGATGTGTAAGTACACACAATTTTTACTGTCATAAAAACAAGTAAAAATGTATTTGTTTCAGGAGTAATCAATATAAAATATTAAACCTATATAAAGAAAAAGTAATGTGGAAAAACCTTCAAATTAACAGATACCCTCCTGGACACTAAACTATCACTTACCATGGTAATATAGTAGATAAAATTAAGCCTTACACTTTGCTGAAAATTTAAATTAAATAAAAAGGCTACAAAAATTCTGTATGATAAATCCACAGAATATAGAGAAATACTTGAATTTACACAGGCAACGGATATTATACATGCCTAAGTGTTAACACATTATCAATATTCCTCTGCTCAGCCCATCATAAGTTGTTTCTATAGCAGTGGTGACAGGATAGCTAAAAGTCACTTTACCATTTCTGTACCTTTGTAGTGATCATCTTCTATTTCTATTATTTTCTTTAAAGAAAAACTGCTTCCTTGCAGCTAAAAATTAATTTGATAATACTTTTATTTCCTTTTCATCCAGTATAAAACATAAGAATAGGGCTATACTGGAATAACTTCCCATATGGATTTCTGCTTATGTTTTTCCCCTAAGATTCTGGTGGAAATTTAACATGGAATATAACAATCCCTTCTAACCTTGAGAAGGATTTATATATCCAAATGCGAAGGACCAATTTTTGAAGACATTCCCAACCTTCACACATTCCCCTCCTTATGTTTATCTGTCAGAATTCTGGCAGGAAACAGATGGCACACTTAAGATGGCTGATTAAAGAGTGTAACAAAGGGACCATTTATAAGGATGTGACTGGAAATAGGAAAACCAACAAGAAGTAGAGCAGGGACTTCCAAGGGACAGAGTTGTTATCATCTCTAAGGCAGAGGAAGCCAGTAGACGATATCTGAATCTAAAGGGGGTGGTTGGACAGAGAAGGTGCTTGTGGGAGATGTAGCCTTCAGTAAGGTGACACAGCCAATCACGGTGGTGACCTGGTAAGAAGGAAGCCAGTGGAATAAATGTCCAAATTTTACCTTGGGTTGCTATGCTACCAGTGTCCCTACTGCAGTATAACTGAGACCAGACCAGAATCCAGAGGAAAGAGAACCCATTAACACATTTTACATAGGTCAGCTTCCCTGGTTAAGATACAAAAACAGGGTAGGAAAAAATGAATTGAGGATCTAGAGAGATAACCATTTCATCCCCACTTAATCATATGATTTAGTGAAAGCCACTGTTTACTTTGCAAAGAACATAGTGGGAGTTTTTCATCAGCAGAACTAGAAAGCAATTCATATTTTGAACTATCTGTGGAAAAGAGGGACACATTAAACATGACACAAAGACTCATACATGCTATAAGGTAAGAGAAATATTTATTTAATTTGCACAAGAACAAGCTCATACTGAACAAATTCAACCAAATAATATTAAGTGCAGTAAAACAAGGAAATAGGAGTGACTGTTCTTGTTAGAAAATATTAAGTAACCATGCCTGTGCATTATTTTTATCATAACAATAACTTGTTTCAGATTTCTTTTCAGAGTGTGTACTTTACATAACATGTTATAGCTTCTTTGCTTTACTTCTGAAAATATAATTCATTCACTGCCTTACATTTTATTTTTTGCAGTGAGGAACCTACTGATTCATGAAGATTCTAATCTAGAAGGAAAACTTCTGCACCAGTGAAGCCAGAGGCTTTCAAAGATCCGATGGGCTCAGGCTTCCCCTCCAGACGTCAGGGTGGCTGTCAGGGTGGGTGTCCCACCCATTCTTCTCTAAGATGACGTCAAGTACAGTAGAGGCAGAGTTGTGGTCTAATTTTCCCCAAGAATTTTCCTTTTGTGATTTTCTCAAGCTCCACGGACCCCATAATTGAAAGTTTACTCAGCTATTAACAAAGCTGCACTTAGCTGCCCACAAATCATCCAATTTAAAGTTTAACTTTTGTTTTGGTCTTTTTAATGAAAGGACATTCTTGAAACAGAAATCTCCCATCAGACAGTTAACTTCACAGCTCCTGAAGGCACTGTGGATCCACTGAGCAACAAATTTGGCCATTCTAGAGAAAGAAAGGTGATATATTAATTTTTTAGCCATTAGTAAATGTTCACGTTTATTGATTAGTACATACAAACCTAACTGTAGAGTTTATTTCTACCCTATTGAAAATCGATCAGATAGCTTTAGATGACTACCATTACAAAACTCTTACGCCCAGTTATACATGGCAAGTAACATAGCATAAAGGTGTATCAAAGTTTTCTTCTATTTATTAGTTCACAATAGTATTTAGTATATTAAGGACTAGGTAATTTGCTAAATAAAACAGACCTGGTTACTATCCTGAGATAGTAATGTTCACAGTTTATTGGGGGAGAAAAGAAGTAAGAACCAAGGAAACTTAAATTGTGAAAAGTACTGGAAAAGTGTTATGGACTGAATGTGTCCTCTCAAAAATCCTAATCCTCCATGTAATCCTATTAGGAGGTGAGGCCTTTGGGAGTTAATTATGGCAAGAGGGTAGAGCCTTCATGAATGAGAATAGTGCCCTATAAAAAGACATGAGAACCCTGCTGCTTCTCTCTCTGCTAGCTGCCAGGAGAAGATGACTATCTACGTCAGATATGCCAGCATCTTGATCTCGTACTGTGAGAAATGAATTTCTGAGCCTCTAAAACTGTGAAAAGTGAATTTCTGTTGTTTAAGCCAAAAAGTCTGAGGTATTCTGTTACAGCAGCCCAAACCCAGACAAGAGGGAATCAATTAGGTGGTGTTATGAGATCAACAAAAGACTGTCTACCTAGGTTGGTGGCCAGGGTAGACTTCTCTGTAGAGGTGATATTTAAATCAAGACCTGAAGACAGCTGCGTGACAAGGTAGGCCAAAAGCACAGGGAAACGGCATGAGGAGTGACTCTGAAGTGACAAATGTTTTTGTAGTGAAGAAACCGAAAGAAGGTCTGGGTGAGAATTTTAAGTTGGTGAAGAAAATAATGTAGAGATAAAATTCAGGAAATAGACCAGCAAGGGATGGATATATATAAGTAGCTTTTATAATATAGTATGGAAATAATATAAAGTACTATAAGGAAGGAAAAATTATATACCTTCTTCTTTGATTTCTTGCACTCTTACTTTTCTCAACCAGCTAACTACTAATAATGATAATGTTAATGCCATTATTATAATCACAATGATGATAATTTCCTTACACTTCTTGAATGTATACTCCATGTGAGACACTTTGCCAGGAATTTTAAATACATTATCTAATTTCGACCTCACAGTATACCCAGTAGGATCACTATAAATAGTCACACTTTTTAGTTCAAAAATTGAAGATCAAGAAGCTTAAATATCATATCCAAAATCACACAGATAAGAAATGATAGAGCTGGGATTAAAACTCAGGTTAGTCTGTTCCTACAATTCATCCTCTATTCTATATTTTCTCTCAGTTAATTGACTTTCAATGATTGAAAATGTATTATCTTTTAATATGAGAAAGAAAGTCTTTGTTTCTATAAGATAAAACTTGAAGAAAATGTAATACTCTAGCCTTTGTTGAAGCTAGAGGGGAATGAGGGGAAAAGCTAGTCTATATATGCAAGAAGAACCTTGTCCATTGAACCTAGTCCTCATCCTTCTAAATGACTATTACGCAGAATTATTATTCTGGCAGAAAGAGAGACCCAATCATCTCCAGGATCTCTAGTGGCATTTTAAAGCCTTGCCTCCATGCTTGGAGGCATAAATTTTCTAACAATAACCTGGTTACATGATCTCTTCTAATCCATTGGCCCAAGGAGGTGATGAGCGTACTAATTCCTGAGAGAATCAGTTCCTTAAACTGTGGGGCTTTTGAATAGAAAAAGAGTTAGGAATTTGTCATGCCTTCTGCCAGAGTATGTGAAAATAGCATTAGAGCACCATAAGGTAAAAGCCATTGGTATGGTTCCCATAAGTGTGTTTTATGAAGGCACTACCGTTATTTATTTTCCAAAGTCTTCCAGGAGATTTTCTCTTATTCCACGTCAATATGTTCAGCAATTTACAGGACAAATGTTCTACAAACTACAAAACTGGCATCTCCTTAATTAGGGAAACATGCTTCAAAAAGGAAAGTGTAATGAAACATCCCACTGGGGTTCCTATTTCAGTAATAGCATAATTTCTTATGTAAGGCTAACCTTCGTCTAGATAACAACTACAAAATAAATGTTAAAATAACAATGGAAAGCCATGGAGAGTGGCAGGCTGACACTAGAGGAGTTTCAACCCTGAAAGAGGGGAAATGTACCGTGTGAGATTCATTTTTCTTCCCCTTGGGGCACTCCCTGGGTCTGTGCAGCTATAACTCAAGCAGAAAACCACACTCTTTTGGGCTTGACAAGTCAGAGGACAGTTTGTGGGCTAGCAGAGTAGCTCAAAGCTGAGAGGGAAATATCTATAAAGAATGAATCAACACACATCTCCCCTCAAATCCTCGGTTGGTTCTCAAACTGCTGAAGAGACTCTGAATAGAGACATCAAAAGGGCCCAGCTGAGAGGCTGAATGGATGATGCAGGTTTTTTTAACTTTAGCAAATAAAATTTGAGAACATTTTCAAAAAAGGTGAAAGGGAAAATCCTACCCTTTTATAACTCCTATTCCTCAGCTCTAATCTCACTGAGGAGATCCTTACTCCTCGGTAAGTAACTGGTTCACGTGTCGCACAGCCTCTTGGCACGGTACATCCATCGCAGGTGTAATATTATTTGCGTCATGACTTTATTAATGTTCATTTAGTGCACATAATAACAGCCAGCACTTATTGAGTACTTACTCTGATGTGTTGAGCACTGTATGAAATTTATTGTGGACCGTCTCACTTAATTCTTACAGCAACCCTCTGAAGTAGGTATTATTACTATTACCTACTAATAGTATCCCTAGTAGGTACTATTATTTCCATTTTTCAGGTGAGCAAGGTGAGCAACAGAGGGATTAAGGAAGGTCCCCAAAAGTCATATAATTAATGTGATTTACCACGGTTTGCCCCTAGGAAATCTGCTTTCTTAGGCTGCATTCTTGACCTCTAGACCAGTGCCATCCAAAAGAACATTCTTTGAGGATAGAAATGCTCTCTACCTGTGCTAATATGATAGCCAGCCATATATAGCTGTTCAGCAATTGAAATGTGGCTAGGTAACTCAGGAACTGAATTTTTAATTTCATTTAATTTTAATTAATTTAAATGGCCTGCATACCATAGCTTTAGACAACAAGCTGCTAGACAGTAATTTTTAGGAATGATAGTGTCTGGCTTTGCATATCATTATACCCCTGTGCTAGCACAATACCCCACACGGTTGCTAAGCCTTCACACTGTTTACTTAGATACCAAACTTTTGACTATGAAGTAAAAAGCCACTAAACTAAATTTTGTAGGATAGGAATCAAATTAGAATGCTTCCAAATTTGTCACTATATATTGACTAAAAATGAGTAACTCAAAGTAGGATGGAGAAGTAATAAATAAAATCAGTGCTCTGAAAACTAAATTTAGTTTCTAAAATAGCACAGAATAAATGTAATAAAATAATTTTTTTCTAAACAAAATAAATTTCTTAGAATTGAACATATCATTACAATCTATGTTTATAAGAAGGCAAACGGCATGAAATAGTAACTTTTAAGAATCAGCACTTACCTGACAAGAATAAATAACTTCAATATCAAAATACACATTCTGGAATACATAATACATTCCTACTAAGAGTCAAAAGATTATAGTAGTTTTTTACAAGTTCATTCATGCTCTGTACTTCATGAAAAACACTAATGTTTCCTCCCTGTTAGTAAATGCATTTTTCTTGCTGGAAGTACCTGTCTGAGCTATATTTGGTATAATTTTCATGCCACCTCTTGATATATATTTTTATTGTCACTGCTTATGACAGTAATCTATCAGATTAAGAGTGTAAAAAGACTCAACTTCATTGGGTAATTGAATATCGGAAACAACTTCCTGTTGGTCATTAGTACTCAAGTTTTGAGACATTCACTGTAAAATGTACTCCTATTAAGCATATAGTGAAGCAGCACTGCATGTACATCATTACTAACTTTTAGTAGTAGCTACTTTCAAATTTGCTAATGTACTTTCGGAAAATAGTAGCAAATGTTCACTTGAAAAACCTTGCTTGACTGACAAATTGCTTTGATTGAAAGAACTAGAAATTTGGGTCTGAAAAAGATAAAAGAGGTGTCTCAAAGCCTAAATCATTTTATATTTCTTTGTCCTGTTACATCAACCTACTCCAGTAAGAATTTATACTAAGTGAATCTGAATTAAATTGCTCTATTGAAAAAAAATACAAAATGGAATGTTCACTTAAAAACCAGAATAGATATAGACATGCAATGCTCAGAAACACTGACATCTTTTTTTTTTTTTTTTGAAGAGTAGGAAAATTTATTGGCGAGTAGGAATGGGGAACAGGAATAGCTCCTGAGAAACAGGAGTCCCAAATGGGTTGCCCTAACTGAATCTTTACTTTGTTGTTGCTATAGTTGGGAGTCAAACTCAGAACCTTTTGCTTGCCAGCAGGCGCTGTGCCACTGAGCTATAACCCCGGCACTATAGTTGTTTTTAAGCCTTTACATTATGTAATTTCCATGTTGATCTTAAAATTATGACTCTGAAGTACAAAGGCCACTAAATTAAATTTTATAGAAATAGTGATCAGAATGCTTTCAACTTGGTTACCGAACTCTATCTACTCTGGCCACATTATCTATATTTTTGTTCTCATTGAAGTAAAAGGCACTGTTTTCCTATGAGAATAAAGAGAAAAATCTTTATAATGATTTTTCACCAACTGTACAAATAAAACATGGTAAACACAGATCTTAAATCTTAAATCTGTGTTCAACTCAATGTAACTGACCACAACAAAACAAGAAACATGCCCATTTTGCCTTATTGATTTCCACTTTAGAAAATGTAATGTATCTACTTTGTCAATATATTTTACAGACTTCATAAAAGAACTAGATAAAAATCAATAAAATAATACTGTTTTTCATCATGACAGAAGAAACATGAAGTCTGGTGCTGTAGCTTTTTAGAAGATGTGTACAGTTAGATATATTAGCAATTTAAGTAAGTTGTTTCTACTTATCGTTCTGGGTTTAATCCATGCACTCTCCTCTCAGAATGTACATCAGAGAGTGCACTTGACAATCAGTTTTGATACTAATAAAGCTGAGTGCCATTCTTCCCACCTCTGTGTGAACAATAAATAGAAAACGAACTGCTTCCCATCGTCCATGTTAGGCACAATCGCCTGTCTGAGATGGGGTGCAGCTGGCCAAATGCTTGCTACTTGAACACAATGGGCTTTACCTTGCACTGGCAGAGAGTACACTCTGTGCCATGTTTGATCCAAGAGGACCCAGTGAAGCGAACCACATTCATCTCGTCCAGGCAAGTTTTGGTGATGTCATTACGGATGGTGTCTGCCTGGCAGGGGTCTGTGACACAGTGCGAGCAGCATTCATTCTCTGGGAGGACACTGAATTCACACTCCACATCTGGGCAAGGCAGGGGCCAACAGTCAACTTCCCCTTGCTGTAAGGAAAACAGATGCATCAGGGCAGAAAGAGAGAAAGGTAGGGGACAGAGGGAGGCAGAGAGGGAGGTAAGAAGAATAGTGTTTACAGGATATTCAATTTATTTGAGTGATGTTTATACTTAGACTTTCAAAGCCCATGAATCTTGCAGGCAATCTACAAAAGCCTTATCAGAGTCCTATCTATACTGCAGTTGGATTTTTAAACAATCTTCAAAGATTAAACAAGAACAACAATAAAACAAAAGCCACAACCATTTCTCTCAAAGCAATAAAATTTGCATCCCTCTAGCTTTCCCTGATAACTTCTTTATCAGGGAAGAGGTTTTTATTTAACTTTCTGACACAAGATGCCATTTTTATCTTTTTTCCCCAAACTTTCATTTATTCCTTTCTCATAGAGAAGACTTTATCTCTGTACAAAGAAAACCTGAAATATGAAGAGGGTTTGACAGTTCTTCTTTGTTCAGTTACACATTTTTCAGTATAGTGTGGCAGTTAGGAGAGTCAATTTGCTTAGGTTTAGGATCCACCCAGGAATTGGCAGAGCACACGTCTGGGTGAGTATGAGTAGGTCATGAAGGTGTGGCCTTGGGGTCCCTCACCCCTTCCTTTCTGACACTGCTGTCCTGCTCTACTTCTTGGCTGCTATGAACTAAGTAGCTTTGCTCTGCCATGACCTTCCTTGGAGCCACCCCACTACGAGCTCAGTCCCCGGAGAAAGTAAGTCACCTAGATCTTTCCTCTTTTAAGTTGTGGGTGTCAGGTATTGTGTCTTTGGAACTGGTTAGTGGGAGAAATATGGAAAACTTTGAAGACATCGGTGAGTGAAGCCTTAGAATGCGTCAAGCAGAGGATGAGTGGTTCTGATTGTAGCACAGAAGACTGGAATGCTGACAGGAATGCAAAGAGCAAAGCCAGGAGGCTTCAGTTGGGAATGAGGACTACATTAGCAATTGGATTAGAGGCCATGTGTATGACATTCTGGTAAACATAGTCTACATATTGTCAATGTACTGAGACTTTGTAGGAGACAGAATAAGGGCAGTGAACTAATTGATCTGAAAGAGTAAATTTAAAGGCAGCCCAACATTCAGGCTGTGGCACGGGTACTAATGGCTGTTTTTACCTGGATTTATAGGTGATTACTGGGGGCAAAAGTCAGAGAACCACACATGACATTGGGACCAAAGGAGGTGTGTTTGATGAAGAGATTAATGCAATTAAAAAGAAACTGATACTTTGTACAGGGACAAGAAGAAAGATGCCTTGAGGGTATTTCAGGAATAGCAAAATTCCACCCATCACAGGCTTAAAGGTCCAAAGTGTAAACTTTTCATTTGAAAAGAGAGTCCTTGGGCCCCCCTGCTAGAGAAAAGCTGCCTAGGGAATTGGTTTCCCAGGATTCATTTCACTGTGTTCATCACCCAGGTACTTAAAGGTTACTATAGCCATTGTCCAAAGGGCCCTGGTTACAGCCTGCACTGATGACAGACACTGGCTTGTCTGCACGATGCTGGTTTTATGGGCATGCAGAGTGAAAAGTTGTGGGTTTAGTGAGTCTTCCACCCAGATTTCAAAGAAAGGCTGTGGAGGCCAGGAAAGGAGCCTGAGAAGGCAGTTCACGAAGCTGTGGGAATGGAGCCAAAGGTGCAAGTAGAGTCACAGGAAGTTGGAGATGTTAGGAATGTGTAATGTCTGCAAGGAAAGCTGCAGACTATGAGCAGAGCCAGCCCGAGACAAACCATGTGGGCTGCAAACAGCAAGGTCATAGGAGTAGGGCTATTCACACCCACTGGAACTCACATCTCACCACTGGGTAGTCTAGATGCCATATATGAACTACAGGAGTTAATGTTTGCCTGTTGGGTTTAGGTCTTGCTTTGGTTGTATTCTTTCTATCCCCCTATTCTGCCCTTTAGGAATGAGAAAGTTTACCCTATGCCATTCTATCTGGGGGTTATAAAATTTCTTTTCTATTTTTACAGAAATTCACTGCTAAGAGTTTGCCTCAAGTCTCAGAAAAGACTTGGTTTTGGGCTTTCAAAAGATGCTGGAACTGGGGCCGGTGAGACAGCTCAGCGGCTTAAGCGCCTGCCTGGCAAGCGCGAGGGCCCGAGTTCGACTCCCGGAACCCACATATGAAAAAGGGGCCGGTGATATCGCTCAGCGGCACGGGTGCCTGTTGGCGCGTGAGGTCCTGAGGTCGTCCCCCCGGTACCCACAAAAAAAAAAAAAAAAAAAAAAAGATGCTGGAACTGTTGAGATCTTGTTGCATTTCTTGTTGTACACAGGGCATGTGTATCACATTATGTGGAATTATGAATTTAGTGTTGTCTTTATTTGGAGATTAAGTATGGTTTAAGAAGATGTGTTTAGGTATCAAGTTGATAAGCTGACAAGGGGCAAGATGCAGCAGGGAAGAGTGTCAACTTGATTGACTTTGGGATCTTTTCTGGGGATTATGGAGCATGCTTCTGAGTATTTCTTGGTGTGTCAGGCAGGTGTTCCCTTAAGGTCTGTGTCTAGCCCCTTGTCCTTTCCTCTTTGGCATTCTTCCCTGGCTCTGCTTCTCAGCTACCATGAACTAAGCACCATGAACTTCTGCTATCATGTTTCTGACTTGGAGCCTGTTGACACTGAATTGAATCACCTGAAATCATAAGCAAAATAAACCTATCCTTTAAGTTGTGGGCGTCAGATATTGTGTCCCAGTAACAGAAAAGCTGACTAATACATACAAGGACTTTGAAATCCTCCCCAAACATATGCTTAGGAACTGGTTTTAGTCTTTCTTATTCCATATGAGAAAATTGTGCAAATTATATCTTTTTAAAAATGTAATTCCCACTTGTTTCCTATTTTTTTTTTTTTTTGGTGGGTACCGGGGGTCAACCTCAGTACCTCGCGCACCAGCAGGCGCCCGTGCCACTGAGCGATATCACCGGCCCTTTTTTCGTATGTGGGTTCCGGGAGTTGAACTCGGGCCCTTGCGCTTGCCAGGCAGGCGCTTATGCCGCTGAGCCATCTCACTGGCCCCCTATTTTCTTCATAATTCTGAATCTCATGATTTCAGAGATAAAAGCATCCTTCAGGCACTGAAACTGACCTTGTTCTTTTAATTGATTTTTGGGCAGAAAGTATAAAAAAATAGCAACAAAAAGCATCGTCTTTAAAATATCTCCTCACAAATAGAAGGAAATCTGGCTATCACTTGAAAAGAACTTCTTCTGTGAAACTTTCTGCTGCACAAACACAGAGAGCAATTTCCCTTTTTATTCACACAATTAGAAAGAAAAAATAAATTTATTCAACTGAAAAAAAAATTGGTATTTTCTTTATCAGGTTTTTATTCCTGTTGTTTCCAGGAAGAGTTTCACAAATATATACATATATCCAAATTTAATATGTATAATAAATACATACATAATAAATATATTCATGGAATATGCAAACCAAAGTGCCACCAGAATAGCACTGACAACAGTTTTAGGTGGAAAATAAGTGTTGTTTTTTTAAGCCTGAAGAATGAATAGAAGTGGATAGGGTTAACAAAAGTTTTACTTGAAAAAAATAATTTTTTTTTCCCACAAATGCCATTGTTTTACTCATAACTGTTTTTAAGTAAGTATAAACTAGATGGAATGGTGAAGGAAGAGTCTTTTCTTCTTCAGAGCTATGGAAATACTCCTGAAGGAGACATCACTCTCAGAAAAAGCATACGCAAGGTAGTGCACCACGTCAACTCAAGAATATTTTTTCTCAGGTTGTTCATTTTATCGTCCTAATCAGACTCATATTTTTATAACTGCCAATACTGTGGCCAGGTACTTTGTATTGGTGGGTAGGGAGAGTAAGGTTGCTTTCCTGTTTAGATTCCAAGACCATTTCATGTAGCTGAACTTACCAGGCAGCGGCACTGCTGGCAATTCTGGACCCAGGTATCACCACTGTTGTACAAGCTTTCTCCGTTTTGATGGAGGCACTGACTACTAAGCCTTGGGTCACATTCAGGGCAGCAGAAAAGATCAACCGTTGGGTTCTCACAGTCACAGACCATTCGTCGGCACATAACAAATCCATTCTGTAGGAGAAGGGAAAATGTAATACCTAAAGCTCCCATTTCTCAGTATGTTAATATCATTTGGAGGTTGAGATAATTTATAATTTTTACCTAACATAATAAATTTTCTTTAAAATTCTATTTTGTAGCTAACACATAGAAATTACCCAAGCTGGAGGACTTCGAATTTTCTTTATACACAATTTTCCTCAAATGACTTGACCAGAAGGAGATTTCTGATTGGTGATTGGTGTAATCTGATAATTGCTACATGGTCCGTGTGTGTGTGTGTGTGTGTGTGTGTGTGTGTAGGTAGTACAGTAATTTGAATACTAAAATTTATTTTGTGCGAAGGTGAGTGTGTATTTGGTAGATACCAGTAAGTTTTACATATTGCTAAATTTCTACAATATTTTTGACTTTATGTTTTTGTACAAACTGTTACCAATTTCTTTCAGAATAGTATTTTGCATTTAACTATAATTTAAGTCTCTATTATTAACCGGGTACACATAACAAAAATCTCTCAACTGAAGTATAGACCATGTTGATATTTTTAACTCTTGGGTCATAGTTTCTCAATTCTGGCTTTATTTATGCATTTATTCAAATATAATATTATCACTATAGAAAAATTAGCATAGTTAGTAATAAAATTTTATCAACATGTGAATAGATAAATACATTGCAGTATAATGGTGCAGTGGAATACTGTTTAGGAATAGATATACCACAATATGAATGAAAATTTAAAACAATACTGAGAGAAAGAAATCAAGCACATGGAGTATATATTATAAGATTTCACATAAGCCTACATAATGGTACATGAAAGTAATCCCAGCACTCGGAGTCTGAGGGAGTACCATGAACAGCTGGGGCAACTTAACAACATAGCGAGACCTTGTCCCAAAATAAAAAATAAAAAAAGGGCTGCGGATGTAGCTCAGTAGGGACTCTCTGGGTTGACCCCCTAGTACAAGAACCAAAAAAAAAAATAAAAGAGATTTCATTTATATGAAGCTTTAGGCAAAATTAATTTAATCTATAGGGACTGCCAGGTCTAGAGGTGCAGGACCAACTAGAAAAGGACATAGGGAACAATTTGGGTTAATGAAAATGTTCTGTTACATTGTTTTCTTGCTGAAATTCATGTATGCATTGGTCAAAACTCACTTAAAATATATGCAAATTACAACCCAAATAAAATTTTTTAGTTATACTAACCTGACATGAACACACAGAGCACCGATCGTTTTCCAGCACCCAAATTTGACCACTGTGTTTGACTCTTCCATCATGGATGCAGTCCCCTGTGCAGTTCTTCCCATGAGGACAGCGACAATCATAACCACCATCCAAGTTGAAGCAAATGGTGTCATTGGCACAGCTGTGCCTACCAGTCCCACATTCATCGATATCTAGGCAAGAACATTAGCATGCAGTGTGCTTAGAACACATTCAGCCCCAAATAACTGCAAGCAGGCAAGTTGTCTCCTGACATAAAGCATTTAACTATAAATTAATTTTCACCTTATTGGCACACATTTCCCATTAAATGCTGACAAAAGCAAGGTGAACAATCTGGGAATTTCACAGGAAAGTATTACTGATTTTAAAAGTCAGATAACCTTGGCTAGAATTTCAACTTTATGTATATCTCAGTAAATATCATTAGGATTTATGAAACATTAATTTTTTGAAAGTAAGAATATAGCTCAATTTATCAAACCAAAATAGCTTGGGTAGTGGAAACTCTAAAAGTGTCCATGATATTTTATTGGGGATATCAACCCTAATGTTATATTGGTGCTTACAAGACATCCCTTCTTAGTGGGAAAGAAACGTCATGAGACCCCTGAGGCATTTTAATCAATTTCAAACTCTGGTCTCACATTACTCCACCCCACATACAAGCTCTTTACACAGTTATGCCTAGTTGCCCTTCCCGTACAGCCAGGTATTTCCACACTGTCCTAAGAACTTTATACTCACCCACGAAGGGCAAGTGATCATCTGTAATCACCATCTCTGTCAGAAAAAATCCACTCCTCCTTAACTTTCCATTTCATATTATCATTTCATCCCCTGCCTGGCTCAATTGGCAACTGCCCATTCTTCACCTGACCTCACCTATCCCATGGCAACCACAGCCTTCAGCATTTTCATACAGATGAAAAGCAAACATATCTTGACCCACAGATCAAGTCCATAAGAGGAGATGAGATTCATTTTATTTACCCCATAATTTAAAGGTCACAAGCCAAAATACATTTCAGAGATTGTATGAGTGGCAGTAAGCAGTTATTTCCCATTTGATCTGTTTCCTGTAAGTAAAGGTCAAGAAAGAAAGGATGAAATCACAGCAGAAGCAGGTTAGAGAGAAGATGGAATGCATACTTTTAACTAGGAGAAGTGTATATTGATTTTCCTTGAAGATTTTAAAGATGGAGTTTATTAAATAACTTTCTTCAATGACTTGATTTTAACAATAATTGAAGACTTGGATTACTCAAGATTATAGCTTGGCCACATTTAATTTCTTAAATACTTAACTTCTATCATAAATGTAGCCCTGAAAATAAGCCAGATGATATTTTATATTTGTCTTCATTTTTAATTAGTTCCATTTCAACAAAACCAAAGAATTGGGATAATAGTTGAATATGTTATTAATACAATGAGCTTCATTATAGCTTGATTTGTCAAGGGTAACATTGTTTATAATTATAGACTATGATCAAAAAGAAAAGTTTAAGTACCATGCACATATACTTTTAAAAATTAAGTACCATGTTAATACACATTTTTCAGATCATAGAAAAATTTCTCTCTGTGATGAAAAGGCAATTTTATAAGTTAATTCTGTATTCGATCTATTCAAATATGGTATATTTGATGAGTTGATCTTTGTTTCCATTTAATATTCTTAGAATTAGGAATTATAGTAAGTAGAGAAAACATGAACCATAATGATTTGATCTCTTTGACCAAAAACTCTACAGATTCCTCTAACTATAATATTATTTTTACTAATGGCAAAGGCTAGATTTTTGCAATCATTTCATTTTTCTTGATGTTTAAAAATAAAAGTTCTACTATAAGGTAAATTTTTTTTCATAAAGCATCCTTGGACTTGCTGAAAAAGACAAACAAGAGAGGTCCAGGCACATGAAGAATATTAGTTCTTAAATACAACACACTTATCATAAAGGAATGGAATAAAATGTTCAAAACAATGGTTGGCATGTAGTCGCCCTACCCAGGGAAATGCATAGGCAGCAACTGTATGATGAACTAGTTATGACTTCTTGCTCTCCAAGGGAATTTAAACTAATTTGAACTTTTTTTAGTTTTTCTTCTTGTTTATTTATACAGTGTTATCCTACTGTTTATCACAGTGTAGAATCTTTTCCCAATTGATTAGTGGTTCTGCATTTTGGAACTCATTTTTAGATGTCAGGAGTTTGCACTATGAAAACCCACCATGATGCATAAAATTACAACTTTAAAAATACTGATATTTCTTTTAGTGAATGACTACTGAAGAAATAAATGTTGATAAATCCATTAGTCAAATCTCAGTTCTCAAGTAACTTGATTTTAGCGGCAGCATATGACAGTCCTTCTCCTTGATTAATCTTTATTTGTTTCCTACTATATTGTTAACTGTTTTTGGAATATTTCTCATGCCTATGAATTCTCTAGATAGGGTAATTAGAAGATTTAGCCATGCAAAGAGGAGGTAAAGTGGTATAAAGTGTTCTGAGGCAAGAGTGTATTTGAAACCCTAAAGTTTAGAGCTATCAAGATGGGCTGGAGGAACAGCTGGCAAAAATAGTTTCCCACTACGTGGGTTGTCTCTTCAGTCTGTTGGTGATTTCTTTTGCTGTGCAAAAACTTTTTAATAGGATGAAATCCCAGTTGTTGATTCTTTGTAATATTTCCCATGCACATGGAGTTTTGTTCATAAAGTCTTTGCCTACACCTATGTCTTCAAGAGTTCTACCTATTCTCTCTTCCAGCAGATGTAGTGTTTCTGTTTTAATATTTAGATCTTTGATCCATTTTGATTTTAGTTTAGTGCATGGTGACAGACATGGGTCTAGTTTTAGTCTTCAGCATGTGGAAAGCCAGTTTTTCCAGCACCATTTATGGCCCCTTTGTCAAAGATAAGGTGGCAGAATGTCTTTGGAGTTATTCCTGCATCTTCTAATTTGTTCCATTGATCCTTGGTTCTATTTTTCTGCCAGTACCAATGCTGATTTTATCACAGTAGCTTTGTAGTATAATTTCAGGTTAGGGATTGTGATGCCTCTTGCCTTGCCTTTGTTGCCCAGAATTCCTTTTGCTATTCTAGGTCTCTTCTGGTTCCAAACGAATTTTAGGAATGTTTTCTCTAATTGTGTGATGTAAGCTAATAGTATTTTGATTGGGATTGCATTAAATCTGTATGAAAATTTTGGTAGTATGGACATTTTCACCATGTTGGTTCTTCCTATCCAAGAGCAAGGGATATCTTTCCATTTTCTGACATCTGATATTCCTAATATGTAGACTATATAAAGAACTCAAAAAATTAGACCCCACAAATTTAAAGACCCAATCCAAAAATGGGCATCTGAGGTGAATAGACACTTCTCAGATGAAGAAGTAGGAACAGCAAATAAATATATGAAAAAATGTCCAACATCACTGGTCATTTGAGAAATGCAAATTAAAACAACACTGAGAATTCATTTTACTCCAGAAAGAATGGCTATTATCAAGAAATCAACCAATAACAAATGCTGGTGGGGCTGTGGGGAAAAGGGAACTCTTCTCCACTCTTGGTGGGAGTGTAGATTTATACAACCACTGGGGAATCAGTGTGGAGACTCCTCAAAAAACGAAAGCTAGAGGTCCCACTCGACCCAGCTATTCCCCTTCTGGGTATTTTCCCAGAATAACTAAAAACATCATACCACATGACATATGCACACCCATGTTTATAGCAGCACCGTTTGTAATAACTAAACCTTGGAAACAACCTATATGCCTATCAACCAATAAGTGGTTAAAGAAGATGTGGTTTTTTTTTTTTTTTTAGTACTACTCAGTCATAAAGAAAGATGAACTTGAGACGTTTCTAGGTAAATAGATGCACCTGGAGACCATGCTCTTAAGTGAAATAAATTGGACACACATGTGTAAATATCACATTGTTTCTGCAGTGTGAGAAACCAAAAGGGTAAATAAGGGCCAAAATGTATCATAGATATTGTGAAATAGGAAAAAAAATACTCAAATAGGAAATGGAATTAGGGAGAGGAGAAGGAAGGAAGTGAAAAGAAAAAATGGAAACAATGCTTTTGTAAATAAGAAAGGCAAGAGGGGTTGAGGGGAGGGGAGGTAAACGGGAAAAAAAGAATCAATATATATCATGTGCAGGTATAAATTCCCTATGATGAATGTAATCACATCATTATCTGTATCTAAAATGTACCAATAAAATTAATTAATAAAAAAAGATGAGCTGGAGGTATAGAAATGTTGGCATGACTGGAATGTCCCATGACAAAACAGAGTAGGCAGCCATACAGCTGAAGGTGCACCAGACCCATGTGAAGTCATGTTAACATATTTGAACTTTATCAAAAATGTAATAAAGTATCATTTGAAGGAAATACAAGGAATTTGCAATCAGATTTGCATTTTAAAAGTATTCTTTGGCTTGCTTTTACGAAAGAGATCTAGTGCACTAGAATTGGAAGCCAAGAGATGGGTGAATGGGATGTTTCAGTAGTCTGGGCAAGAGATGATCACACAGTGAAAGATTCATACAGTAGCTGATGTGTACCAGATCCTGAGCACTTTGCACACGGTGACTCATTTGACCTTCACGACAACTCTTGAAGGTTCAAGAATACATACTTCATAGCAAGGTTGCATAACTCTCCCAAGGTCACAGTAAGGTATAGGGTCCATATAGAACGCAATCAGTCAGGATCCTAAGTTTGTGTTCTTAAGAGCAGTGCTATACTGGGTGGTAGCTGTTGGGAATGCACAGAAAGAGATAAGAAAGGTAGAATCAATATGACTAGTGACTTGTGGGCTTTGAATATTAGGTAGGGGGGAGGATCAAAAAATGTTTAGATTTCTACTGTGGAAAAATCTGGTTGATGTTATGTACAGAAAGAAGAGCAAGAGCTTACTAGGGAGTGGAAGAGAGGGAAGGCATGAAAGCACATATGTTCAGTCAGATGCACTGAATGCACTTTCCTCTGGGCTTCTAAGTGCAGTTGAAGTACATAGGTTGGAACTCAAAAATAGGACTGGGCTAAAATATAGATTTGGTGTGGTTATACTTTCATCATTCCCTTGTCAAACTCAAGTTCAAATCACATGTAAGGCAGTTAAAGCTAATTCCTCTGCTTGTACCGTCACTGCCAATAATACCATCGTACTTAGCAAAAGTCCAAATACAAATGCTAGGTACTCTGAGGAACCTTCCTTGATGTCAAAGAAGTAGTAACAGTTATCTTTCTTTCCTCAGAGTCCCACATTTACATTTTTTCTCAAAGTCAAATAATTTTTGCAATCATTTTCCACGTCGTCTTGTGGCTTTTTCATTTTTTAAGAAATGCACTACTTTATATCTTACATGACAAAATAGTTTATCTCTTCCTCAAGCTGAGAGATGTGACCATTTTTACTTCATATTTCTATGTAACAGATACCTGGCAAAGTGCCCCAGTGTACCTAGACATACGTTCAGTAATTACTCATTGAATTCAATTTCAACTTGTTTCATTTGTGTTTTTTTGTTGGTTTAGGTCAAGAATTTTCAGTATTTGGTTTGAACAGACCAGTTAAAAGACAGTATCATGTAAGTATCAGTTTTGTGGTCTTCACAAGTTAAAAAACAAAAGAAAACAAAACAAAAAAAACTTCACCAAGCTTGAAGATTATCCAGAAATTAAAGAAAGGAAAATGTGGGTATGAAGACAAAATGCATTTATGTGTAAAAGAAATACTGGGTTATGTCCTAGAGAGAGACAAATTTTAGGCCCAGTAGAAATGATGGTATAAACCAGTAAAGAGGCATCCTGGTATGTTACCTAGGGACTGTCTAAATCTCTAGGATAAATGGATGAGCAAAATAACACACAATTTGTATAAATGCAGCTTATAAACATTTATGTGGTAGATCATACAGCTGTAGCCTAAAAAGTAGTGAAAGAGAGCTTATTCATGTTTTTAAGAATTAATCTTATATTTCAGAGTAATTCTAAATTCACTGCTGCAGCTTTGTCTACTTTGTAATGCTTTTTTTTTTTTGTGGGTACCGGGGGTTGACCTCAGGACCTCGCGCGCCAGCAGGCGCCCGTGCCGCTGAGCGATATCACCGGCCCTTTTTTCGTATGTGGGTTCCAGAAGGCGAATGCGGGCCCTCACGCTTGCCAGGCAGGCGCTTACGCTGCTGAGCCATCTCACCGGCACCTGTAATGTTTTTTTTAAAGCAACAGAAAAATGGCACCTTCCTAGATATAATCATACTCTTAAAATTGTATCCTTCTAAATACTAATATTGCAATTCTCCAAATCACTGAAATTGTATTAAATAGGTAGTTGTTTAGTCTTTTAGTTTTTTTTAATGACATAGATGGGTTCTTTGAAAAGACTCCTTCAGAGTAATTTATATTCTGAGAGAGTAGATTTTTAAAAATAATCTTTATAAATTCTATTGGTAGATGATAGTACACTTGTCTGCCAGAATAGTGGGCTTTTTAAAAATATAAATTTCTGTGTTCATGGAATTTCCTTGAAAATCTTTTTCAGGTATCATAGAATCCATTACTTTGCTATTTTATATTTATACTTATCATGTGTTATTTTAATGTTTAGCCTAATTGTCCTTGTTACTTTGCAGATTGAACATTTACAAGTGCACAAATTATGTTTTATCCTGAACACTACTATATAGCTACAAGTATAGTAATTCCTTGGTTCACAAATATTTCTGTTTGCAAACAATTTGGTTTGCAAACAAAGCATTTTGCAAAGTTTTGCTTCCATTTGCAAGCTCTGCATCAGGTAACAAACATGACCACGACCACTGTCCTCATACAAGCACAAATGCGGTCATCTTCCCCAAAATCTTAAAACAAATTAAGTTCATTAATTGAGGTACCACTGTATTTTAAATATATTCTTTCTATATTCACAATATTTCATATCCATATCTAATTCTAATTAAAAGATTATCTATTTTCCATTTGACAAATAAATTCATCATCTGCTGTGTGCCAGACATTTTTCTTCACACGGAGACATAGTAGCTGACAAGCAAACAAATCAATATAAACTGTAATATCAGGAGAACTAATGATTTCTATGAAAAAAAGTGAAGCAGGGTGAGTGAACAGAGTGTCAGTAGTGGTAGACTACTTTAAGTTGGGAGTTAAGGTGACGCCATGTGTTATGGTTCAGATCAAGAATGATTCACAGAACTCTAATGATCTCAGAGGCAGATCTTTAGGAAGGTGATTGGATCTGAGGGTGCAATAGCTGGCTTGCTGCAGGCGGGTAGGCCTGCTTGGAGGTGGGTTGCTTAGGGGCATGACCTGGAAAGGTATATCTGCCTTTCCAGCTCTTCCCTTCCTTTCCCTGCTTTCTGCTTCCTGGTCACCATAAAGTGAGTGGTTTCCTCTGCCTGGACCCTTCCATTATGCCCTTCTTGCCTTGCAGCCACCCAACCGTGGACTGAAAATGTGAGCCAAAGTAAACCTCTCTTCCTTTAAGTTGTGGGTGTTGGGTATTGTGTCTCAGCAATGAGAAAGTGACTAAGACACCATTTAAGAAGAAACCTAAACTAAATAAAAGAAGAACCATGCAAAATCTTGGAAAAGGCTACTTTGTGCAAAAAGAACAGTATATGCAGAGGAATTAGTTTGGTATATTTAAGAAATGCTGAGAAAGCCAAAGATGTTTGGTATATTTAAGAAATACCTATAGGTTAAGAGAACACCAAGAGAGAGTAGTATCCCCAAAGCCAAGGGAAGAAAGTTATGTTCTGAGAGAAAAGAATGATCAATTGGAGCAAATGCCTGAGTGCTCAAAAAACAAGACAGTAATTGATCAGTGAATTTATTAAAATGGAAATTTCTAGCAATCTTTAAGGCAAAGCATCAGCTGAAGTATTGAGAATAAAGCCTCAGTTGATACAAAAAAGGAAGAGATAACAAGTAGAGAAAATTATTTCAAAGAGTTCTGTTCAAAAGGAAGCAGAAAATGGATGTTTGGAGAGTTAAGTGATGTCAAGGGATGTTACTCTTTGTTTTTGGTTTGATTTTTAAAGATGATTGCTACTCCAGATTCTATGTGGAAGGGAATAATGCTGTAGGAAAAGAATATATAATAATACAGAAAAGGGCAGAAATATTGATGCAAAGTCCTCAAGTAGGTCAGAGAGGATGAGATGCAAGGTACAATGAGAGGTTTGGTTCTTGACAGGAGAACGGCGACTTCCTCCATGAATCAGAAGAGAGGGGCTGCAGCGAAGGTGAACATAGATGAGAACAAGCTAGTATGCATCATGGAAAAGTGAAGTAATTCTCTTTCAACTTCATCTGTTTTCTCAGTTAAATAGGCCATTGATAGAGAATGAAGAGAAAGGAAGCAGTACCCAAAGTCTGAGGAGATGGAAGGAGATGTGAAGTGATTGTATCAGAGTTGGAAGGGAAAGTAATTAAGGAATAAAGTTAGAATTCTGGGGACTGTTGTTGGCCCTCATAATGGGCAGCTTCTGAGGTGGCCCTCGTGGTTCTTGCCACTTAGGAGTCACACATTATGCAGTTCCCTGCCTTGAATATGGGCTGTACTTACTGACTTGCTCATAACTAATAAAATATGGGAGAAGGTGTGGGGAGACTCCGGCTGAGGAGTGCTTGAAATAAGTGTGAAGAGGAACAGACCTTAGAGCACCAGTTCCCAGGCTCCTACCCTAAAGTTTAGAGCAGATCTGCAGGACAATGGTCCGCAGAATCAATAATAAGTTCTACTCAGAGCTGTTTGCACTGGCTATTGTGTCCGGTGCCCTGTTAAGATTGCTTATACTAGGTTGACATGTGTCACACAACAAACCATCCCATTCCTTTCCTGTCCCCTGACCAAAATTCTATCCAAGTGCAAATGCTTTTCTTCTACATCTTTGTTGTCATGTCCTTGAATTAGAAATGAATAGCCTCAGAGGTCTCGGTTTGTTGCTGTTTTCCTGAAACTTTGGAACAGTCTCTCTGGGCCTCTCAGTTATTGAACTAAGTCCCGTCTCTGAGTAATCTTTCATCACGTATGCAGCTCCAGTCACACACTGTGACAAGAAGGATGCTCCATCTGACATTAGTTTATAAAATATAATGTCACCACTTTTGATATTGGATTATAAAAAGATTGTGCCTTCCATCTGAAGCTCTCTTGGATTGCTTACAACAGGGAGCAAGATACACTTCCATGTCTTGAGCAGCACTGTGGAGTGACCCATATGTTAAGGAACCGAGGGCTATCAATAGACACACGTGTCACCTGGGAAACAGACTCTCCTAGTTCCACCGCAGATAAGCCTTCAAAATAAAAGCTGGGTCCTGGCCAATTTTTTTTTTTTTTCTTTTTGTGGGTACCGGGGGTCGACCTCAGGACCTCGCGCGCCAGCAGGCACCCGTGCCGCTGAGCGATATCACCGGCCCTTTTCTCGTATGTGGGTTCTGGGAGTCAAACTCGAGCCCTCGCGTTTGCCAGGCAGGTGCTTACGCTGCTGAGCCATCTCACCGGCCCTTGTTTTTGTTTTTGTTTTGTTTTTTTGAGACAAGGTCTCATCATGTAGTTCAGGCTGGCCTTGAACTCACTATGAACCCCAGGCTAGCCTCAAACTTACAGTGATCCTCCTGCCTCGGCCTCCCAAGTGCTGGGATTACAGGCATGCACCACCATGCCCAGCTCAAGCCAAAGTTTTGACTGCAATCTCATGAAAGACTTGAAGAAGCGTCACTCACCCAAGCTATGTAAAGACTTCTGACCCAGAGAATAGGTGAGGTTACTATTTTGTTTTGTTTTCAGCTGCTAATTTATGGGAGTACTTTCTATATATCAATAGATAACTAACACATCTCACTTGAGATTTGTGGTCATATATTTAAAAGATAGCAAAAGCAGCAATAAATTTAAAGTAAGGCAGTCAGAAGTATTTTTTTTTTCTATTCACACTCAAATGCCTAGAAAAAAAAAATAGGTTATCCCTAGATGACAAGTGGAAAAGATGGGGTGAAAGGGGAAGATAAAATGAAGATGTGTTTTCAGCTGTAACCTATATACTTCTATATGATCTGCAGTGTTTAAAGTCAGCTTACAGTCATTCTTTCTGCGTATAATTTTTAAAATGTCAATCTTAATACAGCACCATAGAATACAAGCAAAGTAGCTTATCAGGGAAAAGCAAAATCACACTGTTTGATCTGCCTCCAAACTGCAATCTGTGGTTCTTGGCATTCTATGCTGGAAATATTCACTCTGCAGCATTCGCAAGTGCAAGATAAGGCCCCGGGACCACAGTTAAGTGTCTGTTAGCAAACGCCAGGTTTTAGCCCCTGGTAGGATAACAACATTGCAGTTTCTCTGTGAAAATCCTGATGAACCCACAGCTCCTTCTACTGCTGCTGGTAAAGCTTGCTGGAAGGAAGCCTTGGTACCTATTACCTGAGTCTGTTTTACTTTTTTTTTTTTATGAAGAAAATCCTTTGAAGCCCCAAGAAAAGAGATACTGTAACATTTGGGTGTCAGGCATCTTTAAGTCACATTCTCAGAGGCCTTCACTGATTGTGTTGTTCTTTCTCCAAAGCTACAACTGCTTCATAAAGGTGTAAATACAAATGAAGAAAAAAATGAGTTCCTGAGTTTTGTTTCCCGCTGCCAAGCATTCTGATGGCAAACTCTTTCGCTGATAATCCTTTTCCTGGTGGTTGTTCACTGGACTCTGCCTGGTTTCTAAAAATTATGTTCCTTAGTTGAAAGTACACAAGAGTGAAGTCGTTTGTCAATTCGTTGAAAATAACTAGAAATTAACCATAAATAACTGAATACGACGTGATTGAATTTTTTTTTTTTTTGTGGGTACCGGGGGTCGACCTCAGGACCTTGCGCAACAGCAGGCACCCGTGCCGCTGAGCGATATCACCGGCCCCTTTTTTCGTATGTGGGTTCCGGGAGTCGAACTCGGGCCTTCGCGCTTGCCGGGCAGGCGCTTACGCTGCTGAGCCATCTCACCGGCCACTGAATTTTCTACTCCTATTACATTTAAAATTTCTTGGAAGCAGGGACCATATGCTATGTATCCAACATTCAACATTCACTGAACATTTCTTATTTTATCAGCCTAGCAAAGCATGGCATGTACTATACAGATTCCCCTTGACTACATCATAGTCATATTTTCTTTATTCTTATTTTGCCTCTATCCCGCTTTCTATATCTATTTTTTTTTAATCTGTCTTTGGTCAGATTTTTGCATGTATCCATTTTCAAAAGTTCATATGATACTCTGTTGGAGATTTGTTGTGCAAAAGCTTTTTAGTAAGGTAAGATCCCAGTTGTTGATTCTTTGTAATATTTCCCTTGCAGTCTGGGTTTTGTTCATGAAGTCTCTGCCTACACCTATGTCTTTGAGATTACTACTGATTTTCTCTTCTAGTTAATTTAGTGTTTCTGTTTTAATGTTTAGATCTTTGATCCATTTTTTTTTTTTAATGTGGGTACCGGGAGTTGACCTCAGGACCTTGTGCTTGCCTGCAAGCACTTGCACCGCTGAGCGATATCACTGGCTCTTTTTTTCCACTTATGTGGGTACCAGGAGTCGAACTTGGGACCTCGTGCTTGCCGGGCAGGCGCTTATGCCGCTGAGCTATCTCACTGGCCCCTTTGATCCATTTTGACTTTAGTTTAGTGCATGGTGATAGACATAGGTCTAGTTTTAGTCTTCGGCATGTGTAGAGCCAGTTTTTCCAGCACCATTTATTAAAGAGATTATCTTTCTTCCAGTGAACATGTTTGGCTCCTTTGTCAAAGATAAGGTGGTTGAGTGTATTTGGGGTTGTGTCGGCATCTTCTATTCTGCCCCACTGATCCTCAGGCCTGTTTTTTTTTTTTTTTTTCCCAATACCATGATGATTTTATCACAGTAGCTTTGTAGTATAATTTCAGGTCTGGGATTGTGATGCCCCCAACTCCCAGAGAGTGGGAAAAAATCTTTAGCCAGTTGTCCCTCAGACAAAGGACTTATATCTAGAACATATAAATAACTGAAAAAAATCAGAGCCCCCAAATTCAACGACCCAATCCAAAAATGGGCATCTGAGATGAATACATACTTCTCAGATGAAGAAATACAAATGGCAAATAAATACATGAAAAAATGTTCAACATCATTGGTCATTCAAGAGATGCAAATTAAAACAACACTGAGATTCCATCTCACCCCAAAAAGAATGGCTATCATCTAAAAATCAACCAATAACAAATGCTGGTGGGGCTGTGGGGATAAAGGAACCCTTTCTCCACTGTTGGTGACAGTGTAGACTGGTGCAACCACTGTGGAAATCAGTGTGGAGATTCCTTAAAAAACTAGAATTAGAGGTCCCATTTGACCCAACTATTCCCCTTCTAGGTATTTTCCCAGAATAATTAAAAATATCCCCCACAGTGATATATGCATACCCAAGTTTATAGCAGCACAATTTGTAATAGCTAAATCTTGGAAACAACCCAAATGCCCATCAACAAAGGAATGGATAAAAAATATGGTTTTTTTCCTTATATAATAGAGTACTTCTCAGCCATAAAGAAGAAAAAGCTGGAGACTTTTATAGGTAAATGGATGCAACTCGAGACCATACTCATAAATGAAATAAATCAGAGTCATGTGTATAAACATTGTATTGTCTCACTAGTGTGAGAAACTGAATGAGTAAATAAGATCGGAAATGTACAATAGATATTGTGAATTGGGAAGAAACTGTTCAAAAGAAAAGATAAACTGTGATGGTGGAAAGGGGAAAAGAAGGAAGGGAAAAAGAAAATATATATTTATACACAAGATAGTTAAAATAGTTGCACAGCAGTTTCTTTAGTTCATTGAAAAGAAAGGTTTGTGTTAATATTGTTTGGACAAGATATCATGCCTATATCTTGTACTTTGAATAACTACTACCCAGACAACAATATGCAATATATTAATTATTGTAACTCTCCTACTAACCTGTTTTGAAACTCTATTTTATTGTTATTTTTATTTTTTTCTCTCTTTAAAATAAAAAAAAAAAAAACACAAAAGTTCATAGGATAATACAGGTTGCATTTTGAAACAGCTTTTAACAGTTGAAACTACCCACAAAAATACTGGTTGAGTGTCACAAATTTTATCTAAAAATAGACAATCATAATTAGCAAGCAAAAGTTTGATATTAACATGTTTCCAATCACTTTTTTGTAAACAATTATAAAAAATCAATGACTACTATTGATATCTTACTGTATGTTGTTCAAATTAAGAGGCATTCTTGAACTCTAGGTTGTCTCCTTGTACTGACCTTCGCACGATTCTCCCCCTGGTGAAAACATCCCATTGTCATGGTAGCCATCTCTGCACTCACAGTGATACCATCCTGGCAGGTTGACACAGTTAGCACGGCTGTCACACTGAATAAAGCCATCAGAGCACTCATCGATGTCTGTTGACAAAAAAAAAAAAAAAAAATGGAGTTTTATACAACTGTTTCTTTCAAAGAAAACAGATTATTCTCCTGCAAGTCTACTGTAGTTTTTAATGCCAGCAAATCTTTGAAACTGAGACAATATGAATCACTAAATTCACCTGGTTATTAAAAGCTTGCAGAAATAATGTAGTAGTTCTAGTAACAGCAGAAATGTCTGGAAGGCTTCTGTTACAAAAACCATTCAATTGTAAAAACTGGAAAGCATCAGTGACTCTCACCAAGTATAGTACTTTCAGTTCTTCGGGACATGCTCTAGGTCATAGTTTTCCAGTCCCTTTAGGTGAGGTGTGGGTGTGTGACCTCCTTAAGCCATTTGAGGGGAGATAATATTACTTCCAAGCAAGGCCTTTAAGATGCAGTGTGTGGTTCATATGTACCCTTCCCCATCACAATGACTAGCAATTTTCAGAGTGTCTACAGATCAATTAATGGTTTTCTGGGTCTTTTGACTAAATGGAGACCTTGCTAAATAATCTAATGTACTGACTGCACCACTGTGGTTGCCAGAAATTCCCGCGTGTACCCATTCCCATATTGAGAGCCCCATGCTATGACTGAAGGCTCCACCTGCCAAGGTAGGGTAACTTTTCCTTATGTGCTTCCCGTACCTGCTGCAGTGGTCACGCACGATGTTGTCTCCCAGGCTGAAGGTAAGGCCAGCTGCTTGTCAGAGTCCCTTATTCTGCTTTAATTGGCAGAATCTGTTCTTTTCTACATCAGCCTCACCTAACTTCAAATTCATGGAAGCATATATAACTTTAATTTTCTTTTCAGATTTCCTCTTTTCTGATGTTCAATTTGAAAGGAACAATGAATGAATACATGAATAAATAAGTGAAAGGAAAATGAGGGAAATAAGTGATTACTCATTTACTTCTTGATAGAGTTCCTTCAGTAAAAAAGTATGTAAAACATTCTCTTAGATTAATACTGCTAATAGGAAAAAGTAAATATTTTATGTCATGTAACACTTCAACATTATTTCTGAATTATGAATATGTTTGCCTCTGTGGTTTCTCTTCCTAAAAATCAGCTACTACAGCCAGTGATTCCCATTGACAAAATAATTGTTAGTGGCCAGATCAGCTCACCATTGACTTGCTGGCACATAGGCACTCTGCTCTGCTCCCATTTACTAAGGCCTCACGGGTGTTATGAAAGAGTCTATTTGTTCTTCAGGGGCCTTCCTAACTGATAAACCTCCAAATATAAATGGGTCCAAAATGCTGTGCCCATTTCAGGTTTATATAGTCTTTTCTTCCACCCTAAATGATGCAGAAAATTGTGTCATTTCTTAATGCTCGGACAAAAGAAAACAGGTTTGGGATTTAAGCTTTAGAAGTGAGATTCATTGGAAGAAGGCCATGAGGGGACACTTGGAGTCTTTCATTTTAGAAAAATTCAGTCTTTTAAAGTAACTATTAATAACACAGAGATTTCTTCACTGAAGCAACTTTCCCACTATATTTAGCCTTCAATTTAGTCTTCCTTTCTGCCTTAAAGTAATTGTAAGGTTATCTCAGTCCTCAGGAATTCAACATACATTCCAGTTGTTACTTCTCAACTTATTTTCTCTTTTGTTATGCCTCTTCCAAGCACCAGACCTACTTGCACACTGCCTTACCCTGCTGCCCACCATCTACATTACATAGCACCTTGCCTTGACTACAAGCACACTCTCTGAAGTTTAACAGAAATGCTACATGAATTATATTACTTTAGTGTTTGGAATACTGGAAATACAAACATAGTTCTGCCATAATGTATTTTCATATATAGTTAAAGCACTATTTTATTATTTAACTATTATTACTAGGCAGTACATTACAGGACAAGTACATTCATTCATTAATGTAGCATTCATCATGTATTGAATACCTGATATGTGCCAAGAAGTGCTAGAGAAATAAGGATATGTAAGATTGGAGCAATTTCTGTCCCCACTGAGTTTATAATCTATTTACATTGTTTTATTTTTTAAGTAAACTAAATTTATGAAAATCTGAGTTACAATCATATAGCACAGTATTTCCAAACATGTGATGTATCAGTCACTGGTGGTATGGTATGTAGGTAACAGTGGGAAATATTTTAGTGGCTATGTATTTTTCTGAATTATTTCCATTTATGACAAATGATATAGTACAGTTATAAAATTAAATTTAAATTTTAAAAGTGAAAGGAATGATAGAAACAATATCAAGTAAATATTGGTATATGTGGTATAGGAATATGACAAAAATTATTAAGTTTTGAAAATATCATTATACAGTTGTTATGGCTTGTGTCTAGATGTCCCCCCCCCAAAGCTTCATGCGGTCATAGAGTTTTTTTGGAGGTGGCTGAATCTAGAATGTGTAATTGATTCCTAGTGCAATGCTGGGATTAAGGGTGCTGGGATTAAGGGTGGGTGATTGCTGGAGCAGTCCACTGATTGGATTGGCACCACCCTAATCCTGGTAGACTGGATACGATATAAAGGACAGAAAGAGGCTTGTCTCTCTCTCCCTCATTGCTTTTGCTGTCTTCTGCTGCCACGAATGGTGGCTCCTCTGCCATGTGCCACTCTGCCTTGGAGCCAGCAGATTATGGACTGAAGCCTCTACAAACTGTGAGCTAAATAAATCTTCCCTCCTTTAACTTTGGGTGTTGGGTATTTTGTCTCAGCAACGAGAAAAGTAAGACAACAGTCTAGGGAAACTTGACACTTCAAGAAAATTTTCTGAGTAATTTCTTATGTACTGACATGCCTTGATTCATGTAAAATATGACTCAATTTATAAAAAACATATATGTCATGGCTCATTATTTCATATTTGTACCATTTAGGTTAGCGAAGAAAACTAGTTATATAATATATGAAACTTCATTTTATACTTCTTTTATTGTTTTGTTAATTGTTTTGTTGGGGGGGTTGTTTTACTTTTTTATTTCAGCTTTTTCACATAACTGTATATTCACATGAAATTGTAAGAGACAATTCCATTTCTCATTTATCCAGTTCCACCCATTGGGAACATCTTGAAAAACTATAGCACAATATCATTCCTAGGATACTGACACTGACACAATCAAGATATAGAACAGTACTGTCCCATAAGTTTTTATCTTTTCCCAGCCCATTCTTTAACTCTTGCTAATCACTAACGTATTCCCCACTTACACTACTTAACTTTTCAAGACTGAAATATGGATGGAATCAAACAGTATATAACCTTTTGGTATTGCCCCCCTCCATCAACATAAATCTCTATGGAGTCATCTAGATATTTAGGTGCATCAGTGGTTTGTTCTTTTTAGAGGAAGGTGTACTGGGGATTGAGATCAGGTCCTACCACATGCTAAACAAGTGCCCTGCCACTGAGATACATCCCTACGCCAATTTGTTCTTCTCTATTGTTCTTCTTCTCTAGTCCTCTATGGTACAATGTATCCTAATTTGTTTTCATCATTCACCCACTGAAGGGCATCTGGGTTGTTCCTAAAATCAGACTACTATTTTGTCTAATTTATTTTATTTTTAAATTAACATATAAAATTGCATGTATTTATTGTGTACAGCCTAGCATGCAGGAGGCCTTGAGTTCATTCCCCAGCACCACACACACACACACACACACACACACACACACACACACAACTGTATAGTATATGTTTAGAAGTTTATATACATTGGGTGATAATTAAACCTAGTCAATTATCAAATGCATTATCTTACACAGTCATAATTTTTGTGGTTAATATCTACTCAGCATTTTTCAAGAATACAAAATATTGCCATTAATTATAGCCACCCTGCTGGAGAACAGATCTCTCAATGATGAATATATGTATCATTGAACAACACCATATATTGAACACACACACATATATATATATATATATATATATATTCATCATATTCAATATATATATGATTTTTTTGGTACCTGTTGACCACCATTTTCCCAAGTGCTCTCCCACCACCATAACCAGACTCTGGCAAACAGTGTTCTACCCTTTGCTCCTAGAAAGATCAACTTTTTTAGATTCTACATATGAGTGACAGCAAAAGTATCTGTCTCTCAGAACCTAGTTTATTTTACTTAACAAAATGACCTCTAGGTTTATCCAAGTTGTCATAAATAACCAAAATTTATGCTTCTTTATGACTGAATAGTTTTTCCAGTCTGCATATATGCATTTTTATCATTCATCTACTGATGGACCTTTAGGTTGTTTCCATATATCAGATATTGTGAATAATAGTACAATAAACATGGGAGTGCAGATATCTCTTTGACATATTGATTTAATTTCCTTTGGCTAAATACCTAGAAGTTAGATTGCTGGATCATCTGAGAGTTCTGTCTTTAGTTTTTTGAAGGATCTCTATACTGCTTTACATAGTGTGCAAGTTTTCCCTTTCTTACACATCCTTGCCAACACTTGTTATCTTTTGTCTTTTATTATAACTATTCTAACAGAAATGAGATGGCATCTCATTATGGTTTTGACATGTTTCCCTGGAAATTACTGAAAATGAACATTTTTACATATGTGACTCCTTCTAGGCTATTTGTATGTCTTTTGAGAAATATCTATTCAGGTCTTACTCTATCCTCCAGTTTTTAGTCTATTATGTCTTTATAGGTGAAATGAGTGTCTTCTAGGCAGCACATAGAGATTCTATCCAGGTCCTCCAGTGTAGTCCCCAAACCACAGCAGCCATTGTAGCCACTGTAGTACTGGGAGGTACCCTAAGCTCAAGACTGTCATGGCTGGTACAGTGCCAGGTGGAATCCAGTGCCCACTAAAGCTAGCATAGTTCTGGGGTGCATCCGAAGACCTCGGTTGCCAAAACTTCCTTGCTGCTGAGATTTTTGTGGAACCCAAAGCTATTACAGTTAGCTGGTTTTAGTGATTCAAGTCAGAGATTGAGCCTATTTTACAAAGGTTATAGGTTCCTGCCTAGCACCAAGGCAGTTTAGGAGACTCAGTCTAGAGGTACCAGCCTGAATTTAGGGGTGTTGTGTGTCTGTCTGGTTGTTGGGCCTGGTATTAGGGAAGAGGGTAAAGTCTTATGATCACTACCCTTTTTCCTTCTTACTGTGCTGCCAGGGCTGGGGAAATGCATGATGTGGGTAACATAAAACTGTCCATCCTACCCTCCTCAATGCATGTTTTTTACTATTATTATATACAAAAATACAGTATTCACTCACCTGATTTTCTTCACTCTTGGGAGTTTTTTTTTTTTTTTTTTTTTTTTTGGTACCAGGAATCGAACACACAACCTCGCACTTGCCAGGCAGGCACTGTGCCGCTGAACTACATCCCTGGGCACGGGAGGGTATTTTTATGCATGAGTAACTATTTAAATTGATGTATCTGTGGGTCAGAAGGAGGAGCAATCACTGGAGAATTCTGTTGTGCCATCTTGTTCCGCCTACCTCCTGTTTTGATAATTTTTGTTTATGCAAGCTTTTCTACTTGGGTTAGAATCAGTAGAAAATGAAAGCATGCTTGAATTGCCAGTGAATACACTTCATGCCAAAATTTGTTTGGTCTGTGGCCCTAATGAAAGCCAAAGATTTAATAAAATAAACAGCATCATCTATAAGCTATTTGATTGTATGCATGTTCCTACTCAGTAAATATTTAGTAAACAATTAAATCTCATCTAAAATTCTGAATCGAGTATATTTTGTCTATGTAATATCTAAGTGAAGACATTAGCAGCTTATTTACTTCAAATATGCACACATTTTTTACGTATCGTATAATGAAGGAAAACAATAAAAAATTCAAATGATTTATTTCTTGGGTACTTTCTTTGGTAAGATAAAACCTAATTTTTCATTATCCAACAGAATTAGGTACACAACAAACAGCAAACCTTGGGGGTAAAAATGTTGTTTTATTCTATATAAGAACTACCAAACTGAATAAAAGTATTCAGAAGTATTAGTACAAGTTGTATAACTCGTATGATTTAGTGTTACTCATAGAGACCTTATTTGGGTACTCTTTTCTATATAGAAAACTAAAAATAAATTTTATAACAAATTGTGTTCTGTTTTAGAAAGGAACTAATTCCTTAATTCCTTAGGGACAATTAGAACTTTTTCAGTATCCACATTTAGAACAGCCAGCCAGTGATGTTATTACAGTGCTGCATCAAAGTGCATCTGAAAGGCGCTTCGCCGTCCAACAACAGTCATGAAGAGCGGTCACACTCTGGGGATCAAAACCAACCTAGATAATAAAAACTGAAGGCACTCCTGGGGGTAGAGTTTTGCTGGTGGCATCTAAGAGGTCATTTAATTTATACAGGAATAATTATAAATTTCTTCATGCATATTATTTCTACTATAATAATACAATTATGAACAATAAAAATGGACAAATGTTAAAGCTATACCTAAAACAGACCTTAATAGACACTCTACCTTTTAAACTGAGAAACCAGTAGTTGCTACTCCTACACACACAAATAAAAAGGAATCCAACTCCTTTTCTTTTTTTTTTTTGTTAGCATGAGTACACTATTTTTGGAAGCAAGGTCAAATAATAAGAGCACTGTCTTTCATACCATTCATTGTTAATAAAAATATGACATAATTTCTCAAAAAAGCATAGTACTTCTTCTATTTATATCACTATCCCATGCACTGGTAGTTAAATTATATTGATAAATAGCAGGCAATTAAAGATCCTCCAAACAATTAATCAACTCTTGATTGCTCACATGAGGGCTATTTGCTTTCTAGATTATCTGAAGCATTTATTTTTAATCACAAGGTCATTTCCCTCTGTCTTTTGCTCAGTTGTGGGGAATCTGCTTTTAATATTTCAGGTGAGTGCTTGAAGAATACAAACTCATTTGAGAATTATCTTACTTTTTAAGAGCTGTGCAGGATTTGCGTATAATGCCTAAAATTTCATATAAGGCATATTTTCTCATATAAACATTTGAAAATACAATATGAAAACACATGTAAATAGAATTTAGAAGCCATAAAATCCTCTGTACAAGTTGGTTGATAACACTGCAGGTTCAGTGCATATTTTTGTCATTTTATAGATCATAAGAATAAGGTTAATGGCCTGCATTAAAAATCCCTGGGCATAATTTCTTTCATCATATTATTTAGTTCTCACAACAACCAGGTGAAAAGTATTCTTATCCCTGTGTCATAGACAAGAAAGGAGGGATAGCAAGTGCATCACTGCAGGCCTCATGATTGCTCCATTCCCTCCAAGGCCTCCCTTCCCCTCAGAGTACGCTGCCTCTCAAGGAGGAATAGTACTCTTTTCTTAATAGCCTGCTATTAACATACAAGGCCTCACAGGAAGCCTCACCTGGCTTATAATAAATGTTTGATAAGTGCAAATCCAAACTTCAAGTCTAGATGCATCTCATATCCTTGTGAGTCTGTTTTTCATTTTAAAAGATTATAAATATTTTAATTATGGAAAATACCAGAAATGTATAAAAAGCAGTCCAACATCTTAATTGCTTCAATTAGTACACCAGTCCCACCCCCTGTGTTGATATCAGGTAGGCCAAGTGCACATTCCACATGTCTGGGGAAAATACCAGAGAGGACAGGACACTCTGGTACATTTTAATTTATCGTTTTTATCCAGTCTTTGCATATCCTATCTCCATTGTCTAGAATATTCTTCTTGCACTTTCTCATCCTCTTTCCTTTTAGTGTCTCATCTGTCTGTGTCTCGTACTATGATCAATTTCCCAAAGGAAGCTTTCTTTGACTCTAGAAGCTATGTTAGCTCTCCTATTACTCACAGTTTTGTGTTCGCATCTTCCACTTCCTGGTGCCTCCCACTGCCTTTTTGGTTTTATCCATACAGCTTTTCATAGTGACCTCTCAGCAGCACAGTGCCTGGCTTCTCAAGCCTCCTTCTGAAATGGTCTCCCTGACCCCATAACTCTTGCATTCTACATGCCTGTAAAACCAGCACCACATGGATGACACCAAAATCTGCTGCCAGCTCGAGCAGTAGCCAGGCCTCCTTGAATCATGACTGCAGAGACCTCTGAATGCCTGGAAAGCTGAGCACCATGAACCAAATCCCTGTGAACCAAATCTTGAATTCCCTAGGCAGCCATTCTCTAGGCCACCTTGCTTGATCAGGGTTTCCTGGGGCTCTCTTTTCAAAACAAAATCTTTCAGTTTTACACCACTGAGCCTCTAAATGGTGGGGTTCTGCTGATTCCCAGGATGCTCTTAAGGGATCCCACTTATTATCTTGATGCAAAGTTCTTGGCTTTTTAATGTTAATCTTTTTGCAACCAAGCTTTCCTGGGCCCCAAATTTGCAGGTGATTCCTTTCTGCTGGAACTGAAAACTTTTCAAATGGGCATTTTGCTCCTAATTTTCAGCACATATCTGGCTAAAAGCTACCAATGCCACAGTCTCAAAACTGGGCAGCCATGAAGTTTTCTCTGCCAGATTAATTAGTCCTCTGCCTTTAATCTCAGTCCCTTGCAAAGTCGTACAGCATGAGCAAAAAGCAAACACATTTTCTGCCAGAGTATAATATACATGCCCTATACTATGCTAGAAATGCTTGGAAACAGAAATGTTTTGGATTTCAGATTTTTTTTTTTTTTTTTTTTTTTTTTTTAGTTTTCAGATTATTGGGCAATGTTTGCAAACATAGACAATGAAATAACTTAGATAGGGGACCCAGGTCTAATCATGAAATTCATTAATGTTTCCTATACATCTTGTACAGATCGCCTGAAAATAATTTTACATAACATTTTAGTAATTTTAGTTGCCTGCATTTTGATTGTGACCCATCATATAAAATCAGGGTTGGTGAAATTTACCATTGGTGGCATCATGACAGTGTTCAAAAAGTTCAGATTTTGGACTTTTGGATTAAGGATGCTTGACCTGTACGTGAAGATCTCATTCATATGGTTGATACTGTAGAAACGGAGGAGAATAGTGGTGATGGTAGAGGGTGGGGCTGTTGGAGAGTAAAAGGGTTGGAGAGAATTTGGCCAAAGGATATCACATTAAAGCCAAATAGGAAGAATAATTTCAAGAGGTCTTTTGTACAGCATTGAGATTATAGTTAATTATAATATATTTTATTCTTTTTTTTTTTTTTTTTTTGTGGGTACCGGGGGGTCGACCTCAGGACCTCGCGCACCAACAGGTGCCCGTGCCGCTGAGCGATATCACCGGCCCCTTTTTCGTATGTGGGATCCGGGAGTCGAACTCGGGCCCTCGTGCTTGCAAGGCAGGCGCTTACGCCGCTGAGCCATCTCACCGGCCCATATATTTTATTCTTGAAAAGGGCTAAAAGAGGAAATATTAAATGTTTTTACCACAAAATAACAACAATGTGAAGTAATGCATGTTAAGTAGCTAGATTTAACCATCCTAAAATGTACATACATATAATTTCAAAACATTATGCTGTATATAATAAACACACACAAATTTATCTGTGAATTTAAAAATAATAATAAATTTGAGGAAAAATAAGACACAGAGAGATATGCTGAAAAAGCCATCTGAAGATAAAGGTAGAGATTGAAGCTGTGTAGTCACAAGCCAGACAACACCAGAGGCCACCAGAAGTTGAAGCAAGGAAGGATTCTTTCCTAGGGCCTTCAGGAATTATGGTTCTATTGATGACTTAATTTTGCTCTTCCAGCCTCCAGAACTGCGGTACAGTGAACTTCTTTTCTTTTCTCTCCCTCTTTTCTTTCTTTCTTTCTATCTTTCTCCTCCCTTCCTTCCCTCCCTCCTTCCCAGCCTTCCTTCCTTCATTCCTTTTTTGTTCAGCTTGTGGTTCTTTGTTGTAACATTTCCAGTAAAACAATATACTATGTCATTTTCATTTTCATCCCAGATCTTTCTATACTAGTCTAGACATGAATATTCAATTTATCACTCAGTATTTTCATTTGGATACAAAATTTCTCCTACTGAAGTTACCCAATTCAGAAAACTGCAAGACTATCCAGTTATTCAAGTAAAAATGGCTAGATTAATTCTTAATTTCTCTCTTTTACATCCCTTATCAAATTCATCAGCATATCCTATAGGCAGTGTCTTCTAAATATACCCAGAGTCTAATAATTACTTCCAACCTTCTGAATGCTTGCCATTCTAACCCATGTTACTCTCATTTCTCTAAGCTATTATAAAATCCTAAGTATTTCCTTGGCTCCATTTTTAGCTCCTACAGTGCATTCTGGATCCACAGCAGCCAGATGATCCTTTTAAAATGTATGACAGATTGTGCCACTCCTCTGCCGAGATCCTGTCTCCCCATATCATGGAGAATTTTAAGAGGGAAGTACCTTGGGAAAAAGCTGTTGTTCATTATAACTGTCTAGTTCTCAGGCTATGGACTACATTTCCCAGAAACCCTCCCCCTGTGCATAGGTTTGTGTAAGAGTTAAACAATGAGAGAAATTTCTGTGATTTACCAGAGAGAGATGGGCTCATGCCATTACTCTTGGGAAACCATGATGAACAGTGTTAGGGGTTCTCATGAGCTCTGGCTTCTCCATCAGTGCTGAAGTCTGGACTGGTGAATGCTTCGCAAATAGTCTGGGTGCAACCTTAAAGATCTTTACTCTCCTAGCTTCTTACAACATAAGGTCTAATTTCCCCTAGCTCCTCCCCATGGTAAAGTCTAACTTCCGGATAAACCTTCTCATTCCTATGGCACTTACAGTACTTCCTGACTCAAAGTAGGCATATAGAGTAGTCTAATACGGAAGAGTCTTTACACTGGAAGATATGATGGAGAGTTGATTTTAAAAAATAACAAAGAGGGCTGGTGAGATAGCTCAGCGGCATAAGCACCTGCCTGGCAGGCACGAGGTCCTGAGTTCGACTTCCAGTACCCACATAAAAAAAATAATAATGAAGAGTAAAATAGAAATGGTTGTCAATTAGAAACTTCACAAGCAACAAAATATTTTAAAGATAAAAATGCTACGTGTATATTTATCTCTCTAGAGTTAATATTTAACTGTTCATACTGATGTAAACACCATGGATTTTTGAATTGTAGATGCAATCCATAGTTAGAACACGGGATATTTATTTATAGTTACTGAATATAACTTAAATGTCAGCCCTGGTAAAGTAAAAAATAATGTAAGAGAGAAGTGGGAAGATTAGAAGATAGGAAAAGGCAGAAGACAGAAGTTGGGGTAGGAGTAAGGAGCAGAACCAACACCTTTATCTTACATGCTAGGGAATAAGAAAGGAAAACTCTGCAGTTGATAAAATTAGAAATGAAGGGGCTGGTGAGACGGCTCAGCGGCCAAGCGCCTGCCTGGCAAGCATGAGGGCCCGAGTTCGACTCCCGGATCCCACATACGAAAAAAGGACCGGTGATATCCCTCAGCGGCACTGGCGCCTGCTGGCGCGCGAGGTCCTGAGGTCGACCCCCCCGGTACCCACACACACACACACACAAATTAGAAATGAAATCAGAAATAGCTGAAGACTTAAAAGGTAAGCAAAGAGGAATGAAACTGGTGATGTAACTATATTAGCATGAAGGGAATATGGAGGGGTGAGAGCAAAGTGATCAAAATCCCCATCTATCATAGCCAACCATCTACTGGTAATGTTTAAAACTGACTAATTAATCAAAGCTTAGCATGAACACATTAAAAGAATTAAAAGTGGCTTCTTTTGTAGCTTGTCTAATGGGATTCGGGAGAGAATTAAGCCCTAATGCCTGAGGCATCTTGTATAAGTAATGAATTAAAGTATGGCGCTAGTCATATGCCATCTTTGGAGATAAGGAAACAGTCCCTCGGGTCGTTTTCTGGTTTTGAGTTGAGATGAGGATCTCCTTTTAAGAAAGGCTGCTATGAAGTGATGGCCATGAATTAGGAGACTACCATGTTTCAGTCCGAGTGCTTCCATGTTATTTGATATCCTTTAGTCACGTGTCTCTTAAGACAAGTAAAAACGTTTTTTTAAAAGTTTCAGAAGCTCCAGAAGGAATAAAATTCAGAAGAAATGCTCAGTATTATAGGATAATGATTCAGCCAACAGTGAGGTCTAAATGCTGAGGACAAAATGAAAAACAAGCTCTGGAAAAAAAGCTATCAGGAGTGGAGACATAAAGGTAACCTAATCAGAACTGATATGCCGCTAAAATTACTTAACGGGATGAAACTAGGAGAGCTGAGATTATAGGGAGGCAAGAAGAAACAAAGACATTCCTTGGGGAACACAGAGGGAGTGGAAAAGGAAGAGGAAGGATTATTAGTAGAGAGATGGGGAGATCTAGGTCTACCATGGGGACTTAGGGGAGAAGAATATCAAAGAACAGACAATCAAGCTGTCAGTGATCTAATGGGCATAATGGCCATTTCCAATCTCTCTCTTTTCCTTTCTCCTCTCTCTCTCTCTCTCTCTCTCTCTCTCTTTGTTGTGTGTGTGTGTGTACATGTGTGTACGTGTGTGTAGCAATATCATTGTACATGTGAATAAATTCTTCTGGTTTAATATAAATATTATATATATATGAATAAAGACTTCTGATTTAACACAGAAGTAAAATTCCTTGAGATATACAAGCAATATATTGAACAAAGGGAATTCTGGAAACTTCTTAAAACCTTAAAAATCTTTGCAGCTTGTATACATTTTATAACACTTAGAATTGTATACTTAGAATAGTTCTATGCATTTATTTAACATATATGTATCAAATGTCTATCATCTAAAATATGTGATATACACTATCTGAATACATCCCAAAGTTCATACTTTTATTAAAAAGATATAGGATGAATATCAATAACTCAGATATAAGGTTGATATCATGAGATCTAGAGATGAACAAATATATGAATTTAGGAAAAAAGACATTACCTCGCTCTGAAACTGATTAGTAAAAGTTCAGTGAAAGCCAAGCCACTAGAGTAAAACATGTCTGAGTAGAAACTTCCAGCTTTATTCACAAATGCTGGCAATTACTTTAAAAACTTATTTATTTCTTACATTGTGATCAAGTGCCAACTTTTAAGGAAGGCTTTTTTCTTAGTATTAGATGATGTGATTTTTAGAGCCCTAAGAGAACATGAATGTGAAGCATCTGCTGCTAGTTCAAAAATAATAAGTAGACTACTCTTAATAAAGATAAAAACAGAAAAGCTTTAATTCCTGTGCTTCCTAGAGACACTTTCTAATAGCAAGGATTAGATTGTCTACTTGATCTACTTTAAGATTGTTTTCAGAAGAAAAAAGCTGATTTTCCCAAACGATCCACTAGGAATATGAGGGCTAGAGTGTTTTAGTGTAATAATATACTGTAAAATTTCTAATTATTAATATAGCACTGCAAAAGGCTTTATGCATTGTATGTGCTTACTCACTGGTTATTCAGGAAAATAAGCTTTGAATGGCATGCCAGGAATGGTAAGATGACAGCCAAAATAGCTATTCCGTATTTATTTGCAAACTAATTGACAAACATATATCACAAGAAATACTGCTTTGAGTGAAATGGGCTCACAGATGCCAATAAACAAAGAAATGCAGTACTACAGTTTCTATATATCTGAATAAGAGTTGTCAGCTAGAGCTTTTGAGTGGGTCCTAACCATGAAATATACTGATAAATGGCTTCTATAGGCTTTGAGCAAGTGTCATATGCCTGACAGACTGTCTGTTTTCAGACCACTTTAATATAACACCCACTTGCATCTCTGCTCGACACCCATTAACTTGATGCAGGTTTTTCAGCAAGTAAGGAAACATCACATCTCTCTCACAGATAATTGAATAGAAAAAGATACCTAAAAGAAAGCAATTGAGCAAACCAGTAACTCCTCCCAATTACAATTAGGCGAAATGGCCTATAGGGTTTTTGAGGATGGGTATATTCTTTAATGGTGCTCTAAAACCTCTTAACCACAGAGACTGATGGTGACTGTCTTGTCCTGTCAATACGAGGTCACTTGATCAAACGTTTTCCAGACTAATTATATTTTGTGTTCACTTTAACAACCTGTTTCTTCATGATCCATCAGATCAGTTGTACAATCCAATTTCACCACTAAAGCATCCCCAAATGCTAGAGGAAAAGTATTCCAGTCCTGAGCGTTTGATCTTACAGACTCGGCCTTACTCTGCAGCTGGGTAATGCATCTTAAAAGGAAAAAGAGAATCCTTTAATTCACATTTTTTTTGTAATTTTTTGATATAATAAAAGGAGTGGGAGAGGGAAGGTAACGGATAGGTATTTGGCTACTAACTCCTAGGTATTTTATCTATTTTCTGTATCTAGTTCCCTTTACATCATCATTTATACACACGTGCACTTTTCTTTTTTTAGGTTTTCATTGTAATAGAAGAAATGACACGGAGGGACCAAAAGGAAAGCGACCTCTCTATGAACAAAGCTGCCACAAGCTCCTTGTACTTTTCTGTGGCAGAACATGATTCCCAGGAACGTGTCCTGCTACTACTTAAAGGCAGATTGTAACTACAATTCTAACCGTAAAGAGGCACAGTCAGAAGTTTGTCCTTCTAGTAGCCTCAGAGAATGATTCAACAATATAAAGCATTTGGAAGTCTAGTTTTTTCTGTACTGACTCAGTATTCAGCTGTGAAATTATCTAAATATACAATGATGAAGGAGAGATTAAATAAATGATGTGACATGTGTAAAAGGGAATACTACATACATTCTCAAAATTATGCTTTTGAAAATTCCTAATGACAGAAAATGCTTCTGATAAATATGTAAAAAGTAGAATCAAAATTACACATAAAATATTATTCCAGTATGTAAATAAGTATCTTATTCATGAATAAGATAGCACTTATCTCTAATCAGTAACATTACAGATGATTCTTATTTTGTATATTTTTCTTCATTTTATAAATGTTATAAAACTAAATATAGGGCCTGTGAGATGGCTCAGCGGTTTAAGCGCCTGCCCAGCAAGCGCAAGGGCCCGAGTTCGACTCCCGGAACCCACATATGAAAAAGGGGCCAGTGATATCGCTTAGCGGCACGGGCGCCTGCTGGCGCGCGAGGTCCTGAGGTCGACCCCCTGGTACCCACAAAAAAAAAAAAAAACCTAAATATACATTACTTTTAAAATTTAAAAAGATTTACACAAAAGATATTAGAATTCATGAATAAAATTAGAGTGAATTAGAAGAGTAGCTCATATGTACCCTTTAGATAAATGAGTGTCTCAGGAAGAGAGTCAAGGTCATCTTCTCTCTTCTTGCACTGTGTGTCTTTCACGGATGCTGTGCTCTTAGAACTGTATGGACCTTCCCAGTTCCTGCTTCCTACACGTGGATGGACTCTCCTCCCTGCATATACTGGTACACAGTAGGCTTCAATAAATATTTGCTGAACTCTGATGAATTCATTCTCAACAAATATGACTGAATCATGAATGGGATGCATCTGGATTTATATGTGGAGTTTTCAATGCAATTGAAAGTCAATAATATAGAATATATTGAAGCATTTGTATTTCTTCAGAGGAAATGATTCTGCAGTGGGTTTAAAATATAAAATGTTGGTCTTCTACATTTTGGCCCACAATGACTAGCACAAAATGGAAGGAACTTTGGAATTTAAAATCAAAGATAAAATCCAGATGGGCAAGCCAGAAGGATTAAGCTACTCCTCCATTTTTAGTGGTTATATATCAGAGAATATAATGCACACTGATATCTGTTGTATTATTTTTAGTTAAGCAACACTTTCTTTCAAAGTTATACTAACTTCTTTGAAATTTAAATCTGAGATTTTAAAGATAAATTGTCAACCTTAAATTTGCCCCACCATTTAACTGAAACATTTCAACTATAATTCATAAATATAGCTACAATGCACAGCTATAAAATTAAGCACTCTCTAACTTCCTATAGAAGATGATTAAAAAGTAGAAAAATCTGTTAGATCACCTCTATTTGAGTCCCAAGGGCATATCATGCCCAAACCATGGAGAGAGCCTCTAAGTCTTTCCACTCCAGTCTCTGTTGTACCTAGAGAAGAAATTCACTAACTAGAAAAGTGAAATCTACTAGATACATGGGAAAAATTAATGATGAATTGTACCTCATTGTACCTTTTTCCACTCACATATCTGATTTTTAGTTACACTGAAGAAAATAGAGTCATAGTACCTGCTAATAAGATACTAAATACCTAGGAAGAATAAAAATGGTTATAGTACACTAATTTGGACAGAGATCGCTTGCTAACAGTTCACAGAATTCTGTTCTTCATGGGGACTCAGCTAAACTGTGGAATATGAGTGGCTGAGGCTTCAGAAGTGGGCATGCTCTTTATTCCCATTCTGCTAGCTGGACAAGGTCATAGAAAAGAGAGGAAGGGGAGGGGAAGGCAAAAGTTAAGTGTTGGAGTCTCCAAATTTTGAATCAATCAGAAACACTTTGGACAGTTATATAAGAAACAAATTTCTATTCTATTTAAGTAATAATGCATTTTGACTACTTGTTATGACTGCTGATTCTCCTACTGTGGCTAGAATGTGCCCCCTGGAGCTCATGTGGTGAAAATGTATTCCCTGGTACCACAGTGCTGAGAGATGGGACCTTAACAGGTGTTTAGGTCATGAGGACTCTGCCTCCATAAATGAGTTAACCCTATTGTTACCAGATTCCATTACACAAAGGAGCTTAATGTCACTAATCGCCAGCAAAATGCAAATCAAAACCTCTACAATTAGATAATACCTTATATACTTGTTAGGATGGTTATTAATTATTAAAAATAAACAACAGATATGTTGGTAAATGAGAATATATATTGGTACAGGCCTCATGGAAAATAGTATAGTGGTCCCTTAAAAAATTAGAGATAGAGCTAATATTATCCACCAATCCCAGTTCTGGCTGCACAGCCAAAGTAACGGAGATATGTGTACACTGCGTGTTCATTGTAGCATTACTCACAATAGCCAAACTACTGAAACAACCTAAATGTCCACCAATGGGTGAATAGAAAAAGAAACTATGGTACATGTACACAGTGGAATATTATTGAGTCTTAAAAATGGAAATCTTGTAATTTGTGACAAATAGATGGATTGGGAGGGCGTTATGTTTAGTGAAATGAGCCAGACACAGAAAAGTAAACATTTTATGACCTAACTTACAGGATCTAAAGTAGTCAAATTCACAGAGGCAAAGTAGAATGGTAGTTGCCCAGGGCTAAGAGGAGGGGAATAGGGAGATGATATTGAAAGGTACAAAGTTTAAGTTCTGCAAGAAAAATAAGTTCTGCAGAGCTATTATGTAGCATAGTGCCTATTGCTAATAATACTGTTTTTGAAATTGCTAAGAGGGTAGATCGTATTGTTATGGTTTAGATCTGACATGTCCCCCAAAGGCCATTTGCCCTGATGGCACTATTGTGCAGTGGTGGAATCTTTACTGGGGGGGGCCTGGCTAAGGAAGTAGGTTACTGGGGGTATGCCCTTGAAGGGTATATTGGCATCCTAGCCCCTCATTCCTTCTTTCTGGGCTTCCTGGCTGCCATGCGTTATGCAGCCTCCTCCACCACACACTTCCAGCGTCAACATGTTCTGCCTCACCCCAGGCCCAAAAGTTGATTGACCAATCATAGACTGAAACCTCTGAAACTATGAGCCAAAATAAACTTTTCCTTCTTTAAGTTGATTTATCTCAGGTGTTTTGTCAAAGTGATGGAAATCTGACTAACCCAAAAAACAAAAACAAAAAAATCAGAATAATAAAAGGGGCAGGAAGAAACTTTGGGAGGTGATGGACATGTTTATGGACTTGATGGGAGTGTGATTTCATAGTTGTACACTTAACCACAGACTCATCAAGATGTATACATTAAATGTGCACAGATTTTATGTATCTATCTTACCTCAATTAAGTGGTTAAAACATTCTCCAAGCTAACTCAATATTATATCCTGTTTAAACTATCTCATACCTATTTTTCATGTTTACAATGCATGAGGAATCCAACTATCATTTATGGTGTACCCTTCTTTCTGATTTCTTTCCTCTTGAACAGGGATATTATTTTTCTAGAAGCATATGCAGTATATACAGGTCATATGTGTTCACATCTACATTAAATCACTCATGCAACAAATATGACTGAGAAGTTGCTATTTATTAGATTTTGGGGATGCATGAGAGCACGGACTAGGGGTCATGATTCCGAGAAGCCCATAGGGTAGCAAGAGAGACAGAGCTATATACGTGGAATATAACCTGATATATTAATATGTGTGCTGCCTGCTGATTTCCTTCTATCTCATCTGTCAATGGCCTTTTTCTCTCCCAAGGGTCTTCTTCCTCTCCTTCAGTACTACCTCCAACTCACATAGAGAAAACCGAATCACTCACTAAGAAAACAGTAGCAAAGACTGGACAATTCAAGAAAATAATCTCAAAACAGTGGTTGTCATGGTGTTTGGACAAATCAGGAAACAGCCTCATGAGGAGGTGATGCTAAGTCTGGAGATACATGAAGAAGACCGTCTGAAGGTAGCAGAGAACTAATACCCAACCCGCACTGCAGGAGCCCCCAGTGACACTGCCTTTTAATCACCAGGTAATAACTAAGATGCAAATTAAAGTAAATGTTTCGATTACTCCTAGGACAAAGCACCTTCCTGTAATATTACATACCAGAATCTTTTCAGAGGCAATGAAATTATCCTAGATACACAAACTGAAGTGGTCCCAGGAGAAATGAGCCACACATGTAAGCATTCATAATTATCATTTGGGAGACTGGTCACAGAAACAATGGGTTTGATTGTCAAAAATCAGGAGCTCACAAGGTAGAGGAGATATTACTCTAATTTGGTGTCAATGATGCAAAATTATATATTTATTAAGGATTATCTTTAGATCACTTGATTAATTAGTATTTAATTTGGGTAATTTGCTCACTGCACATAATTTGAGGACATCTTCAGTTACCAAAAATACAAATTTTTCCAAAAGGTTAATGTTACTAAAGGGTTAGTTGGGAAGTACCGATTGCTTTTCTATATCCCTTCACTCTTCAATGTGATAAAGCAGATGAATGTTATCTTTTATAGCCTATTATTTGAATGTGATCCTAATGTCTTACAATTGTCTCCCAGAAAATTTCTAAACCCTAGAAGTGCTACAAGCCTCTACATATTTTCTTCAGAATAATTATTTTTCTTCTGATTAATTATCCCAAATATTATATGCACTCAGATTAACTGTACTTTTTAAGTTTCACAGGCCCCATGTAATGAAGTTAATTATTCAAAATTTTTGCATGTGATTCTTGCTTTTTCAAAGTGATTCCTGGTTTTAGGGGGGAAAAGCTTATACCAATAGTTACTATCATTACTATCAGCTCTTTTCATATTATATAGAATTCTCCACAAAGAAGACATTTATCAAATGATTTTTGGTACATGACATTAAGACTGTATAAAAAAAAAGATAGAACAAAGATAATCCAATTACTTGTGCTTCCATTTCGAAAAAATCATCCCCTAAGTCTCCACATTAATAATACTGCTCTCCCCACCCCCTCTCAAAGTTATTGCTGTGACTTTTAAATTTTATTTTGCCATAGGCCAAGAATCCCAATTGTGCCATAAAGTATGACTTATAATTTGGGATTCTCATTTCTGAGATTTTATTTGGTCAGCTTCTATTATCTACTCTATTTATCTCCCCATTCAATTAGGCCTTGGAGATTTGATTAAAGGTGAACATTTCCTATGAGTCTCTTCACCTCTGTCTCCCAGATTGATTCATGACCTCAAATAACCTTTGACATCCAGAAGGCAGATGTGTAAGAGAATAAGTCTGCTGGTTTTAGATTGCCTTTTGATTTCATAGCCACATCCAAGAAACCCTATTAAATATTTCCAAGAATTTCCACCTCAGTAAATATATAAATTGTTCTTCCTTATCCTCAAAATAAAATCCCAGAGAAGCACTAAAACAACTATTTCTGTAACTAATGAACTAAAAAGAAACAATAAAATAACTATTTCTGTAATTCCACAATGTCATGAATGAGAAAAAAAGAACAGTGAGCTACATACTACGAATACTGATAAGAAACCTATTTTAGAAAGTAAGTCATAGAGTAAGACTACAAAGAACAATGAATTGGACAACGTGAAAATAGAGTTTAAGTGCTACCCACTAAAGTGTATCGATTTTCATGTATACAGTGTTCTGTGTACACACGCACGTGCGCACGCACAGACACACACACACATACCCCGAGGTTTTCTTCCCCCTGGAATGTAATACCTAAGTATCTTAGCTAATTTATACATCCTAGTTTTACCCAAATATGATGCAGCCAGGTACAAAATATTTTGTGCTTGATTAGTCTCTAACATAGGTACAAAGCACAAGATTGTACCTAGCATGAACTATGTGTAGGAAACTATACATTATCACAGGGAAGCTTCTGGATTGATTCCAAGCTTTAGCAGGAAATTAATGTAACATTCTGCTTATAGAAATTTTAGAAGAATTGTACATTTGAATCTTTTGAATGGATGCCATCTTATTCTCAAGTAGCAGACCCACAAATGGAGCCATACCCTACCCTGCACTGGGCTTCTTAACCAGCCCAGATGCCTGTCAACAATAAAAATCAAAAGACCATAGTGGGAATAAGTCAAATATAAAACAGGAAAAATACAGTATACACTGTGTGATTCGATTTAAGTAAATTCTAGGAAATACACAGTAATGTAGTGACAGAGGGCAGATCAGTGGCTTCTTAGGAGACAGAGAAGGGAAAGTTAAAAGTGAGAGCCTATAAAAGAACACTAAAAAATTTTTTATTGTGATGATGTTTCTTCAGGTGCAGAACATATATAAAAACATCAAATTTTATACTTTAAATATGTATAGATTATTTTAGGTCAAATTTAAATCAATAAAGTTACTAAAGTATATACAATAAAAAATAGCATGTATTCTCAGCTCAAGGTACATAATCAAACTGTTTGTCAGAAATTGTTTTTTAATTATTTACTGGTACATAACTGTCAACAACTTAACAATTTCCAAGTACTCAAGTTAACCAATAGTCCCTTGTAAAGGATCCCAGATCAGCCTTTGGGTACAGAAAGTGAGGGGAAGTGGAGGTGGCATTGGTGTGAAGTGAGACTTCATGAATTTAGGGACTCAAGTATTAGAATGGGAACTTACTTAACAGGGGGACACTACTGTAGCCACACATTAAAAAGGAGAAGTCTTACAACAACACAGGTTCAGGAACACAGGCTGTGTAGCCTCCTTCTCAGAATGGAGGAAATACGCAAAGGAGCGCTACAACTCTGAACGATAATTGAACTCAGTCAGTTGGTCTTGATGTAGTCCTTAGATGGTGCTAAAAGCAAAGACACCTCATGCATTCAGTGGCAGCTACGTCAGAGCTGGCTGGGGCTCAGGAGACAGGAGCATGGGCAGCAGACTGCTCACCTTATTTGAAACCTGGGTGTGAGAGGTGGAGTTTTTCCGTCTTTAATGGAATTCGTTTACCCTCTGAACACGTATCCCACTTACTGGTTCATCACGTGTCTCTAAACATAACTGACTTGCTTCAGAGTTATTTTGGTGTGTGTCTTACCATCTCCAACTCTTTTTAAACTCATGTTCTAGAGATGGGAATATTGCGTTCAAATCTTTGATACCTTATGTTAATAACAACAATTGAGAAAAGGAGTAAAATTAGCTTTTTGGTCCTTCCTGAAACTCATGAGCCCTGTTCCCCAGGCGACACCATCATCTACTTCAAAGACTCTCTGCTACAAACAGGATCGGCTGCTTAGTCCGTGTAAATGAAGAGTGGACCTAAGAATCCCAAACTGAATGGTGACAATCTTTTAAACCACACTAAATCTCAGGCTGACTTTATTAAAAAGTTACAGAGGACAGCGCAGCAAGAGTCTAGGAAATGTGAACTCGATTCCCCAATCAGAAAGCTCCACGGGCTGCCTTCTGTGTGATTCAACAGGACTGCGTTTCTGAGCGGGCTGTCCAAGCAGGAGACAAACCCAGCAGCAACTCTGCCTGGGGATGGATAACATAATATTTATCTTTCAAAGCCTGCTTCCCTTATTTTACCAGTGGGGAACTGATTAAAGAAAGGATATCTGGGCACCGGGCACTGGGGACCTGGGGTTTAAGCTGTTAAGTCTCTCAGGCTTAAGTACACACATACCCAAGGTACATGCTGCCTCCAGATCTGCTCTGCCAAGCACAGCAGTTACATCAATATTGCCAATCTGCAGTATTGATAAGCTACCAAAATCAATTCTTGATCTTCTTTTATCTCCATAATATACAAGAAGGGAGGGGTACATCTCTGTAGTTTGATGATACTATGCCAGCATAGCTGGTGTGAAAAAAGGGCGAATAAGGTCTCTGCAATTCACTTCAGGGTTTCTGTAATTAAATCCAACAAATATTGTTTGAGACCAACCAATAAATTCCAAACATCATGTTGGGCAATTGTTGCTGTTGTTCAACAACCAGATTGGGTGCTATGGAGTGCCCATTCTAGGAAAACGGGCTGACCTGGAAGATCTGGTCTAAAATCCTATCTGGGACTAAACAATGGGTAGAGCTTGCCCTGGAGGATGTGAGATTCATGAGCAGTGTGTATGGATGAAGCAAGTACTGAACTCTGCACCTGGCAGAAAGTCTAGCAGGTCACTACACCAAGGGGGCTAGTAATAGAACGAGAAACCAGACAAAAGATGCCTGAAACTGAAGAAGAAGAAGAAGTGGGGATTCAACTGGAGGGATTCCTCTACTTCAAGAAACAGACTTTGGGCACTTTTATGGAAACCTAGAGTCTCTTCTAATGGATATAGGGGCTTTGTTAAAGACACTAATCCAGTTGAGGTACATCTCTTCAGCAGCTAAATCAGTTAACAAGTCACTAGAAATAAAATTTGCAAAGGTCATAAGAGAGGTATACACTCTATCAGAATGGCCACGCAGGGCAAATGATTTCTAACCTAATTGGACAGACAAGCTGGTAAAGGAATTCCAAAAAGAAGGAACAGTCTATGCCTAAATATGGAGGATGACAATGATCAAAGATGAGTACTTCAGTATGACAGGTCATAATTTGGATATGGAATGTCCCCAAAAGACCCATATGTTAAAGGCTTGGTTGTCAGTGTGTGGCACTATTGGAAGAAGGAAGGGCTTTTAAGGTGGGGTCTAGCGGAAGGAAGTTGGGTTACTAGAAGTGTGCCATCAAAGGAGATACTGGGATGTCCATCTCTTCTTCCACCTCTTGGCTGCCTAGCCGTCATGGGTCAAACAAGCCTCCTCTGACTTGCATTCTCTCCATAATGCACCATGCTGCCGCAGACCCAAAAAAACAAGGCCAAGTACCTATGGGCTGAAAATTATGAAAATGAGAGCCAAAATAAACTTTTCTTCCTTTTGTTTATCACATATATTTGGGAATAGTCATGGAAAGCTAAGTGAAACATAGGTTCATATTTATGTGAAGGTAAGTGGCAGAAGACAAGGGTGAATACATAGGTTGGGGCTCGATTTTGATGGGAGCTGTTTGCTGTCCCTGGAATCTTAGATATTACCCTGAAAATAATGTGGAGACAAAGAAGTTTTGGAGTACAGGGTTGTCTCTTGTAGCTCTCTGAGCAGGCTAAGCACTATAAAAAGCAGATAAAGAGCTCCCACAGATATTGTTAATTGTCCTAGAAAAGGTCCTGGTCTCAACATTGATTCAGAGCTCCTAGCCTCTTCTTTGGGGAGCGTATCATTTTACCTTTTTGCCTTGCTCGATTTTGGTTACAGGTTCTTTACGAAACTCTAACTGGTACACCACAAAGGGAATACTACTTTCATTAACTGCCAAAACAATATGGCTAAATAGGAAAAAACACTAATGTCCTTTGTCTAGATCTAGCCTCTAGAAAGATGCTTACTAATGAAAGTTAGAGAAGGGCAGTAAAGTGGTTTGGAGGTAGATTACAAAGGAACATGGTGGGAAGACAGCTAAAGTACAGAAAGGAAGACCACTGGGGAGAAAATATGGAGATAATCATCCTTTTTGCACAGAGGATTGATGGAAAAATCCTGAGGAGGTAGAAACTACAACACTTGATGACTAATAGCATATTGAGAGTAAAGGAAAGAAAATAGTGGAAGACCACTTTGAACGATGTAAAGCTATGAGTGCTTATGAGACATTTAGGTAAAGATATCCAATTGGCCACTAAAACTTAGGTCTGGGGTTCAACAAAGTTTGGAAACAAAGTGCATATTTGAATAGCTTGAAATATCCTGATGTAAATGAAACCATGGAAATGGATGAGGGGATGGAATTACTAGATGAGAGTATTCAAAAGAAGAAATAAGACTAAGAAAGAGGAATGAAGATGAGAGGAACTAAGCAAGAACATTTTGAGCAGTAAAAGGAAGAAAATACTTCAACAAAGAGAAAATTGTCAACAGTATCACATCGGTCCAAATAAAAATGGAAGAGAGGATACTGGATACAGTTATTCAGATGGGAGAAAGAAGAGTATAAATTGAAATAAATTGAAAAGTGATGGAAGGCAAAAAAAAATAGAGATAGTGAATACAAATTTAATTTCAAATATTTAACTATTAAGGAAAAGAGACAGGTACTTTGAGTGGAAAGCAAAAGCAAGAATTTAAGGACTTTTTTAAGATTATAAAACTTGTGAATATTTATAGACTAAGGAAACACAACCAGTAAAAAGGGAAAGATTGGTGATACAAAATACAAAATAGATAACTTACTGAGTTTTAATTCTATCTTACTATTTCTAGCTGCACAAAAAGTCCATAAAACAAATTATTTTGTTCTCTGATGTTCAAGATAAAGTAATACAGAAAGTTAAAAAAAAAAAAAACTAAGATCTTAGAAAAAAGATGGAAATTATAGGTGGATTTATTTCTTACCCAGCCTCTGTTTCCAGAAAAACAGTAAATACTAAATTTAAAGCAGAAACAACACCTTTAAAGGGGCAATTATGTAAAAATGTGAGGTATATTTACATTAATCCTAGTAAGTCATAATTCATCCATATTATTTTGAGAAAAGATGGTCCTGCACAGCTGAAGAGTGAGCCTAATTAAATAGATCACATGTACCGTTTAAGTGCACATGGCTGAATAATTGCAATATAGGAAAACCTATTAGCTATTAAAACTGTGTTGAACATAACTCAATCTTTCTCTATTGGTTTGGAAGAATCTTACTGTGCCCGGAAGCCATCATTATAAATATTAATTCTCAATGAAAATATAGAGCTGTCAGTTCACTGATACCTCCTAGTTGAAATGGCCTTTTCTATTTTTTGATGTGCTAAGTAATTTGACAGATTAGAAAAAAGAAAATGCTAGTGTCACAGGTGTTATAAAATGTAGAGAACTGCCAGTTTGCTTCTGGTCCCTAAAATGCTATGACTATTTCTGGTTGAAAACTTCCTACCCTGATTAATCTTATTTTAATAAATTTACTGTGAGTCAAGAATATAACATATTGATGCACACTACTAGGACAACTACTTAGGAAAAATATATAATTGAGATAGACACATTTTCATGATTTAATAACTATTTTGTGATAACATACATTGTAAATTTTTCATTTTCATAGTCATCCAGCTGTATCATTTTAGTAAAGAGAGGATATGATAGTTGACTTAACAATTCTAACTAAAAATTGTCTCTAAAGTTAGTGAGCTAAAAACAAATTCGAGTCAGTAGGAATTGCTATTAATATATTTGAGTTAATTGCATCTGCAGAAGAAAGTAGTAGAAAGCTAAATGTGTATTTTTTGTAACAGGCTATACAAATATTCAAGAAATTCTTTATTGAGGAAAACAACACAGAAGAGAAATATTGAATATGACTTATAATTGTCATTATCAAAGCAAGAGCTAAATTATATACATACTTTAACAGTCTTCAGTGCTGATTATTTCAGTTCTCAGTATTTGTAGTGTGGGATTTTATTAAGGAAGTATGGGATTTTATTAAGAAACTATGTTTGTGAAAGCACATTGTGGATGTCTTCAGTATGCCAGGCACTGGACCAAGCTCTAAGGGCATAAAGACTGTACCTACTGGACTCACTGTCTAATAAAATACACACAATATGAAATGGTGTGTATAAAATTCTGTGAGATCTACCTACATTTAGGCTGTCTAAACCTATCTTGTGATATATTTTCAGATTATGCCCTCCCTTTTTTTTTTTATCAGATGCTACTGAAAGACAGCCTGTAAATATCTGTCCTATGCATTTGCTGTAGAATGAGGGCATTATTGGTTTTATCCCCTTTAGCAATCCATATCCATACTGAAACACCATTCATGTACTAAATACTACAAATAGCTTTGCAATCATGGAGGTGGTGGGTGTAAAAGTGTGGATTACCCAAATCAAACTTCTAAGGATGCTTGATAAAAATGAAAATGTTTGATCTCTTCCCTGAAGCCAAATCTTAGGAAACAGGGTCTTATAAACTGTGTTTTCCCATCCTCCATAGGTGATGTGGGGTGACTTAAAGTTAGAAAGCTACTACCCTACGGAGCCAGGGATGTTTTCCCCTTGGAGGTGCCCCTCAGAACATTCTTCCTCAGGTCTGGGAGATGTCCTTTCTTCATTTATGTTCATTTATGTTTTAGCCTTCAAGAGATTTAGTGTCCAAATTGACGCTCGTCTCTAACAACTGCCACAGTTTAATCCAACTTTACTAATTTATTAGTTTTAAGTTTCACATAACAATAACTATGTATTACTATGAAGAAAATGTTGCCAATTAAACAATGACATGTCATGGATTGTAAGTCATAACTTATTATACTATAGGCATTGTTGTCTAATGTGAAGTTTTACATCTTCATTGAGAAATGAAAACTATATTTCTGTGAGTCAGGATAAATAGTCCTTAAATTATTTTAGTTTTAAAATTTAATTCAACTCTGATTTACCAATGCCACTTAGCTTTATAAGAAATTTTAAAATCTTTCTACTTGGTTTTTAAATAGCTAAAGATATCTAATACTAATCAGATTCTGTTCTTTTAAAAAGAGCAAATAGAAAGGAAGTAAATATACTTTCCTTATTTTAAGGCAAGATTCTAATTTTATTATTTATTTATTTATTTATTTATTTATTATTCTTTTAAGAGTGGGAAAATTTATTGAGAAAAGGATTAGGGAAAAAGAATGGGGAATAGGATAGCTCCTGAGAGACAGGAGGGGGTACCAAATGGGTTGCCTCTAATTTTATTTTAATCCGGACTTTAAAAAATTGTCCTTGAAGTAGGAATCAGAATTGAAAATTTTTAGTACTGTAGTCAATTCAGAATTTTTCTAAGTAACCCAGGGTAATAAGAAAATGAAGAAGAGAGGAAACTGTACTGGAAGAAAGACCAAAGAAAGAAAATGATGAAGGGAAATGATGACCTTTACATGTACTTGAACACAGACTAGAAATAGGAAGAAGGCAAAAAGAAAATGCATTTTTGTTACTGTATGACGCTGTTCATACTGCATTTGTTGTTAGGCTTTCTTTATCATAATTACTTGTCCTTTACTGTATTCTTGGACACAAAAGTACCATGCCTATGTTTGCAGGTCTAAATTGGGCTGCAAAGCTGCATATTATTTTCCTGTTCCAGACAGTGATCTTACAACAACATATTGTGAGATACAATTATTTGTCTTTACAGATGAGGCTTTTTCTATAATCCAAAACCATGTGGCAAGATAAGTTGGGAATGCTGGCAAAATGTATTTACATACAGGCTTTCTTTAAAGTCGAAAAGGGCATCCAGGTAAATAGAAATAGCACACATATACAACCCATAAAATCACATCAATTGAAAACATAATTAAGTTCAAATTTGAATACCAGATAATTACAGAAGTAAAAGAAAAAATATGGGTGCAGTTGCTCTTCTTGTCAAACCTGGAAGCATTAAAAGCTTTAGTGATGAAAGGGAGATTAGAAGAAAAGACTTAATTTGATGTTTTTAAAAGAAATACCATGCAGACTAACTTGGTGGAAGGAAATGTAGTTTAATTTGTGTAAGTGAGATAATCAAACCTAGTAAATTATAATCGCATGAAAGAAAGTGCAAAAAAAAAATCACAGTGAGAGTCTAACCTTAATTTTCAAATTATGGCTTATTTAATAACAAAAACTGTGCATTTGTTCTGTGTAATCTTGTTATTCTTCTATTTGAGATGTAGTAGTTCTATTCAGACTGAATTTTTATCTGAGATTTAATATCATGCAAATAAAACACAATATTGGGAGCCTGAAAGCATAAAAGCCTTTGGATTTTATTAATCTGAAAGAAGGTATTATATTCTATACTTTTCACAGTTTATCATTTTTGTCACCATAATATTTAAAAGAGAATAACTTAGAAAGAAAAGCAATATGACCTAATTCTTAAAAGGTAGAATTTGAGGTCAGCTGTGTTACTGATACCTGTAATTCTAGTTGCTTCAGGAGGCTAAGGCAGAAGGATTGCAACTGGAAGATAGGTTGGGGAATTTAGGAAGACAGAATGATGCTGCCCTCCCCCCCAACAAAGGTCAGGGTATATAATTTGGTGGTAGAGCACTTGCCTACCTGGCCCAATGCCCTGAGATCAATCCCTAGTACTTAAAAAGAAAAAATAAATAAATAATTTAAGGGATTTGTATATAACATCAATTAGTAAAATTGTTTCTAACATATAAATTCTGATAGAAATTACTTTTACAAAGTTAGACTGCCACATAGTCATTTTTGATTGTGAAATATAGAATATGTGTATACATGCATACACTATATATATATATATATATATAGAGAGAGAGAGAGAGAGAGAGAGAGAGAGACTATGTATACAGTACACACACAGAGCATGCTGTAATATAGTTAGCTTCTTAGCTAGAATGCATATCTGCAATATGCCTAGCTTGATGAACTACTTTCTTTACCTAGTCACTGTCAAAATAAATGAAAAGAATCATAAATTAAATTTATAAACGGCTCTATTTTATAGTTCACTAAAGGTTTTTTATATTCAGACTTAAATATTTTAAAACACAAATACTATGTCCATAGGCTTTTAGGTTTTGGATCCTGGGAATAATTTGAACCAATTGAAATATTCATTGAGATATTAAAAACAGTCTACAATTAACCATATTTCGAGCTGTGAAAATTTTTATGAGATCACATTCATTCTATTCAGAGGAGACTGATTATCACTCTATCAGAGAGCACTGTCCAACTCAAAAACATTCTTCCCCTCAAAAACAACAACGACGACAACAAAAAAACAAGGACTGGGAAATTAGTTACAATTTCTACCCAGGGAGTTAAAGGCTGCTTTCAAGGCACTTCAACAGGCTGAGTTAACACTGCAGATAAGTTCTTCTCTATAAATTTCCCACTGACATGTTTCATGACAGAACAAGCCCCATCTAAAAAACAGGTGAGAGTATTTTTTAATCTGAGCAAAAGCAGGATTGCTTTTTTTTTTTTTTTAAAGTACTCTGTCTATGGAAAACCAATTCACTTCCATTAATGAAAAGGAAGAACGATGTGATTGAGAATATAATACGGAATTACAGTTCATTAATTCTTCAAGTATGTAATTTTCCAGGCTCCTGATCCCCCATTGATTGCTGCACACCCCCATAGGTCCCCCTACATGTGAGCTAAAAGAAATTTAATCATGTTGCTCTATCATGTATGGTGATGCTGGTGTTCCACAATTAGGTGAAACATTGTGAAACGGATTTTTCCAGTGACTGCTTTACCATGAAGCCCTGTTAACATTTCTTTGTTGTCAAAAATTGATCAATCACAGACCCACAGACAACTGGGATTGTGACAGTCTCCTATTACTTGGCCACTGCCATCAAAGGAGATGACACTTATAACAATCAAAGCAGGTAATTCTATAGCTTAATTAGGCATGATGAATTGGATAGTGTATACTTCAATCTTTTTTAAAAAAATGTTACATGCAATGTATTTTCTGGTTGGTATCACTGCCACAAAATATGTTAACGTCCATTAAAATTTAAAATACAAAATTATACTAATTGTTAAATACAATTATAAGTTTGAGTGCTGGCTCAAAGAGTTATATACTGATTTCTGGCTTGTGTATTATTTTTTAAACCTACAATGATCTTTTATTAATCTCTTTGTCAATTTGTCCTTGAAGCTTAAACTTCATTTTTCACACCTCAGACTTGGGCAAAATTATTACCGTGATGGGCCGGTGAGATGGCTCAGCGGCATAAGCGCCTTGCCTGGCAAGCGCGAGGTCCTGAGTTCGACTCCCGGTACCCACATACAACAAAAGGGCCGGTGATATTGCTCAGCGGCACGGGCGCCTGCTGGCATGCGAGGTCCTGAGTTTGACCCCTGGTACCAACACACACAAAAAAAATATTACCGTGAATATAGTGTCAATTAGTGAATGCAAGTACATGTGGTCTGAAGAACTGAACAAAAATGCATTATATCCAAACCAAATTTAGCAAAATGCTGTACTATAGTACTGCTCTTGCCTTGTAAAGACAGCTAATATTTTAAGCCACTCGTGGAAACTGCACTGACGATCCTATTGGAGTTCTTCCATAAGGAATCAAGGTCAGAACAACCCTATTGTGCTTTATTAATAGGTTCAAAGCACAGCAAAGACTTACATATTAAGAGAAATGCCACGTAGAATCATATAAAGAAGGGTTCTGAAAACAGCTGTTTGAACAAAAGCCATTTTAGAAGCACAGGAAACTCTACCATGGAGGTCAGTCTTTAAATAGCCCTTGCAACCATTTCCTCTCTTTACATGGTGGAGTAGCAAACAGGGCAATCTTTAGTTTCACCTATTCATTTTCCCCTCTTTGTATATTTTTATGCATAGTGATGCCTTTGGGACTTAGCAGAGCGAATGGGCCTGTCACCCAGAGCATACAATTCAGGCACAAGTCAGTAATTAGCCTGTACTAATACACCCTCAGAGCTCAGATCAGCAGTGATAGAGTTGAAACAGTAAATGGTTGAAATTTGAGAATGCTTATTAAGGTCCCAATTAGGTAATTGCTTATTTTTACAGGTTTATTGTACATCTTCAATCTATAAAAGTTGTACAGTGATTTCACCTTACTCATCAGAGTATCTTCAGTCTTGGAAGAATTCCTGCCACATGGGACACATTCAATAAATATTTATCAGATGAATGAATTAATTTTATGCACAATGTCGATACTTCCATATTTGGTAAATATCTTTAGTGAAAGAACAAAATGAGATTTGAAGCATTTCAACTTCATACACGCAGGATGAAAAGTTCTCACCCTTAACTACAGGCAAATCATCTCTTGGGATCCAATGGCTAGAAGATAAGTAAACTGCACAAAAAATTTGATTACAGAATACCATTTATCGTGATTCAGGTCTAAAACTGCTTCTAAATTTTCAATGTTAGTAGGAATTTTAGCTAATATTTAGGGCTCAGTATTAACTATAAGAATTTCATACTCAGTATATAGATTATAAATGTCAACTCACATAAACAATAAACAAACAAAGAAAATGAAGAGGACAGTGAGGCCATAACAAAATGATATGACTCATTATATTATTAGTAAAATGGCACATTCATCAAAAAGAAGTAATTCTGAATGGGTTATCAAGGTCATTTTTAATTTTCCTCCTCTTCAAAAAATTCTACTATTTACAACCCATCACTATTTATTTATACATAATATTTTATAACCAAATGATCAAATATTTGTTATTTTTGATAAAAATAATTTTGGTTTTTCTTAAGAAATATCAACATATAGTTTGGTAAATTAAAAATGTAGTAAGAATTGATTTTAGAAAATATAAAATGCTTTAATATTCACCCATTTTAAGATATTTTCTATAAAAAATACTTTAGCATTAGCTTTAGTGAAAAAGCTATTATAAGGGTAATAGGAGATTTACAGCTTAGTTGATAGAATGGCAAGCACAGATTCCAGCAAAAGCATCCGGAATCACTACCAACAACTGGCTGAACATGACGCAACAGCTTATGAAAGAAACTATAGTTTCTGCAGCCAACCACAGATATATGGCCAAATTCCTCTTTCTTTTTTTTTTTTTTTTTTTTTTTTTTTTTTTGGTGGGTACCGGGCAGTCGACCTCAGGACCTTGCGTGCTAGCAGGCGCCCGTGCCGCTGAGCGATATCACCGGCCCTTTTTTCGTATGTGGGTTCCAGGAGTCGAACTTGGGCCCTTGCGCTTGCCAGGCAGGCACTTACGCCACTGAGCCCTCTCACCGGCCCCAAATTCTTCTTTCTATTCCATTTCCAGTAACCCATGGTGGAGATTGACCAAATTCTGAGATTTTTCAATAGTATTCCCAGATCTGCTCCAAGACAAATAAATGGCTGTTCTCCTCTAATTAGGGAATGGTGGAAACACCAGCCGGAGAAAAACATGAAATAAGAGATGTGCACACCAGGCTGACGCTGAAGAGCAGTGGAAGTGCACAGCCAAGGGCGATGCAAAAATCCAGAGCGTGAACCTGCAAGAAGCAGACCTTTCTCCAACTGTAGATTGAACTCTACACTGAACATTTGATGAAATCCTAGAGTTGTGAGCACAGCTGCAATATTACAAGACTCTCCCTGAGTTATCCCCTCAGCCTAGCAGGTCCTCAAGTCAGAGAAAATTGTGAATAGAACAAAATCCTCAATACAAGAAGTAATTCACAGATGGGGCAAAGGGAAGTCAAATGGAAAATCTAAACTAAACTACTGGAGTGTGTGTAAAATATGAGGAAATAGAAGCAATACAAAACGACAACAACGACAACAACCAAAAACAACAACAACAACAACAAAACAAAAAAACCTATGCACAATAATCAATATACCCAGAATATACCCAGCCTGGAAGAAAGTAGTGTAACTCCAAACTAAAGAAAATATCCCACATGTGCTTATAAAAATATATCCATTAAATACTAAAAGATTCACATATGAGACAGTAAAAAAATGAGAAGAAGAATAAAAGTAGGGGCCTAAAAGAAAGAAAGTTCATGACCAAATCATCTTTATTGAAGCAAAGTAGAAACAACAAATAATAGAATATATTCCTGTAAAGTTCACAACTTACAAGGGAGGCTTGTGCTAATCACCGACTATAATTAAATAACTAGAATGAAGCTAATAGACACGGAAGACTGGCAAACAACTCACGTAAAGGTAATTGGCATCTTTGAAATGGAGATCTTCATAAAGCAAGAGGAATGTGTTTTAAAATACTGAACACAAGAACTAACCACGACACAGAAAGGTTTTAATTGTACAAGGCAGACCACACCGGTTTGTAGAAATGTGATACAGAATGAATGCTCAGCACGGGGACATTCTGCACTCAGATCTTTGCATGGCTGGCTTTTTGAGTGAACAGCTACTACTCAAGACCAGCTACTAAGAGTTCTTCCTGGACCATTAAATCCAAGAGTCCTCCAAGTCATTTGCTTTCCCATCATCAGGGTTTTTTAAAATTTTGTTTTGTTTTGTTTTTATCCTACATCCTATGTTCATATGAAGAAGTTAAATTTCATAAATATTGAAAAGATATAAAATAAAAATGAACAAAAGAGGGGAAGGGAATCAAGACATGAAGGGAGGCAGGAGGGAGGGAGGGATAAGGATGAAAAGGAACGGGGATGTGTTATGTACATGTACCCACCCTACACAAGGAATGGAAACATTATGTCCAGCAAACATGTACCAAAAGGGAAGGGGATCAAGATATGGGTGAAGGGGATCAAGATATAGGTGAAGGAGGAGGGAGGGAAGGGAAAAGGAATGAAAAAAGGAATTAAGATGTGTTATGTACATGTACCAATTTCCCACAGGAATGTAGACATGTACTACATGCATGTACTAATAAGGTAAAATAATAAAAAATTTTTTTGAAAAACCTGAAAGTACAGGTAAAATGTTCATCTTTGACATCAGGGACTTTATCAATATTGTCTTACCATGGAAAATACAACCATTTACTATTTTTATATTTTTTTGTTTTTTCACCTTAGAGAAACTTTTAAAACATACCACAAATCTTGTGACAAAAACCACTAAGGATCTAGTTAGGTCACATGAAATCGAGTTTGGAGTGCTAAAGCAAAAAAGCCACCTAATATTACTTACCTTGTAGCAATGTAAAATGGCATTTATGTTAAACATCATTATGAATTTAATTTTTATGTATAAATCAGCATGAAGAAAAATACCAGTTAAATTGAGAGATGTTAGTGCCTTACAGATTTTGCAATTATGTCCTTCTTCCTCTGAGAATATACTTACCCCAAATATTTACATAGCTTTTTGATTTATCTCAAGATATATATGATAGTTATTGACTCAGTGAGGCTATCCTTATATATCTAAAATTGCGATCTCCAAACACATCTATACTTGATGCTATCCCTTCTCTGCTTTACCTTTCTAATTAAGACAAACACTGTATACTATTTTCTAGGAAATTTAATAGAAAATGCTCAATATGGAGACACTGTGCGCTTAGATCTTTTCATGGTTAGCATTTTGGAAGCCATATTTTATTATTCAAACTATAAATGTAAAAGTTATAGGACACATCTGTTTTGCTATATAATTCTTATCTAACCACACTATATATTACTCATATATCTTGTTCATTCATGATCTACCTATTCTCTCTACAACATTAGTGTCATGTGGAGAGGAATTTTCATCTATTTTCCTCATTGTCATCTCCTCGGTGCCTAGTATAATGACTTGCACACACTAGTGATTAAATATTTGTTTCATGAACAAATTACTTGAGCAAAATAAATTAGTGTAATTAGGCATTAGTATTATTACTAATTAGTATTAGTAATTAGTATAATTAACTTACTTGGAATGTCAGAGTTCTAAGTAACTAGAGATACCATAATTGGAATTTAAGGATTCATTTTAAGCCGGGTATTTGCAGGTAGGTAATTCTGCAAACACTTGCATTTTTGCTTCTTAGGGGCTTAGAAGCATCTGAATTTCATGACTTGCTGTATTTTTCTACAAGGCACTGACATCTGCCTATACCTGACACATATAAGTGCAAGAGTAACTTGTAAGGAAATGTGGTAAGAGGAAATCTTGGCTTATGGTCTTTGCTTTTGGGTGTTCAGTTGGCTCTAATGTCTTGGTTAATATCTTAATGGAACTGCATTTTGCTTGTTGAATGCAGTGGGACTGGAGGGAAAGTGAAAATGTGAACTTACTCAGACAGGAAGTATGGATTTCCAGGCATCTTCCCTATGATGCATTAGAACACTGAGCATAGAGTCTACTCTACAGCTCTAGCTCAATACCTCTTAATTCTTCCCATTTTCATCACAGTTCTCATCATCTCTCTCCTTGAATTGGCCTCCTAACAATTCTTTCTACTCTCATTTTTACTTCCTTCCAGTCTCTTCTCTACACCCACACAAAATGATCTCTGAGTAACTCAAGTCCTGCATTTTTAAAACACTGAATTGACCAAAGTAAAGATCAAAATACTAATAACACACAAGCCCTGCTAGCTTGGCCCCTGTCTTCCTCTAATGCTTCAGCATACACAGGCTCCTCTGGCCTCGGTGGACTCCTTTCCATCCCTTGAATCCACCATGCTATCTCCATCACTGGCTCTTTTTGTACATGCTGCTGCCTCTGACCTCAAAACTCTTCCCCTCCACTTCACTTGCTCTTCCTTTAGATCTCAGTTCAACCCTACAGCCCCAGTAAAGTCTTTCTCAGATTCATGGGTAGATCACATCCCACCTTCCCACCTTCCCACTCTCATGCACAATGAGGATGGCAGTTTCTGTAACTGTGGAATACAGTAGGCCTGACTCCTCCATAGGACTTTACAGAAGCATACTTGCCAATTATTGGTGGATTTTTTGGTTAGGTCTCTTTCCTTATTAAAACACGAGGATCTTGAAATCAGGTATTGCGTCTTTCTCATCATTAAAATCCCATGCCTTCCCAGTGCCTATACTAACAGCAGACTTCTGTTGAATAATTGAATGCATGGTTGTCACCATCACTATCCCTATCACTGTCATCATCACCATCTAATTCCCAGGTAGACACTTTTCTTTTTTTTTTTTTGTGGGTACCGGGGGTTTGACCTCAGGACCTTGCGTGCCAACAGGCACCCGTGCTGCTGAGCGATATCACCGGCCCCTTTTTCGTATGTGGGATCCGGGAGTCGAACTCGGGCCCTCGCGCTTGCAAGGCAGGCGCTTACGCCGCTGAGCCATCTCACCAGCCCTAGACACTTTTCTTAGGCTTTACTCACAGAGCCTGCTGCTCTAACCAACTCCCATTGAACTAGCACACTTTTGCTTATGATATTTATATAACATTAACCCATTCCCCTTGACCCTTAAGACAATGCAAACAAATCTAAATGCGTTTTTAAATTCTGCCTAGATCTCACCACCTGGAGTTCATTTTCATTCTTTGAACTTTGTGGAACCCCATGTGCTCTAGGAATATGTGTATTTCCATTTCCCTTTACTGGAACTTAAATTCATTACAGATAGGAGCTGGGTTGCACTTATCTTTGAGTACCCTACAGTACCAAATATTACCCCTTGAATATAAAGTTTCGGTAAACATCTACTGAAACAAATTCTTATTTGAATTCATAGTTTCCCTCTGATTCTGTTATACACTTGTCTTAAATGTTTTTTTCTAAACGTCTACTTTACTAGTAATTTTTTTATTAAGTTTCTATTGTACTAATTTTTTTTTACTAACTTTCTTAAAGGACCCACACCTTGCCTTTTATAAACATTTAAAAAAGTACTACATCTAATTTTAAATATATAGAAACAAATATATGTTTAAATATAAACAAGCCCCATCTCATCACAGAATATTTCAGGTGTAGGTAGCAGACAACAATAGAAAATTTTAATTCTGTAAGAACTTTAAAGTAAAGAAATTGATTAAGACAGACAAAGGCCTAAGGATGTAAAGAAGGTGGGGGTAATAAGAAAATGTTCAAAAAGCAATGGGAGTGGCACGGTAAGGTCATAAGAAGGCTGTCCCTCTTTGTTCTAGACTGGTTTAATTTGATTCAAATATTACAGGTGTGTGTTTATTTAAATAAAGTTGCTATCTGGTATATTCCCCAAAGGGGTTATAACTAATTTTTCTTTAAAGTTAACAAAAACCTCCAGGAGAGAGTAAGCTACACTAGGCAAGAGAGCCTCCTAGAAATAAAGTGAAAAAGGGAGATATGGAGAGTTTTAACATCCAACAAAATGGTGCATACAGCTTTTCCTATAGAAAATAGACTTTTTTCCTGGTTTCAATTCCATTTATAAAACAAATGTCTTAAGGTGACAGTCAATGTTTTATTATTGTTTTACAAAGAAACAAGAAAAAGTCTTCAAAAGTCTACTTCTGTCTCTCCCAGGTTCAATCATAACTTAATTTTTTCTCTGAGGCATTTCTCAGAGGCATTCTTTTGTTTGTTATTACTTTATTCAATACAGGTTTGAAGCTCAGGCAACCCTAGAGATATGAATTTTGATGTCCTTTTGATTGTCATTCTCTAAAACATAAGTAATTTTAAGCCAGCTTTTGGCAAGTGCTAGCTCAAAGTTCCTCCCGTTTGAATTTTCTGGCTATTCCCTGAATTGTTATTTTGTTTTGTTGATTAAGAAGAGAACATAGTACTTTAATTCAAGTACATGGGCAGCCAAGTTGACAAGTTTTAGTTTAAAAAAATCAGAAGTTTGAATTAGCTCTCAGAGTTCACTGATTCTTCCAGGTGTATCATGGGGCTACTTACAGGAAATATTAGAGTTTTGAAAAACTTTGAATCTCTTCAAGTGCAAGGACAAATATTTACCTGGACCTCAGCTTGCTGTACCAAGGCAATTATTTTGTTCTGAAACAAATGTTACCACTTAACACCGTGGCCTTGTATCTGTCCATCAAGATCCTTAAAAACAGATGAAATAGACTGATTTTGAATGGAACCATATTCTGATAGATCTTACAAGACACTAACTCAACAACTGACATCCTAACTTTCCAGATATCTTACCATATAATATAGAACTATTTAGCACTGCCCCTTAAAGTTGAAGAATGTCTGCTAAATATAAGGTTAGTTTTAACACCATTTAGTTTAACATACGCTGTTCTTCCTCACTGTATGAAATCACAGGGTCAATTGTTTTTAAAGGCCATTTAGTATTAGAAGACAAAACTTTAATTTCTGGTACTGCCATTTTCTGTTGTGTGAGACAAGAAAAAAATCTGTTAATACCTTCAAGCCTCCATTACCTCACCTCTGAAATTGGTCCCATCTATTATGCATATTTCAAGGGCTTCCTGAGGGGTTCAAATGACATAATACATTTTGTAGCACTATGAAATCCTTAAGTCACAGTAAAACACTTATAACATTATTTTTATGGGTTTATTTATATTTTTAAACTATTCAGAAGGCTTTCTAGAACCAAAAACACACATTCTTGGCATGGGAAAACTGGTTTTGAGAAGGGTTGAAGGAAGGAAAATAGGAAAGAAAAGACATATTATGTACAGGTATAAATCCCTGTAATGAATGTGATCACTAAGTTTGGAAAATATGTACTAATAAAAATTTTAAAAAATAAAAAATACAATGTTCTACAAGTGTCTGTGGAGAAAGTACGCCTCTTCAAAAGTCAGTTTCAATGAACTCTGTACCACTTCATGTTATGATTAAATCTTTATTAGAGACTTCTATTTTGACATAATCTTAAATGCATAACATCATTCTCCTGTCATGGGTTTATAATACAGAATAGTTCTGTAAAATTCCATGGTGAGTTAAGGTGAGAAACATGTCGGTTAAGGTCAAATCAGGAGAAAGGGGAAACCAGCTACCCTTGCTGTCTCATTTCACATATCTGTGGGCTCTGAGATAAAACACCACAGAGACGGGTCTGAGGACCCCAAGGGAGCAGAAGCAGGACAGAAGCCATTCCATGGATTTCAGGTCCTTGCCGCATCCTCCTCTCCTCACACATTGGGGACTTGTCCCTCAGAATAGTGTCCTACCAAGTATCTTCTGACACTCCACAGAAACTGGCTCATTTCAAGGGTGCAAGATAGAGCAATCTCATCAGTTGTCTCCAATACAAACCATACCACACTCAACTCCTAAAAACTGTGGCAATAATCTAGAATTATTAATATAATTAAATCTAGAAATAACTTTAAAAATCTAGCATTGAATTATTAATACCATAGTGATCCCAAGGCATGAATTTATTCTTCTGATATATTTTAGTCTTGAGAAATAACATCGAAAAACAATTTACTTTTAAATCATAGCACTTCACATCCTTAAGCCAGTTTTATTGTTTGAAATCATTACCAATTTATAAAATACAAATTCTTGTCTAGATATAGCCATACACTAATACAGGAAACAAAAATCAGAAGGCTTTTCTCAAAATTGACTTTAAATGCTAGAAATCAATACAAGGATGCCTCAGGGTACGTTATTCTTTGTGTGCTTATATTTCTGCTCATTTTATATAACAAATGTGTATTTCTCAAATGCCCTGAGAAGTAGTAAGAACTTGAGTCTGAACTTCAAATTATTCCAATATTTTTAAGCCGGTACAGAAGAGAATATGGATACAATATGGTGAGTAAAGTAAAACCTTCACACGGTAATATCATTTTGAGACAAACTTTTTAAAAATGTAAATATTTGTACAGAACAGTCACATTTCAATCTCCTAATGCTTTACTCAATTATATAAATGATTCTGTTTCTCTTCAGGTGATTTCCACCTGTACATAGTTTCAGGTCTCTCGGTAAATAAGTAAACTTTTTTTTAGCTCTAAACTAAAGTCTAAACATAAAAGCCATCAGTTTTTACTTACCAAAGTGGCACTAATGGAGAGCTACTCTTGCATATGTAATTACAGAAAAAGTAGTTAAAAATTGTCCATCTTACAGAATTTAATTTAAAAGCAAAGAGGCAATTCTGTTTTACAATCTACACTGCCCACTTGATAAACTGACACAGGCAGAATGAAGGCTTTATAATTTGAGTCATAACTGAGAAGTTTTGTGTGTGTTAAGGATCTTACTATAAGGCATCTTGCTAAATATCTGAAACCCTTCCTGTTACGGTTGCTTAAACCCTGGCAATCAACACATGGATTGAAGACGAAATGAATCTTAGCTTTAGGGTAACTTTTAACACTTAAAATGTTATGTGTAGAAACCATTAGGTGGCTCATTTTAACTACTTGTCTTTGTAAAGACTGAATGAAAGAGTGAAACATATACTCATTAAGAATTCAAAGTTCTTTTTGAAGTGAAAGGATTTTTAAAAGGCTTGAAGCCATTTTCTCTTTGAGAGATGACAATAAGGTAATACAAGTCTTATCGAAAAAGATGATTGAAAATATGATCTAAATTTGAAACTGGAGGTTTTAAAAATACATTGGAAGTTTGAATGTGGGCAAAGAAGAAACAAGATCAAATTAAGGCTTAAACATGTAAATATAACTGACGATGGCTTGAATTTTTAAAATTCAACAAAAAAAATTAAGCTCACATTAAATAACATTATAGTAGGCACTTTTCAGCAGAGTGTGGATAAAAATACGAAAGAATTTTATCCTACGATTTTTCCCAAGAATTTTCAAGGCTAATTCTTCCTTTTCATTTAGGTCCCGAAAAGGTGAGAGTCAAAAGTTGGGAAATGGGAAGTTTGGTAGAGATGGCTGTTAGAAGGTTTATAAGACAGAAATGGGTATCAAGTAATTATTTTGGAGAGTGGGGAAAAAAAAAACATTCTAAGGAATGCTAGCTGTGTATTTCCTTCTGAAGTTTGTATCTATGAATTTAAAGAGTGGCCAGTCAGAAAAACTTTTTTTTTTTCTAGCTATGGTCCACTCCTCCGGAGCAGAATGAAGGGAGCCAAAGACTATATTTGACAAGGGCTAGTGTTTTGCTGGGGAATGGGATGCACAGAGAAACAGCAAGAAAGTTAAAGGCATTTATAAATGAGGCTTTAGATTGATGAACCGGGCGAAGTGGTATTATTGATGAACCATGGAATCAGGCTGTGTATTAGAAATGTGTTCAGGCAAAAGGATTAATATTTCCAAAAAAGTTAAAAAAGGAGTAGTAGAATAACGATACTAGAGTATGTGAGATGGAAGGATAGAAAATGGTGTTTAGAGTAGAAAGCTTGAAAGTAAGATTCGTAGAGTGATATAGTTATAGGTAAAGACAAGGTCAATGTGACAACTATAAGAGTATGTAGCTGAGGCAGAATGAAGAAGGTGAGATAAAAAAACTGAAAAGTTAGGTTATTGGTTGGGTTATGCATACACATACTGAAACAGTCAAGGAGAGTATGTTGGAAGAACATAGACAATCACTTGTAGAAATTTGCAATTAGCAAGTGCTCATACAGTCTGACTTTATAATTTCACTTTTAGGAAATAGGCTTATAGAAATGCTTTCACATTTGCACAAAAAATGTATATATGATGATACATGAAATATATATGATATATATATATATAGATATATGATGATTACATTGTAAGCATTTGAAATAGTAAAAGCTTGAAAACAATCTAAATATTAATATAAGAAGAGTTGAATTATGACATATCTACACAAACATTAGAGAATACTACGTAGTTCTTAGAAAATGAGATAAAACTAAATGTATTGACTAAAAGATTTCTAGAGCTGGTGAGATGGCTCAGCAGCATAAGCGCCTGCCTGGCAAGCGTGAGGTCCTGAGTTCGACTCCCTGAACCCACACACACAAAAAAGGGCCGGTGATATCACTCAGCGGCACGGGCGCCTGCAGGCACGCAAGGTCCTGAGGTCGACCCCCCGGTACCCACAAAAAAAAAAAAAGATTTCTAACCTGTGATGAGTAAAACAGCAAGTCATGGGACAACATGTACATTACCCCATTTTCTCAGTATGTGGGTGTGTATGATGCATGGGTGTGTAAACAGCTGAGAGCAGTTACTCCTAATGCAAGGAGAGTTTTTCTTTTTTTTCTAAAACTAGAACCGAATAATTCTTTGTTGTAGTCTGGGCACTGTAGCATGATCAGCACAACACTCAGGCCTAGCCCCTCTCTACTACAAGCTCTCCCTCCCTGCTTATGACCACCAAAAATGTCTTCAGACATTGCCACATATTCTTTGGTGGCTAAGTCACTTGCAAATCAAAATCATTTTTCCAGGGACTGTAGGGAGAAGCAATGGGCTTTGAAAAGCGGCGATACATATGCAGTTGTCATATCAGATGCATCGCATATATGTGTTACATATACAGAAAACTTCGTAAAGCAAGCATTTCTCTGTTGCTGTTAACTTTTAAAAATGGATTATTTTCATGGGCTCTGTTCAAACAGAGTAGTAGTATTTATCTACCTATCTAATTCTCATGTTTCTCCCACATTTCTGTAAAGGCATTTAAAATAATTATATAGAATTTACTAGACAACTAGGATAAGAAACTCCAAATGATTAACTTGTTTTAAAAGTGTCTTAAGGCAATTTCTTCTCTAAAAAATAGGGGTAGTAATTTTCTCCCGATAGGGCTACCTGGCTAAGCACAATAGTACATACTGAAGTGCCTAATTTTTCCTTATTTGACTCTACAGCATGCTAGCATCTAAATTATCAATTTGTAAGGGTTTTATTTTGAGGGGACAAAGGCAAAAATGCTGCTCAGTTTGTTTCCCTGTCATATTTTTCAGTGGCTAGAGGAGTGCTCTATACAAAGTTGGTGCTCAGTACATGTGCAGGAAATGACTAAAAGCCTAACAACTTCACATGAAGTATAAACGAGCAATGATCTCTCACCCAACACTAGTTGTTGAATGAGATATTAAATATTTTAAGTATGACGTTATATACATAGTATCCCTAATCAGAGTGAAATAAGACCAAAAATAACTACGATGATTATTACTGATGAACAATAGCAGCTTAAATATGAGTTTAATAATCATTTAAATCCATTGAATATATATCATATCACAAAATTGTTAACACATGCAGAATTTTATATGTATTGGCAAAGCCAATTCTTTGAGATGCTGTATCTTTTCATCTCTAACTATGCTGGGTTGGTATGATTTATAGAATCAGAATGAGAAGAACTTCTGAGGTCATAGTGAACTCTATGTTGCAAGTAGCATAGGGGTAGATGGAAAATTTTATTCTTAAATAATTCCAATGTAATAAAGAGCTAGACTTTTTATGATCTATCAAGTAGTTGAAAGAAATCTTGAGGAAAAAAAGTCCTGCCTGTGTCTAACTTTCCTTGGCTTTTGTGAACCAATTTGATGGTAACTTGGTGAAACCTCTCAATTAAAAATGATAAGCAATTTTTATGATGCTATAAGAGTTGGTTTAAATTCTCAATCTCTGTGTTGAGTGCTTGACTTAAATGGAGTAGAAAGTTACACATGTGTGGGCATATCTGGTTATTACTGATAAGCACCATGGTTGAGTTAGTCTTATAAATCCCAAGCTTATGCCTTCTCTCTGTGGCATCAGGAACAGCTCCCAAGCCATGCTTCACTGCCACGGCTGGGGGCTCTGCTGAAGGAAAGGTCTCTCCCCTGACCCTGTACCTCAGTACTCCTTAGATTACCAAAAGGACCTCTACTCCCTAAGCGGTCATTGTAGAAAATGCTTTTCCTTGGGGATCTTCCCTTTTATACTACTCATCAATAACAGTAGTCAGTGTGTTAGATCTGAAATACCCACATATGTTTCATGGAACTGGCAAAATCAAAAGAAAGAGAATGTGAGACAGGTCTAAACTTGACTGATAGCCATATTTATATGTTGTCTTTCTTTTTATTGTAGTAAGTACATATGTATTAACATAAACTGCCTTTTTCTAGCTATATTCAAGTATATAATTCATTGTGATTGAATGAACACAATGTTGTATAACCCACATTACTATCTACTCTAAAGTGTCTCACCCCAAACAGAACCTGCGCCCATTATATGATAACTCCAGATTCATTCCTCGGTAACATCTAGCCAACTTTCTTTCTATTCTTTCTTTAAGCTAATTTTAATAATACTATTTAAAAATTATTAAACACTTAATATTTGCCAGTTACTGTGATAAGTTAGCACTTCTACGAATTAACTCATTTAATACTCATGTCCACTGTAAAGGTAATATTATTAGCCCCTTTACACAGAGTAGAAAATAGAATTAATAAAGGTGGAGTCACTTGCCCAGTATCACACAGCTGGTAAATGGGGGTGCTGAGAGGGTGAACTCCAGCATCCTGACTCCAAAGCTCACATTTAGACCATGATGCTGGGCTGCTTACATTCTGAAAACTCTTTTTGAGTTCTAACCTTAAAGTTACTCGGTCAGTGTACTGGGGGAAAAAAAAAAAAAAAAGGACCAGAACTGCTAAGCACCAAAGTACTCCTTTTATCTCATATAATTCAAACAGGATGAAAAGTTTGCTCCAGGCGATCTTTTTAAGCACAAAGAGACATTACTTTTAAGCAATGCTGCTAAAACTGTATCCTTTAAGGTTGCTTTTAAGTAGTATTTGTGACCTTGTTTGTAATAACAAAGGACAAGGAAATTTCTTACTGGGATGTCTTTTTAAATTCTCCTAACAGAACCTCTGCAGAAACCCATTCTTATGCTGGAAATTGCCTACTTGTTCCAACCCTCTACATACCATATCTTTTCCCGTCAAATGCTTATCTCTGTTACTTGAATGTTGATGTCCAATTTTAGTCCCACTTTGTTCATGTACCTGTTCTAGCCAAGAAAATATCCCCTTTACCCACTTCATACTTCCTTAACTGAGTCACATTAATATCTCCTAGGCCACAGTTTATAATATACTTCCCCAATACAATCTGTAAGTACTGATTTATTTTTTTGCATATATGCGAATAGGCAAATTTCTCAGAATCTGCTGAGAGCTATTATTGTAAGTCATTAATTAGGCATATAGCTGCTTCCCCTGTCAACTAAGAATACCTGCTTCCTTCCAGCAGCAGCTTCCTGGTTGTTAGAGCCAACATCACCCATTAGAAAAGATGACATACTGCACTTTCAAGTCCCAGTAAATGCCACATGCATACATTTTTCCTAATGCAACCCTGGCTCATCACTTGAGAGATCTAGGCCATACAGGTTATATCCTGCTGAAGGCAATAAGTGCTTACCCTTTTCAACAAAAGTTTTTAAAATAGCCTGTTTATAAATTTCATAATAGTTATTTCCTTTATCTAGATATAACCCCAATTTTGTTTTAGCTATAAAAGCCATTCCATAAATTATTAGACTGACTCTGATGAAGCACTGTGTCAAGCTCCATCAAGGCTTAAGATAATGTTCCTGTGCTTTAAAATTAATCAGAACATAAGATAATTTCAGAGAAGAAGAAAAGAATTGATGCAAAGGTAGGAGTTGAGAGGAAGGAAGACTACTTCTGGCTGAATAAATCAAGGAGCGTTTCACAGAAGAGTATCTGATATCTGGATGATAAAGTGGAGAAGGGGTAACAAGGGCATGTAGAAGGCCAAGCTTAACCATGCAGGTCAAGAGGCTACTGTATGCCAGCTGTGTGACTTTGGGCATATTATTTAACTTCATTAGACATTAGTTTTTTTAAATTATCATAAAATAATTATATCCATTTAAGAAGATTGTTATTATGATTAAAATGAGTTAATGAATGCAAAGTAACTAGGACCAGTTTTGGGATTAATTATGCACTTTTAAAAGGGACTGAAAATAAGAATGGACAATAGGAAAGTTGTGTATGTCATGATAGTATTTAGGCTTAGGAAAATATGTACATGACTTCTTTGGGTATGAAAGGTGATATTTCCTCTCATTCCTCCTAAGGCATGGTAGATAGTAAAAAGATGGCCAGATAGAGATAGATTAGACAGATGATATAGACAGACAGACAGACAGACAGACAAACAGAGTCTTTATTTAGATTTAAAATCCAAAGCCACAAAGAAAGGAGAGAGATCTCAAGAAAAAGAAGAAAAGTCTACAGAGAAAGAAGGGCTTCAAGGTAGGGAATAATTCACTTGGTAAGAATTAACTCTTTGCAGGAGTGAGGCTGTGAGGGACTATCAAGAAAATGTTAATACCAAAATATACTACTTTTGCAAATTTTATAAAAATATATGACCACGTGAGCATATTTCTAGGACCCTCCCAAGGTCTGGAAAGAAGCCTGGCTGGATGAGGAGAGCAGCAACCCAAGCTTTATTAGCTTAGTGCAAAATCTGCCTCTCACTCTATGGTGAGGAATAGCCAAAGCACTTTTGAAAAAACAAGGACTCCATCAGTTGTGCTCTTTTGCCTTTACTTTGTTCCTCTTTAGTCTTCCTTCATGATCCTCAAATCTAATTCTGCCACATACTATTGTCTTAGTATTGCTTTTAGGGGGATGAAGGAAATGAAGGGTGATGGGTGGTCTAGAAGGCTTAGGAGATTTCACATGAAGATAGGAATACAGGTAAAGACCCAGGTAAAACAAGAGCCACAGTGTAGTGCAAAATGTCCAACAGGAAATAGTCCCTCGGATGTGTGAGTTAAGTGTGGAGAAATGTCTGGTAAGGATGATTTCTTTTGAAGGGTTTAGAGTGATTGAGGTCCACAAGGGAGACAGTGTGAAGGTAAAAAGAAATGATCAAGAGTGTAATCTTGTAAATTTTCCATGTTTGAGATATGAGAAGAAGAAAATGCAAACAAAGGCAAGCAGAAAGATAGGAGTATAACTGCAGGAAGGGTTCAGGCATGAAAATCAGGCACAGAAAGACAAATACTGAATATTTTCACTCACATATGGCAGACTTAAAGTAGACTTCTTAAAGAAAAGAGTAGGGCCGGTGAAATAGCTCTGCGGCATAAGCGCCTGCCTGGCAAGCGCGAGGTCCTGAGTTCGACTCCCTGTGCCCACATACGAAAAAAGGACTGGTGATATTGCTCAGCGGCACGGGCGCCTGCTGGTGCACGAGGTCCTGAGGTCGACCCCCGGTACCCACAAAAAAAAAAAAAAAAAAGAGTAGAACACTGGTTGCTACAGGCTAGTAAGTGTATTGGGATCAGATTACAGGTACCAAAATACAGATAGATAGGAGGAGCTAGTTATAGTGTTCTGTAGCACGGCAGGGTAACTATAGTTGACACAATTTATTATAGATTTCAAAATAATGAGTCCAGAAATGACATAGAAATGACAAACGTTTGAAGAAATAGAAATATTAGTTAGGAGGAAATAATCATTATAAATGGTACGCATGTATCATATTACATTGTACTCCATAAATATGTATAATTTAAAAAAAAAAGAGCGTATTGTGTAGGTATAACACAATGCTGTATGTGTGGAATTTGGATTTATACAGTCCTCTGTTGAACCCTGGCTCTTTAATTGGACAGCTATATAAGTTTTACCAGTGTACTTACTTCTCTATCTTTTCCTTCCAAGATATGAATTAAAACACCTAACACCGATGTGAGTAAAAACATCTACAAATAAGGTGGTTATAATACAACAGTCTGTGAAAATATCGTGTCGAGGGGATCAAAGGGATGTTGCTGGCAAGAAGTTGATTAATAACATCAAACACTGCAAAACGCTTAGAGGCTTAAACACTTTGGAACTAGTGATTGAGAAGTCACGTTTGAGTTCCAAGAACGCCATTTCAGGGAAGGGTGAAAGACTGTAGCAAATATGGTATACAGATTTCTCCCTCTTACCATTTAAGAATGTGAACACCTGGATGATAAGATTTGATTTCAGATAATATAGTATGAATATGTATTAACAATGTCAAAAGCAACAATTCTTCCCGCTGTACTCTGACATAAACTAAAAATAGTAGGTTTATTATAATTTAATTTATTTTAGACATTAAATACAACCTCTGACTCTGTATAGGGGGCAAAATTATCTGTTTAACAAAGATTCAGTATCCTCTAGTTTGTAACTAAGTTATATGATTTATGGAAAGGGTCTGCTTTCACATCATTCAGTGATGGTATATTACAGTATATAACATACTCTTAATGCTTGCCTACTCAAGACTGTTTATAGACATATCTATTTTAATTAATCTATTTTTGTTATAAGTGGTCAAAAGCAGGAAGATCTTAATAATAACCTTTATTTTTACAGAGTGTGTTAGACTGATTGATTTTCAAGGAAGAGTCACAAACAATTGGAGTCAACTATACTGTTTTCCTTGAATTAAACATTTTAAAAAAGAATGAAAATAAGTAGCATACACAGAGTCTGCCAAAAAAATGTACACATACTTCAGCAGTTTGCCATAATAAATATCTGGAAGCTGATGGCCACCACTTTGAGCTCCTCTTATAATTGTAAAGGCCAAAGGTAACTGGTATTAATCTCATGATGACTCAATAAATTTAGTATTAAAATTTTTTATATGAGTTTTCTTTTCTTGATTTTTTGGCAGTCTGTCTGTCTGCCTGTCTCCCTCTGTCTCTCTCTCTCTCTCTCTCTCTCTCTCTCTCTCTCTCTCTATATATATATATATATATAAGACTTTATGTAAAAAAGACAATGACAAGATTAATTTTGAGATTGTATTGAGGCTTTTAAAATCTGCAGGGAAAAAGCAACATTGAATGACAGAGTAATTTTTATTTTCTACTCAAGGCAATTGCAAACATACTTCGTTTAAGGAGAAGAAAGTGCTATATCTTAAAAGACCAAGGCTATCAGATAGTTTCTGTCTTAGTTACTTTCTCACTGATGAGACAAAATACCCAAAACCCACAAGGTAAAGTAGGAAAAGTTTATTTAGCTCACAGTTTATAGAGGTTTCAGTCCATATTTCTGGCTCCAAGCGAGGGTGACATGACAGAGGGGCATCACAGCGGAGAAACAGTTCATGGCATGGCAGGCAGGAAGCAGGAAGCAGCAAGCCTGCCTTCCTTCTTTCCTTTTATATTCCATGCAGGCTACAAGCCTATTGGGTGCTGCCAGCCACACCCAGGGAGGGGGTTTCCCTCTTCAGTAAGTCCATCATCCACAACTATGCTAAACCAATCAACGGACTGATCCAGTTATCACACCCACAATCCAGTATCACACACCCATGATCCAGCCACCTCCCAAAAGCCCCACCTACAAGTGCATAAGACGTTGGCAGGGTATGTCTAGATATAAGCTATAACAGTTTCTTTAACTTGCTTTCTAAGGCTTTTGATTAAACTACAGGTCCATGTTCATTCTTACTCAGCCTTATAATTACATTTAGACACGAATATTGAGAAAATTGTCAATGGAAATTATGTCCATCACTTGTGAGTGTACTTTTCACACATTTAATCAGCTATTTGCTTGCCTCCTACGTCTCACCAGTAGGAGTTTACCCTGAGTCTTTCCCCGTAAATTACAACTGCTGGTATTACAGCTCCAGAATTCATGCTTTTTCAGAGCAATTTCTTCTGAAGTTACCAAACCAGACTAGATTGGGAGTTAAAAGTCACTTAGAAGGTATTAGTAATGTTTTTGTGCCCACCTGTTCTCTCCCTGTCATTTAGACACAATGTTCTCTGTGCAATTAGACAGTCAGAGGTAGAAAACCCTGAAATAAAAGAACTGCATTTTATTTTCTTTATCGCCATACATGTCACATTATGATATGTATGCACAGGAGCCTAATAAAGATTTAATGTGGATAATTTGGTGCCTATATCCCACAAAATTTGCTGCCGTTTCAAAGGCACTTTATCATCTTATGATGCAGCAGGAGGCCAAATATCAGAGCAGAAGGAGCACATATTATTGTAATCCAACAGCTGTGGGCACAATTCCTTATTTCACTTTGTTGGCTTTACAGACCAGAGCAAAGTGTAAAAAATTCAGCTTCTTCATCTCTTAATAGTAACTATTTTAGAAGGCATCACAAGGATTAATGGGTAAGGTCATCATAACAGCTAATATTTATGGAGCCACTGCTATAACAGTTTATGTGCCTTGGTTAATGTAATCTTCTTAACAATCAAAAAGGCGTTATTATTATCAGTCCATTTTTCAAAAAGGAAATGTTTTCCCTTCCTTCTTTTCTCCTTTCCCCCATACTGGTTTCTCTTTTGAGCAGTTTCTTCCCATTTCACAATATCTATTGTACATTTTGAATCTTATTTACTGTTTCAGCTTCTCACACTAGGGAGACAACATGATATATAGTTAAGATAGTTAGGGGCCAGTGGATGGCTCAGCGGCCTACGCGCCTGCCTGGCAAGTGCGAGGGCCCGAGTTCGACTCCTGGAACCCACATACGAAGAGAAAAAGGGCTGGTGATATTGCTCAGTGGCACGGGCGCCTGCTGGCGCGCGAGGTCCTGAGGTTGACCCCCGATACCCACACACACAAAAAAGATAGTTACACTTCTAATTTCTCTTAGCTCATTGAAAAGAAAGTTTTGTGCTAATATTGTTTGGAAAATTCTTCATGCCTATGTCTTGTACTCTTAGTAACTACTTTGAAGATAACAATACGCAATGTATTAACCATTGTTACTCTCCTACTATCTTGTTTTGAACTTTTGCTTAATTTTGTTCTCTTTAAAATAAATTAAAAAAAAAAAAAAGGAAATCTTGATATATAAAAACTAAATGATTTTCTCCAGGCCACAAAGGTAGTCAGTGAAAAGTACTGATTTGGACCCAAAGAACCATGCAAAACCTCTCCTAAATCTTAGCCAGCATGCTATATTGCCTCCTTACTATCATATTGAGTGCCCTCCAACATGCAGTTTGAAGCAGTTGCTATCATGAAGAAGTGTAACAAAGAAGAGTCCTAGACACTCTCAACAAACTAAAGTCATTTAGTAGTCCCGGTGCTGAAATCTTGAATGTCCCTGTGATCATTAATTGAGATATGTCAACTTGATTTGAGTAAGAACCACCTAGCAGATAAGTAAAATTCTAGGTGTGTCTGTGGCTAATTGCCATGTAAGTCAGCAAATTGATGGGGGAGAGACCCCAACCTGGATGTGGATGGCATTAAACAATAGGTGGTATCATGGAGGGAATGAAAAGGGAATCTAAAATGATGTGTTCCTATTTGGAGGAGTTCCAGTCTTCACCATTATCTTTATATTTTGGTCTCCCATTTCTTCAGCCTTCCTGTGTAGATTCTTCTGTCATTTCACATAGTTTCATACTAGTGACTCTATGGTGAGCTGGCAATGCTTCATCCTTTGACTTCTACTGGATCCTCTGGTTCTCCAGCACACAGACAGTTATTTTGGATTCATTTGCCCCAATCCTATAGATGGCCACTGTGACTCTCCCACCTCGGATCCTGTAAGCTTACCTAATAAATCCCTTTGTATATTTATATATACATATTTTATAATTATATGTATTTTATATATTATATATTTTATATAATTATATATTTTATATAAATTACATATAATTTATAGTTTATATTGGTTCTCTCCCTCTAGAGAACCCTAACTAATACAGTCCCTTATATCTGTCCTCTCAACCCTGCTTGAACACACAGACTAGTCCATCCCTTTTTTGTATGGTTCTTGAGATTAGTGAATTTCTTTCTCTGAGCTGAAGCTTGCCTTCTAGCAAACTTACTAGTTTTGCTCTCCAGAACTACACAGAATAATGGAATCCAAAATCCACATGTTACTTTAGCTCTTCATGCACTTAAGTATAGCTTTCACAATCACATTTCAATTTTCTTATTTCTTTCCTGATTAAACATCAAGGGTTTATTCAACTACCTTTTTACCTCTACCAGAGTTTTCATCTCCCAGAAAAAACTTTTCCCCATGCACTCTTCCATTTGCTAATGTTCTCTTAAAATATTGGCCCAAAGTAAATATAATATACAGTTATGGGAGTAAGCACTACAGAATTCAGGGAGAATATTATATTGTTTCATATACTGTCTTTCTATTAATTTAAGTCTGAATTTTCTTTGAGATGTAGTGCATTATACTTTTGGCTAATACTTATATTTATATATCACTAATATTCATGGACTTCTTATTATATGCAAAGCATAATGTTAAACCCTATGAAAAACACAAAATTGGGATTCTACCTTTATTCTATAAGAAACCCATACTCCAGGGGAAGGAATGGAGTAAAGGGCGAGGGAGGAATGAAGGACAACTAAAGAAAAGAAGAAAGCCAAAGGGCAGGAGCAAAAGACACAAAATGTAGACCAAAGATGGAAGAGATAAGAATTAAGAATATAAAAATAAAACAGTGGGAGAACTAGTGTGGCCTTATTGAAGGGCTGAAAGCTGTTCATCAGGAGTCGCTTTTAAATGTCTGCTAAGCGCCTTAATGTTACTTGATCTCATTGTCTTGTAGTTCGAATACTGGAATCCTGATTCTGTCTTGTGTCATACTGGCTGTTGTAGTCAGGGTTTGCAAGGGAAACAATACAATACAGGACACATAATTTATAGAGTTATTTTGTAATAGTCACCCAAAGAGTCATATACAAAGGAGTGCAGGAAATCTGTCCACACACTAAAGACCCAAAGAATCCAGCTGAAGGCCTGTATTCTACAGCAGTGTCCTGCATGAGTCCAGCTGAAGACCTAGAGCCCATGGCAATGCCTCCACAAGTCCACTAGAGGCCCAGAGCCCACAACAATGTCTCATGCAAGGATATTTCATGGATCTGCACTGGGAAGGCCCAAAGGTCAGCGGTGGAAGGTAGAAAGTCTACACCAGTGGGATGAAGGATCTGTGCCAGCAGGCTGAGGGATCTACCCCGGAGCCAGGAAGTGACTCTCAGAGTAAGGACCAGAGCTCCCCCGAAAGTCACCACAGCCATCCTCAGTGACAATGAGGTCCTGAGCTCCTCCGACGATGAGAACAGCCAAGTTCCTATCAGGAAAGCCAGCGTGACAAGCTCCTCGAGGAGAACCAACAGCACCAACTCTTCCTCACCAGTTCTCCTTTTTATGTTGTTGGCAACAGTCCTCAGGTGGGCCCTCCACACCCAGCACCACGCTGATTCAGTTCAGCTGGGTGTGACAAGTTGATCACCAGTTGTCAATCCACCACAGGCTCTCCTTCCCGATCTATGACTTTCAAAAACTTGATTGATCTTCTTTGACTAAGTGAAAACCCATATTTGCTATGTAACTGAGTCCTGCTAAACCACATTTTAGTCTAAATCTTAAAAAAGTACTTAGAATATAATTTGCTCTCCAAAAAATAGTAAATTGTAAAGCAAGAGCCACAAATCAGCTGGATAAAGTTGATATATATATAGATATCTATAGAGAGATATATATAATCTCCCAGTAGCTTCTTCCAGAGTCTTACATGATCAAAAAATGTAGAAACTAACCAAAGATAAGAAACCTCTAATAAATACGGATTCTGTTCAGAGAATTAAAAAAGTAGTGAAGAGAAAGAAGCACCTGTATCCCCAGCTCTATTCCTAGTAAATTCCATGAAGCTCGTGTCACTCTGTTCCTTCCTATGTTCCACCCCATTTTCATTGTGCCACCATGAGTTTCACCTCAGAGTGTACATTTATGAACAAAGTTCACTCTTAGAAGCTACTGCACGTTAACAAAATCATACTCACATCTAAAGTGGGTGGCTTTCTATTAAATTCCAGCACTAGTATCTGTATAGCATGAGAATTTACACACACATGACTTAAAGATAAAATACTAAATTCATAACTCAGCTGGTTAAGATACTAAAATTTCTACGTGGCACATGAGGAAGCTGAACCTCAGATTTGGATTTTGTGATCCCACATGTTTGGCAGCAGAGAGGGCCTGGTCCTATGGAAGATCCATTGCTCCAACAAACCAGGGTCCTTGAATGGCCCCCTAGTATGAACAGACACACACAGACATACACACACAACACACACACACCAGTACAGAAGATTAGGAGACACTATTTTTGCATGAGCTTGAATGAAAATAAAATAATGATTGCTTTCATGGGAGTTTTGAGGTTAAAATTCATACAACCTATGTGGTGTGCCACTTGACAAAGAAATTAATGTAAAATATGGGTTGTAATGTTCCTGGTATGCCTGCAGAAGCAAATTTAAATTTTCTGTAGATGGAAAAGTCTTCAGATGTCACAGGTAAGGATTTAATGGAAACTATCAGGTAAGATAGGAAGTACAAAATATAAAATGAAACACTACATCACAGGAAAGAATCCATAAATATAATGAAAGGCAGATAATAGAAAAATATCATAAAGATTATAATATAATATAAATATTTAAAATCATTAAAAATATAACAGATGGAACCAAAAATCATAAGAAAACAATACCACCTAAGGAGAAAGAACCAAAAGATTGTAAAAGAAAATTTCCCAGAGATTAAAAATATAGTAATTAAAACTTTTAAAAGTCACTGAGTAAGTTAAACAAAGAATTAGACAAAGTTAAGGAGACAACTGGAGACCAACATGAATTAAAAAGAGATGAGAAACACAAAAGAAACTGAAAACACATAAGAAAGATAAAGTTCAATATGTGTCCAGAGGAAAGTCTAGAAATCAACCAGATGTGGTAGTGTGTATACTTGTAATTCTAGCAATCTGGGAGGCTGAGGCAGGAGGATTGTAAGCTGGAGCCCTGCCTAGCCTACATTGTGACTTACAGAGACCCATTTAAAAAAAAATCTGAGAATGTAGCTCAAGGTCCTGGGTTCAATCCCCAGTACCAAGGGAAAACATTCCACAAGAAAAAAATAAAAAGGAGGGGAAAGCAGCAAGGTTGAATGAGATAAAGATATTTTCCAAAATTGGTGAAAGAATTGGCTCCTCAAATTCAATCATCAATTTAATCATCTAAAGGAGTCCCAAGCAAAACAAGTGAAATTGAATTCATACTCAGAACAATGTTTTGAAGCCATGTACCCCATGTACAAAGGGATCTTAAAGAAAAGGGGGAAATTAGAATGAAGAAAATCCAGTAACTTCAAATGAATTACAATTGAACTGAATGCAGACTTTTTAATAAACACCTCTGAGGCCCAAAAAGTAATGGAGTACTTCCTTCATAGTGCTTAAAGAAAACCTAAAATTCTATGCCCAACCAACCTAATGTCATAAAGCCCTTCCTAGATCAAGACTGAATTTGCCACTAATATACCCACTCCAAGAGATTACTGAAGTATATCTTTCAAGAAGAAAGAAAAGAAACATACGAGTAAGGAGAGCAATGCGAGAAGCATGAGTAATTTAAGTATAAATAAAATGTTGCACGGTGGATATACTGAGTTAGAGAAAACTAAGTCCCAGATAGCTGATCGTGTTTTTATTTGTTTCTAATGTCTCGCCAGGATATCTTTTCTATCTTCTCCATCACAGATCTGATGAAGAGATGTTCATCAGCTCATCTATGTAATGAACAGATAAATAATTTTAGAATTTATGAATTAAAAAAATCACAGAAAATTCCCAGTCAATGTATGGGGACAACCAAAGAAAGAGAAAAAAGTGTTTCCCTCAGATGTGTACTTCCACTGGTAACACAGACTTTCATAAATTAAAATTTTGCTTTATGCACGGCAGCCAACCTTTTAAAAACTGACTTTCCCATTCGAGCCACTCCAAGGAAGGCTTAGGATAACATGGTTTCTATGGTACATTGTTAAGAGGAAAAAGCAATGTTTGCGGAAGAAGTATAAAGGAGATTTACTTCTCATTATGTCTTTTATGTCCTTTAACTTTTTTTTTTTAATGTGGGTCCCAGGGGTCCAACTCAGGACCTCGCGCTTGCCAGCAGGCGCTTGTGCCACTGAGCTATCTCACTGGCCCCTGTCCTCTTAAATTTTATGCCATGTGCATATATTATTGTTCAAAATATTAATGAAACATTTGGTTATTTTACATAAAATAAAACAGAAACCTAAAAATGACTTTATTTGATTTGCTTCAAAAAAGTCCAGGTGATATGAATGCTAGGAATTCAAGTTAAATTGTTTAATTCAAGTTAAACAAAATGTGATCCATTGAAAAATTATCAATATTTTTAGTGAAAAGTTCTTTTCCAAGTTATTAAATTAATCTACTTGGCCTATTTCCTTGGAGACATGCTCTCTAACAGATTGAAAGTTATTTTTTCCCCTTACATTAAGTCCATGATGTGTCCTCATTTTCAATGTTCCTTAAAATAGAAAAGTTTGAAAAATTTCCCCATCACAGTTGTTATCTATTATACATAGCTGATACACGGGAAGAGTGAGTAACATTTTTTCCAATGAACCTGGGGGGACTTGGAAGAATGAATTTGAGATTTAGCACTGGGAACTTTTAACTACTTTTTCAATAGTATAAAGACTTAAATTTCCTTTTTTTTTTTTTTTTTGGTGGGTACCAGGGGTCGAACTCAGGACCTTGTGCACCAGCAGGTGCCCATGCTGCTGAGCGATATCACCGGCCCTTTTTTCGTATGTGGGTACCAGGAGTCGAACTCAGGACCTCATGCTTGCCAGGCAGGCGCTTATGCTGCTGAGCTATCTCACTGGCCCAAAATATAACAACCTTAAATAAATGTAAGGAAGACAAATTTTGAATTAACTATTTTAAGCTATTAAGGTGTAGGAAAATTATACTTAAAGGTAGCTTATGAATGAATCAAGAAAACTAGAAACAGGTGTTGCAATAACCATTATTGTATTCTTTCATTTGTAACTCTCGGAGTATCTTCAGCTAATTCAAAGATGCCTAAAAGCCTCAAATACATACACACATACATACATATATGTAAACTAAAAAATTTATATAATCGTATCAGGTATCATTTATTATTTACTAAATCCTAGACAAGATGTTATGTGTTTTCATATAATCTCCAGAACAAACCAATATGGTAGGTATTACTATCATCTTCACTTTATACAGATGCAAACTGAGACATAGAAAAATGAAATACATGAAAAAGGTCACACAGCTGGTAGGCAACAGAGCCAAGGATTCAGGCTGATGTCTGTCTGACTTCAACTCTTATGTTCTTAACCATGTTAAATGAGTCAAGGAAGACAAAAGTTTGGCATAACATTAAGTAATTAAAATCTGATTTAAATAGGTGAAGGATAAACAACATAAACAGAAGTCTTAAGTACTCAAGTTAACTCATACTTGAAGTATGACCAAAAACTCTTTGGTGAGAGTGGTTTTGTTACCTTAAAAATTTATTTTCTATAACAGGGAGAGTATCATTAGAATCTAAACCCCAAATTCATACAAAGTTGATTAATACCTATGTATTCACCAAATGTAATTTAATCAATTTTATCATTAGATCCTGAGTTTCAGAACTGAATTAGTCTCAGTAAGTATGAATAGAGATATTTTAGGCAGATGAATGATACCTTGCATAAGGTACATCAGAAAATCCACTCAGTGACCTGTTCTGCATTTCTTCCTTTGAGAAATTCAGATCCAGAAAAGTGACTTTTATAGACAGTGACACACCAGAAATAAGGCTTCTTTTTCCCAAATTTTCTTTATTATAATAAACTTTAATGATTCTTATATATGGGTTTTTTTTAGCTACAGAAGAAATAATTTCTGCTGCTAAAGCAAGGTTTTTAAAGTCATCACAAATTTTCTACTCAAATTCTCCTGTTCTATCACAAAAGATATATATGTTTTGGAAATGGAATTTCAAAGTCATTTTGGCAAGAAAAGGTATACTATATCAAAAATGTTTTGAGAATTTTCTCTTGCTTCTAAATTTTTTATCTTCCTATGTAAAATGATATAAATTGATGTACACTTCTGAAAAATGTGACTTAAAATGCTTATTGATCATGAAATTATGTATACTTATTTTGATGATGAGAAATGGGTTAATTCAACCGTATCAGGGAATTTAATAGTTTGACAGTGATAATAAATGCTAATTGTACACACTACCAAAAAAAACATTTTTTTTTGCTAAAAAAGGATGTTAACTACCTACACTATAATATCTAACATATACCAATACGATAATTATATAAACTCTTTCATCAGCTTCAATCCATCTGAAGTTATTTTTGAAGTAAAGCAAAACTCACACGTACTTCCTGCTTTAAAGATACATATATTAAAACACCACAAAAACACTTTGGATTGCAACTTAAATTTATGTTCGTTTAATTACTCACTAAAGATAATTAAAATCTCATCTCATGTTTTGATCTGTGGATAAGACCCATTATTCTACACACAGGGGAAGAAAAGCAGCCATTTATCACCAAAACATCTGAGCTTTTCTTTCATAATTCAGCATATATTTTTCAGCTTTGCCATTTGGTACCAAATTTTTCCCAGTTATAAACACTGTAATTTGATTTAAGTCACTGGTTGTTTATAGGCGACTGTCAAATCTTTTAGTGTTATGCCTTAAATCATTACTGAAAGATTTACTTTTAGTATAATAAGACAGTTTTGCATATTAATTAGGGCATCAGACACATGTTTGCTGAGGTTTAACGATTGTATAATACAGAATGGCAGCCATAGAACTGGTAAGTAAACCTCAGCACATAAACTTCTAATATTTTTTTTGAGTTATCCAAGAAGTAATCGCCCCACTAAATCCAAGTTAAACACTGGTGGAATATTAGGGTGTTCAATTAAAAATGAAGCTATGCTGTACATGTGGATGGTTTTGTATAGTAACTAAAAAATAAGTCCATAAAAAATTAATTTCACTCAGTATAAAGCATATAAATAGTTCTCTTATGAAGTTAGTAAATGAATTCAACCATTTCTACTGAGACACACACAATGCAGAAACAGACTAAATAAATGAGGGCAGTAACAAGAGTTGGTAAAAGTCACGTATGTTAATACTGTCTTATCCAAAAAGAGTAAATTTTGTTACGTCATGCTCAGTGATACCATTGTGAGGGCTCAACAAATGGTCACTGGGACCACAAATCAGTCTCCTTACTAAGTATCAGACAGCGTCTAATTCCAGCAGGCTAAAGCTAGGCCATCTTTACACTTGCAAATCCTGACAATCCTGATGCTTCCCATACCTAGGGGTGAAAAAACTGCCATAGTCATCAGTGTTTAAAACCAGGGTTATTTTGCAGTTGAATGTGTGAGCATAACAAAAAGCACAGACCTGGTGAAGGATGGCAGTATGATGAATTCTTGGGCAGACAGTATGGCATAGGAAAAAAGGAAGGAGAGAGGAAAACTGGGAGGAGAAAGATGCTATACTAGGAATGAGTTCTAGATTGCAGATAAGGATCTATAATGACATATGTTATGTAAGTTACTTCACCTCTCTGTGCCTTAATTTATTACCTGCTGTCTTAGTTACTTTTCTATCATTGCTGAGACAAAATTCCCAATGCCCAAAGTTAAGGAAGGAAAGGTTTATTTAGTTCACAATGTGTAGAGGTTTCAGTCCATAATCCGCTGGCTCCAAGGCAGGGTGGCACATGGCAGAGGGGCAACCGTTCATGGTGGCGGAAGACAGCACAAGCAACAGGAGACGTTAACAGCATCTTCCTCCCCATTTAATATTGTATCTAGACTGCTGCGATCAGGGTGGTGCCAAACGAATCAGTGGACTGATTAATAATCACACACTCTAATTAATCCCAGCATCACACACTCTAGATTCATTCCCTCCAAAAAAGCCTAAAACTGCATGAGGCTTTGGGGGGACATCTAGACACAAACTGTAATGCCTGCCATATAAGAATGTAGGGTCAGATGTTCCTGAAGTTATCTTTAAACTAACATTCAAAAAATGTCCAGCAATATGGAAACTACTACATCATTTTTCATCATTATTTAATTGATAACTCACACCTTTATTTATTTATTTATTTATTTATTTATTTATTTATTTATTTACTGAGTATTAAGGTGTGGGCTTTCTATTGGGTCTTGAGAATACGAAAGTGAACAAGATTCACCCTGAACACACAAGACGTTCATGCTTGGAATGGAAATGAAGTGAGGAGATAGGAGGACAAGAGGATGAAGCTGGGTGAATAAACAGCTAGAAGGGCCTTATCATGTTTAAAAATGTGGCCTCACTGGCTCTGTCTGTGATCTCACCTACTTGGGAGGCTGAGGCAGGAGGATTGCAAGTTTGAGGAAAACCTAGGCAATGCAGCAAGACCCAGTTTCAAATTAAAAACAAAACAAAACAAAACAAAAACATCTGGGAATGTAGCTCAGTAGTACAACACTCCTGTGTTAGATCCCTAGTGCAGAAAAAAACTAAGTGGGCTTTATCGCAAGGGCAACAGAGGACACTGAAGTTTTTTTTTTTTTTTTTTTTTTTTTGTGGGTACCGGGGGGACGACCTCAGGACCTCGCGCACCAACAGGCACCCGTGCCGCTGAGCGATATCACCGGCCCCTTTTTCGTATGTGGGTTCCGGGAGTCGAACTCGGGCCTTCGTGCTTGCAAGGCAGGCGCTTAAGCCACTGAGCCGTCTCACCGGCCCTGTTGTTTTGTTTTTGTTTCTTTTCTATATGGAGTGATATAATCAGAATCATGTTCTGACATTCTGTGGGGATTTGGAAGGAGGGAGACAGACCTGAGACCCCTGAACTACTGTAGGGTCAGCCAGAAGGAAAGAAATGGAACCCAGAAAAGAGATAAAGAGATGCAATTAAGATGACTTCGCTGGATGTGGCAGGGTGTAAGAGTGAGATGATTTCCTGAGTAATGCCCTCAAAACTTGTTGGATAAGACTGTTATTCATTGAAATAAAGAATAATAATGAATAATTGGGTTTTGGCGGGAGGAGAGGAAAAGGAGAGGAGGCAGTAGTCACGGAGGAGATGATGTATTTGGTAATCAGATTTAAGGTCTCCAAAAAAAATAGTGGAAGACACTGGATAAAAAGCCTGAATTTGGGAGTAGGAAGATCTTTGTTTTCAGCTGCCTATTCTGAGTTTAGGGGGAAAATGTAATCACTGTGAACTCAATATTTTTATATGTAAATGGAGCTAATAGCTGCCTTGGAAGAAAGTTGTGAAGTAAGGTTATGAATAGAGGGCACAAGACACTGAGAACTTAAGTAACTTGCCCAAGTGAACATTAAAAAGTAAACAAAGTAGACTTTAAGTCTACTTCTCTTCTCAAAACACTACTCTGCTATTTAGGGTCAGTTTGGGATTGTCTTCACATGGATTTAGAGTTCAAGGATAATTACACAAAGAAGGCTAAATATTCCAGCGGGTTTATTTTTATTCCAATCTTAAATATTATATTGCTGAGATTAATTTTTTGAAATTCCAGATTTTCATAATCTCATCATTTGATTTTTTTTCTCGAGGAAGAATGATATGCAGAATTAGACATGGCTAATGTTCATCACAGGTTTCTCAAGATATCCTTTATCCAAAATTTCATACAATTATCCTCATACTTTCAAAAAGTCCTTAAAAAGCCAAAGTTTTAGTATCCAGATCTTGTACCAGAAATAGCACAAGGTACTGTACTAAAGAAAACTGGTCACCTCAAGTGCTGATGTACGGGAGTGTACCTTGATGTGTGCACACGTAGTGGTGGAGATTCTGTGATACAAATTTGGAGGACCATTGTATTAGAGGTGTGTGATTTTGATCAAGTAAATTCTATGATAATTAAGTACCAAAAACCTGTATGTCTAATAGGTTAACAAGTTCTGTAGGTGATTCAGATGTGCAACAAGTTTGGATAACTTTTAATTTAGGAAAGGATGCCTTTAAAAAGTCTTATGAGCTCAGCATGATGACACATGTCTCTAATCCCAGAATTCTGGGAGGCTGAAGCAGCAGGTCTGAAAATTCAAACCCAGCCTTGGTAACTTAGTGACTTAGGAAGATACTATCTCAAAAAAAGAAAAAAATAACAAAAGGTTGGGGATGTAGCTCAGTGTGAATGTCCCAGGTTCAATCCTCAGTACAGCAAATAAATGAATATTAAAAGACCCCTACACATTAGTATTACAGATAGGAAGTCAATTAATCACTGAAGCTTGAAAAACATTACTTAGAGGTACTTATAAAAAGAGATGATCTAGGGGCCGGTGAGATGGCTCAGCGGTGTAAGCGCCTGCCTGGCAAGCGCGAGGGCCCGAGTTCGACTCCTGGAACCCAGGTACGTAAAAAGGGCCGGTGATATCGCTCAGCGGCACGGGCGCCTGCTGGTGCACAGGTCCTGAGGTCGACCCCCCGGTACCCACAAAAAAAAAAAAAAAAGAGATGATCTAGTGATGCAAGCCTGTCTGTGAGAATCTTTCTTCGCATAGTGGCAGCATCTATTCAGTAAAATTTTTACCTCCCAAATGGAGCAGAACATCTTCTGTCTCATATTCTGATCAGTGTTTTATAAACTAGATGACTGCGGGTAGAATAGGTAAAGTAGATGAACTACATCTATGACGCAGGAATTTATGAAAAGCAGTATGGCGTGATAACGATCATCACTACCGGCAGAAACTTTCCCTTGGGGAGAACAACTAGACTATGAGGTCATTTACGACTGGACCTACTAAACAACAGCAATCAAAATTATCACTGATATGATTTTAATTAGGATCTAATATTCAAAACACTTTTTTTGTCCCTAAGGTATGTTCTTTAATTGACACAGCATGTTACTTTGGTGTTATAACTATATTTAGGATGTATATTATTTTAAGAATAATTTTAATGTTTCTAGTATTAGTATCCATCAGAAAGCATAAGTTCATAATGGATTTGGATGAGAAACAGAGAATAGAAGACTTTACTTTCTAAATAAATTACTGAAAATTCTCAATATGGATTCAGATGGTATATCCTAGGAACAGAGATGGTCATAAGCTTGAACTCTATGCTTTATCAGAGATTTAAGTAGAAAAGAGCTCGAAATGGATACTAGGAATTATAGTCATGAAATTTGGGGCTATCCTACACATCCTCTTGAAAAAGCTCAGTGTATGTCTCATCATAATAGCTGCAAACCTCCTCAGATTGACTTTGGGGAATCACCCAGTGAATATGCATCACTGAAACATCCTGCCTCCTCCCTCCTAGCACTCCCTTATTAATAGCTCCATGCTTTGAGAGCCCACTTGAAACATTATTTTCCTCATGGATTACTACTTTATGCATTGGTATAAAAATTCATTTTCTAGAAGATGAAATCATATTCTTACCCGTTTCACAGCTGGGCCCAGTGAAGCCTTGTGGGCAGGCACACAAATTAGCAGCAATACAGGCGCCTCCATTTCTACAGCCATCTTTGCAAAATGCTAAAATAATTCAGATACATGAATAAGTCACATAAAATAAATCAGATACATGATTTTAGAACTTTAGAAGTAAATAGTTCAATAATCTCCCAGCACAACTTTTACTTATTCCTTGAAGATGAACACATCAGACTGTAAAAGTCATTGTAATGTGCTAATGTAATGTTTTCCATATATATACAAAACATCAACACAATTAGTAAAACAGTATTCTTTCCAACGTTAAAGGAATATTTTATCTGTAAATTAAAATAATAAAATTTCTTTCAACAAAAAACAGTAATCTTATATGATAAAAAATGCAATAAAATTCAGATTATGTCTCATTGTAGCGATCCAACTTGAAAACAAACCTAAAAGTGACAGCTATCCCAGACAGAGCAAACCATCATCTAGAGAATGAGACTGTGAAATAGGAAATGATTGAATCCCATGAAACTTTCCCCATTCTACACGCTGGCCAAAGTTTGAAAACACTAGAGAAATGACCCATCCTTCAAAAAGCTCTCAGCCAGTCCTGGTGGTTTAGAAGTACCAACAGTTGGAAGAATTTCCTATAGTGGTCTTCAGGGAAAGTCTGGCATTCTTCTGCTAAGGACAGGTCAGGATGTAGGATTAAAGGCAAAGACACTGCAATGCCTGATGCATTAAAGTGGTTTTGGAGAAGAGGAGAAAAGTTTACTGTAAGTAGGAACAGGAGCTAAAGTTTGAACCACTGCAAGGGTGCTCTTTCAGTATGTGCTGCCTTCAAAGAAGCACAGAAAAGAGAGAAAATACGACACATGAGAAAAACCAGAGTAGGTAAAAACAAGATGAATGATACTAAGCTCGTTATAAGCTTCTCTTTCCACGTCCTTCAGCTTACTCTTTGGCTCTGTAAAGCTCAGGAGTTGCTTCTTAATGACGAGGTCTGACATGAATACACTAGACCAGCTAAGCTGTTCCAGGCACTGGAGCAAAAGTTTTCCTGCATGTACTTTCTCTAGTTAGGTAGATATACTTTCTTTCTTTTTTCTTTTTTTTTTTTTTTTTTTTTGGTACTAGAAATAAAACTCAGGACCTTGTGCTTGCAAGACAGGCGCTGTGCCGCTGAGCTATATCCCTGGCCTATACATTCTTAGAGTAGTAAAATGTAGAAACCTGTGCTTGTGCTGCTGAATTAAAGGATGGGCCTAAAGAGGCTATTTGGCTTTGTTGATCCTAGGTCTTAAGTCTGTTTTTATTCTATACGAGAAGAATACATGACTCAGTGAGTATTTGCAAATAAAGTGAGAATTTAAACCTCATAAATAATAAAGAATGGATCTTCCAAACCAAATTTCCTTGGAGTAACTTGGAAGGTTGCAGCCTATAGTTACAGCACAGAGATCAATGATTCAGCGTCCAGATCTAGACTACTCATCGCTCCAAAGGTTTTTTCTTCCATTTCTGAAACAGACACACACAGGAACTAGACACTGTTCGGAGAATCTGTAGTCCAAACATCCAAGAAAGATTACACAGTTTGTTAAAAGTTCTCTTTTCTTCAAATATAAGAATTATCTGTCTACAGATGCTCATAATTTCAACAGTTCTTTTTTTGAATAAGAAATAACATCAATAATCAACAAATGGGATCATATCAAATTAAAAACTTTCTGCACAGCAAAGGAAACAACCAACAGAGTGCAGAAACAACTACAGAATGGGAAAAAATTTGCCAGGACTAATATCTAGAGTATATAAAGAACTCAAAAAAATAGATGCCCTAAATAAAAGACCTAATAAAAAATGGGCTACTGAAATGAACTATTTGCATAGTTTTCCAAGCAAATCTTTGTGAGATTTGGAACCCCAACTGAGAAAGCCTTCTTCATGTAATCTATAATAAAATTATTGGTCCATGGTTTTGGAAACCAGAGTAATCCTTTGGTCCACTGAAATCTCACTTCAATGTACAGCTGTAGAGCACTGCATGAGCTACTGCATTACTAACTGTTCCTTGGTCTTTCCTATCTCCCATATAGAAAGTAACATAGCAATTTGATTATAGTGAACTCTGAGATAAATGACATTATATTTGAAGAATGGGATGATTTACAGTTTAAAATGCCTAAAGTAGGTAAATCATATGACATAATAAGGAATATGAATGTTATCCTATGGCATTTGGTAGAGTTTCCAAAATAGACTTCTATTCCCATTACCTCATCTGATGAAGAGAAAGAGAACAGTGGTGAAAATGTGACTTAATAGATGGTAGAGAACTACAACTGAAATATCCATTGGTGGAAATGAAAATCTGAGCTCAGTAGGACATGTAAATGAATTACCCACTGGCATTGACAAGCCAGCTAAAATGAAGAACTGTAACATGCAGAAACCCCATATACATGGCTAATTAATCTACATGACAGAGATTGCAGAAGAAAAACTGTTTGACTGACCCAAAATGAAGATATTTCACAGTGGATGATAGTAGCATGAAAAAATGGGTTGATGCTGCTGGCAGACAAATAGCTATCATCATTTGTTCATGATTAGACTCAAATAGAAATGATTGAAGCTGGGATACGGGTAAAGTAGATAGAAGAAAAGTTTCAAAAAATGAAGATCTTGAAGAAGATCAAGAATTGTAGAAGGAACAAAGGAACTTGCAGTTAGGACATAACATGGTGCAATTTAAAATGTTAAGGATAGAGCAGTTCTGCACAAAAACGCCCAGGATGTTCTCACAGATGTGGTTTTACGAAGAGAGATATGAAAACCTCTGTGGCTGAGTCAAGGAATGGGCAGAGGAGCAGAACTGTTTGGTGTGAGCCACATTTTAAAGCCAAAATACAGAACAGTGACGACAAGGGATAGAGAGACAGATTACATCACACAGAATGGAAGAGGGGTTAACACTCAAACATTTCACCTTTGCATGTGGTTCCATTCCCTGTATAGCCAGGCTTGCAAACACAGTTGTGTCCTCCAACAGTGTTGAAGCATAAAGCATTTTCATCACAATTGTGCTGATTTGTGACACACTCATCATGCTCTGAAATAAAGAATACAATTTCATTACTTAAGTATAGTTTTCAAAGATGCAATATTTTTAAATGCACCTGTACCTTAGTTACTAGATGGTAATTCTTTCAGCCACAGCCATATGTAAATTATAAACTAAAAAAGACTTCAGATTTTGAAGTACTCTATACTTCTTCAAAAATACACACAAATTTACATTTCTAGAAACACTAAATACAAAGGAATTTGGACAAAAGTCACATCAATGGTAGGATGGGATAGATGGGGATTGAGTCTCAGAAGTATATTCTAATTTTTTTGTTTGTTTTTGGTTGTTTGAGACAGGGTCTTGCTATGTAGTTCATGCTAACCTTGAATTCACTGTGTAGACCAGGCTGGCCTCAGACTCATGGTGATCCTCCTGCCTCAGCCTTCCAAGTGTGGGGATTACAGGCGTGTGCCACCAGGCCCAGCTCAGAAGTATATTCTAAAGTCACCTGTGTATAGTCTCTGTGTTTAATACATGGGGAGTTCTTCTGAAATAAATCTGCCACCTTACCCTTCCCTGTAACATGTGAAGGGTAACAGAAAAGGATGAGGAACGGTATTGTTCCATGAGTCCTGACCTGCAGGATAATGGAATTGAAATTCTAGGAGTTAGATGCCTCCATCAACACCTGCTCCATACTTCCAGACATAAAGATATTTATGCAAACTGTTGGGGAATTTGACCTCCTTAGCAAGTTCCTTACCTATGCAAAGAACGTGTCACACATCTATTAAATAAGACAAACTTGGTTTTATAATATGCGCAAAAAGAAATGCTAACATATACAACTATACAACTGATACTATACCTCTTCTAACTGCTTATATCTTGATACTTTGGAAAATACTGAATTATTTGACCTTTTCAGCACCGTGTGAGAGAGGCAGAGCAAGTATCACTATCACTAGTTTAAAGATGAGTAAACTCAGACAGTTTATGTTGCCTGCCCGAGTTCATAGAAATAATCACAGATAACTTCAGAATTATAATGTTTAACAAAAATGTAAATCTAAAAAGTAAATCTAGTAAGTATGAGGAAGAAAACAAAACTAACATCAAAGTCAAGATGAATAGGAAATAAAGCATGTAAGGAAACACTTTAGTCATTAAAATCACGATAGTGAGTGATACTACTTGTTACTTGTTTTTGAATATAAATATTTTTGGGGCCAAAAATCAAATGCACATTTTAAAGACATACTGAGTCATTAATTCTATATTATGTAAATCATGAAAACACAAAGAAATGTTTGCTTTTCATTTTAGAACACTCTGTACTCATGATATTATAATGGTAATGTATGTGTGTAACTAAAAAAATTGCTCTTGGCAACACAGTTGAGTTTCGACTAAAAGAAATAACTACAACTAGTAAAATAGAGCGTCCTGTGTTTCATTTTTTAAAAATAAAGATTAACATTCCACTGTGACATTTTATGCCTCATGCTATAGGGGCACAGAGTCATGACAATTTTAATCACATCCTTGTAATAAAATACTTAGAGATCGTTCCAATAATTCATCAGAGGAAGAGGAGATTTTAAACACTAAGGCTGTAGAATTGCATGAATGGACATCTTATTTTCCAAATTCCTGGCCGATTCACTCAAAAGTATACAAAATGCCACCCTTACTCTCTAGTATCAGAATATTTCAGTTTTGTTTTTTTAAAAATAACATCCTGGGCCAGTGAGATGGCTCAGCGGCGTAAGCGCCTGCCTGGCAAGCGCGAGGGCCCGAGTTCGACTCCCAGAACCCACATATGAAAAAATGGCCAGCGATATCACTCAGTGTCACTGGCGCCTGCTGGCACGCAAGGTCCTGAGGTCAACCCCCGGTACCCACAAAAAAAATAAAAAAATAAAAAAAATAAATTCCTGCTTACTATTGGTAGCTTAGAAATGACTAGATTACACCTGGGCCTTCTAGTCGCAGCTACACGTGGAGCCATAAAATGTCAGAGGTACCAGAATAGGCACCCTCTTGCCTTTGGATTCTGCTGCCTGGAGCAAAATAAATCTACGCTCTGAAGTTTGTACTGCTGCTGATTTTCTTCCTGAAGCAATTGAAAATGCTATAGTTAATCTATAAATCTCCGTATGGACAGCCATAGGCCCTTTAAAGACAGCTACTGATTGATTAGATGCTGTTTTCATCCCTGCCTTGATTGTCTTCTTAATTAGACTGTACTCACTAGTTAGAAGAAGGGCCTAACAAGATTTGGTTTAGCACTCAGTATGATAATGTTCGATGAATGTTAAATAATTACTCAACCTAAAACCTGATTTCCTCTGTCGTTGTTAACTTTGTGGTTACTGAAATGAGTGAATATACTCCTAAACGGTTCAAAAGTAGAGACAGTTTGAAGGCTTTGAAATGCACTTCTGCCTTCATATATACTGCTCCCTGTGCCTAAAATGTTTTTCCCTTCATGTTCTACTGGAAAACTCTCACCATCTTTCAAAATTATACTCAAATACCATGTATTTTCTGAAAAGACCTTAGTCTCCTCCTCCTGCAAAGTTTTAGTCTGCCATGTTTTTTCCCAGTACCATATACCAGGCTCTACAATTCTGCTATACCATAATTTTCTACTTCTTTTTGGTTTATATCTTCAAGCCCCAACTTGGGATTGTAAATTTTTAGACAAGAATTTTGGGTGTTCTTTGTATTTCATTTCAGTATTCAAAAATATTTCTTGAATAAGTGATTTAATGATTGAATGAATAAGAAAAGCCTCGTAGAAACTGCTTCTGCCGATACTGAAGCCAGCCCAAATTTGTTCAATTATGGACTAGATGGTAAATAGTGAAGTAGTTTTGAAAATCTGAGTTATTTTTACAATGATTTTACTATAATAGTGTTTGATTTGACTTTGAATATTTCAAAAACTAACTAAGGTACCAGGACATATTATGAAAACAGAAAATATTAATTTCTTTATATTATCACTTTAAATTTTTTCGCATTACTTAAAGTTGGTTATAGTTGTATGCATAGTTACCACTAAAATAAACTGTGACCTTTGGAAAATTCTTCGAAAATTTCTATATCTAACAGAAGAATTAAGTTTAATTTGATAGTGCTTCACAAAGCAGAATGTAAATGAAACAATAAGACAACATTCTGTAAAGTCATCTCAATAAATAATTATTGCAGCTTTATATTCATTTTTGATGAAATTTTACCATTTCTCTGACTTACACATTACTTCTTTAACATTTTCAATACACAATAAGTAAAATTAAATAAAATAAAGAGGAACAATTATAGGATAAAACTTAAATCAGTATCATGTTCCAGTGTTTGAGAAGAGCATTCCAGAATGCGACAGTGAATGAATTCCGAAGCTTACTTAACATATACTGAAAGATAGATGTTTGGATTTGATGTTCAGAACATCCAATCCATGTGGGTCAACACTATATTCAAATCCTCAATGAATACTTTATTGTTCAAGTGATGTGATAACCCAAATAACAGCTGAGATTTTACCCAAATCCACCTCTAACTCTTCATTAAAATATTAGCGTATTGTTATTTTAACCAAAATTTACTAATTCATTGAATCTATAAGTTTGAAATTTAAATGAAATGGAGAAAAATAAACATATAGAAAGAAAGAAGACATCATCACTCAATAGCATTAAACAGAAGAAATTTGAGTATGCCTTTATACTATATTTTATACAGAATCCATAATCTTATAGATAGTTGGTAAAGATGTGTTCTGTGTGCCACAATTTCCTCTTTCTGCATCTATACATATAACACAAAATCGATGTCATGCCAACAACAAGGTTTAATATGGTAAAATTCCTCCACAGGATGTAAAAAGGTAATATACACACCTGGATTCCTCCAAATGCAGATGTTATTTATAACAATGATACTTTCTTTTCACTGAGTAGCTCCTAAAATTGATAGGTTAATGTACCCAAATCGTTTTCAGAGTACACACCCAAAATGTTATCAATCTTAATAATAATGATTGGCGTTAAGTTGAGCTTTAAATTTAGTATTAATGAGTTGTTCCCAGAAAAAAAAAAAAAACTGTGCTGAGAGGCAAAAACAGCCCCTCTGAAATTCACATAGCTTTAGTCACCTTGATTCTAACACTGATATACAAGACAACATAGCACATGTTTTATTCAAGAATTTCAACATGATACAAAATGCACATACCGCCAAAATAGGGATGAATAGTTATCTATTAAATATATCTACACTTATACTGAGTTAAATACATTTTTCTTCAATGTCTATTGTATTTTAGGATCTTCTTGGCACAAAATGATTATAAACAAAAATAGGTACCCTTGAGAAAGCTTACAGTTTAGTTGGAGATGTAAGACAAGAACAAATGCCTTTAGTATTCATTATGAATACCAGTAAAGTTAAGAAATAACTTCTATGCACAGAAGGTTTTAAGAGATCAAGGAAGGAAGAGGTCATTTCTATTTGGGCCAGGTGAGAATCCAAGAATGATTTTATATGGAATGAAATTTTTGACATGGACATTTTTCACATGTTGGGATGGAAGAAAGCACAGGTTATAATTAAAACACTATTGGTGTACTTTTTATTTTTGTTTTTGGAATACTATAGCTCTTAAAAATTTGTGGGAACCTGAATGATTTACAATAATCATAACAATGATTCAGTGCTTACTACATACCACATACTTTACAATATACCTTATCTCATTCAACCTTTATATTAATTAGAAAACATTATCATAAGTTTACAGAAAATTAAACTTGGCTTGGAGAGGTCAAATAATTTGTCAAAGATCAGAGAACTAGAAAGTGTTAAAAGCTGTGAATCACAACATGACACCAAAAACTAGATTGATCACTAAGCACAAGAGTTGCCTGATGTATTTAATGCTTACATTTTCCCCAACCCCAACCTATTTTTTTATCCTAATATTCTTTGCAATTAACCATAGGTTTTAATGTTTACACAGTTGAACTCTTTATGTTGTTTGCTCAGTCTTCTGTCACTTCACAGTGCCAATGCCTACAAAACAAAGTAACCAGCTGGCAACATTAATTTCTCCAACTTAGGGCCGGTGAGATGGCTCAGTGCCTGTCCGGCAAGCACGAGGGCCCGAGTTCGACTCCCGGAACCCACATACGAAAAAGGGGCCGGTGATATCGCTCAGCGGCACGGGCGCCTGCTGACGCACAAGGTCCTGAGGTCGAGCCCCCGGTACCCACAAAAAAAAAAAAAAAAAATTTCTCCAACTTAAAAATTTCTTCACATAAATCTCTTGTTTGTCATAGAATTTGTACTATAACTATAGATCTTGTTCCCACAGTCACAGGTGGTATAGTGTTAGTTATTATAGTTTGTCATTATCCAGTCTGTGTTTGATACTATTGTTGTTGTTGATTTTACTATTTTACCCAAGGTGATATAGTTGCTGTGATCAATTAGTCTTCTCTGTATGCCAATCTTGTTTGGGGGTTCATAAAAACAAGGTTATTTGGGGTTCATAAAAAATACTATAGTCTGTCACCAAAGAACTTGGTACTGGGCCAAACAGGCTGTAAGCTTCCTGCTCTAATAAGCAGAGGTTGTAGGATCATGGGACAGATCTAAAGGCTAATAGCCAGCTAGGCCTAGAGGACATCTCTGAAAAGTAGTCATTTCTTAAACAGGTCTTGGTATTAGCAATAAAGCTACCCGCCGTAACCAATTTGCAAGCCAGAACACAGAAAACAAAACAAAACAAAACAAAAAGTAGAAAATGAGAAAACACAGAGTCAAAATGCCCCCCAAAGCTCCAAACTCTCCCAAAACAAATCCAGGGGGCATCAAGAGGGATGCTATCAAAAGCCACATAGCCACAATAACTGAAATAGTAGCAATGGAGGTAACAAAACAGACGAGTAAGGCTCTTGGTGAATTCAAAGCAGAGATAACTGTACAGATAATTAAAGAGATAATGACCCTAGTAAGACAAATGATTAATGAGTACAGAGAAGATACTGATATAAAAATAGAGGAACTAAAAAAAGACATGCAAACCATGAATGCCCATATACAGAAAAGAACTGGAGTCCATAAAACAGTATCTAACAGAATTCCAGGAGGTTAAAAACTTTATTGAGAGTATATAAAGCAGCGCTGACCAAAGTGAGGACAGAATATCAGACCTAGAAGACAAGGCTGAGGTTGGTGATCAACTAATGAGGGATACTTTAAAAATAGCAAGGGACCATGAAAAAGGCACTAACCTAAGATTAATTGGAATCAGTGAAAAATCAGAAGATAGCACACAGGGCATAAAAATCCTGTTTACAGAAGTATATATAATAGCAGGAGACATTCCAAGGATGGAAAAACAAACTGACATACAGATAAGTGAGACATATAGAATCCCTAATAGCCATGATCAGAAAAGCACTAAACCTAGGCATATAATAGTCAAGGTTCCAGAAATTCAACACAAGAACAGATTCTTAAAAGCTGTTAGAGGGCCGGTGAGATGGCTCAGCGGTGTAAGCGCCTGTCCGGCAAGCGCGAGGGCCCGAGTTCGACTCCCGGAACCCACATACAAAAAAAGGGCCAGTGATATCGCTCAGCGGCACGGGTGTCTGCTGGCACACGAAGTCCTGAGGTCGAACCCCGGTACCCACACACACACAAAAAAAGCTGTTAGAAAAAAAAAAAAAAAATACAAATCACGTATAAAGGAAAACCCATCAGAATTACACCAGACTTCTCAACACAAACCCTAAAGTCAAGGAGAGCTTGAAGTGAAGTGCCTCAGACCATGAAAGAAAACAACTTCCAGCCCAGGTTGACAAATCCCACAAAATTACTTTCAAAATTGATGGAAAAATAAGATACTTCCATAATAAAGAGCACTAAAGAAATTTATGACCACCAAACCAGCACCACAAAAAATTCTCAAGGATATCCTAGGAAGAGACAAAGAAGATAACAATGCCAAAAAGCCCAAAAGAATGAATCCACTAGTCAAGATGAGCAATTAAATAGAAAGGAAAGAAAGGGAACCAACAGCATGAAGATAACATGATGATAAGGCTAAGTCAATACCTATCAGTTATAACCATCAATGTAAATGGTCTTGATTCACCTATCAGAAGAAACAGATTGGATGAAGAAACAAGATCCAACAATATGCTACAAACAAGAAACACACTTAACTCAAAAAGTAATTTATATACTGAAAATCAAAGGATGGAATACAATACTCCATACAACAGAAACCTGGAAAAAAATCAGGAGTAGCTATCCTAATCACAGACTAAGAGGACTTGAAGATAAGAATGATCAGAAGTGACAAAGAAGGTCAATTCAAACTGATTAAAGAAACAATATACGAGGAAGAAATAATAGTCATAAATATATATGCACCAAATATTTGCACACCCAACTTCATAAAACAAACAGTAATGGACATGAAAAATCATGTAAGTACCAACACAATCATAAGAGGGATCCTCAATACTCCACTGTCACAAATAGATAAACTAGACAAAAATATCACAAAGAAATATCAGTTGAACCAAAGCTTTGAACAATTTTAATAGATATCTACACATAGTGTTCCACACAATAACAACAGAATACACATTCTTTTCAGCAGCACATGGGACTCTCCAAATATCAGTCAGGGAAATTAAGAAAGTAACTAAAAAAATCTACCAACCAAGAAAAGGCCAGGTCTTGATGGATTCACTGTCCAATTCTATAAGAACTTTAGAGAAGATCTAATGCCAATACTCCTCAAACTCTTTAATGAAATTGAAAGGGAAGCAGTACTCCAAAAGTCATTCCAGGAAGCAAGCATTACCCTGATTCCCAAACCAGGAAAGGACCCAACCAAAAAAGAGAACTAAAGGCCAATATCCCTAATGAACATAGATATAAAAGTCTTCAATAAGATTTTGCAAATATAATGCAGCAAGTTATCAAAAAGATTATATACCATGAACAAGTAGGATTCATCCCAGGAATGCTGGGATGGTTCAACATATGCAAATCAATAAATGTAATACACCGTATTAACAGAAGCAAGGACAAAACCACATGATCATCTTAATAGATGTAGAAAAAGCATTTGACAAAGTCCAATATCCATTCATGATAAAAACCCCAAAGAAAATTGGGATGAAAGGTAGCTATCTCAATTGTATAAAAAGCCAGCTATAGGGGGCTGGTGAGATGGCTCAGTGGCGTAAGCGCCTGCCTTGCAAGCACGAGGGCCCGAGTTCGACTCCCGGATCCCACATACGAAAAAGGGGCCGGTGATATCACTCAGCGGCACGGGTGCCTGTTGGCACGCGAGGTACAAGGTCGACCCCCCGGTACCCACACACAAAAAAAAAATGCCAGCTATGACAAACCGATAGCTAACATCATAGTACATGGACAAACCCTGAAAGCTTTCACTCTAAAATCAGGAACAAGACAAGGATGCTCACTATCACCACTCCTGCTCATTATAGCTCTTGAAAATATTAGCCAGAGCAATTAGACAAGAGAAAAAAAAAAGAAAAGAAATATGGATAGGAAAGGAAGAAGTTAAATTATCATTATTTGCAGATGGCATGAATCTCTACATAGAAGACACAAAAACCTCTACCAAAAGACATCTAGAATTAATAACCAAATTCAGTAGTGTAGCAGGATACAAAGTCAACACTCAAAAATCAATAGTGTTCCTATACAACAATAACAAACTCACAGAGAGAAATCAGGGAAATAACGTCATTCACAATAACATCAAGAAAAATGAATTAGGAATTAACCTAACCAAGGAAGTGAAAGACCTGTACAATTAAAACTATAGTATTCTGAAAAAGGAGATCAAAGAGGATATCAGCAAATGCAAAGATATCCCCTGTTCTTGGATAGGCAGAACCAATACAATAAGTCCCTGACTTATGAAAGTTCCATTCAGGAAGAATGTTCTTAAGTTGGGTTCATTCAGAAGCCCAACAAAGTGAGTCTTATACACCTTTGACACAAATATATGATGTAAAGCTTTTCCTCTTGCTTCCAGACATCCTGGGTTCTGATTGAACATTGTATTACCATACATTGTCACACTCTACAGTAAGCACACAGCAGCACAACTGTGACAATGTCTGCCAGATAGGTCAACTTCTTCTGTGATTTGGTTACATGTATGAATGTTCATAATTCGAGGTCTGTTTTTGTATCTGTGAAAGTTCACACCTCAAATATTCATAAGTTGAGGACTTACTTGTATAGTGAAAATGACCATACTTCTGAAATTGTTATTCAGATTTAGAGCAATGCCAATCAAAACACTGATAGCATTCCTAAAAGAGCTAAAGAAAACAATCTTAAAATTCATATGGAACCATAAGAAACCTAGAATAGCAAAAACAATTTTAGGCAACAAAGACAAGGCAGGAGGTATCACAATCTAGGAAATCAAATTATACTACAAAGCTACAGTATACAAATGGCATCATATAGTGAAAACAAAAAACAAAAAAGAAAAACGAAAAACAAAAACAGACTTGAGGATTAAGAAGTACTAAATGAAGTACTAGAACAGAAGATGCAGAAACAACTCCAAGCACACTAAACTACCTTATCTTTGACAAAGGGGCCAAACACCTTCATTGGAAAAAAGCCTCTTTAGCAAATGGTGCTGGGGAAACTGGCTTTCCACATGCTTAAGATTGAAACTAGACCCACATCTTTCACCATGAACTGAACTAAAATCTAAATGGATCAAAAATCTAAATATTAAAACAGAAACAATCTGCTGGAAGATAAAATAGGTGAAAGTCTTGAAGACATAGGTATAGGAAAACACTTCATGAATAAAACTGATTGCACTGGAAATATTACAAGGAGTAAACAAATGAGATCACATCAAACTAAAAAGCTTCTGCACAGCAAAGGAAACCATCAACAGAGTGAACAGACAACCTATGGAATGGAGAAAATATTTGCCACGTACTCTTCAGACAGAGGACTAATATCTGGAATATATAAAGAACTGAAACATACTAGACCCCCCCCAATTTAAAGACCCAACCCAAAAATCAGCATCTGAAATGAATAGGCATTTCTTAGATGAAGAAATACAAATGGCCAGTAAATACATTTTTAAAATGCACAATATCTCTGGCCGTTTGAGAAATGCAAATTAAAACAACACTGAAATTTCATCTCACTCCACAAAGAATGACTATCATCAAGAAATCAACCAATAACAAATGCTGAGGAGGTCGTAGAGGAAAAAGAATCCTTCTCCATTGTTTGTGGAATTATAAATTGGTACAACTACTATGGAAATCAGTATAGAGATTTCTCAAAAATTAATACTAGAGGGCCGGTGAGATGGCTCAGCGGCTTAAGCGCCTGCCCAGCAAGCGCGAGGGCCCGAGTTCGACTCCCGGAACCCACATACGAAAAAGGGGCTGGTGATATCGCTCAGCGGCACGGGCGCCTGCTGGCACGCGAGGTCCTGAGGTCGACCCCCGGTACCCACAAAAAAAAAAAAAAATTAATAGTAGAGGTTCCATTTGACCCAGGTATTTCCCTTCTGGTATCTTCCAGAAAGAGTTAAAGTCATCATACCACAGTGATACATGCATATCAATATAGCAGCACAATTTATAATAGGTAAATCTTGGAAACAGCACATATGCCCATCAACAGATGAATGGATAAAGAAAATGTGGTATGTATATACAATGGAGTACTACTCTGTCATAATGAAAGGTAAACTTGAGACATTTTTAGGTAAATGGATACATCTCGAGACCATAATCCTAAGTGAAATAAGGGAAACACACAAGTTTAAATATCACATTATTTCTGTTCTGTGAGAAATCAAAAGTATAAACAATGAGCAAAATAGAGGATAGATATTAGGAAGTAGGAAGAACTTGTTCAAATGGGAAGGAACAAGAGATGGAGCAGAGGAGAAAGGAAGGAAGGGAAAAAGGATCTGAAAGGAACAAAAAATTAAAGAAAAAAATAGAAATAAAGCTTTTGTAAATGGGGAGGGGGAGAACAGTTGGAGGGAGAAGAGGGGAAAGGGATAAAAAAATTGAGATGTGTTATATGTACATACAAATCCCCCAGGATGAGTGTGTTCATTATGTACTGTAAACATGAGCTAATAAAAAAAAATTCTTCAAACTCAACATTAACCCAGTTTGGCAAACAGATGCCACCAATGTCTGAGGGCAGTGTTCTGACACCAGTGGTCAGGTCCCAGGAACACCCACTGCCACTGCTCCAGATAACTCCACTTGACATGACCAGCAGCACCTCTGATCATGTACCTGCACCGTTATACTCTAGATTCTGCTTTTCTGCTAACAGAACATAGCATAACTCCATGGCTCACCCATTATCCTCAGAGAAACTTTCTTCCGATGGACTTCTTTAGCCACTAAAATATATTATCCTACACATAATTTTTTTTTATCTTTTACTCTTCTGCCCAAATCTAGAAATGCTAAGAGAACAGTAGCTAAAATAATATACAAAAGCTGCTTCACTTTCCGGGACCTGTTTCCTGGGTTACAAACTTCACATGAATAAATTTACTCTTAGTTTGTGGCAAGACATGCCCCTAAACAAAGACAACCTACTTTTGGTCTTAACTATTCTCCAATTATTAGAAACTTGAGAACAATTTTCCTTTGGCTTAAGGCTAAATAAGACTTGGAGCAAGGAATTTCACAGAAGTGCACATGTCTGTCGAGGAGCTTAATAACAGCATCAAACTACACGTTTAGAGGAATAGTTTACTTCAAAAATGTATAGCTGCTTAACCATTTTCCTCTCACATTTCTGTAGGCCAGATTTCTTGCCTTCAGGTATGAATGGATTTTGCTGAAGCTTATCTATATTCTTACCCATATGTGTCCACACTGAAGTAAGAATGTTGTTATCCACATGGGCCCGTGAAGAGCATGAGAAATGCAGCCCATGGCTCTGCCATCCCGAGACTGCCTTGTACTCTAAAAAGACGGGCAACAATTTGAAGAACTGATACAAAATACGTCACCTCTATTCTGTCAAATCTTTGAACTTGCTCACAGCTTCTCAGAACCCTCATAATTATCCTGCTGCATATCTCTTCAAAATGAGTACAAACCAAGTTTAAAGAACGTCCTCTATTACAACTCAATGATTCTAGATGTTTTGCAGTCTCAAAGAAGGAACTGGAAATCATTCCTTTCTTCTCCCCACTGCTTTGTTTTTCACAGCTATTTAGCGGTCTGTATGTTCTCCCCCACCAGTAATACAAATCTGTACAATCAAAACATTTATGTCCTAATGATTACTCACTCTTGAAGGACATTTTTATAACCCATTAGATGATTTAAAATGCCTTCAATCAACTGGTCTGTATTAAGATCATATCTAATTGCGAAGGATAGAGTAAAAAAATGAGAAAATTATGTATTATTTTAATGAGCGATAGCAGGAGGCAGTGTGAAATAGTCCATGTTCTGCTTTCCAGATAGGTTTGATTTTTAGATGTCATTTTGTCCTAGTTACATGACCCTGACAAAGCTAGTCAATCATTCTATGATAAAAATGAGGAAGTCAAGACCTATATTGGAGATTTATCATAATTTATACACTTCAGTGATAATTATAAAGACCCTAGCAAATAATATACACAGTAAATGCCAATTATCTATTTACCTATATTAGGGGGAAATTTTCTTTTGGCTTTATTAGGTGTCCTATTTTTTTACATTTTTATTCTTTATCAAAAAAACCTAAATCTTCCACACACACATTTTTACTCCTCATAAGCTTATCTAAAATAAAAAATAGTGGGGTTATTTTCTCCTTTGCAAAATGCAACGATTTTTAATGGTGACATCAGAGGAAAAATGCTTGCTGTAGTACTAATGAAAAGGTATTTGTTTCTTATGATTATCTTACTCAGTTTGCATTGTAGGAAAAATTGTTTAATTCAATATCATTTTAACCAAAATCTACTTTTAAAGTAACTGCAAGAAATCACACTTTCAACCTGTTTAATGCCCACATCAGCAGCAAATCCTCTCAAACCCTTTCTAACGCCAAGCATTTTTTGTTTGTTTGTTTTATTTTCTATTCAAGTTTCCTGTTCACTGACCATACCAATTCAATACTGATTTCTTACTATTCTTCAGTTTGCTTGGCAACTAGGAATTTGTTCAGATTTCCTCCCTCTGACATGCTTGGTTTATTTCCTTCTAGTCTTTTCACTGATATACTTAGGCTCCTTTCCTAGTCCTCATTTGATCAGAATCTTAACAACCAGAACACATTCAAATTTCCTCCTTATCCTTCAATAATTTCATGAAGTAATCCAAATTCTAATTTTATGGCAAAGAGTTGTTTCGTTTCATTATGTATTTCATAAAATAATCTTTGTCTGAACACACTGTAGGGCAACAAAAGTCTTGCATCTATCAGCCAGATAATTTACATTTGTTCTCCCAACATATTTTTGTAGTTTCTGCTGCATGGTTGTATAGTGTTCTGAAAGGTGTCTGATGTGAGGCTTGTTGTCTCAAGGAACTTTTAAACTGTTAAAGGGTTGTTATATATTGTAGAAATTGTTTAGTGCTGTAAGAGAAAATAATAATCATAACTGTAATGGTTGATACATTGTGTCAACTTAAGAAGTTTGGAAGTTTAACTAAGTGACTCAGCAGGGGGCCAGGGTCCTCACGTTGTAAACATCCTGAGCCTGTGCAAGACGAGGGCATGGAGATGGTGTGAGTGCTACACCCGCCCTAGGGCAGGTAGCCTGCTTACAATACAAGGGAGGAGAAGAGACTTGCTCCCTCTCTTTTGCTCTTGCTGCTTTTGCTGTCTTCTGTTGCCTTGAACTGTTGCCCCTGTGCAATGTGCCACCCTGCCTTGGAGCTGATTACAGACTGAAACCTCCATGAACTGTGAGCTAAACAAACCTTTCCTTCCTTAATTTTGGGCATCAGGTATTTTGTCTCAGCAACGAGAGGAACTTTTAAACTGTTAGTGGGTTGTTATATATTGTAGAAATTGTTTAGTGCTATAAAAGAAAATAATAACCATAATTGATAACACTAGCTAATTCTTTAGTCCTTAATACATACTGTAAATCTCCGTGCTAAGTTTTCTATATACATTATCCCCTTCAGTCTTCACAAAAGCCTTTCAGTGAGGTACTATTATTATTCTTCATTTACAAATGGGAATACAGAGCTTTCTTAGAGCAATTACATTCCTTGTCCAACATCATATAGGTAGGAAGTGACAAAATCAGGAATCACCAGGAATCACCTTCCATTGCTTTTAAAAACTCTAATCTATAAATAAAGATCTTGTATGGCTTAAAGGACTCAGAGAAGAGGACTGGCTGAAGGGTCATGGAAAGCATTATGTGAGAAACAGGCCAAACAGGTATTCAAAGCTGGAGAGGGGTTGCTTAACAGAAAAGTGCAAAGACAGGAAAAAGCATGGTATGCGGAAAGAATACAGGTGCAGAAGACAAAAACATGTGGTAGGAGAGCGCCATCAAATGCTTGAGCTGGCAGATGGTGATGATTAAAAGGGAACAGTAAAGAATAAACTGTTGCTAGGACTAGAAAACAACATATTATTTGGTAGTTTATAGGGCAATAAAAAGCCACTTCCAGCTACAGAAGAAAAGGTGGCATGATAAAACTAGAGTTGATTTTTAGGAAAATTAATCTAAAAGCTATGTGTAGAAGAGGAGAAAATAACTTCCTTGACTAAATGGGTTTCTCTGTTACAAAGACAGCATTTTTCTATCTCTTTTCAATCTTTCTTCCTTTTATTCTCCTTTGAGTCAGATTACTCATCAGAGTTCTAACAGAAGTCTGTGCAATACTGAGAAGATGAAAGGGAGGAAGAGGAGGAGGGAGGGGAGTACGAAAAGCAGGGGAAGATGAAGAAAAAGAGCAGGAGTCATCAGAAGACGAGGTGGAGGAAGAAAGGGAGGAGGAGGAAGGAAAGGGGAGGAGGAAGAGGAAAGGAAGGAAGAAGAGGAGGAAGAAGGAGAGAAGGAGGAAAAAGTGAGGGATGAAGAGGAAAGGGAGGATGAGGAGAAAGAGAAGGAGGAAGAGGAGACAAAAGTAGCCATGACAAAGGCAGAAAATAAAATAAATAAGAATGTGTATTACCTGCCAGGCACTATGTTGAGTAGTGTATACATGCAACATAAGAAAATATTATAGGACATAGAAGGAATGGTCAGGAAATTAGCACCAAAATCATAAGATTCAAACCCAATTAAGGCAGGAATTATATCTTATTCATGTTATACACTGTAGCATCTATGATTCTGTGGAATTAAACTGTGTTAAATACAGGGTCTGAAGTCAAATGGAATAAATGATAGACAAAGAGGGACAGATTTAGATATAGAACCAAAGTGAATCAATATCTGGGCTAGGAGAAGAAAAAGCATTAGATATCTCAGGTTCTAAATCTGGGTGACTGGGGAGATGGTGTTGAGATAAATAGAAATAAAGGGACTTTTTACTTCTAGGGATTTTGCTATTCTTGTTCTGTTTCTTTTGCTTTGTTTTTAGTGCAAGGAAAAATCTTAAGAAGTCAAAGTATAAAATAAAGACCCCATTAGGAAACTGAATTTATTCTATGGATGGTGCCTAGAAACTGAGTAAATACTTTCCACTCAAAAGCTGTCTGTTAGCTACCACCTCGATGATAAACCCTTGGGTCTAATTTATCAATCAACCCAATATCCAACACAATGATTGGCACAAAATGGTCTCAAATGAGTATCTGTTAAGGAGTCCATTAATCACTATGAAATGCATCTCAATCTAACATGCAAAACATTCAGAGACGCACTAATAATGCGGAGTGCTCATGGTATTCTAGGGTGGCAGTCCTCTGCATGTTTTGCCTTCTCTTCAAATGCTTTTCCCATCTCCTTCCCCTCACCATCAGTATAGGACTCCAGCAACAACTTCACAGGAAAACATCCAGGCCCTCAGCAGAAAACACATTCTGATTTCCCACCCACAGGTAAATGGCAGAATCATGTAGTCACACAAACTTTTCTGCCTCCCTTCTTCTCACTCACCACATCCCAGGGACCAGAAAACCGGAATCCCATTTCCTTAGCATTTCTTACTTCCATCCCCCAAACTCATTCCCACTGCTTTGCAGAAGCTACTAATTGGGTGCTAAATATTAGTGAAGTAGCCTCCTGATGAAAACACTGTCAGTTTTAACCATCTTCAGACCATTATCAGAATGACTCTTCATAAAATCTGATCTCTCCCCTGGGTTCATCCCAACTCTCTCTTCATCTCTCTTTGTTTTGTGATATTCCATTGTTTTTACCAGCCATCAAGGCCCTGCCTACTCAAAAGATTCTTTTTTTTTTTTTTGTGGGTACTGGGGTTCGAACTCAGGACCTCGCGCTTGCCAGGCAGGTGCTTGTGCCGCTGAGCTATCTCACCGGCCCCTCAAAAGATTCTTTGGGTGCAACCCATTGCTCTCATCAAAACATAGTTGATCCACCCATCACATCATTTTATTGATAAATCATTTTTGTGACTCTAGAAAAGGTCAAAGGTCATAAAAGTTGAATTCTGTATATTTAACAGGTTTTTTGCCTTCACTCATACTGTTCTCTGCCCCCCAAAAAAGCTCTTCTCTACTTTTGCCTCTCTGTTCACCCTCTTCACAGATTAAAAATGCCTCCTTCTTCAGAAACCTCTCTTAAAACTTTCAGTCTAATTTAAATGAGTCCCATAGAACCCAGAGAGCCTGGTGTTCAATTCCACTGTGATATTTGAAAGCTAGAGTCTGCAGTGGTTAGGGAAAAGGACTAATCTCTCAGTCCAAATCCTGACTCTGCTTTTTACTAGATGTAGGGTCTTTGCCAAATTACTTAATCTCCCTAAGCAGTGTCCTCCTCTGTAAAATGAGCCCACTGATAGTACAAAAGTAATATCCCCAAAAGGATGTGGGCAGTACTTAGTAATCAAACAACTATTTCTATAATAAAAATAAGACTGCCCATACCAAGTGGGATAAAGATGAGAAACAGCATTACACTGGGTCAAAGTTATCTGCCAAGGTAATTTAAAAAATATTTTCTGGAGTACAGAACCATAGGTAAGGGACCGTGGCTAGGTATATTCATCAGTTGTGAGAATCGCCTTGGTGAAGTTCAGCACTCTGATCTCTTAACCAATACACTGTGAGAATCAATTGCAGTGAAGCAAAAAGCACTGAGAATAATCCTGGCACACGTAGTGCCTCATGAGCTAGTGTGAAACTAGCCCTCATCATGCTTTCAGGGATTGTTAATTCTCTTAATTGTCTCTTCACTTCGGTACACTCTTTCAGACAGGAATTTTTTATAATGGATCTTTGAATCCTCAGTTCTTGCTGAAATACCTGACACATTATTGACACTTGATAAATCTGGCTGTATGAATGGTAGACAAGCTCCAGTACATACAGAATCAACATTTCTCAAATTCTCAGAATATCTAACTTCTGGAGTTCATTGGACTCACTCAAAATCCACATAACATACCTGAGATTGAACTTTCAGAATAATACCTATGGATTGGTTAAGAAATCATGATGCTGAACTTCACCAAGACAAAAGTCAAGTTCTTTTTCTCTGTTTTCATGCCAGTACTGCCCTTAAATTTAATAACCTGTGTGTTTTTCTGCTTATTGATATTTATTTGAACAAAAAAAAAAAAAGGCTTTCACTGAACTAGTGAAAATCTATGCTGGAGAAAAATATCACCCCCACCTAACCTTATAGAATCTATTCTTTTGTTGAAAGCTCTAAGGCCTGCCCTGCTTTAATATCTACAAATAAATATATTCAATAAACCACACCAGAAAAATGTATCTCAAGACAAAATGCAATATAAAAGGGAACTTCTGAATTACAAAATTATCTAAGAGTGAACAACCATGGTACTCTGACCTAGACAGTCATTCTAATACATTTAAAAATCATAGACGATTTTCACACTTGGGTCTGATACCATGTTTTGACCTTTAATCTTCCACGGAAAATAGAATTGTTTCCCAGATTTTAAGTGGATGGTACTATAGAGCAAAAGAGATCCATCAGTGTTTTCACTTGGGGATTTAACTCCAAAATAAACTTCATCATAAACTTTATCTTTCCTAGGGCATGTTATTTGACTAACTACCACAGCAAAATTCAAGATATAGTACTGTTTTCTGTTCCAAAGTTTATATATATTGTTCCTCAATATACTGAATGAAACATAGACACATATAAAAATATCTTTTGTGCACTTTTATTTCATGCATCTGTGTGTCTTGTTTCAGAGCATTTAACTATCTCTGACATTTTACAGCTAATACATTTTAATATTCTTTAATATTTCTATTTTCAATGACATTGGTGTTATAAATATGTGTTAAGGTCTCCCATGTGAAGTAACAATTGTGCTGCTACAAGATGAATAAAGCAGAATCCCTGTCTTCAAGATTTTTAGAAATGTTGCCTCACAAAATAATACAAGAAGGGTCTCTATGTGTATGCATATATGAATGTACATGTGTGAGTGCATAATGCATGTATGTATGATGTGCATTGGTTCAATTACCAGTTTCAAAAAAAAAGTAGATGTGTAGCTTACTGGGGTTTAAGGAGCATTTGAACAAAAGTAAATGAGAATGGATTCTGTCAAAAATCTGACTTTACTTTCCCTTCTCACTTTACTACATCTCTGCTTCTTCTGTTTGATTCCCAATAGTAAGCTTCCCTTACATCCTATCCAATTTACTCATTTTACTTTCCTGTATTCTTCAACAATATGTATAAAAAAACTTTAAAAATTACAAATTATAATCTTTTAACTAACTGCAAGTGAATACTTTAATTACAACCAGCAATGTCCTTCTCCGGGGAAAGCAGTTGCTCTTTGTAGTCACCACTTTTATTCTCCCCTCATCTAATTACATACATCTTCCCCATCAATGCCCCCCTCCACATACACCATGGACCCAGATCTACTGCAACTGACAAGTGCTAGGTGTATTTAAAGACTATATTTTTGGTGCTGTTTAAACACGTTTCATATATCTTCCCACAAATAATAAAATCCGTTTGCTCATTCAAAATGTTTCTTTAAGGTAAAGTAGGATGAAAGGAAGAAAGAAGAATGGCAAAACAAAATATATCTGCAGTTACTAAAGAACAGGGGCTTAAACGGGTCTCGATGGCAGATACACTTGACCACCAAGACTTGTTAATATTCTTGCTTCTCTGTCTTCTAACCTGACCTCCAGATTCTCAATCCTCTATTTCCAATCCATTGTATCCCAAGACAAAGTGATAAACTAAATCAAAGAGATTTTTTGGCAGATTTAATTATGATTTTAATTAAACTGTGAAGTACAGGGTTTTGTATGGGAGTGAATTTTGTCAGTTGAGCTCTACCTCCAATTTCGCCCACCCTCATTTGCTACTGTTGCGGATATATTCCCCTTCCTTAGTTCTTTGAAACCGTGGCTAAGGTTTGGTCCCTGGTGCTGGGAACATAGGCTGACTTAGGTCACTTCCTGTTTTCTGAAGAGCATCTTTTAGCATCACAGTGTTATCCAGAGGCAAGAGAAATCATGCGTTATTAAAGCTTATGTGTCTGATTTATTTCACTTAAAATTAAGGCCTCAAGGTATATCCATTTTCCTACAAATGACTCAAGTTTAACTTTCTTTATGGAAGAGTAGGTATATACTACATTTTCTTGGTCAACATATTGTGTTGACAGACATTTTCTTTATCCATTCATCTATTGATGGACATAGAGGCTTTCCTATTTTTTGATTGGGTCTTTTATTTGGGGGGGGACTAATGTTTTTGAGTTCTTTATACTCTAAATATTAGTCTGCTGTCTGAGGAATAGCTGGCAAAAATTTTTTCCCATTCTGTAGGCTTTTGTTTTCACTTTGTTGGTTGTGACTTTTGCTATGCAGAAGCTTTTTAATTTGATATGGCCTCATTTGTGTATTCTTTGTACTATTTCCTGTGCAACCAGGGTTCTGTTCAGAAAGTCCTTGCTTATTAACTTCAAGAGTTTTACCTAATGTATGTTCCAGCAGGTTAAGTGTTTCTGATTTAACATTTAATTCTTTGATCCATTTTGATTTTGGTTTAGTAGATGGTGAGAACTATGGTTCTATATTCAATCTTCTGCATGTGGACAGCCAGTTTTCCCAACATCATTTATGAAAGAGGAACTCTTTCCTCCTGTGTATAGTTTTGGGCAAATAGCTGATGTTCATGGGATTTTTCTTCATCCTCTATTCTGTTCCATTGATCTTGCTGTCTATTTTTGTGCAAGTACCATGCTGCTTTTATCACTGTAGCTTTGCAATACCACTTCATGTCGATAATTATGATTCCTCCCACTTTGGTCTTGTTAGCCAGGATCACTTTCCCTCTTCTGTATCTCTTCTTGTTCCATATGAATTTTAGGACCGTCTTCTTCAGTTTTTTGTTGTTTGTTTGTTTTTTGAAGAGTGCTTTTGAAATTTTGATTGGGATTATATTAAAACTATATACCAATTTTGGTAGTATGGCCATTTTGATTATATTAGTTCTGGCTATTGAGGAACAGGGGACATTTTCCATTTTCTGACATTCTCATTGAGTTCCTTTTTCAGAGTGCTGTAGTTTTTGTTGTAAAGGTTGTTTACTTCCTCAGTTAGGTTAATTCCTAATGTTTAATTTTTCTTGGTGCTATTGCAAAAGGTATTTTTTTCTAATTTCTTTTTCAGTGGGTTCTTTAGCTTACAGGAAAACTATTTTTTTTTGTTTGCTGTTTTTGTATTCTGATACATTATTAAATTGGTTATTAATTCTAAGTATCTCTTAATGTATTTTTTGGGTCTTCAATATAGAGGATCATGTCATCTACAAATAATGACAAATTGATTTCTCCCTTTCCTATACAATTATTGCTTAGTTATTCTTGCTAGTGTTTTGAAATAGTATGTTGAACAGAAATGGTGATAGTGAACATCTTTGTCTTGTTCCTGATTTTAGAAGAGAAGCTTTCAGTTTCCCCCCATTTAATATGATGTTGGCAGTAGGTTTTTCACAAATGCATTTTATCAGATTGAGATAAGGTCTTTAGATCCCTATTTTGTTCAGTGTTTTTATTATGAAAGGATGTTGGATTTTTTCAAAGACTTTTTCTGCATCTAATGAGATGTTCATGTGATTTTTGTCATTGCTTCTGTTTGTGTGATGTATTGCGTTTATTGATTTGTGTATGTTGAACCAAATTTGCATCCCTGGGATGAAGCCCACTTGCTCATCAGATCTGTTCTTTTTGATAATTCAGTGTATGCTGTTTGCCACTGTCTTATTGGGGATTTTTGCAACTACATTCATTAAAGAGGTTGGTATATAGTTCTCTTTTTTGGTTGGATCCTGGTCTGGTCTTGGACACAGGGTAATGCTAGCTATCAGGAATGACTTCAGAGTACTTGTTCCTTGTCAATTTCATTAAATAGTTTGAGAACTATTGGCATTAGATCGTCCCTAAAGTTTTGTAGAAAATAACAGTGAATCCATCCAGAACTGGGCTTTACATAGCTAGTAGGGGTTTTCTTTTTTGTTTGTTTTGTTTTGTTTTTTTCTGCTTCAATTTCATTGCCTGTTACTGAATTATTCAATGTTTTTAAGTGTTCTTGTTTCCATTTTGGAAATTCATATGGATCTAGAAATCTATCCATTTTTCTGAATTCTCCAATACTGGCATACAGGTTTGCAACGTAGTTGTTAACAATCTCTTTTGTTTTGGCAGTGTCTATTGTGATTTTTCAACTTTTTATTTCTAACTGCATTCATGTAGGTATTTTCTCTGCTTTTTTGTTTAGATCAGCTAAGGATGTGTTTATTTTGTTTATTCTTTTGAAGAACCAATGTGGATTCATTGAATCTTTGTTTTTGTTCGTCTCAATTTCATTGATTTTGCTCTGATTTTTTTGTGCTAGGCTTGGGTTGTGATTATTCTTGTTTTTCTAGGATCTTGAGGTGCATGGTTAGGCTATTTGGGCTCACTCAGTTTTTGTGACATGGGCATTCACAGAGCTACACTTTCCATTGAGGTCTGTTTTCATGTATCCCATAATTTCTGGCATGTTGTACTGGCACTATCATTTAGTTCGAGAAACTGACTTATTTCTTTTTTTATTTCTTTTGTAACCCATTTTTTATTTGAGTGTACTGTTTAGTTTCTATTCATTTGCATAATTTCTATGCTTTCTTTTGTCATTGATTGCTAGTTTCATGGGCTACAATCTGATAATATGCATAGCATAATTTTAACTCTCACATTCACTTAAGGTTGCTTCTTGGCTAGTATGTGGAGTATTTTGGAGAAAGTTCCATGTGCTGTTGAAAAAAATATGTATGCTGTTCTTATTAGGTGCAACACTGTGTAGAATCTATTTAGGCCATTTTTTAAGAGGTTCTATTCAATTCTCATATTTCTTTGTTGATTTTGTGTCTAGTTGATCTATTAGTGATAGTGAAACACTGAGGTCCCCCACTACAATTATGCTTATGTTTATCTGGTCTTTTATGTCTAGTAGTACTTGTTTTATGATGTAGGGTACAAAACTGTTCAGTGTATCCACATTAATAATTTTTCAAAATGATTATTTTGAAGGTGTTATAACTATTCTTAATAAGATTTGGGAACAACATAAGGATGGGATTATCATTTGAAATGTTTGAGCAACAGAATTCTCTAAAAGAGAAGATGCAAATCATCCAGCTATATATATTTTTTGGAATAAGTGAATGTTAGAGAGAGCATACTGTTGATGTCAGTGATTTACCGTGGATATGGGAAGGTCTTCTTTGTTTACATTCTCATGCTCTTTCCCCCAGAGCTTTAACAACAGACTTCTTTGCCTAGAGTGTTTTCTAGGCCTATTATACTTTTCTCTATCACAGCACAGGTCACTCTGGATTGCCTTTGTCTGCCTACTAATCTTTACTTTTAGGTTATGAGTTTCTTGATTACAAGGTAGATATGTTTTATTTTTATACCCCAATTAACATAACAAAGATTTGTGAAAGAGGAGTTAGCCCTGCCATATTAGACATCAGTCAACATTCCAGTCACTTCTATATATCTAAGTAAAAGCAGCTTAATTATCTAATATGTAAATGCAGTTTCAAGAAGAGAGCCCTTGCTGCCTATGTCATGAACACTATGACTGCCGTACCTGCTGTATCCTGAGATTTTGCAGTGTCTGACTGAAACTTACTGCTCCTTCCATGTGTGTTGGCTGAATGTTTTCATGCATGAAAAAATGAACCAGTTTGGTATGATACATTAACTCTACAAAAAAATGAATCTAAATTGTTATATAAAAGGTCCTGGTTTCAAAGCTAAATTCTTGCAACAAAGAGCTTTTCTTCAGGTCTACCTGGCTGCATATTCCTGGATCCTCCTCTTTCTATCTCCACCCAACTATTCTAGGGAATAAAAAGTCTAGAAAAGTATTCATTATTCCAAATATATGAAATATGCAGCATATTGTCATATCTCAAAATATTTCCAAATCAGGTTTAAACACTCAAGCTTGCCAGCTGAAATGGTCAGCATTTTTAATCTCCTTTATGATTATTTGTGGCAATTCTAAATTATCTAAGGTAAAATGAAATTCAAAAGGTAACTGAAGCCCACCCCACCCTCTGCTGCAATGTGTGAGGACGACCCTGCTCACTATGGGTGTCAAACTGCCAACTCCTAGTAGGCTCTGGATCTATTAGATAAATATTAAGACAATTATGTGGGAGAACTCAATAATGTACTACCACAAATAGACAAATGAACCCAACAAAAAATCAATAAAAAATATTAGAATTGAACCAAACCTTCAAACAAATAAATTTGAGAGATGTGTACAGAGTATTCCACCCAGCAACAACATACACATACAGTTTGGCAGCACGCAGAACTTTCTCCAAAATAGACCACATAATAACCAATAAAGCATGCTTAAGTAAATGCAAAAGAATCAAAATTTTACCATGCATATTATCAGATCAGAGTGCAATGAAACTAGAAACCAATGCAAAAGAAACCATAGAAATTATGCAAATGCATGAAAATTACAACACACTCTCAAATAAACAATGAGTCACAGAAGAAGTAAGTTTTCCTAAACCAAATGATGCCAATACAGCATATCAGAACTTATGGGACACAATGAAAGCAGCACTAAGAGGAAAGTTTATAGCTGTGAATGCCCATATCAAAATAAACAAAAAACAAACCAGGGAGAGCCCAATTTAAAAACCTAATGATGCAAGTCAAGGTCTTAAAAAAACAAGAACAATCCAAATCAAGAGCTAATAAAAAGAAGGAAATTATTACAATCAGAGCAGAAATCAATGAAATTGAGACTAAGAAAAAATTATAAAGAATCAATAAATAGAATATGTAGTTCTTTGAAAGAGTAAATAAAACAGACAAACATTTAGTCAATCTTATCAAAAACAGGAAAGAAAAGGCACAAATCAATGCAATTAGAAATGAATAATGTAAAATCACGACAGGCACTGCCAAAATCTAAAAAGTTATTAGCAACTATTTCACAAATGTATGTGCCAAAAAATTGGAGAACTCAAAATAAACAAAGTGATGCTGAGATACGCATGAATTATCAAAACTGAACCAAGAAGACATAAAAATCCTGAATAATTCAATGACAGGCAATGAAGTTGAAGCAGTAATAAAAATCCCACCAAATAGGAAAAGCCCAATACCTGATGAAATTCATTGTCGAATTCTGCAAAAAGTTCAGGGAAGATCTAATGCCAATATTCCTCAAACTCTTTAATGAAATCAAGAGGGAAGAAAGTAATCCCAAAGTAATTGTTGGAAGTTAGTGTTACCCTATGTCCAAAACCAAACAAGGCCAAGAGCTTAAGACATCAAACTACAGAGACACATGCATACCAATGTTTATGGTACACAACCCTTAATAGCTAGATCCTGGAAACAGCCTGTATACCCATCAACAGATGATTGGATAAAAATATGTGGCATCTATATATAATGGAGTACTATTCTGCTACAAAAAGTGACAGATTGAGACATTTGTAGGAAAATGGATTCACCTGGAAAATATAATGTTGAGTGAAATAAACCAGACACACAAGCTTAAATACTGTATGGTGGCTCTCATTTGAGTAAGGCAAATTTAAACAAAAAGAATAATGAAGGATGGTTAGAAGGGGACAAGGAGGTGGAATCTTGCAATAGGGAAGTGGTCCAAGGGAAAAAGCACCAGGGGTGAAGAGGGGAAGGGGAAATAAATAGAATAAAGATATGCCATGTACAGGAACCTAATAACCTCAATTAATAAAATTTTATATTCCATAACATGAGCTAAGATTAATAATATCAACAAGATTAAAAAAATGGGATAGGGGAATTGAAGGAGGAGGAGGGTGGAAGAGGAAAGGGGAGGGGTAAAAAAAAAAAAGAAACAAGCCGTGATATGAAACAAGATGATTGTAATCTGCATGAAATGCAAACATGTACAAAAACAAACAGACAAGGATCAAACCAAAAACATTAGAGTACAGCTGCCCAATCTCTCTAATGAGGATAGATGCAAACATCATTAATGAGATCATGGCAAACAATGCAAAAACAATCATTAAAAAGATCATGACCAAATAGGCTTCAACCCAGGGATGACAGGACAGTTCAATATATACAAATTATTAAATGTAGTACATCACATAAGCAGAAGCAAGGATATAAATCCATCTCAACAGATGGAGAAAAATCCTTGCCAAAAAGAAACACCCATTCATGTTAAAAACAATTAAGATAATGTATATGGAAAGACCTTATTTCAATTTAATAAAAGATACACGTCAAACCTACTGATGACGTCATATTAAATGAAGAAAAACTGAAAGGGTTTCCTCCAAGATCAGGAATAAGACAAGGAATAAGACTACCATCACGCCTGTTAAATAAGTCCTTAAAACATTGGTGTGAGAAAGAAATAAAAGGGATACCTTTAGGAAAGGATGAGGTCAAAGTATTATTATTTGCAAATGACATGATCCTCTATCACCAGACTCAATAAACTCCACCAAAAGACTCCTAGAATTAATAAGCAAATTTAGAAAAGTAGCAGGATACAAAATCAACACAATAATTAATAGTGTTCCTAATAATGAACTCACTGAAAAAGAAATCAGGAAAACAATATGCTTCATAATAGTATCAAAAACATCAAATACATAGGAGTTAACCTAATCAAGGAAGTGAAAGGCTTCTACAATTAAAATTAAATCACTCCCCCCCCAAAAAAAAAGATTGAAGAGGACATCAGAAAATGGAAAAACATCCTATGCTCCTGAATAGGCAGAACCAATATACAGATATTCCTCATTTAACTACCTACCTGTTTCATGACTGTTCAGACTTACAACCTGTCTTTTTCTCTTTTTTTGTATAGTTCTGTAATCTCGTTCATAGAGCTACCATGTCTTTTTTTGTACAATACACCTTATTCATACAGTTCTGTAATTTTTGTTGATTGTACTATAAAATACAGTAATATAGTTTTATATTCTTTTATACATTATAGTACTACATGTAAAAGTTATGCATATAAAATCAAAGTCATCAAGTTGGAGTTTCCTTTGACCATTTCTTTGTTCTGAATATTGTAATGTACATACTATGTACAATTCCTTCTAGCAGCCAATTCGTTTAACAACCTAGCCACAGAAACATAACTGTTGTTAAATGAGGAATGCCTGTAGTCAAAATGGCTATACTTCTAAAACTAGTATATATGTTATATATATAATATAAAAAACTAATATATGTATATATCTAATATATATATATATATATATATATATATATATATATATATATATATCAACAGCATTCCTCACAGATCTAGAGAAAACAATCCTAAAATTCATATGGAACTAGAAAAGACCCAGAATAGCAATCCTGGGTAACAAAAGGAAAGAAGTAAGCATCACAATCCCTATATTACAAAGCTACATTGATAAAAACAGCATGATACTGGCACAAAAGCAGACATGAGGATCAATGAAATCGAACAGAGGATACAGAAACAACCCAAGCACATTGAATATTTGATGTTTGACAAAGTGCCCAAAACATCAAGAGGAACAAATATGGCCTCTTCAATAAATGGTGCTGGGAAAATTGAACATCCATGTGCAGAACATTGAGTCCAGACCCTGTATCTCACCAAGTACTAAAATGAAAATGCATCAAAGATCTAAATGTTAAAATGGAAGCACTTAATAAGTAAAACTCTTGAAGTCATAGATATGGGCAAGGACTTTCTGAACAGAACTTCAGTGGCACAAGAAATAATACTGAGAATCCACAAGTGGGATCATAGCAATTGAAAAAGCTCTGTACAGCAAAGGCAAAAACTAATGGAGATAAGAGACGTCCTACGCAATGGGAAAGACAGTGTACTAGTATCTAGAATTCATACAGAACTTGGAAATATTAGACCTCCCAAAATACAAGACTCAAGCAAAAAATCGGCACCATGTAGGCATGTCTCAGAAGTACAAATGTCCGATAAATCTACGACAAAATGTTCAGTATTGCCTGCTATTAAAGAAACGCAAATTGAAACAACACTGAGATACCACTTTACTCCACTGACATGTACTAATGAAAAATAAAAATATTAAAAGAAATAAAATAAAATTTACAAAAAATACCAAAGAAATTAAATGATAACAAATGCTGGCAAGGCTGCAGGGAAAAAGAAAGTCTTCTACATTGTCCATGAGAATATAAATAGTACAACCACTGTGCAAATCAACATGGAGAGTCTTCAAAAAACTAAAAATAGAAATTCTATTTAACCCAGCTACTCCCCTTCTAGGCATTTTCCTGAAAGAGTTAAAAATCATTATATTACGGTGATCCATGCATATATAAATTTATTTAGCAGCACAGTTTATAACAGCTAAATCTTGGAAATGACCTAAATATCCATCAATGAATGAACAGAAAAAAGGAAATGTGGTATTTATACACAATGGAGTACTACTCTGCCATAAAGAATTAAAACTTGATGCATTCAGAGGTAAATGGATGCACCTTCAGACCGTATTATTAAATAGAATAAATCAGAGACAAAGCTTAAATATTGCATGGTTTTTCTTATATGAGAAACCCAAAATATAAAGAAAGAGCAAAAATTTAAAAAAAGAAAATTGGAAGTAGGGAGATCTTTTTCTAATGGGAAAGGGAACAAGAAAATGAAGGTAAGGGAAGGGAAAAAGGATGGTAAAAAAAGAATTAAAGGGAAAAATGGAAACCACTTTTGCAAAAGGGAAGGGGACCAAGAGTTGGAAGGATCAGGGAAGGATGGGAAGGATAGGAAATGAAAAAAAGAATTAAAGTGTATTATGTACATGTACTAACTCACCACAATAAATGTAATCATTATGTATTTTAAACATGTACTAATAAAAAATTAATAAATGAATTTTAAAAATAAAAAGGTAATTGGAAAATTAAAAGAAATAAGAACCTTAACTGTAATCATCTGTCTTATCCAATATTTTATACATTTTCTCTCCATAAGTTTAAAATCATGTGATTTTTGAAGAGTGAATTATAGAGGTATATATTTAAAATGTAATCTTTCAATATGCAAACATACCCACTCTAATCTTATTTCATATGACAGGCAGAATGATCTTTTCAAAACATAAAGCAGATCATGACATATCTCTACTTTGAACTCTTCCCTGGCTTCTCTTCACATTTTGAGTAAAATCCGAAGTCTTTGCTATGGCCACTGCATGCCTCCCCTGACCCCCACACAATCATCTACCTCTTTCCTTCCAGTCACACTAGCTTTTCTGGGTCCCTTGAAATAGACAAGGCATTTTGCGTTCCCCATTGCTGAGATGCTTAATCCTTATGTTTTCATGGCTCACTCATTCACTCATCAGGAATCTGCTAAAGGCTACCTCCACAGGGAAGCTCTGTCTCACACTAATTCTCTACCTGGATTTCTTTTTAATTGTATTTGTTTCTTTCTAATGTTACCTTATCTATAAATATTTGCTTATATATTTATGGTTTATCTTCCTCATTAGAATAAAAGTTCCAGCTGGTCATGGTGGTACATGCCTATAATTCCAGCACTCGGGAGGCTGAGGCCGGAGGACTGCCATGGGTTTGAGGCCACCCTTGGCTACACAGTGAGTCCAAGGCCAGCCAGAACTACATAGCAAGACCCTGTCTCAAAACAAACAAACAAACAAACAAACAAAATAAAAGAAGTTGCATGAGGGCAGAGACCAAGTTGTTCTCTGGTTTTCTTATAGCACCTAAGAGAATCTATTCCTGGTAAAAAAGATATAGAAACAATTTAAAAATCAATAAATTTGACCCTAGAAGGTTGCACCCTTTACGAGAGTTTTATTGGCCATATGAAGAAACTGAGGCTTGAGCAGATTAAATGACTTATTCAAGGTCACAGTAAATAAGTGTCAAAACTGGATCTTAATTATTTTATTTCCAGCCCAACCAACATCTTTTGATTTTAAACAAAAATAAAGCACAGAGATACACTGAATTTCAAACTTACATAAACTTACAAATTTTGTTGATAGAAATGTATCTGTTTAAAAACTAATATTTTTAGCACTCCATTGTATTAAAAAGAAAAACCCACATCTTCTTTATCCCTTCATTGGTTGATGGGCATTTGGGCTGTCTCCAAGATTTAGCCATTACAACTGTGCTGCTATAAACATGTGTGTGTATATATCACTGTGATATGATGCTTTTAATTCTTTTGGGAAGATAACAAGAAGGGGAATAGCTGTGTCAAATGGAACCTCTATTTTTAGTTTTCTGAAAAATCTTCACATTTATTTCCACAGTGGTTGCATCAGTCTGCACTCCCACCAACAGTGGAGAAGGGTTCCTTTTTCCCCACAGCCACCCCAGCATTAGTTATTGGTTGATTTCTTGATGATAGCCATTCATTCTGTGGTGAGATGGAATCTCAGTGTTTTAATTTGCATCTCTCAAATGACCAATGATGTTGAACATTTTTCCTATATTTATTTGCCATTTCTACTTCTTCATCTGAGAAGTGTCTATTCATTTCCATTTTTGGATTGGGTCTTTAAATTTGGGGGGGTCTGATTTTTTGAGTTCTTTATATATTCTAGATATTAGTCTTATATCTGAGGAACAACTGGCAAAAACTATTTCCCACACTGTGTTGTCTCTTCACTCTGTTGGTAGTTTCTTTTGCTGTGCAAACCTTTTTAAAAAGATGAGTTCCCAGGTGTTAATTCTTTGTGATATTTCCTGTGTGAACGGGGTTTTGTTCATAAAGTCTTTGCCTATACCAGTGTCTTCAAGAGTTCTACCTATTCTATCTTCCTGCAAGTTTAATGCTTCTGTTTTAATATTTAGATCTTTGGTCCATTTCAATTTTAGTTTAGTGCATGGTGAAATATACAGGTCTAGATTTAAATCTTTGTTAGTTTTGTTTTTCTTCCATTCACCAAGAGCAAACCCTAGTGTGATTTTGCAAATCCCAGAATGTGAAAGCTAACAGGGTATGACAGCTGGTATGTCCCATGCTCATCACATTCAGTGGTCTGTAACAGGGTAAATGACACAATTACCTGCTGTAATTACTGCTGCTGACAATGCTGTCTCCCTGGTGAATGCTTTATGAAATTCAGAACTGCTTTTCTTGTAATCCAATCAAAATCTCTTCCTGTGTATTTTGAGTAGTATATTGATAAATAAACTTCTAAAAATTAGAGCTCGAATCTAAATGGGCATTTTTACTAAATGTAATTTGAGTGTTATACATATATTCTACTTTAATTTTGTGCAAGAAAATGGTAATCTTTCTAACAAAGTTTTGCTTTAAATCAAAAATCTGTTCTCATGAACTATAAGGATACTAATTGTAGAATACCTCATAGATAAAGCAGATACACCAAAACTAAAATCAGGAGAATGAAAGAAATAAAGCATCCACGAAAATCTCCAATCCACAGTGGTCTGCTGTACAGCAAACATTACTTATTTCATTTCAACTGTAAAGACACTTGAGAATACACACAGACACAAGCAATTGCAATAGCTGACTGCTCTGAACCTGGCTGCCAGCCAGAACCCTTCGCACGGTATAGGTAGGCTGTCAACATAGAAAATAAAAGGCACAGGGACATAGTTGCCTGCAGATATAACTTGTTTTCCTATTCTTTAAAAATAGAAAAGAATAATTACCAAATCCCTTTTCCTAACCTTGCTCTGAGATTAGCAGACTAAATAATTTAACATAGTAATAAAAAGCATCCCACTTATGAGAAAGTGTAAGATCTTTTGTAAGTACATTCAAAGAGGACACTTTCCCCTGTAGATAATAGCAATATGTTAAAAGGACTATATTCATAACCAGTTGATTTTGATTTTGCAAATAAATGATTCCTCCTTTAATGACGGGATGTGTTCCTGGAAGTCATACCAGAAGGCCAATTATCATTAAAAGGAACTAATCATGTCCTTATTGGGTTCACATGTTCTAACATAGTTTGGCACCCTCGGCATAAATGAGTGAGAAGGTCAAAAGGGCATGTGTGTCATAATCAGCGCTGCATGTGCATAGCAGTGAAATACAAAGATGAGAAAAGAGACCTGAAGTGTGGTTCTCGTACACCGTGAACTGACAGAGATTCTCAAAGTATAGTGATACAGAGCAGTTGAATCCATCTCAATCTTTTAATTTAATTTAACTTAATATTCTGGTAACGAAGATAATAAAATCAGGGCAAATCATGCAATGAAAATACCAAGGTGGCATGCTCTATGAATATCAGAGAGTAAAGGGAACAAATCTCCACATATACTTTATACCTTAATGTACTAAAAAGAGAAAAATCTTATCTTTTAAGATATGATACACAAAGTTAGCTAATAATTCAGTGACTATCATGTCACTTTGGGTAGAGAATGCAATGGTAAGTCAGTAGCGCCTCTACAGAATTCGTAGTCTTTGTGGCTGTTTAAAGGCTGCGAAAGAATTGCAGCATGGCCACTCCCATGGGAGAGCATGGTAAAGCATTTAGGTACTATTCCACAACACAACCCAAGTCAAAATGTAGCTTCACAAAAGCTCTGATCAAGTGATTAGATCTGCTCATGTGCAATCTCCAGCCCCACTGGGTTCCCAGCTTTGGGACCTGCACTTTGTCATTCGTCAATATTTTGTCTTGGAGTTTATGGACCTGTTCATTTTTCCATCCTCATGTCTTTCTCCAAGGTCTTCATCTCTCAGAACCCCATGGGACTTTCTCTGAATACATAAGCTAAAATGGTCCCAATGCTGGTCTCTGGATTTTTTCATAGCACCTATTTAGCATTTCACAATATTCACTCACTTGCCTGCTTACTAATCTTCTACTTGCCTGCTTCCCATCTCCCAGATGGAAAAGTCAAGAAGGGTGTGAAGTGTGTGACCCGTACTATGCCAAGCCCAGAGCAGGCCCTTCACAAATATGGAGTAGATGGATTATCCTTCAGATTGAAGGACTTTTTCCCTTATGTATGACCTTTTCTATATTTTATAAGTCTAAATTTGAAATTCTATACATCTGGAGATGAGTGACTATGCAGTTGAGGGATAAGAATAATAGCCTCTCTGTTCAGTGTAGAATACAGTAACTGTATAATATCAGACCTTTATTTAAATGCAATTACACTTAAGACAGGATATTATATTAAGTGTATCTAAATTTGGGTACAAAGGAATCGAATAATATAATTTTGTTCTGCAGTATTCATTTTAACTATGAGTGAGAAATATTTCAATATAAATGGCCTAAGTAGTCACTTTAAAAGTGAAGCATGAAAGGGTATAATTTTAGTTCCAGCATTTTAACAGAGTCTACTATAAAGGAATGATATTAGGGTCTCACAGTTTGATGTTATTTTCAAAAAAAATCATTGGGAAATCATCTCAGAAGAATTTTAGAAATTAAAGCTTTTTAAAAGAACATTTTCTCATTGATAGGATTATCTAGTCAATAGAACTATGTAGAACTACATTGATTTTTAGAGGATTAAAATATGAAGACATAGTTAAAGAAATACTGTGTTTAGGAGCCGGATGCAGAGTTGCATGGTCCCTGCAGTAAGGAAACAACAGCAAGAGCAACACAAAAATGTCAGAGGCAAGCTTGTTTGGAAATGTATAGGATGCTACCTTTACAGTTGTAACTATTAACACAAGGTCTTTAAGAATTCCACATTTATGAGATGGTTTGGGCACATACAATAATGTATTGATAACACACACTTTGGTGTTTCTGGATTAATAGATTTTTTTCTCTTATTCATTTTTATTAATATCATGGTAATTAACTCAAAACAAAGAATGAAAATATTTATTAACAGATAACTTTCTCCAGATGATCACCAACTTCAGAAGATGGCTTGCATTGTGATATTAATTTGCTGGCAGTGTCAAAACTTCAATACACTACAAATATTTCCTGGCCTAGAATTACACATGAAAAGTTTTAGAATATCATTTCGATCTAGAAATTTCTTTTCTAACCTGCCTTTGTCCTTCCAAAGAGATTGTCATAATTAGCACTGATTCAACTGAGAAAGGGTATCTCATAGTAATAGACGTGTTGGTTACATATTTTAATAAAAAGTGAATCACTATTATTTTGTCCTATGTTACTAACAGCCTCATTAATCATGTTGAGATGCTTCATTATCCATACAGAAGTAATATATACCTGCATATTTTGCATATTTAACATTCTACTACTTTGGGAATATATAATTTGTACTTGTACAATAAAGTAGAGTTGACAGAAACAGGGAAATGCCCCATTATTAAACTGGCATTTATATTCAAGTATAAGTTTAGCTACTATTTGTTGAATACTTACAATATGCAAAGTATTATAATATATAATTTACTTTGTTCCTATGACATTATTATGCCAGTTTTATAGATGAGACAAATGAGGCATGAAGAGGTTAAGTGAAACTCTTCATAGAATTTTAAGTGAAGAAACTAGGAATTAAAAGTTGCATTTGTTCAATTCAAAGTCTCCTAGATATTTTCATAGTATACTGCTTTCCTAGTCAATTGTTTTTCATTAAAAACTATATTTCATGGGACGGTGAGATGGCTCAGCAGCGTAAGCGCCTGCCTTGCAAGCGCGAGGGCCCGAGTTCGACTCCCGGAACCCACATACGAAAAAGGGGCCGGTGATATCGCTCAGTGGCACGGGTGCCTGTTGGCGCGCGAGGTCCTGAGGTCGTCCCCCTGGTACCCACAAAAAAAAAACAAAAACTATATTTCATCAAAAAAAATGGACACAGAGGTCAGTGTATGGACAGAGGACAAGCAACTCCTAGTCCTTTAACCTGTTTCTCATTAAAAGCATAACTTGCATTCTCTTCTGAGATAGTAGGGACCTAGAGGCTAGACAGACTTACAGATGTCTAATTTGGTAACTAAAAGCTGAATAAAGCTTGGCATTTCAGCCTTCATTTTATGTCTCCTTTATCACCTAAAAACGTTGGGCCAAATCTCTGCTCAGCTGTGCACATGGGCATGCTAATCACTCAAGGAGAGTCTGTATTACAAAGTTTATTTGCCCTAGATTTATCTAGCATACCTCATTGCTCTTCAACACTGAGGAGACCACGATAAGAGTAACTCAAGGAATTTTGAGGATCTGGAAGGACATCCAATTTCCAGCATTTAACACACACCCCAGTTCCTCCAACTGAAGTTTTTTACCAATCTCTTATTTTCCTTTGTTATAGGAGCAGATTGGTATTGTCAAAGCTGTGCCCACGTTTCATTTTCTCTTACTTTACAAGTAAAGATTTTTCCTGTAAATTTGTTCAAAATGCTTCAGTTTTAATTTCCATTATCACTGTACTTGGTGACAAAGTAGTTTGAGAAGATATAAATAAACTAAATTTGTCTTCATTTGAAATCTTGCATCTTATAAAAGAAAATATGTTAATTATTAACTTTTCTACAAATCAACTCCAGCCAGAAGTCCAACATTATGGATTTGCTTACCACAAAGCATTATTCAACATTCTGGATCTCACAAGTGAGGCTTCTTATGGGTTTCGCTCTGGAAATTATCCTTTAAGAAGTCAAAAGTCGTGTCCTATTGTAGAAGCCTACCTTTTACAGGATTAACTAACATATACCAACAGAAGAGTTACAGCAATAATAAATTGGGGAAGAATAAAGTAATAAAAAGGATACTCGCATAGATTAAGTGATGTTTTAGACATTATTTTGAGGACTGTTATATGGAAAAAAATAGACTTACTGTTCAGTGCTCCAACAGAGCAAAATGAGGCTTATTTAGTGAAGCAGGAGCAGTATTTTTTCTATGACAGCTTCATTTATATTGATGTCTTTGCCTAAAATCCCCTTTCTTTATTCAACTCAAGAACATTCTTTTCTCCTGAAACACCTAATTCACATTCTATTACTTTCAAGAAAATGTTTCTTATTGACACTCCCCATTAAATGTCTCATCTTCAGAACACTAAAGATTTTGAAAATTGCTCTTATTTCTTATCAAAACTCTCCAACAGGCTAAATTCTTTGGGAATAGGGTCCATACCTGTTATGGTTTGTGTCTAGATGCCCCCATAAAGCCTCAAAGTATCACTCCACTGATGGGTTTGGAGTTATTCTGGCTAGGATTAAGGGTGTGAGTGCTACATCTGACCTAGGGTGGGTAATCTCCATGCAATATAAGTGACAGAAAGAAAGAGCCTTGTCTTATTGGTTTTGCTGTCTTCCATCACCATAAATGGTTGCCCCTCTGCCATGTGCCACCCTGCCTTGGACCAGCCAATTATGAACTGAAACCTCTACAAACTGTGAGCTAAATAAAACATTCCTCCTTTAACTTTGGGTTTTGGGTATTTTGTCTCAGCAATAAGAGAAGGGAAACTAAGACAGAATTTGGTACAAGAGAAGTGGGGCCATTGCTATGACATTAGCTGGCCATGCAGGTCCAGGGCTTTTGGAACTGGCTTATGGGAAGGGGAAGAGTTAGGAAAGGTTCAGAGATGCCAGCTGAAAAGGTAAAGCTGGAATGCTTGATCAGTGAGAAGGAACAGGAGAAGAGAAAAAGTGGCCTGAGGGCATTACAAGATGCAGCAGGACTCCACCCTTTGCATGCTCAAAACTGCAAGAGTGAAAGAATTTGCTTTGAGAAGACAGCCCCAGAGCACCACATTCCATAATGGTGGTAGCCTAGAGAATTTGTTCCTCGGGATTGTGTGCAGAGTGCTCAATGATCCAGCACTTGATCTCTACAACCAAGAGAAGGAAGCCTGGCTACTGCACCAGCTGGCAGCAGACCTTTGCATCATCCATGTGGTGCTTGTTTTAGGCACATGCACAATGCAAGAGTTGTGGGGTCAGGAAAGCTTCCACCCAGATCCCAGAAGAAGGCCTGGGACGACAGGCAGTGTGTCTCTGAGAGGGCAGTGTGTGAAACTGTGAGCGAAGCTGAAGATTTAAAGGAGACCCCAGAAGTTTAGAGAAGCCTGCAACATGGATTGTCTGAGGAAAACTACAAGGAGGGAGCAGAGCAGACCCAAGAGAAGAGCCAAGGCAGTATCCTAGAGGCAGAGCCACCCAAGGCCTTTGGAGTTCACAACTAGCCACAGCTTGCCTCAGATGCTGCACATGGAAATATAGGACTTAATGTTTACACTGCTGGATTTTGGACTTGCTTTGGTCCCATTCCTTTGTATTGCCCTGTTTGTAACTTTTGGAATGGAAATTTTTATCTTGTGCCATTGAATGTTGGAAGTATTTAACTTTCTTTTCATTTGTACAGGGGCTCACAGCTAAGAGTTTGCCTTAAATCTAAGAGGAGACTTGGGACTTGGAATTGTCAGTAATGCTGAAACTGTTAGAACTATGGCAACTCTTATAGATGTATTAAATGCCTTTTAAATAAAGGGACATGCATGAGTCTCTAGAGGGCAAGGGTGGAATTTTATGGTTTGTGTCCAGATGTATCCCAAAGCCTCATGCAGTCATGGAGCTTTTTCAGAGGTGGCTGAATCTAGAGTGTGTGATACTGGGCTTAAGGGTGTGTGATTAGTAAGTCACTCCACTGATGAGTTTGGGAAAAGGGTCAACTGAACTCAGAATCCAGAGTAGCTGCAGGTTGGCTCCATCTAGCAGCTCCCAGTGTCACGGTGAGGCACAGCCAAGTTCAAGCCAGCCAGAGGCCAAGTTCAAATTGGCAGGTAGTCAAGCTCAAGTCAGCAGGAGGCACTTGGAGTGCTATGGGTAGAAAAAGTCAGGTCCTAGCTGCACAGCTAGAAACCAGGGTCACCCTGAACTTCAGTGCAACAACAGGCTCAGGGTTGCTGTGATTCTCCAACATTCTGCCATAATTCTACTGCTGGCTTGCTGGGATCAATCAACACAGTTCTGGTCTCTGTCTGCCCTTTCTATATACTAGTGACAAGAGACACACACCCTGAAGTGCAGACTTTTTTTCTGCTTTTTTGTTTTACTTATTTATTTTTATTTTCTCTCTTTTTCTAGTTTGTTCTTATTTTTACATGAGTGTGTTTGTTTGTTTTTTAGTTGTTTTTTCCTATTCTTGTTTCTGTTCCTTCCTTCTTTCTTTCTCTCCTGTCTTCTTCACAACTTCCCAAAGCTTGCATAATTTTCCATTGTCCTCCAGCCTTGCTTCTAATACCATTTTTTCTTTTATTTTTCTCTTTTTCCTCTAAAACCTTTTACATTTTCTCTGTGGAGGGTAAAATTGCTATATTGAGGTGATATTTACTGTATATAATTTTCTGGCTTTTTAAAGATTTTTTTTTAACATAACTACAAATCTCCTTCATACAGTTAAAGGTAGCAATTTAATAGTTACCATACTGTTTCATTTCCTAGGGTGTGTTTGATATTATTGCTCTTACTACTGATAAAGCAGTACTGACACGATTGTTCTAATCAGTTGTTCCTCCTATATAAGGAGGAGATTGAGATTGCCTGATAGTCAAAGCCATAAACAATACCATAAGCTAGTATCAAAAACCAGGGGGTAGGCCAAATAGGAAGAAACTTTTCATCCCCAACAAACTGAAGAAATAGGATCTTAATACAGATTCAAAACACAGCAGCAAGCTATATCAGGGAGACAACTCTGAAAAGTGACTATTTCCTAAGAGTTCTTGATACTAGCAATACAGACATCTACCATGAAATATTTCCAAGCATTAAAACAGAAATTAAACAAATTAAAAAAAAAAGAAAATGAGAAGACACAGAAACAAGATATAACACCAGACTTCCAGCTCTCCAAAGACAAACTTAGGGGACAATGAGGTGGGCCAATTTGAAAGCCACCCACCTGGACTCTCTGAAGTGATAACAGCAGAAGTAACAAAGCAGATGAATGAGGCTCTAGAAAAATTCAAATAAGAAATAATTCTTCAGATAAATCTAGAGATAATGACCACAATGAAGAGCATGATTAGTTACGCTACAGTAAATACAGATTAAAAAAATAGAGATGCTTAGAAAAATGATGGAAACCATGAATGACCAACATAGGAAAGAAATGGAATCTATGAAATAGATACAGTAGTTATCCAAGAGACTAAAATTTCTATTGAAAGTATATGCAGCAGAATGAACCAAAGTGAGGGCAGAATATCAGACACAAAAGAGAGAATTGAGATTAGTGACCATGAAAAGAAATATTTCTTAAAAATAGCAAGGGACCATGAAAAATAAATCCCACAACTGCCAGATGATGCAAAAAGGAATAACGTGAGATTGATCAGAGTCAATGAAAAAGCAGGAGATTGTGCAAATGACATAAAAAACCTGTTCACAGAAGTAAAGGCAAAAACCTCCCAAGCTTGGAAAAAGAATTTCACTTAGAGATAGAGAGGTATATAGAACTCCAATTAGCCACGATCAAAAAACAATCTATACCAAGGCATATAATAGTCAAGATTCCAGAAATTCAACACATGCACCAAATGTTAAAAGGTGTTAGAGAAAAGAAACAAATCACCTATTAGGAAAGGCCAACAAAAATACAGCAGACTTATCAACACAAACCCTAAGTCCAGGAGAGATTGGAGTGAAATATTTCAAGTCCTGAAAGAAAACAACCTCCATCCCAGATTGATGGACCCCACAAAACTATCTTTCAAAATTAATTGAGAAATAAGATACTTCTGTAACAAAGAGCACCTAAAGAAATTCATGACCACCAAACAAGCAGTCAAAAATGATCTGAAGGACAATCTAGAGAGAGATAACTAAGAATACAGTCCATGAACCCCAACAGAATGAATCTACCAAGCAAGGCAAATATTAAACAGAGGGGGAAGAAAGTGAACCGACAACAGGAAAACAACATGACAAAGACAAGTTAATGTATATCAGTGTAACCTAATCATCAATGTAAATGGTCTCAGTTTATCAATTAAAATAAACAGACTGGCAGAATGGATCAAGAAACAAGATCCAACAATATCCTGCATACAAAAAGAAACATTTAACTCAAAAAGAAATTCATAGACTGTAAGTCAAAGGATGGAAAACAATATTCCATGGGACAGGTACCTAGAAAAAAGCAGGGGTAGTTATTCTATTTACAGATGAAGTGGATTTCAAGCCAAGACTGATCAAGAGAGACCACTCCATATAAAATATATAACTCATATAAAACAAATATTAATGGAAATGAAAAGTCAAATAAGTATTAACACAATTGCATTGAGGGATCTCAATACCCCACTGTCACCAATAGACAGATGAACTAGACAAAAAAATAAAAAGTGAAATATTAGAACTGAACCAAATTTTTGAAAAAATGGACTTAGTAGATGTCTACAGAGTGTCCCATGCTACAACATCAGAATACACAGTCTTCTCAGCTGCACAAGGAATATTCTCCAAAATGGATCACATACTAGTTCACAGAACATCCTTAGGTAAATGCAAAGGAATTAAAATTATTTCATGCCTGTTATCAGACCATAGCATAATGAAACTGGAAATCAATGGCAAAAGAAACCATGAAAACTTCATAAGTACATGGGAAATTAAATAAAACCCTCCTGAAAAACCAATGGGTCACAGACAAAATTAAAGAAAAAATTAGACATATTGTACAATTAAATCATAATTTCAATACAGTATACCAAAACTTATGTGACCCAAAGAAAACAGTCTTATAAGATAAATTTATAGTGGTAAATTCCCACATTAGAAAAACAGAACAAGCCCAAATAAATAACCTAATGTTGAACCTCGGGCTTCTAATAAAAGAAGAGCAGGTCAAGCCCAAAGCACATACAAGGGAGGAAATTATGAAGATTAAAGCAGAAATAAATGTGATTAAGGCTAAGAAAACAACACAAGGAAGCAATGAATCAAAGAGTTGGTTCTCTGAAAGAGTAAATAAAATTGACAGAGACTTAGACAACCTTATCAGAAAAAGGCAAGACTCAAATCCACGCAATTAGGAATGAAAAGGGTGAAATCACAAGAGATGCTGCAGAAATCCGGAAGATCATCAATACTTACTTTGAAAAAAAATTTTTGGGGGGGGCCGGTGAGATGGCTCAGCAGCATAAGCACCTGCCTGGCAAGTGCGAGGTCCTGAGTTCGACACCCGGTACCCACAAAAAAAAAAAAAAAATTTTTTTTGGTGATGCTGCAGATTGAAAATACCTATTTTGAGAACCTGTATTCTAATAGGATGGGAAAGATAGAAGAAATTATCAGATTCCTAGATACATATGAATTACCAAAAATGAATCAAGAAGCTACAAAAATTCTAAATAACTCAATATCAGTCAATGTAATTGAAGAAGTAATTAAAAAACTACCAACAAAGAAAAGCCAAGGTCCTGATGGATTAACTGCTGAATTCTGAAAACAAATTTACAGAAGATCTAATGGCACTAATCCTCAAACTTTTTAATGAAGTTGAAAGGGAAGCAGTACTCCCTAACTCATTCCTGGAAGCAAGTATTACCCTGATACCAAAACCAGAAAGGATCCGACCGAAAAAGATTACAGGTCAATCTCCCTCATGAACATAGATGCAAATATCCTCAATAAGATACTGGCAAACTGAATGCAGCAAATCAGGGAGAAGATAATACACCATGACCAAATAGGATTCATCTCAAAGATCCAGGGACATTTCAACATATGCGAATCAATAAGTATAATACACCATGTTAACACAGCCAAGGACAAAACAACATGATCACATCAATAGATGCAGAGGAGGCATTTGACAAAGTCCAACACCAATTCATGATAAAAACTCAACAACAAATTGGAATAGACAGTCTTTATCTCAATCTGATAAAAGCCATTTATGATAAACTAATAACCAACAACATAGTAAATGATCAAAAACTGAAAGGTTTCATTCTAAAATCAGGAACGAGAGAATGATGCCCACTATCACCACTCCTATTCAATACAGTTCTGGAAACATTAGCCAGAGCAATTAGATAAGAGAAAGGAATAAGCATAGGAAAGGGAGAAGTTACATTATCAGTATTTGCAGATGACATAATACTCTACAGAGAAGATCCTAAGAACTATACCAAAAGACTTGTAGATTTAGAGACCAAATTAAGTACCATAGCTGGATACAAAGTAAACACTCAAAAATCAATAGAACTCCAGTACACAAATAACAAACTCACTGAGAGAGAAGTAAAGGAAACCAAACCTTGCACAATAGCGTTCAAAAAAATGAAATACTTAGAAGTCAATCTAATGAAGAAAGAAAAAGACCTTTACATTGAAAACCACAGTATTCTGAAAAAGGAGATCAAAGAAGATACCAGAAAATTGAAAGACATTCCTTGTTCTTGGGTAGAAAGGACCAATACTGTGAAAATGGCCATACTTCCAAAATTGTCATACAGATTTAATGCAAGCCCAATCCAAATAATAGAATAACTCACAGTATTAGAGAAAACAATCCTAAAATTCATTTGGAACCAGAAGGGACCTAGAATAGCAAAAGCAAATCTGGAAAACAAAGGCAAGGGAGGGGCATCACAATCCCTGACTTGAATTATACTACAAAGCTACTGTGACAAATACAGCATGGTACTGGCAAAAACAAACAAACAATAAAAACAGAACAGAGGATCAGTGGGACAGCTTAGAAGATCCAAGAACAATTCCAAAGACATGCAGCCACCTTATCTTTGACAAAGGTGCCAAACACCCTCACTGGAAGAAAGATAGACTCTTTAATGAATGGTGCTGGAAAATCTGGCTTTCTACATGCTGAAGACAAAACTGGACCCATATTTCTCACAATGCACTAAAATACAATCAAACTATATCAATGATTTAAATATTAAAACAGTAACACTAAATCTGTTGGAAGAGAGAACAGGTAGAACTCTTAACATAGCAGTAGGCAAAGATTTTATGAAAAAATCTGATCACACAGGAAATATTACAAAGAATCAACAACTGGGATCTCATTAAAAAATTTTGCACAGCGATATATGCAAACCCATGTTCACAGTAACACAGTAATGTGTTCGTAATGGCTAAGTCTTGGTGACAGCCCAAATGCTTATCGACTGATGAATGGATAAAGTTTTTTTTATGCAATGAGGTATTACTTTCACATAAAGAAGGATAAACTTGGGCCGGTGAGATGGCTCAGCGGCTTAAGCGCCTGCTCGGCAAGTGCGAGGGCCCGAGTTCGACTCCCGGAACCCACATACAAAAAAGGGGCCGGTGATATCGCTCAGCGGCACGGGCGCCTCCTGGCGCGCGACGTCCTGAGGTCGACCCCCCGGTACCCACAGAAAAAAAAAAAAAAAAAAGAAGGATAAACTTAAGACATTTCTAGGTAAATTGATACACCATGAGACCATACTCTTAAGCAAAATAAATCAAACACATGTGTTTAAATATCACATAGTTTCTCTGGTGTGAGAAACCAAGAGGGTAAATAAGGACCAAAATGTATAACATATTGTGAAATAGAAAGAAAAATGTTCAAATGGGAAGGGGAACTAGGGAGGGGGAGAAGGAAGGAGGAGAAGGGAAAAGAAAAAAATAAAATAGAAGGAAAAAATAGAAACAAAGCTTTTGTAAATAAGGAGTGGGGGAGGGGTTAAAGGGGAGGGAGGGGAATGGGAATAAAAGAAGAATCAAGATATATTATGTACAAGTAATATTCCCTATGATGAATGTTATCATTATGCATATCTAAATGTACCAGAAAAATTAATAATTTTAGCTTTTAAAAAAATTTGGTGATGAGGACTGAACCCAGGGCTTCCTGCTTTTTAGACAAGTGTTCTACCATGGAGCTAAATCCCCAGCTCTAAAATTAATTTTTAAAAAAAGCAATGGCAACTGTATAACATTCCAGAGAAGCGTGAGGGAAAGGATTTAGCTTACGTATTTAGGGGGCCACTGAGAACTACTGTGTGAGTAAATTCAGAAGAGGAGAGAAAGAAGGCAGTTTCTAAGAGGTGAATATGTGGTAAGAAAGATCTGGAAAACCATGGAGTATTAAACCATGCTCTTAACTCATTTGCATGATGTTCAGTAGCTACAATGAGTTCTTCCCCATTGTGCAAAATATCAATCCGTAGAAATGCTTTACCTTAGTAGGATTCAGAGTAGTGTGACAAAGAAACAAAATTTTAAAAAGTAATACAGACATATCTTAAATATTTTAACTTAATATCTCCAAATGAACATTTACTCATTGGTCACTAGAGAAGGGCAAGGTCTCTGGATTCTAGTTAAAAGACATACTTTTATAAATTACTCCAATTCTGTATGTCTTAGGAGTTCCAGCATCAATTTACTTAAAGTGGAATAAGAAATTAAAGACAGAAATTTGAATGAAGAATAGATTTTTCTACTATTTTATAGTTTTCTTAACTACCATCTAATTTGATAACAAATTTTGAAGTGACTTTATCAAATTAAGTGTTTCCTATATATTTTAATGTTTTTAAAAAATAAAACAACAATTTTTTTGTTTTCAGTTTATCTGTTGTATAGATTAAGTCATAACTTGTTAAAAGAGCTTCTACTATATGGGAAAATTTGCAACTTCTCCTCCTACACTCATAGCAATTCCTATAAAATACTTTAGCCTAAAGGAGAATATATACCAGTATAATACCTGTTGCCAGATGAAAAGTTCTGTCTTGAAATAAACTTTTGATTGACCACATTTCTTATATATAACTGACACTGATCGAATTCCTCCTATTATATAAAATGCTGAAATATTTTAAAGAAGAAAATGTATAAGAAGTTACTCAGAGACTTGGATTTTCCAAAATGAGAGTATTGGACTTAAAATGATTTTTAACATTCTTTTTCAGTTTTCTATATAATACATTGTCTTAATTCTCCCCCAAACGTGAAATTTTAGAAGCAATCAATCTTTTGAAAGAGTCTTAATCCTGGATGATTTGAATATTTAACGTTTTTGTACATATGAAAAGTTGAGATATGCAAAGTACTTTATCTAAAAATAATGAAAATGATTTTTGTAAAAGAAAATATACTGGAAAATGTCAAGCACTTTATGAAAGCAAATACATTATTAGATAGAATAAATATTCATCACCCATCATTGGGTTTTTTTTTTTAATGTGGGTACAGGGAGTTGAACTCAGGATTTCACACTGGCCAGCAGGTGCTTGTGCCACTGAGCAATATCACCGGCCCTTTTTTTCCTTTATGTGGGTACCAGGAGTCGAACTCAGGACCTCGTGCTTGCCAGACAGGTGCTTATGCTGCTGAGCTGTCTCACTGACCCTATCATTTGATTGTTAACCTTCTGTTATTCCAACAACTATTTGTTGACCATGTACTCTATACCTGACACTATGTTAGACATTGATTATAAAGTAATGAAAACATAGGCATGTTTTCTGCACCTTTATAATTTACTTTAATTGGGAAAACAGAAATTAAACAAACAGATATACAAGTCACAGTAGGCATTATGAATGAAAATGTTATGGAGTTCTTGAGAGAAAAAGAGGAATACTGATATTAAATTGAATGATCTCAGATAACTTTATAATCAGAAGAATGAGTTGCAATTAGTCCAACAAAAACAGGAGAAAGATGCAGGCAGAGAAAATAGGTTGTGCAAAGATCTGAATGCAGGAAAGAGCCACATGTGTCTGAGACTTGAAGGAATGCTCAACGTGTCAAGTGAGATGAGGCAGAGGAACCAAATACACAAAGCCTAGTTTGGACAAAGCTTGATACAACATCAGCCTTAACATTTCAGAAAGAAGTTGGTATGAAATTGAAATACATTTCGATAAGAAAAAAGTATGTATAAACATGACATACATCTTCATGAGACTCAACTTCTCTATGATACTAGTCCTGTTTTGTTGGTTATCAAAATCATTACAAAAGTGTTTCTCTTTACTTCTTGATCTCTCTTTCACTGTAACCTGTAGATTATAGTCCAGACTAGGAATTTCAGGCTCTTAACTCAAAAACATTTTGACAGGTTCCCTCAACCTCTGAATTCACTTTATTATTTAGAATTACTTAGAATTTTCTTGCTCAACAAATTTATGAAACATCCTTTCCCATATATATCCTTAATTTACAAATTCTATTCCTTTATTAATTCCTAAAATCACCCCCTCCTTCATATAGTCTTTCTTAATCAATGAAACAGAGGTCATTTTAAAATTTATTCTACAATGAGCAAATACACAACCCCTTTGACTTCTTACATGCTCAAAAATCACTCACTTTAATCTCCAATAATGCCACTACAGAAACCCCTAGAAAATGTCATTGTATTTTTAAATTTTTTTTAATTTTATGGAAAAAAGGTAAAACAAAAGTTCATAACAAAATAATAGGAGAATAACAATAGTTAATGCATTACATGTTGTTATGTTAAAGTAGTTGTTCAGGGTACAAGATATGAGCATAAAAATTTCTCCAATCTATATTAGCATAAATCTTCCTTTTTAATGAACTAACAGACACTAATAGTACAACTCACTTGCACTTTTTCCTTTTTCCCTACTGTCCTTTCCCCTTTCACCCATCCTAGTTCCTTTTTTCTTTTGAACAAGTCCTTCCCATTTCACAATATCTATTGTACATTTTAGACCTTATTTACTCTCTCAGTTTCTCACACCAGGGATACAATATGATGTTTACACATGTGAGTCTGATTTATTTCACTTTTGAGTATGGTCTCAAATTGCATCCTATAAAAGTTTTACCTATAAAAGTCTCCAGTTTATCCTTCTTTGTGGCTGAGTAGTACAGCATTGTATAAAAATACCACATCTTTTTTATCCAGTCCTTCATTGAAGGGCATTTGGGTTGTATCTAAGATTTAGCTATTACAAATTGTGCTGCTATAAACATGGGTGCACATATATTACTCTGGTATGATGTCTTGAATTCTTTTGGGAAAATACCAAGCAGGGGAATAGCTGGGTCGAATGGGACCCCAATCCTAGTTTTATGAGGAATCTCCACACTGATTTCCACAGTGGTTGTACCACTCTACACTCCCACAAACAGTGGAAAAGGGATCCTTTTTCCCCACAGCCATACTGGCATTTGTTATTGGTTGATTTCTTGATGATAGCCAGTCTTTCTGGACTGACATGGAATCTCAGTGTCGTTTTAATTTGCATCTCTCGAATGACCAAAGATGTTGAACATATTTTCATATATTTATTTGCCATTTGATTTCTTCATCTGAGAAGTGTGTATTCATCTCAGATGCCCATTTTTGGACTGGGTCTTTGAATTTGGGGGCATCTGATTTTTTTCAATTCTTCATATGTTCTAGATACAAGTCCTTTGTCTGAAGGATGGTTGGCTAAAATTTTTTCCCGCTCTGTGGGTTGTTTATTCACTCTGTTGGTGATTTCTTTTGCTGTGCAAAAGCTTTTTAGTAAGATGAGATCCCAGTTGTTGATTCTTTGAAGTAATACCTAAGTCTGGGTTTTGTGCATGAACCCTCTGCCTACACCTATGTCTTCAAGATTTCTACCTACTTTCTTTTCCAGTGGATTTAGATCTTTGATCCATTTTGACTTTAGTTTAGGGCATGGTGAGATAAATGGGTCTAGTTTTAGTCTTGAGCATGTAGAGAGACAGTTTTTCCAGCACCATTTATTTAAAGACGCTATCTTTCTTCCAATGAACATGTTTGTTCCCATTGTCAAAGATAAGGTGGCTGAGGGTGTTTTGAGTTGTGTCTGCATCTTCTAATCTGTTCCACTGGTCCTCAGGTCTTTTTTTTTTGCCAGTACCATGCTGATTTTATCATATTAGCTTTGTAGTATAATTTCAGGTCAGGGATTGTGATGCCTCCTGCCTTGCCTTTGTTGCCCGGGATTGCTTTTGGTGTTCTAGGTCTCTTCTGGTTCCAAGTGAATTTTAGGAAGGTGTTTTCCAGTTCTGTGAGGTATGATAATTGTATTTTGATCAGGATTGCATTAAATCTGTATAGCAATTTTGGGAGTATGGTCATTTTCACTATGTTGGTTCTTCCTATCCATGACCAAGGGATAACTTTCCATTTGCTGATATCCTCTTCAATCACCTTTTTCAGAGTACTGTAATTTTCAATATATAGATATTTTACTTCCCTTGTTAGATTGATTACTAAGTGTTTCATTTTTTGGATGCTATTATGAAGGGTGTGGTTTCCCTAATTTCTCTCTCAGTGAGTTTGTTGTTTGTGTATAGGAATGCTATTGATTTTTTAGTGTTTGTATCCAGCTATGCTACTGAATTTGGTTATTAAATCTTCAAGTCTTTTGGAGGAGTTTTTGTGGTCTTCTATGTAGAGTATCATATCATCTGTGAATAATAATTTAACTTCTTCCTTTCCTATCCTTATTCCTTTTATTTCCTTCTCTTGTTTAATTGCTCTGGCTAGTGTTCCCAGAAATATGTTGAATAGGAGTGGTAATGGTGGACATCCTTGTCTTGTTTCTGATTTTAGAGTGAAAGCTTTCAGTTTTTATCCATTTAGTATGATGTTGGCTGTTGGTTTGTCATAGATGGCTTTTATCAGATAGAGAAAAAGACCATCTATTCTAATTTTCTGTAGGGTTTTTATCATGCGTGAGTGTTGAACTTTGTCAAATGCTTTTTCTGCATCTATTGAGATGACCATGTGATTTTTGTCTCTGGCTCTGTTGATATAGTGTCTGACATTTATTGATTTGCATATGTTGAGCCATCCCTGCATTCCTGGGATAGATCCCACTTGATCATGGTGTGTAATCTTCTTGATGATTTGCTGCATTCAGTTTGCCAGTATCATATTCAGGATTACTGCATCTATGTTCTTTAGGGAGATTAGCCTGTAGTTCTCTTTTTTGTTTGGATCCTTTCTGGTTTTGGTATCAGGGTAATACTTGCCTCCAGGAATGAGTTAGGTAGTATTGCTTCCCTTTCAATTTCATTAAAGAGTTTGAGGACTATTGACATTAAATCTTCTCTAAATTTCTTGTAGAATTCAGCCATGAATCCATCAGGACCTGGATTTTCCTTTGTAAGTTTTAATTATATTTTCAATATCATTGATTGATATAGAGTTATTCAGAATTTTTATATCTTCTTGATTCAGATTTGGTTATTCATACATATCTAGGAATCTGTCCATTTCTTTTGCATTTTCCATCCTATGTGAGTAAAGATTTTCAAAGTAGGTATTGATGATCTTCAGAATTTCCAATGGGTCTGTAATGATTTCACCCTTTTCATTCCTCAATGCATGAGTATGACTCTTTTCTTTCCTTTGTTTGATTAGGTTGGCTAAGGGTTTATCTATTTTTATTTATTCTTTTGAAGAACCAACTCTTCAATTCATTAATTCTTTGTATTGTTTTCTTAGTCTCCATTGCGTTAATTACTGCTCTGATCTTTACAATTTCCTCCCTTGTATGGGTTTTCGCTTGACTTGCTCTACTTTTCCTAAAAGTGCAACATTAGGTTTTTTATTTGTGTTCATTCTGTTTTCCTAATGTGAGAATTCAGTTCTAAAAATTTCTCTCTTGGGACTGCTTTCATTGTGTCCCACAGGTTCTGGTATGTTATATCTGCATTTTCATTTGATTGTAGATATTGTTTCATTTCTTAATTTCACTTGTGACCCATTGGTTGTTCAGGAGGGTGTTATTTAATTTCCATGTGCTGTGGAGTTTTTGTGGTTTCTTTTGCCATTAATTTCCAATTTCATTGCACTATGGTCTGATAATATGCATGGGACATTTCAATTCCAGTGCATTTACATAAGCATGTTCTGTGGGCTAGTATATGGTCTATTTTAGAGAACGTCCCATGTGCAGCTGAGATTAATGTGTATTCTGATGTTGTAGGGTGGAACACTCTCTAAACATCTTCTAAGTGCATTGGTTCACAGGTTTGGTTCAGTTCTGATATTTCTTTGCTGATTTTTTGTCTGGTTGATCTATCTCTTTGTGACAATGGGGTATTAAGGTCTCCCCTTACAACTGCTTACTTGATTTTTCATGTCTATTAATAATTGTCTTATAGGGCTGGTGAGATAGCTCAGCGGCATAAGTGCCTGCCTGGCAAGCGCGAGGTCCTGAGTTCGACTCCCGTTACCCACATATGAAAAAAGGGCCGGTGATATCACTCAGTGGCATGGGCGCTTGCTGGCAGGTGTGAGAGGTCCTGAGTTCGACCCCCGGTACCCACACACAAAAAAAATTGTCTTATATAGTTGGGTGCTCCCATATTTGGTGAATACATATTTATGATTGTTATCGCCTCCTCTCAAAGTTTTCCTCTAACAAGTATGTAGTGACCTTCTTTATCTACTTTTATCATTCTTGGTTTGAAGTTCATATTGTCTGTAAACAGAATAGCTACCCTCGCTTTTTTCTAGGTTCCTGTTGCATGGAATATTATTTCCATCCTTTCACTTTCAGTCTATGAATTTCTTTTTGAGTTAAATGTGTTTCTTGTATACAGCATTGTTGGATCTTGTTTCTTGATCCATTCTGCCAGTGTGTTTCTTTTGATTGGTGAATTGAGGCCATTTACATTGATGGTTATAATTGATATGTGTTGGCTTATCCTTGTCATGTTATTTTCCTGCTGTTCATTCCTTGTTTTTCACCTCTATTTAACTGCTTGCCTTTCTGGTTGTTTCCTTCTATTGTTGTTCTTGGAATTGTGGTCATTTTTATCTCTGTGTAGAGTATCTTTCAGTACTCTTCGTAGGGTTGGTTTGGTGGTCATGAATTTCTTCAGTTGTTCTTTGTCATGGAAGTATCTTATTTCTCCATTAATTTTGAAAGATAGTTTTTCAGGGTACATCAATCTGCTTTGGAAGTTGTTTTGTTTCAGGACTTGAAATACTGCACTCCAAGCTCTTCTTGACTTGAGGGTTTGTGTTGAGAAGTCTGCCATGATTCGGATGGGCTTTCTTTTATAGGTGATCTGTTTCTTTTCTCTAACAGCTTTTAATATTCTGTCCTTATGCTGAATTTCTGAGATCTTGATTATTATATTTCTGGGTATAGATTTATTTTGGTTATGCTAATTGGAGTTCTATATGCCTCACTTACCTGTATGTCAGGTTTTTTCCCATGGTTGGGAAATTTTTCGCTATTACTTCTGCAAATAGTTTTTTTTTTTTTTTTATGTCATTTGTGTTGACACCTGCTTTTTCAGTGACACTAGTCAGTCTTATATTATTTTTCTTTGGATCATCTTGCAGCTGTTGAATTGTTATTTCCTGATCCTTTTTTATTTTTAAGAGATTTTTCCTTTCCTGATCAATAGCTGTAATCCTGTCTTCAAGGTCTGAAAGTCTGTCTTCAGTTTCATTCAAGCAGTTTTGCCAGCTGTCAATGGAATTTTTAATTTCCTGGATATCTGCTTGTATCCCTTTCACACATTCTATTTCTTTCCTATACCAATCATTCACATTTCCATCCTTTTCCTATCATCATCTATTTTTTTTATCTATCTCTGCTATAGGTTTGCTGAGCAATTCCTTTATGAATGTTGACATTTCTTTTTTTACCTGAGAGATTATTTCTGATCTGATTTCCTTTGTAGCCTCATAGATTTGTTTCTTTACTTCAGTTGCTATCATTTCAGAAACTTCAAGTGTGTGTCTTCCATCTTCCTCTATCTCATTTTCTCCTGGACTTGTTCTGGGTGGGCTGGAGGTCTGAAGTTGCATTTTGCTTCTGTGTCTTCTCATTTTCTATTTCAAAAGTATTTGTTTTGTTTTCTGTGTTGATCCTTGTAAGTTTTTGTAGTAGGTAGCTTTATCACTAGTATCAAGGCCTCTCTTGGTAAGGTTTGTTCTTCAGGGACATCTTCTGTGCGTGTAGGAGTTCTTGGTTTGTGTCTGTCCCAAGGTCCTACCTTTCCAATTAATTAAGAGTGAGATGTTGGTATCTCTTTGGCTCAGTCCCCAGTCCTTTGGTGCTGGGGTGTGGTGAATTTATTACCGCAGAACTTCCCACTATTGTTATGGAAGTGAGAACACCTGATTATAACAGATATGACATCCTAGCTAAAGTAGTATATTTAGCAATAAAAATAGAATCAAGCACAATTTAGAAACTGACAAACTGTAGTAACTGTTAATTTTGTACCTTTAACCATAGGAGCAAAATCTACAATTATATAATAGAACTGATTGTAAATTGGGAGCTTGTATGAAAAGTGTTTCCCCTTGGTAGAGTGGTTTTACCCTGTGGTGGGGAAATTTAAGGACAGTGGATAGAATAAAGACAATTGAAAAGAAATAAACTAGAAGCCAGGATGGAGGATGAAGGATGATCACACAAGCTTTGGGAAACTAGAGAAGAGGGCAGAAGAGAAAGAATGAAGGTGTAAGGAAGGGATTATTGAATTTAACCAGAAAAAATAGACTATTCTCTCATATGAAAATATGATTAAGTCTAGAGAGGTAAATTGAGGAAAGGGGAAAGAAGACAAATAGATTAGAACAAAAATACAGGTAAAAGACAAAAAAAAAAGGAAAAGGAAAGGGAAACAAACCAGCAAAAAAAGAAAAATAAATTAAAATTAAAAAAAAAATAATATTTCTCTGGTGTCCCCTGAGAGTCCAAAGTACTGGATAACACTGCCAAGCCTGCAGGAGAGTTTGTGCTGGATTTGAGGCTGATCTTGGCCTCCAGATGTGGGGCCCTGAGGCCAGAGTCTTCAACCAGTACTTTCTGTATGTCCCCTAGCGGCCTCCCTCTCCTTACTCTGTTTCTCTTGGTGGCATCTCTCTCCCAGTTGCTGTGCTGTTTTCAGACAGAGACAGGGAGCTGTTCCCTGTCTCATGCACCACTGGCTCCTCCTGGTTCTTGCTCAGCCTTCTGTGCTCCTCTTCCACTGGCTCCTCTTCCTCTGTCCTCTCAGGTCGTGTGTTGCAGGGTGGTGCGGGATACTGTGGTATGGTCTGGCCCTCTGCTCCTGCTGTTGCCATCCATGGCTGCTCAGTCCCAGTTTTTACTCCTCTCCCAAGGTGGGGCGCTAACTTCCCATGCCTTGCTTTACAAGTTATGCTGCCACCGTCACCCGCCTCTGCTGCAGTCTGTAACTTCCTAGGGTGAAACGGGGGAGTGCTGTGGGGTGCCTTTCTGCTCCTGCCCCCAGTAGCATGGAGACAGCCCGGAGCTGCAGAGTCCTGAGGTGCAAAGCTGTTTAATTCCCTGCGCCTCTCTAATCACAGGTCACAGAGGAGGGGTTAGCTGTTCCATTTACTATGCACCCCGGTAGTCTTTAATCTAGTTCCTGGCAGTTCCAGTTAGCCCTCTGGTGCACAAAAGTAAAAGGAAGAAAAGAAAAAAGAAAAGGAAAATTAAGAAAAAAAAAGGGAAACTGCACAATTGTCAAGGAGGGAGCAGTTAGTGTCAGCAGAATGTACTCCTGGACTGTTTGGAGGAAGGCAGAACAGGCAGGAAACCTTATATCCCAAGTCTATCCTTATGGATTGATTTAGTAACATTGTTTTAGTATATCCTTTTTTGTTTGTTTTCTTCTTTTAAGATTCCAAGAATGGCAAGCAGTTGTCCCAATTCAGCGACCCACTGGCAGCCGGGTGGGCTGGCTGGCCGTTTTATTAAGTCCTGTATCTATGTTTGGCTTGGTCTATTAGTCTCTTACGTCAGATTGATTTTAGTTTTAGGGTGTATGTCCCTCCCCTTTCTTCCAATCACCTGTGTTTTAGCTGAATTTCTCTGACTAGCTCTGAATGAGGCTCCTCCTCTTTTCAGCCATGTTGTCTCCCCATTATTGTCATTGTATTATAGGTACCATTAAAAGCTAAATGACCTTTGAGAATTTAAAGATGTATACAGGTTATATAAAATTCTTCAGTGTATCATTATTTTCTGGGATGATTAACTCTGGAATGCTAGGTAGTTAATGGAAATACAAGATACAACATTTAACACCAAGGGAGAAGGCTTCATTAGGGAAAATGCACAGACAACTCCAACACACAAATCTTAAGGAGAAAATGCTAAATCTTGCAGGGAGAGTAAGAAACAACATGATAAAAAGTTGGCAGATCTAAGGGATGTTTTGCAGATATCCCATATGTTCAGTGGTAGAGGATTAACAGCTCTCCTCCACTGTCCTCCAGCTCATCCAAGAACCCTGGGAGTGTGTGGACGACACGATCGCACTGTGACTCTTCCGCACAATCCCACTTGCTCCGCTCATCAGAATCATTGCCTTAAAGGGTTACTCAGTGGGTTCCAAGACCTTTCAGACTACCGTTAGCATCATGGCCATCACGATTTAAATTTATTAAACATTTACGGTGCCCCAGGAACTCTGTAAAACAATTTTAACTGAGTCTCAGAGTCTTCATGACAATCCCACAAGGTAGAGGCTGGTATCCCAGCTCTAATAATGATGATGAAACTAAAACTGATGGGATAAGTATATTGTCCTCTGTGGCTCAGCAATTAAGTGACAGAACTGAGATTTGAACCCTGATCTATCTCCACAAGTAAGTACTGTGTCTCCCTAAATCTCCAAAAGGTTTAAATTAAGTACTTACTTTTTTCCCTCTGGCATTTGACAAACACCCATGTTAACAACTCAACAAATGTAAAATCAGTACATGTGCAATCAGTTTCTATGTTCTACATTGTTTAGGTATCTTACACTGACATTGCACTGCTTCAGTGCTATTTTGGGAATGCGGTTGCATAGCAACAAGCATATTAGACTGAATGATCCTCTAGATTTTTTATAATATAGTTAAAATATTATTCATATTTACATAGCTGAGGAACAAGATAGGCAAATTTGGTATGACATATAAATCATCAACAATAAAACATAACAATAAGATGGATACTTTCCTATTCAGAAACACTGAAGTTTCAGAATATTTCTTTCAGTTTTCAAATATATGTGGAATCTAACATGATTGGGGTGACAACATAGAACTCAGGGTGTGAAAACTGTAGAAGTGAAATAGTGTTCTTGCTCACTGCTGAAGAGCAATAGGGTTGGAGAAAACTGTTTATTTTATGAAGGGGGAAAAAGGAAAAACCTCTTCCAGAGATACCAGATCTTATATCCACTCTTACAACTACATTCTCTTGGAATCAGATTTAACTGAGAAGGAGCATTATGTCTAGCTTCATGCAAGGTTGTTACGCATTTTCTCCTTAACAGGTTTCCACGGACTTATTTTTCATATAAGATGATGTATTAAAGCCACTACTATTCAAATATATATATTTTTAATAGTGGTAAGTACATAATATATATTCAAACAATGAACCAGGAACAGTGTAAAGGAGATCTTTCTTCGCCTGCTAAAACATTTTTCATTTCCCTCAGCTTATTTGTTAAGACATTGTATTTTTAGGAGCAATAACATTAATTATAAAATTCAATCAAATTTTAACTCGTGATAAAAATGTATTTAAACAAAATGATGAAATGATTGACTTTTTGCAAAGCATCTCAGGAATGCCCAGAGTTGATGAAAGTGTCTGTTAGTCCTGATGCACTGCATGAAAAATAGAACAAAAATTATAATGAAGAAAAGAACCTATGAATAGGGTGACAGAACCGAAAGATACCAAATTCTGGCATCTGAAAACCTAGTCATGACCCTGGCATTTAAAAATTATAAGGCCTTGTATCTTTATTAATTTCTGGAGTTATACTTATCCTCTGTGTGAGGTAAGGATGACACTGTCCTTGTTTCCTAATTCACAGGTTTTTGTGAAGCTAGAGAAAAATCATCAATAAGGTATTTATTGCACTTTCCACAACGTAATTATGAAATCGCCAAGGTGGTGGGTAGGTAAGTAGAATAGGCTGCTAGTCTATCATGTAAACAAGAGTTCCACTGTGATTCTTTTTTTTTTTTTTTTTTTTTTTTTTTTTTTTTTTGGTGGGTACCGGGGGGGCGACCTCAGGACCTCGCGCGCCAGCAGGCGCCCGTGCCGCTGAGCGATATCACCGGCCCCTTTTTCGTATGTGGGATCCGGGAGTCGAACTCGGGCCCTCGCGCTTGCAGGGCAGGCGCTTACGCCGCTGAGCCATCTCACCGGCCCTCCACTGTGATTCTTAACTGGATAATTTTCTATCCAACCTCAAAATGCTTTAAAAACATACATAATGCATTAAAAATCAATAAGGAAAACAGCAAGAAAATAGATAAAAAGATCAAAGGACATGAATAAGCATCTCACAAAAGGGAAATAAAACTCTGATACACATATGATAAAATGATTTTCATAAATTCCACTTAATTATGTATATAAAAAAGTCAAACTCATGGAAACAGAGGAGAATGGTGGTTGCCAGGGGCTGGGGGAGGGGAAATGGTAAGTTCCCATTCAATAGGTATAAAATTTCAGTTACACAAGAAGAGTAAGTTCTAGACATCTGTTACAATATGTGGTATTGTGGACATAAAAATTTGTTAAGAGGATAGATCTTATGTTGTATTCTTACCATGATTCTTTTAAAAAGACATTGAAAATTGACAGATAAAAGGAAAAGAGTTCCTGTGATTGTAAGAGTTCAGAGAATCAGCGTTCTCATACCCTTCTGATGAATGTGTAAATTGGTAAAAATTTTCAGAGGACAATTTGATAATATTAATTTGAAGTATTAAAGTGTGTAGAATTTGGACCTAATAATTCTTCTTAAAGAGTTACATGCTAAGGAAATTATTTCAGAGGATTACAAAAATCCCTGTACAATATATGATCTGGAAGAGTTAAATTTTGGAAAGGATTTAACTTTTCTACCACATATGACTGGATAAATAAATTCCAGCTTATTTTATAGAATGTTTTAATGCCATAATTAATTAATATTCATGAATGTAATAAAATATGGATACTAAATTGATCAACAAGAATAGAAAACAATATGATAATGTGATTCCAATTTAAAAAATAAAGGTACATAGGCATTGCATGCATAGATAAAAGATTAAAAGTATTTCTAACATATTAATGGCAATATCTCTGGGAGATCAAATACTAGGGGATTTTAATTTCCTTCTTTGGGCTTCTCTGTATTTGTTGTACTGGGTGAAACTATTATATTTGCATCAGAAAAAATTACACATATAAAACATGTAGCAAAGTGAAAGAAGAAAATTCATGTAAATTTGTCATATTTATATTAACCAGTGACTGACTTTTAGAAATATATGTTTTTATTTCCCCCTAAATTTTAGTAGAATTTCTATTGATAAGTATTATTCAAATTCTGTCTGCTGGAATGGTCCTGTTGTGCACACCACAAAATTTTGAAAAATTTTAAGAAAACCTTGTCTGTATGCTTAAAAACACAAAAAATACCTTACAGGGGATTAGAAGCATAGGTAACAGTCTTTACTTGGAGCAGTATCAACCAATTCACTAAGGAAAACTAACCAGGGCAATGTTTGAAAGGACAAGGCAAACTAGAAATGAATAATACTGGAAGATATTTTCTGTGAAAGTGCCTTGGAGTTGCATTTTACTCTTCTTATTAAAGAAGATTCAACTCTTGGTAGACTACAAACACAGAGGCCAGTGCATGAATAACAACCTCATTCCATTCTACTGAGACAATCTGGGAATAACACATTTGAGTCATTATACAGAGATACACGAAAAAAATACAGATAAAGTTGGCTTTGTTTTATAAAGAGCAACAAAAATGAGAAAGGGGCTAGCAGGTCTGACAGAGAGATGAGCTCACTGTGTGGCAAGTACCTGAGTTTAATTTTGTATAATATATCTGAGATAAATTCTAGGCGATATAAGTAAGAAATGAAAAAGAGCCACAGCAGCCACCTATAGTATTAAAAAGGTGTACCCTAAACTTCTCCTCAAGTACAATAGGACAAATCCCACACTGAACATAGCAAAGGAGGAAGTCTTCACTTAATGCGGTCCCAACTTTTGGTGGAGAACAGTTTGTCAACCTTCAGAAGGAATTAATAATGAAATAACATACAAATCCTATACCAGAAAAAGTAAAGTGTATATATGCACACACAATAAATACTAGCCACTGCCCAATACATTTTTTATTCTTGAAAGCACTGAAGTGTTGTGCCTTCCTGCTCTTGATAGCTAGATTTGAGTGAATTAATGGACCCAAACGCTTGCTGAGGCTCAGTCATCAAACACCTCTCAGGAAACATTCTGAGTGTCCAGAGATGAATAAAGCAGAAACAACAGACATTATCTCTGCTTTTGTGGAGCATACAAGAGCTAGAGAAAGGGAAGCAATAAAAAAAAAAGAAAGGATTTGTGTGTTAGTTTTTGAAGGAAACATACAGTAGGTGAAATGATTGAAAAACATATGGAGAAAAGGTTATTTAGGTAAAGTAGACAAGGAAGTTAATATTTAAGTTAAAACATAAAGGATGGGAAAGAGCCCACTGTCCAAAAGGAGAACAGTGTTCCAAGTAAAAGAAAGAAAATATAAGAAATTCCTGAGAAAGAATAGATTTGGGAGTTCCTACAGGAGAGAAGTAGCCACTGAGACAAACTATAAGAAGCAAAAGAAGGTGGAATGAAATAAGGAAGGTGAGGTGGGACACATCCTAGATCTGTAAAGGTTTATTACTAAATGGCCAAAAAAAGACCAAGGGCATAGCATGGGCCAATTTCTGCTTTTAAACTGGTAGTGTGGCTGCTGTTTGCAGAAAAGATTAGAGATGGCAAGAGCAAATGTGAAAAACAAATATTGAATTCAGAAAATACGGTAACTTCAACTTGTATAATGAGATGGAGACAGAGACTGGGGTCTGGATTTGAACTCTTTATTTTGAAACAAAGGACACTTAGATGAACTGTTTGCAAGGAGGGAGGAACAGAAGGTTCCTACATGTCCACGTTTTTAACAAATTTGTGGTGGATGAAGCAAAAATGGAAAAGATTTGGAAAGAAATGTTTTCTTATTCTGAATTCCAACTTGCTTCTTGGGTACAATAATCCCTTTTATAGTTCATTAACAGAATTTCATGTGATCTGGTTAACCATATATTATTTTATAGCCCTTGTTGTAGGCACTTTAAATGCCTAATATTTTTCATCCTTCTAATACCTTTTCAGGTGGGTGCAGTTTCTCCATTTTACCAAGGAGTCTCAGGAGGGTTTAGTAACTGGTTTAAGTTTCCCAGCTAGTAAATAATAGGTCTATTTATATACCCTCACTTTTTAACTCCCAGTCAATGTTTATGCAGCATATCATACTTTTTCGACCTCAATTCACATCAATCCTTTATAATTTTATGCAAGCAAATGACCATAGCACATTGCTTCTAACTCTGATAATTGATTCAATTAGTCTTTTATTAATTTTAATTGAATGGTAAATGAATATATTTCTATCTCCCTTCATGGATTATAAATAAGAAGGCAAAACTTCTATTTATATTTGTATTATACACAGCATCAAGCATATGTTTTCCAAACAGCAGTTAATAAATTAAAAAAAAAAATCAGTCCATGCACTTCTGTAAACTTCTTACATATACATTAATTCATGTAATCCTTATATCAAGCATGATGCAATTATTATTTTCATTTCTATTTTATAGAAGAAGAAATGAAGGCACTAAGAATGAAGCAACTTGCCAAAGTTTGTTAATTAGTTGCACAGCCACAATTCAAAAGCATGTGAAAAATTATAAATTTGGGCTATTTAAAAAATATTTTTAGCCCCAGTTCCTTCATGTATAAGCTAGAAATAATAATAGTACTGATGTGAAAGACGGTTAAGGAAAAGATGCATGTAAAGTACCTAGAATTGCATCCAGCACATGGTGAACACAAACACACAAATAACTCTTAGCTCTCATTATTAGCACCGTACCTTATATGAAAATGCACAATAATTGTTTATTTACCTTCAATGCCAGAATTTATGAATCCTGCTGGAGAATTATACCATAGTGCAATAGCACATGTATAGTCTAGGCACCTAGAGGAATCTGAGGCAAAAAGAAACCAAGAGAATAGAGGAAAATGCCAAGAAGTGGGAAAAAGTGTCCCCTACACAAATCCATCTGGGACTCGCAGCAATGTGTAACGTAATGGACATGAAGCTGAAGAAGGTGAGACTCACTTGACCAAACTTGATAACTGCATGTTGAGTTCACATGAATTCTGGTGATGTTCTGTGAAATGAAGAATGTTCTTTCTTCTCTCTATTTGAAGAAGGGCTCCTCTGCTTACAAAATCTGAGAACTTTGGCAAGTTATCCAATCTTTTTGAGAGATCTGTCATCTATTGAACAGGGATATTGGTTGTATGGAGAAGAAAAAGACCTAAACTTTGTCTTCAAATAACATGTAATTTAATGAGGAAAGAGATTTGTAAACCACTAATACAGAACCATACAAATTTAATAAGAAATGCAGATGAAATCTATTGAAAAAAGCCAAACTGTGATTAGTACATGAATACTACATCCACTTGTTTCACGTCATTGGCTGCTAAATTAACTTGTACTTTCTAATGAGAGGAACTCAAAGAAACTTCACAGGTGGGACCATCATTGTTAAGCTATGGAAGATAAAGAACATTTCAGTAAGTAAAAAGAAAGGTAAAGAAGTCTGTCTAGCCAGTGAAAACTGCATTAGAAAAGACATTCTCTGGAAACAGTACAATAAAAACTGCCACACTGGGATATTGGGGTCTAGATGTCCAATTGAGTAAAATAAAGATAGTAACAATACGAGGTTAAAGAGAAATGCTGTTTTTCAGCTGTTTCTCTAGTCACTGCTTGACACGCTGTGGGGTTGGTGAGCAAGAGGACAGGTGCTGTTAGCTAATGTAATTGTTCAGTTTCTTCACTGAGACTGGAAGGGAGGAGAGAAGACCGCTGCAGGTTTGGAGGTGACCCCATCGTATGGAAAAGACAGGCAGAAGCAGATTGTTAGGGTTATAGGGCTGGACTGTAAGATTAACACATATGGGGAGTATGAGGCCTTCTCCCATGTAAGCATTCCTGTTGTGCATTTTCTTAAATCTTTGTGATGTTGAAATCCTTTGAATTTAACTGTTGAAGTCTCAAATGATCAAGAGTCAGTCATTTCCTATTTCCCTCATCCCCCGCCCTTCTCCTCCCAAGCTAAGGCCTTTTGCTTGCCCCAGTTTTAGAATGTGGGCTGCAGCCAGTGACAACAGCATTTGCATTACAGTGTGTGACATCTTTCTTTCTCTACTGCCTTAAAATAAAGTATTGGAGTAAAGGCAAGAGATATCGTTTCCTAAGTGGGTCCACCCAGCTTAAGCAGAGCCATCACGTGGCTCAGCAGTGGCTAAGGGAATCCTTGTGAGGAGGGATTCCACCCTGATCTCATGGGAGTTTCAAAGGACCAGATAGAGCCCTATTAAGTGGCTCAGCCCCCCTCTCCCTAAAGAGTCAGTGGGTCCCAATATGGAGACAAAAAGCCCTCAGTAGGACTTTTTTTCTATGCTTCTATGAAAGATGCTGTGACTTCAGACAGAGAAATCTATCTAGTGAATACTTGAGTCTCACAAGGGATGCTTTGTGGGCTCAAATCCGGTCTCTTCCTTCTGCATAGAATGCCATCTTAAGTTGTCTCTCTCTATAGGCTCCAAGACACGCATGAGAAACTGCATGACCCATGCCCCACAGATTTCGCTGACTTTGCTGCATGATCCATGGGAAAGCTTTGACCCTGTCAACTTGAAAAGGAATAGCTTATCTACTATTGCAATACAGTTTGGGTTCAATATGAACTAGGAAATGGAGAGCAATGGATACAAGGTGGTAATTTAAAATTATGAGAACATTTTTCAGTCAAACTGTTTCTGCTTACAATATAGAAGATGAGTGAAATCCCTGATATTCATGCTTTTGTTACCCTTTATCTCAGGAAAATCCCAGAAAGTATGGTATTTGAAGTGGTCCTCAAGGAAGAGAGATATCTTTAATGATCCTGTCCTTGTATTCCCACCTGCCTCTCAGGGGCATATGGGTCTCTCCCATCTGTTTAATGAAGAAACTTCAGATGGGACCCCAGACACATATGACCCATTGCTGGACACGGCCTTTTCTGTGTCCAACAGTTGAGATCGAGAAGGGTCAAAAGAGAAAAGGCTAAAATTACAGCTGTAGCAATTGGCAATGCTTTAAACTCACCCAAATTGTCCAAGGGAAAAACCAAAGGTGATCAAGTGCAAGAAGTGTGGGCATTAGGCACGTGACTGCAGCAAGCCACCGTCTGGGCCCTGCTCTGAGTATGAGGCAGCCAATATACCTGACTCATGGCACTAGAGGATTGACTGTCCCTGCTCCCGGAGAGGGGCTAGGCCAGCCAAAACATTCATTTCCTGCTCTGAAGAGGCCCAAGGGAACTTACAATGTCCCTACCCATGGATATTACCATCTCCAATGAGGAACCCTGGGTAACACTGGGTGTCATGGGTAAGCCAATTCAACTGCTTCATTCTGTTTTGATTCCCTTCTCTGGAAAAGCCTCCTCTAGATCTATAGCCATAGTTGGGGCTGGAGGAACCCCTAGTCAGATTCTTTACTCCTGGCTCTGACATGTCATTTTGAAGGTCAAATGTTTAACCAGGAGTTTCTAATTGCCCCAAGGTGTCCTACTTCCTTGCTAGGAAGAGATTTAGTAGCAAAATTGGGGGCAATTCTCAAATTCACACAAAGGCCAGAATGGCTTTTACATATTGGGACTGTGCCAGGTTTCCCTGACCTAATTAGCCAACAGATAGATCCTACTGCATGGTATAATAAAACCTTAAGAAAATCCTTCTTCCTCTACATATCAGAAAAGAGAGGAATTGCTTTGGGAGTCTTGAACCAAAGGCTAGGACAAGAATTCGGCCCAGTGGTATACTTTTCAAAAAGTTAGATGGAATGGGTACTGGATAGCCACCCTGCCTGAGAGCAGTAGCAGCTATAGTTATGGTAACAGAGGAAGACTTTAAGACAAAAACTAAAAGTCCTGACTCCCCATGAGGTCAGCACTACTCTGGAGACCAAACATTATTTGTGGTTAAGTATCAGGCCATGCTCTTATACACTCCTGAAGTTATTAGAAAAACTGGTAATACTCTTAATCCTGCCTCTCTGTTGCCTACAGGCCCAGAAGTTAGCCCCTCTTGTGAATAAGTGGTCTTTCAGACCTATACAAACAGGAAGGACATCAATAACTTGACCCTCCAAGAGCCTGAAAAAGTGTGGCTCACTGATGGAAGTAGCTTTGTCCAAGAAGGTCATCAAAAGGCAAATTCAGTTCACAACAGGACACTGAAGCAAAACTTCTTCCCCAGGGACCTCTCTGTTCAAAAAGCAGGGCTCATAGCTCTTACTTAGGCAATGACATTTGGAAAAGACAAGAAGTTAAATATCTGTACATACTCCAAATATGGCTTTCTGGTGCTACCTGCCCATGCAGCAATCTGGAAAGAAGAAACTTCTGACTAATAATCAATCATTAATAAGACACATGTCATTCATTGCAAGGGATCTCACAAAGGTACATGTCTAAAGTCTCCTTGGGAAATCAAAAGGCTGAGAGAGAGGCAAGAAGACCAGCCCTACAACCCCTCAAGACTCTAGCTTTATTGTCAGTTCCTGAGGAACCATTCTGGTCCTTCCTCAAGAGATGTAGTGACAAGCTATAAACGTCCTGCAGTGGAAATGGTCACTAGAATTTTCACAGGACTAAGAAGGAAGCTATTCCTGAGAACCTCTGGGAGACCCGAGGCTCCTCTTAAGAAAGCAAACTCCAGTATTGCTCTGGGTGCAGATAAGAAGAGGCACTAATGACCCTAACTCACAGCTTAAATGAGCACCTTTATTGAGGCTCCTGTTTTCAATTAGATCCATCATGTGGGTGACCTTGCTAAGGCTATGACACTGAGGCTCTCAATAGTGCACCTAACCTCCCTCTTTTCCATACTTTGTCCTCCACTAGAAGCATGGAAATCTGATCTGCCCCTCACATTTGGATTCTACATCCCCAACCTAATAGTAAAGTTACTTTTTTTCCTCCCATAGAACAGACAGCTCAATAGTCACTAACCCTTTTTTAGTTGTCTTCTGACAGGTGTTTTTTTCTTCAACCCAGCCAGTGAGCCACAACACCCCAAGGTAGTTAGAAAGCACATAATCCCCAGTAGGTAGGGTCTACACCCCCTTCTGGCTGGAAGAAACTGTAGAAAACAGAGATCTCCACTCTCTTGGCACCCCATAAAAAATTACAGGTATAAAAGTCTTAGGAGGAAATGAGACAGGAGATTAGGGTGTGGCAAAGCTGGCTAAAGAAGTAGGTGTGACCTGTTAATTACAAAATCCCAGGACATATGGGCAGAACAGTGCCCAAAGCCCTGCACATGGACTTCTCCTGAGAACTCGAACAGGTTTTCAATAGAATGGCTTAGACATGATGTCATCCTGAGGAATGGATGATACAAAAAGGACACTCCATGCTGAATTTTTGCCATTGTGTCCTCACTTCCATGGTGGCCACCTTCATGCTGTAGGATGTACTTCTTTTCCTACTTTTACCTGGCACAAACTTGCTATACAGAGCCCGTTTCTTTTCCTACCTTTAATAAAACTTTGCTATTGTTTGCATTTGTCTTGACCAATTCTTTGCTCAGGACAGAAAGAACCTAGAAACCGCCTCCAAAAGGAGAATCCAGCACACTAAAATCTGGTAATAATAGCACAGCTGGGGGCTATGGGGCGATCCTCTCCACTCGCTTGAACCTGGGCCGTGCCCAAGAGGTGACCATAAGATCCTTACCCCAGGGCTTATGACACCATGGTGGCTGAGATAAGGAAAACAAAGGTCCCAAGCTTACCCTAGAAAATTCCAAACCAGGACACATGGACAAACAACCTCCCTACATGACCTGCATGACCTTTCTTCTCCAGGATCTCAATGAAAATTATTGCATATGGACTGCATCTTATACATATAATTGTAACAGAATGAATTATGGTAAAGGACATGTGCAGTAGACAAAACTGACCTGACTCAGCACTCAGTCAGTCACACTCTGGAAGACCCCCATGGCAGGTTCTCTAAAGCAGGTGCAACATTTAAACCTCTACACCCTACGCCCTCAGAGCTTGTGCCATTTTCCTTTCTTGGGGGAGCCCACTTCCTCTGAGAGTGCACTATTGCCTTAATAAATTTTGTTGCTCTGTCCTTGCTGTTGTATGTCATGTCCAGTTGTTTGTTTATTGCACACAACCACCTGGTAATGAGTTCCCGGACCCCATAACCTACAGTAACACTTTGAAAGGCATTCAGCATACTTTTATGTATAGTCTTACTAAAGAATTCATGCCAACATTTCCTACCTTTTTCCTTCCCTCTCTTCCTACTTTCCTTCCTTCCTTATCCAGAATCAAAACCACCTCCATTTTGGAAACATCATCCATTGTGTGAGACCAGGTGGGAGGTAGGGTGCCTCTCTCAGAATGGAAGCCAAAGGAGGCAAAATATTTCTCCCCAGACAACCCCTGGCACTTGGCAAACACATAGCCTGCAACATACATTAAGACAACCATAGGGTGAGTGGATGACTGGAAGGTAAAGGTATAATTCATTTTCAGTACTGTGTGTCCCCAAACAGCATCCTGCAGTGGCCCCCAGTGGCAATGGTGCCACAGCCTGTGATTGCCCCAGAAGGCTTCAGGGATTCTCTGGTCTTTGCACATATTCCTCAAGCTTCATGTATATTCTTTAAGCCACTTGCACATTTCCAGGATATTTCTTTAAAATTAAGACAGCCACAATTTTTCCTATTATTTGCATAAAAAGCTTCAAGTACATACATACATACATACATACATACAAATAAATCATGTTCCTGTTAACAGGAAACTGAGACTAAGAAAGGCTGAGAGATGTCTGTGATCGCAAAGGCCACTGGGAGGCAGCTGCACAGGGCTATTTCCACTGTTGGACGACAGTTGTTTATTACTGAACTCACCAAATTCTACACAGAAATTTTGGAAGAATTATTTCTAAAGAAGGGTTAATACCACTCATTGTAATATACAAAGAGAAAGTGAATAAAATTTAAAACAGCATCATTAATATGGCCAAACTAAAGCCTACAGCTCCAAATCCATTGCCCAACTCTATCTGCAACAGACTTAGTAAAGAGCAATATTCTTCTTTCACCAATTAACTCGGAGTGAAATCCTGTAAACTTCGTCTAAGTGATGTGTTCCTTCATATGGACACATTTAATTTCTTGTAATATCCTGTAACTTCCTTAGAAGTCATAAACTGCTCTTTTCTTTTAAAGGCTATTTCTTCCACCTTAGATCTATCAAAGAACAGATTGGGTGTTACAGACTAAATATTTGTTTTCCCCAATAATTTATATTTTTGAACCCTTAATATGGCTGTCTTTGCAGATGGAGCATTCGAAGAACTAATTAAGGTAAAATGAAGCCTTAAGGTTGTGCCCTCATCCAACAGGACTAATGTCCTTATGTAACAGGTGCTCCTTTAACGGAAGGATTTACAAGAAGTACCCAAGTAGTACTATTTAAACTGCTAGTTCCTTACCAGCTTCACCTCAGGCTGAAAGTGGAAATGGCCTCATAAGCTGGTTTACCAATGAAACTGGAAAAAGAATAGCAACTCACCTGTGGGCTGATAGGTCTCAGGGCCTGTCATAGTAAAGATGTTCTCATCTCCTGGCTTTTGTGCTACTCTTTAAAATATCTACTGCTCCTGAGCGGGTATGGTGGCACATACTTGTAATCTCAGCACTCTGGAGGCTGACAGAGGAGAATTAACGTGAATTCTAGGCCAGCCTGGCTACATCTGTGAGTTCAGTGCCCGCCTGAACTACAGAGCAAGACCTTGTCTCAAAAACAACAATAAATTCTGCTCCTTCTCTAAGTTCAGCAAGACACTTTTTTTTCTTTGAGTCTTCCAGTTTATGCCCAAACCTCCAGTATATTGATTTTTTTTTTCTGCATCATTGTTTCTCTCTTTTGTTAACTAGACTCCCAGAGCAAGCAGATGACTGATGCCAGTCTGGTGGGATACCTAGAGTCAAGCCTCTGGCCATAAAGCCCTGGTAACGCTTAATGAGAGACACCAGAGAGCAGAAAGCTTTCTCTCCCGCCCACCCCCTCCACCTTTGTGGGCTTTATGAAAACATAAGGAGAGGCATCTGTCTACAAGTCAGGAAAAGAACCCCATCAGAAATCAAATAGGTTGGGCCAGTGCGATGGCTCTGCAGCATAAGTGCCTGCCTGGCAAGTGCGAGGGCCTGAGTTCGACTCCCAGAACCCACATACGAAAAAAGGGCCGATGATGTCGCTCAGCGGCACGGGTGCCTGCTGGCGCGCAAGGTCCTGAGGTCGACCCCTGGTACCCACCAAAAAAAAAAAAAGAAATCAAATAGGTCAGAAAATCAATCACGGACTTCCAGCCTCCAGAGAAGTGAGAAAGTAAATTTCTGTTGTTAGCATTTTGTTATGGCAATTCAGACCCACCATTAAAAAACAAATATCCGGCATCCAATAGTTTCACCTCCATGGATCTTTCCAAGTTTATCAACAAATTTTATGTATTCCTTGGTCTAAACAATTTGATCTGCTATGAACTTTGTGATAGATTAAGTTTCTAGGAGTTTTAATAATTAGCCAACTAACGGATACTAATACTATTAATGGCATATAAATTCTTTTTGTAATTTTACTATTTAATGTTATTATAATTTTGCAAGAAAAACTAACACAAATAAACTCAAAATTTAGTGAAGTGTTTGGTGGTTCTGGGTTTTATTTAAATGTGACATGTGGGAGTAAGTACATGACTCGTACAGAAGACAAAGCTTTGACACTGTTTCTATATTAAAATCTCTATAGCTTAAAATAATGATATCTATAAGTACTTAATACTATAAATTATATGTTATAAACTAAAAATGCTCCATTATATGCATCAGACAGAGTGAATGGGTGAGGCTGACTGGCAATAGAATTCTATTATTTATTTGACCATTAGCTTCCTTTCTGGAATTGCTGTCTCAGGGACTGGAAAGCAGGGCTGTGGAAAAGGGAGAAAACCTCTTTTAAGAGGGCTATTATAATTTCAGCTGAGGTGAAGCAGTTCAGATCTAGAACTAATAGAGAAATATCAAAAAATCTGGCTGGAAATCCAGTTTCCTAATGAAATCTTTCAACCATGTTGAATCATTAAAATGCCCCCAACGCCAAATAAATCCTCACCGAGTACCAACCGTGACCCATAGGTGACTAGTTTGTGGCTTAGATACAGCTTAACCAGCACAGAGCCTTCCTGAATTGAAAGCTCATTCTCCACAATCCTCCATTCTGAAGGCCTGTGACAGGACTGATTCCCAACAAACACCTACATGTATAAATACAATTTCAATAGTATTTTCAAAATTATTGTCTGCCAGCTTTCTTCATGTTAATATATTCATTCAGACTTTCTTTAAAAAAAAGAGGTAGATAAGAAAGGTACTATAATACTTCATTTTCTCTTTTGGGTAAATGCACAGTCTATTTCTGTGTAACATTATGTGATTATCTTCACTAGAAGCAGACTAGGAAGATGTTTTAAAAATAATAAACACTTCTAATTTTTCCAGCAAAATCAAATATGAAAAAAAAAAACAACAACTCATCATTAAAGTGGGGAACTGAACATAAATACAAATTGAATCCTCCTCCCCTTAATGGACTACCCCTCTAATTCTCCTTACAAACACCAGAATTGTTCAAGAATTACTAGTTCTCCTCAATAATCCAAAAATAAATGGAAACTGACAATTATTTTTAAATATTGTTTTATATAATTTAAAAGTGTTAGTGTATTAGTTTTCTATCGCTAAAATAAATCATTCTAAAATCAGTAGATTGAAACCACATATACTTATCTTAGAATTCCAGAGGTCAGAAATCTGACAGAGGCCTACGAAGCTAAAGTACTGGGCTGTCCTCCTTTCTGGAGGTTCTAGGTTCTAAATCTGTTACCTTGCCTTTCCCAGCTTCAACAGGCTGTCTACATCCCTACTAATGGACCACACTCAGTCTTCAAAGCTATTAATAAGGTATCTCTCTGACCATTCTTCCATAGTCACATGGTCCTCTGACAACAGTAAGGAGAGGTTCTTTCCTTTTAAGGACTCAATGATTACATGGGACCCACTTGGATAATCCAGGATAATTTCCCATTTCAAAGTCCTTAATCTTAATTAGACCTGGAAAGTCCTTTTTGCCATGAAAGGTCATAGGTTCACAGATTCTGGGAATTAGAATGTAGACATCTTGCGGGGGGGGAGGCATTTTTCTGTCTAACACTAATAGAAACAAGAATAACGACTTTTACTTATTGAGTGTTTATAATGTTCCAGCTATCATGCTAATTACTCAGCATGCTTCATCTGATTTAATTTTATTTATTTATTTACTGGTACCAGGAATCGAACTCACGACCTCTCGCTTGCCAGGCAGGCTCTGTGCCACTGAGCTATATCCCCGGCCCCATCTGATTTAATTTTAGAACAACATAAAATGTATGTAATATTCCATCTTAAAGATGAAGAAACTGATGCTTAGGGGTTAGGTATCTTGATCAAGATCACAGTTAACAGGTAGTAGAACAAGGATTCAAATCTAAACCCAAGAGATATGGGTGTGGTGGCACAGGCCTGTAATCCCAGCACTTGGGAGGCTGAAGCAGGAGGATAGCTGCGACTTCGAGGCCAGCCTGGGCTACATAGTGAGTTCAAGGCCAGCCTGAACTACATGGCAAAACCCTGTCTTGAAAAAAAAAAAAAAAATCTAAGCCCAAGTGAGTTATTATCCACAAGTTACAACGCTACAAAATGTTCAAGAAGAGAAGTGGGCCAGGGAGGTTTTCCATTTGGTGGACAAACCAATGAGAAGCTATATAGGCCTCTTAATCATTTCCTGCCTTATTTTCATTGTTTTTGTTTTACTTTACCATATATATGCAAATGTATTTTTTTGAAAATGCCTCAGGTAGCAATTTAAAGGTTATGACTTTGTTCTAGAAGATTTCAAAACTTGTTCTCATTAGTCTGCACTGAAAATTAGTTTTCATAAAAGTTCCAATAATAACAAAGTATTCTGTGCCTATCACCTTGGTACTAGGCCTGCACTGAATGTTAGCACTATCATCAATTTAATAAACAACTTGTCAGCAAAAGAGAAAAGTAATACACAACTAAAACAAAATAAAGCATTAATACTTCAACAGGCCCATCTTCATTAGAATGTGCACTGACTTGCTGGAACGCTTCAGAAAACCTAAAAAGTGTCTTAGAATTTTTGACAAGAACTGGTTTCATCTCTTATAATTCCATCCACACTAAACTACTCTTATACAACAGCCTATACTTTTGTCCTTACTGTTCCTGTTTTTTTTTTTTTTTTTCTTTTTTTGGTACCGGGATTTGAACTCATGACCTCGTGCTTACCAGGCAGGCGCTGTGCCGCTGACCTATATCCCTGGCCCACTAGTCCTGTTTTATAAAATGTTTTTTTCACTTCTCTTACTTCTTCCTCTCCTGAAATGTTTGTTTGTCCTTAAAAACTTAATTTTAATGTCACTTTGTCATCGATGTCTTCCCAGGATTCAACAGATTACCCACTGTCTCCCCTAGGTTCCCCGTAGTTCTTTGCATGCTTCTTTATTACAGATTGTACCACATTATAACTATAACGATTTGCACTACCTCTACTTATTACACAGGATAATAACCCTATCCTACACCCATATCAAAGCTCTAGTGTAAAGAAAAGTGAAAGAAAAGTGTGCTATCTTACGAGTCTGCCATAGTCACACACATTTCTTACATGAAGAATTTCCACTACTCTCAAGTCTCCTCTGCATCTTTAACTTGGTGATATCTGTCCTTACTTGGTTGAAATGGGTTGGTTATCTATACATAATAGTCAACGTTCTGTGGTTGTCAGCCTCTATAATGGTCCATAATGAACTCTAAATCCTGATCTTCATGCCTTTGTGTAACCCTCTTTCCTTAAACGTGGCCTGGACCTAGTGATTTGCTTCTGATAAACAAGACTATGGCAAAAGTAATAGGATGTTGGGTTAAATAACACAAGTTGGTAGTTTCCCTCCTATTAGTAGCCTTTGTCTCTTTAATGAATCAAGCTGCCATATTAGAAAGGCAATAAATAAATACATAAAAAAGAGTTAAGGGTAATCTCTCCTGTCCACCACCAGAAAGGAACTGCATCAACCAACAACCACACAGGCAAATGTGGAAATGAATCCTTCCCCAGTCCTTGCTCATGCACTGATTACAGCCATTTTTTCTTTTTTTGTGGGTACCGGGGGTCGAACTCAGGACCTCACACTTCCAAGCAGGTGCTTGTGCCACTGAGGGATATCACTGGCCCTTTTTTCCTTTGTATGTGGGTACTGGGAGTGGAACTCAGGACCTCGCGCTTGCCAGGCAAGCGCTTGTGCTGCTGAGCTATCTCACCGGCCCTACAGCCTATTGAAGGACCTTGAAGCTGAGCACCCAGCTATGTGATGCCTTGAATCTTCACCCAGTGACATTAGAAGATAATATATAAATATATATATATATTTATTATACATATTTTATATATTTATATATTTATTTAATATATATTTACATATTTATATTATATATATTTTATATTATTTATATATTTATATTTATATTTATTTATATATTTAATATATATTTTATTTAATATGTATTTATATATTTATATTATATATATTATTATATATTTTTATATATTATATATATTTATATATATATATTTGTTGTTTCAAGCTGCTATGTTTGGGGTTGTTATGCAGCAGTAGATAACTAATACAATGTGCTCCCACTGATAAAAGAAGCTTAAGGAAAAGGAATCCTCTTAAATGGTGCCAGAACTTACATAAAGAAGGCATCAGTCATTCCATTAAGTGGCAATGGATAGGGAGAATGTTCTCAAAGAAGTCAGTGGTGCTGTGCCTCACCCCAGTGGGAGCACATGAGACAAGGCTCCTGATTTGGAAGAATGATCTGTCATAGATGTGACACCCCTGAGATATGACACCCTGGAAGTACCTCGGGCTGTGGAGTAAAGGAGAATGGCAAGACAAGGCAATATCATCAGGAGGTTACAGGGGATCTAATCCTGCCAGATTAGATTGGCAACAGAACAGAAGATGAACTCTGTCCCATGGAACACTCAGTGAGAAGGCACAGCCATGGTCAAACTTTCATTCTGGCTAATTTGTCAAAGCCAACAATCAAGAAATGAAATGAAAGGCATCTGTTGAGCATCATCTTCAGCAAGCCTGTCCTCTACAGCTGCCTGTTGCTAAGACACCGCTATTATTACACTCCTGGAATGTATAATCTTTTTACTCCCCTATGTGAGTTTTCAGCTCTATGCTTTTCATATAAAAATCCTGAAATAAAACTCAAATAATACATTCATTTGGGACAAAGGTGAACAAGGGTTTACTGACTAACCAAATCAAAATAGGTGAGGCTTGCTAATGAGGCAGCTCCCACCATCTCAGTGCACAGGTGAGCTCGCATACAGCCAGGCTGTTGTGACTACATAACACTGTGTTCTCTGAAGATCAAACCAAGGCTGGCTGGACCTGGGTGTGACAGCTGCACTGCCATGCTACATAAAGGCTCTGAAGAGCCTGAAAAGTGCTACATCCATCGGAGTTGCTGTGCTCCCCCTACTCACTGCAGATTCACAGAGCACAGACTCCTTTCCAAGCTTTTCATCTTTCAAAAGGCAATTTGCTTCCTTGAGCCTTTGAGCCTGTTCCTTTTGGAGCTGACTGCTAATTGTATGTGTGCACATATGTGTTTCAGAAAGGAGATAAGCACATTGCCTTGGCCTTCTCACTAGCTGTGCAGACACATCTCACTTCTGTTCTCTGCAAGTTTTCTAACCATGCCCGACATTCCCCAAACATTAACCCCTCCTGGTAACTATGGTACACACTCTTCTAGAAATGCTTCCAGGATTCTATTTCTCTTAGAAATAGCCTTTCATCTTTGAGTCCTGGAGCCTAATATTTTTATTTTTATGATCATGTTTTTATTTTAAATTACTCAATAATAACTACATAGGGCAATAATATGTAATGAACTACAGGAAATAAATGAGGCATCTTTTAGCTTTAGGGTGTATACTTTAAAATTTAAAAATTAAAGTTGTCTTATTTTAATGTTTTATAAAAAATCTGACATATGCCACAATTTTTATTATAGTTTGCAATGCTGATTTCAACAAAACAAAATGTGGAGTGGTTGTTCACAAAGATGCAAAAATCTTTTCCAATAGTCATGGCAACTAGTGGTCAGATGGCAGGATTATCTGATTGTTGATTAGGATTCTGTAGAAAAGAAATCCACATAAAAGAAGCTAGGTTCATAAAAGCTGCCCTGCTTGAGAACTGACCAGAGTCTGATTCTTGAGAGGTCCTATTTATTCTCTACTCTGGACACATTAGTATCTGCAACAGGGCCCTCGGATGCATACATTGAACCTCACTAGGAAGTACAACAAATTCTCAAGAATGAGTTTTTCTAACCTGCAGAGAAAATGCTATTCAGTCATACCAACATTTCCCTTTCTTTTCGTAAGCCCCAGGTACCAGTACACACAGTTGAATAAACAAGAACAGTTGAGTCCATTGCTCCACCAAAGCTATCTACTTTATGAAAATTAATGACTCATTGAAAGCAACCAAACAAAAGTGCCCAGCTAGAAGGATCCCAGAGAAATAAGACATTTCCTTAAGAGGCTAGCTTGTCTGATAATAATAATATCAATAATAATGAGAGTAGCTAACATTTATTAAACACTTCTTCTAGAGTAGCCATTTTACTAGAGATAAAGTACCTAAGACATTCCAAAACTAAAATAACTTTGTTTACTTGTGACTTTTGAGAAAGCTGATGTGCTTATTTTCCTTTCCTGCTCTTTATCATTGCTCACTGGGCTTCTTATAGCTACCCCCAATCCCCATGTTATTGCCCCTAGTAATCTCATTTCCTTTACCATTTATAGACCTGTAATTATCATGGTACATGCACAATGACTTATCTGTTTTGTTCTATACTTGCGATCTTGATAAATCCATCAAGAGCTATTTTTAAATAGCTGATAATGAAGTTATTGTCCATTTGTAGAAAAAAATGATAGTCCATATGAATTATTTTTGGAAAAAGGCAGAATAAAAGAAATTGTTATTGTTGCCTCTCCACAATATTATCTCTTTAACCACATTAAGCAAATTACTTTCTCTAGCATTTGATAGAAAACTTTAAAGAAACACACATCGCAGCTCTTTGAGGAAGGAATATGCCTAATTTACAACCGATTTAAATTTTTGCCTCAGTTTCCCAACAGTAAATCATTTTCTGTAACCTTTTGTACCTGACACCATCCAAAACTCTTAGATGCTAGATAGTCAAGAGCAAGAAAGCCAAGTGAAGAAAACTTAGTATCATAAAATTCACCACTCTTCCTCTCTAATCAGCAAATTACATAAACCCAACAAAATGCAAGTGACAGCTGTTAAAAAAATCAATTACATTGATCATGTGGAAGAAAATCAAGTGACTTCAACAATAAGTTCATAAAATATAAGCACTAGGGATGTTCAAAGCTATAAAATGTTAAGTACTTTCAGACATGAAACTCTTTGGGGAATGTAGAGGGAGCTTGTTGTTTACCAAGTATCTACAAGAATTCCTTGTATTTAGATACTTATGGACCTCCCATATAATGGGACATAGACCAAAGCATCAGAAGGCCCTGGGGTAACAGAAGCAGTAAGAGGCAGTGGAAGCATATTGAGCAGGCATCCAGACGGCATAATTTGAGCAGTCCTAAGCACTCCTCTGCTGTCCCTGCTGAGGCGTGACAAGACTCTGATTCCAGTTTTACCACTGAAGAATCACATCCCCAGGTTAAGGTGGGAGTGAGGTTTTGACTGGAGAAAGGAGAGAGGAGAACTTAGTTGGGGAATGGGGCTTAGTGAGAAGGACTCCTCTTTGGGCCAAAGGATGTTGCGTACCCACCATGAAGAGTGACAGAAGGCATCATTCACTATACTGGACCTACAAAAACCTTGTAGAACAGAGAAATTAAAAAGAAAGTGTGCAATTTCGACTGAGTAAATCCAAAGCAGAAATTCTCAATTTTGTAAAAGGCACCCTTCTTCACTGTTGGTGGGAGTGTCGACTGGTACAGCCACTGTGGAAGTCAGTGTGGAGATTCCTCAGAAAACTAGGGTTGGAGGTCCCATTTGACCCAGCTCTTCCCCTTCTGGGCATCTTCCCAGAAGAATTAAAAACATCGTACCACAGCGATATATGTGCACCCATGTTTATAGCAGCACAATTTGTAATAGCCAGATCTTGGAAACAACCCAAATGCCCATCAACTGAGGAATGGATAAGAAAGATGTGGTATTTTTATACAATGGAGTACTATTCAGCCATAAAGAAGGATAAACTGGAGACTTTTATAGGTAAATGGATGCAACTCGAGAAAATACTCATAAGTGAAATAAACCAGAAGCACATGTGTAAGCATCGTATTATCTCTCTAGTATGAGAAACTGAAAGAGTAAATAAGATCCAAAATGTACAATAGACACGGTGAATCAAAAAGAAACTGGTCAAAAGGAAAGAGAGACTGGAATAGGGAAAAGAAAGAAGGGAAAGGGAAAAAAAATTGTATATATATATATAAGATGGTTAAGATAGATACACTACCATTTTTACTTAGTTCATTGAAGAGTAAGGTTTGTGCCAATAATGTTTGGACAATTGAATGCTAATGTCTGGTGTCCTGAATAACTAACTTAAAGATAGTAATACGTAATGTATTAACCATTGTTACCCTCCTATTATGTTGTTTTGAAAATTTGTTCTTCTTTTGATTTGTTTTGTTTTTTCTTCTCTTTAAAATAAAAAAAAAAGAAATTCTCAATTTTGGTACTGCTGACATTTTGAGTCATGTAATTGCGGGGGGGGGAGGGCTTGCCACATATCCTGTGAGCAGTGAAGATTAGTGATTTATTTGAAAAGTAACCAGAGGAAGGTATTGAGGAGAAATGACTCCAGGCAAATCAGTTCCTTCCTCTAGAAGATATCTAGGCTAAGAAAAATGTTATAGGATGTTTAGTAGCAACCTGTCAGATGCCAGTAGCAACACCCCCCTCTCAGATATGATAATCAAAAATGTCCCCAGACATTGTCATATAACTTCTGGCAAGTGGGAAGGCAAAACTGTCCCATTTGATAACTACTACCTTAAACAATCAATTTACTTCCCTTATACCTATCCATCCTTCCCATTCTCCTGTCTCCACCCTAAAGAACTGCAGGACAGTAGGAAGATGACAAGCAAATGAACACAAAAGGAGAACTAGAATTCTCTTTCTTATTGAAATAATCAAAACTGAGTGATGTGTCAGGAAAATTTAAAATGAATGCTTCTTCACACAGATGTTCATTCTCTGATGTTCCCAATATTCCTGATTCTATTTTTCTTGAGATGTTTCATTCATTGTCCGTCACATAAGACCAATTCCAAGAAGAGATGCCCAGTAGAACTCAAGAAGACGTACCAGTTTTATTAGTGCTTATGTAAGTGAACCAAGAAAGCCATTCATCGAGATAAATAATCAAGAAACCCTTATGCATAAAAATTGGGTTACTTTTACAAAGATCCTGAGGATTGGGCTTCAAACATATTGGTTCATAATCTAGAATCTTTCCCCCCCCTCCTTTCCTTTCCTTTCCTTTTTCCTTTCCTTTTTCTTTTCCTTTCCTTTCTTTCTTTTTTCTTCCCTTCCCTTCCCTTCATCCTTTTCCCTTGTAGGTATACCTCCTTCTCTTCCTCTCTTTTCCTTGTAGATATACTCAATCTTTCTCGTACAAGGACAGAAAAGACTATTGGAAGGAGAGAAATTATGAATTATTAATTAGGAAAAAACTAGTACCCTCACTGGAAGGAAGTTATATTAATGAGTTTATAAAAGCATAAACCGCTGCACTGTTTGTGCAAACAGCACAACTGAGTCATTGGTGTAACTCTGTAATAGAGTAAGAGGCCCGGAACATGGTGATCTATATATCTTCTAATAATTTCCAATTTCAGATTATTATTACAAGATTTGCACAAAAATTCTTCTTGCAGTTGAAACTAATGAAGTGAAATCTACAAGAAAGACAATTTAATTACTGAATATTGGAAATTGAGTAATAATGTATTTCCACTTTAAATATGAAACTTTTGCCTTTATTTACTTTTGCATGATTGAAAATTAGACAGTGAATATAATAAAAGCTAAGGATAAGGGCGCTTATCTTCTGCCCACTTCGTCTCTTGCTACCTGCGGAACTATGGTTAAGGCAGTAGATCTCTGGCCTGTTTCCTCATTTAAAAAAGGGGATAAGACTAGATTGACTTTAAGAATTCTTCTATTCCCCAAATTTTATAAGCATGGGGAAAATCTAATTAAAATTACCTGAAACAGAAAAAAAAAAGTGCAATTCTACCAACTACAGAATGTGATTACCCAATTTCAACACCAGAGCTACAAGGTTATACAAACAAAAAAGTCTTCTTTTATTGATCAAAGCTCTTGACTATCAAGTAATGGGTATTGCTCTTGGAATCTCCTTTAAATTAGATGAGCTGTGATTATTTTTTAGTTTCAGTAAACAACTTTGAGAGTCTGCTAGATACAGACTTGAGAGTGTCAGTGACAGAGGGCTCCCCAACGGGAGTGAGGGGCACGGGTGCAGAAACACATTTGGAATCTCAGTTTACACACACAAAAAGAAAAATTCAGAATTCAGCCACACACATCATGGACTGGTTCTGCAGTGGTGACTTGGCATTTATTCTGGATGGTCTACTGCAAATATGTAATGGTATCCTTTACTAAAATTCAGAGAAAATAAATATAATCTTTGTCAGAGAAATAAAACCTTCCTGTGATCTTATGGGAACTCTAAAAAAGAATAACTAAGGTGCCTTCAGCCATGAGGTAAACTTCCATCAAAGAAGTCATTGCTTTGAGCCTTTTGTACAGAGGCTAACATCAAAGTGCAAGGGGTGGGGACGGTGGACTGCCTTAACATAAAGATAGATTTTGGCAATGCTAATCTGACCCTGGACTACAAAATACAGTAAAATCCACTCATATTCCCTTAAAAATCCAAATTTTGGGTACAGATGTGAATTCTCAAATTTGTAGACCTAGTCATGGTAGATAGGAAATTTAAGAGCAAAAAACCTTTTTCCTCTTTAAGTGGTAGCACAGAAATAATGATGCTAGTTGGAAATGCTTGTGCCTCATTAAGGAAATGCATTCCTTATCATCTGTCAGATTCTGAAGTTCTTGGCTGGAGTACGAAAATCATAGCCTGAACAGCCTTTCATAAAATGATTTCAGTTTTCCTCTGCATTCCTATTCCTACAAAGGGATATTTCATTTCTATCATTAGATACTTTGGAATCCTAAGGAAAAATTCTTCCTAAGAGGTCAAAAACAAACAGCAATTTGTGGGATTTTACTTGGAAGGAGGATGCAATTAGAGAGGTAAAATGAAAGCACAAATATCAGTAAGTTATATCTTAGTATTCGTATTAACAATTGAATTGGAACTCAGACTTATTAATATTATCAATTGTTATGGTTTAGATCTGGGGTGTTCCTCAAAAGCCTCATGTGTTTGGGGGGTGACTGGATCACAGGGGCACTGTATTCATTGATGAACTGGTCCACGGATGAGTTCAGCAGCTGATATGCTGCTAGGAGGTGGAGCCAGGATAGAAGATGTGGGTCACTGGGGGTACAACATGCAAGGTTATATCAACCTCTCAGTCTCTTCTGTTCTCTCTCCACTTCTTGGTCACCATGATATGAGCAGTTTTACCCCACAGTGGGCCCTTCCACTGTGCGGTGTCTGCATTTGAGCCTGCCATTCATGACTGAAATTTCTCAAATGTGAGGCAAAATAAACCTCCCCTCCTTTAAATTGTGGGTGTTGGGTCACAGGAAAAGTAACAAAGATATCAATCCAGTAATAAACTGGTGCACTCTATTCTCTGTTTATATATTATGATAAATTATCTTATATAATTTTTATGTTGAAAACCATTCTTTTAGACACCCTGCCACTCAATGTGATTAAATTTTGTCTAAAGAAAAAGTGTGGAATTGTTCCCCTACTGTGGAAATGTTTAGGATGAATTTAAAAAGTAGGAACTTTTAAATTCATGGGCATCTCTGTATTAAATATCTTTTCTACATGCAAGATATCTTTGCTTACGCCCCATAGATTGGGAAGTCACTTTTTACTATTTTCTATTTCCATTATTTTGTTTTTATAAATATCATATTTGAACCTAAAAGAAAATCACTCCTTCTACTCTGACAAGGAGAATATCAGATAATACACAGTATGGGTACTAACATAAGCACATAAAGTGACACCTTTATTATAGATTTGTTCTTTTACTAGGGAGTGTTACAGGCTCATCCCCTGGAAACCTCTATTAATGTCCATCTGATAAAGATTATAAAATCAAAAGAATGAAGAGTGAAAAGCATAATACCTTTGTTCTCAATTTTATGCTTCTACAGTTTAAAATGTTATTTTTATCTCTTTTCTACTTCAAAAACAGAAATCAAAAGGAATGTACTGCTTCACACTCACATTTCCTCAAATCCCATAGACATCGACCTACTCTTCTAGCGCCATTTGTTTTCATATTCAATATAGAGTAGAAGTCCACAGAATATGAGGAGAATCCAAGGACCAACTTCAAAGATTACTAACTCTCGGGATATCCTTGAACAGAACTCTGGATGGTACTGAAGGGAGTGGTATCTCATAAAATAAAATTAAGTGCTCAATTGAACTTTCCCAAAGTGTGAAGAAATTCAATTCTCTTTAACAGTTTCATTTCTTAGAAATTCAAGAATGTATTTCTGAAAAAATATATTACTTATGTGACTATTCCTCTACTCAAAAACCTATTGTCACAAAAAAACAAATACTGTTCTGTTTCTCAGATTGCCTTTAGTAATTCATACAAAATTTGAGCATAAATACTTTTTAAGGATAAATTTAATGTAATATGGGATTGACTCTTTAGTTTTCTTTGTCTTCCTAACAACGATTCTAAAACATATCAAGAGTAAGCAGGTATTCTTTTCTTTACAACAGGTTCAAAATTAACTACTAAATCAAGAACACATGATTTCAATTTTTTTGTGATGGAGCATTTATGGCATACATATTAGAAAACTAAAGTTAAAAGAAACTTTAAAAAGTAAAATTAGGGCATATAAATATTTTATTTGATAAATAGCCACCATTTACCTGTACACGAATAGTCATCAATCCTGATGTATCCAGTTTTGCAGATGCACATGAAGGAACCCGGGGTGTTGACACACATGGTATTCTCCCGACAGTAATGGCGCCCTTCAGCACACTCATCAATGTCTGTGAAGAGAAAGTAGAGCAAAGAGGTCAACAGGAGTAGCTAATATACTACAGTTTCTCTATGATTTCCTTTAGTGAGGATAGAGGAATAGTTACTCATTAAATAGCATTTTTAAAAAGAATTCAAAATATCTCTTTAATAGGAATGTTTGATGTTGAAATGTTAGAAACAGTATAAATTTTTCCAACAGCTTTTGCTACAGTTTCAAAAGGTCTGTCTATTTAAACTTACATCATTCTAAATATCTTTGAAATATTTGGTGTAATCATCTATTTGAGTTTGATAAAATGAATCAGAAAGTACAGATTGTGCTGCCTGGGCATCTCTGAATTGTCAATCACTGAACTTACTCTATATACTTTTAAATTCGCTGGTTATTGGTATATTTGGGGAGACACTAAAAGAGGTAAATAGCCAGAACTTAAATGATTTCACTTAAAGATATAAAGCAAATGACATGTAGTTTATTACAAATACAAGCAGAGACATAGCTACCCTAGTAAGTTTCTGAACAGAGATGAAATTATAAGGAACTGATTCAGATGAGAATTAATAAAATAGTAAAGTAAGATATGATATTGAAGATCTTACACATTAATTGACACACCAAGTTTTCAGCATAAAAACTTACTGATGTTAAGCCATAAGAGGCACAAGTACTAATTGTGAAGAATATGAATTTTGACAATAAAACTGTCCCCATTTTATAGCACCTCTCTGCATGGAACATAAAGCATTTTGAAGGTATTTTATCATTATATAATATTCTTTATTAAGGGTTTTAATGTACTGACCAGACAATGTATGTCTCCTCCAATAGTCTACTTCATTGAATCCTTGTGATGGTTCCATAAAGTGGCACTGACCTCATTTATACCATCACCAAAATTGATCAACTGTAGCAGATGACTAGCTGGCCAGTTAGTATATGGCCAGGACATTCATACAACCCTAACTACGTGCCCAGTCTTGAGAACCTCAAAAACGTAGCGGAAACCATCCAAGGAACCTATATTTTAGAACTAGAGAGCTCTGAGTAGTCATCTGCGCTAACTACTTATTTTACAAATGGACAAACTGAGGCCTAGAGAGACTCAATTTTCCATTCGCTCAGTCAATCTAAAAATTCTAAACTTTACCTTAGTGTATAGAGCTCTTGGTTTAGCTTCTATTTTTCAGCTGCACATCCTATGGCCTTTTCTCCCCTTCCCACTCAATGTTCTGGCCACTCTGAGCTTCCAATCATTCTTTGAATGGGCCACATTCTTTCATATTTATATATCTTTGCATATGCTGTTCACTCTTCCCATACCTGCTACTCCTCTCCTGGCATTACTCAATGGGATCTTGTCCACCAGTGCACTGATTTATCTTTCAAGAATCTATTTTAAATCCTCTTCCTGTGAAAACTTCCTATTGAACTGCAAGTTTCTCTATGTGGTGCTCACTTAGGACTGTGAAAGTGTTTCCACAGGTGCATTAATTATATCTTATTAATTTTTTTTTGTGGGTACTTGGGGGTCGACCTCACGACCTTGCGCGTCAACAGACACCCATGCCGCTGAGCGATATCACCGGCCCCTTTTTCGTATGTGGGTTCCGGGAGTCGAACTCGGGCCCTCGCGCTTGCAAGGCAGGCGCGTACGCCGCTGAGCCATCACACCGGCCCTCTTATTAATTTTTGTAAGCTTCTTTCTCCTCAACAAACTACATAATATTCTGCAAGGGTAAAAAATAGCTTTGTCTGTCTGTCTCTTTCTTTCTCTCTTTCTCTTTCTCTCTGTCTGTCTGTCTGTCTCTATCTCTCTCTCTTTTTTTTTAATACTGTGGATTGAACCCAGGGCCTTAAACATAGTATACAAGTGTTCGCTAACACTGAGTTACATTTCCAGCCTACTTATTAGTGTTTCTTAACTTTGGCTGTCTATAATATTAATCTGGAATGGTTCTTCACTAGAAAAAAATTCTAAAATTTATTTTCAAAAAATCACAAAAATCCCTGAGTATTCAAAGTCATCTTGCACAAAAAGAACAATAAAGGAGGCATTATACAATCTCATTTCAAAACAAATTACAAACCACAGTAATCAAAACAGCATGGTGTTGACATAAAAACAGACACAGACCAATGGAACAGAATAGGGTGCCTGGAAATAAACCCATGCATCTACAACCAAATGATTTTCAACAAAAATGCTAAGAACACACACTGGAAAAAAGATAATCTTTTTAATAAGAGATGCTGGGAGAACTGGCTATCCAGATTGGCTAGAAGAATAAAACTAGATCTCTATTCTCACCAGTTATAAAAATCAATTTAAAATGGATTAAAAACTTAAATGTAATACAAAACCGCCAGAAGAAAAGAGGGTAAACACTTAACGATATTGGTACAGGAAGTGATTTTCTAGATAAGACTACAAAAGCACAGGAAAAAAACAAAAGCTAAAACTGACCAGTGGGGACAGATCCAACTAAATAGCTTCTGCACAGCAGAGTAAATAATCAACATATTACAGAGACAACCTACAGAAAGGAAGCAAATGTTTGCCAACTATTCACCTGATGGGTGGCATAGCCAGAATATATAACGAACTTCAAAAATTCGACAGCAAAACAAAAACAAGTTAAAAATAGATAATAAGGGCCGGTGAGATGGCTCAGTGGCGTAAGTGCCTGCCTTGCAAGTGCGAGGGCCCAAGTTCGACTCCCGGATCCCACATACAAAAAAGGGGCTGGTGATGTCGCTCAGCGGCATGGGTGCCTGTTGGCGCACGAGGTCCTGAGGTCGACCCCCCGGTACCCACAAAAAAAAAAAAAAAAAAGATAATAAATCTAAACAGACATTTCTCAAAAGAAGGCAGATAAATGGCCAATAGGTATATCAAAAAATGATCAACTTCACAGTGAGCAATCCTCACCCCAATAAGAAGAGATATTATCAAAAAGACTAAAGGTCAGAAAAAAAAGTGTTGGTATGGATGTGGCAAAAAAGGTCCCCTTTCATACTTCAAATGAGAATGAAATGCTACAGCTTATTATGGAAAAATAGTATGGAAGTGCCACAGAAAGTTAAAAATAGAAGCACCTTATAACTAAGCAATCCCACTTCAGGTACAAAGGGAATGGAACCAATATGTCAAAGACATCCGCAGTCCTATGTCCCCCGCAGCAGTACTCACAATAAACGAGAAATAGAAATTAGCCTAAGTCTCCATCAGCTAATAGGTGGATAAAAATGAAATATATATATATATATATATTGTGTGTGTGTGTAACACTATTTGGCCATAAAAAAAGAATGAAGTTCTATCATTTGTGACAATATGGAGGGAACTGGAGACCTTTATATTAAGTGTAATAAGTCAAGCATAGAAAGACAAGTACTTCATGATCTCACTCATACGAAATCTAAAAATGTGGATCTCACAGAGGCTGGGAGAGCTGGGGATCCAGGATGAGAAATTGGAGAAACAGGGGCCGGTGAGATAGCTCAGCGGCGTAAGCACCTGCCTGGCAAGCGTGAGGGCCCGAGTTCGACTCCTGGAACCCACATACGAAAAAAGGGCCGGTGATATCGCTCAGTGGCACGGGCGCCTGCTGGCGCACAAGGTCCTGAGGTCGACCCCCGGTACCCACAAAAAAAAAAAAAAAAAGAAATTGGAGAAACAGGTGCTAAGCTCAACTTAGGAGTGGAAGTTCTGGTGTGCTATTGCGTAGTAGGATAACTTTATATAACATTAATGTACTGTACATTTCAAAAAAGCTAGAAGAAAGTTTTCACCATAAGAAAATGATAACTCTTTTTCCTTCTGACTCCCTGAGGCTCTATCACCATCATGAATGACACAGTAACTATTTGGACCAAGAAGTTCATGACCAACTGACTGTTTCAAAGGAAACAAATGGTCCTTGATGTCCTTCACCCTGGAAAAGCAACAGTATACAAGGCAGATATTTGGGGAAAGCACACCAAAATGTTCAAGACTACAGTGAATATCGTCTTTGTATTTGAATTCAGATCCCATTTTGGTGGCGGCAAGACAAGTGGCTTTGACATGGCTTATGATTCTTTGAGTTATGCAAAGAAAAATGAACTCAAACATAGATTTGCACAATATGGTCTGTATAAGAAGAAAAAGAGGGCCAGTGAGATGGCTCAGCGGCATAAGCGCCTGCCTGGCAAGTGCGAGGGCTTGAGTTCGACTCCCAAAAACCACATATGAAAAAAGGGCCGGTGATATCGCTCAGTGGCACGGGCGCCTGCTGGCGCACAAGGTCCTGAGGTCGACCCCCGGTACCCACAAAAAAAAAAAAAAGAAGAAGAAAAAGACTTCAAGGCAACAGCAAAAGAAACACAAGGACAAGATCCAGATAGTCAGGAGGACTGCAGAGGCCAATGTTGGTGCTGGAAAGAAGTGAGCTGGGGATTGGAGAACAGCAGAAGGAGTAAAGATTGCGCAACAAATACCTGTGGCAATTGTGCCAACTTCTCAGGAGAGGATTAAAAAAAACTTCAAAAAATAAGAGAAATGATAACTGAGGAAATAAATACGTTTAGCTTGATTTAACCCACTCATATATATATAATTGTTATGTATCAGTTAAATGAAAAATAAATACAATTTTGAAAACATTGGCTCTTGGGCCAGCTCCCAAACTTCCACTCATGATTCAGTTGTCTTTGATGAAACACTTTGACTTTTTAAAACATTTCCATGACTATGTATGTAATGCATAAATTAATTCAATACATAAAAGAATGAGCTTGGAAGTGTTCTGGTAGAACTTTATTTGCAAAAATGGATGAGCCACAGTTGGCTCATGGGCTATAGTTCGATGACTTTTGATCTAATGTATAAACAGGGTTATAAATCACTGAGTACCTCATTCATTTCTGTATCCAGAATACCATGTAAATTGTCTAGGACATTATGGGGCCAATACATTCTACAGAATGAATGCATAAATGCTTGAAGGCTAGTTTATGAAGATTTCAAAATGGCCCTCAGCTTTTCTGACTTCTAGGATGATACTCTCCTCATGATGCCATGCTGCTGATACATGTCTGCACTGGTCTACAAGGAAAGAATCACATACAACTATAGCCTAAAAGTCAAACTAGGAGCACTTTGTGGAAATATAAAAATTCATTTGCTAGGATCAAAATGGGAATCATGTGGGATTCTTAACATACTTAGCACAATCAGCCCCTTTGGGGGGTGCTTCAGAGAGATGAAAATTACAGAGAAATCATGCAGGAGTCCCTGAGTTTAAGCTTGAAAACTAGCAAGATGGCCATCAAGAAGCCCATATGCACAAAGGTAGACTTTAATTTTGGGAATGAAAGTGCCAAGGGTAAGGGTCATAACTCAGTGAAAATGACTTGTTTAGCAAAAAGAGGAATTGTTCTAAGCACACCTTGAAATCTTCACAAACAAGACAACAGACAATAGCTGCTGGTAGAGACAGGAAAGCAGCTTTGCTGGCCAGAGCAGACTGTGTCCCAGCTACAGCAAGCATCAATTATAGCCCTCTCCAAAGACAAAACAATATCCTGTAGAAGACGCCTACTCTAGCAGGAGTAGCTAGCAAACCTGACAAAGGAAACGCATAAGTACATGTAAAATAACTCAGGTCCCTCCCAAGGAACTTTGGGGTTAGGAACTTTGATGATACTAAAGTCCTATGGGAGAAAGTAGGGAAAAAACTTAGAATTGATTTTGTTAATATGGACCTATTTACATTCATAAGTTGGTGTATAATTTAGTTGATAACCATAAATAGGGATAATTTGTGCAAGGCTAAACACTGGCCTTCTACATTACCTCCCACAGGGATGGGAAATACTGACATGTTCAGTTTTCTTCTATAGATGCTTCCCCTTTAAGCTCTCTTATGGTCAGAAAGGAACTTACAGTAGGGTTATAAACCAAAGGCAATGAGCCTATATAATATGAAATCTTTTAGGAACTTCAATGGTTTGGATCTCATAGACATACTGGATTTATAACCAAGAAATACAAAGAGGCAAGCCTATCACTTAGAACAGTGCTGTGAGGTAGAAGGAAGTAAAATACCAAAAAAAAAAAAAAAAAAAAAAAAAAAAGCCATCGCAACACTGTACTTGCCTTATTTGATTTTGCATGCCTTATCTTCAGAGGAAGACATCCCCCAAAGAGCTTCATTTATGTACTAAAATTATAAAGTTACATAAATGTCATTTCCATTTACATGTACAGATACTCACAGGCACAAAAATGGCATGACTAAAATGTAATCTACTGGAAAATCATGCTCAAATTTAGTCCAGAGTGTATTTTAGTTCTAAGTCCCAATTTGAAAACTTAAATGAGTCCAATTCTCCTAACTCAGTTGAATTCTCTACACATTACTGAGTATCTTCTATGAAAAAAGCACTTTTTTAGGGTTTTGGTCATACACTGATGGCTGGAAGGGGTAGAGCTACAACCATGGATGAATAGCATCAGAGACAGATTTTGCCTCAACAAAACCTCCTACTAAACAGAAAAACTACACAAAATTGGGGTGGGCTCTCAAATGGTAATATTTAAACATGAGCTGACCATGCTATGGACTCCAAGATTCAAGTCATTGCTAGGCCATGTAGTCATTAATATTTCCTCTAAAATTTAGTACAAAGAGAGATATAGAACAGATCTTCACTTAATAGGGGTTACAGTGCAGGAAAAGGATGATCACATCATTGTCATCTCAGGTGTTTTCTACTTTTTAAGACAGCGTTTCACAAGGTACATTTTAGAGAGAAGTAGCTCTACAAGAAGTTCATAGTTCCTTGAAAACAAAGCACTGTGTGGTTAAATAAATTTCAGGACCACTGTCTTACTATAATTCTTCCACTTCCTGTCCTAAAAATTTATAAAGTATATCAGCAAATTACAAGCTCTGAGATATCCAGTTGTTTTTAAAAATATTCATCCATTTATCTAATAAGTATATAATGGGCATGCAGTAGCTTCCAAGTATTGCGTTAGGTAACAAAGACAAATTCTAGCTGCAGAAAATAACACATAAATGCCAATTTACGAAGTGGTGCATACTATGTAACAGGAACATATACAATGTGCATTGAATAGGAACCAAACCCTTTTTAAAACACAATGCTTGATTGTTTTAAACTAAGCATCTAAACTAAGGTGTATATTAATTCATAAAATGTCTTCACGTCTTGATTGTACATCTCTTATCAACTCCTCCATTGTACCCTTTTACTAACTCCTGTGAAATGCGTATGTCACTGTCACCTCCCTAGCCTCTCCTTCCAATTCCTTTAATGTCCCCATATCACTGTCTTCTTTATATTTGTTTCTTATATCTGTATTCCTAAGGTGAAATATAAATCTGAGAATGTATACTTAGCAATATGAATAATTTCATAACTCTGCTCTCTCTTCCAACTACAGGAGCGAATAAGATATATAAGAAGCCAGAACTTCTTTACATGAATGAGATGAGGTCCTATATGCTGAATGCCAAAAAAAAAAAAAAAATCAATAAATAAATCCTAGGAGGATTAGTATTCAGAGGAAGATTGATGACTGGGAGTGGAGGCAACCTGGGAATATTTAGTGCTAGCATTGGGCTTCAGGTAGATTTTGAAGAAAAGGTAGGATTAGAATCAAAGACTTGCATAATTATGAAGAAACTGCCATAAAAGAAAATTTCCTGTCTATGACAATCAAACGTAAGCTAGATACTATAGAGATTCCAGTCTAGAGAAGACAGTGGAGGCTGCAAAAGAATGAAATACTGAGGAATATTTGAATAAACTATTTGCTTAGAGTTTGTACAAGAAAATAATGGAAATACAGTTACATGAAAGGAGATATAATGTGGATGCACTTAAAGATCCAACAAATATAAGGAAGGCACATTATTTACAGTGATACAAAGACAAAGCATTAAAGCACTGGAAGGAGGGGACAGGGAGAGGGCACGGACAAATACATCTCACAGGAGTTGGTAAAATGGTATAACTGACGAGTTGGTAGGAGAGCTACAATCAAGGTGAGAAGACCATTTATCAATTAATAAAATCTGAGTTATAGGTGGTTACTAAATATAAAGTAATCACCCCAGCCCCATTTTCTCCATATTTCTTATCAGTATCTGAGAATATCCTATTACGTGGTAATATGTCTGATATATTTCCATTGGAATATAAGATTCAGAACAGAATAGAGCTTGTCTAGAAAAATGACTTGCCATTGCTAAATATCTGTTAAATGAATCAATAAATCTGTTCATAGCTTTCTGCTGAAAGAACAAAAGGGAAAGTATTGTCATTCACAATGTCCCGATGCTGGGCTCCCCTTGGCAGTGACCCCACTGTCTTCATAGTAGTCTACCGCCCGCACGTTTACCTGGGCAGGGGATTTTTGTATGAGCAGCAAACATAAGCCATCCTCGTGAAACGGTCTTTTATATAGAAACACTGGGTTGTAAATAAAGAAACCTGGATTCTGCTCCTGGCTTTATTACAAACCTGACAGTCATTTTATCTCTCTGGACCTTAATTCAGCATCAAAAGATAGTTTTAAAGTCAGAACCAACCTCCAAACTTTGAGAATCTAACAAAGAGAACAGAATCTACATTGCTGCAGTGGTTTCTGATTCTTCAGGATTTTGTAAGATACGCAGCAAATTCCACCAAACTGAAAAAGAAGTGAAGTCCGTTTCTTCTACTTGCACAATTTTTGCCCCAGGGGACTTCAAGCTAGTCTATTTTAAAGACGGAAATTTATAAGTTCTCTTTTACCTTATGTGAAAGCTGAGGCCAACTCTGCAATTATTCAAAATCATAGATTTTTAGATCTGAGAGGAACTTTAAAATTATCTCACCTAATCTCAATAATTTACAATTGAAAAGACAGAAGAACAGAGAAGACAGAGACAAATTAAAGAGGTGGCTGGGATCAGACCACAAAGCATTTGTGAGTCACATTAAAGAATTTGGACTGTGTCCTATGTGACATGGAAGAGGTTTTAAGAGGGGATTAATAGAATCACATCCGTGTTTTTGGAAGATCCCTCTAGCATAGGCTTAGGCAGTTAATGAGCAGCACTCATAAGAGGAACATTTCTAGACCAAGGTCCAGCGTTTCTTTTAGCCTATGGACTCACCTTCAGGCTAAGCTCAGAGCCAGCAGGCACTCAGACTGACGCCCATAGGTCTCTCTTCTCCTGCCACATCCACCAGCTACCCCCGCCTTATTATAGCTTGGATGTCAGTACTATTATTAAAGCACTGTATATTTCTAAGGCTGTAGCATTTATCTCAATTTCATCCTGTAAAAGGATTACACTAGCATGTTGATGAGCACTAATGCCTTCTTGCTCAGCCCATGAAACACTGGAGTCATACAGCTCAACTGCAAGGACTCCACATATTGAAGAATAGTGTGGATCTATACGGGTTACTGCTAAGTCTTGGTTTGCCAGCTGTGAGTTGGCAAAGAGATCAATAACTTAATTCACAAACCAAGAAATAGGCTAAGTTCTGAGAAACTTAATTCTGGAAAGAGATTTGAGAGTAACATTTGGAAAGATGAGTATTTTTAAAAATATAAAATTTGCAAGTCTAAGTAGACAGCTCAGTGAAAAATCAGTAAAGAATAGATTAAAATGTCATTTATAAATAATCTAACAGTGAAAGGAATTATCAGCATTGATATGTTTTAAAGTCAATGGCATCAAAGAGTTTGTTTACCAAAGATTAATTTTTATGTATTAAAAACTATATCCACCAGAATGTATGATTGAAACATAACTGAAACAAATGATGTTTTCTCTGACATCTCAAAATAATGGTCACAAATTTGCTTCCTTCATTTTTTATATTTAGTTATTGTAAACTGTATGTATATATTCTGTAAGAAGAGTCAAAGCTCTGCATTACATCAACATCCCTGCTAATCTTAATAGAATTTATTTTTCTTGACTTTGGGGTTCTTGAATTAACAGTAGGAAAATTGAAGACAGGGATGAGAGTGAATCATAAAGTAATAGGTATGGAGAAGATGAGAGAACTTGAAATACAAAGAAGTGGAGAACAAATGAATGTACTCTTTATCTATGTCATATTTCTGAGTTCCTACTGCATCCAAGGTACTCAGTTCATAGTCTCCAGTAATACACACACACTGTCTGACCTTGCAGCATCCGACCCAGTTTCTGACAAGAGAGACAAATAATAATAAATGTAATGGAAGTTGTTAAGTAACGTGCCACCTGAAAAACAAAGTGAGGCTCCAAGCTTAGTCTTGCAGGCAAAAAGAAAGTGATATCCATGCACAGGACTAAAGAAGTAGAGTTATCCAGATGAGATGAGAAAGAAGAGAAGATCTCAAACAGGGGAACTATGTGGAAATGCTGGAAATTGAGAGAATTTGGTAGGATTCAAGAATAGCTAAGCATTCAAGGTTGCTAGTCAAATAAGCAAGGGCTATTTTGTGCAGAGGTTCTGAAAACTATGTAAGAATCTGATGTTGTCCTATGATCAATGGTAAAACACTAAAGTTTTATCAGTCAATTTTAATATATCACATCTCCACATGGTATGAAATTTAAAATGTCCAATAGACTGTACAGTGAAAGTAAATATTTACTCTCAGCCACTCAGCTCTCTCACAGATTCCTAATGCATGGGACATCACTGTTACCAACTTCTTGTGCAACATTCCAGATAGCCTATGGCTGTACGAGCATATGGAGAGGAGTGTGTGTGTGTGTGTGTGCACGCACTTTTCCTCTGAAAGGTTTTTAGTATGGGAATGAGACTATATGAACTGTTAATCAAGATCTTTTTAATTGCAGGGTAGCGGTTGGATTAGAGATGAGCAAAACTGTAAACTAGGAGGAAGTTCACTTAGTAGTTTCAGTTCTTGTGTCTGTGACAGCATGATGTTGAGGGGGTGTAGCAGATGTTTTTTAATGTATGGGATCTAAAATTGCTTGTATTCTGGAACTGACCAGGTGCTTGCTGATTAAAGAGAGAAGCTCTCAAAGATGACTTCCTCCTTTTTCACCTGATCATGTAGGTGGATCTCTACTGGTCAAAACTAGGGGAAATTTGGGTTAGAGAAGCATGGACTTTGATATGTTGAAGATGAAGTATTTATGAAATATTGAAATAGAAGTAGCAAATAGGTAGCAGCAAAACTAGAAGACTGGTGGAGAAAGATGAATGTCAAAATAATGGTCAACCATCACTATTTTAACACACTTTCTATCTTTGGGGAAATCCCTGTATCCCCAAGATAAAAGTCACAACTCAAATGTTTACTCTCCTTAGAAGCTGGTGTCTAGGCCTGTGACCTAGGACTGCTAACCACATGTAAAAATTTAACTCAGAAGAGAACTTCATGACTAAGCAAGGTTGTGAAATCTAACGAGGATGGTGGAGAAGGCATTCAGCATTTAGGGAGGTAGAAGCGGCTTCTGAAGTCCAATCCTGGATGTCCTCAAGGAACAGTAAACAGAATGTATGTGAGTTTAGGTGTTCACACCAAGAGGCAAAAGTAGTGGGGTTGTAGCCAGATGGGATAGGTGTTGTCTTAGTTGAATATCGTCTACACCTATCCTCTAACATATACTATAACCTACCTAACATTCTTTAATATATTTCTTTTCTTTTTTTTTTTTATGTGGGTACCAGGAGTTGAACTCAGGACCTTGCGCTTTCCAGGCAGGCGCTTATGCCGCTGAGCTATCTCACCAGCCCTAATATATTTCTTTTCTGCTTAAACTATCAGATAACATTTTGTTATTTGCAAATCATAACTGTGATCCATACAGTGTAGTATCATCAAGACAAGGAAAATAAATGAAGGAGGGAGTGATCAATACAATTAATTGTTAGCTAGAGATCAAGCAAGATAGACTGAAAGCTATCTGCTCTAACAACACAGAAGCTAGGGACCTCTGGGGGTAGCTTGGAAGGGATATGGGATGAAAACCTAGACTGAAGTAGGTGAAGAGAGTGTCTGATACAAAAAGATGAAAATACTGAGAATATATAATGGCTTCAGGAAATTTAGCTATAAAGGGGAAGAGGGAAAATAATATAAAAGCTAGAAGGGTTGTGGGCTTAAAAAAGAAATTAAGCATTTAAATTGTGGTGGGAATGAAAAAAATAGAAGTTGAAAGAGGAGTTTGGGGGATAAATGATTGGAGCAAGTTTCCTCTGAGGATAGGAAGTTTCCTCTGAGGACGGGCCCATCGCTCACGGAAGTAAATGCTTCTCTTCCACTGAAACTAGGGGGAAAGAAGAGAGGTAAGAGTAAACTACATGGGTTTATGAAATGGGAGCAAGAGATTGAGGCAGTTACTTTTTATTTCTATTTTGTTGGAAAAGAAGTTATGTGCAAAATGAAAGTTAGATAATAGGAAATAGGGAGATAGATCATTCTCAAAGGGGAAGATCAAGAAATGGAGGGAGGGGAGGGAAGGAAGGGATAAGGGGTGGAAAAAGGAATTGGAATGTGTTATGTACAGGTACCAACTCCGCACAAGGAATATAAACATGTACTGCAAACACGTGCAAAAAAAAAGGAAGGGAATCAAAGTATCAAAGCATAGGTAGAGGAGGAGGGAGGAAGAGAGGGAGGAAAGGGAAGGGAAAGGGGATGAAAAAGGAATTAAATTGTATTATGTACATGTATCAACTTCTCACAAGGAATATAAACACACATGTACACACGTGTATTAATATACTAAAATAAAAACTGAAGTTATGTGCTGAGAAAAGGAGAATATCTAGAGTCAACATTTTTCTGAGAATGGTTAAGGTTTGAAATAATCATTGTAGGAAATAAGGTGATACCATACCGGCATGTGCAGTAAAATTACCAAGCAGAAGATAGGGCTGCCAGGGTGAGTGAGTATGAAATAAAATTGCATGGATACCAACTGACACAATTTATAACATTTTGGTTTTTACAGTGCACTTTCTATGTATTACATGTTAGCTAACAATAACCTGTGACCTATAAAGAACAGATAAATAGTTGCCTTCTTTCCATAGCCAAGGAAATCTGTTGAAGCTAAGAAGTTTCTCAAGTTTCTCATTTATAAGTTACAGATTGGCAAATCTAGAAGTGAATCCTTCATAATTACCCAAACTTCTTCCACAATCTGGTCCCCATCCTTGCAGTTTAATCTGCTAACACTCCTGAACAAATGCCTCCTGTTGCAGAAAAACTCCAAAATGCCTCACTCTTTCCCTTGCTTACTCTTCTCTGGCGATCTAAATTGAATTCACATTTCAAGGCCCATATGAAGTTCCAATTCCTCCACAGTAGTTTCCCTAACTCTTTGGCCATGGGGATCCCATCTGTCTCTACTTCTGCGCTTTTTGTTTGTGCTTATTCATGCCTCGTTAGTAGCTGTCTTGGTTGAATCCAACTTGCTTGAAACTAAAGAACAGACAGGCTTATTTGAATGATTGCCTTGTCATGTTGGAGTTGAAAATTCATCAAGTTAAATAGCATTCTTTCCAAGAAGGCAGATTATTATTTTTAAATATTAAAAACTAATTTAACAAATATATATTTATTTTGCCAGAAAACAAGAATTTCAGTCATATCAATATCCAAATTGTTATCCATCCAGAGTAATTAGATTAATCTAAGCATTACATCAGTGCTTTCATGAAAGACGTGTAGCCACTCCGATTCCCAATCACTTGTTTATACATGTATCACTGGCTAAACTGCATGGATAAATTTGGCAATTTTAATCAATGCTTAATGTCAACTAGGAAGTATGACCTCATAACAACTCAATATGCATAAACATATATTTCTGCAATTTCAGTCCCATAACTTCACTATCATATTTCTATTTAGGGAATTATCAATTTTTAAAAATCTATTTTGGAAGCACATTTTTCATATTGAGGAAAAATTACTTTAAAATAGAATCAAAGCTGGGTTTGAATTTAAAGTAAAAATGAATATCTTCTTATGTATTATTAAAATCCTACAGATCTATTTTTGTATCACACCAATGAATAAGAGATGCCTCTTCAGCAACACTTCCTGCTCATTAAAGGCATCCCCAATTTCCTAACTGTGCAAAACCCAGAGTGCTCTTTTTGCTATGCAATACTGTAGTTATTGGCCCAAATAAACCAGGTCCTTCTCCATCAAATAACACAAATTTCTCACTCTTCTACAACAGAGTCATTTAACTTATACCTGCTTCTTACAATCCTTTCTTATCATCCTCTCCTAAAAATGTGTTCCTATTTCTCTTCAGTAAACTAACAGTGAAACTAACACTTCCTCCAGTGTCTGTTGCTTTGACCATGTTGCTTCATTTTTCTTCACACCATCATCACATATTTTTACAAGAGCTCTCAGATATAATCTTAGGATTGCTGAACTAAAGTTAGATTTGTTTTATTTTTACAATCCTTTCATATTTCTAGCTAAAGTATTTTGCTGTTATTAACCACGCCCAAACTTCCATTTCCCACCTTAAAATATTTTTCTAGACGTATTGATGCATATTATAATCTTACTATATATTAAAATTTGTTCTTCTTTCTGAAAGCTAATAAATAAAGAGAGAACAAATTATAAAAGGAATACTAATAGTTGTGTTTCATTTGAAGCAACCAATTGCTAACTAACTGTAGCACTTTTAGCAAATATACCTCTAACTTTGCCTTGGATTTCTTTGAAGGAAAGATAAAGCTAGCACTTATACTTTAATCCTCCTATATACCTGACCTTAAACTTAATAGAGTTGCAAAAAAACCTTTTCTATTGGTTACATTTTTAAAAATTGTTAATCAGGTGATTCATTTGTCACTTCAAATGAATTCCTTCCTGGGGAAGTGAGTTTTTTCCCCGAATAATTTGCATTTCTCTAATGAGACAAAATGATAATGAATGACTGCTTCACATAAGACACCTGCAAAAGATTTGTTTAGAAAGAATTGTTTAATTCTAACCATTTTCTCTCTAATATTAATAAATAACTCCATACATACGTAATTACCAAGCATTTTAACTTACTATTCATTTACACACATACACACTAAAAACTTAAAACTTTGTTTTAAGTTTCCAAAAAATTAATATTATAATACTTCAGCTGCAAAAACAAAATCATGTTGCATAAGTAGGCTGAAACACTGGCACTAGTAAATATATGTGAAAAATATAAGTTTAATGACAAACTTTTACCAAGGGCTTATTTTTCCGGAAGACATTTTTATAATCTTAATCTTATTTAAAATCGCTTCCATTACAATCTCATGAGACTAAATTCTCCTTAATAGATGAAGGGATTGAGGCTCAGAGAAATAAGTGGTCAACACAATTTCCCTCAGTTAGTAAATAGCAAAGGTAAATTTCATCTAGGTCTTCTTGTGCAATGTTCTTTCTGTAACATCAGAACTGCACTCATTTACCAAAAATGAAGAGATTTTTATTTGATCTGTATGAACATTTTATTCTTCATTTGTCTATTAAATCCCCCAATTTTTTCTAACATATTTTATAAAAATAATTACAGGTGTTTCCACATATCAAAGTATCCATCCTGGCACATACTAGAATAACTCTTTATGTACAAGGAATGTGTACAAAATAAGTTATTTGATGAGATTTATTTTCAGTACTGATACAATCAACCAGAAAAAGGTTAACAATTGTATATATTTCTTTAACATTGAAAGACAGTCCGTGTTTCTACAATACTACAAAAAAATGCGAAGGTAAGCAATCTGTGAGAACAATGGGCCAATTAAAACTTGAAGCCAATCCAGAAATTCAATAATATTACAAGTAATGTATACAACTATCCCTGGTTGCTGATGAATCTGACATCTCCCTTCAATGTCTTCCCAATTACTTCTGAGTGTGCCCTGGTATTCCTATAAGTTTAGGACTGAATCAACACACACTGTCACTGTCCACTACTCTGCCCCTGGGATCCTCCGAACCTCTTCCATGTCCTCAAAGACTCTGCCAAAGCTGATACAGATTCCTGAGTCCCTATATCGTCCCTCTCAAGGGAGCTCCCATCCTCAAAGCTACAAACTCTTGAGAGACCATGCAACATCTTCAGTCTAGCAAACATGTTCCAAATGACTCCGAAATGGAAAAAATGCTCTTCTGTTTTGTTCTTTGGGCCTGGTCCCTACCAGTAGCCTCATAAATACAAGTTTTTCTTCTTCTCCATTATTACATTATGTCTCATTCACTGTAGAATGTTAAAACTAGCCCCAAGTACCAGGCAGCACTTATATGCTCATAACTAAGACTTTTTTTCACCACTGGCATAAAACTAAAAGCCCTCAAGAAAATCAAATAATACGGACATTGGAAGTGGATATCATACAGAAAACCACATTCCTTTTCTCTATGTTGTCTAAACCAAGATTCTCAACTAGGAGGAATTTTGTCCTTAAGGAGAAATTTGGCAGTTTTGAGATGCTTTGAATTGTCAGAAATGGGAGTGCAGGCAGGCACAGCTGTGCTACTGGCATCTAGTGCGTAGAGATCAGAGATGCTGCTAAATATCCTACAATGCACAGAACAGCCCATCACGATGACAAATTATCTGGTCCAAAATGTCAACAGTGCAAGATTAAGAAATCCCGGTTTAAACTAAAACCACTCTGATACACAGGAAAATACTACCACAGGTTAAATAATTCATGTTTCAAGGCAGGAACATATTAACTAAAGTCTCAAAAACAATGACTTTTTTTGCAAATCCATTCTTAGAATCACATCAATATAGAACTAGAACAGTCCTTCGCAAGCTTTAATATGGACAAGAATCATGTGGGAAACGTTTGAAACTTTGACACCCAACCTTGACTTACTTAAAAAGAATTAAGGTTGTGTCAAGGAATGTGCATTTTTAACAAGTGTCTTGAGGGATTCTGATGCAGCTTCAACCACCCTCTAAGAAACAATATTAGGAAACTGAGTGGTATATTGATGGAAATAAAGTGAGAATGTGAACACTAAAATTCCTCTCCAGATGAACATAAGGCTGAAAAGTGTTGGAGGGATATCAGATTATTAAGATGAGAAATTAATAAATTCTATGCCCTAAACTAGTGCTTTTGAAATTTTTGTATGATAGGAATCATCTAGAGATCTTGTTAACAAGCAGATTTTGATTTAGTAAGTCTGAGATAAAGTTTAAGATGTTGCATTTCTAACAGGGTCCCAGGTGGTGGCTCACATTGCTGGGCTGGTCCACACATTGAGCAAGAAGGTTTTTTAAAAAATATGAAAAGAATACAAGAAAAGGACTACTAAATTTAACACAGCACAAAACCATAGATCACAATTTTCATTTCCATCTGTATCTGGAAAATGGGCAGAGATTAGAAATGTTACCCCTGCTAGAAAATGAGCTCATGAAACAGGGGTTTAGGAGGGTTTTGCTCATGGTTATATGGCTAGCACCAGTTTCTAGGCCTGGTACAAAGTATATGCTCAAAATATACTGTGAGGGGCCGGTGATATAGCTCAGCGGCACAGCGCCTGCCTGGCAAGCGCAAGGTCCTGAGTTTGATTCCCGGTACCAAAAAAAAAAAAAAAAGCAAGAAAAAGTAAAATCAGATCATAAAAAATATATATATATATGTGTGTATATATATATGTGTGTGTGTGTGTATATATATATATATATATATACTGTGAATAAATGAATGTTGAAAAAAGATTCTCTATATGAAGTCCAATGATAGAAGCCAACAATAAATCATACTCCCAAGAGCCTGTACATCCACCAAGGTGAACAAAATATTTAACATACACTGTAGATATATCACTACTTAATGACTAAAGTTATTATTTCCTTTCTATGTATCATTTAAAGCAATCATGAATTCCAACAGACTTAACTATGAATATTTTCAAGAGGTGTGTATCTTTTGCGGGAAAAATAAGCTGGCCATGAAAGTCACACAACAGAGGTGTATGTTGATGAAAAAGGATGGTGTATGGATAGTACTGGTTGCTTCTTCAGCTTTTGTCCCTTCAAAAACAAGCTTCCATCCTAAAAGCATGAGCAATTTTGCATGCTTTGCATGAGAAATGCCTACAAAGAAATTCAGAAAAGTTTCATCCTTTATCAGGTTTGATTTTAAAATGTAAATGTCCTTTCATATCAGAAAGAGACCGTTGCTTCAAATAAAAAAAAAAAATGCCCCTTGCCTCTGATTTGAATATCTTCATGGTGTTCAAGATAACAAATGACTGGAAATTGCTTTTGAGTCAGAGAAAGCTGAGGCTAAGTATCACAGAGAGTAAATGATAAATGAGCCCAGAAGAACTACTAAGGCAAGTTCACATTTAGCTGTGTCACTTGGTAGAGATTCTTAGAACTTCCATATGAAAAATCAATTGGAGAAGGAATGATTTTTGGGGGGAGTCATTATTTCCTTATTATTATAAGTATGTTCCTCAAGGCCTAAAAATATTTTAATGTTTTCATATATTAATCTTTTTTTTTGTGGGTACCAGGGGTCGACCTCAGGACCTCGCACGCCAGCAGGCACCCGTGCCGCTGAGCAATATCACCGGCCCTTTTTTCGTATGTGGGTTCCAGGAGTTGAACTCGGGCCCTCACGCTTGCCAGGCAGGCGCTTATGCCGCTGAGCCATCTCACTGGCCCTCATACATTAATCTTAAAAGCTGTTTTATGTGGCAAATTTTCTACTTGGTTAGATGGATAGGTGATGCCATTAAAAGGCCAGTTCATATTTGGAAATATCAGATGTCTATTCTCTCTCTCTCTCTGTCTTCCTATCTGTCTGTCTGTCTGTCTGTCTGTCTGTGATAGTTAACTGGGCCATGTGTGACCAGATATTTGGTCGCACATTTTTCTAAGTCTATCTGTGGATGATATTAATATTTGAATCTTAGGATTAAGCAAATCTCTTTCCTTAATATGAGTGGGCCTCATCTAACCACCTGAAGACCTCACTACAACAAAAGGTCAGCCTTTGAGAGAAGCTTCACTTGCCTAACTGCTTGCTTAGGACTTTGATCTTCTTCTCCCTCAGACTAAATTTATACCATTGGTTCTCCTGGTTCTCAAGTTTTTGGACTCAGATTGAAACCACACTCCTGGATGCCCAGCCAGACAACTGCCGATCTTGGGAATTCTCAGCCTCTATAATCATATAAGCCAATTCCTTATAATAATAAATCATATCGGTTCTTTTTCTCTGGAGAACCATGACTAATACAGTATCCTTGGACTTTTCTTTAATTTAAGAAATTCTTTCATAACACACCACAGAGAGTGCATCATTAACTATAGTTCTGAGAAATACAGTGTCTGCTGGAATTCCCTAATTAATCCCATAAGGCTTTTTATCCCTGCTCTGTTAGCAGGCCCCGCATTAGCTCCAGTGGGGACTCCTGTGCTGGTTTGCAATCAAATAATTCAGCTCACTTTATATCTTTCTCTGAGTATCTCTTGGAGCAACTCTGTGAGGCTATCACTCGCTTTACTGTTAAAAGAATCCTGTTTCTGTATTTCACAGTTAATGATATGCAGATATAGGCTATGTAAGGAACCCATCACTAAATGAATTAGTTGTGAGATAGAAAGCAGGTAAAAAAGAAAGGGAGAGAGAGCAGAAAGGAAGAAAGGGGAAGGAAGAAGAGAGGAAGGAAGGAAGAAAAAGTGAAGGGAGGAAAAGAAAGAAAGTGTAGGAGAAGGAGGAGGGAAATCATGCAGGATTAACTCATGATAGTATAGTATCTCCAATGCCATCCAGCTGCTTTCTGGATGAACTACAAATTTGTCCCCTTTTTAGAAACATCTGACTTTTTACATAGATGTGTTAAAAAGACTTTCTAAAGAAAAATATGTACTACTCTCACTTGTAAAAAAGAATTAGGTGCCTAGTAAGGAAATTAAAAGCAGTAAAAAAAACACAGGCAGGATTTGAACATAGATAACGTGAATCTGAATCCTGAATTTACTGCTTTCTGTCTGGGTAAATGATTTGGGGCAAGTCATTTGATCTCTGAGCTCTTCAGTTTTCTCCACTAGAAAAGACTGTTGGGTGAAATAAAATGATACATGTGAAAGCTATTTTTAATGCCTCAAATGAATTGTATAGTTGTTAGTACAGCAGTTGATGTTCCTTTTTATAATAGCCCTACTGACAACCTGCAACAGCAAAGAACAAACAATGGGAAATAATGTATTAATTACTTGTTTTTCATTGAGTTATGCTTACTTTATTTTGCATATAGTCTAGAATTCCCTGAAATGCAGAACAAGATAAAATAGAAGAAGCATCATTAACCAAAAGATAGCATTAAAAAGACAGGAATGGGGGAGGAGATAATATTTCTTTGATCCAAAGGGGAAAATAAAAAGACAATAAATATTGAAAGTAGCTACCTAAAAAAAATTTATAATTTATGTTCAAGAGTTTGCTATATCTGGCCCATAGAAGGTGCTGAAAAATAGTGTTTAAGATTCCAATCTCCAGATACAACTGACATTTAACTTAGCAGCTTGTACATACTAGACATTTCAAGTTCAAGTCAGTTGGTTTGCAAATGGTAGATAGAGTTAAAGTCTTAGGTAAAAATTTAGCATGTTTGGTAAAAGAAATGGTAGAGAAGGGAAAATTTCTAGGTCTTGAGGTCCATTTAATATGCATGTCACTTAGCAGCACACATATAATTTAATAAATGTTATGAATGAATAAATTTCTTTTAAAATCCAATGTATAGCAACTTAAAATTTTTTAAAGCCCTCTTTTAGCTACAAAAATCAATATCACAATTAGACTTTCTTAGGTACAATATAAAAACAGCTCGATAAGTTCAATTATCTTGAGTCATTCTTTAATGATGTGGCAGCCTAAAGGTGTCCATCTGTTCAGCACATCTCAGCACTTCACGTCATCAATAAACAAATATTTCTTAAGCTTTGGTAGCCTCTATTTTAAAAGCTTAAGATGGGCCGGTGAGATAGCTCAGCAGCATAAGCGCCTGCCCGGCAAGCGCGAGGTCCTGAGTTCAACTCCCGGTACCCACATAAAGGAAAAAAAAGGGCCGGTGATATTGCTCAGCGGCACAAGTGCTTGCTGGCAAGCGTGAGGTCCTGAGGTCGACTCCCGGTACCCACGTTAAAAAAAAAAAAAAAAATTAAGATAACTCAAAGAAAATAATCATTCTATGACCACAAGACAGTAATATTATAGTTGCTGGAAACATACACAGACAGTCATATCCGAATGCAATAATAAATAGCGCAGTATAAAATAAAGTATACTACAGTTGAACAATTAGCAATAAACCAGTATAGAATAAGGTATGAACTGTTCAATCATATAAAATAAGAGAGGACATGAGGAATTAAATCTATGCATATTAAGTTTATCAGGGAAATCTTCAAAGAGAAGATCATTAAATCATAGACAGTTGAACCAAAAAACTAAAGTCATTCCTCTCAGGTCGTACTAGTTTGTTAGGGCTGCCATAACAAAGTAGAACAAACTGGATGACGTAAGGAACTAAAGTTTATTGTCTTACAGTTCTGGAGGCCAGAAGGCTGAAACTGGTATTGAGAGGATTGGTTCCTCCTGAGCTTGTGAATGATAATCTGCCCCACGCTACTGATGGAGCAGCTAGCTCACTGCGGTCAACAGTTGGGGTTCCTTGGCTCACAGGCCAAACCCAGCAGCTCAAACACTGCCTTCGTGACCATATGCACTTTTCCTGTGTGTCTGTGTTCAATTCTCTCTTTGCCTAAGGACAGCAATCATTTTGGAAGTAGGATAAACCTAGTCTAATACGACTTCATTTTTTTTTTTTTTTTTGTGGGTACCGGGGGTCGACCTCAGGACCTCGCGCGCCAGTAGGCGCCCGTGCCGCTGAGCGATATCACCGGCCCCTTTTTCGTATGTGGGTTCCAGGAGTTGAACTCGGGCCCTCGCGCTTGCCGGGCAGGCGCTTAAGCCACTGAGCCATCTCACCAACCCTACAACTTCATTTTTATTTAACAAATTATACCTGAAACATTCCTATTTCCAAATAATGTTACATTCTAAGATACTCAAGGTTAGAATTTCAACATTGGAATTTCAAGGGGACATAATTCAACCCACAACACAGATGAACCATCATGCACAAAAGAAATTATAATAGCTAAGCATACTCTGCTAAGGGTAAATGAACGAACTGCTATGTTGGGCTGGAAGACATAGAACCTGGAAACTCCGGCAGAGGAGTTGAAGCTTTATGTGGTGAGCAACAAGAAGGCATGGTAGACTTTAAAGCAGAACAAATGGGATCTTATCAACATTAATCTAGTGAATGGGTTTTGGTTAGGTAGGAGTAGGGAGAGCCAATGGGGACACAATGCCTCAACAGAAGATGACATGAACACTGACATCCGGCAACAAAAGTCAGAATGAAAGAGACTGAATGAACCCAAGAGAAATGGTTCTATTAATAAGGAATTACGAGCTGGGTGTAGTGGCACACGTTTGTAATCCCAGCACTCTGAAAGCCTGAAGCAGGAGGATTGAAAGTTCGAGTTCAGGCCAAGCAATTTAGCAACTTAGCAAGATTAAAAATGTTTGAGCTGGGATACGGCTCAGTGTGAAGGTTCTGGGTTCAATTTCCAGTCAACACACACACACACACACACTCAGGAATTGCATACTTTGGGGTCAGATTATACCAAACAATTTCCCATATTTTTTTAATTTGAAAAAGGTCTCATAAACTTAAAGTTTATTAATTATTAATAAGTTATCAATTTCTGTAATTATATGTGGTATGAAATTATATAAATAATTCACTTATGCAAAACACACTTTTCTTCTTCTTAGTGTAAAACCAAAGGCTTGGATAGGAAAAACACCAGTGATTTTAAGGATTTTATGAATCAGGAAAAAGTCTCTTTATTATAAGGCACTTATGGACTGACGTGTCTATTATCTCCAAAAACTGTTATCCACTGAAGAGAGAAAGGTATTGAATGAATGACTCCTGAGGACACTATCTAAGACAGAACGCCAAGATGAGCCTAACACACTGCTACAGTGTGAAAAGGGAAGATAGAGTCAAAACGCCAAAGCTCCCACAATTCTCAGTTTAAAGACATGTAGCAAAGAACTATTCTGAAAACATGATGCCCAACCTGTTTTTGACAACTTTTATAGATTATATCTACTGACGTGAAACCAAATGAAAGGTAAAGTATTTTAAAATTTAATAAGAACTTATAGGAAATGAAAGACACAAAATGGAGATAAATATATAATTTCAAAAAGAAATTTTATATGTATGTAGAACTTAAATCGGTTAATACATTTCCATATATCTTAGATTCTTTATGTCTCAATGGTAGACATCCCATGCAGTCATAAAATCTGAATATTAAACTGTATTCATAAAAATTGGAGGAATTACAAATTTTATTCAAGAACAAGAAGTTATCCACATGGCCAAAAAACTGGAAAGAAGTAACGAATATAATGTAAAAGGACAAAATGGGGTGGAAATAAAAACCCTTCTTTAACTGCACTTCCTCTTATACCACTGTTCTCTCACCTGCCTATCAGAGCAAACACCCAAAAGGAATTATCTTTCTTCAGTTCCACTTTTTTCCTTATACAATTTTCCATGCACTCCATGCTGCTTTTACCACCAACTTTGCATCAAAATTACTATTCCTAATGTCTTCAGTGCCACCTGCGAGGCTCAGTGCAAAGGAAATTTTTCAGTCTTTATCTTTCTTGATCTAGCAGAAGCTATCATGGTGTGACTGTGCTCCTCACAAGTTCATGTGTTGGAAATTTAAATCCCAGATGATGTGTTAATGGTATTTGAAGGTAGGGCCTTTGGAAGGTAGCTGAGATTAAATGACATTATGAGGGTGGTGCTACACGGTAGTGGCTTTTAAGAAGAGGAAGAAACCCAAGCTGGCATGCTTGTTCTGTCTTGCCACGTGATGCCCTCTGCCACGTTATGACACAGAGGGTAAGCAGATGCCAATGTCATGCTCTTGGACTTCACAGCCCACAAAAGTGTGAGCCAAATAAGCTTCTGTTCTTTATGAAATATCTTGTCTCCAGTATTTTGTTATAATAACAGAAATTGGATGAAGACAGAAGAATTCCACATCTTAAGATGTCTTGGTTTTTATGACATTGGCTTCTCTTCTCTTTTCTCCTACATTTCAGACACAACTTTCCTGTCTCTATTGCCAAAGAACCTTTTCAACAAAATGTTCAAATGCTGCTCAAAACTTTGCAGGCAATCTCTTCTATGTCCTCAAGAGCAATGTATGTATATCAAAGAATCTCAGAGTTTATGTCCAACTTAAACTTTTCTGAGGGCCACATCCAAGTATATTAAATAAAATATCTGAGAAATACTACAAACCCAACATGATTTTCTACCCAAACTATTCCTTAAGTGAAAAGCATCTATATTTCCCTATTTCTTAAGACATAAACCAAGGAATCAACCTCCAAATCTCACCCTTCATCACCTACTATCACCATTAATCATGAGAACTGGCTGGTTTTAGCTCTCAAATGCTTCCCCATCTGCATTTTTAAGGTGAGTCATCACTTCCTGTCCTCCACTAACCAATCTCCACTAACGCTGCATCCAGTCTGTTCCTCATACATCCTGTATCCCAACTGATTTATTTAAAACACACTCATTATCGTGACACTTCTCCACTTAAATCCTTTCTTTAGCTTTCCCTTGTTCTTAACATGAAACCTTTCTTCTTTAGTGTGACATTCAAGGTCCTGCTTCCCATCAGGCACCTGTCCCTTGCTCTCTCTCCAGCTACTGTACTTCCTTCTGTTTTAAAGGGTGCTTTTTTCTATCCAGAGTCTTAATTTAGACAGCTGTTTCTTCCCCCTGAGAGATTCTTTCCCCTCATCCTACCTTCTAAGGCTAGAAGAATTTTCTTTGCCCTTCAGATTTCAGAATTAAACTCTTTTCTTGAAATAAAATTTTCCCTAACACCAGCTCAACTACCTAGATTAGATTCCCTGTTAATGTATTTCTCTTTCAGAGTCCTTGCCAAATTTGCAATTACACTTTGGGGTAATGATCTCTCTTGCCTAAGAGAATATCAGTCATGCATATTTCCACTTATAGCTTCACCTCTATCTCTAGCCTTGAACAAAGTAGGTACTCAATAAATACCTGTCAAACAAATAAATGAACTCCATTGTTTACCAGTGCTGTAGTAACCCTCATCAAGCAAACCACAGTAAAAATCGATAGTCCCATTTACAGCCGGGTCATTAAAACAACCCCACAAATTTGGCAAATAAAATTTATGCTATTCACAAACTATCACTTGCTTATTTTTATGTATAATGACAAGTCTAACTTTATAGGATCAGAACTCTGCAAGACCAGAGGTTGATACATATCATGTAACGGTACATAGACATTTTTCAAAAGTATTGATTCTAAGAAGTCAAAACACCCTCAAAGTCAGCATAAAAAGGAAAACCAAATCTGATAAGAATATTGCAAAACTCATTAAAACCAAAAACTGTTCAATTATGTGTAACATGGAGTGAATGAAAAGTGTAATAATATTAGAAGTCCTAATATGGAAAAAATTCAAGATCTCTATAATAAACTAACAAGCTTTTCCATCATTGCTAGTTTTGAAGATTGTATCTTTAAATGGCAAATAAATACCATAAAGTTGGAAAATATTTTTTCAGTATGATATATTCAAGATGGAAAACAGCTGTCAAATAATGCTACACATAAATTTGCAGATAAAAACTGAGTGACCTAGTCTTTATGAATAAACAAATTTTAATAAGTTACATTGGTATACAATTTAAACAAAGAATGTAGTATAAATCTCTAGCTTCTTTCTTTAGATTATTTCTTGTCTCATGACAGGACCATCCACAAGTTGCTCAAACTTCACACTGTGGCTCTCCTGGATCCTCTTTTTAATCCTCCACCATGATTAACTATCCACAAGCATTGTCAGTTTCTACTTTGAAAACATACCATTAATACGCCTCCCTCCTATTCACCTGCTCCATCACCACCACCACTGCCTTGACCACTGCAATAGACTTCCAGCTGTTCACACTTCCGCTCTCCCCACACCTCACTACATAGTTCACCTAACACACTGCAGCTGTCTTCCTTTTTCCACACAAATGCGACTGTGCCATTCCTCTACTTGAAACAAAAGTCTAAAGTCCTTATAGCTCTCCCTGTTATCTGGCCCCACCTTAATTCTCCACCTTAATCTTGTAATTTGCCTCCTCCACCATATTGTCCTTTCTGCTGTTTCTAGAATATTTCGAACTGGTTCCCACTTGGGGCCTTTCTATTTGCTATTCCTTTTGATTGGAATGTTCTGTCCTATAACTGTTTCCTTATTATCAAGTCTCAGGTAAATCACCGCCTTCCTTGACTTTCAGCCCTAAGCCTGACCATTCCATCTAAATGAATCCACAATCAACCTCTAGCACATCACCCTGTTCATTTTCTTCTTAGTATTTTTTGCTGCAATTATTTTCTCTATTTTTCTAGTTACCCAATTACTCTACCACCACCACCAAACACAAAGGTCCTGCGCATAGGAACTTTTTTACTTTTGTCCACCATTCACTGCCTAGTGCCCAGAAAAATGCTTGGTATTCATTAAATATTTACTATGTAAGTGAATATATTTAACAACAAAAGAAGCAGCTCAAGATAAACAAAAAAGAACGTAAAATTAAGATTCTATGAATTTGTATTATGTGGTTTTACACACAAAGTAACAATACCAATATAGCTTTGTACCTATTAGAAATCTCAAATATTATGATGAAAATACATTATTTTACTAAGAAAGTTCACTTCTGCATTATATATGAATAAACATCAGTAAGTAAAAAATGTCTCATATAAAATCTTTTTAAATGAAGAATTTTTAATATGTCTGCATTACAAATAGATGAAGAAAGTCTGGTGTCCTTCTTTCAGCAAAAATAGAATGGTCCCTTTAGGACTGAATCAGAAGCACTGAAAGAAGTGATCTAAAGGTCAATTTAAAAAATGAATGTCAATTTAAGACAGAAAAAAAATCTATTTAAAACTAAGGGAAATAATGGAAGTAGTTTCCCAAGGGCTAAAAAATCATCATATATATAAACAGAGGTTACATGTTTATACTTGAGGCTTTCTGTTTCTAAGGACCTATACTGTGTGCTTGATATTTGGAAGAAGTAAATCTAGAATCCTCCAAATCCTCCTAACACCCAAATATCACCAAATCAATGTTCTCATCTGCAAGACCCAGTAGTCATTCACACAAGTAATGGTCATGATTTAAATCTATGCCTTGGGGAAGTGATAAAGTACATCTCATAAACTTCTGGGGTCTGTAGGAACAGTCAAAGCCAAAGCCAAAACCAAGTGAAATTTATGGGCCTAATGACTGCATTTGGCCTCCATGAGAGATAAACTACCTTGGATATTAGTTAGAAACTAATAGTAACTAGGAAATGATTTACTCCATTGGAACTATTTACTAAATACACCAAGCATAAATACAACTACTGAAATTACTTATAGTAGCAAACAGAAAATAGTGGTAGGCACTTTATCTTCCTGTTAATTGATTGCCTTTGTTACACAACATTGTCTGGAAAAATCTAACCACAATTCTAACTGCAAGCCACAGTAATCATGTCAATATGTGAGCTATCCGAATATCTAATTATGAAAAAGAAGGCGATTTCACAGTGGAAGTATTTTTCTAATTCAAGAAACCAGCCATATTAACTTATTAGTCTGACATATAGCAGATAGCTAAAAAACTTTAATTTCAAAGATAATTATTTTTAGCTGATTAATATGCTTCAAATTAAATTCACTGCTTTTAATGGGCCCATCAACATGACAACCTAGGAATTTAATAAAATTTGCATGCAGTAATCCTAGGAAATTTATACAGCTGAGCTACACATCATTATAAGGATTACCTTCACAGTACGCATTGTCCTCCCGAAGAGCCCGAAAACCATCACGGCAGCTGCACACAGCCCTGTCATTCAGGTTTCTGCAAACAGAATTCTCCATGCAGTTATGCCTCTCAGAACAAAAGTCATAACCTATAGAGGAAAAAAGGAAATTTACTAAGGTAAATAAAACTATTACCAAAGAAATAAACTTTGCCTACTTAACTTTATTTTAAAGCCATTTTCCCTAAACAATTTTTTAAAAAAACCAATATCTTTAGAAATGTTTATAGTAGAATCACAGAAGTTCATTATATTTAACTCAATTCCTACTTCAACTTAATTCCATGTGTTGTTTTTTAACTATGTGAATGCCGTCTAGTCCCTAATATTCTGTATAGCTCATATCTGAAACAAAGAAAGGTTCCGAGTACAAAATGAAATGTGACAATAAAAGATAATAACACTACCAGAAGATAATCTGAACATTACCAATACCTATTAGTAACACTAATAAAAGTAAATGAAACATGCCTGCTGTACAATTAAGAAATGAAACATATAATTTAGCATCTTTTAAAAACTATTCTCAATTGTGTTAATAAATGAAAATGATATCGCTTCAATCTTATTTCATCTGGAGATATGCAAGGCAAAATATGGCCATGCAAAAGAAGAACACTTTTATGAATTGCAGAGATTTCACAGACCCGAGTCTTTATGAAAGGAAAGTAGAACTTTATAAACAGTGACACCAATCATGTGCAATTTCTCAGAATTTCTTACTCCTGTCTGAATCTCTTGTTCAAAGATCATCTAAGATGGTTAGATGAAAAGCCTGAACACTGGAATCCATATTTAATGGAAATTACATGATAATACATGATTCAACAAATTTTTAAATTGCCTAATGCACAAGTTCTCTATCTAGTTCTACATTGTCTAGTGGATTGCTATTTCAATCCACGTATAAAAAAGGACAAAGGGAGTATATTTCATGTACCTCAGAATAAACTCATCTATAAAGATGAGTACAGCCAAGAAAAAAACTTTAAGTTGAGTAAAAATCATGAAGATGGAAGTTCTAAATTGGTTCAACTTATTTGTAATGAAACTGGTGGCTGTTAAGATTTCTTGGTGTTCATTCTGATTGGATGGTGCCTAAACCAACTGTTTAGAATATAACTCCAGAGTTAAAACATATCTCCCATAAAAAAGGGGGGTGAGAGCTGCAAAAACAAAACAAGACATGAAACCATGATATACAGTAAAATACTCTTGGTACAATTTAATAAGCCTTAAGAAAAGTAATGCTCCAAAAACTCAGTAATGTCACTAAAAAGAAATAAAAAAAATCAAATAGATAAGTGATTTCTTTAAAAATAAAACAAAACATAGATGCATGAAAAATGAAAAATGTAGTCAATAACAGCATTTAATGTAGTCACGTGGCAGCTTCTCTTGACAAGATTCTTCACAATCTAAATTCTGATGATTAAGGCTGATTATTTAGAAGCAAAATTGTTAAGAAAAGTTAAAAATATTTTCTTTTAAGGTCTTTTAAGGTCTTTCTATTTTCTTCTTTATAAAGTATGTAGGTTGAGATAACATTTCTGAAGATGTGTTCCACTGTATTTTAACGATGTCTGGTGGGGGGGATTTCAAATATTTCTATTTTCTTCTTTATAAAGTATGTAGGTTGAAATAACATTTCTGAAGATGTGTTCCACTGTATTTTAACGATGTCTGCTGGGGGGGATTTCAAATAAAAAGCCCTCTTCACTACCTTTCCCAATAGTTCAGCACATCATCAAACTAAATTTAAAAGCTTCAAAGATCATATCATATTTATTCTAAATTAAAATAAAGTTAATTTCAAACATGATCCACTCCTAAAGATACACAAAATTAGAGGTAAGTTATAAATAGTGTTAAATCTCTGTAAAATTTTACCTACAATGTTCAAACAACTTTGAGAGGACTGTGACTAAGAATGGGTACTGTTTCTCATGCATTTTTATTTTTCTTTCTTGGGTTAACAACTTTCAAAACTACCTTTCAGTTTTTCATTTTGTTGATTTTCTCCTCTCCCATTTCTAAGATTCTACTCAATATTTTCTATTCCATAATGTTTTGAGTCCTGCTTCAGTAATGGGGAAACCTCTTATCTCAGCATCTGATATGATGCACATAGATACGTTTTGGTTAACTGCTGCAAGAATAATTTTCAAAGTGTAAAATAAAAATGTGATCCTGTTTTCATTGTTTTAGGTAAGAGTTAGAAAGTGCTTTACTTTTTCAGATAGGGTTTTTATTAAGCCGAAGACTTGAAAATGAAAAATTCCAATCAGATTCTAATTTACTATAAACAATGTATAAGATAACTATTCCGATTTATACTTTTAACAAAAAAGTTAATTGATTCTACAGAGTATTTTACTGCTTAGATACAAAATGTAAGGGTCAAAGGGCTAACTACTAATGGGTAAAAAATGTCATACTTAGTTGAAATAGGTTGTTTTTAATCTACAGGGAATAGCTTCAAAATACCAGAGTACAAGTTGACAATATAGACTATTCATAGCCGCATCTCTATTCAGAGGTGCTTAGGTTTTGGAGTTGGCAAACCTGATTTTATATCCAATCTCTGCCACTGTATAAATTACTAGCTGTGTAAGTAAAATAACCTTTCTAAACCTTCCATTTGTCTCACCTGTAAAATAAAATCTACCTTATAAGAATGTGAGGTTCAAATGATCATCTATATAAAGCATAATAGTATATTAGTTGTTAATCACTACAGCTACCAGACTATTAATAATAAGCTAAAATCAATATGTTAAGATCCATATCAGAGAAGAAAATTTGTTTGTTATAGACAAGTGGGTGAATTATGCAACACAATCTGTTTATTTTATTTCTTCCTTTCATTTCTTCCTTTGATTTTAACATCAAGGATACTAAGTACTGTATTCTTCTTGTAAACTTTACAAATGTATGCAAAGTTATATGTTTTCTATTAAGTACAGACTTTTAAAATAAGATATAAACATACATTTATCCATAACTGGAGACGTGAAGTAGACACAAAAGATGACGAGTAAGAATGGTATATACAATGCTAACACATACTTATCAGGAGAAAGAAAATACAATAATTTCATGGTGAATATTTATTGGTTTTGCTCATACGTATGTATTCCTTATTATGGGGAGAAAAAAAACAAGTTATACTTTGGATGAACCACTGCCCCTTATGGTTAGCCCAGTTAGTTGCTTACAGGATGAAAATGGACTCTACCCCTCAAAGGGATAAGACCATATCAACCAATGCATTTCAATAGCACAATAATTACTTCAAATCCAGCTAATGAGGACCACTGAAACTCAATTCTGGAACTTTTCTTCAACTCAGGTGATTAGTAAAACTTTTCTTCCACCTACCTGAGTGTCATAATGATACGAGCATAAGAACATTAGGTATCTACTTGGGAACACACTGACCCTGAAGATAGTCACATCAGAAGAGACAAACTGAGAGATGAATCTAAGTAAAGACACATAGTTTGTGATCTAAATTAAGTGGTATCTCAAGCCAATAATACTCCATTTTTTTGGCAAAGTCAACAGATTTGGTTGCTCTGTCACTTGCACACAAAAGAATATAAATGTTATTTACAGGATAATGGGATTGTCCTATTTCAAAGTGTGCTTCATGTATGGGGATCAATATGGAAGAATGTTATTGGCAATGTATTTCTTTTAATGCATACAAGAAATGCATGAATATAGCAAGTAACTGCATTATTTTATATATACCATTGCTTAGGAAGGAAACTAAACTTTTAAAAAATGAGTTAACAATCAATATAAAAATGTTATCAGTAATACACAGATAACAAGAGTCATGAAGGTGATAAATAATGTGGGAATCTACAATTTATCCTGAAAAGAAAACAATCTATACCAAATCAATTTCAGCATGTGGAGGCTTCCTTACCTACACTTAAGAGGTGTTATGAAGTAAATAATAAAGTGAGACATCCAGTGAATGGTCTTGCAAGCAGAGAATGGAGGTGCCAAGGAAAGAGAAATGGAGAGGGAGGGAAGGCAAATATAAAGTAGTATAGGTCATTTCCATATGTAAGAGTCCTTTCTGTATCACTGAATCTCTGCCATGAAATTTGTTATTAGCTTTCTTGAGATAGCTCTCAAATACAGCAAAAGTAAAAATCTTTCCCGCTACATTTCCTCTGACTTGATAGTACAGAATATAGCCAGCTGCAGGGCACCGAGGAAACAGTCATGGTGAGATTTGCTTTTGTTCCTAACAATTTGGAGCCTTATTTCAGGGCACAGCTTGGTTTCTAACCACTGGACAAGCCTCTGATAGAAAGACCAACACTTTCATCTCATGCTCTACCCTAAGAGAATACTTACTAATCATTGTTGAACAACTTACTTTTTCACATATGAACACCATCTTTAGCACTAGCCAGCCCTGGAAATTTGAGGCAAATTTTATTACAAATGAATTTGTCACAACATCTGTGTAGAGGTTAACTTAAAATTTAAGTCTTGAGAGCTGGGCTTGTCTTTAGTTTGGAAGTCACTGAATGCCAGAAGAACTTATTTATTCTGCATAGTTGAAGTCAGACACTGATGTAATCTTTATTTTAAATAATTCTAAATGTTTAAAGAAGAGCAAACTTGTCCAACTTTAGTTTGAGTATTACCTAAGCCTGTGGTTTACAATCCTAGCTAAAAAAAAAAATGACTTTATCATGCAATTTTTAAAAATAGTGATGCCAAGGTCCCCCCTCATATCAGTTATGATCAGAATCTCAGGCAGAGGGGGACATGGTATGTTTTATCATTGTTTTCTTAAGTGTGTTATGTAAGAACATTAATATTTAAATGGTAACAACTTAAATCTAGCACGATTTGTATAACTAGACTTTCCATTTCTCAACTTGCTTTTTGTAATATGTTAGGTTTCTTTTAAAACAAAATGGATGTAATCTGGGCTTCTCTTGACATTTGAAAAGCCCTATTTTAGTTTCTTACCCCAATCTTGTCCTACCAAATCTTGACTAACTTCTGTGCTATTCATCTGTCTAATCTCTAAATACTCCCTGGACACCTGTAATGAATTAAACATGGTAACAAACTCTTAGTGTTCCTCTTATCCATGGTGTAGTTTAATTTTTCCTCCCCTTGAATCTAAGCTGCCCCATGACAGCACTAACCAAAGACATACGATAGAAGTGATGCTGTGTGAGTTCTAGAATTCCCCTTTAAAAGCCCTAAGCCATCATTTAAGAAGTCCTGAGATTACATGGGAGGAAGGGAGTCTGGGCTGTGACCACCCTCCCAGCCACTCCTACCAAGATGTCCAGTATATAGACAGGCCATCTTGAATCTGCTAGCCCTGCCCAGCCTCCTACTGAACATCACAAAGAAACCCCAGTTAACACCAATGGAGACACCTAGCCAAGACCTATGTGAATTTCTGACTCATGATACTGATATCTATAATAAAGCAGTTGTTTTCAGCCACTGAGTTTTAAGACAGAATTATGGAGCAATAGATAACCCCTCCCAGGATACTCCCCTTACCAGCAGTATCTGCACACCTGGAGCATATCAGAAATGCAGATTCTTGAGGCCTAAACTCAAACCTCCCGAATCAGGACCAACGTTTTGAAATTTTCATTTTCCAGTGCTGGGGATTAAACCTAGGGCCTCGCTGGGCAAGAGGTATGCCACTGAGCTATACCTTCAGCCCAGGGTCTGAATTTTAATAAGATCTTTAAGGTATCTATCTATGCACATACAAATTCAAGAAGCACTAGTATAGCACGTCTTTGGTTGTTAAAGACTTTCTAGTCAAACTGAAAACTAGGAGTCCCAAATCAAAGGACTAAAATGAGTTTTCTTGATTTGTATCAAACTCCACACATGCTCTAAGCATTGGCTCAGGCACTGTGAAGGTGAACATTCTAATTGTCCTCATTTCATGTCTATTTGACCATGGCCCTTTCTGAAGTGTTCCTTAGTTCCTAGGAGCTACCTTAAAAACTCTTTGAAGGGCAGACCAAATTTTAAGCTATTACATAATTCCCAAAGAGTTTCACACAGAACTGAGATATAAAACTCTTCACTAAACAAATGGAAAAGGCACTTTAAAAACACAAAACAAAAATAGAAATAAAATGTACCATGTGGCTAGAAATGGGGTGGGTGATTTGATGTCTATTTTAATAGATTAGATTAAAAAGAAAAATGGAATCATTAAGTTTCTTGTTTTTATTGTTTTCTGTGTAAGGTGGACTTTGCATCAGCCTAAATGCCATCATTTGCACAAGTGCTAGAAGCTTATTTGGGGCAGCTAGTTATGCAATTCCATCTATATTCATCATGAGCACCAACTACATCCAGGTGCCTTACTAGGTATGAAGGTACAGACATAAATGTAATCACCAGATGCTCCCTCAAATTGCATAGTCTACTGCAGAAGGTGGATTTACAAATACATAACTTCAATATAATACAGGAAGACACATACAATTTCATGACTAGTGGGCATCTTACAGAATTTCATATAAATAATGCATTAGTTTATTGCTTGAATCTACAGTAAGATATCAACTTTAGAGACTTTTAATGGAGGAACTCACTGCCTCATTACATTTCTGAATAGCTTGAGTCTTGTTGTTTTCTTACACTGAAACACAACTTTTAAGTCTCTTATACTTAATAGCTCTAGATCTACGATCTTAGAGGCAACAGCAATAAAAAAAGATGCATTTCTGATAGCCTCTGTCTTCTGTAGTGCAGAAACCTATGAGTAAAGAGGAATGAAAATGCTGAGAGAAGGATTTGAAGCAGCTATAATGAAAAATGTCATAGGTCAATTACAGAAATTGAGGAGAATAAAAACAAAAACTTGTTCCATTAATAAGATACCTGTCTCAACACTATTTATAATTTTCTTTAACAAAGTTGCAGTGATTCAGAACCAGCACACAAAGAGAAGCTTAGAGACAGGTACAGATACCCGCAGAAATGCTTGAAAGCATCTTAGTTTTAATTCACTTCAGCAAATACGTCATGGCTATCTATTGGGTACAAAATTTAAGAAGAACATAGGAAAACACTACTAGTGTTTGGAAATAATTTGCTTATAAATATTTGTTTCATATCATCTGTATTCATTTACTACAATAACTCTTGCACATAAATCTTTTTAAACATGTTCTTATTTTTAATTGACACAGTAATTGTGCATATTTTGGGGGGTGCAGTGCAACGTTTCAATAAATGCATACAACGTATAATGATCAGATCAGGGTAACTGATATCTCTGTCGCCTCAGACATATATCATTTCTTTGTGTTAGGAACCTCTCTAGTAGCCATTTTGAAATCAATTAATTTTTGTCAACTACAGTCTTTCTGCTGTGCTACAGAACATTAGAAATGATTCTTCCTATCCAACTGCACCCCTGTACCCATGAACCATCCTCTCCCTATTTTCCCTTCCCTGTTGCCTCCCCAGGCTCTGGTAACCACTATTCTATTCTCTGCTTGTTTGAAATCTCTGCTTAGCTTCCAGATTTAAATGCAGACATGTGGTATTTGTCTTTCTGTCCCTGACTTATTTCACTTAACATAATGTCCTCCAGACCCATCCATGTTCTTGCACATAAATCTTACTTTATGGAAAAATCTTACCTTTACAAACTTTGCAGCAGCTGTGAGACAAGGTCATCTGATGAGACTCTGGACAGCCCACGTCTGGACAGCCTGAACTCTCGACAAGCTTCATGGTCTGGTCCTGTTAGACAGCAGAAAAGAAGGGCCTCAGATTTTGTAATCGTGAGTTAACTAATACGTTTCCAGATTCCGCATCTGACAAGGGTCCTCGAATGGGCCACCGACATTTTCATTCTGAGAACTTCTGCACAGGTCAAGGCCTCACTCCAGAAATGACATTAAAATCCAACTGAAAAACCTTCAGAATGGACAAGCAGCGCTGGAGCAAAACCTAGTACATTGCACCCAGGTCTGTAATTTGCCAAACATCTGGGTAATAGGAAAAAATTTTGTTATTTTTACAACACATTTACACATCCAATGACAACTGCGGTGAAGGTACAGCTTCAACTGTATCAAAAGCTCACTTTGAAAATAACCGTAAAGAAAACTGAGCCTGCCAAACATGTTCATTTCAGTTTTCTTACAAAGTTTTTTTTGTATAATCTCATAGATTACTCCAATAAGGAAGAATGTAGCTATCCCATAAAACTACAAAGGAAAATAAAGGCAGGACTTGTATGTCTCATAAAATAATGTCTAGCACATTTTCAGCACTCAAAAAAAATTTACTTTTTTACTGGGAATCGAACTCAGGACTTTGTGCTTGCCAGGCAGGTGTTGTGCCACTGAGCTACATCCCTGGCTCTCAAAAAATTTCTGAATGAATGAAATCTTTACAGTTCTAGAAACTGAAGTAAATTAAGCCCTTCTGGAGTAGACACCAAAATAGACACAACTTTCCTGACTACTGTAGTAGCCCTGTCCTAGAAGCAAACATGTGGCTTTAGTATCACTGATCTCCAATCTCTTCACAAAATTAATAAACGTGTCTCTGAAGAAAACGTACAAATGGCCAATGAATACATAAAAACGTCAACTTCTCCGGCCGTTAGAGGTATGCAAATTAAAACAACACTGAGATTCCATCTCACTCTAGAAAGAATTCCTATCATCAAGAAATCAAATAATAACCAAAGCTGGAGAGGCTGTGGGGAGAAAGGAACCCTTCAACATTGTTGGTGAGAATGTAAACTGGCACAACCACTATGAGAATCGGTATAGAGATTCCTCAAAAAACTAAAACTAGAAATTCTATTTGACCTAGCTATCGCCCTTTCAGGTATCTTCTCAAAAGAGTTAAAGACATCGTGTTACAGTGATACATGTGTACCTATGATCATGGCAGCACAATTCATAATAGATAAATCTTGGAAGTGGTCTATATGTCCATCAACAGATGAATGGATAAAGAAAGAAAAGAAAAGTGATAGGCTGCTTTGAGCCTTTCACCAGCCCACTCTGCACTCTGCAGAGAAACTTCTTTTCCTATCTTTAATTGACCCACACTCACTCTGCAGAGGATACTCCTTTTCCTATTTTTAATACCTTTAATAAAGGTAAAACCTTGCTACCTTAAAAAAAGAGAAAAGAAAATGTGGTATTTATATACAATGGAGTACTACTCTATCATAAAGAAGGATGAGCTTAAGTTATTTGTATAATATTAAGTGAAAGAAATCAGCTACACAAGCTTAAATATCACATGGTTTCTCTTATATGAAAAGCCCAAAATATAAATAAAAAGAAATATAAAATATGGATAATAGAAAATAGGGAATTAGATCTTTTGCAAAAAGGAAGGGAACTAAGATAAAAGGAGGGATCAGGGAGGGAAGGAGAAGAAGATGAAAAAAGAACTAAGATACGATATGTACATGGACCGACCCTCCACTAGGAATGAAATCATTACGTATGGCACACATGGACTAATAAAACTTAAAAAAAAAGACAAGGATCATTAACAATGTTGTAATATGTCTATTGTTACTGAAGTAATAACATAATTCTTGGAACTTGCAGCCTTCCTCTTTAGTTACTGCTTAGTAGCTTAGATTTTTAGATATAATTTCTGTAAAAACTGCTTTCATGAGAGAAGTACACATTTCAATATCTGTTTTTTCCTAGCTAATTTGAACAAAGGATTTTTTCCAAATCATAACCTCTTATCAAAGCAGTGGTAGAAGGCACATATACACTGGAGTCAAATTGTAGTCTTTCTTCGGTTTGACAGTAATATCACTTCTGGTAATCTCAGATTCAAAATCACGATGTTATTCTGTGTTACTATTAAAGTCACAGACCCCTAGGACATATTTTCAAGTCCAGAAAACTGACAATAAAAGAACAAACAGGGACTGGAATTGACAGCCCAGAAAATGGAAGCGTGAGAGATCTGTCAATTATCTAAAGTTGAGAATACAGGAGGTGAGGGGCCTGAAGGGAAAAGAAACAATGCAAGTCCTTAATGTCAAGAATTTAAGAACTACAAAGCTTCTGATGATCTGACAGAGCTGCGTTATCCAATGAATACCCACAAGCTATATGTGGCTCTTGATCACTGTACTTGTAAAATACAAACAAGAAATTGAAGGCAGAGTATAACAAAAGAATATAAAATATTCTTAGTGATTTTTATATTGCTTTTATGTTCAAATGATAATGTTTTAGACATATGGGTTAAATATAGGAAATTTGGATCGACAAAAATTGTTTTTGTGCCTTGCATTGTATTTCTATCAGCCAGCACAATGTTTCAAGAGAAGGAAATGGTGCTTTTCTTTGAACAAAGAAAAAGTAAAATGATTCTAATATTTATTTCCTGAGCACCTGCATGTTTTCTATACACAAACTTATAACTAAAATAGTCTAATCAGATAATTTTATATAGCACATTTAAAATCAAATAAGCCGGTGAGATGGCTCAGCGGCGTACATGCCTGCCTGGCAAGCACGAGGGCCCGAGTTCGACTCCCAGAACCCACATAGGGAAAAAGGGCTGGTGATATCGCTCAGCAGCATGGGCACCTGCTGGCGCGCAAGGTCCTGAGGTCGACCCACAGTACCCACAAAAAAAAAAAAAAAAAAAAATCAAATAAGCACCTATCCAAGTAAATTTTGAAACCAGACTTATCAGTATTATAGAACGTATTCTGGCCAAATGAAAACACACACACACACACACACACACTGAAGTAGAGAGACTGCAGATGCCCTCAGGATTCTTAAATTTAGAGCTGATATTTCAAACTTAGAGATTAACATTAGAAACCAGCTGACAAAAGTTCCCAGCTGTTCCTGGAGTAACTTTTTTGTGATTCTCTTTTCTCATCCTGGAGTTACCAGATCTCACTCTAAGTCATCCTAGCCTTGTATCTACAGAGACTTCCTCCAGTCTGTAGACACGTTCCTAGCTTGCGTCATATTTCCCCAGACAGCACAGTGTCTCACAGCACTGGTGTGGTAATGGTGGTGAGAAGACTCCATCCTGAAACACAGGTTCAGTGCGTCAGTTCAACGCTCCCACCCCAGCTCTCTTCATGATGTAACCTACAGCATAGGGAAGCCGATTTAAAACCAAAAAGCAGCAGCTTGAGTATCTAATGGACACAAAGGAACCATAGTGCTCAGGTTCTAGAACTGAAATTTGTCACTATCTTGCCTCTTTATACATCATCTTGGCTTATCCCAAAGGATTTCCAAATTAAGATGCATAAAATAGATCTTCTTTCGGCCTTGCTTTATCCTGGCAAAAGTCTTAGGATTTTCCTTTCCCCAATTCTTTTTTTTTTTTTTTTTTTTTGTGGGTACCGGGGGTCGACCTCAGGACCTCGTGCGCCAGCAGGAGCCCGTGCCGCTGAGCCATCTCACCGGCCCCCAATTCTTAATAATCATAGAGATGCTCATGGTTTATTGGTGGTACCAGCAGAGAAATCACTTATTTTATTTTCTATATACTCTCGACATTCTAAGTCACTCTCAAATCCATGTTCAGGAGACTTTTTTTTTGTGCTGCTGCTGCTGCTGTTTGTTGTTGGTTTTTTGAGACACGGTCTCACTATGCAGTTCAGGCTGACCTTGAACTCACTGGAGTCGCAGCTGGCCTCAAACTCACAGTGATCCTCCTGCCTCAGCCTCTCTAGTGTTGGAATTACAGCTGTGCACCACCATGCCTGGCAGGAGCCATTAATAGAGTACAATAAAAGATCAAATGTAACCCTAAAGCAGACACTTCATATGTAGACATTTCCCTTCTGATAGACTATGACTTGAAATAGGATCAAGAAATACAACATTATAATTAATAAAAGGCAAATATGATAGCATTGTGAAACATAATTAGTCTTTCAGGTTACAGGTCAGGGAGCAGAGTTCAAAAGATATACACTGGCTTCAGAAACATACTTCAAGACCAAAGCAAGTAAAATTTTAAATAATTCTTCTTTAAAAATACCACAAAGGATTAAAATCAGTCTGAATCTAATCTGCATATAAGTTACTCTTTTTTTTTTTTTTGTGGGTACCGGGGGTCGACCTCAGGACCTCGCGCACTAGGAGGCACCCATGCTGCTGAGCGATATCACCGGCCCTTTTTTTTTTTGTATGTGGGATCCGGGAGTCGAACTCGGGCCCTCGTGCTTGCCAGGCAGGCGCGTATGCCGCTGAGCCATCTCACCAGCCCATAAGTTACTCTTTATTAAGTAACTTCATGTTTTGTTTTTAGTTGAACTGAATATTATTTCTCTCACCTGGGTCAAAATCATGAGTGACAACGAGCTGAGTTTAACTTTACCTACATCTTCTTCACAACAGCAAATAGCTTGCTGATTTGAATTTGGAATGCAGAAGACAACTTCATAAAAGTTTAACTGGACAGAAAAACATTTTTATTTATTGTGAAAATTATTTTACAACCATTAATTTACATTTTTGAAAAGGTAATGGGAATTCATTTATATCAGAACTATAATTGATACTTTGAATTTTTTCTTTGCCTTAGAATTTGAAAGCGGTATTATGAGGGTGAGCTTTTAAAGAAACATTTATTATATTTGCATAACTGAAACCATTCTGAAAGATTCATGAAGAGACTCCTTACCTTGCACTCATAGAGAACACATACTCCAGAAGAAGAATAGACTGTATTTCGTTCTCCTTCAAAGTAGGTTCGTCCTTGAAATTGGCATATTGCTTTAGGATAAAAAAATACATATATTGCTATTTTATTAGGAAAAGCAGCCTAGAAGTATTCATATTATTTTGTAACAGTCTTTCATATGTTTTTTCTTATACCTTTTTCCAGGTGTTTGAATAACTATAAACTTAAATTCAACCTACTATAATGTACCTGTAAACTTACATCAGCATCTTGCAAATGAAGAGGATGAAATGAGGTACAAAAGGAATAATGAGTTATTTTGACTTACTTTAGAACGTCAGACCAGATTATGAAGAAAGAGTGTCAAAAAGCACACTCATAGCCAATTACATGCCTGACAGATGATGTCCCACTAAGGACATATTAAGTAGGCACTCAGGATGGCAACAAATTACTGGCAACACAATATGAGAAAGGTTCATTTTTTTATAATATACCACTATAGAATTTTGAAACAAAAGTTAGAAGCTACTTTAACTCCAGCATGTAAATATAAGCTTTATGTTTTATAGCTTAGTATTACTTTCAGTGTATACAAGTTGAGATATCCCATTTAGGATGTTGCAATGACTTAAGCTACACCTGCTTTGCTTTCTTTCCAATGATATAAAAATTTGAAGCGTAACTTCAGATTCAACAGGAAAACATGTTTTAATTAATTACAAGGCATACAGTATCGATTTTTCTGAAACTTACAAAATATTTACAATTCACACAGACATTTACCCAACAGAAATTATTTACTTATTTGGAAATGAGTATTTCACATTACCCATGTTGACATATCTCCTAAACAGATGGTTTTACCCTGAGGCTAATAAAGCCTAATCTTCAGGTTTCTTCTCTGGCTCAGGCCCCTTCCAAGATTCTAAACTAATATTTGCTTTTATAATTTTCTATTATTTATCTTTGAAAGGGCACCCAATACTGTAAATGCTCCAGTTCCACATAACATCTAGATCCACTCTAAGATAATTAGTGCAAAGCCCAGTAGAAGTAATTCTCCGATACACTTTATACCTCATATTTATTGAATGCAGCTTTTATTTTAGCCACAAAGACTTTAAAAAATGAATGCATACACTTCCTTTTAATTCTACTAAATGAATAGAAATGAATAGAAGAAATTCTTTCACTCTTAAGAATTTATATTTTCCTACTACCTTTAAAAGCATCAACTTGCCAACAATAATGGATAACAGAAATTAGATATACTTTTATTAATATTAGTATGTTATTGCATAGATTTTATATCCCAGGTATAACTCAACTTTTCATCTTCACTGAAAAATCTACTGATGATTTAAAGCCATATATTTAAATAATGGAAACCATGCACATTTTAAAAAATCCATCTTTCAACTGATCTCCTTACTCAGCTTTTATTAACAAATTTGATTACATGATATATCTCTACCAGTGAATTGATTTTAAATTTTTTGGAGCTTGCTAGAAAAAAATACAACTTACTTGCATAAATTATATTACTTAAAGGCAAGCTGAAACTTGCTCACTCATGAATATTCAAAATGAAACTACGGATATGTCAGTTGCATACTATCTATCATATTATGAATTAAAATAGCATGCACATTTACTTAATAACCTGATTGACTGCAAAAATATCTCTCCAATGTGTAATTTAGAGTGTGATCTTTTTTCTTATGGAACTCAGTAAACTCAAAATTCCAAGACCTGACGTATTGTATATTTAATTATACTTAATTAGTACTACATTTTATAAGATGAGAACAAATAAAATCTTTCTTAGTTCTATTCAGTACCTGCCATTCAAAGGTTTCTAAGCCTATATTATAGGACTTGATAACTGCAGCCTATTCAAGTCGAAAAGTATGCAGAAGAAATAAAGGAAGTTTCAAGTCTTTCTTAGAGGGGAAAGGATATACAGTTATTAAAAAAAAAAAAACCCAAGGGTAAATTCTCCTCACACAAAGTCTTAGGGTAATTTACTATTCATGCAGAGCAGATGGACCTTCTGTTCTAAACCTTTAATTCAGAAGATGCAGACAGGCAACTTGTGGGACAATAGGGCACCAAATGGAGCTTGGCAAAAAGGGAGAAAACACAAAAATGAATGTGATCACAGTTGCTTCATTCCCTTTTAAACAATGAGCAGAGTACACTTCACTTAGGGAAAACCCAACGTGAGTGAGTTTGTCTTATTTTTTTTTTTCTTTTTGATCAACTGCCATTATTCTCCATAATTCCAATGTTTATGTGGAAGGTTAATGTCAGAACGATATGTTTTCCCTAGGCTCTATATGGGGGAAATGTGAAGAAACTCAGAAAAGCTATAGTGATTCCAGAAAACAATGTAAGAAATACTGAAAATATCATTACAGCAGCTGCAGGACTTTTCAAAGAGAAAATTAAGGGAGTGATAATCATATTAAACTATTCATACACTTAACAAATAAGCACTGAACTCCTACATACCATATACTCTGCTAGGTACTGGGATTCAAAAATGAATAAGATGTGATTCATGGCCTCACTACTGAGTAGGGCAGACAGACCCACGCACAACTAATTATGACAGAAGCTGAACCGAAAAGTTATAATTAATGAACTCATATGTTATAGGGAAACAAAAGAGATTGAATGCTGAGCTTCTGGAAAGGGACACCTGGATTACTGATAGGGAAACAAGGGCTCTTCAAAGACCCAGACTCTCTTAAGTGCAGGAAATCACCATCACCCTAGGCCTATGGAGTAAGAAGAGAAAATGATTTTCTAGAATGTGGGCCAGAGTTATGGAAGCGGGGTTGCCTAGGGAGTGCTGTAATCATGACAGCACAGGTACTGCCCGAGATGCAGCCTAGGGCGGAGAAGGAATTGGCAAGAAAAACGCCAATCCTCTCTCCTCCTGCCTTCCAATTACCTGCCAGTGCCTCCCACTGGCAAACCTACACAAAGCTAGCTGTCAAGGAGACCAGGGCGATGGCTCCTGCGGAAGTCAGGATCTGGGAGTACAGCATAAGAGAGAGACTGGAACCAGGAGTATGGAGTGCCTGGGAAAAATAATTCAGTGGAGGCTATTAAGTGTTTTCATATAGAAGGATAGGTTGCTAAGAAGGCCATAAGAGATGAAAAACAGAACAAATAAGTTTTAAAGAGAGTAAATAGAAATATATTTTTAAAATATAGTTACACTTCAAGGGAAAGTCCAGACAGCTCATCAAATTAAGACCCACAGGCAGCCAGACTATAAAATGAGGAAACTGAGCCAACCATAGGAAGATGGGGTGCCTAAACTGAAGAGGGAAAGTGGATCAGCTCTGTGTCCTGATATTAACAAAGAAACAAAGACTGCCCATGTAGATGTCATGGTCAAAGTCTCGAGGACCATCTCTATTTTTTGTTTTTTGTGGGTACTGGGGGTCGAGCTCAGGACCTCGCGCGCCAGCAGGCACCCGTGCCGCTGAGTGATATCACCGGCCCTTTTTTCGTATGTGGGTTCTGGGAGTCGAACTCAGGACCTTGCGCTTGCCAGGCAGGCACTTATGCTGCTGAGCCAACTCACTGGCCCGGACCATCTCTATTATTCCCCAACAGAAAAGTATCTACCTGCTTACATTCCCAAGTAGAGCATAAGTAAAAGAAATCGCTTAACGAAACAGCAAATGAATAACCATTTTACTGTGATTATTTCTTCTTTAACGTAATTGCATTCATATATTTATAATTGGAGGCTTCATTTCTTTAATTTTGTTGTGTGTTCATAAATGTGCATGCATCTATCTATACGGCATTAAGTTCTTTGTGACATAACTCTGCATTCCTAAGCCCCAAATCATTTGCCAGTTTACAGCAGATTACATCAACTTGATCATATTGTCAAAACTCTATGTGGAGCTGACTGATGACTATATTACATAGATTTCATTACATGAAGATTTGAAGCTTTATATATTTTTAGATATGAAGGTTCTGGGGAAATATATATTAACTTATTCACATAGACATTTTAAATTTAGACTAAGAAACTAGACCCCATGCAATCAAACAAACCCATAGACTTAGGCTACTCTTTAGTTTTTACTATTGACCAATGTCAAATTCATATTTACTGTGACTGGTAGATGATGTTGTTTGTATAATTCCAAGGGGTATCATTCACATTATGGTCTATGTGAATTATGTCTCCCAGAGCTTCCCATCCTGTTTGGGTACTACACAAGAACATTCACAATAACTTGGGGCAATTAAATAGGATGAGATAATGATAGATGTTTGCCTTACCAAAGCTGTTAAACATTGCAAATCACATAGTTACTAGTACAATAATTATGAGGGAACCTACAAAAACACTTACATGAATTATTTTCACTCCACTTTTTCCCATTTTAACCATGTAAATACAGATGAACAGCAAATAATTTGAAAGTCACCGTTGTTCAAAGTGAAAAGTATTTTATGACACAGATTGAGAAACAAATACATGGAACAAAACAGTAAAATTCTGGAAATTCTAAATTACATATTAAAACCCTAATTTACTGGTCATTAATACAGAGCTAGCAACTTCAGTTAGCTCTAATGAGATTTCAGTCAACTTCTACAAACCTTCATACAGAGAATGATCCAAATCTGTCTCAAAATATTTTAGAATATATAAGAAGAGAAGGCTCATATTTCACTTCTAAACACTTCTTCACGCACTAAAGAGTTAGCTAACTCTTTACGGAGTGAATAGTACTCCACTGTACATAAATACCACATTTTCTTTATCCATTCATCGGTTAACAGACATACATGTTGCTTTTCAGACCTAGTTATTATGAATTGTGCTAGTATAAACATGGGTATGCAAGTATCACTATAATATGATGCCTTTAAAACTTAGAATAGAAAAGATGGGTCAAATCAGACACACATAAAAGAGCAAAATTAAAGACAAATAGTAGGCAGTGGGGAGCTAGACCTTTCTCAAATGGGAAAGGGAATCAAGAGATGGAAGAGGAGGGGAAGGAGATGAAAAAGGAATTATGATGTGTTATGTACATGTGCCAACTCCACACAAGTAATGTAAACACTATGTACTGAAAACATGTACTAATAAAAAACTTTTAAAGAGAAGAGTTTTATGTGATTGTTTTTCAAATCTTTATATCCTTTGAGAGGGTTTGTAAAAATCCCATGTATAACAGTACTTTGTGTCAATGCGATAGCTATTTGTTAGTATATAGGAATGAAAGTTGTTGGAAGAGAAAATATCTCATTTAATGTAATTATGTATATTTGTATCTTTATTATAGTTTTTTTAAGAGAATATAAAATAAATGTGTGCATGAGGTAGGCTGAAATGCAAACAAAAAATCCAACAGTGTTTCAATATTCTTAGAAGGTAACAACTATGCTGCAGTTATGCAGCCCAAAATCATGTTTTATAATCTGGACTCAATTGGAGTCAGTTGATAACAATATGGTTGTAACAATATCTGAGCACTCACTGATACCAATTAATCTTGCTCTTCTCTCAATAATGTTTAAATTTCTACTGCAGCACTGAACATAATTTCTTTTTCTCTCCTTTGTTATATACTTTCTCATCTTTCCTGTCCAAGGACAGGAACAGTGTCTTATTTATCTTTAGATCTCATTCGGCATCCAGCACTGACCCTGCATAATAAACTCTTAAATTATGTTCAACTTTTTGGTTAATTTTCTCCCTCCTTCCTGGCTGATGAAAATGAGTGAATAAATCCTCCCTTAACCTCACTTTTCCCTTTACATTTGGTCTCGTCTTCGGATTTTATTACCTTATAATAAAGGTTCTAAAGATTGGGTCTCACAGAAAGATTTTGACTTTTCTGTAAAATGAGCAAAACATCTGAAATAGAAAGTGAGAGAGTAAGAAAGCAGCCAGCTAATGTCAGAGTAGTAATTTACAACATGAGTAATACAAGTTAACATGCTCAAGGAAAATCCACTTGGACAACTGGATGACAAAACTTCTCCCTTCTCGTCCCCTTGCTAACACCAATAGTCTGAGAGTTGATGCTATTTAAAATGAACAGAAGTTCAGAGTGCTTAAATAATTCACAAATTCATTAATTATACATGTTTGCTTCCTTTAAATAGCATTAATTGTTTGGGAATTTAGTTGTTTGTAAAACTAATATTAGAGTTTAGGAAATGAAATAATGAGAGTAGTTGTACAATCCTCGCTTCCAGTTTTGTATATATCATGTCCTTGGGCTTCTAGAGGACCAAAGTGTGCTTCTCCTAGGGAGGAATTTAGGTCAGTAGCCTATTCTTCCAAAAAGAGAACAGGCCCTGAAACACCATAAATCTAGCAGTACTCAGGGGTTAAGAGGCAAAGGAGGACAAAAATAATTTCCAGAATAGATCCAGAGGAAAAATTCAAACATCCTGTTGAGTTTGGCCTTTGGGTTAGAGGTCCTAGATACTGGGAAAATAAAAACTGAATATATAGAGGATATCAGTAAAAAGGCAAAGTCTTATTGGCAGGAGGGATTCAGTACTTTTGACTCTAACTTAATTTTACCCTTCATGTTGCAAACTAAAGTATATTCTGAAATTCTTCTGATTTAACTACTTTTCCATCACTAGTCTTATTCGTGATCCTGCTGCATGTAACACAAAATGAAGTATTAAAAAAAGAAACCGCAATTAATTTAGTCCCCTCAGGACAAGAAAAATAAATTTAAGTAATGGAGGTAAAGACTTGGAGGAAAATATAATACTGGTGTTAATACCCAAATATTAATAAAGAGACAGAACGTAAACACACATGAGTTAAAAGTTTTCATTATCACTTTTCAAAGAAAATACAATGTATATAATATAAGAAAAATGTTGCCTGTTGTCATTGGTAAAGTCAGGACTAGAATTCATGTGATCATCTTATATATCTTTTCTTACCACTGAAAATCCAGTGAAGTCAGTCAAAACCAGATCTAATCTTTAGTTTAACCTTGTGAAATGTTTTTCCAAAATGACTGGTACCTTTTATCTTGTTGTTTTGAAGATGTTCAACATAAAATGCTTTGAGAGTGTAAAGCAAGATCCTTTGTGCTATAACCACATATTAGTACTCAGTTAAGTTTTGTGCTAATATCGATTGGAGAAATTTTTATGCCCATATTTTGTACCCTGAGCAACTACTTTAAAGATAACAACATGTAATGTATTAACTATTGTTATTCTCCTATTATTTTGTTATGAAATCTTGTTTTACCTTTATTCCATCAAAAAAAAAAAAAAAAGAAAGACCCCATGTAAAGACCTGAGATAGTGACTGTGGCTTCAAAACAGCCTGTGGTTCGCAGAAAGAGAGAAAGAAGAGGGAAACTGCCGGGAGTGGGGTGGGGGTAGCTCTACAAGGGCATTTTAAAAGTGGTTTCCTGGGATTTATATTAACAACCCCATCTATTATGCGAAGATTAAGAGCCAAGGGAAGAGAAGAAGCAGAGGTTTGATTAAAGGGAGCAAACTCTGTAAAACAAGGCAAATGAAGGAAAACACAAGAAGAAGGGAAGTGAGAGCAGAGGAAGCAGCCAGTGACAGCAGAGTTAAACAGTACATTTGAGATGCAGCAGGACACAGCAAAGGAGAAAACAGCAAAATGAAAAACAGGACAAGCTCAACAATTTCATAAAGATGCACAGTAAAAGTGGCCATGCCTGGAAATGCAAAACATTTCCTGAGAACCTGCTGTCCACCAGCAGTGTAGTAGGAAGGCACCTGCCCTGTCTTCAAGGAAGATTCGGCCTAGTGTGGGAAACAGTGGGGGAACCCAGAAGTAACTGCATAGACTCCGACAAGAACAGTGAGGCCTTACAATGGTGAATCAGAACTGCTTCCAGGGCCGGTGAGATGGCTCAGCGGCGTAAGCGCCTGCCTGGCAAGCGCGGGGGCCCGAGTTCGACTCCCGGATCCCACATAGAAAAAAGGGGCCGGTGATATCGCTCAGTGGCACGGGCGCCTGCTGGCGCGCGAGGTCCTGAGGTCGACCCCCGGTACCCACAAAAAAAAAAAAAGAACTGCTTCAGAAAAGGAACGTTGGAAAATGAGTGGTGATGGAGAAATAACATAGTAATAAATCAGGGAAAGACTACTCATATTCAAAAAACAGAATAAAACCATAACCATAGAAATACACCTCAGTGAGAGTCTTAATGAACATGCAGCTGAGAAACCTACATAAGCTAGAAGTGATTTATTACAAATTGATTTTACCTATAGACCCAACCTCTTGGGCCAACAATTCTCAAGTGTAGATGCATATTAGAATTGCCTTAGAATGTTTAAAGTTCTCTATGTCCCGGCTGCACACTAGGCTAATTAAAAAAATATCTGAGGGTAGGACTTGAGATTTTTATTTTTTTAAGCTGTCCGAGGATAGCTAAGTTGAAACTATCTTATTATGCAGAGAAAAAGAAACTAAGAAAATAGATAAATAAAATTAAAATTTGAACAGAAACATTCACATGGATATTTAGTAGAAACCTTTTTATTTTACAGTATTGGGATAAATATTTGGTCCATTGTTTGAAATTGAGAAATAATAGACAATAATAAATGTGTGACTTAAACATTTCAATTTTAAACACACTAATATATATTCACTCCACAACATTTTGATGTACATTATTTTTGTTTTTAATTTTTTTCTCAATTAACATAATAATTGCACATATTTATGGGGGCATAAGGTGATATTTTGTACATGTATACAATGTGTACTGATCAAATCAAGTCAGGGCATCTGTCATGCTTATACCTACAAAAACTTAGCTTGTTTGTGGTACATCAGAACACACGCTGGAGAAAACACCTCCACTGAAGCAGTAGTTGAGTTTTTAGAGCTTTCAGAGGAGTTGTGCAGCCAACTGGGGACATATTTTCAAATCAGCAGATCTTTCAATGCCTCTGGACCTGCCTAGTTCAGTCTAAAGCCCACCATGTTATTCCCCAAGAAGCCACACAACAGAGGTGGCAACTTCTGTCTCGGGACCTAGAGACCTTGGGGCTGCCAAGGTTCCATCTCTGTTCATTTTTTCTCTTTATTTCAGTAAATATTAAATACACAGGTCTGTACTTCATAGATCTTTCCCTTATGGCAATATTTATGATAGCAAAACTTACTTTTGGAAATATCTTTGTCACAAATGTAGTTAGCATTTACATTTCTTTATCATTCATAAAACATATACAGTAATAGGTTATTATAACAGAACTCACCCTACTGTATTCCTATCTTTGTTTTGGAACTTGTCTAACCTCGCTGTACTCCTCCCATCCTACCTTGCCTCTGGAATTACTATTCTACTCTCTTCTATTTGGAGATCAACTTTTTTACCTTCCACATATGAAGGAAAACATACAGTATTTGCCTTTCCCTGCTAGCTTATTTCACTTAATATAATGTCTTTCAGTTCTATTCATTTTGTCATAAATGACAGATATGCCATATTTTCTTTATTCTCACATCTGTCAATGGACACCTCATTTGATCCCATATCTTGGCTTTTATAAATAATGCAGCAATAGACATGGGCTTGTGGGTATCTCTTAGATATTCTGATTTCACTTCCTCCTGGATATATATCCAAAAGTGGGATAGCTAGATAATACATTAGACGTTGTTTGGGGGGAACTTCCATATTGTTCTCTATTGTAGCTATACTAATTTACATTCCTACCAATAGTGTGTAAGCATCATAAGTTAGAGCCCAGCCTGGGCAACTTAGCAAATTAGTAAGATCTTGCCTCAAAATGAAAAAAAAAGTTCCCTTTTCTCCACATCTTCATCATCAGCATGTGTTACTTTTTGTTTGCTTTTTTGATAATAGTTATTCTTGCTGCAGTGAGATGATATCTCATTATGGCTTCAATTTTCATTTCCCTGGTTATTAAAAACAGTAACCATCTTCTCATATACTTGTTGATCATCTGTATTTTTGAGAAATGTCTATTCAGATCATTTGCCCACTTTTTATATGATTTATTTTGTGGTTGTTGAGCTTTTTAATTTCCTTACCTAGTCCAGGTACTGATACTTTGTAAGATGAAAGGTTTGCAAATATTTTCGCTCATTCTGTAAGTGGTCTCTCTGCTCTGTTGATTGCTTCCTGTGCTGTGCAAAGATTCTTAGTTTGATCTAATCTCACTTGTCCATTTTTGCTTTTGTCGTCTGTGCATTTGAAGTCTTATCCAAAACATTTTTGACTAATCCAGTGTCTTGAAGTGTTTCACCTATGCGTTCTTCAACTAGCTTTGTAGTTCCAGATCATTAGGCCTTTGATCCACTTAGGGCTCATTTTTGTATAAAGTGAGAGACTGGGGCCTAGTTTCCTTCTTCTACATACAAATATCCCATCGCCATTTATTGAAGAGACTTTCCTTTTTTTCACATATGTGTTTGGTACCAGTTTTGAAAATGAGTTGGCTATAGATGCATAGATTTAGGGATCTCAATTCTGTTCCATTGGTTCTACGTCTTCATCTAAACGTCAGTACCATGCTGCCTTGATTACTACAGCAACATAGTATGCCTTGAGATCAGGTGTTATACTTCCAGCTCTATCCATTTAGTTGAAGGTTGCTTTGTTATTCAAGGACTTTTGTGCTTTCAACAGGATTTTAAGTTTGTTTTCTTCTATTGCTTATTGTTATGGATCCTATCTAGATGTCTCCTCAAATCCTCACACCCTCATGTGTGGGACTTTTCTGAGCTTGCTGGATCCAGGGTGTGTGATACTGGGATTAAGGGTGTGTGGGGCTGGGGCTGTAGCTCAGCGGCACAAGTGCCTGCATGGCAAGTGCAAGGTCCTGAGTTTGGCTCCCGGTACCAAAAAAAAAAAAAAAAAAAAAAAGGGTGTGTGGTACTAAATTAGTCCACTGATTGAAATTAGCATAGTTCTGGGTATGGCTGAATGGGTTTACTGAAGAGAGAAGCCCCATTCTGGGTGAGAGTAACACCACCCAAAAAGCATGTAGCCTGAATGGGATGAAAGGGAAAGGCAGGCTTCCTACTTCACTGCTTGCTGCCTCCTGCCTGCCCTGCCCATGGACGGTTTCTCCCCCCCCATGCCCCTCGGCCATGTCACCCTGCCTTGGAGCCAGCCAACTATGGACTGAAACCTCTACAAACTGTGAGCTGAAATAAACCTTTCTTCCTTTAACTTGCGGGTGTTCGGTATTGTGTTTCAGCTACAAGAAAAGTAACTAAGACACTTACATATCAATTTTAGACTTGTTATTTCTGTGAAGAATATCATTGATGTTGACAAAAATTGCATTGAATCTGTAAGCAGCTTTTATTAATATGAACATTTACAGACTATTATTCCTTTCAATCCATGAACATGAGAAGTCTTTCCATTATTTTGGGTCATTAATTTCTTTTATCAATGTTTTATAATTTTAATTGTAGAAATCATTCACTTCCTTGATTCAATTTATTCCTAGGTATTTTATTTTTATAGGTGTTGTGGATGGGATTGCTTCCATAATTTCTTTCTCAGCAAGTTCCTTATTTCTCCATAAAAATGCTACTGATGTTCTGTTTTTACTCACACATATTAACCACACAGATCAATGGGTTTCATTTTGGCAGATTCATGCATCCATATTATTTCTACAAATCCATAATGCCTCTTGTCCTTCCATACACCTTTCTCTTGTTTTCTTTCTCTTCTTTAACAGCCCTCTTCTAATTCCCTATCTTCCCTATCTTTTCGGCTTTCCCTCTCACCCTCCCAAGTGTGATATTCGAAACTGTGATACTTGTTTTTGTGAAACTCTCTTATTTTATTTAACATGATGGTTTCTATTTCCATTCATTTTTCTGCAAACAACAGATCTTTATTCTTGTTTATAGCTGAATAGTACTCCATTTTGTATATATATAAACCTCATTTTCTTTATCAATATATCTGTTGAGTCCTAAGTTCCTAGGCTGATTCCATATATTAGCTATTATAAATTGGCTGCAAAAAGCAGGGATACACAGATATCTCTAAAGTCACCATCCTATAGAGCAGTGATGGTGAACCTTTTGGAGCTTTCAATGATAACAAATAGCCAGCTGCAGCACATGTGCCATAAGTTCTCCACCACTGCTCTATAAAATGGTAACTTTAATTCTTTTGGGAATACATTGAGAAGAGGTATAGCTGGATAAAATGGTACCATACCATTTTTAGTATTCTGAGGAACCTCCATACTGATTTCCATAATGGCTGTACTAATTTACATACATAATTTACATATATAATATACTTCATAGTGTATATAAAGATTCCTTTTCCCAAAATCTTTGCTGGCATTTTGAATTCTTAATGATAGCTGTTCTTCCTGAGGTGAAATGGAATCTCAATGTAATTTTGATTTCCAGTTCCCTGATAGCTAAAGAAGTTAAACATATTTTCATGAATAGGACACCAATAGCACCAGAAATAGCAAGAATCAACAAATGAGGTCATATCAAATCAAAAAGATTTTGCACAGCAAAGGAAACAACAGAGTAAAAAGACACTTTACAAAATGGAAAAAATATTTGCCAGCTACTCTTCAACCAGAGGATTAATATCCAGCACACATAAAGAACTCAAAAACTTAATACCAGACCTCTGGTTTAATTTTGGTTGGTTATATATGGAGCACTTTTCTTTAGTATAGAGTATTATGCTCACTGTGGTCTTAAACGTATTAGTGAAACTTTTTAATGTGTTGCCCAAAATTTCCAGCATGTTTTTGTTTTGCTTTATTTTTTTGTACATGAATGTTCATAAAAACTTTATTTGCAACAGGCAAAACCTTGCTGACAATCTAAATATCCACAAAAATGTAAATGGATAAACAAATTGTGGTATATCTATACATACAACAGTATACTACTTAGCAAAAAAAAATCTTGATATATACGATGCAGAAGAATTTCAAAATAATTGTACTGAATGCTATGAACCATATGAAAAGAGTAGATGATGCTTAATTTCAAATGTATAAGCTTTCACATTGTTGAGATTGTTTTGAATTATAGAAAATACCTGCATTGATCAGTGGCGTTAGTCCACTTGGTTGATCCTTAACACTAGTTATATATTAGAATCCTCAGGATGCTTTTAAAAGCTACCTGTCTCACTCCACTATAGGTAATTATACCATAGGTAATTGCCCAACAATCTAAAGGGGATCTTTCTAATACTGTTTTCTTCCCCAATAATTTACAGTTTTCTTAATTTAAGAGTACCATTTTTAGTAATTTGAGTTCATCATTTTTTTCCAAATTGCCCATCTTTATGAAGCAAAATTTCTTTTATTTACATTTCATTGTTTTACATGTTATGTTTTCATTTATAATAGTTTAATAATATGATAATTATAATACAAATGCAACTGACATAAAGAGTGTTGGAAACAAACCCCTATCTCTTGGTAGCATGCAGCTCAGTTGGTACTATTTTTTTTTAACAGAGCCAATGAAATTTTAGGTAAGAATTTCTCAAACCACCTGGAGATCTTATTTAAATGCAGGTTCAGATCCAGTAGCTCTGGAGTGTGAGATTCTGGAGTGAAAATCTGCAGGCTTAATTTCCTCCAGGTGATACTGATGCGACTGTTTCAGTGATTACACTTTGAGTAGCAACGTCATAAATCAAGGATTACAACCTCACTTTAACACAAAATTGTACATAGTGAGAATGTCAAAAATATCAGTGTATGAAAGCCAGACCAATTAAGTCAGAATCTCAAGAGAAAGAGCCCAGGTATTACTAGCTTTTAAAAGCATCCCGGTGATTCTAATGTATAACTCAAGTTAAGGATCACCAAAGAACTAATCCAACAAGTCAATGCAGGCATCTTCTACTATAAATCTCAATCTCGGATAATTTCAGTAAGCAATTCACCAGATATTACTATAAGAACCAGACCAAATTGTCCCAGAGGCTTAAATTCAAATTACTTATTTATAACTCAAAAAAAGTAATGAGTTAATCGAAGTGGGAAAAAATGGAGAGGAAGGAGGACGGATAGTGAGAAAGGGAGAGGGAGGGAGGGAGGGGGAAGAGAGAGGAATTCATGTATGAATTATAAAACTGGACACAGGGCCGGTGAGATGGCTCAGCGGCTTAAGCGCCTGCCCGGCAAGTGTGAGGGCCCCAGTTCAACTCCCAGAACCCACATACGAAAAAGGGGCCGGTGATATCGCTCAGCGGCATGGGCGCCTGCTGGCGTGCAAGGTCCTGAGGTCGACCCCACGGTACCCACAAAAAAAAATAATAATAAAAATAAAACTGGACACAGCTTCATTAAACACACCCATACTTAAACTTTGGGACAAAAATTTGTTAAAACACATCACTTTTTCTTATTTTCAAATTGTTTTCTCTTTAAGGTAAGACTAAGTAAAATTTTTGATAGCTAATGCTAAATTGAAGTTAAAATATTAACCTTGTAATAATGTATGAACATTTAATTACGTACCCCATAAGCCTCTGAAATTAAGTAAAAAAAAGCAAAAAGTCTTCCCATAATCTTTCATGCTTTTAATAATACTATCATATATGTAAGTGAACTTCTCCTCAGCTGCATTTACTGAGAATATAATGAAAATGTTCTTTTCATACTCTCATTCAATATACAGATCTTTAGTGGCTATTATATACTACACACTGTGCTCAGCCAAGTCAAGGAATAAAAATAAGCCCCCTAAAAACTGACCCTAATAAAACACAGGTATATGAATTACCTAAAAAATAATTTAAAATGACCATAATAAAAATGCTTAATAAACTTGGGAAAACAATGCATGAATAAAATGAGACTATCAACAGATACAAAAAGTTTTTTAAAAATCAAAAGTGGGAAAATAGTGTCAACAAGCATGAACTTAGTTCATATATTATAATAACAAAATATCTATTTGTTTTTTGGTTGATAAAATTACACCACTTTAACAGGAAGATTTGGTATTTGTTTGACCATTCATCCCATAATCCTTTTCCAATTTTTCATGTAAGACATCATTAAGGACATCATTACCACTGTCTTAACTCCAAATCACATCTTTTCCTGTAATTATATTTGGCACATAATTCTTGTTGCTCTGCATTAATCCCCAGTGACTAACACATAAGTCCAGCATTTACAGCATTGCTACGTGGCTACATAACAACTGTGATCAACCTTCAGTATTCAAGGAGTATTGGCCCACAGAGCATCATTCTCCCTCTTTTGCTGGTTATTATACATGAGTTTTGTTCTTTCTTAATTCTATATTGTCATCTAAATTTTTTGTCATTTAATTATTAAACTAAGTCTCCCTCTCCATTTCTACATACCTTCCTGTGTTAATTACTTTTCTTTTACTGAGACAAAATATCCAATGCCCAAAGTTAAGGGAGGAAAGGTTTATTTAGCACACACTATGTAGAGTCCAAGGCAGGGTGGCACATGGCAGCAGAGCAATCATTCATGGTGGCAGAAGACAGCAAAAGCAACAAGAGACCTTAACAGCACTGTTCTGCCCCTTTTATCTTATTCAGGCTGCTGGGATTAGGGAGGTACCAAACCAACCAGTGGACTGCTTTAGTAATCACACACCCTTAATTCCATCATCACACTCTAGATTCACCCACCTCTGAAAAAGTCCTATGGCCACATGAGGCTTTGGGGGGATATCTAGACACAAACTATAGCACTTCCCTTGGTTTCCAAACAAGAGAGACTTCTTAGCACTTCCCTTGGTATCCAAACAAGAGAGACTTCTTGCTCTCAAATCCCTCACCATCTAATTAAAACCGAGATTAAAATGAGAACAAAAAGGACAGAAAGTTAGCTATGAAGAAAGTGTAACAAACTACAAGTTAACTAAATAAAATTGTAGACCTGTTACTTTCTCAATAATGAAGTCAAATGGACTAATTAGTCCTAGTCAAGAAAGGATTTTGAGTTAGCCAGCTTTTTGTTACTATGACCACATAACATAAACTTAAAGGAGTAAGGATTTGTTTTGGCTCACAATTTCAGGGGTTTCAGTTCATGGTTAGCTGCCTCCAAGGTAGAAACATCATGATGAAAACACATAGCAAAACAAAGCTTGGCTATTCTTTTCTGAATATTAACTCAGGACTACCAGGAAGCAAAAAGGAGAGAAGACCATGAGAAGGGGCAGGTACTAGATGTGACTTCAAAGCCATGCCCCTACTTCTTCCAGCTGGCCCCACCTTCTAATATCCCATTCTGCAGGAGACCAAAGGCAAATTGAGGCTTAATTGGCCTCCTCTGTGAGCACAAAGGAGAAAGTCAATACTGCTGAGTTTAAATTGTTTACCTGAGCATGTACTAGATGGATATTGGAAGGCAGATGAGCCTTGTGTTACTTTAATTGCTTGTACCAGTGTTGGGGTGAATAAAATGGGGACAAGTAGAGGCTCAGGGCTCCTCTGCCCTAGAGGCAAGAGCCCCCTGGCTGCCCAGATGCTAAACTGACTCTGTGTCTCTTTGTCATTCATCCTCATTCACCCACAGGTCAGGGGAACAAATTAATAACAGGACTAGATCCCCACAAGTGGTGCCTGGGTGGGGAAGGCTCAGAGGAGTGGGCTGGTTCCCCACAGAGGGCAACTGGGAAAGGGACTGATGGCATAGGCTGGTTTCCAACACCATTCCACTATTGATCATGGATTAGTCCATAGATGATGTCACCACCCTCATGACACAATCAATTCTCTATCAATTCTCTAAGGCCCAATTCTGAACATTGTTGCAGTGGAGATCAAGCTTTCAATTCATTAGTCTTTAGGGGACACTTCATATTTAAGCAATAACATTTTTTGTGGTGCTGAGGAGTGCACCCAGGGCCTTCACACTGAGCTACATCTCCAGCCCATTTATTATTTTTTATTTTGAGACAGAGTCTTGCTAAATTGCTGTGACTGTACTCAAACTTGTGATCCCCTTGCCTTAGCCTCTCCGGATGTTGAAATTGCAGGCGTGTAAAATCATAACAATTTTGTAGTGAACAAATTAATTTCTGAATAAATAAATGCTACTAGAATATATGATCCAAAATTCCCACTTCTGGTAGGTACCCAATGGAAATGAAACCAGTATCTCTGAGATATCTGCACTCCATATCAATTCAGTATTATTCATAATAGCCATAATTGCAGTGTTATTCATAATAAGCAAGAAATAGTGTCTACCAACAGGTGAAATGATAAAGAAAATTTGATTATAATGGACACACTCAAACATATACACACATAATCTCACATACAATGAAATATTATCCAGCCTTTAAAAAGACAGTAGTCCTATTACTTGATACAACAAGAATGTGCCTAGAGGCCATTATGCTAGGTGAAATAAGCCAGACACAGAAAGAGCAATACCATATGGCTTCACTTATACGGGGAAGCTACAAAAGTTAAACACAGAGGGTAGAACAGTGGTTGCCAGGGGCTCTGAACAGAAGGGGAAGAAAAGGTAGAATGTTGGTCATAGGGTACAAACTTTTGGTTATAAGATGAGTACATTTTTGAGATTTAATGTGTAGCAGTAATAACTATTAAAAATGTCTACTACTTTAAATTTGCTATGAGAGTAGATATTAAAAATTAAAGATCCTATTCAGTGTATTCAACAAACTATTTTATTATAACTTCTTTAATACTTAAAACACTACATATTACTCATGGAAAGGAACAAAACTTAAATAAATTAATGTTGGCATTTTTATCATCACTAGACCTACAATGTGGCTTAAAAGGGCATCATATAAAAGACTGAGTGCTGAGAAATGTTTAGTTTCCATGGGACCATAATTAAATAGAACCTACTCTGCTGACTGAATAGAGTTAGAAATGGCCAGGCAGTTTTGGCTTAGCACAAACCAAATTCTTCACACTTGGAAAGTCTGAAAGCATTGAAAAGGCCTATCCATTTACCAGTTAAAACAGTCAGAATTTAAGATCAGCTTTCCAAATTAAGTGTTCAAGCTATAAAATCAAATGCCAAAGAGGGACTAGTACAGAGAGGAGAAGAGAACAAAACAGCAATTAAAGTTAGTATTGCTCCATTTTATGGGAATTGTATTATGGTAAATTCACACACACTCATAATACGTTAGAGACTATGAAAGGCAAAAATCTCTGACAGAAACAGAGATTTTGGGATCAAACTTGTATCAGTTAACCCTGCATGATGAGACCAGTCCATGCAGCAAACAGTTCCAAAGGGATCAAGTCTAATATATGATTACATGGACAAGGGTTTGAATCAAAGACTGCCAGATAATGACCCTGTTGAAGCTGCCTATTCTTTCGGTTCAAGTTCTCTCAATGGATTTAGCTAAAGGCAACCCAACACAAATTTCCCTGGGGAATTCTGTGCAGCAGAAACTACTGTAAAGGTGAAAAGATAATGCATTATGAGTTCCTTTAAAAATTATTTATTACACACATTCAGTATTCTTGAATGTTATCTCCATTTCTCTCTATATTTCCTTGCCTTTTTTCTAAAGTACACTTATATCCAGAAGAATGTAAGTTTTTGTTATGGCCCTGTTATTTTTTTCTGATTCTATTTGAATATGCTTTTGTCATTTTTCTTTCCTTCTGGCTTTCGTCAGCCTGGACATACGTAGCACAGATCAAAAGGTAGTGCTGTGCTGAAGCAAGTGTCAAATAACACCTCTTCTCACTATATGTGTTATTTTTTCCAACATTTCCATCTCCTACTGAAGAAACTATTTTGTCACCTCCTCAGAAGTAAGAAAGAACTTATGTCACTTGGGAATTTTCACATGTATTTCCAAAATGCCATTATGCTTAGCTACAACTGTATAAGGAGGTGAAGCCCCCATCAGAAGAGGAAAAGAGAGGGGACTGGCGAGAGCATTCTTCATGCAACTGCACTCTGTGATCTGAGAAGAGATGATGCCTCACTCACAATAGAAATACAGAAGGGTAAATAACACCAAAAAAAGAGAAGACTGATATGCAAGCGCTATCTTGCATACTACGTAAAATTTGTCACTTTTTGAGGGTATAAAGGACAGAAATGGTGCAAAATATTCTCAAACAACAAGAATATCACTACCAAAGGGGGCAAATAAATTATGTAAACCATAAAAAACAGGAAAATGGAACAAAAGAATGAAAAATTATACAGTACATATGCCAAGATATACAAGAGAAAGAGAGACAAACATACACCAAGGTCTATGCAATGTGCAGTCCAAGAAAAGTCCTCTCCTGCACAAGAAGTAAGGTCATTCTTCAAAGGGAATGAAAGCCACTCAGGGAAGATTAATTTTCCTTCTGCATTTTTCAAAAATTAAATAGTTAACATATATGTATTGCTAAAGATCAAATAAAAAATGGATGTTACATTCCTTTATAACCTCTCCAGCAGATGGTGCTGAGAGAAGCCCATAATTACTGAGCAGAGTTGATCGATAAGAAGGGAAATTTTTAAAAATTATATGATAAGACAAATACTTAAGACTTTTATAAGAAGGTAGCTATTTTAGTTATTTCTTAATACTTTAATGGTGGAGGGTTCACTGATAGGAAACAAGCACTTTTATGCACTTTATAAGCCCATATGCGTTCATGTGAGTATAATGCATAATGCAAACAAAATCAAGGAATTCTAAAACTCAGTTTACGCTACAGAAAGGTGTGGTTTACCAAAGCTAAACTACATTAATGGGAGATAGAGTAATCACAAACTCGCACTTCCAGAATACTCACTGAATTCAGGTGACCACGGATTATGGAAAATGAAGCCTCACTCTCCTCAGGTGTCGCCTTCCTGGGTGCAATTGTAGTCAAAGACGACAGGCCCAACCAAAGCTTTCAGCAAGCCTCCCTCAACTGTGTTTCTATACATACTGCCTTGAATACAGCACAGGCATCCAGAAAGATAAGGCTTGATAGCAAGCATGAAAATAGTTTAAATGTAAAAATGAAGATAACAGGTTATGAATGCAGTTGTCAGAGACTAAATTGGAACTCTGCATTTCTAAAAGTGATCCAATATCAGAAGATAATTATAACAATTATAAAACATTTGGGAAAGTATTTGGCTTCTGCCTTAAAAACTACTGACAGGAGGAAAAACTACATATTAGGATTTTTTTTTTTTTTTTTTTTTTTTTTTTTTTTGGAACCAGTAATCAAACTCAGGACCCTGCGTTTGCCAAGCAGGCACTGTGCCACTGAGCTATATCCCTGGCCCCACATATTAGGATTTGACAACAGCCTTCTTGTACAAAAGTTAGAGAGCTCCAAAAAGAATCTCATAGAGAAGATTAAATTACTATAAAATTTCATAAAGAATTCACTGAATAATTAAGCAGCCTTCTGTGTAGGTCAAAGAGGACCAATCAGAAAATTGGGGTCATAAAAGGATGACAGACAGGGTAATAGGAACTCAAATATAATTACAGAGTTAGTGAAAGGGAGAAGGAAAAAATAGCAGATATATTAACAAATATTCTTTGGGTTTTATACAAATAATTTTTATTTTAAAGAAAATCAGTGCCAATTTTTATTTTTTTCACTCAATCACATTTTATTCTCTATATTTTGCTTTAGATAGACAGCCTGATTGCCTCAAGGGAATGGCTCAGGGGCTGCGACCATCCACGCCTGTGAGGTAACTATCATTCATATAATTTTCACTGAAATTTGAAACAGACTTCATCATCTTTTCTAAAACTGTCATGAAAACCAGCTATTCATTCTATTTCATTTTCAAAAAGGAAATCTATAAACTACCTCAACTATTACAGGATTGACTTAAATTGTAAAATTAGCAGAGATAGAAAGCAGTAGAAAAAGACTAGGAATTTAGTTTTATCAACATAGCTAATGCCTCCTATCTTGTTCTTTTCATACTAATAAAGTTATTTCATAGACATCATATAAAATAACCACCTAATATTTAATAATATTAATATTTAATAATATTAATAAGGGCTTATTTTGTTCTAGCAGTATGATTACATATAGTAGCTCATTAAAGTTCACAACAAATAGGGCCGGTGAGATGGCTCAGCGGCGTAAGCGCCTGCCTTGCAAGTGCGAGGGCCCGAGTTCGACTCCCAGATCCCACATACGAAAAAGGGGCCGGTGATATCGCTCAGCGGCACGGGTGCCTGTTGGCACGCGAGGTCCTGAGGTCGACCCCCCGGTACCCACAAAAAAAAAAAAAAAAGTTCACAACAAATAAACAATGAAATCAAGTTGAACTTAAATGATTAATCCAGGTTCACAATGCTCAAAAGTGACACAGGCTGCCTCTATCCAGATCTGACTGCAGTTACCACCTCCTTACAGCTTCTGCTTTCCAACAAATGTAATGACATTCTTACTTAGAAAAGCAATAGCCAGGGATATAGCTCAGCAGCACAGCATCTGCCTGACAAGCGTGAGGTTGTGAGTTCGATTCCCGGTACCAAAAAAAAAAAAAAAAAAAGAAAAGCGAAAAAATTCAATTACAAAAGTTCTGAAAAATGCCCAAGACTCAGCACTTAGTTCCCCTGCCATCTCTCTCATTGCTCCTCTTCTACTTTTACTAAATTTGTGTCTTCTCCAACTTCCTGCCTTTAGACTTCATCCTTTTCTCCTGAAAAGTTTTCCTCTGTACATGGCATCATCATTCTCACATTTACCTCAACTGGAACTGCTGGCCACACAGACTCTTCCTTCAAACTCTGTCCAGTCAGTTGCCAAATTGTGTACTTTGCCAGTAGCACCACACTCACCACCAGTTCCCAGGTTTAAGTCATCATTAATTATCTCCTACATCACTGTAAAGATGCGGAGAATAAAAGTGCATGTCTTTAGCACAGCCCCTTCCTCATGTCATCTCCTCCCACACTTCTCAGACTTCTGAGCTCCGCTGTCCTGAACTTTTGAAGTTCATTGCACCCAGGATCAAGCAAACACCTACCTAGAGCCTTATTATCCCCAGTGCTTACTGTCCCCCTAATAGGCATATGGCTCACTCCTTCACTTACTTGAGGTCTCAATTCAAATGTTACCTCTATACCCATATCCTGATTGTTCTCATTTATGGTACTTTCAACATCACATCATTTTAATGTATTTAGTATTTATGGCCTGACTGTGTGGCTCTGTGATAGAATACTTGCCTAGCATCTAGCATGCCCAGGGCTCTTGGTTCAATTCCCACCACCACCACCACCAATACACATGCACACAGTCAAATCAATGTATTTAGTGTTTATTGCTCTCTCCCCTATAAACAGAAAATTCTTCTGAGGCCAGAGACTTAAGAGATTTCTACCACGTTGCTTCCCGACCTCTTCTCCTCCCTACTCCTAGAACGTGGAGACATTGTGTTATTTGTTGAATCAATGGATGAGCAAGCACCTGAATAAATTCAGTTTTCCATAGATTCTCTTTTCCTCTCTGCCTTTACCATTCACAGAGATGCCCTTGTGGTTCAAATAATACCAAAAGAAAACACAGAGTTGATAAAAATACAAGGTATCTGAAGGAAGAGTGAATAGATGTGTGAAGTGTACTACGAATATTGACCTAGGACTTGGCTGTGGTAACCTATGCTACTTAATCATTTCAGAATCTGCCTCCTCAAATAATAATAATATTTACTTCTATGGCTGTTTTAGGGATTTAATAAAGTAATAACATACGGTAAGTGTATATAAAATGGTTTCTGTAGGGGCCAGTACATGGAATGCATTCAGTAAATATAAGAGGCTTGCTTATTGCCAGTTTTGCATCCTTAGTTTAGGATTTTAAGTGTTATGGTTAGAAGTTTGCACTTGATTTATTCCTAATGAATATTTTTTTTTTATGGGTACCGGGGGTCGACTTCAGGACCTTGCGCGCCAGCAGGCGCCTGTGCCACTGAGCGATATCACCGGCCCTTTTTTTGGTATGTGGGTTCTGGGAGTCGAACTCGGGCCCTCGTGCTTGCCAGGCAGGCGCTTACGCCGCTGAGCCATCTCGCCGGCCCCCTAATGAATATTTTAGCTAAATTTATTCCTAATGAATAAAAATTCCTAATGAATACATTTTGACATCATGCTATTCCTCTCATATGGAATTTCTAGGTCACATTTTCCCCTTTCAAAATCTATCCAGAGTTACAAAAGCTAGTTTACTTTTGGGAGGGGCTGGTAGAAGTCATTTCTGTACTTCACACTGTGTAGAAAGATAAATCCAAATAAATTTCACTATTAAAATGATATCAAGAGAAAAATTAGACTGTTTGTACCTCCAGTTAGAGAAGCTTACTTTAGAATTAATAACTATTTTATTTCTTAACAAAATTTAAATGATGACATTCATCATTGGTGGAGAAGTATGGTAACACATAAAATTTGGATACAATTTGGTAGATTGTGGAAAAACTATTAGAATTCCCTGGCTCAATTTTTACCCTCTAAAGCATGTACTGTAAAGAAATAATACTATACTTAAAGGTGAAACAAAAATACACCCTTCTTCTGTATCTTTGCTGCCTAAATGGATATGTTGGAATTATCTTTACTTCTCTCCTCCATAGTCTATATTGAGACAAATGCCAAGTATTATATTACTATAGCTCTTTCTTTTCTTTCATTTTCCCTGCTACCTTTCTGGCTTAAGTTCCCTTCATTTTAATGTAGACTACTGTACAAATTTTCTAAGAATAAAATTTACACTGTAGCATAGTTCAAAAGATCCTATATGACAAGGATTCCTAGAATCACTATTATTAGAATAAATATGATTAGATGTATAATGGAAAGCAGACAAAGTAGTTGCTATTTATGAAAGATCTGAATGACTACGTGAAAAAAAGAAAATATCTGAATAATCAATTGAATCAAAAATTGAGTTTTAAATAAGTGCACCAAAATTAGGGGCTTTCCCTTAAATAATAATCTATTTAAATATAATGTAAAGCTCTATTCCCTTAGCAACAAAAGCATGTAAAATACTGTGAAAAGCTCAGTAAACTTACTATTTTTCCATCAGGATTCATTATTGACAACACAGTGGGAGAGCAAATTAAACAAAAATTCAAATCTCTCTTTTCTCCCTAAATTAGTCAGCCAGGTGAATGCTATGCATCCTTTGTTTTGAATACCAAGCTTTCTAATGCATTGTGTTTCTTGCTTTACCCACCCATGCTTCACAAGTCTTCCCCTCACTTTCAAACTCACTACTTCTCCAGAATTCTGATTCCGTCTCTTCCATAGCTTCAACCTCTTGACATCTTGACTTTCACTGAACCCTAGTTTTCCAGCAATACCACTTGCTAATGAACCTCTCAAATAATTCTGTTACTGCCATGCATACTTTATGTACATCACAAAGTAAATACCCTGTACCTCAGTGTCGGGAAGGCATAGCTGTCACTGTTCTACCCTCACACAAAAAGATACGCTCTTTGAGGCTTGTGTTACCAAATTTCCTACCACTCACACATGCAGAGAATGAAGGCATATACACATCATTAAACATTCCCCTTTATTCAGTACCAATTTTGACAGCCTCTTCATTCCTTGTCTATAACATTCTGGGAGATTCTGACATTCATGCCATTGACTTGTCTAGAACCCTGGTCTCTGGGCTTCCTAACGCTCCCACCCCAACCCAACTTCACCTGTTTAGTCATACTCAGTACGTCTCACCACTCAAAACTATTCCACCTGGAAGTGCTCTAAATCAGACATTCTACTCTCCAGCTCCAGCTCCTTATACTTCCCGGTGGCCTTCTCAACTACCCCAAGACATTTATTCTTCCAAGTCTTTAGCAATTCCTGTTCAATAGGAACTAACTTCCTCCCCACTGAAGATATCTCAACTATCCTGATCTTCTCTATCTAATGTAAATCTCTTTAAATCTGTAAATTTGATCAGTTTTTGCTGATACTATAAATTCTTTATCCAGAAAGAAAATTTCCAGCTATGAATTAATCAATTTACTTTCTTCATGGCTATACCTAGGCATGCTTCTAGAGGAAAACTGGATAGCTAGATCGATGAAGAGCACAACTCCTGGTTAGCAACTTTACCTGAATTCTCAAAATTTTAACTATATTTCCTAGGAAGCTTTCAATCCATCTTTACTTTATCTATGACTCTGCCTCTTCTTCCCAGTAATTCCTTAGGTCTCACATCACAGAGAAAACAAATCTGCCAGACACAGATACAATTCCTTCCACTTCCTTTCCAGCAAATCTATACAGTTAGCTCATCTGTATTTGCCAATTTCTTGGTCGATCCTGTTCATATACATTCCTTCAGCAATGGTCAAATTTTTCAGTTATGCTCTGAATCTTATCCTTTCTGCTGAATTTACACAATTAATCCCTCCCTTTTACTCTGAATACCTCTCTTGCTAATGGATACATGTCACTAATATTGAAATACTGTTACTGCCTATTCCCTCCATTAGAAAATAAACCTTGACTCTTACATGTAATTCCAGTGACTGCTCCATTGCTTCTCCCATTCAAACCCAAATTTACTGCAAAATGTATCACCACTTCTCCCATTCACTCCTCATAGCCCACTCTAATCTATTTCCTTTCTGGTCCATCAAAGGTGCTCTCAATAAAACAACCATATCTGATGACAAATGTCAGGTACCATCAATTTCTGTCCCCTCCCACCTTTTGTTACCATGTGTCACGTTCTACTCTTCCCTGAGTTTCATGATGCTATACTTCTGGTTTACCACGTGATTTTCTGGGAACTCTTTTTCAGGCTATTTTATAATCTCATCCACATCTTATAATCTTAAAAGGCAATACAGTTTTAAATGACTGGCTATCCTATTTTCCTCTCTTTCTAATTTCTAAGTGACTCTAATTCCCATGGCATGCTTCAGTTAGCATCTTTGTGTAGATGTCTGCCATAGTTACATCTCCTGCTTAAACCTTTCTTCTAGACTTCAGACTTATATACCAAATTTTAATATTTCCTCGTAGATGTCCATAGACATCTTAAATTCAATATGACTAAAACTAAACAAAATCTGCTAGCCGTATGTTGCTCTCTAGTAAACAGCATAATCATCGATTCACTTTGTGTATGTCTGAAATACAAAACTTATTCATGATATTTCTCTCCCTCAACCCCTAAATCCAATCACCATAAGCATCCTATTGTGCTTCCTACATATACAGATCCATTTACTTCTCTCCATTTCCACAGCTTTTTCCTACCACAAGCCACACTCTCTCTCAATTAAACTGGTATTAATGTCCATACATACTCCTGCTTTTTTCCACCCCAATTCCTACAGGGCTACAACAACAACTCTCCAAAACACACTGCTTAATCACATTATATTAACATTTCAAACCCTTCAAATGTTTCCTGATGCTTTGGGAGTAAATATCAAGGTCCTTCCATGAAACAGAAAGGCCTGCATTATGTGGCCACTCCTCTTCCCTCCAACCTCAACACAAATCCCCTACTTAGATTCAAACACCATTCACTATGCTCAATTTGTGTTGTAAAGATACAATAAAACACACTTCAAATTAGGAAATATTTTCTTTTTAATGAAGACAGTACCTTGTACTGCCATAGATGTAAAGAAACAAGCATTTTCTTATGTTGTTCACATGTAAACTGGTGATATCACTAAGGACAATTTAGAAATATGTGCCAAAATTCTACAAATTTTGTATAACATTTAACTTATAAATTTCCCTTTATTATATTGACTCTGATATAAAACTGTAGAAGTATTTTTATAACAATGAAGCCTGGAAACAAATGAACATTAATCTTTGCTTACCTAGTGAAACACATTTTCTTTCACCTGAGAATAAAGTCTCTTTAGATACAGAATATTTATACTAAATATTACTACAGCATGTATGAAAACTCATTACTGTGTTTAGTACAATCTAAAGAGCCTGTTCCAGTTAGACATTTTTAGTAATTCCTGAGGTACTATAGCTAGATTATTTGGGAAATTTTTTATCCTGGAAGTATTCAAAAATCAGGAAATTGTTTTTAACTTACCCTAAGTGGAATTCTGCAACATTCGTGACAGAAGAAAAAATTTAGAAATGACGGTTCTTTCTACTGTTTCCAGGAAGCATGCTTTTCTAAACACTATTAATCTTGTCAGCTGCCGCCACACATAACAGCTAGTTTTATGCAGTCCTCATTTCAAAATATGAGAAGAATAAACTTGATACATTGAAGAAAAGTATAAAAAATTATTCTTTTTAAAAATGTACATGATTACAATAATCTAAACTTACTGTTACTATATACAAATGATACAAAATGGATTAAAAATCCTTGAAAACTAGGCTAAAATGTGGAAGACCCTTATGCAATAAACGATTTAACAAGCATTTGGGGATCTTTTATGAGTTAGTGTAGCAAGTGAGATGCCGAGGTAAATGACAGATTCTGCCTTGTGTGAAACACAATAGCCATTCATTCAATAGAAACTCTATTCAGTTTTCAAGATGAGCTAGACAGAACTCTTTCAGAGACTTCACTCTTCACCTGCCACTCACTCAGAGCCACTGGCACATTCACCTTGAGACTGAATCCTAGGAGTTAGCTACTCTGACCACTGCATTTCTGGACTACTATAGTATTCTTTAAAAACACACATTTAAACACATTTCTATTCTGTTCTATGGGAAACACTGTCTGAAAAGTAAAACTTCATGCCTGTAACACACCACATGTAGCCTTGACCATGTCTGATCTCAAACATGGGACTGATCCCTAGTTTTTACAAATTCTTGCTCCCTGAAAATGTAACCAGCACCAATGCTAAAATGGTACCAGAATAAAAATCAGCATCTTGAGTCATGGAAGCCCACCATCTTCCTCTATTTTTCAAGTCCTGTCATTCTAGGCCACAGCTACCCAAATGGAAAGCAGTGTTAGACACATCTCTCTGGCTTTCATCCTCATACCTCTCTGGCTTTCCTTCCCATCAACCCCCCAATCATCTTTACAAGATGCAGAAAACTGTAGAAAAGCCCACAAAATTTCCCCTCTCTGTTTCTGTGTCCATTTCAGTGTGACTTTACAGTTCATTATAACTTGATTTCCCCAGTAGAATACAGTAGAAGTAACAATATCCAAGTTCCTAGACATGGCTGATTTTGACTTTCTTAGAAGTCATCAACCATCCTATAAACAAGCCTAAAGTTAACCTGCTAGTTGAAGAAAATACAATGAAAGACTAGTCATTTCAGCCTCAAAAACTGAAGTAATTATAAACCAACTAGCTGAACTAACCCACTGACTGCAGATACAGAACCAAACCCTGTTAAGATCAGACAAAATAGGCCCAGCCCCAAAATCAAAACAAACAAACAAACAAACCAAATCCCACACGACTCATTTCAAATTTCGAATCTGTCGAACTATTTTTTCAGACTGATTTTGGGGATGTTTTTCTACACAGCAAAAGCCAACTAATAAACAGAGCTTCCAATCCTTCATCTCAGCCATTGTCTGTGTACATCCTCCATCATCTAATACCTCACAAAATTCACCTTCCACCTCCCTGCTCTGATTGAAGCTTGAGTTTTCAGTGAAGACAATTGCTCCTTTTTCTGAAGCCATCTCATTTAGATTATTTCTCACATCACAGGCATGCTTGAAATACAAAGGAGTGTCACTTCCAAAATAGCACTTTCATTCTCAGAGCAGAAACCAACTTCCTCTGATGTTTGTGACATCTACTACTTACATCTGCATCTACTTTTACACCTACTGCTACCTCTCCTCATCTACCAATCTATGCCAGAGTCACTGCAGAGTTTGAAACCTAAAAACAATCTCCATTGAAAGCTTTGATTTGTCTTGAGAAATTCTGAATGGAAAATTTATTTTCTGGGAAACTTGCTCAATGCCCACAATCTGTTTCCTTGACTCCTTACCTCCGTACGTACGATAATTTTCATTCATACACCACTTCAACATTCCATTTTCACAGCAAACACTTCAACTTGGCAACACCCAAAATTACTGTACCTCTGAAATATTTCACATTTTAAATCATGAAACTGCTTTTATTTATATATACAAAAGAAAAAACATAAGAATAACCGCAAAATATTTTGTGGTATCCATGAATTATCTTAAAAAGGTATCAGAATCATACATACAATTGACTATGATTTTAAAGCCATTTAGGAACAGATAATTCTCAAGATATTTAAAAACATCTAGAAATATCAATAAAAGAAAATCATCCAAAGAAATCATAAAAAGAAGAATGATGGTATATTTGCTTTCCTGCAAAATTCATACTAGTAAATAATAATTAATGTACTGTAATAATCAGTACCATTAGATACAATAATCAAAGTACTATAGAATCAGTACAACTAGATAGAACTAGGTTAATAGGGAATAACAGAAATTCTAGAAACAGACTCAAATACATGTATATATGTAAATATTTAGTATAAGTTAAGATGGTACATTGATTAGAGAACAAAAGGGTTATTTTAACAAACAGTGCTGAATGACTGGTTAACTTGTGTAACAACAACAACAAAGTTAACCAGAATTATTATCCTATGCATACAGAAAAAAATTCCCAGATTGTTCAAATTTAAAAACAAAACAAAAGGAACATTCAGAGGTTAGAAGTACACCTTTTTTTCCTTTAATACACTTGGAATAAAATAAGACTCAATTACATAAATGTTTAAATCTTTTTGTTGAAAAATACTGAATAGAAGCAACATTATAAAAATACATTTTCCAGGCCGGTGAGATAGCTCAGCGGCATAAGCGCCTGCCTGGCAAGTGCAAGGTCCTGAGTTCAACACCCAGAACCCACATAAAGGAAAAAAAGGGCCGGTGATATCGCTCAGCGGCACAAGCGCCTGCTGGCAAGCGTGAGGTCTTGAGTTCGACTTCCAGTACCCACATAAAAAATATATATATTTTTTTTTCCTTGTACCAAAAATTAGGTTTTATTTTTTAAAAGCCCCCTTAAAATCAATAAACAAAACTACAAAGAATTGAATAACAGACATAAACATCAAGTTTAAAAATATAAATTTCCAACAATCATATAAAAACAAATTCAAATATCCAGATTTTTACCACCATTTTAGACTTTTCCCAGATTTCAGACCCCAGACCCACATAGCCAACTGCTTGCTCTATACTTCCACTTGAATGTCTAACATATGCCTCACAAAGAACACGTCTAAATTGACCTCTTGATCTTGGTTGGCCACTCTCTTACATCCAGCTCAGTAGCATTACTTAGTAGCATTCCCCAACTCATGGAGTAACAACTCTCTGTCTTTTTTAATCCAAAACTGAGGAGTCATCTTTGACTTTTTCCTTTTACTCATACCCATCTCTAGTAACTAGAAACTTTTGTTGACTCCATCTGCAAAACATATCTAGAATTTAACCGCTTTGCACTGCTTCCACCTAATGAAGCTACCATCAGCTCTTCCTGGATAGTTGTGAAAACAGACCCACCTCACCTCACTTAAAGCATCTAAGGCACAGCCCATCACTCTTAGGGTAAGAATGAACTCCTGGATCTGTCAGTCTGACTTTCCTCTCTCTTCAGCTGCATCCTGTGGCATGACTGCAAACATGCTTCCAAATCATGCTACCTCTTACACAGTCTTCACGTTTTCAGTCTTCTTGGTCTGCATATTTCTTCCTTCCTCTTCTCACTAGTTTAATGCCATTTGTTCATCACATTTCAACCCCAACATCATTTTCTCAGGGATATTTCCCGTCATCTCCCCACTAGTTGAATTTCACTTACTACAGGCACTTCATCAACATCTTAATACTGTAACATTGTATATTTGATCATTATATAATTAATGTCTCCCTCATTGACTGAATTATCAGGTTTGTAAGGACAAAGAGAAATTTCACTTTGTTCACCAGTGTATCCCCAGTGGCTAACAGAGCCTGCTTCACAGAAAGTGGTTAGTAACTATTTTTTAAAATGAATGGAAAATAAAATAAAATAAAATGAATGGAAACTATAAAGATATTCAATGGAAAGACGCTCAATTTCAACTTTATCATACTATACTACTATTTGTAGGAAAATTTCAGGCTCTCCAGTTCTTAAACTTATTCCTGCTCATATGTAAAACTCAGCTAAGACCATTAATCCGATTTTTACATCCCACTTCACATTCTACCAATTGTTTCCCTCGGCTCTCTCTCAGCATTTGGGAAGAGTGGTCTGAAGGGAGATAAATAGATTAAATAAATCAGTGGACAAGTACAATGTCCATCTTGTTCTATACTAGCCCACACCCTCCCTTCTTCCCAAGCAACAAATAAAAGTGACCTCTCTGAGATCTGGAGCCTGAGAAATGCTGAAGGTGGACTGCAGGCTTAAAACATAAATAGTAAGTTCTTAATACTATTTGCTATGAGATGTCCTAATTTGTGACCAGGAAAAACCAATTTTAATTCATTTAAAAGCATGATACATACCTACAAAATAGTGTGAAAAGAGTGGATTACCTGCCGTATTTTTTTCTCTTGCTCCAGGCATAATAAAAAATTAGTTTTCCAAATCTAACAATGACAACTAAGGCAAAAAAAAAAAAAAAGAGAATCATGGTTCATGTTTTCTGACAAATGATTCTACAATAAACTATGAAGGCTGAAACCAGCTTAAATGGCATGAATAGGCTGAATAAAAACCAATAGAATGTGCAGGGCCATCTGTCCACAGTTGCTTTTGTGTAGATTCTAACTCCTCCTACAACACCATCTTTAACCCCAAGAATCCAAGTTGCTTGCAACACAGTTCTAAGAGCATGGGAGAATTTTCAGAAAGAAGGAAAGGAGATTTAAGCTTGTGGAAAATGCATTGTATTAAAGTTTTCTCATACTGATTTGTTTTCATTAATCTTATTCTTACAAGGCTTAAAATTTAAAAAAAAAAAGATATCAGTATATGTGGAGCACTAATAGTTACAAGCTGTATGAGAACAGTTTAATTTAACAATGAGACAGCACAATACATCTCAGCACAACCCCCCAGTATAAACTAAAACTACATATTCTGTGCAAAGATAGCAAGTTACAAAAGATATAGGAAATCAGATAGCTGTGAATTATTCCAGAAGTATTTAGAAAACCATCTCATTTAATAAAAATGCAAATAAAAATGTAAGGGTTTTGGAACCACTAAAGAATTTACATGGTTGGGCCGGTGAGATGGCTCAGCGGCGTAAGCGCCTGCCTGGCAAGCGCGAGGGCCTGAGTTCGACTCCCGGATCCCACATACGAAAAAAGGGGCCGGTGATATCACTCAGTGGCACGGGCGCCTGCCGGAGCGCGAGGTCCTGAGGTCGACCCCCTGGTACCCACAAAAAAAAAAAAAAAAAAAAAAAGAATTTACATGGTCACTGACTTTCAACAATTCCAGTTAATAATCAAGGCAGGTCTGGGCTTCAGAACCCTTAATTTTGAATTCAGTGTGCTTTCCCTATTCTTTCTTTATTAAAAAAAAAATCCAATCAGAAGACATTTGTCCTTGAATTTATTTTTCCTGAACTAGCAGAATCAACAGTTTCTGTTCCTATATAAAAGGTACTATAAATTAATAAAAAGTTGTGCTTCCTATAAGAGGCATATGTGATTCATTTTAATATAAACAGTGGATGACTTACATTCACTTTTTCTATCCATATATATATATATATATATATATATATATATATATATATAGAAGTTATATTTAAGTACTTGCATCTGGTTTTCATAAGTCCATTTGCTGTTGCTAACACAATACCACAGACTGAATAAGTGAAAGTGGCAATGAAAACAGGCTTATTTTTGTTTTGAAGACCTGGAGGGTTAAGGTCAAACAGCCACATCTGGTGATGCCCTTCTTGCTGGCAGAGCCCCTCAGGACTGCAGGTGAGAGACTGGGAGCCTGTGTGCGTATCCTCCCTTCGGTCTGAGACTCGCTGCTTATTCTCCTTGTGCTGAGCCCTCCTCAGAGTCACCCATAGCACTCTGCTTAAAGTGTTCTAGGCTTTTTCTCGCCTGCTTCTCCAATCTCTTCCCACTTATCCCTATAACACATTTCCAAAGCTACTTCACATTGTAAAGTATTTGTTATTAGTAACAGCCACATTCTTCAGTGCCAATTTTCTGTAGTATTAGCCTGTTTTCTGTAGCTAGTAACACAATAGCACAGATTGGGTAAGTTGTAGAGAAAAAGAGAATTAATTTGGCTTGAAATTCTGTTAGTCCAGGTCAAGGGGCCACATCTGGTGATGGCCTTCTTGCTTGCAGTCATGAGATGGCATAGGGCATCACACAGCAAGTAACAGAAAGCACCACACATGTATGTCCTCTCTCTCTCTCTCTCTCTCTCTCTCTCTCTCTCTCACTAACTACCACTATTCAGTCATGGAGGCTCCACCCTGATGACCTTATGTAACTGTAATCACTTCTCGAAGGCTTTACCTCTAAACATCATAGTCAGAATAAATTTCCATCCCCTTAATATTTTACAATGGGAATTAAACTTCAACTTGAGTTTCAGAGAAGCAAACCATAATCAAATCACAGCATCCTTTGAACACACGACCCTTGCTGTCTCCAGAACATCACAAACTCCTCCATTCATGTTAAATTTTTTCATTATATGTTACACATCATATGAGGAAGTATATGAAAAATTATGCCGATGTTCAAATTGTGGAGCTGCTGTTTGACTGTCTAGGTTATTCGGGTGCAAGCAAAGTAACTGTACTTTCTTCATCTATAAACTGGGAGCCATTGTGAGACGCGAGAGGGATCATTCATGTTATGTTCTCAAACTCAGAAAATACTTCTAAAATGTCTGCTTAAAACATAAACCCTAAAATATGTAGCCAGAGACTTTACTTCTTATTTGAGATCAAAAACAAGGAGGGAAAAACTACACTGAGATTCCAGATGGCAAGAATAGCATACCCACTAGCTAAGCCTTTGCTAATCAAGGTGTGTCCTACACATGCAGTATTGGCATCATCTGAAAACTGCTTAGAAATACAAATTATTGGGCCCCACCCTAGAAGCTCTAAATGAGAATTTTCATTTTAACAAGATCCCTAGGTGATTTGCATTAAACTTTGAGAAGCACTGAGCTAAGAGGTGTGCGCCTGCATACAGGCTGGCTAGCTCATCTGATGAAAACTGAGATCTCAGCAAAATTACCAGTATATGAATCATGGATCATTGAGGTCACTTGCCAACAACTAAAATCATAAATGGTGTATTTATGTATTTTCTATTGTGCTATGTGGTTTTAAAATCCTCTTCCCTGAGTTGCTAAGTATATTGTATAGTATTTGCATGACATCTCTTTATAAGTTGAAAGAATATTTATAAATAAGGGCCATTATGAAGGCAGCCTAGAAATTATTTTACTCCTGCAATTTAAGTAAAGTATAAAACAACCAAAAACTCCAAGCTCTGAACCTCAAATCCTAAAAACTTAGCTTGGCCCTATGTCTTTGTTCAAACTTAGAGATCATGCACTCAGGTCCCTAATAGAAACATTCCAGCAACTGAGGCAAAAGGGTGTGGACAGGACCTGCTGCTGTTTAGAAGCAAAAGCTACACATAATATGAATATAATGGGGGTAGAATATGTAATGTGCCTTGGAAGGGGACTAAAGCAGCCATCTGATAGGCAGTTTACTAATTTAATGTTCCTGAGTTGGATGAAGCTCCATTCTTACCACCACCAACTACAGCAACAATTTTTAAAGTAAGTTTGTATATACTTTTATAGTTATATACTTGGAGGTTGGAGCCAGCTTTTACATCACAGGAAATATGCCTAAATTGTAATCTTTGCAACTATCTCTAAACTAAAAAAGAAAAATATTCTCTATACCTTCCTTATGCTATACTTCTATATCACTATGTTTTCCTCATTTAATTCTTAATCTATACCAATTTTATATAATCTGTAAATATGTACAGAAAAACAGAGACTGCATACAGGATTCAAGGCACCCTATGGAAGTCCGGCACTGCTAAATGGTTGCCCTGCACTTTTTGTTGGGGATCAGGGTGCTGTGGCTTTTCTCTCCAATGGACAGTATGGTGTCCCTTTAACATTATTATGTCACTGGTCTAAGTTGCTACTTTGCACATAATTGCCAGAGTCAACTTCTAAGATGCTTTAAATTGCATATATCACATTTCCCTGTTCTGATTTCAAAATGCCATTATGTACAATCTCTATTGAGCAGAAAATAAGCTCATTTTTAAAACAATTACCTACCACACTGTAGATAAACTGCATTTTCTGTCTAAGCATTTTTCTTCTGTCTTAAATTGAGCCTCATATGAATGATGCCTAGATTATTGCTCTTCAGTTTGGTACAAATCTGAAATCTTCGCACTTCTTTCAAAGTATTACACTACTAAGAATGAGACGTAGCCTTCTGATGACCCAAAAAGTGACACTTAGTCCTCTAGAACAGTGCTAGACAGCTTGAATTAATTATTATCACAGACAGATTTGTATAAAGCTTTCTTCTGAAGAGTTTTAGGCCATTTAAGCAATGTCATTATATGGGCAGAGAAATTCTTTTGAGAAAATGTAATGGGGCAAGAAAAATAATGAAATCCACAAAATACATTTATTTGAGGATTTTAATAATGAAGAGAATTTACAGTTTACAATTCAGAGTGAAGAACCAGAAGCTGAGTGTTCTCCACTAGTTTAAAATAAAACATTTTTAAATAGATACAACATAATGTCTTGGAATCACAGAGAAGTACCCCATGCTATGTCTTCCAGAAAACTACTTTCATTTCAAAAAACATGAATTCAATATATTTTTATGCTATCCTTGAATGTACTGAAGATGCAGAAGAGCAATTAATTTTAATAATACTTCCACATAAGCTTACCAGACAACACCGCTAGTGGTAAAACAAGTATGTTTAGGCTTTCATAGATTATCTCTCATTAAAGGATCTTCCATAAATTGACATTATCTTTTCAAGGTGGCTTGGGAAAAAGGAAAAAGGCACCCTAATGTCCTTCCCAAAGGCCCAGTGAGACAGAGAAAAGTGTTGTTCCCAGGTTCCCCTCAGCACTGCCACCTACTGCTCCCTCACTAGAGGAAGAAAACATCCAGGACGATATTTTTGCAGAGTGATTTAGCAAAAGCAGGCAATATTTAAAGTGCCATACGTTTTTGACCTAGCAACTTCAGTCTTAACTTACCTTTTATATGAGTAAAGCTGCACAAAGTACATCAAGATCATGTATTAGTAACATCCTGCAATACTCCCCCTCATCAGAAAAGCAAAAACAAATTGGAAGCAACCAAAGGACATTTTAGATGAAAGAAATTAACAATAACATACAGTGGAATTATATGTAGCAATTTTAGCTGATATGGAATATCAATATATATTATATAATGAAAAAGAGGGCAAGGAAATACATGATATCACTTTCAATATGTAAAAAGCCTGCAGTCATATGTCAGTAGGTAGGTTAAAAATCATCCAGAAAGATGTGCAAGGACTAGAAGTTCGAGGATGTGAGAATAAAGAAAATTTTACTGCTTTATCTTTGCATGGTTTGAATATTTATTATATGCATCCTTTATTTTTAATTAAAATGTTAAAATGACTATAGTAGGATTAGGGAGAAAGAATAATATAATTAAGCAATTTACAGTACTCAGAACTGGCATACAGGATGTAGCAGCTAAGTTCCTGCAACACTGTCATTGCCCTGTGATTCTGCACTAGCTTTTCCTGACACCTCAGCTCTGCTATAAATCAAAAAATTAATAGCAGATTTATATTTTCCTAAAGATCATTAAAATATATCATGTGGTGTCTTGTTGTAATTAATGTGAAGAATATATTGTTACTTATAATTATTCTTGTTTATTATTAATATATTGACAGTTCAGTATTTTTCCACTGATTTGGCATTTATCATTTTTATAATATTTAAAAGGAAGCAGTATACCCATTGTTTTTTTTTTTTTTTTGAAGAGTTTTTGAAAAATATAAGGATAAAATTAATGATAGTGTTGGGGAAACCTCCAGGATTATCTTGATGAAATCTCTAATAAAACACTTAGCTATTTGTCTTTAGTGAAAATATTCCTTATAAATAAGCTCATTATCTTAAAGTAATATACAAATGAACTTGCCCGTTTTATCACACATACACGGAGTTAGAAAAAAAGTCTGAATTCTATAATTTACCCCCTATTATTTTAAATACTAAATGAAACTAAATTTAGTGAGAAAAGACTGAATTCAGACAAGATTGTACACGTGGTTAACAGTGACAACATTGGCTTTCAGTTCATTTCCATTTTCCTGTTGCATAGTATTCTTTAATGATCACGCACTTTCAAGAAACATTCTAAAGTATTCCATCTACTATGTAGAAAAATACACCTTCTTTTGATTGCTTTTTCTACCTTTTTCATTATTGCATAATTTCCCCCTCTCATTATTGGCATTCTGGTCTTGTGGCCCGTTGAGTCTCTATAATCCCCACTAATTTATAATTGTGTTTATGCATGAGAGCCTTGGGCACATACTGGATACTTTCTATGCTTCTACCATTACAGTAGACACAGCTATGTTTATTGGTTATTTTGCTCTAAAATTATTTTCTTTTTCAAAATAACCTAAATAAGTTATATACTTTATATTTCCCCCTTTTTAAAGAACAGAGTTTCTTGATAAGTTACATTCCACTGATTTTTGTTAAAAGTCATGAACACATGTTCAAAATCTCCAACTCAGTTTTCTTACCTTATTGCCACTTTTTAAAAAAATCCCCAAATACTTGAGTGGCTGTCATTTAACCTCCCCCTTACTTCACCATTCATTTTAAGTGAGTCATCCATATTAATATGCAAATAAAAGAATTAAGCCTCCCAAACTATCATTTTCTTTGAAAAGCGAGAAAATTGCTCTTTGAAAAAGCATACATATAATAATATTTGCTCTTATTTTCTACTTTTTAAAGTTAATGAAAGCAGCCCATAAAAAGAGCCACACACAGTATGACAACATTGAAGTCAATGACAGGTTACAAATAAGATAGAGGTCCTCTAAAATTGTAATGAAGCTGGACAATTCCTATCACCTAGTGATGCTGTAGCTGTCATGATGTCAGAGTTCAAAACGTTACCAGTTTGTGGTGACACTGATATAAGCAAACCTACTGCATTGTCAGTCTTACAAAATATAACACATGTAGTTACGTAGAAGTACCTAATACTTTACAATGATAAAAAACCATGTTGCCAGTTTGTGTATTTACTATACTATATTTTACATCATTTTAGAGTATGCTCCTTCTATTTATTATGTAAAAGTTTACTGTTAAACAGTATGTTGTGTTATGTCAGCAGCAGCTTCACACACCTTATGTTTAGCCTATCTCTTGACTGCCTCATTTTCTCATATGCTTGACTGAATCTTGGGTTGTTTTATTCACCTTGGCCCTAAGAGCAAGAGGCCAGACCATATTTACACACCACACAACCTAGGGATATAGAAGGCTGCACCTCATAGGTTTGTGTAAGTGCACTATGATGTTCGCAAAATGACAAAAGCACTTAATGATGCTTGTCTCAGAATATGCATCGGTCATTGAGCAGTGCATAACTGTATGTGAAAAGATGCTCATCTTAATTAGTCATCTGGGAAATACAATACAATACTATGCACCAACATCATTTATCAGAATGGCTAAAATTACAAAGTCCAAAAATGCCAAGTGTTCTTGAGGGTCTGGAACAACTGGAACTTCTATACACTGTTGGTGAGATGATAAACTAGTATAACCACTTTGGAAAACTATTTCACAATATGGTTTTCACACAAAATAAAAAAGCTTTATCTTGTAACCAGACATCTCCGCTGTAAGATCTAAACTCACATGTATGGGGCCGGTGAGATGGCTCAGCGGCTTAAGCGCCTGCCCAGCAAGCGCGAGGGCCCGAGTTTGACTCCCAGAACCCACATATGAAAAAGGGGCCGGTAATATTGCTCAGCGGCACGGGCGCCTGCTGGCGTGCAAGGTCCTGAGGTCAACCCCCCGGTACCCACAAAAAAAAAAAAAAAAAAAAAAAACTCACATGTATAGAAATGTATACATATGTAAGATCAAAAATATGTAAAGGATGTTTTTGAACTATTCATATAGCCCAAACCTGGAAACCATGTAAATGACCTTCAATGAGAGACTAAATTGTATAACCTTAACCCAAATAATATATATACACCAATAAATGAATGATCTGCATCTACATCGGAATGGTGTAACAGGTATAAATGACCTCCATCTACACATTTGATCTGCAACAAAATGTGGATGAATCTCACCAATGTGATTATCAGGGAAAGAAGCCTGACACACAAAAAAGAACATAATATATGGGAAATGGTTCTGAGTGTCAACCTTAATCAAGAGGAAAAGAATGGCCTTAGGACACTAATACTGTATATCAGAAATCAGTGTCAGTAATACTGTTGTTTGATCTAATAAAGTCACTTTTAACTTCCCCAGTTTCATTATTCTTCCATAAAAATGGGAATAATGAAATCCTAACTGCTCCAAAGCAAAGAGCTGTTTTAAAGATCTCATGAGGTCCTGTGTAGTTTTAAGTGATATATGCATATACGTGCTTATAGCAGCACAATTCATAATAGTCAAATCTTGAAAGCAGCCTATATGTCCATCAATAGATGAACAGCTAAAGAAAATGTTATTTACACACAACGAAGTACTTCTCTGCTGTAAAAAAGATAAACTTGAGTCATTTGTAGGAAAATAGTTGCATCTTTATACCATAATGGTAAGTAAAATAAATCAAACACACAAGCTTTAATACTGCGTGGTTTCTCTTATATGAGAAACCCGAATTATAAATAAATAGCAAAATAAAAGATAATAGGAAGTAGGGAAATAGATTTTTCTCAAATGGGAAGGGAATCGAGAGCTAAAGGGAGGGGAGGGAAAGGGGATGAAAAAAGGAATTACATGTACCAACTCCACACACAGAATGTAAGCATTACGTACTATAAACATGCACTAATAAAAATGAAGATCTATGACCCAATGAGATTATTTGACAACTTTGTATTTTATCAGTAAATGTGAATGATCCATTGAATAAAAACAATAAAATTTTTAAGCCTTTACATATATTTAATCTTCACCCAAACTCTAAGTAGATAAAGTTATTATCTCCACATTATATATGAGGAAACAGAAGCTGCGAGAGGTTAAGTGATTTGAGCAAAAATGCCCAATTAAAAAGTTGTAGAGCCACAGAATTCAAACTCAAAAAACCTGACTTGCAGCACACAGACACAACTGCTCAATATGCAAACACATTACTATAAATCCATTTAATCTAAGTGGAGAACACTTTTCAAATTAAGCTTAAAATAATCTGATGTCTAATCCCCACAGAGCACATTAAAATGTAATCTATATTATGTGCTGACTGATGTTATTCAATCAAAAGAATGATTTTAATTTATTCTAACCTGGCCTCTATGAGAAAATGCCACTTAAATTATTACAACCAGGAAAGCATCAACCAATTATGATGATCATGTTCACATCTCCTGTATTTCTCCTCCAGTAATGGAGAAGAACTTTGTCTCTTTTTTTTTCTGCATAATCTTCTATAAAAGGCATCAGTCAGATTTTCTTAAAATTCCCTATTTTCATGAACCACTCTTTCTGTGAAACTAAGCTCTATGTATAAGCCTGAATCTACAATCCACTGAAAGAAAGTAAAGGAAAGCACTGAATGCTTTAAAATGTTTTCTAGTGTCTGTTGCTTTCAATAACTTTCTATTTCATAGAACATAAGTGTTTTCTGAACTTCTTCATGTGTTTTAATCTGAAATTTTATATACTATAATTATCTTGACCCTACCCTATTTCAGGGTTAAAGTCATCCAAAATATTTATACTTTAGATTTTTTTTTTTTTGTGGGTACCGGGGGGGTCGACCTCAGGACCTCGCGCGCCAGCAGGCACCCGTGCCGCTGAGCGATATCACCGGCCCCTTTTTCGTATGTGGGTTCCGGGAGTCAAACTCGGGCCCTCACGCTTGCCGGGCAGGCGCTTAAGCCGCTGAGCCATCTCACCGGCCCGTATACTTTAGATTTTATAAGTCTATCTTGAATTTGTGATGCTGCACCTCACTGTGCTGGCTCAGAGGCCAAGACTGAGATACAGGACATAGAGGCAGTAGTGCTTGACTGGAGGAGATGCACAACAAAAGCAAACTCAGTTTACTTCATAGTTCTGCCTAGACTCATCTAGAACTACACATCGCCTTTGGTGAGCCTAGCTGCCAGTTGACAAAACTGGACCACGTAGAGTAATTCTAACAGATGGTTTTAAAGAAGGAAGCAGGCTAAAAAGCACCACACTTTCAGATGGAACTTCTGTGGGACCTCTAATGTGCTCCCGGAACAATCATGGAGTCCTCTTATTAAGAAGATGAAGGCAATATTTACCTCTAAAGTTGTTGTAGAGATCAAATGAGAGCCAAAAAATGTGCCTTCTCACCTGCAGAAGTGATATGACTTTGCTGTAGTTGTGATTATTATTATCTTAAAGATTTGGTATTTGTATTCTTGACTTTGAATTTTATCCTCTCGGTTTAACTGCATGTCAGCAGCTGAATGGTGGAGGCAGGAAAAGTTAAGTTTCTCCTCCCACTACTCCTTATGTATATTCAAATAAAGAAAAGGGACAAGCATAGTTCTCTATGACTTCTTTCCCAGAACAACAAACTTCTTGCTATTCATCAGTATTTACACTGAGGTGAAGGGTTGCAGCTGAAGTTACTGAAAGAAAACACAAAGGGAACTACAAAATAGGACTACACAGAATTGTCCAAACACTCTGACGAAGCAAGCCTGAAAGAATTGAATGAAGAACACCAAAAAGTGACCAGCTGCACATATTTTGTTCACATCAATCTGGTAGAGTAACACTGAGCAGTTCAGGAATGTGTTTTACCCTCCAGAGACCTTAGAAACAATAAATGATTTAATCTCTTTAAACAGTTTTCACTGAGGGATATATTTTATTAATTTTATGTCAACAGAAAGGCAATTGATCAAAAGAGTTGCAAAAAGAGAATGAATGCAGGGGCTAGTGCGTCCATGTATTTAAAAGAGTAAAACACCTTAGAAGTTAACTTCCACTCTAATAAAATTAAGCTCTCATAAATTATAAGATGATACTACTAAGGAAATTAACACAGAAAAAATTAGACTACTTTTCCTCGTATGTAAGAGATACATACCAAGAAAAATATGGGGGATATGTGTAGCTATTGGTTTCTCCCTCTGTAAACACATATATAGAAAGCTAGAAAGACAGCTAAGAAAGCTAGTTAGGGGATGATTATTAAACTTGTTTTTAAGTGCTATCTGTCTCATACAAAACTTTTCAGAAGCACACTTTCTAAAATATTGTCAGTTGCTTCTTTTTAAATTGTGCTTTGTAGCGACTCCTTCTCAAACAATTTCTAATAAGTATTTGCTATGTGAGCTATGTATTTCCTATATAAAAAATTTATGAGTGTTTACTGAAATATCCTGTAGCTCTACTAAAATGTTAAATTCATTAAAACCAGAAGCAACAAACAAACATAGACATAAATTCTGTATATCCCATGACATATCATTGGATATAACCAAAAAAGACGAAGTTACTTTATTATGTTTTAGCCACATAAAATAAATTATTTGAGCTTTTTTTTTAAATCAGTGATGTTACGGTCTGCTCACTCATTAATTCCAGCTTTCCCAGTTTTCACTATTTTATATATGAGGCAAACACAGTCAATTTTCCATCATTAACACCGAAGTCTGGCAGAAACACTCTGCATTCAATGAATCTCAAAATATTTTACCATTTCATTAAGTCTAACTGCATGCTTGTTGGAAAGATTTCAAGTATTAGTATGATTTAATAGGCAGTTTACTGCTGTAACAGAGACAATGGTAAAATCAGAACTGAAATTCACCACTTCTGACTAATGCAGCCATTACCATGGTCCATTATTTCAATCAGCCTATATCTAACAAAATTGACATTAATTAAGGCAAATCTGTCATATTCATTGATAACAACATAGATTTATGGGAGAAAAGAAGATAAAACAAAAGATATGATTCCTGCTATTGCTGTATTATAAAATTCTATATATAATCCTCCCTCCTACCTACAAACACCTATAAAGACAACTACAGAACATAACCTTTAGCTTCGAGATATTAGGAGAAATGCAAGTAAAAACTCAGATTACTGCTCACTAAGGAAATTAGCTAGTGAGATGTGTAATCATTATATCCCATCCTTCCTAGTTCCTCCAAATCTACTTGATTAGATGAACACAGTTTCATGAAATGGACTCGCTTCAATGTAAAGTCTAATATAATTAAATATAAATGAGCTCCCGGGGGAATTAAATCAATGGACTACAAAGCAGTGTCCTGACTTTTCTCTGATAACTTGTTACTCTCACCAGCAGTAGGAAAGCGTACTGTGTAAGCAAGAGTAAGGGGTGGCAGAGTTAGAGAAAGCAAACATAAAACCCTAGCAGAGGCAGCTTTTGGCTCCCTCTCCCTCCTGTGCCATCACATGCTGTCCCCCCCACCTCCTCCTACCTTCTGGCTCTTTCGTACACATACAAACACACGTGCACTTACACAACTACACATATTCTACAAACACCATAACAATCCAGTGTTCATATATTACTCCTTTGGACAAAAATAGTAAAATATTCTAAATGCTTTCTTTAACAATAATTCAAGTGAAGTTTTTATAAGTAACACAGATTTGTGTCACTGAATGATGTAGAACTTATTTGTGAATAGCTACAGATGATTCTAAGCATTTTCCGACACCAGAAATGAACTATATATGAATGTGCCAAAAAGCAGAACTTTTGCACACAGTGGTGTGAGCCTTTTTTTTTTTTTTTTTTTTTGCTGAATATAGCCATGGCTCCTGTACACGTAGAATAGTCCCATAATAATGTGGAGTTCTATTATTTGGGGTAAGGGAGGAGTATGTCATCTGTTGCTAAGGGTCACTTATACCATGGATTTCCTTGGCTATTGTGGCCCGGTGTGAACATTCTTGCTCTATTTAGGAGGTACTTATATTAAATAGTATAATAGGCAAAATTCTTTTCAGTAAGTTTTTTTTTTCACAATCCTTCCTAGCAACATTTCTATAGAGAAATGTTCTATAGAGAAATGTTCTTCCTAGTAACATTTCTATAGAGAAAAGATTTTTCCAAGAAAAAACTGTCCTACCAGAATATAAGAATAGCATTTTAAAGTGGAAAACAATAATAGAAAAAGTATTCTTCTCATTTGCATTGTCTCTAAAAGCTATGTAGCTTGTTCAGATTAAACCAATGGGTTACGTACTTATTAATACGAAGCTTTAGTTTTTTCCAAAAAAAGTATTCATCATAAAAGTTATGCTCACATCTGCACTCTTTACAGCACTTGCCATCCACATATGCAGGAGCTGATTTCAGCGGGCAGTCAGGAAGGGGGCAGATCAGAGTTTCACACTGGATGGTTCCATTCTAAAAAGCAAACAATATTTAAAGAATTTCCAAGTAGGAAATAGGCAATCTTCAATGATTTTTAAATCTGTTCTTTAAATTTCAAATACTTCCCATAAAATCTCATAACTACCACTATTTTCTTTAGCTTTATACAGCAATACACATAATACAGACACCCACAGTAATACACATTGAGTTATAACACAGTTGGTGATTGGTTTCCTTCTTCTATCCAGCAATTGCTCCTAACCGAGCTAGAGTCCTTATCTTCTGTAGGAGAGTGGATAAAGACGTAGGTGGAGAAAAAGGCACCATCCAGCAGGGAATATAGCAGTCTGAGGGCAACCAATGATCTCCAGATTAATCACAAAGCACCCAATTGGTAGAGGATTAATTGGAAATTGAAAAGCAACAAACAAGGATATTTCTAGAATAGCTCCCTACTGCACCCCTGGAAGTCTAGTCTCAAGACGCAGAATCTTCAGATGAAGTTTAAGCTTGGACAAGCTGCCCACACAAGGCAAGGCAGTGCTGGCAATCACGAAAGGAGCCCCCAACTTCACACAGCACCACTGGGAATTTGACTCCTGAAGGTCATCAGAGCTCCCAGGGAGCCGGCTGCTTAGTCTTTTCTAGTCATTTTGCTGACCTCACTACACTACATTCTATATTTTACTCAACTAGATTTTCGGTCCTGATTTAACAATTTTAAGAAGGCATTACTGTATTTGTAAAGTGTTATAATTTTGGTAGGAATATATTCTGTTGATTAAAAAAATACACATACACAATTATTTCTGAATTACTTTATTAGTTTGATTGTTCTTAACACACAACATTCTGCTTTTAAATAACCTTGATAAACACGGGGAATTTTTTTTTTTTGTACTGGGATTCAAACTCAGGACCTTGCACTTGCCAGGCAGGTACCGTGCCACTGAGCTATATCCCCGGCCCTGGGGAAATTTTTAAAAAGGCAAATTCAATTAATTCCAACTTCTTTCCAGAAAAAAAAAAAAAAAAAAAAAAACAGTTTTTTAATGGATGAGTTCATATGGATTTAAAAGTTCAAAACCAAACTCATTTTGAACTTTTCTTTGAAAATGAACATACGGTTTTAGAATTATTGTGCACTGAATTATTCTACTTTATTAGTGAGTAATTAGACAAACATCATTTTTTAAATTCTGTAATTTGTATACCACCGTAGTAGTAAACTATTAAAAATTCTTATTCATTTAAACTCAAATATTTCTTTATATTGTTCAATCTGAACACACTATTTAATATTGTCCATAATTTAGTTTCATTAAAATGCATTAATAAAAACACGAGAGGAAACATTAAGGACTTCAGGAGAGACCCCTTTGGGAATCACCTCACTAACCTAATTTAAATTGCTAACTTCATGTGTGTCAGTAAACTTAAACTTCATAGCATCTCTAAACCATAATCATCCTTACAGCCCAGAAAGTGTTTTTAATAATGTAACACAGTTCTTTAGATGTGACCAGGTTTGCTGGCACTTAGTGTTGCATCCTGAGAAAACAGGTCTTGAAATTTTCATGATTACATTGTTTTAACAAATTTTTAAAGAGTGAGGGCATCTGAGTTCCCTTTGTCTAAACACAAACGGAAGCCGTACCAGGCATGTGCAGTTCTTACAGCCGTCTGTCCAGGACTCGAATTCTCGGTAGGTGGTTCCCTTCATGGTGCAAGTCCTTTCACAATAGCACTGATCCAGTCTATTCATGCGCTGTTCAGCTCGAGACAGCTGTGGCACAAAAGAGGGGTGCACATTGTTCACCATCCCAGCAGCACAGAAAGGCAAAATGCTCCAGGAGGCATCCAATTTTTTAAGTGTACAGCAGTAATGATGGCTGTACCCATCAACCGCCTGTCATAAACATACTGAAGCCTTTAATTAAAGAAAGGATTTCCTTTCCTGCCTTTTCTGAAAAATTTGCTCCCTGCCTTTAAAACAAAAAGCATAATTTATAAAGCACAAATTGGAGGCTAGTTCAAAACAGTTTCAACCACAATGCAGAGAAGCATTTTCTATTTTAAAGATATGGTTAATTTCATAAATATGTTTATTCAAGGGAAAAATAAAATTTAAAATTTGTATCACATAAATAACAAATAATATGTGATATGACACATCCTTCAGGTAATCCACAACCACAGTGCAAAATTTTAAATTTGGTGAAATTGTCAGGAAAACGGATGAATACTCAAGACATAGTGACTAAACTCACAACAGTAACAAATGATACTATTATAGTGTCCATATTCTTTACAGTCTTCCTACCTCTTTGCTTGTAATGAAAATCTAAATAGGAATAAATAATAATAAAACTAACCTAAACAATAAATCTTGTTGCAGTTAGCAGTGGATAAACCAAGTAATCTGCTTCATTCCTGATTTACTGAATCATTTGTTGTCTATATGGCTACAGTTTGAATATTTATATAAGACTTTCCCTTGAGCAAGGCTTTAGATTCAGTCATAGCAAACTGTTACAGTATAAGGAATCTCTCAAAGATGAAAATCCATGTTTATAACAGGAACTGCTAGGAACCTCAAGGATTTTTAGCTCCTTCACCATATTTCTCAGTAGCTTTTACCTTGGCTGATGTTTTGGCTAAAATATCCTGCAGCTCCATGATTTTCTGCACAAGTCCGTGGAAGTCATTGCAAGTTGGACAGGCTAGAATTACAAACATGACATTAGTCAAGTTGTAGTCACAGAGGGTTCAATATGGTTAACTTAAGCTGAAACCATTATATGTGAACTCCAATTTCAACCTAACATTCTGGACAAAATTAAGCAAGAAGCACACTTTTCATCACATCACATAGTGCAAGAACTAATAGACTTACTGCGATTAAGATCTGGGCACTGAACAATAAATCCTTGGGGCATGACAAGTAATTGAACATCTTGCATGACGCCCTGTGTGTGAAAAAATTTTTAAAAGGACATTATTTTCATTTATCCAAATTATGTTCAATATTCGAGATCATGAAGAAAAACATTAAACAATAGACTCACCAAAATCCCTGAGTAAAGAGTCTTTTTGAATATATTACTTCCACTCGATACCAACAAGGAAAGAAATTCATGAAGCAGAATAGACGATTACCTATGTAGTATTATTGATAATATTTTTAAAGCTTTAAGATTAAATGTCAAGGTATAATTAAGTGGCAATAGTCATGTTGTTTTGAGAAGTTATTTTTAGTTAGCCACTGAAGTAGGACTTGAAAATGACCTTTAAAAATTAACCTGACAATCACATCTGGCTTCAGCATCCCTAATACTGACACCAATTTTGAATTAATTATAACCACCCAAAAGAAAAAGAAAAACTGAGTTATGAAAGCAACGCTCATTTGAGAATTTCTCATTTTTCAGTGGGATCTTTTAAAAGTAATTTCTCAATTCAAAAAAGGACAAAAGGTTTATTAAACAGCTGCAGTAAGACATAGTGATGAGTCCTTAGGAATATGGAAAGTTTTGCATGAAATTTGTTAAAATGCCAGCTAGAAATGGCCTGTTTTACACAGCTTTCATCACATGCATCCTTAGTCATTAAGGTATAATTAGCTTCCAGCTTGCTGGGCTCTTAAAGCAAAGGCCAGTGGTAACTCAGAAATGATTTCATCACACATAGTTTAGCTGTCTCTTGCATCCACCAACTCCCCACTTCCTTCATCAACTTTATGTGTCACCTTTAACTGATATTTCAATTAGCCCTTTGAAAAATGCAACCAGAATGTCTAATGACAGCTGTGACTTAACCGACATGTTATGAAGACAATTTTGATTGTAGTTATAAAGATTTACTGATCAAATATTATCTGTGTATCTTCTACATATTTAATGTATCAATGTGAATGATAAATATTTTAGTACACTACGTGACAATCACTGGATCTGTTATTTGCTTGCATTTGGATTGAGGAGGTAACTTGTGTACAAACGTGTCTCATCACGTGGAAGCAGCAACCTGAAAACAAAGCTAGCGTGTACAGTTACATAGTTTATGCACTGTACGACTCAAGGGGTTACCATTCACAGACTGCAATAACGATGATGACCTCTAGAGATGGACACATAATTTGCATGTGAGTACTGTGAGGCCATATCTGGACTCCATGGGAAAATTATCATAATTAAATAGAGGAGAGATTTGGAACTCACAGCATGCATCTGCCACCCCTTACATGGGAAAAAAGCATTGATTTTTAGAATTTGTAAGAATGGAGTCAATTCCCTATATGTGGCACTTACTAGTTGCTGGCTTTGTTCAAGTTATTGAACTCTCTGAGGAAGTTTATGCATATGCATAAAAGGACAAAAGGGGCACTGCATCAACAAGAGCAAGGCCAGGGCTTATCAGAAATAAAATATTCAAAGTACCTGGTTTAGAGCTAACAAAGTTTAAATAAGTTTTAAAAACATCTTTCTAAAATTGTAAATTTTGCTTAGAACACAATTTTAAATTTATTAGTACCTACTTTCCCATGAAATTCATGGGTTGAGCATATCATCATTCTTTGATCTAGTAATCATTCATTAAGTCACTTCTATATTGCAGGCACCGTTATGGTCCCTGAGAGAAAATAGTCACAATACAGGCTTGCAGCCAAGCAATTCCTTGGACTTTATTTCTTTATCTTTCATACATGAAAATGAAAAGGAATGCATTTTTATCCTTTCCAAAGATGAAATTCTATGGAGTGTTTCTAAGTACACACTAAAGAAAAAGATATAAAATGTACAGTGTTTTACACAAAGAGATCATGACTGAAAAAACCTATAATCCTCTACTAACATCTCTGTAGAAGACTCACCAAAGGTTACATTTCAGAGATGGACAGTTTATTTGTATGTTAACATTTCAGCTTTTTATTACTTTGATTGCTTAATTTCAAGAATGAAATGTTAACTGCCCCAAATGCAGCTTTGTGATCATTTCTACAATGCTTAAAGATCAAACTCATTGAGGAGTTATCTTGCCCCCTAAATACATGAAAAACAGAAATAGAAAACAAATAAAAAAAATACACAGGGCCGGTGAGATAGCTCAGTGGCATAAGCGCCTGCCTAGCAAGTGTAAGGTCCTGAGTTCGACTCCTGGTACCCACATACAAAAAAGGGGCCGGTGATATCACTCAGTGGCATGGGCGCCTGCTGGCACATAAGGTCCTGAGTTCGACCCCAGTACCCACATAAAAAAAAAAAAAATATATATATATATATATTATATATTATATATATATATACCTATACAAGTCAATTTTTTTGTTTCACCATAGAAAGGCACATTTTTTCAAACTCAATAGAAAGCATTTACATTTACACTTTACATTCAGACTGTACCCAATAGATACCTTAAAATATCCATGTGCATTATTTCTCTGTCCCAACCAAAATGATGTGTCCAGAGGCAAGTCTGTAGAGGGCTTTTCCACCACTCTTTCATAAATTCTGTAAAAGAGAAACATCAGACAAGGAATGTGAATAAACAGTCATTTCAGAGAACCTGCATTTGCTGAAATGAGAACATTTCACTTACTTATTGCAGTCTATGTGTAAAATCAAATGGGAGGCACTGATGGCTAAGGAGAGCCTGTGCCACTTGTCATCAGCCAAAATGTAAGGAAACACTTCTGTGTGTGGACGGTGACCGCCTGAGCGGTAATGAAGTCTAATTTCATTCCGGTGACCACTGCTTTCCAATTCCAGGTACCTGCACAGAAAAGAGCCCCATGGGACACATTGAAAATAGAGTTCAAAACCAAAAGAAGTGACCCCTGTCTCCAGAAAGTTGGAGTAGACGTACTTTTCCCACTCCTCCCACTGAGTACAAGATAGTATCATAAAATGAAGAATTTAAAACATTACAATGAAAAAGATAAAAAGATTTGAATGATGAAGAGAACAGAAAAACCAGCTAGGGAACTCAGGACCCAAAGAACAATATGGAGATGAGTTCCCAGAAGTTCTGTTTTGCCTGATATATCCCAGCATTGGAGCTAAAGAAGCCAAAGATTTGGAAATACCAATGAGTGCAGACCAAAAAACCCCTCAAAAAACCCTTCTGTCTTTAACCATGGACAAATAAATGGATATATTAACATAAGAAACTATAAACAATCCAAAAGTACTTCGATGGATGAATGGAGGAAAAAAAAACAAAAAAACCTATGGTACGAGCATAACAGGAATACCATTCCACAATTATAAGGGATGGGTAAGTAGGAGTTCAGAAGGGGACTGATCAGAGAAGTCACTTTGGAGCTACTGCAACAATCTATAGAACTGATAGTACTGAAACAGGGTAGTCGTCCTAGGTGTGTAAGTATTTCTATTCTGTACGTATTTGGAAAGTACAGCTGACAGAATTTGCTGATGTTGAGTGCTATCGAACAAAAAACAGTGGAGTCAGAGCTTTTGAATATACTCTTTTTAACTTGAGAAAGCAGAAGGTAAGTGCTGAGACTCTGGGAAGAGCAAATTTAATGAAAGAGAATCAAGATGTGGAGAGAAGGAATCATTCCCACACTGTTGGTGGGAATGTAATTAGTACAACCATTATGGAAAACTATGGAGGTTCCTCAAAAAGATTAAAAATAGAACTATCATACTACCCAGCAACCCCACTCCTGGGTATATATCCAAAGGAAATGAAATTAGTGTGTTGAAGAGACATCCTTACCCCTATATTCACTGCAGCACTATTCACAATGGCCAAGAAAGGGAAACAAAAGGTCCATCAGCTGGAGAGTAGATAAAATGTGGCACATATACATAACAGCGTACTATTCAGCCATAAAAAGAAGGAAATCACATCATCTCTGACAACACGGATGGAACTGTAGATCATTAAGTGAAATAAACCAAGCACAGAAAGACCATTATCACATGATTTCACTCATACGTAAATTCCAAAGGCACGATGATCTCACAGAGGTTGAAAGTAGAGAGTAAGGTAAGAGGGGGAATGGAGAAAGATGGATCAGTGGATACTAAATTACAGTTAGATAGGAGAAAGAAGGTGTGGCTTACAGTTGAATGGAGGATGACAATAGATAACAATAATGTACATTTCAAAAAGGTAGAAGAATTTTGAGTGTTTTGTCATAAAGAAATGATAAATGTATGAGAAGACAGATATGCTTAATGAATAGAATGTTACACAATGTATATATAAATGTACTGAAACATCACATGGTACCATAGCAAATATAATTTTATTTTTAACCTATCAATTAAAATGAATCTAATTTTAATTTTTAAAATAAAATACACTTTTAGAAATAAAATAGAATAAACTTAGATAAGGTATAAATACTCAAGGATATATAGGGAAGACATACCTATATGGAATATTCCTATATATATATATATAGGAAGTCTGAGATGAAGAGAGGTTAATAATGGACATAGGAGTCATAAGCATATAAATCATACTGAAAACCCTAAGACCTAGAGATTATCTAGGTAATTACCAGAGATGAAGGAAGGTTGCCTTGGTATTCTGAGGAGGAATCAAAAAGGAACCCAGAGACCCGGACAGCCGGGACCAGGCACACCGGTGCACACATGCATTTGGCGGGCGGACCTACAGGAACCCCGAGACCTAGGACAGCCGGCCCTGGGCGCTAGGGCGCACACACGCCTTTGGAGGGCAGAGTAATCAGCAAGACCAGCAACGTGGAAGTGGCTGAAGCAGCAGCAAGGAGCCAGCAGTTGGGCTCCGGAGAATTCCCCCAACAGAAGACCAGTCCCAGCCCTCACACCCAGAGGCCAAGATCAGTTCCATACTCAGCACAATTCCCATGCAAACTTGGTTGGAGTACACAGCACATTTCTGGGATCTGACATGGACACTATCACAGAACTGTAAATACCAGAGGTATTTTACTTTTATTCTCCCCTGTTTGTCTGACTGGCTATCCCTTTCCTGTCTGGTTAGAGTTCATCGTGGTTGTTTTTTTTGTTTTTTTTTTTTTTCATGGTTATTTTTGTTTTGTTTTGTTTTTTTTCTTCTTCTTTTTTCTCTGCTTTTTCTAGTCTCCTTTTTTCTTTTTTCTGCTTTCTTTTTCATTCTTCTTCTCTTTCTTGCTTCTTTTTTACACTGGTTTCTTACCTTTCCTTTTTGTTTTCTTCTACTGATCCTCTTTCTCTCTTTCCTCAACTACCTGTTGAATTGAAACTTTCAAGTGAGTAAACATTGTCTCTTCCCTTTCTGATTACTCCTTTCCATTGTATTTCATTCTTTCCCTCCTGTGTTTCCCAAAACTGGGGTGATCATCCTTTGACATCCAGCCTTGATTCTACTATATTTGACCTCATTCATCACTTTATCCTGTCCCCTTCCCATCTTAATTCCACTTGCCTCCCACAGGAGGGTAAAATCATTCCACTAAAGAGAAAATCACTGCATACAAATACATGGTATATGGTTGATTTTGTTATATAACTTTAGAGTTTGCTCCTGTGGTCAGAGGTAGCAGGTTAATGGTTACCACAGTTTGTCAGTAGTTAAGCTGTACTTGAAACTATTGTTATTACTAACTCTACTATTTTAGCCAGGATTTCATACATGTTATAATCAGTTTTTCTCCCTTGTATGATAACACTGTGATTGTATGGGGTCATAATCATTACCACAGGCCAGTACCAAATGACTGGGTGCTGAGACAAATAGTAACTTTGCATCCTTTACAAATTGGGAAGGTAGGTCCTTGGGACAGCTATAAAGAACCACCTACATCTAGAGGACATCCTTGAAGAACAGCCATCTCCTAGGGTAGCCTCAAAACTAATGAAAATACTATCTACCATAAAAAATTGGCAAGCATCAACATAGAAAACAAAACAAAATGAAAAAGAGAAAGTAGAAAATGACAAGACACAGAAGCAAAATGCAACCACAGACCTCCATCCCACCCAGCACAAGCCCAGAACACAAGGAGACAGACAAAATTGGAAGTAAAACACTGGAACTTTCTGAAATGATAGCAACAGAAGTGAAAAAACAAGTGGAAAAGGCTATAGAGAAAATAATCTCTCAGGTACAAAAAGAAATGATGCTTAAAATCAAAGATATTAGAGAAAACACAGATAAAAGAACAGATGAGCTTAGAAAAAATGACGGAAACAAAAAAATGCCCAACATAGGAAAGAAATAGAATCCATGAACCAGATCCAAAGAGAAATCCAAGAGATTAAAAGCTCCATTGAAAGTATATGCAACAGATTAAATGAAGGAGAGGATAGAATATCAGATCTTGAACACAGAATTGCAGCAAGAGATCATGAAAAGAAAGATATCTTAAAAATAGCAAGAGACCATGAAAAATCAATAGAACAGCTACAAGATGATCCAAAGAAGAATAACATAAGATTGGGGCCAATGAGAAGGTTGGAGATAGCACAAATACCACAACAAAACTCTTCAAAGAAATAAATGGCAGGAAACTTCCCAAGCATGGATAAAGAATTTGACATACAAATAAATGAAGCATATAGAAATCCAAACAGCCAAGACCAAAATAAAACTATACCAAGACATATAATAATCAAGATTCCAGAAGTTCAGCACAAGAATGAAGTATTAAACACTGTTAGAGAAAAGAAACAGACCACCTGTAAAGGAAAGCCCATCAGAATCATGGCAGACTTCTCAACACAAACCCTCAAGTCAAGAGCTTGGAGTGAAGTATTTCAAGTCATGAAAAAAAACACCTTCCAACCCAGATTGATGTACCCTGAAAAACTATCTTTCAAAATTAATGGAGAAATAAGATATTTCTATGACAAAGAACAACTCAAGAAATTCATGACCATCAAACCAACCCTATAAAGTGTACTGAAAGATATTCTAGACATAGATAAAAATGACCACAATTCCAAGAACAACAACAGAAAGAAACCACCAGGCAGGGCAAGCAATTAAAGACAGGGAAAAGCAGGGAACCAACAGCAGGAAAATATCATGACACAGATTAGCTTATACCTATCAGTTACAACCATCAAGGTAATTGGCCTCAATTCACCAATCAAAAGAAATACACTGGCAGAATGGATCAAGAAACAAGATCCAACAATACGCTGTATACAAGAAACACATTTAACTCAAAAAAAAAATTCATAGACTGAAAGTTGAAGGATGGAAAACAATCTTCCATGCAACAGGAACCCAGAAAAAAGCAGGGGTAGCTATTCTTTTCACAGACAATATGAATTTCAAACCAAGAATGATCAAAAGAGATAATGAAGGTCACTACATACTTGTTAGGGGAAAACTTCAAAAGGAAGAGATAACAATCATAAATATGTATGCACCAAATATGGGAACACCCAACTGTATAAGACAATTATTAATAGACATGAAAACTCAAATAAGCAATAACACAATTGTAATGGGGGACCTTAATACCCCATTCACACAAATGGATAGATCAACTAGACAAAAAACCAGCAAAGAAATATCAGAACTGGGGGCCGGTGAGATGGCTCAGCGGCGTAAGCACCTGCCTTGCAAGCGCGAGGGCCCGAGTTTGACTCCCGGAACCCACATACGAAAAAGGGGCCGGTGATATTGCTCAGAGGCACGGGTGCCTGTTGGCGCACGAGGTCCTGAGGTCAAACCCCCGGTACCCACAAAAAAAAAAAAAAAAAAGAAATATCAGAACTGAACCAAACCTGGGAACAAATGGACTTAGTAAATGTTTTCAGAGTGTTCCACCCAACATCATCAGAATACACATTCTTCTCAGCTGCACATGGGATGTTCTCTAAAATAGACCATATACTAGCCCATAGAACATGCTTAAGTAAATGCAAAGGAATTGAAATTATCCTATGCATATTATCAGACCATAGTGCAATGAAATTGGAAATTAACGGCAAAAGAAACCACAAAAACTCCATAAACACATGGAAATTAAATAACACCCTCCTGAACAAGCAATGGGTCACAGATTAAATTAAAGAAGAAATTAAACAATACCTACAACTAAATGAGAATGCAACATACAGGAAGTTATGGGATGCAATGAAAGCAGTCCTAAGAGATAAATTTATAGCAGTGCATTCTCACATCAGGAAAAATAGAATGAGCACAAATAAACAACCTAATGTTGCACCTCAAGCTTCTAGAAAAAGAAGAGCAAGACAAGCCCAAAGCCAATAAAAGGGAGGAAAGTATAAAGATCAGAACAGGAATTAATGCAATGGAGACTAGAAAACGAAAGAAAGAATCAATGAATCGAAGAGTTAGTTCTTTGGAAGAATAAATAAAATTGATAAACCCTTAGCCAGCCTTATTAAAAAAAAAGGAAAGACTCAAATTCATGCATTGAGGAATGAAAAGGGTGAAATCACTACAGATCCTGTGGAAATTCAAAATGCCATCAATACCTACTTCAAAAATTTTTACTCTCATAGGATGGAAAACACAGAAGAAATGGATAGATTCCTAGATACATATGAATTGCCAAAGCTGAATCAAGAAGATATAAAAATTCTGAATCACCCAATACCAGTGAATGAGATAGAAAATGTAATTAAAACTTACCAACAAAGAAAAGCCCAGGTTTGATGGATTCACTGCTGAATTCTACAAGAAATTTAGAAAAGATTTAAACTAATACTCCTCAAACTCTTTAATGAAATTGAAAGGGAAGCAATACTCTCTAACTCACTCCTGGAGGCAAGTATTACCCTGATACCAAAATCAGAGAAAGACCCAACCAAAAAAAAAAGAACTACAAGTCAATCTCCCTAGTGAACATAGATGCAAAAATCCTTAATAAGACCCTAGCAAACAGAATGCAGCAAAGCATCAAGAAGATTATACACCAGGACCAAGTGGGATTCACCCCAGGAATAAAGGGATGGTTCAACATATGCAAATCAATAAATGTAATACACCATTATCAATAAAGCCAAAGATAAAAGTCACATGATCATCTCAATAGATACAGAAAAAGCACTTGACAAAGTCCAACACTGATTCATGATAAAAAAAAAAAAACCCTAGAGGAAATTGGAATAGATGGTCTCTACCTCAATCTGATAAAAGCCATCTATGAGAAACCAATAGCTAACATCATACTAAATGGACAAAACCTGAAAGCTTTCAATCAAAAATCAGGAACAAGATAAGGATGTCCACTATCACCACTCCTATTCAATATAGTTCTGGTAACATTAGCCAGAGCAATTAGACAAGAGAGAGAAATAAAAGGCATAAGGATAGGAAAGGAAGAATTTAAATTATCATTATTTGCAGATGACAAGATACTCTACATAGAAGACTCCAAAATCTCCACCAAAAGACTTCTAGAGTTAATAACAAATTCAGTACTGTAGCTCTATACAAAGTCAACACTCAAAAATCAATAGCATTCCTGTACAAAAACAACAAACTCACTGAGAGAGAAATAGGGAAACCACACCCTTCACATAGCATCAAAAAAAAAAAAAAAAAAAAAAAAGAAATACTTAAGAATCAATCTAACAAAGGAAGTAAAAGATCTATACATTGAAAATTACAGTACTATGAAAAAGATCGAAGAGAATATCAGAAAATAGAAAGATATCCCTTGCTCCCAAAATTGTTATACAGATTTTTTTGTGTGTGTGGGTACCGGGGGTCGAACTCAGGACCTCGCACACCAGCAGGCACCCGTGCTGCTGAGCAATATCACCGGCCCTTTTTTTCGTATATGAGTACAAGGAGTTGAACTCAGGACCTCGTGCTTGCCAGGCAGGCACTTATGCCACTGAGCTATCTCACTGGCCCTGTTATACAGATTTAATGCAATCCTGGTCAAAATACTATTAGCACACCTCATAGAACTAGAGAAACAATACCTAAAATTCATTTGGAACTAGAGGAGCCCTAGAATAGCAAAAGCAATTCTGGGCAACAAAGTCAAGCCAGTGAGCATCACAATCCCTGACCTGAAATTATACTACAAAGCTACTGTGAAAAAATCAGCATGGTACTGGCAAAAAACAGACCTGAGGAACAGTGGTAGAGATTAGAAGATGCAGATACAACTACAAACACACCCATCTACCTTATCTTTGACAAAGGGACCAAACATGTTCACTGGAAGAAAGATAGCCTCTTTAATAAATGGTGCTGGAAAAACTGACTCTCTACATGCTAAAGACTAAAACTAGACCCATGTCTATCACCAAGCACTAAACTAAAGTCAAAATGGATCAAAGATCTAAATATTAAAACAGAAACACTAAATCTACTGGAAGACAAAGTAAGTAGAAACCTTGAAGACATAGGTGTAGGCAGAGACTTCATGAACAAAACCCAAACTGCATGGGAAATATTTCAAAGAATCAACAACTGGGATCCCATCTTATTAAAAACTTTTGTGCAGCAAAAGAAATCACCAACAGAGTGAAAAGACAACCCACAGAGTGGGCAAAATTTTTAGTCAACCATCCCGCAGAAAAAGGACTTATATCTAGAACACATAAAGATTGGAACAATCAGACCCCCAAATTCAAAGACCCAATCCAAAAATGGGCCTGAGTGAATATGCACTTCTCAGATGAAGAAATACAAATAGCAAATAAATACATGAAAAAATGTTCAGCATCACTGGTCATTCAAGAGATGCAAATTAAAACAACACTGAGAATCCCTCTCACCCCAGAAAGAATGGCTATCATCAAGAAATCAACCAATAACAAATGCTGGAGGGGCTGTGGGTAAAAGGGAACTCTTCTCCACTGTTGGTGGGAGTGTAGACTAGTGCAACCACTGGAAATCAGTGTGGTGATTCCTCAGAAAACTAGGATTAGAGGTCCTGTTTGACCCAGCTATTCCTCTTCTAGGTATCTTCCCAGAAGAATTAAAAACATCACACCACAGTGATACATGTGCACCCATGTTTATAGCAGCACTATTTGTAATAGCTAGATCTTGTAAACAACCCAAATTCCCATGAACCGAGGAATGGATTAAAAAAGATGTATTTTTATACAATGGAGTACTACTCAGCTATAAAGAAGGATAAACTTGAGACTTTTATAAGTAAATGGATGAAACTTGAGACCATACTCGTAAGTGAAATAAATCAGTCTCACATGTGTAAACATTGTATTGTCTCCCTGGTGTAAGAAGCTGAAAAAGTAAATAAGATCCAAAATGTACAATAGATATTGGGAAATGGGAAGAAACTGTTCAAAAGGAAAAAGAAACTTGGATGGGGGAGAGGAGAAAAGAAAGAAGGGAAAAGGAAAGATAAATAAATATATATGTATATTTATATATATACACAAGATAGTTAATATCTAATTTCTATTAGTTCATTGAAAAAGATTTGTGCTTTTATTGTTTGATAAATTTTTCATGCCTATACCTTGTAATCTAAGCAATTATTTTGAAGATAATAATATGCAATGTATTAACCATTGTTACTCTCCTATCTTGTTTTGAAATTTTGTATTGTTTTGTTTTTTCTCTTGAAAATTTAAAAAGAAGGAACCCAGCAAATATGATCAGCAAGATGACAGAAGAAAAAACTGAGAGATATTCCAAAAGCTTAGTGATGGAGCAAACGCTGAGAGAGACAGAGAGACAGAGAGACAGACAGAGACAGAGACAAATCCACTGTGTTGAATGCCTCTGGTAGATCAAAGATGATGAAGACAACCTCTGGATGAGTGTCTCATACTTAAATATATTTTTAAAAACTTTTTTAGGGGATAAAATCTGCATTTTAGGAAAAGAAAATTGGGAAGAAATGACAGATAACGAGCACAGACACTTTGAGAGGAATGGAAGGGTAGATTTTGAGAGATACATATTCAAAGGAGATTTTTATTTTTATTAATGAGAAATGCTATCCATACTTTCATGCTGCTGAGGATAATTCTGTAGAAGGAAATAAGCCATAACTAAAAGAGCAAAGAAATAGGAATAAAAGAAAAGCCTAAAGTAAAACATTCATTTATTGCATTTTAATTGTAAAAAGTAAATTTTTGTTGATGGAAAAGACAGCATAAATAAAATCAGACAACCAATGGCATTTTGTAAGATGAAATGTAGACATCAGAAGTTGATGTCCACAACATACGAAGCAAATTTTACATCAATAAGAAAAAGTGATTCAGTGGATTTACCAATCATGTTAGCAAAAATCAAAGACTAATAATGTCCAGTGTCAAGAACATGGGGCAACACAGCAGAAGATGGGCAACTGAAATGAATAGACATTTCTCAGAAGAAGAAATACAAAGGGCCAATAAGTATGTGAAAACATGTTCAACACTGCTGGCCATCAGAGAGATACAGATTAAAACAACACTAAGATTCTATGTCACTCCTGAAAAAAGTGGCTATCATCAAGAAATCAAATAATAGCAAATGCTGGTGCAGTTGTGGGGAAAAAGGAACCCTTCTACCTTGTTAGACAGAATGCAAACTGGTACACCAACTGTGGAAATCAGTATGGAGATTCCTCAGAAAAACTAAAATGAGAAATTCCATTTGATCCAGCTATTCCCCATCGAGATATCTTCCCAAAAGAGTTAAAGACATCATATTACAGTGACACATGCATATTCACGGTTAGAGAGCACAATCCACAATAGCTAAATCATAGAAGTGTCCTATATATCCATCAAAAGATGAACGGATAAAGAAAACATGGTATTTATGTACAACGGAGTACTACTTTACCATAAAGTATAAACTTCAGTCATTTACAGGAAAGTGGATGCACCTTGAGACCATAATGCTAAGTGAGACAAATCAGACACAAGCTTAAATACCACAGGGTTTCTCTTATATGAGAAACCCAAAATATAAATAAAGAGAAAAATGAAAGATAGATAACAGGATGTAGGGAGATAGATTTTGTTGAAATGGGAAGGGAATCAGGACATGGAGGGAGGAGGTAGGGAGTGGAGCGAAAGGAGGTAAAGAAAAGAATAAAGATGTGAATAAATATATAAATATATATATCAACTCCCCACAAGGAATGTAATCATTATGTAATACAAGCATGTACTAATAAAAAATAAAAATTGAAAGTAAAAGGATGTGGAGCAACAGCACTCTGAAAAGAATGAGGTTTTGATGGGAAATAATATTGTAGTGCACCAGTAAGTAAACAAAAATGCTATTTATTCTCACTTTGCTTGGTAAAACTCTGTGCATACCTGTTTGACACAAAAAAACACCAAAATGGATAATATCAAAATGTTAACATTAATTACCTCAGGAGAGTACAACTAGGGGGAAATGACATGAGAAAACTTCATACATTCATATATATATGCATATATGTTCATGTATATAGAGAGTAAAAGTTCATACATGTATATATGTTCTCATAGCACAAATTCCATTTTAACATAAAAAAAACTCTAGTCAAAATATAAATCATGTTTAGAAATTATAAAGAATAAAACACCTTTTATTTTTGTCCAAAAGTATCAACCAAAGAGTACTTTTAGTTTATTTTGAATTAACATGTAATAATTATACATATCTATAGAAAACAATGTGAGATTTTAATACATGTATATAATATGTAATCATCAAATCTCAATAATTGCCATATCCATCACCTCATTTACAATTTCTTTGTAGTGAGAAGATTCAAAATAGTCTCTTCTAGTGATCTTGAAGCATATAATAAATTACTGTTAATTATAGTAACCCTACTGGGCTATAAAACATGAGAACTTATCCTTTCCATTAAACTAATTTTGTCCCTATTAAGCAATATCTCCCCAACATTCCTTCCCTCATATCCTTCCCAGTCTCTGATAACCACTTTAATGTTCTATGAGATCAACTATTTTAGCTCCCATATATGAGTGAGAACATGCATTTCTTGACTTTTTGTGTCTGACTTTATTTAATATCATGTCCTCCAGATTCATCCATGTAGATGCAAGTGACAAGATTTCATGCTTTCTTATGGACAAATAATATTCCACATCATATTTGTGTACTGTTATGGCTTGTGTCTAGATGTCCCCCCAAAGCGTCATGCAGTCATAGGTGGGCTTTATGGAGGTGGCTGGATCTAGGGTGTGTGATGCTGGGATTCAGTGTGTGATGCTGTGATTAAGGATGTGTGGTTACTAAATTAGTCCGCTGATTGGTTTGGCATATTTCTGGGTGTGCATAATGGGAAGGCCCAACCTGGATGTGGGTGGCACCACCCAAAAGTGCGGGTAGCCTGGATGACATAAAAGAACAGCAACAAGGGAGGCCTGCTCCTGCTTCTTTGCTACTTTGCTGCTTTGCTCCCTTCTGCCCACTTTGAATTGTTTCTCATCTGTGATGCCCCTCTGTTATGCCACCCAGCCTTGGAGCCAGCCAACTATGAACTGAAGCCTCTACAAACTGTGAGCTAAATAAGTCTTTCCTCCTTTAACTTTGGTGGTCAGGTATTTTGTCTCAGCAACAAGAAAAAGTAATTAACACATGTACTGTGTATACATACTGCACTTTTTTTATTCACTCATCCATCAACATACACTTAGGTTGATTCCATATCTTGGCTATTATAAACAGTGCTGCAATAAGCATTGGAATATAGATATTACTTTGGCATACTGCATTCCTTTCCTTTGGATATATAGCCAATAGCAGAATTTCTGGCTCATATGGTAGGCTTTTGTCATTTATTTGTTTTGTTTTGGGAACTTCCATACTATTTTCCATAGTAGCTGTACTAATTTACATTCCCACCAAGGATATGTGACTTTGCCTTTCTCCGCATCCTTGATACCATTTGTTGTTGTCTTTCAAATAAGAGCCATTGAAAATGAATTGAGATAATACATCCTTATGGTTTTGATTTCTATTTCTCTGATGATTAGGGGTGTTGAGCATTTTTGAGATGATAATTTTTTATGAGAGAACATTTTATCTTATTATTTAAGATCAAGGGTTTATTATTTAATCAATTCAACTAGTAAATTCTGTCATGATAAAGAAGTGTTTGCTTTTTTAAAAAAATTAACATTAGCAAACATACCACTCCATTGGTACATACCTGTGAATTCTTAACATATTCAGGCAAGAACTTTATTATTGATATAGTTGTTTTCATAATATCCTGTAGATTTCATATTATCTGATAGATTTCTAATATCCCATAAATTTCATATTATCCCATAGATTTATATTGAACTGCTAAACTTGATAACAATGACAACTTCACAACAATAAGGATTATACTATGCCCTACAAAAATATAACCTTTTAGAAGGTAAACATTTTAGCAAAAGTTATATATTCATTACCATCATCACTCAGTTTTTTTAAAAAAATAAAATATATATGTAACAAAAAATTGTAAAGAGAAAAATAAATGCTGTAAAACACTTAGAAGTGTGTCTAGCATATGGTTAGTATCAGTGAATATTTAATAGCTCTCATTAACAGACGGGAAGACAAGTTGAAAGGAATCAACCCATAAATTGATTATGAAACCTTTGGAACAGAATGTCTTCAAAGTCAGTCACTAATAAAATATACGAGATCACATAAATGCATAAGACTACATGGAAATATGATTATTGTATAATTATAAGTTTAAAAGTATTTATAGTAAACATTGGGAATATTTTGATCAATGAAAATTTCAGGAAATCCACTCTGCCTAATGAGGCAGACTCTTAGTAAGAGGCGGCACTTGCTTTCCACCCCTTCTGCCATGCTACCAAGGCTCAGCATAACTGAGGGATTAAATACCCAAGCTCTAATGCCAGATTTCTGGGTTGACATCCAGATATCCCTCTTAAAATGGTGATACAGTTATTCCATTATAAAATGGAGATACACATAGTACTTGCCTCATGGAATTTTTGTGAAGACTTGAATGAGGTAATTTAATAAAGCACTCAGAACAGTACTCAGTACATAGAAACATTCAGTAAAGATAGCAAATATTAGCTATAATTTTCATTTCAGAAAGCAAAGAGGCCAAATCCTCCCTCTTCCTTCCCATGGTAGAGCCAGAGGCAGGACCATGACACAACCTATCAATCAGACACTCTTTCCTGAGACTCACAGTCTTGATGGAGAGCAGTAAGGAAGACCGGGGTGTATAACACTTCACTGTACTAATGGTGAAAGCACCCTGGTCAGCTACACAAAGATCACTGTGTGTCTCGCTTCTTGTTTGCTGACCCATCAGGGCACTCTTTGGTTATTTCCCATTCCAGATGCTGATGCAGCAGCCTTCCATCAGTTTTTCAAACTGCCCTCCCACCCAATAGCTCCAAAATTCACCTTACTACCAACAGCCCCTATTAACATAAAAATTGTGATAGTGAGAAAAATATAGAATTGGAAAAAAAGGTATGAACATTTAAAAAAGTAATTATCTGAGTAGTAGAGCTATTTCCAACCTTTTCTTTAGTATTTTATTTTCCCTTTTATCTCTAATGAGCATTAACTACCTTAAATCAAAAAATCATATTTTAGATTCCAAGAAGATAATTTGACACACTTAAACAGATCGTGTTTCCCAGATCTGTTATTCATAATTTTGAGAGGCAACTGGATTTAGAAATAAATTTCACCCTTTGTAATAATTTATACCCTTATTATTCAAATATTCTTTGCATTGGCAGAAATATAAACTAATTTTAAGATTAGGTTTCAGAGAAATAGGCAATAGAGGCAGGACATCATTCATTTTAACAACCTCCTTCATAGGTCAAAGGATAAAAATAAGGTCATGTCTCATCTGACAAAAAGGTTACACACAACATAAAATGAGAATTTTTTCTGCTGCCTTAAATTAAACCTAAATAGAAAAATGATCAGGTCATCCCAGTACATGAAGCTACAACATCATTGTAAATTAGTCACCTAAAGAAAAGCTACGTGCAGTTCTAGTGCCAAATATACCTTTAGTGTAGCTCACAGAAGGCACAATGGTAAAGTAGTTACATGCACGCACTTCAGAACAGAAGACCTCAACCTGGCCTCTCACTGCTTCCTATGATTGGGGCAGATAAGTTAACCTCTCACTGCCTCAGCTTTTTCAGCTGCACAATAAGGATTCAGTATAATAATTCATATAAAGCAGGATGCCTGGAACATAGTATGTTCTCAATAAACGGTAACCATTTTTATTGTTAATCAATAATCCCAATAAGACATCATCTATAAAGTCCAGCTTCTTAAGGCCAATTCTGCAAATAACAATGATTTTCAATAAGCAGTTTCAAAATGCATAAGTGGAAGAACCCAAAAAACAGCAGACAAAAGTTACAGGCAAACGGGGAGATTAAGCCGCTCTTATAGAAACTAGTTAACAGCACTGGTAAGATGAGGTTCTAATATAGCCAACAAAATATGAAAGTAAATCAATAGAGGACCAAAATTGTGAATTAGTCAGCTTTCTTCATTCGTTATTAAAAACTGTTTCTCCATGCTACTTCCAAAGATTACCTCAGATGTTAACAGAAATGGGAGAACAGGGAGGAAAATGCACATTTCTGGCATCGCTTATGAAAACCATATTGATTCCACTTGTGTCAGCGTCTTTATTTGTAGTGGTATCTGGTCATCTTTAAGGCAGTATAATGCAGAAACTTCAGAGGACACAGAGTCTCTTAATCCTGCCTCCAAAGTTTACTAACTGTGATAAGGGCAAGTTAAAACTCTCCAAGCTTCAGCTTGCTTCCCTACCAAACAAGGATAATAGTTGTAACCTTTTATGATTATTCTAAGAATTAAATGAAATAGGAGATGAAAGTGCCTACCTTGCACAGCTCCCAGTAAAAAACAGCCACTCGATATATATCATTATTATGATTTATTGTTCCTATGATATAACCACATTTCCTATTTAAACATGAGCAAATTTTCAAAGTGGGTTTTAACTTAAACAAGCAAGAATCTCAGAGGCATAAAGTATTTTAATGAGAATCACGAGTCAAAATTGTAGTCCAGTTTGTTTGAATATGTTCTGCTACGATTCACATCTAAATTGTCCCCAAAAAGTGTCATGTGTTCGGAGGTGAGTCTTTTGGAATGTGTTTCGATCACGGGAGGGCTATACTCCTCAGTGGCTTGATCCCTCGGTGAATTTGCAGCTGAATGTGCGGTTAGCAGGTGGAGCCTGGTTGGAGGTGTGGCCTGAAAGGGTGCATCCTTGTCCCTGGCTCCTCCTTTATTGCTTCTGCTTCCTGGCTGCCATGGATTGTGCAGCTGTCCTCTGCCACGCCTTCCACCATGACCTTTCTGCCTTGGATCTGGCTTACCAGGGGCTAAATCCTCTGAAACTGTGAGCCAAATAAATCTCTCCCCCTGTACTTTGTGGGTATTTTCTCCCAGCTACTGGAAAGTGACTAATATACATCCACTGGTCAAAAATTCATAATTTTCTGAGGCAGACCACTTCATTTTTCCTCAGAAAAAAGCCCTTCTTTACACTAAAGGGTAAAGAAAGGAAGTTTTTTAAACAATAACTTAGAAGTTCAGTTATTCTAATAAGTCTTTACTATAGGTATCAAAAATATGCAATTAAACTAAGACATACAACACTACAGCTTAGAGATCCTAACTAATAAGCACATTAGAGAGTAAAAATTAAGTTTAACCATTTCAAAACTACTAAGAACACTACTATAAAAGTCTTGCTGCGAGGGGGCTGGTGAGACAGCTCAGCGGCATAAGCGCCTGCCTGGCAAGCGCGAGGTCCTGAGTTTGACTCCCGGAACCCACGTTAAAAAAAAAAAAAAAAAAAAAAAAGTCTTGCTGCAAAAAGAATATAGATCAGTGAGAATGACAAAGCTTTATATAGCTAGAGGCCAAAATTATATCACCAAGGGAAAAAAAGATCAGTAGTAAATTGAATTAATTCATGATTGAAGCTGTGGCATTCAACATGATGACTCGGACAACACACTTTCCATCATACTACCCCACATAACTAACCCTGAAATAAAAGTAAAATTAAACACTCATAAAATAGAAGTAACTTATCATTATTATTAATGATAAGATCAGTAAGACAAAGAAATTCTAAGAAATATCACTTTGAATTATGATTCTGGAGAGAAAGGGGAGTTAGTGGCATTGTGTGAATTTTAAGAATATTAATTTGAGAAAGCTCTTATACAAATGTTGAGAAAGAACAGGTATAAAAAATTGCTAATTATAATCAGAGTATTCCACAACACAGTAATAGCCATGAAAATTAAGGTGTTAAAATAAGATATTGGATAAAGGGTAGCAACTACTTAATGCTAGACCCTCTCATTACCTCAACATAGTTGACTGAGACCAAGGAGGCAGAAATTAGAAAGACACAAGGAGAGAAAGGATTCAAAGAAGTGGCAGGCTTGAGGAAGATGAGGTAACCCTATAGTATCAAGGAAGAAAAGAAGAGCACACTTTTGTAAAGTTGAGGAAGACCAACTGGGGAATACCAACTGTTTTTATTACCTGGAAATGGCTATAGGTAGGTTTGTGGAAATTTTGGCTTATAAATTTTGAAAGAAGTTCACAGATTTCATGAAGTCCACTCATGGACCCCAAGCTAAACATTCCTATCTTACAGGAAGAAAAAACAGAAAGAGTGAAAGGCATATGGCTAATCTGCAAAATACTTGAATATATACATATGTGTTATATATATACATACATATATGTATATATATGACATATGTGACAAAAATTGCATACATGTGGCTATAATAGCTATAATCATTATCCTAAATAATAGGCTATAATTAGAAAAAAACTTCAGAAAATACACAAAAGCACCAGCAAGTAAATTAAGATCACCAATGGTCCTGCTGGCAAGAGGTGATCCGTAATAACACTTTTGAATGTATTCCTTGTAGTCTTTTTCACTTAACCAGACACTGTCCTTTGTCAATGAAAGTGGATCCACATCCTTCATGATGTACGCATGGTATTTTGTAGTATAGTTGTATCATGAAAATACATCATTAAATTAAAATGTCTAATCTCTGATTACTGTTTCCAGCCTTTCATTCTTAATAAAAATGCCTCAGTACATGTTTCTTTATGCACCAGTATAATTATATTCTAGGAATAAATGTTTAGAAATAAAACTGTTAGTTCAAACAACATACACATTTCAAGAGGTTTGTTATGTTTACTCATTTATTCATTCAACAATTTTTTTATTGTCTACTCTGCTTTAGGCTTAGTTGTTCTAGTTACTGGAAATACAGAAGTAAACCAAACAGATAAAGCTATCAGGCCTTATTAAGTTGTGTTAGAATAAAATAAATAATTAGAATTTATAAAATAAATAGGTTAGGTGGCAATGGAAATAAGTAGAGAACATTAAAGCAGAAAAAAGAATGGAGAGTATGGGAAGGTGATATTTAACACAGGATGTTCAGGAAAAACCTCATGGTGAAAGTGACATGAAACCCTCAAGGAGAAAAATGACCATAAGGGAGTGGCCTCCCTTTTAAGTTCAAGGACTGTTAAGACTATGCAGTTATAGAGGAATGAGCAAGGGCAAAATAGAAGGAAGTTAAGGCAGGAAGGTGTTGGAAGGCAGGGAGGCAGTTCATTTAGGGCAGTGGTAGTGGACCTATGGTACGCGTGCTGCAGTGGGCTTTATCACTGAAAGCTCCAAAAGGTTCTTCATCACTGATTTAGAGGTTTATAGCCTAAAAAGATGACTTCAGTAGCCAGATGTAGAAAGCCACTTCTAGAAGGTTCATTGGTTGGGATCAATATGATCAACATGGCTGCAGTATCAAAAAACCATAGCATGGAGGGTGAAAAACTGCAGGGATGAGTTTGAAGGTTATTATTAGCAGTTGCTTAGACCAGGAAAGGTAATAAGAATGTCAAACTCTGGTGATGCTTTAAAGGGAGAGCAGTGAAATTTTTTCAGGATAATGTAAAGGTGACAGAAACTGGAATCAAGAAAACCTTCAAGATTTTTTAGCTTGACAAACTGCAAGACAGTTGTTGCCATTTACTGAGATGGAAAAGATTTCAGTTTAAGGAAGGCTAAGTTTGAGAAGGAGGACTATAAGTTTAGTTTCTGACATGCACAGTTTAATATTCCAAGTAAACATCCAAATGAATATGTAGGTGGGTCACTGGATATTTACTTTGGAGTCCAAGAGCGAAGATCCAGACTACAGTAAAATTAAGAAATCATTGTATTAAAGAGATCAGATTTAAAGCCAATTGCCAGGATGAGTTGATCTTGGGAATAAATGGATACTGCAAATAGGTCTCAGCATCTAGCCTTGGAACAGTTCTACATTCAGACATCAAGGGTGTGGGAGACATGAGCCAGGAGTTTGAATGATAAAACTAGAAGAGTGTGAGCTACAAAAGCCAGGTGAAGAAAGCATTTGGAAGGAGGGAATAATCGACCTGGTGAAATAAGCATCAGAGTTCATTGGGGTGAAGACTCAGAATGAAAAAACAGATTAAGTAATATGGACATCAGTGGTGACCTTGACAAGATAGCTTTTAGTGAAGTAGAAAGAGAAAAGCATGTTTGGATTCAATAAACAATGAGAAGAGGGAAAATGGAGACAGCTAAAATGGCCCAGAGCAGGTACAGTAGCTAAATGGGAAAGTGAGATCAATCAAGACTTTCAGTTTTTGCTACTGTTGTCTTTGAGACCATAAATATTATAGAAGATTTATATGTGGAAAAAGATGTAACAAAGATGGGACAAAGAAATGACACATCAGGAGCGAATTCCCAGAGCAATGTCCTTGAGAGGGAATGGAACTTAATACACAGCTGGAGTACCTGGTCTTTGTGAGGGTAATGGACATACAACCTAAGTAAAAAGAGAGGAAGAAAAAAACCAATAAATCAGTAGATGCAAGTGCTTGGTACAAGTAGTGGGAAGAGCCTTGGAATGTCTTTTTTATTGCTTTTAGGATAAAAGGCTATCTGCTTAGTGAGGACTAGGAAGGAGATTTTCGAAGTGGAGACATAAAAAATATAAAACAGTGATTTAACAGAAAGAGAGTAAATGACTAGGAAATATGAAAGGATTAAAGGTATATTTAAGATCAATAATGGGACAAGTAAAGTGAGATAGGTTTGCATGATTCTGTGTTTTTCTATAGCTATGTTCAACTGCAAGATTAGAACTGAGGCAGAGAGATGGAGCTAAGAGTGTTATGGTTTTGTGAATGAAGTGCTAGAAAATAATATAAGGAAGGTGACTGTCTTCATGTGATAGAGTCTAAAGATGGATTGTGGCTTAAACTGGAAAAAACAAAACTGTAATTATAGGTGAGGAATAGGGGAAAGGTGGGAGAATTACCAGATTACAGGTAATATGCAAATGTGGGAAATTATGCTGCCAAACTGATCACTAAAGCACTGTACAACAGTAGTGTAAAAGATGACTCGTTTACCCACACCTTCTATCTACAATGAATATCACTGCTTTTCCACATGCGCATACACACACACACACGTGTTCCTGTATCCAATCATTTACTAAGTCACTGTACTAACAATAACATTTTTGAGTTGATTCTTGAAGGCTTATTAATAGACAGTTTCAACAATTGCGAACATCTGGCTTAGAGCATTTACATTTATTTTTAAAACCCTACTTTAGGCATGGTGCTTCATTTTTTAATACATTATGGAGTTCATTTGCTAGTATTTTAGTAGAAATGTTAGCATTTCTATTATTACATGACATTGTCTTACACTTGTACATGTGTGTGTTTGTCTACGTGCATGCACACAAATGTGCAGTGTCCCAGTCTCATATTTTGAAATCACAATTAAGATATCCTTGAAAAGCTCACTAAGAAGCTTTCCTTTTCTTTTTCATATTCTGGAACAAATTATGTAAGTATCTGTTTCTTAAAGATCTGACGAAGCATTAAAAACATAATAATAAATCAAGGAACTGGTGACTTTAGGGTAAAAAAGATGAAGGGAACTAACACTTTGACAAATTGCCCATTCTCTGTACCACTCATAGTAATCAAATTTCCTAAACTATTTTTACCCTATATTCTAATTTGTTTTCATAGAAAATCACTCACTATATCCAAATTTTAATCTAATAGAAAAAGGCTGGAGGTTGGTATTCTTTTATATTTTAATATCTTCTTGCTCTATTATTAACTCTTAATTATACTGTTACTTATGGATTCTCTTCTTGCTTTTTTAACACATTAGCTGTACAAATTAATAGGGATTCACTGTGATATTTCCACACATGCCTATATTATGCAATGATGATGTCCACCTGCTTATCCTTTTCTACCCTCTCCCCATTTCTTCACTCCCACCCCCTACACCCTCTGAAATCACATTTCTACTTTCAGGCCAATGCTTTTTTTTTTTTTCGATTTCCACATATGAACTGGAACATTCATTACTCGTCTTTCTGTGACTGGCTTACTTTGTTCCAGTTCCATCCATTTGCTGCAAATGACAGGATTTCATTTTCCTTATGGCTTAATAATATATATATAACATAAATATCTATTTTATATGTACTATATACATATTACATATATTATATATACCCCATATATTCTTTATCCATTTATCTGTTGATGTGTACCTAGGGTGATTCCATATCTTAGCTATGATGAATAGTCATGCAATATCAATAGACAGACACATATTTCATTTGTATGCTAATCTCATTTCCTTTGAATATGTACCCAGGAGTGGGATAGCTAAATCATGTGATACTTTTATTTTTCATAATTTAGTAAACATGCTGTTTTATAGTGACTGTATCAATTTACATTTCCACCAACAGAGTATAAGCCTCTTTCTCCACATCCTTGCAGACATTTCTATTTCTTATTTTTTCAGTAATAGCCATTCTAGCTGGGGTGAAATGGTATCTGATTGTAGTTTTGATTTGCATTTCCCTGATGGGTTAAGCATTTTTTCATATATTTATTAGGCATTTCTTCTTTTGAGAAGTGTCTATTCAGATTGATCCATGTTTAATTAGATTACAGAGGGGTTAAGTTTTTTGAGTTATTTATACTCGATATTAATCTTGTCAGGTGAATAATTAGCAAAAATTAGCAAATATTTTCTCCCATTTTCTAGGTTGTCTGTGCACTGTGTTGACTGCGCCCTTGGCTATGTAGAGGCATTTTTATTTGATTTGTTTTTCACTTTTGCTTTTGTTTCCTGTGGTTTTGGGGGTCTTATCCAGAAAAATCATAGCTTGTACCAACATCTTGAAGTGCTGAAGTGTTTCCCCTATGATTTATTCCAGTAGTAGTAATGTTTCAGGACTTATATTAAGGTCTTAGACTGTATGTGTGTGATATAAGGAATAACACAGGCTCTCCACATTGAGTTGTATCTCCAGATCTTTTTATTTTTCATTTTTAGATAGGGTCTCACTAAGCCACTGTTTCCCAGGCTGGGCTGGAATTTGTGCTCCTCTTGTCTCAGACTCCCAGAGTGCTGGGATTATAGGTGTGTGCCACCATGCTTGGTCCTTTGATCTGTTTTGAGTTGACTTTTATACAGAGTGAAAAAGAAGAAGTCAAGTTTCAATCTTCTGCATGGAGACAGCCAGTTTTCCCAGCATCATTTGTTGAAGAGTCCTTTCTCCAACACGATTTTTGGCACCCATGTTAAGAATCACTTGAGTTTATTTCTGGGTTCTCTGTTGTGTTCCATTGATCTAGGTATCTGTTTTTATTGCAATAGCATGCTTGTTTTTGTTGTTGATTGTTGTTGTTGTTATGGCCCTATAGTATGTCTTGAAATCAGGTACTGTGAGGGCCTCAACTTTGCTCTTTTTGCTCAAGTTTGATTTGGCTATTTAAGGTCTTTTGTGCTTCTATATGAATTTTAGGTTTTTTTTCTAATTCTGTAAAGAATATCATCAGTGCTTTGATAGAGATTGCACTGACTCTATAAAATACTCTGAGTATTATGAGCATTTGAAGTATACTAATTCTTCCAATCCATGAACATGGGTCCATCTTTTTGTGTCTTCCTCAATTTCTTTCTTTAGTGTCTTTTAATTTTCATTGTAGACATTTTTCACTTATTTTATTCCTAGATACTTTAATTTATTGTATTTTGTGGCTATGCTAAAAGACTTTCTATTGGTTTCTATTGCTATATTATTACTTTCACGATTTCTTTCTCAGCAAATTTATTATTGGTGTACAGAAAAATTACTAATTTGTGTGTGTTATTTTCATATCTTGCCACTTCATTGAATTCATTTATCATTTCTAATACTGTTTAGGTGGAGTCTTTAGATTTTTCTATGTGTAGAACCATATCATAGCCAACACAGATAATTTAACTTCATTTCCTATTTGTATACCTTTTGTTACTTTCTGCTTTGAGTAAAGTTTCTAGTATTATGTTATATAAGATCAGTGAGTGTGGACCCCCTCATCTTATTCCTAACCTTAGAAAAAACACTTTTGAATTTGCCCTATTCAGGATGGTGTAGGCTATGGTTTAGTCTTTATTATAATAGGCTTTATTATGTTCAGATATGATCTTGCTTACCTAATTTGTTCATATAATTTTTATGCTTCATTCATATAATTTTTATCCTTCACTTTATTTATGTGACATATTTCGTTTATTGATTTGCATATGTTAAGCCTTCCTTGCATCTCTGGAATAACATCAGCTTTGTCATGGTGCATGATCTTTCTGATGTACTAATATTTGATTGGCTACTATTTTGTTGCAGCTTTTGCATCTGCGTTTCATAAGGATATTGATCTATAATTTTGTTTCTTTCTTATGCTTTTATCAGCTTTTGGTAACAGGATAATAATAGTCTCATAGAATAAGTTTGAAAGTTTCCCTCCCTTTTAATTCAATGGAATAGTTTCAGAAGCATTGGTGCTACTGCTTTTTAAGTATTTGATAGAAGTCAGCTGTGAGTCCAGCTGGTCCTGGGCTTTTGTTTGATGGAAGAACTTGTATTACTGATTCAATCTCATTACTTGTGCTTACCCTGTTCAGATTTCTTACATCCTCTTGGTTCAGTTTTGGTAGGCCATATGTGTCCATAAATTTGTATCTGTCTCTTAAATTTTCTAATTTGTTAGCATATAGTTCTTCTAAATAATCCTAAATGGTCCTTTGATTTTTGTAGTATCAGTAATGTCTCCTTTGTCATCTCTATCATTTACTTGGGTCTTCTCCATTTTGTTGTTGTCGTTGTTGTTTGCTGTTGTCAGTGTAAAGGTTTATCAATCTTATTTATCTTTGCAAGGAACTAACCCTTGATCCTTTTTATTGTTTACACTTTATTTCATTTATTTCTGCTCTGATCTTTGTTACTTCTTTCATACTATTGATTTGGGATTTGATTTGTTCTTACTTTTCTAAGACCTTGGGATGTATCATTAGGTTGTTTATTTAAAACATTTCTATTTTTCAGATACAGGCACTCATTTGCTTTAAATTTCCTTCCTCATACTACTGTTGTTTTATCCCACAGATTTTAGTATGCTACATCTCAATTTCCATTTATTTCAAGGAATTCCTTTTTTTTTTTTTTTTTTTTTGTGGGTACCGGAGGTCGACCTCAGGACCTCGTGCACTAGCAGACGCCTGTGCCGCTGAGCGATATCACCAGCACCTTTTTCGTATGTGGGTTCCGGGAGTCGAACTCGGGCCCTCGTGCTTGCCAGGCAGGCACATACACCGCTGAGCCATCTCACCAGCCCAAGGAATTCTTAAATTTTTCTCCTGATCTCCTCACTCCATTGTTTTTTCAAAAGTTTATTATTCAAGGCCCACACCGGACACGTGGCGACCCTCCACTGAGACCAGCAAGGAGACCTATGCAGGAAGGCACACAACCCCACCCCCACATGCAGGAAGCAGGCCTGTGGCAAACACTCAGTGCCCCCCACCAACTTACAAGGATGAGACCATCCACCAATTCAAAGCCAGCTCTACATTCTGCTTCCTCAGAGTAGCAGAGGCAAGGACTACCCAGCAGACACGATCATGGACAAGGACAATGACTGGGAAGAGAAGGGCACAACCAAACCCCGTGACTGTCGACATATAGTTCAGCAGTCCACTTGATGCCCCACAGCCGACATGCAGCAGAGACCAGAGGGGTGATCTAGTATGTATCTATGAGCGGGAACAGAACACAACTACCTTGGACAGTAACCAAAGTCTGGAGTGAATGGCCTCTGGTGCAGGGAATGCACCTCGAAGGCACCCAAAGGCCCTATAGCTAGGTGGAGAAAATCGTTACTGGTTGGATCTCAAGCCTGCAGATCATAAAAAGAAACCATTCATTCAAAAACACAGGACTTTTTTTCTTTGACTCAAACTTTTTTTAAATTGCTTTTCTATTTTTTATTCTTGTTATCTTTCCTTCTTTAGGCTTTTTGTGGGTTTGGGGTTTTTTAATCCCTTTTTCCCTCTTTTTTTTTTTTCTTTTTGCTCCTTTTCTCTTTTGCAATTTCATTCTTTTGTCCTTCTCTTTCTTCTTTTATTTCTTCTATTCTTTTTTTTCTCATTCATGCCTTCCTGCAACCATTCTCTAACACTATTAATTTCCTTTTACTCCTCAATAAGATGCCCCATCTCACTTTTCTCTCCTCCTTCTCATAACCCATTAATTTCTCACTTGTGCTTGTTTTTATTCCCTAGTTGCCCACTCCCTCTACCTTTACTTGTGTATCTACAAAGCTGTATGACTCTCTAGATACACTTTTAACTTTATACTATTACTGAATACTTTTCTATTGTTAATAAAGGTAAAGTTGTCCCTTTAGTAGACATTAACTGTAGGTCAATATTTGCCTTCTTTTAGTGTTTATACTATAGATATCTTCTACAATTAAGGGTGGTACATTATAGGTCCTTATGGTTTGTCAATATTTAATTCATATTTAATGTTACAGTTGATGCTGATTTTATTACTACAGCCAAGATGACATAGCTGTTTCTATTCAGTGGTTTTATTGGGATACTCATATCTGCATTGCCTCCGGGTCATTAATAATACTGTGGCCCATTCCTTGAGAGCTGGATACTAACAAGTACTCCACACCCTCCCACCCCAAGTAAACAGAGATGGGTGGATCCTGTGACAGAGGCAAAGGCCAGTGGTTATCTTTGCCCAGAGGACACCATCGAAAATAAACATTAACTGAAGTCTCAATACTAGAAACAAATGTTTCCACTACAATCCAACTGCAGGTCTCAACACAAAAACAGACAAATAAAAAATAGAACCATGAGAAGCCAAGCCAACAAAATGTCTCCCAAACCTCCCAGATCCTCCAAAGCTAATCCATGGGGCATCAAAAGGAAGGAAACCAAAAGCCAATCACCAAATTATTCGAAATGATAGCATGGGAGAAAACAAAACACACCAAAATAAGAGATTTGGGAAGCTCACAGAAGGCATAAGTAAACAGATAGCGGGCCAAATAGACAAAATGAGCAGCAAGTCTACAGAAAACACTAAATAAAGCTAGCAGAGCTAAACAAAATGATGCAAGACATGAATGAGCATGCAAAAGAATTAGACTCTAGGGCCGGTGAGATAGCTCAGCGGCATAAGCGCCTGCCTGGCAAGCACAAGGTCCTGAGTTCAACTCCCAGAACCCACATAAAGGAAAAAATGGGCCCGTGATATCATTCAGCAGCACAAGCACTTGTGGCAAGGGCGAGGTCCTGAGGTCGACTCCCGGTACCCACATAAAAAAAAAAAAAAAAATTAGACTCTATAAAAAGGTTCCAAATGAAAATTCAGGAAAAAATTCTAATGAAAATAGTGGCAGCAGAAGTGAAAAATGTGAGGACAGAATCTCAGAACTAGAAGACAGAACTGTTGTCAATGACCAATTAATGTGAGATGCTTCAAAAACAAGAGAACATGAAAAATGCATCCAACAACTCCTAGATGACACAAAGAAGACTAATCCAAGATTAATTCCAACTAGTAAAAAATCATAAGATAGCACAAATGGCTTAAAAAAAAAACCCATTTACTTAAATAATAGCAGAAAACTTTCCAAATAAGGGCAAAGAATTTCACCTGCAGATAACTGATGTATCTAAAACCCCAAGAACCTCTCCATAGAAAAGAAACCTCTCCACAACACATCATAGCCAAAATCCCAGAAGTATGACACTAAAACAGAATCTTGAAGTGGTTAGAGAAAATACAGAAATCACTTATAAACATAAAGCCATTAGAATGACAGCAAACTTCTCAACACAAATCTAAAACCCTAGGAGTGCATGGAGTGAAGTGTTTCAAGCCCCAAAGAAAACTTTCCAACCGAGGCTGATATATGCTGCAACACTATCATTCAAAATTGAAGGAGAAAAAAGATATTTTAATGGTAAAAATACATGAATAAATTTGGGACTGCCAACCTAGCACTCTAAAACATTCTCAAGAATGTCCTAGAAAGAGACAATGAAGCTAAATACGACAAAAGGACTAATAGAATGAATATACCAGGTAGATTGAGCAATTAAGTAAAAGGGAAAGACAGGGAATCAGCAACAGGAAAATAAGGCAATGACATAAACAAGTCAATATCTATCAGTATTAACACTGAAAGTGAATGGTCTCAGTTCTCCAATCAAAAGACACAGACAGGCAGAATGGATCAGGAAAAAAAATCCAACAGTATACTGTATAAAATAAACACACTTAAACAAATAAAATCAGGCTAAAAATGAAAGGATGGAAAACAATATTGCATTCAACAACAACCTGATAAAAAGCAAATGTAGCTATCCTATATTCAGAAAAAGTGAACTTGAAGCCAAAACTGATCAAAAGAGGCAAAGAAAGTCACTATATATTGGTTAAGAAAACAATCCAACAGGAATATATTAAAATTACTAACATATGTGCACCAAACATCAGTGTACCCAACTGCATAAAACAAGTACTACTGGACATAAAAGACCAGAGACATAAACACAATTATATTGGGGTACCTCAATACAGCACTATCACAAATAGATCAACTAGAAAAAAAATGAAGAAATATCACAGTTGAACAAACCCTTCAAATAAATGGAGTTAATAGCTATCTACACAGCATTCCATCCAACAACATCAGAATATACATTCTCAGCAAAACACAGAACTTTCTCCAAAATACACCACAAGCTTAAGTTAATGTAAAAGAATAAAATTATATCATGCATATTATCAGATCAAAGCACAATGAAACTAGGAAACAATGAGAAAAAAACAGAAATTATGCAATGCATGGAAACTAAACAACATACTTAACCTAAGTAAGTGAAAGACCTCTCCAATGAAACTACATTACTCTGAAAAAAGGAAATCAAAGAGGATATCAAAAAATGGAAAGCTATCCCATGTTCCTGGATAGCCAGAACCAATATACACAGTCCAAATGCCCATACTTCCAAAATTGATATACAAATTTAATCCAATCCCAGTCAAAAAAAAAAAAAAAAAAAAAAACCAAGAGCATTTTTCACATAACTGGAGAATACAACCCTAAAATTCATATGGAACCATAAGAGACCCATAATAGCAAAAACAATCCTGGGTAACAAGGGCAAAGCAAAAGGCATCACAATCTGAACTTGACGTTACATTACAAAGCTACATGACATAGCAAAAAAACTGACATGAGGATCAGTGGAACAGAAGAGGAGATAAAGAAATAACCTCAAGTACATTATTCTATTTGATCTTTGACAAAAAGGCCAAAACACACAGTGGAAGAAAGCCTCTTTTATAAATGGTGCTGGGAAAACTGGTTATCCACAGGCAGAAGAGCGGATCTAGACCCATTTCTCTCACCATGTACTAAACTAAAATTGAAATAAATCAAACAACTAAATGTTAAAACAGAAACACTTAACCTGTTTGTAGATAAAATAGCAAAACTCTTGAAGGCATATGTGTAGGCAAGGTCTTTCTGAATGGAAGCCTTGTTGCACAGGAAATAGTACCAAAAATCAACAAATGGGATCATGTCAAATTAAAAAGCTTATGCACAGCAAAAGAACCAACAGAAAAAAAAAGAAAACCTACATAATGGGGAAAAATTTTGCCAGCTATTCCTCAAACAGAGAACTCATATCTAGAATATATAATGAACTCAAAAATATAGACCCTCCCAAAATAAAAGACCAAATCAAAAATGGGAGAGATAATGAATATACTTCACAGAAAAAGAAGTACAAATGGCCAATAAATACATGAAGAAATGCTCAACATCACTGGGCATTAGAGAAATGCAAATTTAAACAATTTTTAATTGTGAGATTACCTCTTACTCCAGAAAGAATGGCCATCATCAAGAAATCAAAAATAACAAATGCTGGTGAGGATGTGGTGTTCTACATTGTTGATGGGAATGTAAACTAGTACAACCACTATGGAAAACAGTAGGGAGCTTCCTCAAAAAACCTAAACTAGAAATTCCACTTGACCCATCTATTCTCCTTCCAGGTATCTTCCTGAAAGAGTTAAAGACATCATACCACAGACATTCCCATGTTTATAGAAGCACAATTCATTACTAAATCTTGGAAGTGGCCTATATGTCCATCAACAGATGAATGGATAAAGAAAATGTGGTATTTATACGTAATGGAGTACCATAAAGAAAGATTAACTTGAGTCATTTGTAGGAAAATGGATGCACCTTGAGACCATGTTAAGCAAAATAAATCAGACACACAGCTTAAATGGAGCAGGTTTTCTCTTATATGGGAAACTTAAAATATAAGTAAAGAGCAAAATAAAAGATAGATAATAGCAAGTAGGGAGATAGATCTTTCTGAAATACGAAGGGGATCAACAGATGGAGGGATGGGGAGTGAGGGGAGGGAAAAGGGATGAAAAATGGAATTAAAATGTGTTATGCACATGTACAAACTAAGGAATGTAAATTTCTTTACATTATGTACTGCAAATAAGTACTATTCAAAAAATATTATTGTTTTAAAAAAGTGTATTACTTAGTCTCCATGTATTTGTATTTATAATTTCCAAAGCTTCTCTTGTTTTCTAGTTTCATTCAACTGTAATCAGACAAGATATTGGATACAATTTCAATGTTTTAAAATCTGTTAAGATTTGTTTTGTGGACTTTTATATGGTCTATTTTGGAGAAGGTTCCATGTGCTCATGAAAGAATGTGTATTCCACCACTGCTGGATGGAATGTTCTGTAAATGTGAAGTCCAACTAAGCTATAGAGTACTTTAACTCTGATGTTTCTTTGTTTTTTTGTTTTTTTCTTTTATTTCGGGAGGGGATTGGGGGTCTGCACTATTTATCAATTGATGACAGTGGCATACTGAAATCCCCCACATCACTGTATTAGTTCCAATATCTCCTCAGAGGTCTAATATTTTTGTTTTATAAAATTGGATGTTCCAATATTAGATGCATATAAATTTGTAATTTTTATATCTTCTCTATGAATTAATCCTGTGATCATTATATAGTAATGTTCTTGATTTCTTATTACTGTTTTCATCTAAAAATCTATTGTGTCAGATGTAAGTATAGATACTCTTGCTTACTTTTGGATTCCATTTGCTTGGAATATCATTTTCGATCCTTTTCTCAGTCTGTGTGTGTGTTTACTAGCAAGGTGAGTATCTTATAGGAAGTCTATCATCAGATTGTGTTTTTCAATCCATTCAGCTAGTGTGTACCTTTTTTTTTTTTTTTTTTTTTTTTTTTTTTTTGGGTACCGGGGGGACGACCTCAGGACCTCGCGCGCCAACAGGCACCCGTGCCGCTGAGCGATATCACCGGCCCCTTTTTCGTATGTGGGATCCGGGAGTCGAACTCGGGCCTTCGCGCTTGCAAGGCAGGCGCTTAAGCCGCTGAGCCGTCTCACCGGCCCAAGTGTGTACCTTTTTAAGACCATTTACATTCAGAGTTATTATTGAAGGTGTGAAGTTGTGTCTGTCATTTTGTTGATTTTCTCCTAGTTGTTTTGAATATTTTTCATTTATTATTTTCACATTAATCATTGTGTTCTGGTACTTACTGTGGTGATAATGTTTGATCATTTTATATTTCTTGTTTGTTTATGTACTTTCCTAGGGAGATCTGTACTTTCACATGTTATTATGATGGTAGTTATCCTTCTACTTTTGGTTGTAGGATGCCCTGATGATCACAAATTCCCTTAGTTTTTAACCTATTTTGGAAGGTTTTATTTCTCCTTCAATTCTGAAGGATATCCTTCCTGGTCATAGTAATCTTGGTTCACAGTTATTTCCTTACAGGACTGGAAATATATCATTCCATGACTTTTAGGGCTGCTTCTGGAAAATCTGCTATTAATTCTACGGAGGCTACCCATAAATGCACTTGGTACTTTTCTCCTTAGATTTTAAAATTCTTTCTTTGTCCCGTATTTTTGAAAATTTTATACTATGTGATGTTAAATGTCTTTTCTGGTCATGTCTATTTGGGTTCTACAGACCTGTCCATAGACTAGGGAAGTGTTCTGCTATTATTTCATAAAATAAGTTTTCTATTCCCCTTTATTTACTCCCCCTTTCAATATGCCAGTGACGCAGATGTTTGCTCTTTTAATGATGTTTCAAAAAGATCTTAAGTGTAGTTTTTATTCTTTCTTATCTTTTATTCTGTCTGAATGTGATTTTTTTTTTTTTTTTTTTTGTGGGTACCGGGGGGTCGGCCTCAGGACCTCGCGCGCCAGCAGGCGCCCGTGCCGCTGAGCGATATCACCGGCCCCTTTTTCGTATGTGGGTTCCGGGAGTCGAACTCGGGCCCTCGCGCTTGCCAGGCAGGCGCTTAAGCTGCTGAGCCATCTCACCGGCCCTGAATGTGATATTTTGAAAGATCTCTCTTCAAACTGCGATATTCTTTCTTCCTATTTACCTAATCTGTTGTTGGGGCTGTCTGGTGAATTTTTCATCTGACTTATTTTTCCCCCTCAAGACATTTATTTTTCAGGTACATTATAAGCTCAGGCAATGCACCCATCAATTATGCAATATAATTATGTTATAGCAACTTAATTGCACATAATGCTTTAAAGTAAGTTTAGATGAAGTTCTCAAACACTCAGGTATATGTTCTTTAGGGACTTCTACTAGAAATAACAGAAACTGATCTACTGAGCTCTTGATTTCCAAGATTTCTAATTGCTTCTTCTTCAAAAGCTCAACGTCTTTGCTGAATTTCTCATTCATGTCTTGCATCATCCTCATGATTTTATTTTTAACTATTTGTATTCTCTTGGGTTTCACTGAGGTTATTTAAATCATTGTTTTAAATTGTTTACCAGGCATTTTATCCAATTTGATATATAGTACATACTTGGACTATGTTACTAGAAAGTTGGGATCTTCAGAAGGTATCATATTACCTTATTTTCTCTAATTTTCCTTATTTTTTGTGTTCCTATGTTGAGATTTATACACCTACTTCTCCTTTATGTACAAATCTCCTTTGTGGTTTCCAAGGTACCAGCTCTTGGTTCTCTTTTCTAAATCATTAAAGTTTGCCTTTATTCACATTAATATTTTTATTATAGTCATATTTTTCTGCCTCCAATTTTTGAAATTAGAGCTTATTTATCTTGCATCTTCCTTACTTATTATTAAAGAATAAATGTGGTTTAGACATGTTTATATTTATATGTAATGTTATCACATTCACTAAGATATAAGGATTAAATAGAAGACTTTGTTTTTATCACTGGGCTTTAAATTGTTTCCTTAACATTTTACTGTATTACATCTGAATGTGTGCTCTATAAAAATACTTTGGAAAAATTTTTGAGGGATATGTGTATCTGTGCATGTACTGGTACATTGTCACATTCTGTAAGTACTCAATAGCCTTTTTAAAAATGTGTATTTTGCATTTTAAGTTTCTAATACCTATACACAGGTATTAGAGAGAATGGATCAATTATTTTTATACTACTCCTAGATTTATATTCATTTTTGTCTTTAAGTCTGTCAAGAGACTTTTGTTAAATCTCCCACTATTATTCTAGCTACCCATATTTCTCCCTATGTCTTAACTATTTTTTATTTACATTTGGTTCCATATTGTTTTTGCTATTTCTATAGAACAAAACTGCAATCAAAGTAAAATAACTCTAATTTTAGTTCAGTGAATTTTATCTTGAATTATTTAAGATTAATATTGCTACACATACTTTATTTCTGTTAGATTTACTTTATTTATTTTCTTTCTTTCCTTTATGTACATCTTATTTTTAATGTGATCCTTGTAAGTAGTTTAAACCTAGAATGTGTTTTCTTTAAGAAGAGTTTTGGTCTTGTCACCAGAAAATTAAACTTCTAAAGAGATCACTGGTATTTCTGTCTTGTTCTTGCTATGATTGCTTATTTTTTTATTTTCTCGTTATTGTTTCTTATTAAAAACTAAAAGTTTTAAAAAAAATTAAAATTAGGACAATTACAGATTCTAGATATTTTTTTAGAAGGACTTAAATTATATCAATAGATTTGAAACATTTTTAAATGCGCAATTCCTTGAAAACTACAAAGAAATAAATATAAACATATATAAATCCTTTAAGAAACACACATTTCCTCAAATATAACACATAATAATGAATTGAATATAAATAGATATTTATTTTAAAATTTGATTGTGTAATTAAAGTCTTCTTACGAATATTACGCCAGCATCAGATGGATTGATTGGTGAATTCTTTTAAAAATTTAAGGGAAGAGTAGAATCAATCTTTCAAAAATTCTTCCAGAGATTATCAAAAAAATGAAAACACCTTGACACATTTATGAGGTCCAAACCTGACAAGGAAATTTCAAGAAAGGAAAATTATGAACTAATTTATTTCATAAAAATAGATATAAAAGGCCTATATAAACACTAGCAGATACAGTTTAGAGTGACACATTAAAAAATAACTAGATCCACATATTTCATAAAGAAGCATGTCTCAGTCGTTAAACCTATTCATTTCCTAAGTTTTGAAAAGTGATAGCAAGAGATAGCAAGGGATGTTCTTTTCCTCAAATAGCTCTATTGGAAAAATCTTTTAACTGAATGACTCAGTTTGTGAGTAATAAGGAATACGATATCTCAGACAAACAGGAATGGAGTCTTCCAGAAGAGCTAACAAACTAACAACCCAACACAGTGTTAGGCATCTACCTAAGTATTTACTATCAACTTTTTAAAACATTAATTGGATACAGAGACCTTCTTGGGAGTGGGTATTATTATATTTTTTAAATGTTTTATTGTTTTGAATATTTAAAACAACATATATAATAAATCCTTAAAAATGCAAAATTTCCACCCCCTAAGAAATCAACTGCTGCATTTGCCACATTTCCTATTCTTGTTTTAAATGTATAGATGTTTTATACATAATTGTACAACATAGCTGAAATTTTATTGTCCACTTTACCTTAAGCATTTTTGTTTCTGTATAAATTTCATACTTATCAATGTTTACTATTTATTACGTTCTAAACTACAATTTACCTATGAAATATATAGATATATAACAAATGGGATTTCTACTAGAACATTAAAGTTATTTTTTTCATTTAAAATTCATTCACCAAAACTCACCAAACACTGCTAAAATAAAAAATTAAATGATCATCTTAATCACTGTATTAAATATCTTTGATAAAATCACACATTAATTCATTATTTTTAAATATCAAAGAATAAATGTGAAGTTCCCTATATGACAAGGAGAAAATAAAAATTAGCAAAAATAATAAAAATAACTTTGACGAACATCATACTCAACGGTAGACTAGCAAAACCTTTTCCTGTGAGATAGGGAAGCTAACAGTGCCAGCTAGAACGTTTCCATTCCATGTTAAATTAGATGGGCTAGCCAGTGCAGTAAGACTGGAAAAAGGCATCATAATTAAAACCAAGAAGAATCACTGTTTTTATATCTGTACACAGATAATATGACTGTGTACATGGAAAAAAGACTAATAATCTATAAATAATTAGAATAAATTTAGCAATTTTGCTGGAAAAAAGAACAATGTGCAAACTTCAATTTTATTGTTAACTGATACGAAAAGAAATTTTAAATGATGCCAATTAAAATAACATCAAAATATCACATATCCAAGAATAAATTTTACAGAAAATGTTCGGTAACTCTGAAAAACTACAAAACATTACTGAAAGAAACTAAGGAACCCCTTGTATGCATACGTAAATCATGCCCCAATTTTATGTATAAATTGAATGATATCTCAATCAAAATTCAAGCTGTTTCTAAAATTAAAATAAAGATGAAAAATACAAATATATCCAAGATAATCCTTAAAAGAGTAGCAAAATTTGGAGAACTTATACTACTAAATCTAAAATTATTTAAAATCATAGTAATTAAACGGTGCAATAGTGACTTATGAGTCTAAAATGTAGGCTAACGGAACTGGATAGTTTAAAAACAGGTCCACACAAATAAGGTAACCTGCTTATGGCAAATGTGACATTTCAATATTGAGAGGAAAATATCAGTTCTTTCAAAAACTGTGAAAGATCAATTGGTATCTATATAGAAAAAATATCTTTGAAATAATTTCCATTTTATATTATTAATCACCCATGAGTACAAACTATATGCAATACACAAAGATTCCATTTCTTGAAATTAAGGGCATCAGTCTGGAGACCAGATTCATTTCATATCAATTCTGATGGCAGCTCCAAAGCTATTCTGCCTCTAGTCCCTTGCTCCAACTCAAGGAATGTCAGTTATATGTGAAAGGAGGAAAGAAGCATAACTCCACACTAACTGTCTAAGTAGGTGTCCCCGATGTGTTCTAGGTGAGAAAGGATCACTATCGCTTTTTCCTACTTTGTAATTTATTATATACTCCTAATTTCAGAAATGGTCATAACTTTTCCATGAAACTCAGGTTGAAATATTAGAGAAGAAAATTAGAATAGTTTGATTATTTAAATATAAACATTAGTGGTTCTGTTTTAAAGGATTTGAAAGAGATGTATGTATTTAATGTAGTTATGAAATATTTTTGATTGTGAGAGATTAGCTGAAATATTATTTCATTTTAATTGGAAGATGAAACTCCTAACCAAGTGTTACTTAAAAGATTTGCATAAGATATTAATATTCTTTCTCCACTAAGTATAAATGTCATTCTATTTCTCTACAAAAAGGACTGAAGTGATCCCTTGGATGTGTGATATATTTTAGTGCTCAAGTAAGGTTTAAAAGATATTGTATTTAATACACCAAATACTCAGAACCCATCAACTTTTATAAGATCTAGAAATATACAGGCATAGATACATTCACAGACCACAAGGAAATAACCTGTTCATTAAGAAATCATTAAGTTAATTGCTTATACACATAGGATATAAGATAGTACACACTTAATTTTACTCTAAAATATAGAGTAAAGTTACTTTTTAATTTCTGAATTTGGAAAGTCAAGTCAAGCTTTTAATTTTGTGAAAAAAAATAAAATACAATTTGTCTTTTCTGGATGTAGATTCATTTATCAGAGGGTTTTAGGTCAACTCTGCCTGCAATGAAAGGTAAGAATTTAGTAAGCTCTTAAATCCAATCTACAAATGAATTAAATATTATTGGAGGATGACTTAAAGTGTGTGTGTTCACAAAGGACTATACTAATACCTGCTGCAGGGATGGCATCTGCCTATTTTCAGCATTCTAAAAGGCTGAGACAGGATTACAAATTCAAGCCGAGCCTGGACAACTTAGTGAGACCTTGTCTCAAAAAATAAAAAATTCAGGGCCGGTGAGATGGCTCAGCGGCATAAGCGCCTGCCTTGCAAGCGTGAGGGCCCGAGTTCAACTCCCGGAACCCACATACGAAAAAGGGGCCGGTGATATCGCTCAGCGGCACGGGTGCCTGTTGGCGCGCGAGGTCCTGAGGTCGACCCCCTGGTACCCACAAAAAAAAATAATAATAAAATAAAAATAAAAAAAAATAAAAAATTCAAAAAGGGCTGGGGATGTAGGTCAGTGTAAACGTCCTGTGTTTAATCCCCAGTACTGCTAAAAAGCAAAAAGTCCAGATTTCTAAGAGGTTTTACAAACTTACTATGGTGTGTGTGGATTTGCACTTTTGTAGAACAAATAATTTGTTTAGGAAGAAAATTATATTCCCAAAATGGTAACTTTTTATCTTTTCCTTCACCTAAAAAAATGATTTGTGAGGCTTTTAAGGAATGCATCCAACTGGAGTGACCAAGACCCTCAATATCCTATGATTTTATTTGGTTTGAAAGCATCTTAACAATTTGCTTTCCTAAGGAGCTAAAAATCAATAAAAATCCTTTAAGCCAATAAAGCTTGGCCCATGTAGGAATTTTCAGCAGCTGTATAGGTAACATTCTGAAACTACGGGCAGGCAATAAAAGAAAAGCACTGATGCATGTAAGATAACTGAAGTTCTAGGGAGACTGTGTTTGAAAGAAAGGAATTAGTCACCAGGGAGAGTAAGCTGTCAGCACTGCAGCATCTGCTTTCTGACATGCTTCACAGGTCTTCGCGTCTCCCCCACAGTTCAGTATGAATAAGAGTCACAGAACAAGGCAACAGGGCTCACAGGCCACCCACCAAGATGACATTTTCCTCTTCATAAGCAAATAACCTCAAGTGCTCCCAGCTGAAATGGGTGTAAAGCATCCCTAACTAGCAGAAATAGAACCTAAATTCTAGCTATTATGAAAATGCCAAAAAGCTAGGGATATTAATTTCCAGCTTTACCATAAAGTTGTAATGAAGGGGAAATTACAAAAATTTAAAAAACACAATAATTTGTGCAATCGTGCAAACCATGACGGCTTTATTCATATTATAACAAACTCAGCAGGCCTTGGTGATGCTCCTGAAATAAATAATTAAGTTGTAAGGGTGAAACAAACTCAGCAGGCCTTGGTGATGCTCCTGAAATAAATAATTAAGTTGTAAGGGTGAAAAGTACTGGGTGAAAACTTCTAGTATAATAACAAAAAAGTCTAGTACAGAAAAATATATTACTGTCTTTAGAAGCAATGGAAAGTAATAGAACTAATCCTATTATTAGAGTTCGTCAGTATTGAAGCAGCCCACTGCTCTAAAAAGAGCAGACAGAGAAGTTGTCAAGATAGTGCTTAGGAGACCAGGTTGTGGTGCCAGGCAGCTGGGTTCAGGTGTTGATTCTAGTGCTTACCGTAACCCTGTTTCTGAGACTTGACCTCTCAAGGACCCATCTCCTTATCTATAAAATAAGAATAAAAGTGGTACCTACCTCCAAGATTCTGATGAGCTTTTAATGAGATTAATTCATGTCTGGTGTTTCCACATGATGCAAGATAGGCTCTTAATATCCTTGTAATGAAAACTAAACATCTGATGCACTTAAGAAATAAGCAGCTAATATCACAACACCTGATATAAGATGTTCTGCACTTCTCAGTCATTCCAGCAAATACCTATTTAGCCATCAACACGGCAAGCACTATACTAGACACAGAGAATACGGAGAAAAAGAGTCTAGGTCCTCAAAGAACTTTCCATCTCATTTTCATTATTTTCCCAAATGGACACTGCTAAGGTGACAATCTGCTCTAAATGTAGGCCTCCCTTTTCCTATCTAGAATTCTTGTATTTCTGTAAAATTTTAAATTTTAGAACCTCAGACATAACTTATATTGTTTTCATATTTTAGTTCATATTACTCTATGAATTTGATTATAAGTAGAAATGGAAAGTTTAAAAATAAGCACAATTTTTTAATGTGATTGAACAAAACTCTTTCAAAGATCTTGAATTCTATTAAGCTGGATGTTGGAAAGACTGTGTCATATTTACATCAGTTACTAGTTAATAGAAAATGAGTTTATTTTTTAAATGATGAAAACATGCACTGAACCTATTAGAAATGTTGAAAAAAATGAGAATCTATTTTATTTGTTGTTTACCAATAACAAAGTGAAATGAAAAAAGATTTAAACTATAAGCAGGAAACTCAGATCAGGATAAACAAAATCATCTCTGCAAAATTTGTGTCTAATGTATCTTATATGCATTCTGATTTTGCTTTTATAAAACTCTGTGATGTTTTAGTTCAGTAAAAGCAATACTATGTATGAAAAGCTATCAAGAGAAAGGAAGAAATGCTAATCAAATCACATTTATGGGAAAATGATGTTATTTTTCCTGTATTTCATTCATTACACATGAATAAATTCCAATAAGATAATATGTAGTAGTTAATTTTAAAATGCTTTATGTGGGGAATGCAGATATACACTGAAAATTAGATATAAAAAAGCTTGAATTGTGATTTTTATAGGAATATAAATTTACATAAATACATATTTCTTATATTTGATACTACTAGAAAATGAATGTGAGAATAATAATGTGTCAATTTTTAATTTTATCATTTTATTCATATCACTAAGCAAGAGAATCTATTATAAGTGGGAATGGCCAATGGATGTCAAGCAGGTAAAGGTCTGATGTAGAAGAGGATACTGAAATAAGATTGGACTATCCTCCCCATAAAATACAATCAAAATAAAAGAGAAAATATAAAGGATAACCTGCCTGCTCAACAATGTGATCAGCTGAGTAAGGGTAACAGCACCCAGGGCAGGACAGATTGACACAGTGTACCTCCAGATTGAGGTCATTTCTATGGGCTTCCTGACAGGAACACATGGCCTGAGTGATAAGTAAACATCATATGAATTAAGACTGAGGGTGATCCTACAAGATGAAGAACCTGGGCCGGTGAGATGGCTCAGAGGTGTAAGCGCCTGCCTGGCAAGCGCAAGGTCCTGAGTTCGACTCCCAGTACCCACATTAAAAAAAAAAAAAAAAAAAAAAGATGAAGGACCTATACTTCAAAAGCCATAGGTATACAAGAAACAGGGAAAGGCTGGAATTGCTCCAGACTGAAGGAGATGATGATAAATGACAACCAAATGCAATGTATGCTCTTGAATAGAATCAAGAAAGAAAAAGATATATTGTTCAGATAGTTCGTAAGATTTGAATGAGGTTTGTAGACTGTATGATATTGGAGGGCAATGTTGCTTTCTTGATTGGAAGGATATAGAAGACTATATGAACGGGTAGGAAAGTATCCATGTTATGATAAAATATGTTCTGAAATACTTAAAGGTGATAAAGCTTCTCATTAGTAAAAGGCACATTGAAATAAGACAATGGAGGGTGACGGAATAAATGGGATAAAAATATTCCCAACAGGAGAATCTGGTAATATTAAGACTTCTTTGTATTATTCTTGTAACTTTTCAGTAGATTTGTAGCTATTTAAAAGAAATTTTAATTAAAATCAAGCAATCTAGGAAAGCTGCAGCATATATGTAGAATATATATGACTGACAGTAAGTTGATTTCCTTATAATATAAACAGGTCTTATGAATATGCAAAAAAATATTTAGAAATGAATTATCAATTCAGAAACACCAGCAACTTACTAACAAATATATAAAAACTATTCAAATTCATTAATACTCAAAGTTGTAAAATTTACAAATTATAGTAATTTTTCAGATATATTAGCAAAATATAATTTTAAACATAATGCTCAATTCTTGAAAGTGTGTGTCTAAGTGTATACGTGGCTTAAAGTTTAAGTGTGCATGTAGTTTGAAGTTTAAGTCATCTGCAAAGTAAATTGTTTTCTTGTAGTTCACTCAAAACATTTCTTATTCTCCTTTTGGTGAGGGCACTTTACTGGCTATATTAAACTAATATTCAGTAATTCACATATGCTGTGGGCTACTTGGTATCCTCAAGAATATGCCTTTCATAATCAAATGTTTACAATACCTGGAGTTTTAAATAACTGAAGGCTAAAGTATAAAGAAAGATGACAGCATGTCAATCATCATCTTTCAAAGTGCTAAAAGGATAAAAATCACTGAAAAGAGAGGGAAAAATGAATGGCTTTTACTCAACTGTTATGACACAAATCAATACATGGTTTCAACCACAAAAATATAAGACTGCTCTCCAAAATCAATGAAACTCAAATATACACAACAAAAGAAATAAGATTTTTTAAGTAATGGGGATAACATATACCCCATCATCAATAAACACAGCAAAATAATATTGCACCTAGATTTTTATTAAAAGGTTTACTCCTAATCATAACTAAATGAAATAATAAAACAAATTTAAAATTAGCTAAATTCTATTTCCTTGATAATAAATGGCAAAAAGATCATTATAATTTTAATGAGACTTTCGTAAAATTATTTTGAGCAACTGATCAAGGACCTAAGGAGGATTTGGGAAGTTTGTCTTCACACCAAAAGACTTACAGGAGAAGTTTTAATGCCAAAGAATTAGAGTCCAGTATATTAAAACAACCCCTCAACATTCATCTTGGAAAAGAATATTGAAATGTCAGTGCATACCAATGTATAGCAGATTAAAAGAGGATTAAACTTTGACAGTACATTGAAAATATTGTTGTTATATTCTGAGTTGGATCTAAAAACACTTTATCACAAAGTCAAAAGGAAAGCAATTTAAATACTTGTGTCATTTTTGACACAAAATATATTTTTCTAGTAATATGGTAACTTAAAAGTCTTTTAGAGGGCCGGTGAGATGGCTCAGCGGCATAAGTGCCTGCCTTGCAAGCGCGAGGGCCCGAGTTCGACTCCCAGATCCCACATACGAAAAAGGGGCCGGTGATATCGCTCAGAGACACAGGTGCCTGTTGGTGCGCGAGGTCCTGAGGTCGACCCCCCCGGTACCCACAAAAAAAAAAAAAATTAATTAAAGAAAAAAAAAAGTCTTTTAGAAATTATAAAATATAACAGAAAAATAAAGATCCTACCTTGTTAGGAGCACAACCTGCTAGATTTGTAGGAATAAATCTCATAAAGTAGGTATATGCCTCAGCAGGAAGATACAAGACAATACAAAAAATGAAGAAATAAACCATATCTGTCTATAAGAAGACTGAATATCATAAAAGATGTTAATACATGTTAACCTGCGCTGAGGATATAGCTCAGCAGCACAGCACCTGCCTGGCAAGCGCAAGGTCCTGAGTTCAATTCCCAGTACCCAAAAAAAACAAACAAACAAACAAAAAAAAAACCACACGTTAACCTATAAATGTAAGGCAATTCCAATACAAATCTCAATATGATTTTTATATAACAACAGATTGATTTTAAGCTTTATATCAAAGAATGAAGTTTCGAACAGTAAAAATGTCTTAACAGGAAGGACAAAGAGACTTGAACTATTAGATATCAGGTTTTTTAAAACTATAGTAATCAGAGTAGTATGGTTTTTCTGCAGAAGTCAACAAAAAGATTAGCAGCTGTATTATGTACATGTACCCACGTGCCAAGATGATTATAAACTTCATGTACTGCAAACATGTACTAAAAAAAAAATTAGTAGAACAGAATCCAGAGCCCAGAAAGAAAGCTCTCAGCAGTGATGGAGATTTGATTACAAATCTGTGAGAAAAACAATGGGCTATTGGATAAATGACACTAGCACCACCAGCTTAAACAGCTGAATAGTAGATAATCACACCTATATCTAAGTCCAAAACATCAATTTATTTTAATTAGGTGGTGCTAAAGGCATTTAAATAAGCCGTTCTTTGAATACTGCATGGCAGATTAAAAGGAAATGTAAAATGCAGATGCACTATTATCACCATTCCAGATCCCCCAAGCAAAATATCAGTAAAAGACTCCATCAGTATTTATTTGTCTGCCTATTTTACAGAATTAACTGCAAAATCAAATACTGTACTGAAATATCTGCTCTTCTACTCTCCTGTCCCATGACGTAAATTCTCCAACAACCAAAGAAGAATGTTCAAAAGCGTTTTGCTTTTGTTAATCTATTTTATTAGTATATGTCTGCAGTACATGAAGTTTACATCCATCTTAAGGAGTAGATAAACGTGCTTCACATATCTTGATTCATTTTATTTCCCTTCCCCTTCACGCTTACATCCCTCCTTCCGTCTCTAGATCCCCTTTCCCTATTTTCATCATTATTATTACATTGCCTACTGGCAAGTGCGAGGTCCTGAGCTTGACTCCCAGTACTCACATAAAAACAAACAAACAAACAAACAACAACAAAAAAAACCCACAAAAACTTTAAAACAATGAAAGATACAGACAATAAAGACTGAATATCCTTATTAAAGAGTTCATTTAAATCAATGAGAAAGGAAGAAAAATGAACAGTTTATATAAATACACAATTTATAAAATAAAGACATGTATGAGTGGTAAATAAACAAAAAAAATTTAAACCTCACCAACAAAGTATTACATTTCACCTATTGCATTGGCAATTTTTAAAATCATTGTTGGAGAAAGAGGGTGAGTACTTTGTTGATGAGACTATAATGTATGAAAATTTTTATAAAATCTGTAAGCATATAGAAATAGTATAAAATTTACAAACACACCAAATTTGACATTATATTTACATCTTTGTCTATAAATCTATCCAATACCCTAAAACCTGGAAATAAATACACACCCAGTACATACAGAAATAGCCATACTGGTTGATGATAGTCAAAGTCCACTCTAATTCATCACTTTCCTGCTATGATTGTTTAGTGCCCATGGCATACTGATAACTATACATTTTAAATATCATCCATGAGTAAAATATATTACATTTGAGTAGTGTGGGGTTTTTTGTATCTACATTTTTAAAATGTGTTCTTTGAAAAACTATACTATGAAAATAGTTGTTTATGTAAGTTATTACTGGTACAAAAATAAACCAATTTATTAAACAGAAAAGAGAACTTTTTTTTTTTTTTGTGGGTACCGGGGGTCGACCTCAGGACCTCGCGCGCCAGCAGGCGCCCGTGCCGCTGAGCGATATCACCGGCCCCTTTTTCGTATGTGGGTTCCGGGAGTCAAACTCGGGCCCTTGTGCTTGCCAAGCAGGCGCTTACGCCGCTGAGCCATCTCACCGGCCCATAAAACTAATTTTTAACATACATATAAAATTTCATTTCAGATGACAGTGGAAAAAGTTAAAAATTATTGTCTATTTGAAAACATGTGTAAAGCCTTTTACCTATGTTAAAGTAAATCCTGATCTCAGGACAGGAAAAATTACTTTAAACAAAGAAAGAAAGTATAAAAAGTAATTAATTGAAATACCAACCAAGTAATATGCATATATGAGTTACATTCAGATACAAAAAATTTCTTAAAGAAAAAAATGACATTTACAGGAAAGTTTCAATCCTTAAGGAAATGAGAATGAGGACTAAACCTCTAAAAGTTAACACATCAAAAATGGTGAAAGGGGAAATAATAAAGTCACAAGTGCTAAACAAAGCAAAAGAACTAAAATAACAACTTCAAATTTTCCATTCCCAAGTAAATATTTTGAAAAATTTTAAATCCTTAGACATATCTGTTAAGGTCAACAAAAAATTAGCAGACTAATCAAAGCCACATGGGCCAGTATTTCTACTGAATAATTTCCTTTTCTATCATTTAAAAAGAAATGACATGGCAGCACAGAAATGAGAAGCATAAAAATATTCAAGCAGGAACACCAAGTTGTTCTCCTTAAAACACAGGAAGTTCATTCCTCAACACCGTTGCCTATACAACAACCACACACTGACAGTGTTACTTGGAATAAAGACAGCAGATGTAAAGGAGATACAAGAGGGGTCTAAGATACTTGGGACTTGATAAGAGGACATGGTCAAATAGGATGAAGACTGGGAACTATCCCTGATCCTCTCCAATCCTTTTTGGGGAGGTAAATACCAAAAATGTGTCATGAGAGTAAATATGGGTTAGTTAGTCTATGAGTTGCAGTAGCAGCAGCTAAACGAATCATCCTTTGTCCCTGCAGAAGGAGTGGAAAGTTGACAGGAAGGAAAAGAACAATGGCTTGCTTCTTTCAGCATAAAAGGGAGGTCTGTGCTCCATGAGATACCTCAAAACATGGGCTTCTTTCCATAGATTCACCTACATACAAGTTTGACACATATATTAAATACAACAAATCCCATTTGTTTCCTGAGTCTTAACTTTAATTCAGTTTCTCTGGCAAGCACCTCACCGTGCCTGGTTGGTGATGATGTGTGTGTGTGCTTAACCACACTAGAATATATATATGGCAACTTTCCTAATAATAGGGAATGGCATTAAAATACACATTAGAGATGCAATGTTGTTAGAGACAAATAACGAGAATAAATTTATGAGAATAAACTTATGAGAATAAATTCTAAGTAATTTTCTAAATTATGTGGAACTTGGAGTTCGGAATTTTAATTTATAAATCCTATTATCTTTAATGTTATTTATTAAATAAAGTGCAACCAAAAAGTAAAGAGTGTAGTAGCTTTTATGACAGTCTGTTAATTTCACCCATAATAAACAAAGTCATCTTTTAGTTCAGAACCATTAAGCCAAGTAAATATTACCAGCAAGTTTAATTTTTACTTACTAATGTCAAGAAAGAAAAATGGCTTAATACAAGATGAGCACAAATATAAAGATACATTTTATCAACCATAACTACATTCTTACTTAACCAGAATGTATAATAATAAAGACAGTAGGAAAAAATGTCATTTCTTTCACTTCAAGTTTATTAATACAGATGATGAACTATGACAGTTTTATATTTATTTGTAAAGTTATTGCCACAAATTATTTCCATGTATGCTATTATGCATCCACAGTTGGATGCATAAATAATCATGGAATATCAGGAAAATTCTAATAATACCACAAGAACTAATTTATCTATCTAAATCCCAAGACTATTTTAAATAAAGGAGAAATGCTATAAAATACACACCACAGTCTAGATAACTACACCAAATCTGTACCAAGTGATAACAAAAAGTTTTTATTTATCCTGAAGAAACTACCATTTTGGAAAACATGAAAAAAGGAAATGGACACCTTTTGAAATTGAGAGGAAATTTCTCATTTATTTTTACTAATAAACATATTTTTGCTTTTATAATAAGCTTTTACTGTTTTTGTATTTCTTTTCCCTCTGTATAAGTGAATCAGTATCTTGAAATTATTCTCTCTTTTCTGTTCTTTGCCTTTAGAAACACAGTACTGTAGTCAGAAAATTGTAATAATGAGAAAAATCCTTTGATCATTCTGAGTGTCTTAGTTCTTGCAGATAAATGCCCTATATTATTGTCTGTTGTTTTTAGGTAATGATGAACAATGGCTAAATATGCATAGAAATGACCAAAGAACCAACAATCCTCTTACACTATGCTCACTAAATTTTAATACTAGCCTCTGTTTAAAGAACACCATTTGAAACAAACATCTCAGACTGGAGGTCAAAAAACCTCTGCTCACGGTACACCAGGGCACTGCTGATAAGCTTCTCAGTAGCATCATAATTATTCCACTTTGTTTGAAGCTGTGTTTCAGGGCAAAGGTTTGACTTATATCCTCTTCTAATTCCTAGATGCTGTAATGATCTCCTCCTTCTGTCTTGCTCTCAGCTTACTTCAGATGCCCCAGAATCCAGAGCATACCCATTAGTTTCAGATGTCCAAACCAACAAAGTTGTGTGATTAGATTTCCAGTGTAACATAGTGGCTGAGATGTTGCAGTAGAACTCATTACAGGTGTCGTTATCCTCTAGGAACTTGACTTATAGCTGTTTCAAGGCAGTGGCTGCCAGTAAGTGAATTCCTCACACTGGAGCTAATGACATTTCAGGACAGATTAGGCACCCTGCATTAATATAGCAGTATGAACATTCTCCAGGTCCTACTGTCTACCCTGATGAAAACTCTGAGGTGCCTCTCATGATTTCTAGTGCAATCATGATAACATTTCTTTTGAGCTTCACTCATTTCTTCCTTCAGCAAATATTTATTTAGCATCTAACCATGTATGACACCACAATAAATGTAATGAAATTTACAAATTTAATGTGCAATCCTTGACAGTTAAAAACCTTAAAATCTTAAAGAAATTGTGATTAAATATGTAAAATTTTACACAATCAAGTTCACCTAAGAATAGAATTTCAAAGCTGCATCCCAATCGCTTCTCGGCCTTTTGGCTAAGATCAAGTGCAAAGCTGCATCCCAGAGTGTTAATGGTAGTTTTCTTTAGATGCCAGGATTACTGGCAGTGGTATGCTAATAAAGTGTTTAAGAATTGGCTCTGTGTTCACCAGAGAAATAACCTAAGATATTGGCTAATTTATCCATTGGTATAGGGAATAGTAGAAGGAAAATATGAAAACAAAGGATTACTGAAAAAAAAATATTTTTAAAAGCTTCACATTGTAGCCTTTGCTGGTTTCCATATTTTGCTGATTTTCATATCACAGTCTATTTTCAATCTACTGAATTAACATCAACCAGCTCATAAAGTTTTAACTGTTGAAGGCCAGTATGTCATCTGGCTCCAGCACACCACTGATTAGATGAGCTCTATTTTCTTCTTTATATTTCTCTTCTTTTCAAAATATCTTTAATGATAATAATGGTCTCCCCCAGGAACAGACCCTGAATAGCAGGAAACAAGGATGGAGGGAGATTATTTTTCTCTCCATATCCTGCTGTGCCTTTTAACTTTTGAATCATGGGATATATTACCCATTTGAAAAAAAATTTAAATTTTAAAATATCTCACTAAGAATTTGTTAGTGTTATCTCACTAAGTAACTGTGATCGAAAGAAGATGATGTTTTTCATGTCTGAATATGCAATTACTATGTATTCACACACATGAAACGTTTAAATAATAATATACCTTACATATTAGAATGCCAAAAGGAATGACACATTTTATAAATGCATTGGGAACTAATGGAAAAAAAATATAAACTGGAAAGATCAGTAACAGATTCATGGAAATAGGAGCAGAATTTTGAAATAGGAGCAGGATTTGGACAAGCAGATAAAAAAAGAGGTGACACACTCCCTCCCTTCTCTCTATTAAGTTTGAGAACAGGCTTCATGATAGCCAGGGACTCACTGCAGTTAC